>CM056740.1:2467500-4867500 GCA_029844215.1 Przewalskia tangutica | reverse complement strand
ATCGAGGCTCGAGCACCGCGGTCTCGTGGCCGCCGCTCCGAACTCGCTGGGCGGCGTCGTGGAACTCGCCGTCCAAACATCACCTCGTGTAAAGATCGGGCTGTGTCTCGTAACCTCTCAAGGTCTACTAGCAGCCTCTCACCGCTTTGCCTTCTCGGGCTCTGGTTGCCTTGCGTGGAGGCATAATCGTATAAAAGAATACGTCGAGGAGTCCAACTTATAACACGGCTCTAAGGCACGATCTCGAGTGAGAAGAATGGAAACCAATCCTAAATATCTTGCGACCTCACGATTATAGGTGTGGTGCACAACACACCGATAATCAAGACTACTAGATACGGTGCAGTAGACACTTTCCGATGACTAATCGCTCGATACCACTTTTATCACGACTGACTTCGGGCGCGGACGTGCCCTACCTGGGCACCCTCACAGGTATACATCAGAGATAATCAGCGGAACATACATAAACTTAATCAATAAATAAGTAATAGGTTAGCCGATATGGCTACCTCCCTGGATATAAACAAATCCAAAAGCAGTTAACTCAAATTTTCTTTATAAAGCGACCCACAAGACATGACTACAGACCTCTAAGAGTTTACATAACAACTGTGACGGGACAGGGCCCCGCCATACTCCTGAATGTACAAAAGTCTACAACTTCAGGGAACCGTACCAAAAGACAAAGCCTCCGGAGAAATGGAGCTTTCCGAGAACTGAACAATGACCCTAAGAGTGCGGATCAGCAAGCTATGTACCTCAACCTGCGGCATGAACGCAGCCGGGCGAGGTCGATAACAAGTACCAAGTATGTGAAATCAAAAATCAGAAATGAAATCATAACAGTCTATATAAAACAGGAGACATGTGTGATAACCAAATTACAGTACACAATATATATTAGCAGACATGTCAAGTCAGGGTCTCACGCCCGTAAAGTCATCACTCAAATACAACCCGTGAATTTAACCCGCACAATGGCCGCATGCCCCGGCATCTTACCTCGGTATAAGCATGGTCATGGAACCATTCTAATGGGCGCATACCCGTGGACCATCCAACGTGTCAGTATGCCCAAAGGAAATAACAAGATAACACCCATAGTGAAAGCATACCCGTGGGCCACCCAACATGTCAGTATGTCCAAGAAGATAACAAGGTAACACGCACCGTGGAAGCATACCCGTGGGCCACCCAACGTGTCAGTATGTCCAAGAAGATAACAAGATAACACTCACCGTGGAAGCATACCCGTGGGCCACCCAACGTGTCAGTATGTCCAAAGAAGATAACAAAATAACACTCACCGTGGAAGCATACCCGTGGGCCACCCAACGTGTCAGTATGTCCAACATGATCGATAGTAACATGACCGGCCCTCCATCGAGAGACGCAGTAGCATAAGGATACAATACTTGTACGCCAAGACTATCACAAGCAAACATAGGCAAATTATTCACACTCAAGGTACTTCCATTCTATGCCAAAAATCTGGGTTCTAACCCCAAGGTACTACTTACTTTATTTCTTTTAAAAAAAGTCCATTTCTTTTTCACAAAAGTCACATGCTACTAACACCCATGGAATCAAAATAGAGTAACTATTATTTGAAGTAAACCAAAAGCAATTCTCATACTTCCTTTTCAATTAAACCAAGACAATACCATGTCTTCTTTTTCTATATCAAATCACTTCTCGACTAGTATAAGTTTCAAAACTTCAAATTCTCAAGCCTCTTACTTTTAAACCAAATCCCACAACGGGGAGCAATCAAGTCTCATGTCTTTTTAAAACAAATGCCAAGTTACCATTTTAAAGCCAATAATAAAACCATCCTTTCGTTTTCATAAAGTCGTTATAACTAACTTCCCATAAAGCTATTATAACACTTTATATTTAAAACCAACCAAATACCACTATAAGCATTTATGAGACCGAGAGGGCTTATTCTTTAACAACCAAGTACCTATTACTAACGAATAAGGTTTTACCACTTTTCAACACAATCAAGTCCTTTACACGTCATATCAAGTCAAGGGCACAAAAAGTAAATCAACTCCTTTAACACACGTGCGTCTACCGCACTATATATTTCACAAATAATCATGCTCAAGAGAATAGGATGAATCACATACCTCCTCGGCTAAATCCACTTGCCAAGTCGAATATGCCGCGCGTAGAGTATCAACCTATAATAATCAAATACGTCTATTAACGTCTAGACTTCTTCGTCGAATATTCTAAGCATAAGGTTCCTTATTCTACGGAAAATTGGGCAGCACTTCCTTTGTTTCTACATACTTTGCCACCCTTTTCAAGGCCGAATTCGATAACCAAACACGCCACCTTTAAGGCTCAACAATCCAATCCACACAAAGGGGATTACACGCCTAACTTGGACGTGTAAAATTCTTCCCCACAATGCATATTAACTAAATCAATAAGTTAAATGTAGTATCTTGGCTCTAACATGCTTACATATCATTTATATCCCATCCTTTCATATCCAAACCATATTTCTTACATGCAATGTATCTAAGAGCAATATTGACAACTACAAGTCCTTTCTTCTTCACATGCAACATAATTTACTAGTAAAAAGAGAAAGGATTGTTACCTTAGAGTTTACCCAAAGTAGTCCAACAATTTCACTAGCATCCTTTCCACAATGTCACGACCCGAACCCGGACCCGTGACCGGTGCCTTAACCCGGGCACCCTAGTGACACAACATCAGAGAAAACCAGCGGAATGTAAACTCAAGATAAACAACCATCTAGAATATAAAACATGCTAACCCAAAGTGGCTACCTCTAAATATAATTAAACGAACAGTTACATCATTACACCCCCAATTCATGACAGGACTACAAGCCTCTAAGAAAGTATAACACTATGACGGGACAGGGCCCCGCCATACCCCCTGAATGTACAAAAGTCTACAACCTCAGGGAATCGTACCAAAAGACGAGGCCTCCGGAAAAATGGAGCCTTCCGAGAACCGGACCGTGATCCTAAGAGCGGATCGCCAGTTATGAACCTCAACTGCGCAGATGAACGCACTTCAAGGAGGTCGATAACATGTACCAAATATGCGAAATCGGAAAATACCGTAATAATATCATAAGTCAAAAATATAAGCCGGAGTTATAGATTTAAAATCGGTTTACTCAGACCGTGCCTTACTACCAATGAGAGTAACAAATGTAAGTTTTATAGCATAAAAATAGGAGGCTCACGATCAAAACAGGGTACCTCTCCAGTAGTATCATTAAGCAATCCTACTCCTGGGACTATTTCACCCGCATAGGTCCTGTGGACCCGCATGAGGTCATCCGCCTCGCCATAGGACTATTTCACCCGCACGGGACTATTTCACCCGCATGGATCCCGTGGATCCGCATGAGTACCATCGCGTGCACTCGCACGTGGGACTATTTCACCCGCACGGATCCTATGGTCCGATCCGCATGAGTACAAGCGCGCGCTCGCATCATGGGTAGCAAATCCATGGCATAAATAATAACCCGGGTTTTACCCGTAATAATATAAACATATAAAACATAGCTCATCCGCTAATAAAACATAACATAAGCACTACCACTATCACATCACAACATAAGCACTACCGGCCTATCATAACTCAAGCAAGTTAACAATCACCTAACTTCTTATTAATAGTATTAATACATTCTCTCATTTTAGTATACCTAAGGCACGATCATGTCTTTTAGTAAAAATCCTGAATTTAACCCAAGTATCATGTACTTAACCTTTTAAGAAATAACTCTTTTTATACAAAAATTCCAAGATACTAATCACCATAGTATCAAGTTACGATTTCTTTTCAAAACAAGTCACATTTCCTTTTAAAACTATCTCAAGCTTCTAAATTAAGTGACTTCATTTCTTGTAAAACCTTAGGCAATTCATGCCTTAAAACCATTTTCCTTCCACAAGTTCAAATCATCAAAACCTTTCTCCATTAAACTTTCACAAGCTAATATAACCAACTCCCCATAAAGCCGTTATATTAGAGTTAAACAATAGTAAAACACATTCCCTTAAGTCCAAGGGATTTTTATACTTTCCTTTTAAAACGAAGCAAGTATCAAATACTTATAACAAACGAAGATTTCCAAATCTTGTACGTCTACCGTACTACATAGGTACAACTAATCATGCTCAAGAGATAGGAAAGCTCCACATACCTCTTCGGTCAATCCACAAGCTAAGTCCACTTTACCGCACGTAGTATGTCAACCTAAATTGACGATAATACGTTTTTCAAGCTCTAGTTATAATGCAGAATTTTTCCAAGTTAAAGTCACCAATTTCCTACGGAAAATCGGGCGGCGTTCCTTTGTTTCTACATACTTTGCCACCTTTTCCAAGGTCGATTTTTAACGCTCAAATGCCATGTTTAAGGCTCAACAACCAACCAACACTAGGGGATTACACACCTAAACTTTGGTGTGTAAAATTCAGCCCCACAAGTTACAACAACTAACCCAATGTCTAATGTAGTATTTAGGCAACAACATGCTCATAATATCCCCTAACCAATTCTTTCATAATCAACCCCATTTCTTACACGCAACTACTCTAAGTGCATTTTCCAACTACAAGTTCTTCCTATTAAACATGCAACACCCAAAACCAACTACAAGAGAAGAAATGTTACCTTAAGTTTTAGCCAAACTTATTCCAACACCTTGCTATCCTTTTCTCCAAGAACACCACCACAATAGTCTTCACAAGCTTGTAATAACCTTTCCTTCCTATTACACTTTTCAGATTTTTCCCTTAGGCTAGAATTCCTCTTGGGAATTTAGAGAAGGATGAGCTTTTAACTTAGAGAGAGATGGAGTGTAAAGATGAAAAGTTGAAAGAAATGACCAAGTCTTGGTCAATATAATGCATGTGCGAAAATCGGATGGGGGGACACTCACACCCTCCCATGGCCTCTTTTAAAATAAAAATCAGACTTTCTAAGTTTTTCCGCCCAAAATTCCCGCCTCGGCCATGCGGCATCCCGTGGCGGCTGCCGCAACTCCGCGGACTCTGGAACTTTAGGCGCCATGGCCCGATTTCCGGCCGCGCCATGAATTTCGCGCGCTTGGCGCCATCGCTCCGGCGCATGCACAGGCCCCTGACCGAAGTTTTCTGATTTCGAGTCCTAACTCCTTCCGCATGGCCCCATACGCACGGCCTGAACCACGAGGTATAACACACAATCACCTCCACAAACCTCCTACAAGTTTGTGAACATGTTTCCTTCTTGCCACCTTTTCAGATTTTTCTCAAGCCTTGATTTCTTCTTGATTTTCTAGAGAGAAGGGATATCTTTTAATTTTTAGAGAGAGAGGAGAGCTTAAAGAATGACCAAGTCTTCAAGACTTGGTCAATAAATAGGACATGCAAAATCAGATTGGGGGGGGGACACTTGTCACCCTCCCATGACCTTTTTTAAAACAAAACAATTCTGATTTTTCCACCCACCGCCGAACTGCCTCGCGCGCGCTGCCCTCAGCGCGCGGCGCTGAAACCTCTGCCAACCTTCAGAACTTCCGCGCCAAGGCTCGCTTCGCCGCGCGGCTCTCGACCAAATACTTTTTGTCCGACTGCATACTGAACTTGTAACTTCCATAACTTTCTACTCCGATGTCCTATCGACGAACGGTTGGTTGCATTGGGAACTAGACTCAACGAACTACGTACTAGGCCTTTGAAACACCTAGGAACTCTCAATATAACGGGACATAAACCGCCTCAAAGTTGACCAACAACCCGTCCGAACATTCCGTCGACCCATCATTCCAAAATTTAAAACTTAATTCCTTTCGTACGTCCCCCTAAGCATGACCCGAACTACGGGGTGTAACAATAAGTGCGTAGAGAATTGGCCTTACAGAATTCTCCTTGAAGCGACTTACACTTCACACTTACATAAGTGATTCCTAAATGTGTCATCCCGTAGATACACTATTTGATATACCCCGTACCAAACTTAGAAACCATTAAAAAGCCGTAATGCTTTATCCTGGTACTGAACATTGTCTTATCATGAGAATGGACCAAAACGTTATTGTGATAATGTTGAACCGTCATCAATGACTTTATTTGATGTCTTTGAACCTAGATCTTGGGATCTCCAGTCTTTTAGGTAGAGTTACTGTCACGATGACTTGTCCTCGGCCATAGTCTCATTCCCCTCGATGATCTTTCAACTACCTCTCTAGTTAGGCTTTTAGTTAGTGGATCCGACACATTATCTCTTGACTTAACATAGTCAATTGTTATAATTCCACTAGAGAGTAGTTGTCTAACGGTATTATATCTTCGTCGTATGTGACGAGACTTTCCACATACATAACACTCCGCTCTTCCTATCACGCTATCACAATGTATGCATATAGGAGCCAACAGTTTGGGCCAAAATGCAATATCTTCTAAGAAATTTCGGAGTCATTCAACTTCTTCACCGGCTTTGTCTAAAGCTCTGAACTCAGATTTTATTGTAGAGCGGGCGATACATGTCTGTTTGGATGACTTCCAAGACACTGCTCCTCCACCTATGGTAAAAACATATCCACTTGTGGATTTAGTTTCAGTTGAACCGGTGATCCAATTTGCATCATTGTATCCTTTAATAACTGTAGGATACCTGTTATAATGTAAAGCAAAGTTTTGAGTATGTTTCAAATACCCCAAAACTCGTTTCATTGCCCACCAATGTTTTTTGTCGGGATTACTAGTGTAGCGACTTAGTTTACTTATAGAACACGCAATATCAGGTCGCGTATAGTTCATGATATACATCAAACTTTCCAACACCCTCGCATAATCCAATTGAGAATGACTTTCACCTTTATTCTTTGCAAGAGCAAGGTTCATATCAATTGACGTCTTTGCAACTTTAAAGTCCAAATACTTGAACTTTTCAAGTACCTTTTCAATATAATGAGATTGAGACAATGCTAGACCTTGAGGAGTCTTATAGATTTTAATTCCCAAAATTAAATCGGCAACTCCTAAGTCTTTCATATCAAACTTACTAGCAAGCATGCACTTAGTAGCATTTATGTTAGCAATGTCATTACTCATTATCAACATATCATCCACGTACAAACAAACAATGACGACGTGGTTCAGAATGTTCTTAATGTAGACACATTTATCACACTCATTTATCTTGAATCCATTTGACAGCATCGTATGGTCAAATTTTGCATGTCACTGTTTGGGTGCTTGTTTTAGTCCATAAAGATACTTAACAAGTCGACACACCTTCTTCTCTTTCCCTAGAACTACAAACCCTTCAGGTTGTTCCATGTAAATTTCTTCCTCTAACTCTCCATTTAAGAAGGTTGTTTTCACGTCCATTTGATGGATTTCAAGACCGTACACGGCGGCTAACGCTACTAACACCCGAATGGATGTAATCCTCGTTACCGGCGAGTATGTATCAAAGTAATCAAGATCTTCTCGTTGTCTAAACCCTTTAACAACTAGTCTTGCCTTATATTTATCAATAGTACCATCAGCTTTCATTTTCCGCTTGAAAATCCATTTGGAACCTAAAGGTTTATTCCCTGGAGGAAGATCAATCAATTCCCAAGTATGGTTGTTCAATATGGATTATATCTCACTCTTGATTGCCTCTTTCCAAAATTGAGCTTCCGATGAAGACATAGCTTCGTTGAAAGTTCGAGGCTCATTTTCCAACAAAAATGTTAGAAATTCTGGTCCAAAGGAAGTAGACGTCCTTTGACGTTTGCTTCGTCTTGGATTTTCCTCATCAAGAACATTTTCCTTTGTTTCTTCCCGAGGTCGTTTAGATTTTTTGCTAGACGACTCACATTCATTTTTATACGAATATATGGTTTCAAAGAAGTCAACATTATCTGATTCAATTACCGTATTCACCTGAATGTCGGTATTTTCTGATTTGTGAACCAGAAATCGATATGCCTTACTATTTGTGGCATATCCTATGAAAACACAGTCAATGATTTTAGGTCCTATTTTTAGCCTTTTGGGTTTAGAAACTTGCACCTTGGCTAAACACCCCCACACTTTGAAGTATCTCAAATTGGGCTTCCTTCTTTTTCACTTTTCGTATGGAATAGATTTTGTTTTGCTATGGGGCACTCGATTGAGTATTCGGCTAGCTGTTAGAATAGCTTCCCCCCACAAGTTCTGGGGTAAACCAGAACTTATTAACAGGACATTCATCATTTCTTTCAATGTTCTATTTTTCCTTTCCGCAATTCCGTTTGATTGTGGCGAGTAAGGGGCAGTTGTTTGATGAATAATGCCATATTCCAAACATATTTGTTCAAAAAGAGATTCATATTCACCGCCCCTATCACTCCTTATCATTTTAATCTTTTTGTTAAGTTGACTCTCAACTTCAGTTTTGTACTGCCTGAATGCTTCAATTGCTTCATATTTACTATTAAGTAAGTAAACGTAGCAATACCGCGTACTATCGTTAGTAAAAGTTATGAAGTACTTCTTTCCACCGCGAGATGGATTGACTTCATGTCACAAATATCAGTATGGATTAAGTCTAAAGGACTTGCTTTGCTTTCAACTGACTTATAAGGATATTTAACATATTCAACACAGATTTGACATTTTGATTGATTGCATTCAAACTTAGGCAATACTTCCAAACTAATCATTATTCGCAAGGTTCTATAATTGACATGTCCTAAACGTGAATGTCATAAATTATTTGACTCAAGCAAGTAAGACGAAGCAGGAACTTTATTATTATTGGCAACGACCATTACATTCAGTTTGAAAAAGTCCTCTGTGAGGTAACCTTTTCCTATGTACATCTCGTTCTTACTTATTACAACCTTGTCAGAAACATAAACACACTTAAAACCGTTCTTCACTAGAAGTCCGGTAGATACTAGATTTTTCCTAATTTCATGAACATAACAGACGTTATTGAGAGTCACCACATTGCCAGAGGTCATCTTCAGCAATATTTTTCCATAACCTTCAATCTTGGTCGTTGAAGAATTTCCCATATATATGATCTCGTCGGGCCTGGTGGGAGCATATGAAGCAAAGGCTTCTCTAACAGCACAAATGTGGCGAGTGGCGCCAGAGTCAATCCACCACTCTTTCGAATTTCCCACTAGGTTGCACTCAAACAACATAGCGCACAAGTCATCAACCTCCTCGTTTGTTTAAACCATATTAGCCTGACCCTTCTTCTTTTCCTTTTCGGAGCACCACAGTCTGCAACTTTATGTCCGATTTTTCCACAATTGTGGCAGTTTCCCTTGAGTTTCTTCTTGTTGACATAGTTCCTTGGTCCCGATGCCTTTTTCCTCTTTTTCAGATTAGTTGGGGCAGTTTCAACAATATGTGTTCCCCCTATGGTTGATCTCCCATTTGCCTTCTTCTCAGCTGCCTTGTTATCTTCCTCGATTCTCAACCGGACGATGAGATCTTCCAGTGTCATCTCTTTTCGCTTGTGTTTCAAGTAGTTTTTGAAGTTCATCCATGAAAGAGTCAACTTTTCTATCACTGCCGCAACTTGAAACGCCCCACTAAACACCAAACCTTCAGTGAGGAGATCGTGGATGATAACCTGCAACTCTTGAACTTGAGTAACAACAGACTTGCCATCTACCATTTTGTAGTCCAGAAACTTGGCAGCAATAAACTTCTTTAATCCAACATCTTCTGTTTTATATTTCTTTTCCAACGCATCCCATAGTTCTTTTGATGTACCCACATTACTATAGACGTTGTAAAGATCATCCTCCAGTCCGCTAATAATATAATTCTTGCACAAAAAATCTGAGTGCTTTCACGCCTCAGTTACAAAAAACGTTCATTCTCAGGTCTTGATTCCGACAAAACTGGAACGACCTCCTTAATAAACTTTTGGAGGCTTAAAGTAGTTAAATAGAAGAACATCTTTTGTTGCCATCTTTTGAAATCAATTTCAGTGAATTTTCTAGGCTCTCACGAGTTTGCAAAGCATTTACGACCTGAGGACGCAACATTTCTCGTAGAACCAACCACGGGGGTTGGTGTGACAGTAGCAATATCATTCAAATCTGGAGTCATGTCTCCCATTTCTGTTGCAGGAAACAACAGAAAAATTTAATATTTGATTGCAACAAATATAATACACAACGGTGAAGATTTTATTTCTTCAAACCGAATCAAGGTTACACCAACAGATTAAAAAAAATATTTGAAACAGAATGCAGTAAATTGTATGTTGTATACTTGATGAAGTTTTTATATATTCAAATCAAGTACCCAATTGAGTAGAAAGTTATGAAAATTTTAATCTCAACCGGAGTAGAAAATCCGAAGATTTTAGTCTCCAAACAACATACAAGTTTGTTTTCTGACAACGTTTTGTAATGGTTAAACAAGAACAAATGAACACATAAATAATTATTAAATTCTTTAAGCTTGTTAGTATGCCTGCGTTCAAAATCAGAAAACGGAAAAACCATGAAAAAAAAATGCAGAAAGAAAAAAAAATCTGAAACCACAGAATTCACTGACACATTTAATCCCCTCACTGTACCCGAAGTTATGGATTACTTCCTCCCAGGATAAAACAGATATATCTGTCGCAGGAGTAGCGGTACGTCAAACGCCTACGACTTCGACGAACTCAAAGTTGGCAACGAAACACAGTAAGACTCGATAGTTTTATTTGTGAAAAAGAATGCAGAATTTGCAATGCAGGAAATAATTTTCAGTGTTTAAAACGACATTGCCTCGCTTATATAGCCTCGGCGTGTCTGCTCGGAAAGGCGGCGTGCTCGTCGGAAAGGTTGATCGCTTGGAAAGGCCTTTGCCTTTTCAGAAAAAAAATAAGAACATTGGGAGTTTTAATTTATTCCGCGAAATTTAATTAATTACCAATTAAACAAAATAAATTTGGTCCAAAAAGATTATCAATCTGAAGTCGAAGCCGAAGCCAAAGCCAAAGCCGAGCGATGACGGCGCGAGGGGAGTCCATCTTCTCAACCCTTTAAGAGCTAGAGAAAGTGCTTTCTAATATAAACACATAACTTTTCCTTTCTACCATCAATGTGGTACAAAGCTCATTTTCAAAGGAACTTTGCTTTAAACTTCATTTTCCTTTCCATTGTCTTCCCTCCATTTCTCATTCACACCAACTTAGTTAGCTTCAATCATTAACTAGCTTTAACATTAAATTGTCAGGGTTGGAATTTAAGTACTCGAGTGCTAAAGGATTAAGTAAAATTGGCAGTCTCATTGGGAAGCTTTTAATGGTGGATAGTGAGAAAAAGATGGGCTTGAGTTTTGCAAGGCTGTTAGTTGAGGTGAGAATTGGGGTTCCATTACCTGAGCAATGTACTTCACGAATGAAAAAGGGCATTTAGTGGAGCAAAAAGTGACATGATTGGAAGGCTTCTATATGTAAGACTTGTAACAAGTATGGGCATACTGAAGATGTATGTAGGAAGAACAAGGCTAAAACCTCAGAGGAAGGGAAGTCAGCTCAGTCAGTCAATGAAGGAAGGAAGGGTAACTACAGAGAAGGATAAGGAGGAAGGTGTGAGGGATCATCCAATTGCAGCAGTTGCTGTTGTGAATGAGAAAACACCTGCTAAGAGGAGGCATCAAGGGTAGGGGAATGGGAAGAGGGGCACAACAGATATTAGTTGGTCTCAACCTCATAGGCCAGTAGTATACAACAAGCCTAGTACAAGTATAGCAGTTGTACAGACTGCAAATGTGTTTCAGCCACTGGATAAGAAACATGCTTGTCACAATGTTGGGAGTCCTGGAAAAGGAATGGTAACCTTACACCCCCTTCAAGGGATGGTTAAACTCTTAAGCTGGAATGTGAGAGTCCTTAATGATCTCAATAAGCAGAAGGGTGTCAAACTCCTCTACAATGAGTTAGATGTAGGATTGATAGGTTTGTTGGAAACTAAGGTGAAGGTGAATAGAATAAATGAGGTAGCTAGTAGTATGTTTGGTGGTTGGGATTTCACTGGTTATGTTGTTCTTGTTGTTACTCTAGTTCAATCAACTACTATACACCAAAAAGATCAAATCCTTATAGAAAATAAAAAATAAAGAAATGGGTCTCCAGTTTTTCCTATTCCACATGTTACTCAAAGGTGCCTCCATCATTTGATGAAGTTGTTGATCAGATAAGAGGGGAAGTGCAGCCTTAAGCTTTGGAGCAGTTTCAGGTTTAAGCTGAGCTTGACGTCTTAAAAGCTGAGCAATATACACCTTTGTTTTGGATTACTTGAAGTCTAGAACAGTCATCCGTCCATATACCACTCTGACATGAGAATATTTGCCGATAGAATCTTATAATCTTAAATTAAAATCGCGTGTCTTTAAATTATATGATTTTAAATTTGCCGCGAAAAATGTTGGTATTGAAAAACTTACTAAATATAAAAAGACACTCTTTTCCGGACAAACAAAATTGGAAAGAAGGAATTACTTGATAAATAGTGACGCAATTCAAATTCATGTAAATATTGAAATTTTATATACTATTGCTTTATCAAACTACTTGATTTATTACTTTAATATTTTGTTACGCTACTGATTAGGATTTAATTTATATAGTATATACTAATATTGTTTGAAAGAATTATACATATATAAAGATTGTTGACTAGTATTCAGGCTTAATATTAGACTAATAATCTTATTACATATAATTAATATTTAGGTGATTTGATAGTAAATTGAACTTCTTCTTTGATAAAAACTCACTAATAAAAATTAAAATATTCCAAAATGGTGTCTAGATAAATAATGCCACAAGCATCCAAAATATTTTTGGGATACGGTATTACAATCAAGTAGTAATTACCCTTTACTTTGTCAAACAATCCCAAATTACACATATGGCTATATTTCAAAATAGAAAGTGGTTATTTGTGAATCTCGTCCAATTTATAGCATAGCATGTGATATTCAGCCCAAATTAATTCCGGATTAAGCATTGCAGTCCCGATAAAACTCACATAAGCAAATCAATAGGTGTGTTTTTAAATTCTATTTCTTGCTTGTTACAACATATTCACGAACTGACCCCACATTGTGTTATTTCACTATATATGTATATGGTTTTTGTGTTGAAAATGTAGCAGTATTATATAGCTCCATTTTGTGAGTTAGGATCCTACACGAAGATGATTTCTTTTGTATCTTGACTTCGCTTAGATGGGTTTAAATTTTAAAGCATAACTAACGGAATCATCAGTTATAAGTTTGAAGGTGTTGCAAAAGTGTGTTGTTGTAAATGAATGCTAGGTGTTTGTTAAAATGCCTAAACGGGTTTTAGAACAAAAAAACATATTTATGTTACAAGCTATGTTGCTCGGACTCTCTAAAATATTGCCGCATCCATGTCAGATTCTTAGAAATGCACTACTTTTGGAGGATCTGACACGCACCCATCGACTCTTTTGAAGAGTCCGAGCAACATATGTTATAAGTTCTTTTGTTCCATGGTGAAGTTGTCATGTGACCGGGAGGTCATGGGTTCGAGACGTGGAAACAACCTTAGAAATGCAGCGTAAGACTGCGTAAAAATAGAACCTTGTGGTCCGGTCTTTTCCAGACCCCGCACATAGTGGAAACTTAGTGCACCTGTCTTTTTTATGGTGAACAAGATATCACTTATTTGTAAATGCGTTTATTACCAATTTTGGGAAGTTGAACTGCTATTCTTGATGTAATTTGTGAATTGTAGTACCCACTTTATTGGAGACCATTTACTCTAGGAAAATGTTGCTTCTAAAGTGTGGATATTATTGTTTATCTGTGTTTAGAGTTGTGGTTAATCGTGCACTGATCTTGTTTGCTTATTGCTTTTGAATGCCAGGCCGAATCAGCTACATTTGCAACGATTTCTAGACAAACCAGCCAACTTTTATTACAAGAAATTTCTGTCACACTTGCAGTTAGGATTATAATCAATCAGTATCAGCCAAAAAAAAGATAAATCAGACATTCTATATTCTTTGTTCTGGTGGTTTGCAATACAACAACAACAATAACATACCCGGTGTTATCCCACAAGGTGGGGTTTTGAGAGGGTAGGATGTTCATAGACCTTACCCCTACCTCGTGGAGAGGTAGAGAGGCGGTTTTGAAAGACCCTCGGCTGGTTTTCAATAGATGTATGCAATTATAAACATGTACTAGAGAATCTGGTAAAGCTATTAAGGGCTTCAAAGCATTACTCCAAGAAACCTCAGACAAGTCGATATTTCAAAGATAGCTATATCATGAACTTCCATGCTGGTTTGAAAGGAATGATCATGTATTGGAAAAATCCTAGAACTTGTTTCCTGAGATAAGGAATGAAAAAAACCGATCTTTTCATTTTCACCATTCTAGATGATTCTAAGAGCAGTTAGCAAAACTCAGTCGTCCTTAATGCCTTTCACACAAAAGTGCAGAACTCTCAACCACCTAAAAGAACTCCATTGCCAACTCCTCAAACTTTACCTCCCTGAAACTCCATCAGCCATTGCTCCACTTATTTCATTTGCCGTCAATTCTAGGATACCTTCTTTCTTCAACTACTTGCGTATTGTGTTTCAAAATCTTGGCTACCAAAGTACTTTTTTGTGCAACACCATGATTAGAGGATACATGCAATCAGATTTGCCAATACCAGCGATTTTATGCTACAAAGACATGCTGAGAGATAAGCTTATTGTTAATAATTATACCTTTCCGCCATTGATAAGGGCTTGTTCAATGGTTTTAAATGAGTTTGGTCAACTTGGTCTTTCAGTGCATGCCCAATTGTTGAAATTGGGGTTACAACATGACCGGTTTATTGTTGCAGCATTGATTGAATCTTATTCCCTAAATCTCGAGATGGACAGAGCACGTATCTTGTTTGATGAAATTCCCGACAGAGATGTGGTTATGTGGACCGCCATGATTGACGGATATGGAAAAATAGGGGAGGTAGGAAAAGCCAGATTGTTGTTTGAAGAAATGCCGGACAGAAATGTGATTTCCTGGAGTGCTATGATGGCAGCATATTCACGGGCTAGTGATTTTAAGGAGGTGCTTTTCTTGTATTATAGGATGGAAGAACACGGTCTTTTTCCCAATGAGTCTGTTCTTGTAAGTGTCCTCACGGCTTGTGCTCATCTAGGCGCCTTAGCACAAGGTTTTTGGGTACATTCGTTGGCTAAGCATTATAATTATGAGTCAAACCCAAGATTGGCTACTGCATTGGTTGACATGTACTCTAAATGCGGGAAAATGGAGTTGGCTTCATCAGTTTTTGAAGCGATGACTTATAAGGATACCGGAGCGTGGAATGCCATCATATCAGGTTTTGCAATGAATGGAGATGCAATGAAATCCGTTCAATTGTTCGATAGGATGATAGCAAGTGGGAATCAACCAAATGAAATCACATTCGTTGCTGTGCTCTCCGCTTGCACTCATGCAAAAATGGTCGACGAAGGTCTTTTACTGTTTGGAAGAATGGGCAGTGTTTATGGGGTTGAACCCAGGTTTGAGCATCGTGCATGTGTGGTAGACCTGTTAGCAAGAGCTGGTAAGCTCGAGGATGCTGAGAAGTTCATTGAGGAGAACTTGGGAGGGATAGAGAAAGGGGATGCTAACGTATGGGGAGCTTTACTTGGTGCTTGTAGGGTCTATGGTAATCTTGAAGTAGGCGATAGGATATGGAGAAAGCTGTCTAACATGAAGGTAGCTGACTATGGTACTTGTATACTTGCATATAATATGTATAAGGAAGCTGGTTGGGAAATGGAAGCCAAATGTGTTAGGAAATTGATCAAGGAGATGGGGATAAAGAAGCAGCCTGGATGTAGTGTCATAGAGGTAAATGGTGTGGTTAAAGAATTCCTCACTGTTCCTGTGAAATCCTTAGATTATTTAGGTAATAGTATATAGCAGTGCATAAGGCGTGAAGTTGTCAGCGAGACATCTTGTGCAAAGTTTATCGGAAAGCTTTCTGTTGATTTCACACTAAATTCGATTAATTTGTTCCTTCAACAGATTGAATGAAGGTGTCATGCATTTTGGTGAGAGTATCAAGGAGATTATTAACGAAGAATTTGGTGATGGCATGTAAGTCACTCCACTTAGCATACTAAATTAACTACTAGTGCTTATTCTACTGTTCGGAAAAAAATATTCTGTTTATAGATATAATCTTTTCTTGTATGTGGATCTATACATGTGTTTAGATTCATACTCTGGAGGTGTTCTCTGCCTTTAAACTTCACGAGCTCCAGGATATTGTGAACCTTTTTGAATTGCCTCTGTTGGTTAACTATTCTGACCTGCATAAGTTCATCTCTGGTTTATTGCAAGTCATGGTTCATAAGAAGCCTTTTGAAGATGAATTAGAGCTTGCATAGCATGTTTAAAGTCAACAAGCTGCTATGTCATAATGTTGTTTGATCGCTGAATAACGAACGAGTTATAGGGGGGATTGTAATCCCTTCTTTATTATCTGCTGTTTGTTTACTACCCTTCGCTAAGTGGATCAGGAATGATATCCGATTCGTCGTGATTAAGCCAAATTACCTGCCCTCTAACCCCGACTCATCCTATTACCTTCTACCCAAAAAAATTCATGAATAGTAACGCAGACCTTACCCCTACCTTGGGAGGTAGAGAGGTTGTTTCCGATAGTCCCCCGGGAAAGAAAAGTTTAACTGCAACTTTACTGCTAACTGATAGTCAAATGTAAGATAGGTTTTTTCCGGCTCGTCCACCTTGCCTTTATTAATCATCAACCGATGCACTTAGTTTAATCTCATTCATTATCTTATTATAATCCTGTGGTCTATATAGTGACTTTATCTTGCCTGGTGAATTGCACAACCTCTCTGCATAACTAGATTGTGTATACAACTAGCACGAACTATTTATCATGCTGCACACATGTTGTATATACAATACAGATTCTAATTGGCTTGCACCTCCACCTTTTGATTTATAAAAGATAAAAAGAACAGAGGATATTATGAGCCATCACCACATTTCAATAGGAGGATCTAAAAGAAATTCTACTCCCTAATTCTATTCAATTTGATAGCATGCATCTATAAGGACCAACTGTAACACTCTTTATTTGGCTGGATTGGCTTATCTTGTCTTAACTAGCTTTGATTATGAGTTTTTGACATATTTTGTCTAGTTTCTATCAGTTAAATGGGCAACCGTTATCAGTCTGCTATGTGGTGTATTGCTCTAGGAGTATATTCGCTCTATAGCTGTAATCTTCCTCTAGCCTGAGTAATGCTTATCGTAATTCTGTGGCTCTATATAATGATAAACAACAAAAATAGAGTGTTCACTTTCTCAGATACTTAACGACTTTAGTCTACATAATCGAAGCGATATATGTGTGTGCGGCATGCAATTTTGTGTTACCCCGCTGTTAAATGGGCACCTTCACTGTTCACTAGGCTTTCTGCACATGATATATTTGTATTTAGCTGATACATGAGATTTTAACTTTTGGCTCTTGATGTTTAGCATGTCAGCAATAGATTTTTTCTGCTAAGTTGATAAAGTCAAATGTGTGGATGGGAAGGATCGGGTTGTCGTAACTTTTGACGGGAAGTATCTACCTCACACTGAGCAAGGTTAGTTTCCTTTTATATTTTATAATTGTAAAGTTTGTTTCTCCAAATTAGTCTACAAAGATGATAAATCACTAGATCCTTGCCGTTCCTGCATCACTCCCTTCCTACCTACAAAGTGCCAGAGAATAGATCCATATGATTATAGAGACTCCTAATTTTTGATTTGTTAGATCTAGTATAAAAGCTTCTGCACCGTCATTGTAAAATCCGGAAAAAAATAATAATATATAGTTGTTGGTTGGGTTAATAAAAATACATATATATAAGAAAACAAAGAATAAATTGCATGAGATGGAGTTAGTGTTAAAGTTAGATAAATAGATAGATAAAATGAAAATGAAAAAAAAAAAAAGAGGCAAAAGGTATGCTGCACAAGGCATTGTGCACGGCCTTTCCTCCCCTTTTCATTTCCCTTCAATCTCTTGGCTTTCCCCCTCCCATAAGTTATACAATCATCTCCACTTATACATTATATTTACACACAAACAAAGTACATAGCATAAAGATTAGAAAATCAGGAAAAAAACAAGTGAACAATCATTTCACACATACAAGGTGAGTTTTCTCACTCAGAAATTCTTGGTAACATCCTTTATTTTAAGTTCAATACATGTTAGAATAAGAATTGAGTGTTGAAAAGAAATAACGAGCTTTGATTGTTTAGACAACTAGTTGCGTCATGAACTTTACGAACTGGTTTCACTGAGTTATAATGGTTAGAATTTGATGAAATTAGAAAGAATGGTACACCTCTCTATTATAATCATATAGAACCAAAAATGAGGTAAAATGGACATACGGTTTAAAAGTTATCATAGTTCAAAGTTCCTGCCTTAGATTTGACCGAAATTCGGAAAGGCATAATTACGGATTGTTTTATTGAGTTTTACTTATTAGAATTATATAAAAAATTACATGGTTGTAAATCTCTCTGTTACAGACAGATATAGCTAAAGAGAGGTTAAAACAGACTTATGAGTTGAGAGTTATTGTAGTTTGAAGTCACGCTTCTGATTCACCTGAATCCGTATGGCGGGACGTCAAACGTAAATTGTACTAATCCGTGGGAAATATGAAAATGGTGTTAAATGAAAGTTCTAGATCTCTCGTTGTTGACATTTTGAGACCTTACGAGGTCTATCCGACTTACTGATTGAGAGTTATCGTTGTTTAAAGTTTACGCTGGATCTATCGAGATCCGGGAAGAGCGGCGAATAAAAATGTAAACTGCACCAAATGGTACAGAATATGAAAAGATGGTTCACATGGAGACGTGTAGCTCTCTGTTCTCTTCGCTTTGAGATTTTATGGGGCTTGAACGGGTTTCTGATTAGGAGTTATGACTATTCTAAGATTTGGTTCTGTTTAATAAAAATTACACAAACAAATTTCATGTGGTATTTGAGGATAAATTTGTGTTAGTTACCCAAAGTAGTTTTAAATGAAATTTGGTACAGTGAAAGATCCCCGCCTTACCTTAATTTCGCTGAGAAACACCTTAGTTGGAGTTATGGTTAAAAAGTTATAATCGTTACAAGTATGAATGATGTAATGTTGGGAAAGAGAATATTATTTATTCGATCTTCAAAAATATGAAAAGTGAATACGTGTTCACATAAATATATAAATATATAATGGATCGGGTTGCCGCAACAAAACGTAAAGTGAATACACGCTCACAAATACGTAAACATAATGGATCGGGTTGCCGCAACAAAACGTAAAGTGAATATGCGTTCATAAATACGTAAACATAATGGATCGGGTTGCCGCAACAAAACGTAAAGTGAATACGTGTTCACAAATACGTAAATATAATGGATCGGGTTGCACGCAACAAATATGAAAGATGAATACATGTTCACCTATATATAAATATGAAAAGTGAATACGCGTTCACAAATATATAAATGTAACAAACATATGAAAATGCAGGAATGTCTTAACGATAATACGAGATAAAATGAAGTGTTAGTTAACCGAGAATTTCTATGAGGAGTTCTGCGATATTTAAAAGTGTTGTAACTCGATATGTTTTTGCAATATGCTTATTACGTTATAATGTGATTGCACTTGGAATATTGTGGTGTTACTTTGAATCATAGGTAAGGTTCTCACCACCTGGATGGTAGGTGACTCTTTTATTAACATGTTTCAGAAAGCGTGATAGAGAAAGGCTCCACGCCAAGGCTAGCGATCGTCCACGCCTCTTGTCATACAAGTCCATCTTGGGCTTCGTACTCGTCGAGTTCGAATGTCAATTCGGTGTCTCGAGAAACGCCTGTGGAACGGTCTCCTTCCAACTTAGAATAATCTTTGTCAGTATGTCTATGTAGAAACAATATTTGCACGAGCATGGGCTCGCGTTATGTTTTCAATAAAGTCATAAACAGATTTCTTTATTGTTATTTTTATTAATAGCTCCGTATTTGAATATAAGTTTAAATTTCTAAATAAAGAGAATTAAATGGTGCCCCTGGTGGGAAATAATTGTCCAGGTGCCATCACGCCGTAAGTAAAGGCTTAGGAAAAGTCGGGGTGTGACAAGTTAGTATCAAAGCTAAATCAGGTTAGGAGATTCTAGGAAGTTTCTTCGAATTGGGTGTTTGAACGGTTACTTATTGCGACGGTGTGCGCGCCACCTTAGTAATAAGTGAACGGAATAACATTCTAAAGTTTCCCTTCTTTCATACTCCTCTCGTGCCTATCTTGAGTCTTTTTCAAGACTTGATTCTTGTACTACCTCTTTCACGCGGGTTAGGAAGAAGATTATACAACGTTATACTGACCAATAATTGTTGTGTAGATGGTGATTATAAGGCGAGTTCCAACAAAGAGAGAAGTACTCGAGGAACAGGCAAAGGAAATGCAAGCTCAGAAGGAATTCATGCGTCGTAAGATGAACTCGGGAGATGATTTTAACGAGTATATGTGCGACACAATCGTACTTTGTGCGTATTTGCTTAGGAGTAGACAGAAGAGGCGTTCCTACGACCCGACCTTCTTCAACTTTCCGATTGGAGTCATATTACAGATAATATTCAACTCTGTCCCGGAAAAATTCCGATCCTCATTCAGAGGGGCAAAGATGCTAAGAGGAGATATTACAGAAGGTTCCTTGACCAAATTTCTATTTCAGAAAATGATGTATTCACAAATCCCGGGGGCTCAAGAGGAGGTTCATCACGAAGCTCATGTACCTTCAGTTGACGTAGTGGTGTCTGAAGGAAGCGGAGAAATGTCGGAGAAAATGTCGGAGAAAATGTTGGAGAGAACGAGAGTCAAATGGCCCAAGAAACGGTGGGACAAAAACTAGATAGACTCATAGAGTTAATGGCAGTGCGATTCACACATGGTTCGCCCGCACTAGTGTCTCTATAGCCCGAACTAGAACCGACGCCAGTGGACCGATTGCGCGCACCGGACCGAGAGTGTAGAAGCTCAGCGATGATAGGCATGGGCAAATTTTATGAGGAGAAGAGAACCACTTTACTCGGGAAGGACCCCGAGGCGACCCGATAGTATTCTCGATGAAGTTGAAGACTTAATGTTCACATCGATGCGTTGAGACGCGGCGCCAACTTGGTAGCGCGCGACTAGTGGATGACGCAGGGGTGTGGTGGAGGAATTTTAGGAAAAATCGCCCCCGATGTCACCACCAATGACTTGGGGAGGTTGAGCGGCATTCGAAATTCATGCCTGTACGCGCAAGGACGCGCTCGGGCGAGAGTTTGAGCAATTGAAGCGAGGTGGCCATGATGTACAAGAATATGATACGATTCGTGAGGTTATCGGCATACAACACATGTCGTCCCTACAGAAGCGGATGTAGTCAGCGATTTGTAGAGGTTTAAACCCGACGTAGCGAAAGGTGGTGGTGTTAGCCAACGATCGAACTTATCTTCGATTGTCGATATGGCTTTGAGGTAGAAGGTTTCGCTAAAGCAAAAATAGAATATTCGCAGAAGAGATTTGGACGCCGTGATCATTTAATCGAGTCAAAATCGAGCGGGAGTTTAGTAAGGGATCTTGGGGCCAACCAATCGTGGGCGATCTTATTTCAAGCCTAAGGGGGCATTGGTTTAATTACCAAGGTAGCAAGGACAAGGCCACCAACCCTAACACGCGAGTTGATAAACCGATTTGTAAGATTTGTCAAAGGAAACACACCGAGAATGTCGGCTCTTAACGGGCATGTTATAAGCGTGGAGTCATGCCACTATGCCGGGGATTGCAAAAAGGACTCGATTCAATCTATTCGGGAGGTCGAAGCAACCACGGTACTCTGGAAATCGGGAACCAACCCGCCAGAGTCGTGAGGTCAACAACCCAACAATTTAATCGACTCTACGCTTTGCCCCGCAGGAATGAGGCGTAGCGTCTAATGCGGTGGTCACGTATTTTGCTAGTCTCGAGTATTCTGCATTTGTATTATACGATCCGCTCTACATTTTCATATGTGTCAACGGGCTTTGCTAAGAATTTACACGTAGAACCTTCTTATTTAAGTGAACCTTTTGAGGTTACGACACATGGGGGCCTCAATTTGGGCCTCTCGGGTGGTAAATAATTTCCCATTAGAAGTGAATGGCAGGGGAACAATGGTGAACCTAGTACTACTTGATATGGTAGACTTCGACGTCATTTTGGGTATGGATTGGTTGTCGGCATGTTATGCCATGTTAGATTGTCGGCGAAAGATAGTGAGATTAACCTTTCCCGGAGAACCAGAAGTTGTTATAAGGGGTAGGATTGAAATATCCTCAGGTCAATTTATTTCCTACCTTGGGGCTCAAAAGTTATTGAGAAGTCACAGAGTGGAGTACGTATATCTGGCTAATATAGTGGATACCCAAAAAGAATCCCCAGCAGTGAATGATGTTCTATTGTTCAAATTTTCCTGAGGTTTTCCCAAGATCTTCGTGCCTTCCTCCGGATAGAGAAGTAAAGTTTGCTATAGAGTTAATTCCGGGTACAAGACCCATTTCTATTCCTCCATATCGAATGACCCCAGCTGAATTGAGGGAGTTGAAAGAACAATTGAAAGATCTTCTGGATAAACGCTCTATAAGGCCTAGTGTTTCCCTCAGTGCACTGATCTGCTTGTGAAAAAGAAAGACGGATCGCTCGAATGTGCATCGATTATCGGCACTCAATAAGGTCACGATCAAGAACCGATACCCATTACTAAGAATCGATGATCTTTTGACCAACTTCGCGAGCTAGCTATTTTTCCAAGATTGATCTCGTCGATATCATCAACTGAAAATAAATCCAGATGATATATCCAAAACAACCTTTAGAACCCGATACGACCATTATGAGTTCTTGGTCATGTCTTTTGGGTTAACCAATGCCCCAGCGGCTTTTATGGATTTAATGAACAGAATCTGCAAACCATTCCTAGATTTGTTTGTGATCGTGTTCATAGATGATATCCTAATTTACATGTTGAAGAACACGAAGAAGCGTCGAGGTAGTGCTCAAGTCTTGAAACAGAGAAACTATATGCTAAATTTTAAAAGTGTGAATTTTGGTTGGAAAATGTAGCCTTTTTGGGTTATGTTGTGTCGAGGATGGAATTACGGTAGACCCCGTAAGATAGAAGCGGTGAAGAATCGCCAAACCGACCACTCCGGCGGAGGTTAGAAGTTTCTTGGGTTTGGTGGGTATTATAGAAGATTCGTAAAGGTTTTCTAGTCTTCTTTGCTCCGACCGGTTGACTCAAAAACGATTAAGTACCGGTGGTGAAGCATGTGAAACAAGTTTTGAAACTAAAGGAATTGTTGACTCTCGCACTACCATAACCTTACCATCGGGACAAGAAGGGTTCACAGTCTATTGCGATGCCTCTAGAGTTGAGTTAGGATGTGTCTTGATGCAGTTTGGAAAGGTTATTGCGTATGCATCTACATGAGAAGAATTACTCAACTCCCCAGCTGAATTGAGGGAGTTAAAAGAACAATTGAAGGATCTTCTGGATAAAGGCTTTATAAGGCCTAGTGTTTCCCCTTGTGGTGCACCAGTCCTGTTTGTGAAAAAGAAAGACGGATCGCTCCGAATGTGCATCGATTATCGGCAGCTCAATAAGGTCACGATCAAGAACCGATACCCATTATCAAGAATCGATGATCTTTTTGACCAACTTCAGGGAGCTAGCTATTTTTCCAAGATTGATCTCCGTTCGGGATATCATCAGCTGAAAATAAATCCAGATGATATATCCAAAACAACCTTTAGAACCCGATACGACCATTATGAGTTCTTGGTCATGTCTTTTGGGTTAACCAATGCCCCAACGACTTTTATGGATTTAATGAACAGAATCTTCAAACCATTCCTAGATTTGTTCGTGATCGTGTTCATAGATGATATCCTAATTTCTGAGAAGAGTGTTGAAGAACATGAAGAACATCGAGGTAGTGCTTGAGTCTTGAAACAGGAGAAACTATATGCTAAATTTTAAAAGTGTGAATTTTGGTTGGAAAAGGTAGCCTTTTTGGGTCATGTTGTGTCAAGGGATGGAATTATGGTAGACCCCCAGAAGATAGAAGCAGTGAAGAACTGGCCAAAACCGACCACTCCGACAGAGGTTAGAAGTTTCTTGGGTTTGGCTGGGTATTATAGAAGATTCGTAAAAGGTTTTTCTAGTCTTCTTTGCTCATGGCCGGTTGACTCAAAAATGGTTAAGTACCGATGGTAGAAGCATGTGAAGCAAGTTTTGAAACTAAAGGAATTGTTGACTCATCGCACTACCATAACCTTACCATCGGGACATGAAGGGTTCACGATCTATTGCGATGCCTCAGAGTTGGGTTAGGATGTGTCTTGATGCGATTTGGAAAGGTTATTGCGTATGCATCTAGACGATTGAAGATACGTAGGAAGAATTACCCAACTCATAACTTGGAATTAATCTGCGGTGGTGTTTGCCTTACGAATATGGAGACATTATTTGTATGGTGTGCGTGTGGACATATTTACCGATCATAAGAGTTTGCGATATAACCACGCAAGGATTTGAATCTCCGACAAAGAAGATGGTTAGAGTTGCTTGGGATTATGACCTTAGTATTCTTTACCATCCAGGAAAGCCAACGTGGTGGTGCCGACGCTCGATGAGAGATCAATGGCGACAGCCCATTTGGCAATACAAAGGAGGTATTGCTCGTGAGGTACAAAAATTGGAAACCTCGGTTAGTTTAACCGAGATTGGTGAAGGTAGGGTGGTGGTACATGATACCTCGCATCGCCTTAGCTTGTAAATAAAAGAAAGTCGGTTTGAGGATACGAGTTTGTTGGATTTCGGAGAGGATCCAACAGAAAAACCTTCACGATTTACATTGGGAGATAATGCGGAACCGCCCGGTATAAGGGTAGGTTATGTGTTCCTAAGGTAAAGGATCTAAGGAGGAAGATCTTAGATGAGGTCACAACACAAGATATTCCATTCATCCCGGTCAACAAAAATGTATCGTGACCTCAAGGCAAATTCGGTGGGACGGGATGAAGAAAGACGTTGCGGAGTTTGTCGGAGGTGTCTTATATGTCGCAGTGAAAGCTGAACATCAAAACACTGGCGGATTACTTCAGACATTGGAGTCCCGTGTGGAAATGGGAGGCGATTCATATGGATTTTGTAACTGGTCTACCGAAAATTCGAGAAGGGTATGATTCTATTTGGGTGATTGTTGATCGGCTTACAAAGTCAGCCCATTTCTTACCGGTCAAGACTACGTATCGCGCACCACAGTACGCACAAATTTATTTGAAGGAGATTGTGCGGTTACACGGGATTCCTTTACAAATTATTTGAGATAGGGGTTCCCAGTTCACCTCACACTTTTGGCAAAGTTTTCAGCAGGGTCTCGGGACAAAAGTTAAATTAAGCACGGCTTTCCAAGCGCAAACAGATGGGCAAACTGAGCGAACAATTCAAACACTTGAGGACATGTTGCAATTTTGTGTGTTAGATTTTCAGGGAAGTTGGTTAGACCATCTATGTCTAATTGAGTTCGCCTACAACAATAGTTTTCACTCTAGCATACAAATGGCCCCGTTTGAAGCATTATATAGACGAAAATGTAGGTCTCCGCTTGGATGGTTCGAGGTGGGTGACGAATCGTTCGGACCTGAAGTCATTCAGAAAACAAATGATAAGGTACAGATGATTCGGGAGCGGATCAAAACAGCTCATAGCCGTCATAAGTCCTATATGGATCATCGGAAAAGAGATCTTGAATTCCAAGAGGGGGAGAAAGTATTTTTAAAAGTGTCCCAATGAAGGGAGTGATGCGCTTTGGTAAGAAAGGGAAATTGAGCCCAAAGTTTATTGGGCCATATGAGATCTTGCGAAGAGTGGGGAATGTGACTTACGAATTAGCACTTCCAAGAAAGTCAAGGCGGTCATCCAGGTATTTCACGTGTCGATGTTACGAAAATACTGCACGATCCAAGTCACGCCATCCTTCCCGGAGATAGTTCTTAATAAAGAGCTTGATATGAAGAGGCTCGGTAGAAATACTTGATAGAAAGGTCCAACGCCTTAGAAATAAAGATATTGCTTAGTGAAAGTCCTATGGAGGAATCACTCCAGGAAGCCACCAGGAAGTCAAGAGGCGATGAAAGTCAAATATCCATTCCTATTTGACTAAGGTAATAAAAAAAAATGTTACATAGTACTTCATATCTGTGTCATTTGCGTGTCTATATGCATGTGTTATAACCTTATTCTCATTCGAAGACGAATGCTTCTTAAGGAATGGAGAATGTGAAGCCCCAAATTAGTGTTACAATAACAATAAACATTATTGTGTCTATGTGATTATGTTACGACCTTATTCACATTCGAGGACGAATGTTGCTTAAGGAGGAGAGAATGTAAAATCCGGAAAAAAATAATAATATATAGTTGTTGGTTGGGTTAATAAAAATACATATATATAAGAAAACAAAAAATAAATTGCATGGGATGAAGTTAGTGTTAAAGTTAGATAAATAGATAGATAAAATGAAAATTAAAAAAAAAAAAGGCAAAGGTATCTTTGCATGAGGCATTGTGCGTCTTTCCTCCCCCCTTTCATTTTCCTTCAATCTCTTGGCTTTCCCTCATCCCATAAGTTATACAATCATCTCCACTTATACATTGTATTTACACACAAACAAAGTACATAGCATAAAGATTAGAAAATCAGGAAAAAAACAAGTGAACAAGAAGAGGAAAAATCTGAAAAAAACAAGAGAGCAAGAAGAACAACAATAAAAGAAATACTAGGGAGCAAGAGTCCCTTGTAGCAACCGAACAACAATCATTTCACACATACAAGGTGAGTTTTCTCACTCAGAAATTCTTGGTAACATCCTTTATTTTAAGTTCAATACATGTTAAAATAAGAATTGAGTATTGAAAAGAAATAACGAGCTTTTGATTGTTTAGACAACTAGTTGCGTCACGAACTTTACGAACTGGTTTCACTGAGTTATAATGGTTAGAATTTGATGAAATTAGAAAGAATGGTACACCTCTCTATTATGATCATATAGAACCAAAAATGAGGTAAAATGGACATACGGTTTAAAAATTATCATAGTTCAAAGTTCCTGCCTTAGATTTGGCCGAAATTCGGAAAGGCATAATTACGGACTGTTTTATTGAGTTTTACTTATTAGAATTATATAAAAATTTACATGGTTGTAAATCTCTGCATTCTGCATGATATAGCTAAAGAGAGGTTAAAGCAGGACTTACGAGTTGAGAGTTATTGTAGTTTGAAGTTCTTGCCTCGGATTCATCCGGAATCCGAAGGCGGGGCGTTGAAACGTGAAACTGTACTAATCCGTGGGAAATATGAAAATTGGTGTTAAATGAAAGTTCTAGATCTCTGTTGTGGACATTTTGAGACCTTACGAGGTCTATCCGACTTACTTGAGAGTTATCATTGTTTAAAGTTTACGCCTCGGATCTATCGAGATTCGGAAGGCGGCGAATAAAAGTGTAAAGCGTATCAAATGGTACAGAATATGAAAGGATGGTTCACATGGAGGCGTGTAGCTCTCCGTTCTCGTCGTTTTGAGATTTTATGGGGCTTGAGCGGGTTTCTGATTAGGAGTTATGACTATTCTAAGATTTGGTTACATTTAATAAAAATTCTGCCAAACAAATTTCATGTGGCTGTTTTGAGGATAAATTTGTGTTAGTTACCCAAAGTAGTTTTAAATGAAATTTGGTACAGTGAAAGATCTCCGCCTTACCTTAGTTTCCGCCAGAAACACCTTAGTTGGAGTTATGGTTAAAAGTTATAATCGTTACAAGTATGAATGACGAATGTTGGGAAAGAGAAGATTATTTATTCGATCTTCGAAAAATATGAAAAGTGAATACGTGTTCACATAAATATATAAATATATAATGGATCGGGTTGCCGCAACAAAACGTAAAGTGAATACACGCTCACAAATACGTAAACATAATGGATCGGGTTGCACGCAACAAAACGTAAAGTGAATATGCGTTCATAAATACGTAAACATAATGGATCGGGTTGCGCGCAACAAAACGTAAAGTGAATACGTGTTCACAAATACGTAAATATAATGGATCGGGTTGCGCACGCAACAAATATGAAAGATGAATACATGTTCACCTATATATAAATATGAAAAGTGAATACGCGTTCACAAATATATAAATGTAACAAACATATGGAAATGCAGGAGAATGTCTTAACGTATAATACGAGATAAAATGAAGTGTTAGTTAAACTGAGAATTTCCTATGAGGAGTTCTTTGCGTATTTAAAAGTGTTGTAACCTGATATGTTTTTGCAATATGCTTATTACGTTATAATGTGATTGCACTTGGAATATTGTGGTGTTACTTTGAATTGCAGGGTAAGGTTCTCACTCAGCCCCAGATGGTAGGGCTGACTCTTTATTTAACATGTTTCAGGAAAGCGTGATAGAAGAAAGACTCCACGCCAAGGCTAGCGATCGTCCCGCAGCCTCTTGTCATACCACCTCTTGTCATACCAAGTCCATTGCTTCGGGCTTGGTACTCGTCAGGTTCAGAATGTCAGTTCCAGTGTCTCGGGAAATGCCCGTGTGGAATGGTCTCCCTTCCAACTTAGAAAGATCTTTGTCAGTATGTCTATGTAGAAACAATATTTGCACGAGCATGGGCTCGCGTTATGTTTTCAATAAAGTCATAAACAGATTTATTTATTGTTATTTTTATTAATAGCTCCGTATTTGAATATAAGTTTAAATTTCTAAATAAAGAGAATTAAATGGTACTCCTGGTGGGAAATAATTCAGGTGCCATCACGCCCTAAGTAAAGACTTAGGAAAAGTCGGGGCGTGACAGTCATGCATATTCTGTATGAGCCAGTAGTACAAACTGGTGACGTCTTATCTCATTTTTACTTTAATTAACTAATCAGATAGCTCATTGCTGCAGCATTCAATAGAATAAGAGTGTTCTCCTCATCCTTTTCTCCTGGTTTTAGCATTTCATGTTCTATCTGAGCTTCTCTACAGTTTTGAAGAACCTGTCCATATTGAAAATGTCTTGACGCTACATACTTGAAATATATGGATATTCAAGTTCAAATGTGTGTAATATGTTTACATGAATCAGATAACATCAGTGAATTGCAAACTGCCAAAACAAATTTCGTAAAAACTGATATTTGCAAAACACAAGTCAAACTTCCAGGGAAAGGTGTGGTGTGTAGAATACGGTGGGACTGAATGGACCATCTATTTAAGCAACTAATGGGCCTTCTCAATATGATAATTAAGGTTTGCTGGCACATGTGTGCTTATAGAGTCAATTCCTAACACCGCGGTTATTAAAAAAAGAGTCAATTCTTAATATGTCTACCCATGTTTCATTTTTAACTAAATTCTGAGTATCTTGAGCTAGGATGCATCCCCTTCTTTATTATCTTTGTTTGGGGCAGATGGTGATTTCTGTCCATCTGATGGGAGCTACTGCCCAACAGAAGCAGAAATAAACTGTTATCTGTTATCTTTCCGAATGGCTGGATTTACAATGTGTGGCCTTGGGATCATATGAACAGATTTTGTGTGCATAAGTCAGTGCTTAGCACAATCATATTGTTTTTTCTGCTTGATTCCATAGTTTGGCTCTATAATGCAGCGAGTATGATATTAATCCGCTAACACATTTTTTTTCTCTCTGCAGAAAACTGAGCATATGGTGTCAAGGTTAATGCGGAAGGAATATGCATAGTTACTATAAGCAGATTGCTGCAAATCGTTGCTCCTTTTCACCAATAAAGACTACGTATTTACCAGTACTGAACTTGTTTTCTTTTTTCCGATCATCTTTGTTCTCGGCTTGGCTGAATAATATTCACTCACTAGTCGAGTTTTGAAATGTCAAATCCGATGATATGGTTTTTATATATGTTATATTTGAGTTGCCAAGATTTGATAATAAATATGTATGTGTTTTTGAGTTGCCAAAATATTGTTTAACAATGTATATGTGTTTGATGGATGAACAATCAATTTACTTCTTCTGTTGAGTGTTGACTTGGGAGCTGGATAACATGTCTCTTGAAGCACTTCAGCAGCCCAAAATTGGATTGACCTTGTCAATTTTTTCTAGATATTACAATAAGATTATTCTAAAAGTAGACAAAAGTATAAATCTATTTTTATGTTTAAGCTTGTTGAAACCTGTTACAACAGTTCCATCTCCTGTCAAAAATTGGTCATATGTAAAATAATGTAATTTTTAAGGCAAAATCTTTACATGTTCTCTAATTTGACCCAAAAATATTTTAGTAAAATACTACTACAAAACATTACATTTGCTTTAAAAAGAGATAATGGGAAAAACAAGCTTAAACAAGACATAGTAGATAAAAGAATTTGCCCACAAGGGTGTGAACTAGTAGTTACTTCAACTTGCACTTGGGTATGAGGTAAAAAGTTTATTTTTTATGATCCAATAAACCTTGGCTAACTGTTTTATCTGTGTTAGGGTTGACCAGTGGGCCAGGATATTCCGGTCCGTTCCGATCCCAACCCACTCCACCGTTCTCCCAAATTCGTCTTACTAGCCAGTCATAAATATGTATTAGTGAGATGAATAAGCATGTTATGTAGCTTACACATGCAAGTTTACCCTTGACCTTACCGGCAGGGACGGCACTGGGCAGGGGCAAACAGTGCCTTCATCCTGGGCCCAAAATTTAGAGGGGCCCAATTTATTTATTTTTAGTAAGTACTCCCTTCGGAATGATTTATAAGCAAAAATTTGCTAATTTTTTTGGAATGAAATATAAGCAAAAGTCATTTGTTATGACTGAAATAACCTTTTTTATTTTTAACAACTTATTTATTTCTCTCTTGAAACAAGGTGATTTTTAATTTCCAATGATCAGAATTGAATACAACTTAAATCAACATTTTATTTAAGTTTAATGAGTATTAATCTTAATTAATGCACTTCAAGTGGTTCTCAACAACTTTTGTTTTACTTTTATGATAGATATATGAAAAGGCTCCTTCAATTTATTAAATAGAGTAATTCTGCTTTTAATTAATGTCAAATTTTATTAAACATTGATTCAATAATGTTCACTTTTTAAAATAAAATCAAATCAAGGACAATTTGGGTAATATAAATAATGTTCTGCATAAAATTATGCGATCGGCTACTTTTCTTAATCTGCGTAATTTAACTCATTTTTGCTTATAAATCATTCCGGAAGGAGTATTATATTATATTATTATAACTATTAACCCTAAACCAATGATGGTCTGTTCCACTCCTCAAAAAGAAGAACGCTTTTGTGCATCTGTTCCACTCCTCTAGGTCGCTTTTCCTTCTTCTTCTTCTTGAAAATATCAAATTTGTTTATGTGGAGAGGGATTTCTCGAAGGGGGTTTCTCAAATTTCAGGTTATGTTGTTTTTTGTTTATTCTTTGAAGTATTAAAATTGAATTGACTTTTCTTGTATATTATTTATGTTTTCAAGTAACAATGTTATCTAAGAAACACCTATCTGGAAGTCAAAAAAGAAAAAGACATAGAATTTATTGAATATATTATAACTTTTTGAATTGTTATAAATATTTATCTTGTTTATATATTATAACTTTTTATTATAAATTTTAATATATTGAAGTTTGAATCGATACAATTTATTTGGTTTGAATGTTAAATTTTTAGTTAATTTGAACAGGTTAGATCTTGATTGAAATATAAGAGTGAGTTCATCACTAAATTTAAATATATATAGGGCCTAATTTTTACTTTTGCCTTGGGCTCTGAAAAATTCAGGATCGGCACTACTTACTGGTATGAAATTTTTTATACTCACATCTGTTTTCTTTTACTCATTCAAAATGCCTTTTAACTTTTATATATTTTATTAAACTAGTCATATTTATATTGCTTTGAAAATATACATTTAACTATTAATACTTGCATAAATTTGAAAATTTGCGTATATAAGGAAAATTATTTGTATTTTACTTGACAGGTAAAGCGAAACAATAAATAAAATGTAATTAAAAAGTGATTATAGGGGTATAATTGGAAACGTAAAATACGCATAATATCTTATTATCTTGGCATGTCTAGGTCTCTTTACTCAGACATTCAAGCAAATCGATAATCTTCCGGCGATTTAGCACATCGTCATTTCGTATTGTTGGTAAGTTTACTGTCTGAGGGCTTTCAGAAAAGCCGCTCTACCCAGCAAGATACTATCTATTAAAATAGAGGTAATATCTGCTAACATTCTACTCTCCTCATACCACACATATGTGTGATTTCATTGGATATGTTGTTATAACAATTGGTGGTGCACATAGCAGAATTCTATAGTTTTGAGTGAAATTTATGGTTTCTTAGGTGGGAATACACTTTACACTCCCAGACCCACGTTGTGTAATTTCACGGGTATGTTGTTGTAACAATTGGTGGTGCACATAGCAGAATTCTATAGTTGTGAGTGAAATTTATGGTTTCTTAGGTATGAATATTTTGAGATTCATTATAAATTGTCTTGTTTTGAGCTAGCTATCACAACCTTGCCTTTTTTTGGGCCTTTTTATTAGCAATGTGACACGTAGCGGAGTTTTATTTAGGAGGGAATGACAAACGATATGTTAAAAATGGTGCAATAGCTCAATTCTTTACTTAAGTAGATTGGTTACCTAGTTAGTCATTTATGCCATGTCTTCTTGTGAATGAGGTAACAAATAGTTCATTGCTCAGAATGGTGATTATATTTGAGACTTTTAGCTTTTGGATGTTTCGGTATTTCAATAATTTTTATGAAGTATGTGCATTTCTTTCAAGCGCATAGCACACATCCTCCTAAACTCCGGAACAAAATTAGTGTCGTTTCTGGAAGCTTTCGTCTTTGTCATAAAAATTATTGTTCAAGTACGAAAAATAAAAAAATCAGAGTTTCTGCTTTGAAGATTGGTTTCTACATGGGAAGTTGTTGGCATTAAATACATGCTACTCCTTCCGTCCCAATTTATGTGATATAGTTTGACTTGGCATGAAGTTTAAGAAAGATTAGAAGACTTTTGAAACTTGTGGTCTAAAACAAGTCATAGATATTTGTGTGGTTGAAAATCATTTCATTAAGGGAAAAAGGGAAGTTTTAAGTTAAATTATATCTAAATATAGGGACATGTAGGGACAGATGGAGTAATTAGAAGTGGTTAAAAGCAGTGTACCGTTAATTCTTGAATATCAACTAGAATATGCCACAACATGTTCTCCTTATTTAAAAAAACATAAGCTGGATAAGTTGAATTATATAGTTGTGAGTGAAATGCGTGGATGGGAGTTTTATGGTTGTTAAGGTGGGAATATTTTGAGATTCATTATAAATTGACTTGTTTTGAGCTGGCCATTACAACCCTTTCTTTTGTTGGGCCTTGGTATCAGCAATGTGACACGCGGGGGGATTTGTTTTTAGGAGGGAATGACAAATGATATGTTAAAACACTGCAATAGCTCAATTCTTTGCTTAAGTAGATTTGTTACACGTTGCTCGTTAGCCAATAACTTTCTCATTTTGTATTTTGAATAAACAGACGATCATTTCATTAATGCTAAGTTAACGAGAGTTGGTATTTTAAAACTTCTTAGGTATTAACGATTAGAATTTCTTTATAAATATTTATCATGTTTGTAATTTTGATAAATATCATTTGACATTCGATTTTTTTTTTATTTCATTGGTGAGGACTTTTATGTAATTAAGAATTAGCGGTGCAAATTGCAGAATTCTGTAGTTGTGAATGAAATTTTTGGATGGGGTTTTTATGGTTGTTAAGTTGCGGGTATTTTGAGATTCATTATAATTGTCTTGTTTTGAGCTAGCTATCAAAACCTTGCCTTTTATTGGGTTCTTGGTATCAGCAATGTGACACACAGGCGGAGTGTTTTTCGAAGGGAATGACTAAGGAATTAAGGATATGTAAAAATGATGCAATAACTTGATTCTTTGCTTAATAGGTAGAGAATACGAGTATGAGGAGTGGATTGCTTGCCTGGTTAGTCATTTATGCTGTGTCTTCTTGTGAATGAAGTAACTTATAATTCATTGCTCATAATGGTGATTATATTTGAGATTTTTAGCTTCTGGATGTCTCGGTATTTCAATAATTTTTTTGAAGTATGTGCATTTCTTTCAAGCTCTACAAGCTCTCAGCATTGCACATATCCCACCTGAACTCCCAAAAAAGGGAAAAAAGAGGAAAAATTATTCTTGTTTCTGAAAGTTTAAATCTGTCATAAAATTATGGTTCATGTATGAAAATAAAAAATCAGAGTTTCTGCTTTGAGGATTGTTATCTACATGGGAAGTTGTCCGGCATTAAACACATGCAAATTAAAAGTGGTTAAAAGCAGTGTACCGTAAATTCTTAAATATCAACTAGAATATGCCACAACATGTTCTCCTTATTAAAAAAAACATAAGCTGGATATGTTAAATGACACTATCACCTAGGTAAAAAGGGGACTCCAGGATGTTTTCATGTTTAGCGTAGGTCTACTGGTTACCACTAAGCATTTATTGTGGCCTAACTTTTCTTTCATGCTTTGTCTTCTTCACATTGCAACCTGTGGTAATGTTTTGATTGCAATACATTTTGAGCATTATCAGTTAAACTAGTTGTCTCAGCTTAGCAAACGATAATTGTTTTGGAAAAACTTTGATAATTTCTGTTTCAATTGAAGTTGTGATCTGATTCTTTCTGGCTTGGCTGCAGATAATTTATAATCCTAGCGCAGTATAATCTGTATATTTATGCTTTTATTTATTTTTAATTAATTTGTGCTCTTCTTTCGGATAAGCAGCACCTTCTTAGTGCTATTCTGACATCAGTAATAATTACCATTTCAAAAAAAAATTGTGTACTTGGCACTTGAGCTTCTCAACTTGTTAAGCTGTGTAATCTAAATTAAGAGAAAAATTGGGGCTGCAAAGCTTTTTGGTGGAGAGTTCCTTTATAGTATTGTAGTAATCTTTTGTCATTTCTGGTGTTTGCGAGCTATAAATGACTTAGGTACCTCAACTTTTGCCAAATATGATGTTTTTCCAGATCTATAGATGTATCTTACATTCTTACTAAAGGGAGAAAATGATAAAAGAACCTATACATGAAGAAAAAGTAATCAATCATGTGCACTTTATGTATTCTTATCCCATCCAACAATCTAGCACCTGAATGCCCGAGGTGTGAAGGTATAACTGCATCAGGAGTGTAGCAGCTCTCCTGATAGGGGCATGAGCAAGACCCACAGACTTGCTTTTCTTTTCCTAACCATTATAAAAATACACAGAATGCCTTGCCTATAAACATGGATGAATACAACTTTGGGACAATGATTTGTGTTATGGAGAAATTCTCTTTTCTTGTATAAACTTTGCAGTTCTGCAGAAAATTGTTGGAATAGATAATTTGATACATTGGATGGCATTTCGTCAAAATTGAACTAAACAACTATGACACTACTGCTTCTTACAGTTAGATGCGTGATTAATTAACTAGAAGGTATGATGTATTTGTTTTCCTTGCATGCAGCTATTTTCGTCCTTTGAATGTGTTTCAATTGGATGCATGACCATGAGTCTGTGGCTTCTGCATGTAGTCAGGTGGTGACATATCATTACATGTCAAAAAGCCCGAGGAGTTGATTGAAAGATTGCTAGCTTCTCGGTAGGATAGTATTATGGGATCCAGCCGGCAAAAAGATAAGAATGGTAAACGTGGTTCATCAAAGGGTGACAGCGATGATGGCACATCAGCTAGGACAAGACCTCTCAGTTTTGATGAAATTATGCTTAGAAGGAAAAGTAAGGAAGAGGAAAGGGACACTAAGAACAAGTTTGCAGGAGCTGACAGTGTATCACGTAAAGAAGACAGTCCTAAGGAGACCACTGGTTGTATGGAACCTGAGCGATACCGCTACAAGTCATTACCTAGTACTTCCCGGCATACTTCAGAGGGTTCTAGGAAGTTAGGGCTAACTCTGACAGGGGATAATATGATGGCTGATAAATTTGCTATGGATAAACATAGAGAAAGTAGAGAATCTGAAATCAAGTCAAAGACGTTAATGAATAAAGATGTAAGCAATAAGAGACTAGCTGGTAGCAACACCGATAATGGTTGTCTTGTCCTGAGAAGAAAAGATCAGGATTTTATTGATGATTCTGGAAATAAAACTGGTAAAAAACATTCAAGAGATTTGGTCAGGAAGGAGATATCAGCAGATAAAACTGATGGAAGACACGATGAGGGAAGAAAAGACAAAACTCCAGGTAAGGATGGGAGACAGTCATACAGGAAGAGGAAAGATATGGAAATGCCTAGTGATGCTCTTCTGGATGAGGCTGAGAAAAGGCATTCAAGAAATCATGGACGGATAGATAGTTATGCTGACAGAACTAAAGAAAAGTCTGAATCAGGTAGAAGGAAGCACCAAAGTGATCATGAGAAGAGAAATGATGCTCTTCTGATTGAGGCTGAGAAAAGGCATTCAAGAAATCATGGACGGACAGATAGTTATGCTGACAGAACTAAAGAAAAGTCTGAATCAGGTAGAAGGAAGCACCGAAGTGATCACGAGGAGATGCCAAGTCATGCTCTTCTGAATGAGGCTGAGAAAAGGCATTCAAGAAATCACGGACGGATAGATAGTTATGCTGACAGGACTAAAGAAAAGTCTGAATCAGGTAGAAGGAAGCACCGAAGTGACGAGGAGGAGAGAAATGATGCTCTCCTGAAAGAGGCTGAGAAAAGGCATTCAAGAAATCACGGACAGAGAGATAGTTATGCTGACAGAGCTAAAGAAAAGTCTGAATCGGGTAGAAGGAAAAGTGATGAGGAGGAGAGAAATAGAGACAAGAATGCCGATAGAAAACCGAGTTCTGTGAAATCTGAAATTACTGGAAGGGTGGAAGCTTCTCAGGTTCATCTAGAGGAAGAAAGACCAAAGAGAAGAAGGTCAAGAAGTCGAGAGAATGATAGAGATCGAGGTAGAAGGTCTCGTTCTGGTTCACCAAGAGGACGTAAGCATTCATCCCATGATCTCAGAGAGCGTGGTGAGTTTTCCTCACATTCTTCCAAAGATAAATCTGGAAAAATACATTATGATCTGGATAAAAAGATACCCAGAAATGGTTCAGATAGCCACTCCAACCGCCATGATGGATCTACAAGTGGGCTTGGTGGCTATTCACCAAGAAAGAGGAAATCAGAGGCTGCTGCTAAAACTCCTCCCCCAACTAATCGCTCTCCAGAACAAAAAGCTGCTAGGTGGGATCCACCCCCTTCATCAGCCGGAATCAATGTTGCTGGTTCTATTCCTTCTGGCGTTAAGTCTTCAATGCAGTCTGTAATACCAAATACACACCAGCTATCTAGCGTGGTTCCTGCTGGTTCATTCACACCAAAGGCTGCCGGCGTGTCATATAATTACTTATCGTCATCTATACATGAAATTGATTCCGTCCAGCTGATACAAGCCACACGACCTATGAGAAGGCTTTATGTAGAGAACTTGCCAAACTCCGCCTCTGAGAAAGATATTCTGGACTGGATTAATAATTTCTTGCTGTCTTCAGGAGTTAATCGCATTCAAGGAACACAACCATGTATCAGCTGTATGGTATGTTTTCTTCTTCTATTCTTGTTCTATGCTGGATGGAGATTTGTGTTGCCTACTGTTTCTTCACTGCAGATACACAAGGAGAAGTGCCAAGCTCTTTTGGAATTTTTAACCCCCGAGGATGCTTCTGCTGCACTCTCTTTTGATGGCAGATCCTTCGTTGGTTCTATTCTTAAAATCAGACGCCCAAAAGACTTCGTCGAAGTGGCTGTAAGAATTATAACCATGATACTCTTTTGCAGATCTGTGCTTGTCTTTCAGACCGACCTTTTTTACTTTTTCTTACTAATATCGTATCGAACATGGGGGAAATTGATGGTATTTTGCATAGTAACTGGTGTAATATAATATGCTGTCTTATCTAAATTTCAGTGAGTTGAAAAGTAACAACTCATTGTCATTTGGGTAGTTGGGTTAAAATCTGTGCGAGTTCAAAGTGATTTGAAAAAGAAAAGTTTGAGTACCACTAACGCTAAAACTGAGTTGGGTCAAAAGCGGTTTGAGTTAAAAGTTGGTTGCCAGTGTTGGGTTAAAAACGGTATAAGTTGAAGTTCGATTGCCAATTATTTTTATCATCATATATAACAATCAGTGATCAAATTCCAGTGTCCACCAATATAGACTTTCTGAAGAAAGTCTGCTCAAGGTTACTTGGTAAATTCCTGAAAACCCTTTGATAATGGTAGGAGACAATATGCCTTTTCATTCGATTGTAATTCTCCATACGAGGATGTGAAACTTTGTCAGTACATCTTGGTCTTTAGACTTCTTATATAAAATGGTACATCACATTTCAAACTCCAAGCACCTCTTTATGTGAAATGGGTTTACTTATTTTGTCATCTTAATGATGAGTTCTAAGTGGGTACAAATAAGGTTATTGTGGTGGGTTGAAAAGATTGTGTTCTTAGTTAAATGGATCTGATTTTCTTCTCTTTTTCCTTCCTTTCTTTATTATGTGACTTTTGGAGTTTGATTATTGTATGAATTTTGAATTTTGTTATGCGACGGATGCTAAGTATGACTGTCAATTAGCTGCTCTTTCCCCCTTAATACATACTACTCTAAATCCATCCTTGACCTATGATCAAGATTAAATGGATAGGCCACAAACAAAATTCCCCAGTAAAATGTGTTCTTGCAGGTAAAAAGCAAGGTGTCCATCTCTATGTTGAGGTCTTTATCTAGTCAAAGAGTAAGATGCATGAAGAGGTTGGACTTGTCCGCAATGCTTGAAGGATTATTCAGTGTGGAAGATAACCTCTGATGAACCTGATACCAATTTTATAGAGTCCCTTAGCTGCAGCAATATAAGCACCAAGGCTTTTGTATATCATATGTTTAGGATGTTACTCATATGAAGTCCTTCTGATCTTCTCTTATAGTACCCTCAAATCCTCAATACCCTTCACCTCATATCTCAGCACAGGGGATGTTTTAACTCGTTGATCATCTGTTTAATTGGATATTGGAGGATGATGATGGTGGTTCTAATGAGGATGGTGGATGCCGCTGCATAAATGGAAGAAGAAGGATATATAGCTGAGTTTTAGTTTGACTTATAAAAAAAAGGATATATAGTTGAGTTATATCAAATGAAGTGAACTAATAAACTATGGAAATTGTGGTAGGGGAGTTCTGTTAATGTAGAACATTTGTTGCTCTGTATTTTCTACAATTTGTCAATGCATTAAATTGTGTGTTTAAATACTAGGAAGGTGGTGCTACTTCTTTATGTTGAAACTGTGATTATATTCTGCTCTTGTATGCAGTTTCTGAGGTATACTGTGGTCATTATTCATGTAGCAGGTTTTCAGACAGTTGCTATTTTCATGCAGACTGGTGTTCCTCAGAAGTCAGTGGCTGCAGTTGATAGGATAGACAATGCCGTAGAGGACTCTCCTTATAAGGTATGCATCTGAAACAACACAAATGATTTGAGATTGGCCTTTAATCCTGCCTGTCAGAACTGGCGCAAGATACACTTGTGCCATGTGTTGTCCTTGTACTTGCAATGTCCATCGTTCTTTCTTTCTTGTGATAAACACAAATCTTCTATTTGTTTCTTGCTAGTAGTACCTGTCTTGTCAGTTTCAGTTAGTTCGGTCTATCTGATTTAGCAGGACTTATTAAAAGTTCAAAAGTTGCTTTTACTAAATATTATGAATTTGCTTTTCATGAGTTTGAGCTCTTGTTTATTATAGTAAAAAAAGGACTTGTTAGGTGTTTTAAAATGTATGTTGGAAAGCACGTCTTTGTGTATTTTAGCTTAAATTCTGAGAAAGGAATGAAAACTTTTGAAGGGAGCTAAAGTCCTTTATTGTGTTTTCTTTTGTTTGCATTGTACTTTTAGTGTAAACAAGAAAGACGGTCTTTTGTAGATGATATTAAACGTAGTACGTAAAAGATGTAACTTCTGTGTAACTTCTGCTTGGCTTTATATCAACACTTACCTTGACCCCCCCAGAAAAAAAAGGAATAGGTACTGGGAAAGCCTCTATTCTAGGAAATGGGCCACAATTTTTTATTTTGATGGCTTAAAGATTGAAATAGGACAACAGATTTGAGACCAATAACTTCTGCTGTGCACTGCACTTCTATGTATCTTGTCATACGAGACTCACATATACAGAAAGCAATGGTCCATCTGTTGAGTAAATTCATCAAAAGCTACGCTATGCTACTCCAATGCAAGAATTTTGTGTAGGTCAACTATATGTTGGACAGTGAGGTTACAGATTATGATCTATGCTTTCAATTTTCTTAGGATGTTGATGTATCCTTATTTGAATCCTGTGGGATTGTGAGGACGTTACATTTGGGTTGGTTTTCTTCTTTGTTGGTGTTTGCCTTACTCTTTGACGAGTCACATTTGTGACCTTCAGAATATTTTTGTTTAATTTGGCTTCCACAAGGAGTTCTTTGAAATTTGGTCATACAGTATGCAGCTTATTGTCTATTTATTGTTAGATGCTTCTCATGTTTTCAAGTCTGTTTCATTCCTGTTGTTTCCTTTCCCCTTTCATTTCAAGTTCTTTTGTACATGTTGCAGATTTTTGTTGGTGGAATTTCAAGAACTATTTCATCAGAGATGGTAAAACTGAAAAATGTCTTGAAGCCTTTCCTTAATTAAAAAGAAGGAACAAGAAATATCAGACTTTCTAGTGAATTTGATCTTACCTGATGCTATTTCAGCTTTTTGAGATTGCTAAAGCCTTTGGACCTTTGAAAGCTTACCATTTCAGGAAGAATTCAGATCTCAATGAACCTTGTGCGTTTCTTGAGGTACTTACGGATTATTGGATATACCTTTCTCATATTAAATGAAGCATCCTTTTCTTTTTTTAAAAATGCACTTTCCTTCTGGTTCAAAGGTAGCTTTTATGCAGCCAGCAGTCTTAAATTCTTCGGTACATTTCATATTTTGCTGGCTAAGATTATTTTTCATTTTAGTAAATTACTGGAAGTACTGAGTGTAAAAAAGAGAGCAAATTGTCATTTTACTAGAAGTTAGATCATTTTCCTCTTCAACAATCTTCTCTGGGTTGAAGGGTGAATGAAGAAAAAGTTGTTCTTTTTACATGTTTAAAAAGGAGCTGGTCCATCGTGCCAAACAAAATGATTTACCCCTTTAAGCATGTAAAGAGCATGAGAGTGAATAAAGTTGAATCATAGACATGTATGCAAATGTATCATAGAAATTGTCCAAGGAAAGATTATTTATGACCTCATACTGATTGGCTTGACAGACAACGTGGTTGTGTGCCACTGTGCCTGGCTTAAAATTGGCATTTATCATGCACCATCTTGCTATTATGTATTGATAAAACTCTTTTGTTTTTATTAATGAACTACCTTATAAAAAGAGGGTTATCAAATTCTTAAGGCAGCGGCATGCTATCCCCCTTTGAACTCTTTTTGTTGCAATTTTCTCTTCTCATTCTGCTACTTTGCTTCTCTAAGGGTAGGACAAGTAAGTAAATTTCTTTTGAAAGACAAGCGAGAACTTCTCTCAGTTGCCAAACAGTTGCTCTAGAACAACCAATACTGCTTCAGATCCAGGTGTGAGCTTCCACATCAATTTGATTAATGTGTGCCAATGCCAAATATATCATCTTTCAGATGAAAATAGATCAAAAGGATTAGAGGAGCTCTTAACTATTCATATCAGATTTTCTAGCCATCAGATTCTTTAATTCCTTTCCTTCTGTTCTCAAAAAATCCCTTTCCTTCCCAATGATCTGTAGAGCTATTCACAACCTCTTCGTCCCTTTCCAAAGCTGAAAATGGATAACCCTGTATAAAAAACTCTTTTAGTGACAAAAGTAGCTTGCCACACTTAGTGCAGCACACAAGCTTCATATATGCTTGACCTCATTTTCATTGCAGGTAGAGTATTCCTTTATAGTAATTTATGACCATGCTTTGAATTGTGCATCACTGTCGCTTCAACAGTAAACTTGTTAGCCAGATACTTTGGTTTGTTACATCATGCGCCTCCCCGTCCTTTGTATTTCTCCTTGACTCAAGTGCTGCGAACTCTCAAGTCTTGTTCAAGCTCAAATTCCTCGTGTCTTTTATTGATATTAAAGTATTATTTCAACTATTTCAGTATGTTGACCATTCAGTTACTCTTAAAGCGTGTGCTGGTCTTAATGGTATGAAGTTGGGTGGAGAAGTGTTAACTGTTGTTCAGGCTGTCCCAGATACTGCTTTACTGGTACTATCTCAAGTCCCTTATCCAGATTACTTTGGCTTTAGGTACAATATTTAATCTTTTCTTGGAAATATGAGTTTGACCAAAAGATACACATAATAATACTCAGGACAAAGATGAAAATACACATTTATACCGGATTCCCGAGCATGCAAAGCCACTTTTGGAGAAGCGTACGGAAGTTCTAAAGCTGAAAAATGTGGTATGTACGTTAAGTTTATTTTTCCATAAGAAACGATATTCTGTTTGTTATGTCAGTAAAAAATCTACATGCTAAGTAGAAATTGTAGAGAACTTCTGTTTGGAATTGTATTTCTTAGATGTTGCAGAAACACTTACCAGGGGGTTACTGAATTCTTTCCTCTAATCATCTTGTCCTGTCCAGGTGGATGCAAATGTACTCAATATTTTGTCTGAAGCAGAACTTGAAGAATTACTGGAAGACATCAGATTAGAGTGTGCCAGGTTATTTATGAACAGTCATTTTTCTTAATGTCATTGCTTTTTATTTCTCTTTTGTCAATTATTCACTGATCTCGAAAGTGTTCTTCTGATCCTGTAGGTTTGGCTCTGTTAAATCAATTAATGTTGTAAAGCAAAGTCAATGTTCTCTCACACCTGATCCTGCTGTTATGGATACTAGTTCTACGTTGAATGAGAGCAATATGGAGTTTGCTAACGAGTGTGACAGAAATGATCCAATCCCTAGGAGTGATGATCACGAGTTGGAAGTTGGTGGGTCACACCTCCCCAACAGTGATGATCACGAGTTGGAAGTTGGTGGGTCAGACCTCCCCAACAGTGATGAACCCATGGAAACCAATAGTGCTGAGGAAGCTGAAAGATGCGCTGATGGTAAAACACATATATCAGAACCTTCAGAAGGTGATTCTCAAAAGGATGGAGATGGTGATGCTTTGGCTGACGGCAGTCATTCCGATGATAGACATTCTGAGGAGCTAATAAAAGATGACAGCTCTGACCCTCTACCAGATGATGGTAGTGTCTCTGCTCGAGGGACAAACTGCCAAGAAAATTCCGAGGTTACCCCTGGAGTCTCTCCAAATGAAAAGAATACTGATATGGTTTCGAAAAGGAAAGATGAAAATGCTAATTCTACTCCACTGGAGCATCCTGAGATAAACGATGACTCACCAGTTAAGGAAGTGATGAAATCAGAGGAAGACGATGGAAATGTAGATGGAGCTTCTGAACCGGGATTCCCATCTAAAGAAGAGTTGGATGCTCCAGAGAAACTTGAGAAAAATAACGAGATTCCTATTAATGAGGTGTTTGAGCCTTGCTGTGTACTTGTGGAGTTTAGAAGAGCAGAAGCTGCAGGTATGGCTGCTCATTGTTTTCATGGACGGCTGTTTGATGACCGGATAGTGGATGTGGAGTATGTTCCCCTTGATCTCTATCGGACAAAGTTTTCTAAACAAAAGTAGTTTATTTTGGCCAATTCAATGCCTTATTTCCTGCAGATCTCCCCAAATTCAAACGGCGTTAACATAGAATTTCTCGATGCTATTCACATAGCCATCAGATGCTTAACTGAATGTTTTGTTCGCAATTTTACCATATTATGAGATGCCTTAGTTAACCGTTTGCTAGTGCGGGAGTTGTAGCAAATTTTCTGTGTACCAGACTTGGAGCGGAATACATGTTTTTCTCCCAGATGTAGAATGCGACTGAGTGAAGGAATGAGCCATTTGTAATATGCTGTCTTAAAAGTTACAGCTTTGTTTGAGGTCGCAACATTTTACCCGCTATTACAATATAGGAGCACAAACTTTTGTCTTCTTGAAATCTTGGAGTTATGTACCTTCTCATTATTTTACCCTAATGTCTATTGCCTATAGTTTTGGATGATGTTGGTGGTGACTCAGTTGGCCAGTCGACGGGATAATAGTTTTTAGGGGTTGTTTGGTTTGAGAGGTAAGGACGTTTAGTCTTCTGATATAGAATTCAATATTATAAGCATTTTGTTACAAAATCAAGCTAAAGGAACCATACGAAAAAAGAAAGCAAGCAAGAGATGTAGAGAGCAAGAGAGCTTTCTTATTTCTTCCTAAACGTTTTCAAGTGTACAAAATATAATTCTCGATACTTCTATTTTTATAAGGTTATATTGAGGAACACAAAGGATGTCATAAAGATGGCTTAACCATTGAAATTATGGGGAATGATCATGGTGGAGGTATGAGAGTTTCAACTACATATTAAGGTGAAAAGTAGTGGAGGGTTAACTATATCATGGAGAAGAATAGTGGGATCAACTTAGAAATTATGAACATCACCATAATTTTAATATTTCACAACACATTATTTTAATAGAGTTATACTATCTTCGTTTAGTTTATACCACGTTTGATTTGTGGTATTAAACTCCACGTGAGTAAATAATAGAGTTTAATATTGGAAATTAAATGCCTTGTTATTAAGTACGTCTATAATTTATATGGAAACTATGTGTTATTTTATGTATGATTGAATGAGAAATAAGATACAAGCATAATAACGAGTATGACTTTATCTCAAATAAGTTGGAGTTAGCTATTTGAATTCCCACTTCTTTATTTTAGTTCATTTTATATCATCTTACTAATAAAAAAGAAAGTACAAAACAAGCTAAATATAATAACAATACTAGAATTTCTCTAATAAGTACAGAACATATCCTCAACTAGTAGATATCACCTATATATATCTATTGCTTTCATTGTGCCAATATCTTTAATTAAGTATTGATACATTTGTAGATCTTTCGAGATAACTTTCTTTTATGTGATTTTACGGCTGCTCTGTTCCCTTTTAGCACATTCACTTACCATAGTTTACACATATGAATTGATGCATTATAAGGCGGCGCATTACATGTACAGACCATCTCAAGCGATCTTTCCGCTTTTTATCTTCAATGAGTGCTACTTGCACCTTCAAGCAAAGGTGATAATTTTTAATCTTATCTAATCTTGTATGACCATCTTAGCATCTAACATCTCTGCAACACTCATCTTGTTGATACGTTGGACTTTAGCTTCCCAACATTCATTAGCAATATCATGTGTAATATTGGCAGTTGTTCTATAAAAATTACCTTTCATAGGCATCCTTTTATTGTATAACTTCTCCCTATTACTTCTCCATTTCAGTTTTAATTCTATGAGTTAAATTTTCATCTATTATTCCAATATCATGAAATAACATGTCTAGATATTTAAATTATTTGTATTTTGATCCACAATCCCATTTAGTCTCACCTTCAACTTTTCTCTTCTCTAAACTCATAATGCATGTATTCAATCTTACTTTTACTTATCCTAAAATCCTTACTCTCTAAGGTACTTCACCATAATTCAAGCTTTTGATTGATATCCTCGCTAATTTCATTAATTAACATAATAATTTACACTTATGGATCTAAGTATCTAAAAACAAAAATGCCCTTAAATTGTGAGCATACATATCAATTAACCATTGATTAAGTAATAAAAGATTGTGTACAAACATGTCTTATATTTATTGGTTTGGTGTAAATTATCAATTGTAGGTAGTTCTTGCGAAATCAAGACTTACTCATGTGATTTACTAGTGAACTTGAACTTCCATTTTTTGACTTTTTTAATTAAAATTTAAATAGTTAAAAACTAAACAAAAATACTATTCTCTCTGATCATTTTACTTGTCACATATTAGTTGACACTCCTATTAAGAAACCAAAAATAGAATGAAAAGTTTACTGCATTATTCCTAATTATTGTTAATTATCTAATGATTAAAATCAATTAAAGCTTACTAAAAATGTGCAGTCAACTAATTTAGTTATGAGTTTCAACAATTCACATATTCCCAATGAAAATAGATTAAAGAGTGGAGCATTGGAAAAAGAAATTGAAAATTTTGACTTATTAATATCAAGAGTAAAATAGGAGGGAAATGGTAAATTATCTCTTTGAAGTTTTTAAAATGGACAAGTAAAATTGAACAAATATTTTTAATATAGTAGACAAGTAAAACTAGACAGAGGGAGTATAATTCTAAGTTTTAACTTTTAAGTGAAAATATATATTTAAAGTAGATCTGTCCAAAGCTCGGGTCGGGCCAGGTGCCTTTTTTTCCTACTTGCCCGACCCTGACCCTATTTTTTTTAGATTTTCCGACCCTGACCTGACCTGACCCGACCCTTCGGGAACCCAACGGGCCTCAGATCGGCCCTGACTCGCCCTACAAAACAAAAAAACGGGGAATTTTGGACGGGTTGGGTCAGGGGGGGCCCGACAATTTTTTTAAAAAAATTGAATTTCCAATACTGAAATTGACATTCTCGGAAACATTATCATGAAATTTGTACGTTAAAATCTATTGTATATCGCGAAATCTGTAGTAAAAAAAAGGGAAAATTAGAAACCGATTTGGAGGAAACGTCAAATCGATTGGGAAGACAAAGGTTTTTCCTGAAATTGGTTGCGCCAAACCGCCTGGTGGCAGTTTGCATGGCCCTGTCTCAAAAAAATACGCGAAATTAATTTTTTTTGGGTAAAACGGACATCCGAGCGCAGAGTTATGATCATTTAAAGTTGCACCAATTTACATCTACTTTGTTCTCTCCCTATATTTTATGTCAATGTTTCATATTAAAGTCTACATCACATATATTCTTAAAACATGTAAATATTAATAAAGGAAAAATAATATAAATTATATTAAAAAGATTAAGTAGCGGGTCGAGGTCGGGTCAGAGGTCGGACAGGGCCGAGTGGGTAAAAAATCTGACCTTGACCTGACCCTACGTATGCTCGGGTCCCCGCTTTTTTGGGTCAAGTGGCTCGCAGGTCAGAAATTAGCTCACTCTGACTCTGGGTTTTCGGGTCGGGATGGACAGGTCTACTTTAAAGTAGTGAGAAGTTATAATAAATACATTAGGGTGAGGGGAAAAGAAAGAAAGAAGAGACAAATATGCACAATAAAAAACAACTTATCGGGTGAAATAGCACAACTTGAGTCTAATTCGGGGGCTTTTAATTATAGGTGACAAATAGATTTTAAAATTGAGTTGGGGTAACTTTAGTTTTTTTAATTGAGTAGGGGTGATAAACTTTGGATTAGTGATTAGAGAGTTTTGACTCACCCCAAAGTTATATTTTTAACACTTTGACCCCAAACTTTATTTTTTACATTTTGCCCCCAAGTTTTATTTTTAACACTTTGACCCCAAGCTTTATTTTTTACACTTTGCCCCCAAGTTTTATTTTTAACACTTTGACCACAAGCTTTAATTTTTACACTTTTCCTCAAGTTTTATTTTTAACACTTTGACCCCAAGCTTTATTTTTTACACAGATGAGTTAGTTGTTGAAGAAATTGCAACAACTAACCCATCTATTGCAACAAGTTTGTAATTTGTTGCAACAGATGAGTCAGTTGTTGCAACAACTGAACCATCTGTTGCAACAAATTGGTTCAGTTGTTGCAACAAATTGGTTCAGTTGTTGCATCTGTTGCAACAGATTACAAACTTGTTGCAACAACTGAACCATCTGTTGCAACAAATTGATTCAGTTGTTGCAACAATGTCACGACCCGACCCCGGGGCCGCGACTAGTACCCTACTGGGGTACCCTGTCAGGTATATGTCAGAGAATAGCAGCGGAACATACATAACTTTATAAAAGGGTAAAACATCACTGGCCAGCCGATAAGGCTGCCTTCCATAAACATACTTAATCAGGAGTACAACTTATTCTTACAGCCCAAACCACAAACGTGACTACAGACCTCTAGGAATAACAACTGTGGCGGGACAGGGCCCCGCCATACCCCCTGAATGTACAAAAGTGTATAACCTCAGTGAATCATACCAAAAAGACAAAGCCTCCAGAGAGATGGAGCTTTCCAAGAACTGAACAGTGATCCTAAGAGAGCGGACCAAAGTTACGATCTCGACTCGGCGTGAACGCACTTCGGCGAGGTCGATAACAGTACCAAGTATGTGAAATCAAAATCAGTAATGAAATCATAATAGCATATATATAAAGCAGAGACATGTAGGATAGCCAAACTACGAGACACAACATATACTGTGCCTATGTCAAGTCGTGACTCACGCCTCTAAGTAATCACTCAAATATAACCATAGTCTCATGCCTATAATATCAATCATGCTCGTGGAATTCCTTCCTCACCGCCACGGCTATGAAGAAACAACACTAAGCGAGTACACATGAACACTAGATCACACTCAGATCAAGAACCAGACGGCAAGACGGGCGCATAGCTACTCCACTCGCATCCTCGATCGATCGGCAAGTACGAAGCCGGCTACCAGATCCACCCGTACTAACAATACTATAATCAAATCACGGCCGACCGGCAAGGCGTGCGATAGCCTCCACCAGATCCACCCTGCGTCACATCGCTGACCGGGGCAAGTACGCAGGCTAACCACCAGATCCACCCTGCATCACACCACTTCGCCCTAACCCTGACCGGGGCAAGTACGAAAGCCAACTACCAGATCCACCCTGCATCACGTCTCTGACCGGGGCAAGTACGAGGGCTAACTACTAGATCCACCCTGCATCAGTAGACCTCCTGGAGAGCTAATCCACGGATAATATCACAACAGCGAAACTAACCTCATCATGGCCGCATACCCGCGAATCCTCCATCACCGATGCCCAAATAGACTCATAACTACATGCTTTTAATTCGAATTGCAATACCATGCCTTTACATAAACCAAGACAATTACCATGCCTTCTTTTCACGTAAACTAAGAGAATTCTTATTTAAGCAAGCCAAAGTAATATCAAGGCACACATAGAATAATTCTCAATTAAACAAGCCAAAGTACTATGTACGTACATTCTTTTCGAAAGCCTCCTTCTTGTGTAAAATCCAAGATACTAACACCCGTAGTATCAAGGCGTGTCTATTTTTCAAAGTAAGTTACTACACCTTTAGAAAACTCATTTCAAAGCTTGAAACCAAGTAACTTCAGTTTTTCACAATCTAGACAACTTGTGCTCATTAATCAAAATAGACAACTTTCATAACCTTCCATAAAGTTATTATAACCATCTTCCCATAAAGCCGTTATACTAACTTTATGCTTTAGAAATTTAAGACATCCTTATCCTTTCATAAGGCCGTTATAACTAACTTCCCATAAAGCCGTTATAACTCCTTATAAACCATTTCGTTCTTTTACTAACCAAGAGACTTATACTTCAAACAAATTCATACAATTTTCAAAATACTCCAAGCCTCTTATCCTTTAGAAAACAAGTTTCTTACCTCAAAACTTTAAGTCCCTTATCTTTTAGAATAATTCAATATTCAATACTTTCACACCAAAAGTACTCTATACTTCATTATGTCAAGAAATCCTTGTCTACCTTATTTAGGATAAACCATTCCTTAAGAATGGGTTAACTTCTTAACCCAACCAACTTAGACATTTCCTTAAAACAAGTCAAGTATAACAAAAGGATTTACTTCATTCAAAACACGTCGCTCACCGCACTATATAGTTATAACTACTCATGCTCAAGAGATAAGAAAGTTTCCACATACCTCTTCGGTCAATCCACTTGCTAAGCTCAAACTACCACAAGTAATATGCCAACCTATAATAACCATAATACGTTTATTAACCTCTAATTTCAGTGTAGGAATAATCTAAGTTCAAAGCCCCTAAATTCTATGGAAAATTGGCAAGATTTCCTTTGTTTCTACATACTTTGCCACCTTTTTAAGGTCCGAATTCAACATCCAAACGCCACTTCTTAGGCCCAACAATCCAAACAACCTCAAGGGGATTACACACCTAAATTTGGGTGTGTAAAATTCTGCCTCAAAAGGTAAAACAATTAACTTAACAAGTCTAAGGTAGTTTTTAGGCTACAACATGCTCACATAATTTTCTTAACCAATTCTTTCACATCCAAACCATATTTCTTACATGCAATGACTCTAAGAGCATTATTCACTACCACAAGTTCTTTCTTCTTAACATGCAATACTAGGAACTAATTCTAAAGGAAGAAATGTTACCTTAAAGCTTTAGCCAAATCTATTCCAACAATTTTGCTAGCCTCCTTTCCAAGAATACCACCACAATAATCTTCACAAGCTAGCCACAAGTTTCCTTCTTGCCTTTTTCTTTTGATTTCTCCTAAGGCTAAAATATCTCTTGGAATTTTAGAGAGAGGAGGAGCTTGAACTTTTAAGAGAAGGAGAGCTTTTGTCTAAGAGAGAGATGAAGTATGACCAAGTCTTGAAGACTTGGTCAATATAACATGCAAAATCGGATGGGGAACACTTGTCACCCTCCCAAGGTCTTTTAAAAGAAAAATCGACTTTTTCCTAAGTTTTTCCGCCTGAATCCCGCCGGCGCGGCCGCTTCCCGGCGGCGCCGCGAATCTCGCGACCAGATCTTCCGCGCCGCGCTCGCTTCCGCGCGATGCTGAAACTTCGACCCATCAAGACATTCGGCCGCGGCCACTGCATCCGCGCCGCCCTGCCGCCTCGTCTCAAACACATTTTTGTCCGATCACGACCGAACTTGTAATTCTCATAACTTTCTACTCCGACGTCATATCGACGAACGGTTGGTTGCGTTGGAATCTAAACTCAACGAACTACGCCTGTGCCTCAAACACTTAGGAACTCTCAATGTATCGGGTCATAGCTCGCCTCAAAGTTGACTAAAACCCGTCCGGAATAATCCGTCAACCTATCCTTAGAAAATTTTAAGTCTTACCCCCTTTCGTATGCTCTCATGCGCATGACCTGAACTACGGGGGTGTAACAAACAACTAACCCATCTGTTGCAACCGATTACAAACTTGTTGCAACATATGAGTTAGTTGTTGCAATTTCTTCAATAATTGAAAAATTGCAACAACTAACCCATCTGTTGCAACAACTGAACCAATTTGTTACAACAGAATACAAACTTGTTGCAACAGATGGGTTAGTTGTTGCAATTTCTTCAACAACTGAACCATCTGTTGCAACATATTAAAAATTTGTTCCAACAAGGAGAAGAAGAACAAAAACAGTACCAAAAACCATAATTTCACAACCACAACCACTATTTACAAACTCACAAACCCCAACAAGTGCAACAAATACACAAAACTACAACAAAACAAACAACATTCAAGAAAAACTCATGCTCTTCTTCATCTTTTCACATCATTTTCACACTCTAATTTCAAAACCCTAACTTTGAACCAAGTGAAAATTTCAAAACCCTAACTTAATACACGAAACTACAACAAAACAAACAACATTCAAGAAAAACTCATAATCTTCTTCATCTTCTCTAACCAAAATCATCATTTTCACACTCTAATTTCAAAACTCTAACTTTTGAACCAAATGAAAATTTCAAAACCCTAACTTAATACACGAAACTACAACAAAACAAACAACATTCAAGAAAACTCATGCTCTTCTTCATCTTCTCTAACCAAAATAATCATTTTCACACTCTAATTTCGAAACCCTAATTTTTGAACCAACTGAAAATTTCAAAACCCTAACTTTTGCCTGAGAATGAATAGAGAAGCAACAACAATGGAGAAATAGATAAATGAGCAGCAGCAGCAGCAATGGAAAGAGAGGAACGAGCAGCAACAATGGTGGTCGACGAGCAGCAAAGGAAAAAGGCTCGCTTTTTTTTTTTTGAAATAAAATAAACAAGTAGTTCATTTTATAATGTGTATGGGCTTTTATATATTTTGTAAAAGATTATAAATTTTAAAAATTATAATTCAGTCTCCATTTTAATTAATCTCATTTTAAAGACAAATCATTTCTAATTACCATATTTTTTTTTCACAGTAAGTTAAATGTTCCGTCTACTAACTCTCTAGTCTCTACCCTCTTGTTAGGTAAATTTTCGAGTGTGCTCACGACGAGCAATAAAACCATACCCACAGGCCACATCCATTTGGTTATCCACTTTCTTCAACAAAACAACATTCTTGAAAGTACCAAAAAGATTCTTGCTTAACCAAAATGGCAACAATAACGGCGGGTATAAGCCTTAGAGGGCCAGTGGTGAGTGGTCACAGGACATTTTTAGTGACCAAAAAGGCATTACCCAAGTTGAAACTGAGCTCAGAGTTGAGTTTTGTAACTTCCCAATTGAGTGGACTCAAGATTTCAAGCACCCATTTAAGTTCTCCTTCTCCACTTTCTGTTCCTTTCAAGCCTTCCATTCAACCAGTTGCTCGTAAGTTCATTACCCCTATCTTGTGTTCTTTCTGTTTTTCTTTGTTGCTGTGTTTCTTTTTGGTTTAATGCTGTGTTTACAAAGTTTTTTGTTGTTTTGTTTGTTTGAATGAATGTTGAGTGTTAAGAGTCTTCACATCGGTAATGGAATGAAAACATGGGCAATCCTCAACCAGGCACATTCCAATTCTTTGTTCACCCATATTGGGTCCTCAAATTATATTATTCACGCTCAGTTAACGCGGTCTGGGCGTGCGGTGAGTGTTAAGAGTCCCACATCATGGATTTGGACAATCTTCGCCCTACAAACTAGCTTTTGGGGTTGAGTTAGACCCAAGATCCATTCTTTATAGTGAGGTTTTGTTAATGAAGTGAGTTGTATCAGAGTCCCAATTTAGTAAAAGGTGTTTAAAAAATCACACACAAAACCTCATACTCTCTCCGTCCCAATTTATATGATATTCTTTACTTTTTAGTCGATCCCAAAAAGAATAACACCTTTCTATATTTAGTAATAATGTAACTTTAATTTTCTCATTTTTCGTTAATGAAATTATTTATAACCACACATTTCTCAATGTCTTAGTTTTAAACTACAAGTTTCAAAAGTCTTCCTATCTTTCTTAAACTTCGTGCCGAGTCAACCACTTTTGTATAAAATGGGACAGAGGGAGTATTAGATTATTCAGTACCCAGTGAAAGTGGTATTGTTGATATGGGGATAAAAATTTGTCCTTTACATTGTGGAGGATTCAAAGTCATAGCTAAAGTTGGAAAAAGTTAGTTCAGTTGCGAATTAGTTATATTATTTTGTTAAATTCTGTGGTATGATAAGCTAAACACTTGACTATAAGACACATATAATTTGATTAGACGTCACTATCCATGTATTAATTAAATCCATATTACAGTCTACCACCGTATTATCTAATTTCCATACTAAACAACCTCTAATGTACTCTTACTCCAAGAGGAGAGATTAGAGGGTGTCATTGGATGGGTTTAAATATGTGTATGGTTACAAGAAAACAGGGATAGGACAACTTCGCCCGTCAAAATTAAAGGAGTTTGGTGGACTACATTAAACTGATTAACGGGAATTCCTGCACTTACTGCATTAAGGTGAACAATACTTACAGAATGTGATGTATATTTGGAGGTTTACCGCTGGGTTTCTTTATATGCTCAATGATCTCCGGGTTTATTCTTCTCGATTTTTTTTTTCTCAGACTTAGGGAGGAAGAAATTATAGACAATCAAATGGCATAGACAATTTATTGTTTCTTCAAATACAGGAGGACCTCTCTTTTGTGAACTTCTTGTATGTCATGGAAAATACTTATATGCTTGGACTTGGAACTAAAATTCGTTGATGTAACTGGAGGATTGCAAGAGGAAACCTCTTGTTTTAATTCCAAGTCCCAGTCCATGTGAAAAAACACATACATTGTATCCATGTGATCTCAAAGACAGTATGTAGATGCTCCAAAAGATGCATTTCTTGGTTAACAACGTTTGCATTTATGTGGTGCAACTATGAGTCTAAGCTACAAAAAGAGACAATCCCAAGGCAGGGGTAATGTCTGCGTACACTCTACCCTCTGATGATAAGATATTATACTTTTGGTTGGAGTTGAGGCCTTTTAGGTCTCATTAACTCTATGCAGCCTAATGGCGGAGCTTCATGTGTCGATAAATGTTGAGGGATTAGAGGTAGTTTCTATTTTCTTGCTTTTCCACCTCTCGTGATAATAAGCAGGATTTTCGTTTTGGCAAGTTTTCCTGTACTGCAGCTTGCCTTCTCGTAGAACTTGCAGTCTAATAGTGGAACATAGTATTGCTACTTATTGTGGTCCAAAAGTTACAGATGGGTTTCTGGCTGTCTAAAAGATGGTAACAATTTAACCTCCCAAATCCACCTTCTGCACTCTGCAACTTTTTAACATCCTTTCTGCCCTTGTATCTTTATTCTTAGAAACCTTAATTAGTGAAATGAGAGCCTTGTAAAGTATGTTATGAGAGCTGTAGTTTTGGAAGGATAATCTACAACTATGAAGCACGGACACCTCATTTAGGGTGAGGTGTCCGTGTCGGACACCTCATCGGACACGAAACGCCTCGGACACGCCTCGGACACGTGTCCGGGACGTTTCCCAGCAAAAAAAAAAAGAAAAAAAAATCGGACACGGCAAAGGGGGACACGGCAGGGACATTTTTTTTTTTTTTTTAGAAAAAGTTTTGTTTTAATTTTATTTGATTTATTTTAAGTAAATTTATATTTATTTGAATTTGGGTCTTGGGACATACTTATGTATTAGTTTATGGACTATGGTCTTATGAATTATGTATTGAATATTTGATTGATTGTCAATTTGTTATGAATGTTTCTTTTTAATTTGGTACATATTTAATTTGGTATTTTGGTTATTTGGTATATAACAAATTTGAATTAAATTTATAATTTATTTATGAATGCGAAGCTTTAATAATATTAATTTTAGTATTTTATATATTATATTATATATTATATATTATATATATATATAAATATTTTTAATTTATTTTTACAGCCGTGTCTCTGCCGTGTCGTGTCCCCTATTTTTCAAAATTGCCGTTTCCGCGTGTCCGTGCTACATAGATCTACAACTGTAAATTCTTTAAAGTTGTCTTAGCGTGTTAGCTAGTACTCGCCTGAGATGAATTAAATGGAGTAACATGGTTAGTGAGGATTCATATAGTTGATGCCAACTTTCTTGGGACTGAAGCGTAGTTGTTGTTTAGTGTGTTAGTCTTCTGGAGTAACAGCAACTTCGCCTCAGTCCCAAGAAAGTTGGGGCTTGCTATATATGAATCCTCACTAACCATCCTTCTACAGTAAATTAACATTTTTGTATATGATGAGAACAGCTTGGTAAATCTATTCTCTTTATATGTCAACCTGTAGAGGGTTTACTCCTTTCTGTAAAGTCCAGCACTCGTGCGTTTTCCTTTTGGATTATTATTGGAATTTTGCTTACTGATGAAAGTAACATTATGAGAGCCATAGAGGCACTATATCACCGAATCTTTTGCTTGCTTCGACTCCCGGTGGCACTATAGCACCAAAACTTTTGCTTGTTCTGACTCTCTTTCTAAGTTGCTGCGATCATTGTCAAAACTGCGTTCTGAATTCTTTTTTCTTTTTAAAACCTAAAACTTCTTAGAGCATTTGAGCTTAATAGGTAAATTAAGATTTTAGGGACGAGAGTAATCAAATATTCCCATTGAAGCATCCTTTGCCTTGCATCATCATGGTCTTTTCTTTTTCCCTTCTTTGCTGCATTTTGTAGGTTGTGCTTAAATATGTTGGCGCCTTCTTTTTTTTGGTGTGTGACAAGTATAGTAAAGAATATGAAGAGAGTACCTTCTGTTTTTCAGGTAGAATTTGCCCCTTCACTGGGAAGAAGTCCAACAGGGCAAACAAGGTCTCTCATTCAAACCACAAAACGAAGAAGTTGCAATTCGTAAACCTTCAGTATAAGAGAATTTGGTGGGAGGCAGGCAAGCGCTACGTGAAACTGAGGTTGTCGACAAAGGCCATAAAAACCATTGAGAAAAATGGACTTGATGCTGTAGCCAAGAAGGCTGGAATTGATCTCAGCAAGAAGTAGAACCTGAAACATGATAGCATATTTTGTTTGCCCACTGCTCCACTAGTTTTGATGCCCTTAAAAATCATACTAAATATTTTTTTGGCATTGCTTGTTGAGTTATGATTATATCCTTTCATGATATTACTTCCCATAAATATCTTGATCAACTAATTTCCAGGAATATTAAAGATATTCTCTTATATTAAAAAAAAGATTTAGCCTGGAAATGCAGGCTATTCACTAATAAGCTCTATGAAAGAGACCCCGTTTCTGAAGTTCAGATATTCCCCCACTTTCCTTAGTCGTGGACTAAGGGCGTCTTTTGGTCCCCCAAGCTGGGGGTGCTTGTGAAGAGGGGTTGTACACAACAAAACAAGGGAATGAAAGGTCCCTTGATGCTCTTTAACCTCCCGATAATGATGACTCTATTCTCTTTGGGAGCATTGAAGGTATAAGAGTTTCAACGTTTATCTTAGTTACCAGGGTAATTTAGGAAAGACTTCTGCGAGGCACTTTTTGAGTGTGGGATACTCGTTCAACGGTCAACCTATACATTCAAGAGACAAAAGCATACAAGGATTGATGTAATTCAAGAGGTGTAGTTCATCTAAATATTCATCTATAGCATGAACAAAACAAACTTATATTACCTTCTTTGGGACATTACATTAAACAAGTCAAAACTTGGTCTGAACAAAGTATAGTATGTTCAGAAAGTTTTTGCCAAAGCTCATTTAGAGCTATCCTTTAACGTAGATAACAAAGACAGCAAAAACTTAACAATTTCCATTTGATTTTTTGGTTGCCACTTGCCCTGCATCAGTCGCCTTCTGCAGCTAAGTCGGGAATAGTCTAATCTTTCCAGCATTGATGCAATATGAAAGAGTCCTTTAGAATTCCTTAGAATACGAATTAGCCTTCCAAAAGATATCTGAAACCAGCATGTATTGCTTAAAGTTAGTAAGGAGCTTCAGCATACTTTTTGCATTAGCATAAAACTCATTAAGCATAATCACACAAGTTTTTGTATGGTCATAGTAAGAGTTTAATAGACCAAGATACATAGTAAATTGCCAACACAATTTGATTTTAGAAATAGAAAAACTTACTCACACTCAATATAAGCACCAAATCAAGTTAATATAACACTAGGAAGAGCAGTAGGTCAACAATTGAGATAAAAATTTGTTTTGATTTTCTTTACTTGTTTATAGTTCTTGTTATGCTATAGGTTCTGACGCATTTTATTTGACGTTTTAGCAAGAGATTCTTTTTTAACATTTTGTACAGAAGATAGTTAACTAACCATGGTAAAATAATAAAAGTAATGTGATAAAATAACACGTCATGCACTCATTGATTTGGTTCATAAATGTTTTCCATTTAATCTGACAAAAGCACCACTTAGGTCTTTCTTTGATGAAGCAGTCAATTTCCTTTCCCAAAAATGGCCAACAACATGTTTAATGTTCAGAAAGATTATTGGAAAGTCATTCCTGATCAGAAAAGATTATTTGAAAGTCATAGCCAGAATTTAAAGAAAGAATCACCTTCACTTATGTATCCTCCCTTGCAAATCAAAATCATCAGCTGAATAGTAGTCCGAAATGAGACGATACATATATGACGGGTTATGCCCTCCACTGTAAATCAGAAAGATGCAAGGAGTATTTATTATCATAAAACTGATAATTGATCCCTAACAACAACAACAACCCAGTAAATTTTACTACGACGTGGGGTCTGGGGAGGGTAGAGTGTACATAGACCTTACCTCTACCTTAGTAGGTAGAGTGGCCGTTTCCAAGAGACCCTCGGCTTAGAACAAGCAAAAACAGAAAAAGGTCAAACTCGGTCAAAAATTTGAAGATTCAAAGCAGTAAGTCAATGCTAATAGCAAACTCGAAAACGCCATGGTGGCGCATCCTGAAAAGTAATCAGTAATTACGCGGAAATAATTGATCCCTAACGTGGTAAAATAATAACTTACAAATTCCCCTTACACTCCGCCCCTTAAACACAACCACCACTTAGCCTCAATCTCAAGTAAGGTGGAGTCGGCTACATGAATCCTCACTATCTATGTTGCTCCCTTAAGCCCGCCTAAGTCCAAATACACCAAACTTTTGCATGTAAAACTTTGAATCATTTTCTTTCTGGAAAGTAGATTTTTTTATGTACATAAATTATGGTGGAGTTTAAAATGCAATGGTCTTCTTTTTTCCTTTTTTTAAAAAGCAAATTAAACTTCGTCGATCCTGAGCATGAATTAATTATTTAACATTTAGTAAAAACAGCAAAGTAGAAGATTCCCGTATTTTAGTATAGGATACAATGTAGAACTGTATCATCCAAGGCTATATTTTTTTTGTGCGAGCCAAAATTAGTTCATGGATTGATGCATCGTTGTTGCAAAGCGAAGTAAATATTCGAAAATGGCAAAGCATCCTTACATGTCGGTGATGAGAAGGCTGACAAGCTCAGGTGCCACATAATCAAAACCAGGGTTAACAACTTGAAGAGGAGCCCCACTATCCATTCCAAATTCCATGCAGTTTGAAAATTGCCCGAATTCAAGAAGTTCAGCAGGGGATCGCATGTCGTTCAGACAAACCTCTGGATTGTGTGGATAAGAAGGGCACAACTGTAACAGAAAGAAAACTGTTAAAACGGATTAGCTAATGAAAAGTACAGCGAAAAGTAGAAAAAGTGCTTGCTGCATTAAGTGGCAAATATAAAAGGATTATTTTATGGGGAAATTAACTCAAAATGGATAAGTCGTGAAGGAATTCAAGAATCCGCAAAGCCTAACATCAACTTTCTACACCATTTCAAGGTTCTTAACATCTATTAGCAAATCTGAAAAGTTGAGGTCTTGTCATGCTATCAGATGCCTTCTAGTTTGATCGCCTGTTTAGCCAAGCTTCCAAAATCTACTTTTCTCAAAGTGTTTTTCCAAAAGGTACTTTTGAAGAGTAGCAGTTTGTGTTTGACTAATCATTTTTTAAAGAACTTCTGCTAATATTGGAGCACCAATTTGTGCTTGACCAATGTTCCGAAAGTGCTTATGCGGAAAAGCTACTTTTTGGCTTCTGAAAAACAACTTCTACTACTACTCAAAACCACTTTTTTCCTAAAAGCTTGGCCAAACACCTCAACTATCTAAAACAAGCACACAAAATAAAATTAAAAAAGTAAACACTTTCAGCTTCTCAGAAACTTGGCCAAATAGGTTATGAGAGTGATAGTCAGCAAGATGTATAGAAACCGCCAATAGTTAAGAGAAAAAGAACAGCCACTTAAACGGCTGGACTGTACGAGTTGATAGCTCACATGACTTCTCTATCTATTTTCCCCCTCTACCTCAATACCTTTTGATAGTTAATATGTAGAGACAGTAAAGCTCAGATACCTTGTGAATGCCAGCAACTACGACAAATGGAACAGCATGCCTTTGAGCGGCAAGTGCAACCATGTTCATTCCAACAGGTGCAATGACACCACCATTGGCCATCACTGCATGAACTCCCACTATGACCTACACAACAAGGTTAGGATTCTGAGCACAGGTAGCCCAAGTACAGATATAGATACTACGCATAAAATAGCCAATCCAGAAAGTTACCTACCATATTTACTCTAGAAATCATTGCAAAAATAGCAGAATCTGTTACAACTGTAGTTTGTAGACCTCTTGCTACCAGCTCTTTTGCAAGAGCATGCCCCTGGTACCTGATAAGCACAGGGGGGAAATTTTACTGTTAATATGAAAAAAAAAAGATTCATGGTTCATTTCTTTCTTGGAAATTACAGAATACTCCACTAACCTCGGTGCACCCTCTGCAACAACCACCCGAAAAGACCGTTTTTTCTCTTTTGCAGCACAGAGGAATTCAAAGGCAGTTCTTGAACTACCTAATGTTAGTATTACTTCGCTGGAAAAATTGCATTTGTTAATTAGCTGTCACATTTTGATTGAAAAAGACATGTTCGCCACAACTATGCAGTTATATGCCACCAAAAGAGGGAGGAAAATAACAAAGAAAGAACATTTGCAATTGCAATTAGGATTGTAACTAGTATCACCCTGGAGCAATGTGAAGAGGGCCAGCAACCGTATATTTTATAAAACATCTAGGCTTAAGCCCTATATTTATCATCTTCACAGTAAGGTTGGAACAGTAGATTTGTCATTGATGGACAAAATGTGTTAATTTATCAGATAAAAATGGATAGTCTATCCAGAAAGCGAAGTGTTGCCTCACACCCAGCTGTAAGTCCAAAGGGAAAACCCTTTGGAATTATCACAATTTTTGTGAATTCCAAAAGGAAAAACTTGGACAACAAACTACGGAGAAACAGCGAAATGACAATATCCGTTGACAGTGTTGAAATCATGCTCTAAATTTACTTGAAATATGTAGCGTGCATAACACGATACAGGCATATTTTCCAGTACGTGTGAAAGGTAAATACTTTTGGTGAATATGCTCAACTGCCTGTTCTGCGATCAGTTCATGACAAGTATCAATATCTTCAATTAATATGTTAATTGCCTCAATAACGTCATGCTTTAACTTCCGAGTCCTGGCAAGTTTATCAGCTGCAACACAGAATAACAGATAATTCAGTACTGAAACTAAAAAATGATTGCAGTTAAATTGAGTCAAATTCATGTGGCACAAGAGCGCTAAACTTTACTTTTCTCTTCAGAATCTCCACCTGAAGAGGAGGTGTATATGTTACTCGGTACAGCTTTATCCGGCATATTCTCCAGAAGTGCATGCAATGAGGGAGACCGTAAAAAGCTTTTAGCTGCAGCAGCAGACTGAGTTGGGTCATAATCCTGGTATGTGGTTCCTTCATCGTCACTTGCAGCTAAATCTAACTCGCTTGTTTTACTGGTCAAAAGAGAAAGATCCTCCTCCCGGATAATATGAAGAACACGCCTAACAATATTTCCAACAGCAAGCTCTGCAATTTCATCAAATTTTGGTTATACACCATTCTTGGCATAAAGATTCTACTCCTCTTAGAAAGAGGAATGAATCACTTTTCCAATTTTTCATTTTGTGTTAAGGCCCCATCGATGAAAGAACAAATCGGAAAATAGTAAATTTGATGAATATTCATTTTATACAGTCTCATCAACAAATATGATTACTTAATTTAGAGTGCTTTTAAAGGTCATCAATTAGCTATAAATATTCAATTTAAAGTATTGTTGACAATCCTTGCATTGAAACCAACGACCAGGTCTATCCGATTTTAAGAGGATAAACTCTCTAGAGCTTATCCAAATGGCGGGAGGAACAGTTCTTTTTTCATAAACAAGCATGCAATAGTACACATACATTATGTGTATTATATATATCATATATTTACATATGCATACAAATGAAGAGGAATCTTGAAGCGATGGTAAAATTGTCTCCACCTAACCTATAGGCCGTGAAATCAGTCACTAATCCTTGTGTCAGGATAGACTGCCTATGTGTGCAGACCTTCCCGGGACCCTTCTTGAACGCCGGATTTTTTGTGCATCGTGCTGCCTTTTTATTGATGTATGCAAATCGTCTAGAAAGTGGATTGACGAATAATGAGTGGTGGGGTTCATGCCTAAGAAAATGTACAGAAGTACACCCAATATGCTGGAATAAGTAGGAACTAGGGTACCATCTATCCCTACCTCACTATGTGTGCATGTGCATAAATAGTTAGCATAGCAGATTTATATGTCTTAGCTGGGACAGAGAGAGAAGAGGAACTAACATTGCATATCATAATAGGGACCAAAGTTTGACAACAACAAAAAGAGATTCAGATGTACAAAGGGAAATACAATGTGATGCCACTGGTATAGAAATGGACCCTAAAGATACAGGTATATCAGGAGGTATAAGTCGAAAACCGTGCTACTCCTAACAGTTGTTAATATAGCAGTATCAGAAGAAAGTAAGCATGTATATGATTGAGTAACAGTGAAGCTTTCTGTAGACGTACCAATAGAGTACGATGGTCACTTCTAATCTCATTATAGGAGTCTTAAATGACAACAACAATCCCACAATGTGGGGTCTGGGGAGGGGGAGGGTAGAGTGTACGCAGATCTTACCCCGGGTGCTGTTTTCGAAAGACCCTCGGCTCAAGCGAAAACACAACAAAAGGTCAGAGAAGGATAAGCAATATGAAAATGAAAATAAAAAAAGAAAGGAGTGGTAGCTACCACAGCGAAACAAGATAATCAAAGTACAAGACAACAATAGGAGTCCTAAATTCTTTTCACATAAAGCATTATAAATGTGGAAAATCTACACCGAAATTAGTGCTTCCTCGTCCCATTTTGTGTGACATGCTACTCTTTTGAGTCTGCCCCAAAAAGGTTGTCGCATTTTTTGTATTTAGAAATTGTTTAAACTTATCATCCTATTTACCCCTTCATGACATGATTTGTTGAGACCTACTTGACATAAAAATTCACCTTTTATGAGGAGAAAGAAATATGAAAGGACATGTGAAATTCTCACCACCTCATTTAATTGTTGGTAGTAAGGTCAATGTTGGTACTTTGCATATATTTAGTTATGTGTCGAAAGACTTTAGTTTTTAAACTCCGTGCCCAATCAAACGTCACCACATAAAATGGAGACGAGTAACGGGTGGAACCTTTTCAGCTAATCTATCCACATGCCTGTAAGGGCCAGCTTTATCAATTTCTGATCTTTTTTCTTTTTTTCCTACTTTCTTAGGGTCAGGAACAGTTTCAAACTCATCGTGATAAAACAAACTACAATATCTGAGTGCTATGTTCCTTTTTTCAGTTTACATCTTAAGAAATACTTCCTTATTAGTGCATCTGAATATTTGAAAAGAACAACACTGTCACGTTTAAAATCAACACAAATTTGCATAAGATCCATCAGCTCTTTTTGACTTCTTTGATATTAACATCAGAACACCAAACTCAAGTTCCAGTCTTAAATGTAATCTCGCACACTGCGCAAGAGCTTATTCCTGCAGTATCGCACCCTCGAGATTTAGGTCAAAAAAATATGTCATGGTAAGTATGGCACAATATGTTAGCACATTCGAGTCCCGAAATGAAACAAATAAAATGCAACAGCAGCAGTTAATGACTTAGGCTAACCATAGCTCAAATGTGTCCTACACATGACTTTTAAACAACGTTAACACAACTAGTTAACCAGGCACATCCAAAATTTCGCAAAAAATGGAGCAGTAAAGCAACTGGTATCAAACAAAACACAAAGCAAATACATCATTGACAGAATTTTGTCGTTGTTTTGGTATACAAATGGCCTGTACCAAAAGATATGCTTTAAAAACATCTCTAGCATCCAAATTCCCCACTACCATTTAGGATAAATAAATCATTAAACTAACATATAAGGATAAATTCTATTCTGGAACATCAAACTTCCACAAAGAGATCGTTATTCTTGTATTAGCAGATAAAATACTTACCAACGGGGTTGGCAGCAATCAATTTCACACCTATACCCCTTACAGCTTCAATTAGCACTGCAGAAGGGTTGGTAGGTGGCAGTCTTTGCAACGAAACTACAGAACGAAGCAACTCTGCTGTTAACCGCGAAGTTGCTTGTGACCCTTCAACCTTACTATCATTCAAAACAAAAAAGACAGATAACTTAATTAGCCAATCAAACAAAACAATTACTGTACTTCTTTTTGAACAATTATATCACTACACTAACCGTTTTCTGAGCTTTGCAACAAAATCATTCACAAGCCCTTCAATGTCTGGCATTTTTTGAACTCAATAAACCACCAGAATGACTTTTATAGGTTAAAAATGCCCCCTTTTTGGGAAATGACAATAACCTGAAAAAAACAAATCTTTGAATATGTTTAGTTGCATTACAACAACAACATACCCATTATAATCCCACAAGTGGGCCTGGGGAGGGTAAGATGTACGCAGTCCTTAACCATACCTTTGTGGGGGTAGAGATGTTATTTTCGATAGACCTCGACTTAAAAGAAAGGAAAGCATTTGAAGCAAGATAACAAGTAAAAATAAGAATTTGAAGCAAGATAACAAGTAAAAATAAGATAGCACAATAGCAAAATACATGCAAACGAGACAACAAATACTAACACCCATAGAGGAAAAGAAACTAAGTGAAAACTAGCTAAAATGAAAACGCCTAAACAAAAAGGAACAGTCTTGAAATATGTAGTTAAAATATGGAACCAACCATAGTTTAATGCTTCAAAAACATGACTATTACATAACCCAAATTGAATAATTTCAGGAAAACTGAACATTATTTTCTTAAAAATTCATGAGTTAATTTCTATCACTTTGAAAGACATGCAGAGATATGAATTAAAGGGTTTACAGAACATAGAGTTTAGCATCAGTACTTTTTACCTTGGTAACTGGAATTTGGTTGTAAGAATTTGATGCAATGAAATTGAACACAGCCAGAAATGTAAAGGGTTTTAAAGGGGTTTTAGGGCTGTAGCCTTTCTTTTATCTATTCTTTTCTAACACTTTTCGGATGTTGTTACTTGTTACCCATGGTTTCATAATGTATATCGTATAATATTATATTGTATTGTATCATATCAGTAGCGTATTATGTTATATAATATTAATAAATATAATATTTGGATAGGTGATATCGTTTATTGTAGTTTAATAAAGTTTTTGTATTTGATTTAATTATATGGTATTATGTAATTGTGGGTGATAATGTGTAAAACGGAAAAATAACAACAATAACTATTTGTTAGAAATCTGAAAATGATCAAATATGAGGGCTTGCTGAGTCGACCAAATTCTTCATCTATCCTTAAGATAATATTGCTCTGTATATCCTTTCAACGGTTGTAATGACAACTTATCTTCTAAGATAAAACAACAATCAAACAAATGAGCAAAGGGAACTCAAGTGTTTGCTTTGGAAGAAAGATCTTTGAGTGTTTGTGATTGCAAGAGAGGAAGACAATTTCAGAGAATTGTTGAGTGTAAGATGTCAAGTGTAAGATGCAAATGAGCCAAAGGCCTCATTTTATAGTGTTGAGAAGAAGACCCTCTAACTAGTCAATTTATGGCTTTGAATGACCAAGTAATGACCATTAGTATGGAGTTACAATTCAGCCAAGTAATGGCTGAATTTAAGAGCAAAATAATGAAGAGTTAATCCTCCAAAGTCAGCTCAAACGTCAGTTTTTATTCTTCTTCAACGGATCGAATGACTGCAGTGAGGCACCGCGGCGCTGAACTTCGAGCGCGGCGCCGCGCCACAGAGTGGCGCCGTGGCGCCGAAACTTCAGGGACTTGGCGTCGCGGCCCTGCATGAAGGCGTCGCGGCGCTCTAACACTACGATTCTTGCTCTTTTAACACATTGTACACTTCTTCCTTCATTTATCAACGTGAAACCTACGTCATTGGCCAATAACCGTCTATTACCTTACGTCTCAAAACAATTCGTATACGTACCAATATCTCTTTCATTAAGGAAATTACGATCCTTGGCACTTTATGTGCACGTGTGTGGAAACCAAGTTTCCGACGTGCGGGGTCCTAATTATTCGAGTCATAATTTAATAGGAATTTATTTCACATTTAGTAAATTTCCAACAATCCCCTCTTGGAAGAGATTTTGACGTACGCACATGGTGCCTTTCGAGCAATCACTCGGCGGATCGATGTTGCATCTGGAGAGGTAGCCGGAGCTTTGAACCTTCCATAGTAGAACACCATCGGGCATATTTACTGCGCGGTGAACGTGATGTCTTGAGCCGTCAGTGTTTAGTATATGCCAAGACAATGGTACCAACACAACACCTTTCCTACTCAATCTTTCTAGTGTTTTGTCCGTCGTGGGCCGTGGACACACTTGGATTCTTAAGTACATTCATTTGAGGCGGTATGTCCTCGTACTTAAATAGGTGGTCTCCTACAAGATATCATGCAATACCCCGCTTGCACGAGCGTTAGGAACCATTATAAGTTTTCTCAACCTAACCTCAATTATCGAGAATCATTAAAGGTTTTGGAAACTTATCATTTACCCCTCTACAGGTAGCACTTTTTGTCTATCACGGGAATGACCTTGGATTATGTTTCTTAAAAAGAAATTATTATCTGAAGTGCTCTTGCTTCCACCGAAGCGCTCAACTGAACCTTTACAATTTAGTTTTCCCATTGAACCTTATCCCTAGGATCTCCAGTCCATAAGGTTGGGTGTCTACTATATTGATTCTTATTGATTGGGTTTTAAGCCCATTTTCCTAGACAGACAGTTCATCTGATCTCTGGGTATTCCCTTCGTCAAGGGATCTGCTATGTTTTCGTTAGATTTTATGTAATCAATGAAAATCACACCCGAAGTGATCAGTTGCCTAACAGACTCATGTCTCCGTCAGATATGACGAGACTTGCCGTTGTATATCTAACTTCGTGCTCTTCCTAGAACTGACTGACTGTCACAGTGGATCATTACAGAAGACACAGTTTTATCCCAACATGGGACATCTTCAAAGAAACCATGAAGCCATTCAGCTTACGGATGAGTCTTGCTAATTTATTGACTGCATACGCGATATCAGGTCGAGTGCAGTTTGTGATATACATCAGACTCTCAATCTCCTGCGTATCTCTCCTGGCGTACGGACACAACAAGATGTTTGTCAATCTTTTGACTTCTATCCAATGGTGTCGTTACCGGTGAACTGTCGAACATCTCAAATTTCTTCAGCACATCCTTGATGTAGTGAGATTGATACGAGACCAATTCGTTAGTTATCTTAGAGATCTTGATCCCTAAGATAACATTTATGACTCTCATATCTTTCATGTCAAAACATTATTTTTAGCACTTTCTTAGTCTCTAGGATTACCTAGGACTGCACCCAGTGATCAACAAATCGTTTACATAGAGGAATGTAATGCCTAATGAATCGGTCATTACTTATGCCTAATAAGTCGGTCATTGTTTCTTCATGCAAACACGTTTGTCTTACTTGTTAATAGAGACCCCTTTCGATAGTAGGGTACTATCAAATTTCTCGTGCCATTGTTTAGGTCCTGTTTCAGCCTGTACAATGATTTGACAAACTGTTGTATCTTATTCTGGAACCACATACCCCTCTAGTTGGTCTATGTATATTTCTCCTTTCAAATCATCATTTAGGAAAACAGTCTTAACATCCATTTGATGTATTTCAAGATTTCGCAAGGCGGCGATAGTTGTGAACATATGTATGGATGTCTTAGGTTTGTACTTGTCTATAGACCCATTGTCATTGTTGGTTCTTAACTTCTGCTTTGTAGCGTTTGAATGCTTCAAAGGCTTCATCTTTACTTCTTAGTAAGTAAATGTAACAAAACGTTGTGTCATCATCTATGAAAGTCACAAAGTACTTGTTCCACCTCTAGTTTGAGCGAACTTCAAATCACATATATCAGTGTGTATAAGTTCTAGAGGAGTGGTTTCCCTTTCGACGAATCTAAAGGGACTCTTGGAAAGTTTTGCCTCTACGCACACCTCACACTTATGTTGAGAGTTTATATCGATAGACAACAATGATTCCAACTTTACCAACCTTAATATAGATTGATAGTTAACTCGTCTAATCTATGGTACCATAAATTAGATGACACAAACAAGTAAAATAAAGGCTCAGTTTTATTGATAATAGAAGGCAATACAAGTACAATATTTGCCTTAAAGAGGCCTTCTTCTTTCTTCGAATCGGTTCCTAGTGTCAGTTCACAGGCGAAGCCCCTTTCTACGTAGACGACATTATAGGTGTAACATTAACCTTAAGGAGGCATTTACATGCGAAGCTCCTTCCTACAAATGTTTCATTTTTAGTTATTACAAACTTATTAGCCTCTAGCACTAGTCTAAAACCAACATTCACTAATAAATTTCCAGAAATTAGATTTCGTCGAATTTCTGGGACATGCATCACTTCTTTGAGAATCAGCTCTTTTTCGAACGTCATCTTAAGGATTACCTTTCCTACCCCCAGCACCTCTGAAGAGGAGTTGTTGCCCATGAACAACTTCTTATCTGTGACTGGTGTATACGTGGAGAAAGCGTCTTTATTGGAACAAATGTGACGGGTAGCACCCGTGTCCAACCACCATTGCGTCGAATTCTCAACAAGGTTTGCTTCTAGCACCACTGCTGAGAATTCTTCAACCATATCATCTAGGAGTGTGTCTTTGACGATGTTTACCCTATCCTTGCCTTTATCATGTTTTTGCTTGCGTCAGTCTTTGGCCATTTGACCAACTTTACAACAATAGTGGCATGTTCTCTTAAACTTTTCAATTGTTTGGGACTGACCATCCTTCTGGAACTTCTGCTTTTGCTTGGATTCCCTTTGACTTCCGTCAGATTTGCCTTAGCCTCAGCGGGTTGTTTCCCCTTTGACATGACCTTCTTATTGTCCTCTTGAATCTGGAGTTTGACAATAAGTTCCTCTAAAGTCATCTCCTTCGTTTTGAGTTTCAAGTAATTCATAAACTCATTTCACGAGGGAGGCAGCTTCTCGATTAATGCCCCAACCAAGAATTGCTCGTTGGGCTTCAATCCTTCCAAGTCTAGGTGATGTAGAATCATTTGGAATTCCTGGACTTGGGAGACACACTTTTGTTGTCCACCATTTGAAATTTCATAAATTTTCCAATGATGAACTTCTTGCTACCCGCATCTTGGGTGTTGTACTTCTTTTGTAATTTGTCCCACAACTGCTTGGCAGTTTCAACGGTACAATATACCGTGTAGAGACGATCGGACAAACTGTTTAGAATGTAGTTCCTGCATATGAAATCACTGTGTTTTCATGCTTCGCGAACTATTCTCATGTCGTCATCAATATGGTTACCTCGGCCCTCTCCCGCCAAATCATTTGGCTGAGGGTCCGTGTCTTCCCCAACTTGTGGAGGGTCTTCGGTTAGGAAACGTTTTAGTCCCATAACCGTCAGGAAAAACAACATATTTTGCTGCCATCACTTGAAATGTGCACCCATGAACTTCTCGGGACGTTCATGGTGGAAACTAGCAGGAGTTGGAGCAGGAGTTCTCTCTTGACCAGTAGCAAAGGCATTGTAAATACCTTGAGCATGAGCATAGGCATTGTGAACGCCTTGAGGAGCAGTGGGGGCACTAGTTGTTCCAAACGTATTGTTGACACCATTTGTGCCAAACGCAGCAGGATGGAAGACATTTGGAATGCCTGGATTAGTGGGAGAGTAGGCAGTGTCATTGCCTTGAGTGGTGGGATTGAAGGCAGCGGGATTGCCTTGAGCATTGGCGTTGTTCAAAGCGTTGAATTGGTCTTCAGCAGACATGTTGTTGTTGTTGAAATAACGGATATTATCTTAAACTTGTGGGTGATAATGTGTAAAACGGGAAAATAACAACAACAACTATTTGTTAGAAATCTGGAAATGATCAAATATGAGGACTTGCTGAGTCGACCAAATTCTTGATCTATCCTTAAGATAATATTGCACTGTATATCCTTTCAACGGTTTTGATGGCAACTTATCTCCCAAAATAAAACAGCAATCAAACAAATGAGCAAAGGGAACTCAAGTGTTTTCTTTGAAAGAAAGATTTTTGAGTGTTTGTGATTGCAAGAGAGGAAGATAATTTCAGAGAATTGTTGAGTGTAAGATGTCAAGTGTAAGATGCAAATGAGCCAAAAACCTCATTTTATAGTATTGAGAAGAAGACCCTCCAACTAGCCAATTTATGGCTTTGAATGACCAAGTAATTGTCACGACCCGACCACGGACCCGTGACTGGTGCCTTACCCCGGACACCCTTGTGATACAACATCAGAGAAAACCAGCGGAAAAATAAACTCACAACAAGAACCCATATAGAATATAAGCAGGCTAACCCAAAATGGCTACCTCTAAATATACAAAACCGAACAGTTACATCCTTAACAACCAAATTTATAACAGGACTACAGACCTCTAAGAATGTGTAATCACTATGACGGGACAGGGCTCCGTCATACCCCTGAATGTACAAAACATCTACAACACCAGGGAGAACCGTACCAAGAGTCGAGCCTCCGGAGAAATGGAGCTTCTGACACCTGAGCAAGATCCTAAGAATGAGGATCCACCACCTGCTTACCCCTACCTGCGGCATGAACGCAGCCCCCGAGGAAAGGGGTCAGTACACAATATGTACCAAGTATGTAAAACTGGAAAATACTGTAATAATATCATATGTTTAAAATAATCCGGAGTCATAGATGAAGATCAAATTACATTGCATTGTGCCTTACTAACAATGAGAGTAACAAGTATAAACTTTACTGCATAAAATAGGAGGCTCATGATCAAAACAGGGTCTCTCGCCCGTAGTATCATTAAGCAATCCTACTCCTGGGACTATTTCACCCGCATAGGTCCTGTGGACCCGCATGAGGTCATCCGCCTCGCATGGGACTATTTCACCCGCATGGGACTATTTCACCCGCATGGACCCGGTGGGCCCGCATGAGTACAAGCACCACACTCGCATCATGGGTAGTAAATCCATGGCATAAGTAGTAATAATGATAATAATAATAATACATAACTCAGCACAACCGGCTATCGTACATAACATAAGCGCTACCGGCTTATCATAACGTAAGCAAGTTAAGAATATCTCCTAACTTCTTATTAACATTATTAGTATATCCTCTCATTTTAGTTACTTAAGGCACTACATGCCATTTTAAAAGAAAATCCGGGAATTTAACCCAAGTACCACGTACCTTAAACCTTTTAAGAAAATGACTCATTTTTATGTAAAACTCCCAAGATACTAATAACTGTAGTATCAAGTCACAACAACTTTTCAAAACAAGTCACGTTTACCTTTAAAAATACAATAGGCTTCTAAATCAAGTGACTTCATTTCTTTTAAAACCTTAGGCAATTAATGCCTTAAAAACAATTTGTCTTCCACAAATTCAAATCATTCATCCGTACTTATTTTACTTGGAGTAAACCTTTCTTTGTTAACCTTTCATAAAGCCAATACAACCAACTTTCCATAAAGTCGTTATATTACCATTATACACTAGTCAAACACATCTCCCTATATCCAAGGGACTTATACTTTTAAACGAAACAAGTATCATATACTTAAAACACTTCAAGTCCCTTAACTTTAAAACTTAAGACATCATTAAAGCAAGTAAGGGATACCAAAGCCTTTGTACGTCTACCGTACTACATAGATGCAACTATTCATGCTCAAGAGGTAGGAAAGTTCCACATACCTCTTCGGGTCAATCCACTTGCTAAGTCCAAAATACCGCACGTAATACGTCAACCTATAATGACCATAATACGTTTATTAACCTCTAGTTTCAATGTAGAATATTCCAAGTGCAAAGTCACTAAATTCTATGAAAAATCGGGCAGCATTTCCTTTGTTTCTACATACTTTGTCACCTTTTCCAAGGCCGAATTCAACATTCAAACGCCACTTTTAAGGCCCAACAATCCAATCAATACAAGGGGATTACACACCTAATCTTGGGTGTGTAAAATTCTGCCCCACAATGCATATTAACTAAATCAATAAGTTTAAGGTAGTATTTTGGCTACAACATGCTCACACAACCTTCTTATCCAATTCTTTCATATCCAACCCATATTTCTTACATGCAATTAATCTAATAGCAATATTTTCAACTACAAGTTCTTTCTTCTTCACCTGCAACACCAAAAACCAACAAAGAGAGAAGGAATTGTTACCTTAGAACTTTAGCCAAATATTCCAACCAATTCACTAGCTTCCTTTCCACAATCACCACCACAAGAACTCCTACAAGCTAGCCAACAAGTTTCCTTCTTGCCACAGTTTTCAGATTTTCCTCAAGCTTTGATTTCCTCTTGATTTTCTAGGGAGAAGGGAGAGCTTTTATCTTTAGAGAGAGAGAAGAGTTTGAAGAATGACCAAGTCTTCAAGACTTGGTCAATAAGTAGTACATGCAAAATCAGATGGGGGGGGGGGCACTTGTCACCCTCCCATGGCCTTTTTTTAAAACAAAACAGTTCAGATTTTTTCCACTCAACTTCGCAGAACCCGCCTCGGCGCCGCGCCAGATCCGGCCGGGCGCTGAAACCTCTGCCGACTCCCGAACTTTCCGGCGCCTACTGCTTCCCAGGCGGCTGCAACTTCAGCGAACACTCGATCATCCGCGCCATGCCGTGGCTCTCGATCAAACACTTTTTCTCGTCTGATCACAGACCGAACTTGTAACTTCCATAACTTTCTACTCCGATGTCCTATCGACGAACGGTTGGTTGCGTTGGAAACTAGACTCAACGAACTACGCACTAGGCCTTTGAAACACCTAGCAACTCTCAATGTAACGGGTCATAACCCGCCTCAAAGTTGACTAAAAACCCGTCCGAAACAGTCCGTCAACCTATCCTTCTAAAATTTAAGTCTTACTCCCTTTCGTACGCTCTCACACACATGGCCAGAACTACGGGGTATAACATTCTCCCCCCCTTAGAAACATTCGTCCCGAATGTTCCTTCTAGGCTTACTCAAATCACAATATCGACATAGACCCTCTTAACTATTCTTTTTGCAATTAAAGACGCTTCACATGCCACAACAATACTTAAGCATAATTGCCAAATTAAAACTAACAAGCAGGAAAATGGGTTACCTGGAGGTATAGGAAATAAGTGAGGATACTTCTTCATCATGTCATCCTCTGCTTCCCGTGTCATCTCTTCCATGTTCTCGTTCCGCCATAAGACTTTGACGGAAGCCACATCCTTTGTCCGAAGTCGCCTAACCTGACGATCGAGTATCGCTATGGGACTCTCCTCATACGATAACCCCTCTGTCACCTGGACATCATGAATCGGGTGCACTCTAGATGGATCTCCAATACATTTATGCAACATAGACACGTGAAAATCGATGTCTCGCCTCCAGATCGGACGGCAGATCCAACTCATAGGCAACCTTGCCTACCCTACGGACAATCTGATAAGGCCCAATGTACCTTGGGCTGAGTTTCCCTTTCTTCCCAAATCTCATCACGCCCTTCATGAGTGACACCTTCAGGAAGACCCAATCATCTACCTCAAACTCCAAGTGTCGACGCCGATGATCTGCATACGACTTCTGTCGACTCTGAGCTGACAATAACCACTCCTGGATAAGCTTCACCTTATCCACTGCCTGCTGAATCAAGTCTGGCCCGACTAACTGCACTTCTCCCACCTCGAACCAGCCTATCGGTGACCTACACTTTCTCCCGTATAAGGCCTCATAAGGCGCCATCTGAATACTAGAATGGTAGCTGTTGTTATAAGCAAACTCCACCAGAGGTAAATGATCCTCCCAGCTACACCTGAAATCAATAACACAAGCCCGCATCATATCCTCAAGTGTCTGGATAGTACGCTCCGTCCGCTTGGCTCGAGGATGAAACGCAGTACTGAGTCTCACTTGGGTCCCTAACCCCTTCTGGAAAGACCTCCAGAAGTTAGCCGAGAACTGAGCTCCCCGGTATGAAATGATCGATATAGGCACTCCGTGCAGTCTCACAATCTCTCTGATATATAGTCTAGCATAATCCTCGGCCGAAAACGTCGTCCTGACTGGAATAAAATGAGCTGATTTCGTCAGCCTGTCGACGATAACCCAGATGGAATCATGCTTCCTCTGAGTGTGAGGTAACCCTGTAATAAAGTCCATATTGATCACCTCCCACTTCCACATCGGAATATCAATAGCCTGTAATAGCCCACCGGACTTCTGGTGCTCAACCTTGACCTGCTGACAATTAGGACACTGTGCAACAAAACCTGCCACGTCCCTCTTCAGGCCATCCCACCAATACACACATCTGAGGTCATGATACATCTTAGTCGACCCCGGATGAATAGAATAACGAGCACTGTGTGCCTCCCCCAGAATCTGCTGACGAAGTCCTGTCACATCGGGAACACACAACCGACCCTCAAATTTTAGCACCCCATCAGGTGCTACCTCAAATAGACTCTTCTCCTTCTTAAGAGCCGCATCGCGATACCGTACCATAATCGGAGCCTCATACTGCCGCCTCTTCACCTCCTTGACGATGGAAGACTCGGCAACCTCTCGAACCCGAACTCCATTACTATCAGAATCAACCAAACGAACCCCAAGGCTTGCTAGCTGATGTAACTCGCAGACCATATCCCTTCTCTCTGGCTGTACATTAGACAGACTACCCATCGACCTGCGACTAAGGGCATCTGCAACTACATTGACCTTCCCTGGGTGGTATAGGATATCGACATCGTAATCCTTAAGTAACTCCAACCACCGTCTCTGCCGCAAGTTCACTCTCCTGCCGAAGATATACCGAGACTCTTGTGGTCTGTGTAAATATCCACATGAACTCCATATAAATAATGTCTCCAGATCTTCAAGGCATGAATCACTACTGCCAACTCTAAGTCATGTGTGGGATAGTTCTTCTTATGCTTCACGAGTTGTCGAGATCGTAGTTATAGCTTTACCGTCGCATCAAGACGCACTGAGCCCAACACCGACGCATCACAATAAACCACATATCCGCTCTAAACCTCCGGAAGAGTAAGAATGAGGCGGTCGTCAATTTCTCCTTCATGAATCAAAACTCTCTCACAAGCATCCGCCCACCGAACATACCGCTTCGAGTCGGCTAGTCAAAGGTCTTTGAGATGGAAGCAAACTTCTCCACAAACCTCCGATAATAACTGCGAGGCCCAAAGCTGCGCACTCCGGTGTAGTGGTGCGCCAAGTCTTGATCGCTTCATCTTTGTCAGACAACCCGAATACCATCGGCCCCGATAACATGCCCTAAGAAAGCCACTGAGTCCAACCAAAACTCGCATTTCGAGAACTTGACATACAACTGCCGGTCCCGGAGGACTTCCAATACCGCCCTCAAGTGATATGCATGCTCCTGCTCTGTGCGCGAATAAACCAGGATATCATCAATGAATACTATAACGAACATATCCAAGAATGGCTTGAATACCCGGTTCATCAAATCCATGAATATCACGGCGTTGTCAACCCGAAAGACATCACCTGAACTCATAGTGCCCATACCGGTCCCGAATGCGATCTTTGGGATAACTGCCTCTCTAACTCGCACCTGATGATAACCAGATCGCAGGTCTATCTTGGAGAAACATCTCGCACCCTGCAACTGGTCAAACAAATCATCAATCCTGGGGAGAGGATATATGTTCTTGATAGTTACCTTATTCACCGCAGTAATCAACACATACGCAGCTGGCCCCATCCTTCTTCTTTACAAATAACACCGCGCTCCCTGGGAGAAACACTTGGCACGATAAAGCCTTTTCCGAAATCTTTCACCGGTCTTTCAATTCCTCAACTCGGCGGTGCCATTCGTATGGCTAATAGATATCGGTCGAGTGTCCGCGCCAAATCTGTTATACCCGTAGTTCCGTGGTATGTATGCGAGGGCGTGCGTGCGAGAATACGTGCAAAGATTGGAAAGGAAGAAAGAGGCGATTTTTCCACGGAAAAGTTTCCGGTTTTGTGAAGGAAAAAGGTTCGTTTATGGGAATTGGATTCCCGATTTGGTATTCGGACTTCCGGAATATTAGAGAATTATGGAATTTTATTTTCGAAAATGGTCACGTGGGCCCACTGAGAAATTTACGGTTTTGTGGGGCCCGCTTTGATTTTGAGATTTTGGCCGTTTGGATATTTTCGAAGACGAAATATTTTGGACGAATCGGGCACGTGTCACCCCACGTGGCACCTTTGGGCCGAAATATGTTTGTGCACAACACCCTGTTAGAGTCGTTTTCGACTAAACGTTTTCACGACTTTCGTAGGGAATTTCCGCTATGTCATTTAGTATTTTTGCGGATTTTTCCGAGAGACTAACATTTTGGACCAACGAGAGGCGCACTTGGCACCCTCTCATGGTGGCAAAGTGGGCGACACGTGGACGATTTTGGGAAGGCAAGTGGGAGATATTTTTGGTAGATATTTTGTGTGCAAGTTGGCTAGGTACACATGGGTGAATCTTGGCCCTACACTTGCCTAACACTTGGTGTAATCTTGGCCATTGGTTGGCTTTCACTGACCTATAAATACCCTCCCTTGGAAGACTAATTCATTCACAAATTGCCTAAGTCTTGAAAGCTTCTTCCTTCCCAGTGTGGTGTCTTGGCGAGAGCCCCTCCCTCCCCTTGGCCGAGAGTCCCCTAGTGGTAGCCGAGGGTAGACACCCCCTCCTTTGAGGTGCTAGCCAGGGTACCCCCAGCCTAGTTGCTTTCGTATAATACCCCTTTGTGGTATAGAAATACTCTCCAAGTATTGTTATAATGCCCAAATTACCTTAGCCTTATACCTTGTTGTATTCTAAGGTTATACCTTTACAAAAAGCCAGTTATACTATTATACTTCCCACCACAAAACCGAAACCCTAGGAAAATCTCCATAGTCAGTTGGAGTATTGTGTAGAAGTTGGTTAGAACTTCTAAGGGTGGTTTAGAGCGGGTTGAGCGCTGAGTGGAGCTAAACGATTGCCAAATCGACTTTATACTTGGATAATTATGGGCTTATCGAGGTAAATATCTTGTCCCTCTATTGTAATTGGAAATTACATGTTGTTAGATTATATAGTTGAAGTATACTATATATAGAACTAAGCTTAGCAATCTTGCGCAATGTCTTTTGACTTAAGCTGAAGAATCGAATCAATCTGTAATTACATAGGGTATCTGACATGAGACTTGTGTAGTAGTACCGGAGTAGAATTGTACAGCTAGGGTTAGATGTATAACCCCCCTGGTTGGCTTGGTAGCCGGCCCCGTTAGAGGAGGAGATTTACGCTGTTGCGGGGGGGGGAAGTGCTGCCGAATTTTCTGTAGAAGTTCTACGATGAGACCTAAATGTTAATAAGCGCCTTGTGGCCTTATAGGTGGATGTACTACGTGTGGCGCGATCTACGTGGCTTAAGGGGTAGCCGACGTTTGGAAGTACTTGGAGCGTTTTGCTATGAGTCGATACTCGTCGCGAGGTATGTGAACCTCTTCCTATCTCTCTAGCATGATATGTGTAAACTATGTAGTACGGTAGACGTACATGTGCTAAATGTGTTTGAGTGGTTTAAAACATAAAGTGTTATAACGGCTTTACGGGAAGTTGGTTATAACAGCTTTATGTTAGTAAGAAAATACATGTGGTTTTTAAAAGGTAACTGATTTGAACTATAACTTGCTTGTTATATGATAAGAAAGAACTTGAAGTATTTTCAAAAGATTTTTGAATCATTTTCAAAGGAGAAGTAATACTTGGTGTTTGAAAACTTAAGAGTTATACTAGCTTTATGGGAAGTTAGGTATAACGGCTTAAGAATGCTTTACTGATTTCGGAAATCAGAATGTGTATCGACAAACCATCGGCGTTAATAAAAGGAAATGTTTTGAATAATTAAGTATTATGAAAACCAAGAGAAACTTCCATCCGCATGAAGCTAAGATGAGACAAAATGATATTTCCTAGATCATGGTCACGTAATAAGATCGTTATAAACAAGAATATCCTACTCACATATAAGGCTTATGTTTCTCAGATTGTTTAAAAGAGAATTATATTCTTAAATGAATAAGACTATGAACTACGAAACCTTTCTAAAAATAAGAAACGTGAACATTTGAAATTAGGCAAACTTGGACGTTTGAAAAATAATGTTGTTACTTGATTTTACAAAGGTAAGAGTTTTGGTTTTCTTAAAAGGATACCACTCTATTTTATACTACGGGTATCAGTGTGACTTATGTGAAAGAAACAGATCTTTTTTTTAGATTTTAATGTGTGAAGTACTTTGGGGATAGATACCCGAACTTGTTAGTAGAAAGTACCTTGTGTGAATAACTTGATTGTATTGGTTTGTGATAACCTTGTAATACTTTCTTGTTGAGTAAACGTGTTAGGATGCTACGTGTGTTAGTATCTTGTGATGTTTGTGTAAAGGGGTTTCCCTTGATTGTGCTTATTAACTATCAGTCGTTATGATAGTATGGTGGCATTCATCTCTTGAGATGATTCCGGTTGTCCGTCCGACGCGGGGTAGACTCAGTGGTCGATGGACCTATGATTCGAGAATACCTCACGCAGTCCCGGGCCTATCGCGAGCTACGAGAGTTCCGTGTTAGTGTCGCCTTTATGGGCACGCGGTCCTCGCGCTACGCGATCGCGGTTCGTGACGATGCCGGAGTAGCTACCCTCGATGCGGGAATACCTCATGCGGCCGATGAGATTGGCCTATCGCGAGTCGCGGAAGTTCCAGACTAGACGCGCGCATTAGATATCTGCGGGCAAGTGGCCGCTTTGATCATGTGGCGGTCAGACAGATCTTATGATACGATTTATGACCTTGTTGGTGCATGGGTGTTAGTAGTCGGCTAGGCCTTCAGATTTACCCCTGCATAGTTTTATTAGGACACAGTGGGACACGGTGTTCATATGTAGTCCTCGTGCTTGTATATCATAAAGCCTGGCGGTGAGGAAGGTATTCCACGCACGATTGATGTTGTGGGCGTGAGACCCATTGTTAAATTGAGTGATGACTTGAGGTGTGAATCCACGACTTGACATGATCGCTATTTATGGTGAATCGTAGTTTGGTTATCATACATGTCTCGCTTTGTATAGACTACTATGATTTCATTTACGATTTATCTTTAGTTTCACATACTGGCATTTGTTATCTTGACCTCCTTCGAGGCTGCGTTTATGCCGCGAGTTGAGGTACATCGCCGTTGATCCTAGCTCGTGGTCACACCAATTGGGAAGCTCCGTTTCTCCGAGGCTTATCAGGTATAGTCCCCGTCGTAGTAAGTGTTTACATTCGGGGTTTGGCGGGCCCCGTCCCGCCATCATGGTCGTATCATTCTAGAGGTCTCAGAGTACCGCTTGCGGGGTTGGTAAAAAGGATTGCTGTTCATTTGTAAAAGAGTTGATGGTTATATATATGCCGAAAGGCAAGTTTTCCTGATTATTGTTTTATATTTCGTTATCTCACGTTGTTGTTTTATGTTCCGTGATTACTCGATGTTGTGTCACTAGGGTGCCCGGTAAGGCACGATCACGCCCGATTTGGTCGTGACAAAAGTGGTATCGAGCGATTAATCCTCGGAAAGTGTCTACGCATCGTATCCGAGAAGTTTGATTATCGGTGTTTGCACCACACCAATAATCGTGAGGCTATAGGATATTTAGGATTGGTTTCTATTCTTCTCACTCGAGATCGTGCCTTAGAGCCGTGTTGTAAGTTGGACCCTCCGACGAAATTCATTCCTTATCGTTATGCTCCGCGTAGGGCAACCCGCCCGGGAGGCGAGGGCCGAGGAGCCGAGTTGAGTTCGAGCGTCATGAGGGCACAGCCCAATCATTACCTAGGGTAGTGCTTCATTCGGGATTTCGCGACGTCACTAGCCCCAGCAGAGTTTAGCACAGATGGCGGCGATTCTACTGCGTCCACGATATTTGAACCTTCGGCCCACGGCCGAACAGCAGTGAATATAGATTGCAAAGAGGCGACCTGCATTAGCTATAGATTTGGCTACGAGAGATTATACCGATGTACCACGAGTCTTGATGACTACCTAAGAGAGGTTGTGCAAGAGTAATTCTTCATTGGTTGAGCATGGCACGTATGCGGGCTTATGTACAGCAGCCGAAAACGTAGAGATTGACGGGTTAACCAAGGACGAGAAGAGGGCCAGAGCGGCGTCCTTCGGTAACTTTCAAGGTGAGTATACCTTAAGTGCTATGTTCGATAGCGGTGTTAGTGGTGATTAGAAATCATGGTGGGTTAACCGAGTAAGATTTTGGAGGATAGAGAAAGTGTGAGCCTTAGAGCTTTATACGCAAAGACCTTAGAGGTAAGGCCATCTCGGGTAGACGTATGTTTATGTTTGACCCTTATCTGTGCATAGTGCACGTGTGGTTTGGGATAAGTCCCTATGTAGTATGAAATGAAAGAGGTAGTTGAGCTAAGAAGACCGCTAGGTTTTCGTAACGTGTTCGATAAGATTGTTCCTTCGGGAGATGGTATTTCGCGCTGCTGTCGGGTTGAAGGCTACGCGGGTCAACCCGCGGTAGGTTTGGTGGTCGGTTGTGGTGGTCCCTCTTTGTGTTAGGGTCGTGAGGGTGTTAGGCCCATGTTTAGTTAGCCAGCGGCAAGTTCGTGGATGCGTTCGACCGGTCGGGCCGATGGGCAGCCTATCGTGTTCTTCTGGTCGGTCGTTCTCTGGCGGTTGATGTTATCCGAAAGGTTGTGAGGTTGCAGGTGCCTACCTTCACCTTATGACTGACAGTGGAGCCCGTGGTACACTGCTTTCTCTTCAGAGTTTGTACCAGCGGGGCTAGGAACTCGGTGAGTCTCCAGACGCATTCGCCTCGCCGGTGTTTTGATTTCGAGGGTAGTGCGAGATCGTTGTCTCCGGTTGGGAGTGTTTAAGCTACCATGTCGGTGTTCGGATGTCGTCTTGTGACGCCTTGTAGGGCGAAATGCAAGTCACGGTCGATTGGTTCGATGTTGGCGGGGTTGAATAGTTGGTTCAGCTTGTTCCGGTAGATCGTGGATAGTGAAGCTTGTCTAGAAGAAGTTACGGCACCGGAGAATCGTATGATAATCGGCGACGACGCCAGAGTTCGAGTTGACGGTCGGTCTTCTTAAAGTACCACCCCGGAGTGTGACGAGTTTTGGAAACAGGAACTTAGCCCAGTTACTTGGGCCTTTGTGAGTTCATGTGAAGAATAGGCCGGGTTGCCTATATGTTAGCATTTGCCGTCCGACTTAGGAGGAAGGGCGACGTCCGCCTTTCGTATTGTTATGATCGGAAAGTATCGAGATCCATCCAGTGTTCCCGCTAATGATGACCACGTTAGAGATAGTAACCCCAGTTTTGGAAACCGCCGACGTAATGTGGTAAGAGTTCGAGTGTACGAGATCCTCCGATCGCAGTTGTTCGGCACCATTTGTTGGGTCGCCGAGCAAGGCTCGCGACAGAGTGACAAAAGTGGTATCGATGACTAAGGAAGTATATTTTGACCCCGGAAGAGGTATTTGTGGTGATGTAGGTGTTTCCTCGTGGACTTAGATGTAAGTTTTGGCGCAGTGTTTCCATGGCCACCGTGGCGGGATTGTTTCGTAAGTATAGTAGTGAAGACTATATCGCCACGTGTTCGTTTGAGACTTAGAAGGAACATTCGGACGAATGTTTCTAAGGGGAAGAATGTTATACCCCGTAGTTCCGTGGTATGTATGCGAGGACGCACGCATTTGAGAATACGGCGTAAAGATCGGAAAGGAAGAAAGAGGCGATTTTTCCACGGAAAAGTTTCCGGTTTTGTGAAGGAAAAGGTTCGTTTATGGGAATGGATTCCCATTTGGTATTCGGACTTCTGGAATATTAGAGAATTATGGAATTTTATTTTCGAAAATGGTCACGTGGGCCCACTGAGAAATTTACTGATTTTGTGGGGGCCCGCTTTGATTTTGAGATTTTGGCCGTTTGGATATTTTCTAAGACGAAATATTTTGGGCGAATCGGGGCGACACGTGTCACCCCACGTGGCACCTTTGGGCGAAATATGTTTGTGCACAACACTTGCTAGAGTCGTTTTTCGACTAAACGTTTTCACGACTTTCGTAGGGAATTTCCGCTATGTCATTTAGTATTTTTATGGATTTTTCCGAGAGACTAACATTTTGGACCAACGAGAGGCGTGACTTGGCACCCTCTCATCGGTGGGCAAAGTGGGCGCACGTGGACGATTTTGGGAAGGCAAGTGGGAGATATTTTTGGTAGATATTTTGTGTGCAAGTTGGCTAGGTACACATGGGTGAATCTTGGCCCTACACTTGCCTAACACTTGGTGTAATCTTGGCCATTGGTTGGCTTTCACTGACCTATAAATACCCCTCCTGGAAGACTAATTCATTCACAAATTGCCTAAGTCTTGAAAGCTTCTTCCTTCCCCAGTGTGGTGTCTTGCCGAGAGCCCTCCCTCCCCTCGCCGAGAGTCCCCAGTGGCAGTAGGCGAGGTAGACACCCCTCCTGAGGTGCTAGCCGCGGGTACCCCCTGCCTAGTTGCTTCGTATAATACCCCCTGTGGTATAGAAATACTCCAAGTATTGTTATAATGCCCAAATTACCTTAGCCTTATACCTTGTTGTATTCTAAGGTTATACCTTTACAAAAGCCCGTTATACTATTATACTTCCCGATCCACAAAACCGAAACCCTAGGAAAATCTCCATAATTTGGAGTATTGTGTGTAAGTTGGTTAGAACTTCTGGGTGGTTTAGAGCGGGTTGAGCGCCGAGTCGAGCTAAACGATTGCCCAGATCGACTTTATACTTGGATAATTATGGGCTTATCGAGGTAAATATCTTGTCTCTATTGTAATTGGAAATTACATGTTGTTAGATTATATAGTTGAAGTATACTATATATAGAACTAAGCTTAGTATCGCGCAATGTCTTTTGACTTAAGCTCAAGAATCGAATCGAATCAGAATTACATAGATCGTATTACGCAGACTTGTGTAGTACCGTGGAGTAGAATTGTACCGTTAGGGTTAGATGTATAACCCCGGTTGGCTTGGTAGGCCTCGATAGAGAGGAGATTTACGCTGTCATTGCGGGGAAGTCTTTGAATTTTCGTAGAAGTTCTACGATGAGACCTAAATGTTAATGTCACGCGTGGCCTTATAGGTGGATGTACTACGTGTGGCGCGATCTACGTGGCTTAAGGGTAGCCGACGTTTGGAAGTACTTGAGCGTTTTGCTGAGTCGATACTGTCGCGGTATGTGAACCTCTTCCTATCTCTAGCATGATATGTGTAAACTATGTAGTGCGGTAGACGCATACGTGCTAAATGTGTTTGAGTGGTTTAAAACATAAAGTGTTATAACGCTTTACGGGAAGTTGGTTATAATGACTTTATGTTAGTAAGAAAATACATGTGGTTTTTAAAAGGTAATCGATTTGAACTATAATCGCTTGTTATATGATAAGAAAGAACTTGAAGTATTTTCAAAAGATTTTTGAATCATTTTCAAAGGAGAAGTAATACTTGGTGTTTGAAAACTTAAGAGTTATACTAGCTTTATGGGAAGTTAGGTATAACGCTTAAGAATGCTTTCTTGATTTGAAATCGTAACGTGTATCGACAAACCATCGCAGCGTTAATAAAAGGAAATGTTTTGAATAATTAAGTATTATGAAAACCGAGAAACTTCCATCCGCATGTAAGCTAAGATGAGACAAAATGATATTTCTAGATCATGGTCATTGTAATAAGATCGTTATAAACAAGAATATCCTACTCACATATAAGGCTTATGTTTCGGATTGTTTAAAAGAGAATTATATTCTTAAATGAATAAGACTATGAACTCTGAAACCTTTCTAAAAATAAGAAACGTGAACATTTGAAATTAGGCAAACTTGGGCGTTTGAAAAATAATGTTGTTACTTGATTTTACAAAGGTAAGAGTTTTGGTTTTCTTAAAAGACGATCACTCTATTTTATACTACGTATTGTGTGACTTATGTGAAAGAAACAGATCTTTTTTAGATTTTAATGTGTGAAGTACTTTGGGGATAGATACCCGAACTTGTTAGTAGAAAGTACTTGTGTGAATAACTTGATTGTATTGGTTTGTGATAACCTTGTAATACTTTCTTGTTGAGTAAACGTGTTAGGATGCTACGTGTGTTAGTATCTTGTGATGTTTGTGTAAAGGGTTTCTTGATTGTGCTTATTAACTATCGATCGTTATGATAGTATGGTGGCATTCATCTCTTGAGATGATTCCGGGTTAAGTCCTCCGTCGCGGGTAGACTCAGCGGGTCGATGGACCTATGATTCGAGAATACCTCACGCAGTCCCGGCCTATCGCGAGCTACGAGTTCCGTGTTAGTGTCGCCTTTACGGGCACGCGTCCTCGCGCTACGCGATCGCGGAAGTCCGGGGCGACGCCGGGAGTAGCTACCGATGCGGGAATACCTCATGCGGGCGATGAGATTGGCCTATGCGAGCTGCGGAAGTTCGAGACTAGACGCGCGCATTAGATCTGCGGGCAAGTGGCCGCCTTTGATCATGTGGCGATGCAGACAGATCTTATGATACGATTTATGACCTTGTTGGTACCGCTGGTGTTAGTAGTCGGCTAGGCCTTCAGACTTACCTGCATGCTTTATTAGGACACAGTGGGACCGGTGTTCATATGTAGTCCTTGGTGCTTGTATATCATAAACCGGCGAAGCCGGAAGGTATTCCACGCACGATTGATGTTGTGGCGTGAGACCCATTGTTAAATTGAGTGATGACTTGAGGTGTGAATCACGACTTGACATGATCGCTTATTTATGGTGAATCGTAGTTTGGTTATCATACATGTCTCCCGCTTTGTATAGACTACTATGATTTCATTTACGATTTATCTTTAGTTTCACATACTCTGTTACTGCCGACCTCCCGGGCCGCTGCGTTCATGCCGCAGTTGAGGTACATCGATCGTTGATCCTAGCTCGTGGTCACACGGCGTTTGGGAAGCTCCGTTTCTCCGAGGCTTATCACGTATAGTCCTGCATGCGTAGTAAGTGTTTACATTCGGGGTTTGGCGGCCCCGTCCCGCCATCGTGGTCGATCATTCTTAGAGGTCCAGAGTAATCGCTGTAGCGTGGTTGGTAAAAAGGATTAAGCCGTTCATTTGTAAAAGAGTTGATGGTTATATATATGCCGAAAGGCAAGTTTTCACTGATTATTGTTTTATATTTCATATCTCATGTTGTTGTTTTATGTTCACGATTACTCGATGTTGTGTCACTAGGGTGCCCGGTAAGGCACCGCCACGCCCGCTGGTCGTGACAAAATCAATGCAAAACTCAATCTCCTCTCGGGAGGATACCCAAGCTCGATCGAATACATCCAAAACTCTCTAACGACCGGAATCGATCAAGGTCCGTATGTCGACCTCGATGTCGAATACCGAACCATATGGTAGATATACCCCTTCCGCACTATCTTCCTTGCCTTGAGGTAAGAAATAAACTTACCCTCTACGACGCAAGATTCCTTCCACTCGAGCAACCGGCCACCAGAAACCGAACCGCATCGCCTCTCTCATACCCACATTGGCATAGCAAGACGCCAGCCAATCCATACCCATAATTACATCAAAGTCCGTCATATCCAACTCTATCAAGTCGGCTAGAGTCTGACGACTGTCTATAGTCACTGGGCAAGCCTTATATACCCGCTCAGCTACCACCGAATCACCTACTGGCGTAGCCACCTCAAAATGTTTTATGGACTCGGGCTCTATCCCTATTCTACCAGCAATCTGAGGAGATATATAGGACAAGGTAGAACCTGGATCTATCAAAGAATATACATCACAACATGAAACCAACAATGTACCTGTGACGACATCTGGTGACGCCTCCTGGTCCTGACGGCTGGACATAGCATAAATGCGGTTCTGAGGACAGCTGGAACTGGGACCCCTACCACGACCCCTGCCGCGTCCTGTTGGTCCGTGAACACCGCCTCCGGCGACGCCACCGAAGACGAAGATCCAGCCACTGACCCTGTCGGCTGAACCATAGCATTTCCGCCGCCTCTGGTCGGACAATCTCTCCTCAAATGGCCCTGCTGGCCACAAGAGTAACAAGCTCCTGGAGGAACACGACACCCCCCATAATGGCAATCGCCACATCGACCACACCGAGGTATAGGTGGCCTCATCTGACTGGAACTCTGGTCCCTCTGGGAACCCGAAGTCCTGGAACCCTGTCCTGCCCCTGAATGCCCTGTACGTCCGGAAGATGGTGGAGGAGCGCTCTGAACCGGCTGAGGTGCAAATCCGGTCTGCTGCTGAGGTTGTCTACCTCGAAAACTACCAGAGGACCCTGCTGTCCTGGCCCTCTTCTGCTGATACCTATCAATCTGTCGGCCCCTGTGTTCCTCACACCTGTGCATATGCTCGCACGCGGCAATGTCCATGCCCTGAAGAGCTACCCTCGCAACTCTCTCGCCAAGTAATCATCGAGCCTCGTGACATAGCGGTGCACCTGCCCTCCATGCGCTACCAAAGCGGGTACATACCGAGCCAACGAGTCAAACTCTACGTTGTACTCCCGGACCATCCGCCCGCTCTGTCTCAACGTCAGAAACCTATCAGCTCAAGCTCTCCTCATCTGCGGAGGCAAGAAATGGCTAAGGAACGCCTCTGAGAACTCGTCCCAAACAGCTGGAAGCTCATGCTCCCCCCGGGATAGTTCCCATGAATCATACCGATCCAACTGCAGATCCGCGCCGATGTGAACCCAATAATACCGACTGCTCTCCGAGGCCCCGATCACTCATGATCCGTCAGAATCGCTTCGGATAAACTCCTGAGGATCATCCTCACGTCTCGACCCATAGAACTCAGGTGGGCTGCAACTCAAAAAGTCCCGCAGTCTCAAGCTATCAGCTCTGTGGTGGACTACGGGTATAACCGGAACCGCTGCCTCCCGTCTGTCCTCCTGCCTAGCCACGATCCTGGCTAATAACTGGGCCATCTCCTTGTAACCCATCTCCTCTGCTCCAGGCTGTGTAACTGGAGGCTCAGGTACCGCGGTCTCAGTAGCCGCTGCTGCTGCCCCGAACTCTGCTGGGGTGGCGACGTCGTGGAACTCGCCGTCCAAAATATCATCTCAGGTACAGACTGGGCCTGTGCCCTCGTAACCCTTTGTGTCCTACTAGCAGCTCCCTCAGCTGCCTTGCCCTTCTGGGCCGCGGTTGCCTTGCGTGGAGGCATAACTGATACATAAAAATATGTCAGAGGAAGTTCAACCTATAACACAGCTCTATTGCACGATCTTAGAGTGAAAGAATGGAAACCAATCCTAAATATCCGGTAGCCTCCTGATTATAGATGTGGTGCACAACACACCGATAATCAAAACTCTACTAGATACGGCCTGTAAACCCTTTCCGAGGATTAACTGCTCTGATACCACTTTTGTCACGACCCGACCACGGACCCGTGACTGGTGCCTTACCCCGGGCACCCTTGTGATACAACATCAGAGAAAACCAGCAGAAAAATAAACTCACAACAAGAACCCATATAGAATATAAGCAGGCTAACCCAAAATGGCTACCTCTAAATATACAAAACCGAACAGTTACATCCTTAACAACCAAATTTATAACAGGACTACAGACCTCTAAGAATGTGTAATCACTATGACGGGACAGGGCCCCGTCATACCCCTGAATGTACAAAACATCTACAACACCAGGGAGAACCGTACCAAGAGTCGAGCCTCCGGAGAAATGGAGCTTCTGACACCTGAGCAAGATCCTAAGAATGAGGATCCACCACCTGCTTAACCCTACCTGCGGCATGAACGCAGCCCCCGAGGAAAGGGGTCAGTACACAATATGTATCAAGTATGTAAAACTGGAAAATACTGTAATAATATCATAAGTTTAAAATAATCCGGAGTCATAGATGAAGATCAAATTACATTGCACTGTGCCTTACTAACAATGAGAGTAACAAGTATAAACTTTACTGCATAAAATAGGAGGCTCATGATCAAAACAGGGTCTCTCGCCCGTAGTATCATTAAGCAATCCTACTCCTGGGACTATTTCACCCGCATAGGTCCTGTGGACCCGCATGAGGTCATCCGCCTCGCATGGGACTATTTCACCCGCATGAGACTATTTCACCCGCATGAGGTCATCCGCCTCGCATGGGACTATTTCACCCGCATGGACCGGGTGGGCCCGCATGAGTACAAGCGCCGCACTCGCATCATGGGTAGCAAATCCATGGCATAAGTAGTAATAATGATAATAATAATACATAACTCAGCACAACCGGCTATCGTACATAACATAAGCGCTACCGGCTTATCATAACGTAAGCAAGTTAAGAATATCTCCTAACTTCTTATTAACATTATTAGTATATCCTCTCATTTTAGTTACTTAAGGCACTACATGTCATTTTAAAAGAAAATCCGGGAATTTAACCCAAGTACCACGTACCTTAAACCTTTTAATAAAATGACTCATTTTTATGTAAAACTCCCAAGATACTAATAACCGTAGTATCAAGTCACGACAAATTTTCAAAACAAGTCACGTTTACCTTTAAAAATACAATAGGCTTCTAAATCAAGTGACTTCATTTCTTTTAAAACATTAGGCAATTAATGTCTTAAAAACAATTTGCCTTCCACAAATTCAAATCATTCATCCGTACTTATTTTACTTGGAGTAAACCTTTCTTTGTTAACCTTTCATAAAGCCAATACAACCAACTTCCCATAAAGTAATTATATTACCATTATACACTAGTCAAACACATCTCCCTATATCCAAGGGACTTATACTTTTAAACGAAACAAATATCATATACTTAAAACACTCCAAGTCCCTTAACTTTAAAACTTAAGACATCATTAAAGCAAGTAAGGGATACCAAAGCCTTTGTACGTCTACCGTACTACATAGATGCAACTATTCATGCTCAAGAGGTAGGAAAGTTCCACATACCTCTTCAGGTCAATCCACTTGCTAAGTCCAAAATACCGCACGTAATACGTCAACCTATAATGACCATAATACGTTTATTAACCTCTAGTTTCAATGTAGAATATTCCAAGTGCAAAGTCACTAAATTCTATGAAAAATCGGGCAGCATTTCCTTTGTTTCTACATACTTTTCCACCTTTTCCAAGGCCGAATTCAACATCCAAACACCACTTTTAAGGCCCAACAATCCAATCAATACAAGGGGATTACACACCTAATCTTGGGTGTGTAAAATTCTGCCCCACAATGCATATTAACTAAATCAATAAGTTTAAGGTAGTATTTTGGCTACAACATGCTCACACAACCTTCTTATCCAATTCTTTCATATCCAACCCATATTTCTTACATGCAATTAATCTAAGAGCAATATTTTCAACTACAATGTTATACCCCGTAGTTCTGTCCATTATGAGAGCGTACGAAAGGGGATTAAGACTTAAATTTTAGAAGGATAGGTTGACGGATTGTTTCGGGCGGGTTTTTAGTCAACTTTAAGGCGGGTTATGACCTGGTATATTGAGGGTTCCTAGGTGTTTCAAAGGCCTAGTACGTAGTTCGTTGAGTCTAGTTTCAAACGCAACCAACCGTTCGTCGATAGGACATCGGAGTAGAAAGTTATGGGAGTTACAAGTTCAGTGCGCAGTCGGACAGAAAAATAATTCGGTCAGGAGCCACAGGGCCGCGGCGCCGGAAAGCAGGGTCGCGACGCCGTATATTCTGAGGGGTCGCTGAAGTTGCAGCGCCGCGGTGCCGTAGGACAGGGCCGCGACGCCGGAAGTTCTGTAGGGTTGCGGAAGATTCAGCGCCGAGGCGGAAATTTTGGCGGAAAAATTGAGGAAAACATATATTTTCTTTTAAAAAGGCCATGGGTGGGTGACAAGTGTCCCCCCCCCATCTGATTTTGCATGCACTACTTATTGACCAAGTCTTGAAGACTTGGTCATTCTTCAAACTCTCCTCTCTCTCTTAAATTTAGAGCTCTCCCTTCTCTCTAGAAAATTTAGAAGAAAGCAAGGCTTGAGAAAAATCTGAAAAGTGTGGCAAGAAGGAAACTTGTTGGCAAGCTTGTAGGAGTTGTTGTGGTGGTGATTGTGGAAAGGAGGCTAGCAAATTTGTTGGAGTAATTTGGCTAAAGCTCTAAGGTAACCATTCTTTCTCTTGTTGCTAGTTTTTGGTGTTGCATGTGAAGAAGAAAGAATTTGTAGTTGAAAATGTTACTCTTAGATAAATTGCATGTAAGAAATATGGGTTGGATATGAAAGAATTGGATAAGGAGGTTATGTGGACATGTTGTAGCCTAAATACTACCTTAAACTTGTTAAGTTAGTTGTTGTACATTGTGGGGCAGAATTTTACACACCCAAGATTAGGTGTGTAATCCCCTTTGTGTTGATTGGATTTTTGGGCCTTAAACGTGGCGTTTGGATGTTGAATTCGGCCTTGATAAAGGTGGCAAAGTATGTAGAAACGAAGGAAATGCTGCCCAATTTTCCATAGAATTTAGTAACTTTGAACTTGGAATATTCTACATTGAAACTAGAGGATAATAAACGTATTGTGGTCATTATAGGTTGACGTATTACGTGCGGTATTTTGGACTTAACAAGTGGATTGACCCGAAGAGGTATGTGGAACTTTCCTATCTCTTGAGCATGAATAGTTGTACTTATATAGTACGGTAGACGTACCATACTTTAATATCCTTTACTTATTTAAGAATGGCCACGTTTGGCGAGTTAGGAGATTAACCCACTTCTTTAAAATTATTAAGGATGTCTTAAGTTTTCAAAGTTAAGGGACTTGAAGTGTTTTAAGTATATGATACTTGTTTTGTTTTAAAAGTATAAGTCCCTTGGATATAGGAAAATGTAATTGACTAAGGTATAAGGTTAATATAACAACTTTATGGGAAGTTGGTTGTAACGACTTTGTGAAAACGAAAGAACGGTTCTATCTTTGGATTTAAACGGTAACTTGATGTTTTTAAGAAGTAATGAGGCTTAACTATTTTGAGAAGTATATTGTACTTGACCTTTGAGAGGAGAAGTGTTTTGTTTAGAAAGAAGGCATGGTATTGTCTTGATTTGGTTTTGAAAGCTAAACGATATGATTTTGAAAGATAAGAGACTTGACTTATAAACGACTTGTTTTCGGAAAAGGAAGAAATAACTCGATTTTAAAGGCCTTGTAAAGATTTTCTGAAGGTGTAGTAATTTGGGTTGAAAAGAAAACGTGCTTTGATACTACGAGTATTAATATCGTGTGGCTTTTACATGAAAAGAGGTCTTTTTGAAAGGATGAAAGTATGCAGTACTTTGGGGTTAAAACCCGGATGTTTGGCATAAAATGAAAGTACCTTAAGTGTGAGTAACTTGTTTATGTTGCTTGTGATAGCCTTGTGGTGCAAGTGTGGTATCCTTTTCCTACCGCGTCTCTCGATGGAGGGCCGGTCATGTTATTCTTAACCATTTTGGACATACTGACGCGATGGATGGTCCACGGGTATGCAGCCATGATGAGGGTTCGTTTCCCTGTTGATAGTGTTATTCCATGGATTAGCCCTCCATGAGGTTTAGGGACGCAGGTGGTATCTAGTAGTTAGCTTTCGTACCTGCCCCGGTCGTGGCTGATGCAGGCGGTATCTGGTAGTTGGCTTTCGTACTTGCCCCGGTCGGCATTATGGCGAAGTCTTGTGATGCAGGAGGTATCTGGTAGTTAACCGTGCCCGGCCGACGTGACGCAGTGGTATCCGGTGGTAGCTTGGCCACTTGCCGGTCGTGGTACGATATCTGATGATTGTTGTACGGTAGGTATCCGGTAGTTGACTTCGTACTTGCCCCGGCCGCGGAGTGACGCAGAGGTATCGGTAGTCGGCCCGACTTGCCCCGTACGGTTCTTATGACACAGGTGGGACCTGGTGTTCACATGTACTCATTGGTGTTGTTATATCATAGACTGTCGGCAGTGAGGAAGGAATTCCACGGGCACGTTTGACATTGTTGGGCATGAGACCCGTGGTTATATTTGGGTAATGACTTGAGGCGTCGTCCCCGACTTGACATGGTTGTTCATGATTGTGAAATGGTCTTTTAAAAGCGATGTTGATTCTCATTACTCTTGTTGTTAATCGGCTTTGTGTACCGTATTTTGGTTATCATACATGTCTCTGCTTTATATAGACTATTATGATTTCATTCTGATATTTTCGCCACATACTTGGTACCTGTTGTACTGACCTCCTTCGGGGGGATGCGTTCATGCCGCAGGTTGAGGTACGTAGCTTGCTGATCCGCACTCTTAGGATCACCGTTCAGTTCTTGGAAAGCTCAATTTCTCCGGAGGCTTTGTCTTTTGGTACGGTTCCCTAAAGTTGTAGACTTTTGTACATTCAGGGGTATGGCGGGGCCCTGTCCCGTCACGGTGTTATGTAAACTCTTAGAGGTCTGTAGTCATATCTTGTGGGTCACTTTATAAAAATTTGAGGTAACTGCTTTTGGGATTGTTTACATCCATGGAGGTAACCTTATCGGCTAACCTATTATTTATTTCATTGTTAAGTTTATGTATGTTCCGCTGATTATCTCTGATGTATACCTGTAAGGATTCCCAGGTAGGGCACCAGTCGCGGGCCCGGGGTCGGTCGTGACATACAAGTTTTTTCTTCTTCACCTGCAACACCAAAAACCAACAAAGAGAGAAGGAATTGTTACCTTAGAACTTTAGCCAAATATTCCAACCAATTCACTAGCCTCTTTTCCACAATCACCACCATAAGAACTCCTACAAGCTAGCCAACAAGTTTCCTTCTTGCCACACTTTTCAGATTTTCCTCAAGCTTTGATTTCCTCTTGATTTTCTAGAGAGAAGGGAGAGCTTTTATCTTTAGAGAGAGAGAAGAGTTTGAAGAATGACTTCAAGACTTGATCAATAAGTAGTACATGCAAAATCAGATGGGGGGGGGGGGGGGACACTTGTCACCCTCCCATGGCCTTTTTTAAAACAAAACAGTTCAGATTTTTCCACTCAACTTCGCAGAACCCGCCTCGGCGCCGCGGCCCTGCATCCGGCGCCGCGGCGCTGAAACCTCTGCCGACTCCCAGAACTTTCCGGCGCCGCGGCGCTGCAACTTCAGCGAACACTCAGATCATCTGGCGCCGCGGCCCTGCATCCGGCGCCGCGGCCCTGTGGCTCCTGACCGAAACACTTTTCTGTCCGACTGCGCACTGAACTTGTAACTCCCATAACTTTCTACTCCGATGTCCTATCGACGAACGGTTGGTTGCGTTGGAAACTAGACTCAACGAACTACGCACTAGGCCTTTGAAACACCTAGGAACTCTCAATGTAACGGGTCATAACCCGCCTCAAAGTTGACTAAAAACCCGTCCGAAACAGTCCGTCAACCTATCCTTCTAAAATTTAAGTCTTACTCCCTTTCGTACGCTCTCACACGCATGGCCAGAACTACGGGGTATAACAGTAATGGCCGTTAGTATGGAGTTACAATTCAGCCAAGTACTGACTGAATTTAAGAGCAAAATAATGAAGAGTTGATCCTCTAAAGTCAGCTCAAACGTCAGTTTTTATTCTTCTCCAACGGACTGAAAACTGTCACAGCGTCGCGGCCCTGCAGGGAGGCGCCGTGGCGCCGAAACTTCAGGGACTTGGCGTCGCGGCCCTGCATGAAGGCGCTGCGTCGCTCTAGCACCACGGTCCTTGCTCTTTTAACACATTGTACACTTCTTCCTTCATTTACCAACGTGAAACCTACGTCATTTGGTCAATAACCGTCTATTACCTTACGTCTCAAAACAATTCGTATACGTATCAATATCTCTTCCATTAAGGAAATTACGATACTTGGCACTTTATGTGCACGTGTGTGAAAACCATGTTTCCGACATGCGGGCCCCCAATTGTTCGAGTCATAATTTAATAGGAATTTATTTCACATTTAATAAATTTCCAACAGTAATAACATGTAAGTTTACTAAAATAACTTTAATCTTAATTACAAACTACTGGATAAAAAAAGTGTCCATTTATCATTTTTTTTTTTGGATAAAAAAGACTGTCTGCTTAACAAATCAAAAAAGAATAATCCTTATTTTTTCAGATTTTTCTTTTTAAGTGTTAGATCATCAAATTCCAATATCTATTTAATTAGGAATATTTTAGTCAAATTACTTATTTTTGTTTAGAAGTTAGTATTTTCTTAAAGGTGTTCAAATGACTAAGTGGACACTCTTTTCGATCCAGAGGGAATAGCTTATATAATTTACTCATAATAAAATTTGAGTAAAAGATAAAATAGTAACTCTAAACATAAGTAGGTGGTGGAGGGGCGGCTGGTTGTGGGGTGGCAGTAAGGGGTAGTGGGTGGTGGTTGGGTGGGTAGCGGAAGGTGAGGGGTGGGGTGTGTACGGATGGGGTGGGTGGAGGTGGGGGTTATAACGTGTACATGAAATAAGAAATGATGTAAAAATCACAATATTCGTGCTTATAAAAATTAAATTGTTTATGGTTATATAACCACAAAATTACAAAGGATTTACAACATTATACAACATAACTTTAAGAATAATAAAAACAAACATGATATCAATAAAAAATATACAATAATGAATCATGGGAAACAACCATCCAAATAGGGGGTTAGGCTCCCTTTTGATTCATCTCTCATTATAGGCAGAAAGCATTAACAAAGATAAAGTGACATACGTATTTCTTTACTCTTTTTTTTATGTTTGTGGTCTGTACAAACTAGGTCGTTTGGACTATGAAGCTAGATCTCAAGTCAGAATCTATCACTAAAACCTAAGAGTTGCATAAGCTTTCAGTAATCGAAGTTCAGGCACTTTTCAGGAAAGGTCTTAAACCCCAGTTTCATCCTTTAACAACAAGCTCTTTAATTTCCTAGCATGGAAAACTATTAAGCTTCTCCAAGATGCTTATCCAGATGCCTTGCTTTTCCCCCACAATGTGGAGTTGTAGGACAATCTCCCTTACTATCTTCTGTGGCCTTTTGTTAAGTTGGCTGAACCTTCTATTATTTTTCTCCATCCAAATGGAATAGACTGTAGTAGCAAACTTCCAATAATCTTATTGTACCCCATTCATATCATGAGTTTACTTCACCGAGCAGTCTCAAACATTTTGGGGTCCTGTTCTAATTCGTAAAAGTGAACCCTTCGTAAGATGATATTAATCTCCCTTGAGAGTCTTCTCATTAATATCAAGGTATATATAGAGTACAATATTCATCCCTTTTACAATAGGAATCCTAAGCCTATACAAAAGAGGAATTCTAGTCTTACCATAATTATATTTACACAATATATGAAAACATTCTAATTATGGGTAGGGAATATTATGTTTTCTATTATACACGTTTACACACACCCTCAGTCGGAGCGGGAGGAGACCGAACGCTGAGACTGGATCTGAAGTCAAGAAATAATTGTCTGGGAAGTCCTTTGGTAAATATATCTGTTGATAGGATGATGGAACATGTAACACTCTGACATGGCCTAGTGCAACTTTCTCACAAACAAAGTGTAGGTCTATCTCAATGTGTTTGGTTCTCTGATGTTGAACCGGATTATGAGAAAGATAGATGGCAGATATGTTATCACAGTACACAATAGATGTCTGACGCAAAGGACACTGAAGTTCTAACAGTCTCTGAATTTGTGACGAAATAGCCACAGACAACGAATTATATTCACCCCCTCAGGTCTAGGTACTAGATCCCATGTGTGGTGTTTAGTTAAAGCATTGAATTCCTCAGTCATAGTCGCATTCCAATTATGGTCTTGTTTAACCAATATAGGGTTCTTGGGAATTAGAGAGATGGTTTGGGCAGACAAGTTAAATTGGACTTTGGGTTTAAAAATTTCATGTTTTGCACGAGTTTCCATTTGGTGAGTGGGGATAGTGGGAGGTTCCAAGGCGAAGGGATTTGTTGGATACGGAGAAGGAGGGGCCGACGCCGAAGGAGGCGCCGCGGTGCCTAGATCATGGACCGAGGTACTGGAAGGGGCCGTCGGTGGCGTCTTGGCGCTGTGATCAAGGGCCACGGCGCTAGAGGACTGACAGACCTCTATGAAGTTTTGGCGTCGCGACGCTGTCGACGGTGAATTAGGGACCTGTTCGCAGGAGTTTTGGCGCCGCAGCGCTGACGCTGAACAAGAATTGTTATGCTCTAGTTGACTTAGGATGATCGAAGAGATGGCAGGTTCGTCAAGAAAAGAGTAATTCGATTTTTTGGAACTGTTTAAGATTCGAAAACGGGAATGTGGTCTCGTCGAATGTGACGTAACGAGAGATGTGGATCTGACGAGTGGACAAGTCATAGATAGATAACCTCTATGGTTCGGTGGGAAGCCTAGGTAGACACATGGAGTGGACCGGAGGGCTAGTTTGTGAGGGGCAGTAGAGGCAAGGTTAGGATAGCATAGACAAACGAATATTCGGAGATGATCATAAGAGGGGACTCTATGATAGAGAATTTTGGTAGGGATCATATTGTGAAGGGTGCTAGTTGGGAGAATATTGAGAACGTATTCTGACATTTTAGCAGCATAGACCCAGAAAGACGAAGGTAGGGAGACATGAATCAAAAGAGTGCGAATCATATTGTTAATGGTGCGGATGATTCTTTCAGCTTTACCGTTTTGAGGTGAGGTGTGAGTGCAGGAGAAGCGAAAACCATGCCATTATTAGTACAAAAACGGTGAAACATAGAGTTATTGAATTCACGACCATTATCGCACTGAAAATATTTTATACCTTTTTCAAATTGTGTTTGAATGAATGTTCGAAACTCAAGAAATTTAGCAAACACTTCTGATTTAAATTTGAGAGGATGCAACCAAACAAAATGAGAAAAATTATCTAGTAGGATAAGATAGTATTTATGACCGAGAGAACTAACAACAGGTGATGTACATAAATCAGCATGTATAATATCAAAGGGTGCAAAAGTAACACTAGTAGATGATTTAAACGGAAGACGAGTATGTTTGCCTAAAGAACAAGAAACACAGTTTTGGGCAAGCTTCCCATTATAATTAATGAAATTATTGCCTCTAAGAAAATTAAAAACTGGGGCTCCTGGATGACCAAGCCTATTATGCCAAGTTGAAGAAGAAATGACCGCTAGAGAGATGGGAGAGCTAGATCTGGCAGCGGAGGTGAAAATGAATGGAAAGAGATCCCCGTGCTATTGTATCTCGTAAGAGATGTCCCCGTATGAAGATCCTTTACAGTAAAACCATAAGGGTCAAAATCAACAGAGACAGAGTTATTACGTGTATTGTTAAACTGTTCCTCCAAATACACTGCACGAGTGTGCTTGTTATCTTGAAAGATTTCCTCCAAGCGGTTCCATAACTCAAGGGATGTGGTGTCACGACCCGAACTCGGGCCCGCAACTGGTGCCTTACCCGGGCACCCTAGTAGGTATACATCAGAGAAAAACCAGCGGAATAACTCATAGACATGGAACAATGTAGAATAGGAAACGGGCTAACCGATAAGGTCGCCTTTCAACATGTATATAAATATCAAAAAGCCCGAATATTTATATCCTTTACAAACCCAACTCACAACAGGACTACATACCTCTAAGAGTTTCTGACATAACAACTATGACAGGACAGGGCCCCGTCATACCCCTGAATGTACATGTACCTACAATGACAGGGAACCATACCAAAAGATAAGCCTCCGGAGAAATGGAGCTTCCCAAAACGCAGAACTGTGATTCTATGAGCGAGGATCAACAATCGGTGTACCTCTACCTGCGGCATGAACGCAGCCCCCAGAAAGAGGTCAGTACAACAGGTACCAAGTATGTGAAACTGAAAGTACTGTAATGAAATCACAATAGTCTAAAAACAAATCCAGAGACATGTATGAAAAACCAATTAACAGTACACAATGCCATAGTATATACGAAAGTAAATAAGTGTAACTTAGCCGGTTCTGAATAGGCAGCCAATGATCAAACTAGGTCCATTCGCCCATAGTATCATTGTGCAAATCCTAATCCTGGACTCTCTTAGTCAGCATAGGTCTCGTGGACCCGCATGAGGTACTCCTCGCATCAGGGGAAGCAAACCCGCGGTAATACATAGGACCATGTCCCGCATGAGCCCCTTGGACTCGCATGAGGGTATTCCTCGCATAGGACCCCGTCCCGCATGAGCCCCTTGGACCCGCATGAGGTACTCCTCGCATCGGGGGGAGCAAACCCGCCGAATATGAACAACGTAACGTGGCCAGGGGGTTAAGTGATATAATACAAGCGCAACCGGCTATCGTAAACAACATAGGCAAATTAAGAAAAACCCCTTAACATAAAAGTCTCAAGACACTAATACCCGTAGTATCAAGACACGTTTACTTATCAAACCAAGTAACTACACCTTCAGAAAATCATTACAAGGCCTTTTTAAAATTCAAGTAAGTAAATTGTTCTTTTATCCTCCTAAAGTCGTTATAACTAACTTCCCATAAAGCTATTATAACACTTATGTTTTAAGCATTTCAAAACAGTCACATTCATTTGGGAAACCAAAGAACTTATTCTTTTAAAATCCAATATCAATTTCTTTCCGAATAATGATTCACAACTTTTTAGAATAATTCAAGGCTCTTAAGATTTAGAAGTCAAGTTGTTACACCCCGTAGTTCAGGTCATGCGCATGAGGGCGTACGAAAGGGAGTAAGACTTAAAATTTTCAGAAGATAGGTTGATGGGTTGTTCCGGACGGGTTTTAGTCAACTTTAAGGCGGGTTATGACCCGGTACATTGAGAGTTCATAAGTGTTTCAAAGGCCTGGGGCGTAGTTCGTTGAGTCTAGATTCCAACGCAACCAACCGTTCGTCGATAGGACGTCGGAGTAGAAAGTTATGAGGGTTACAAATTCAGTGCGCAGTCGGACAGAAATGTGTTTGAGCGGCGCGCGGCGCATGGCGCCGGATGCGCACGTCGCGCGCCTAAAGTTCTGAAGGGTCGCTGAAGTTGCAGCCGCGCGCCGAATAGCGAGCCGCGCCAAAGATCGAGAGATCATGGAGGTTTCAGTGCACGCCATGGCGTGGCCGCGCCGAGGCGGGATTTTTGGGCGGAAAAACTTAGAAAAGTCTGATTTTTGTTTTAAAAGAGACCATGGGAGGGTGACAAGTGTCCCCCCCCATCTGATTTTCTGTTGCATGCAATATATTGACCAAGACTTGGACATTTTCTATCTTTCATCTTCTCTCTCTCTCAAATTGCTCCCCCTTCTCTCTAAAAATCCTTAGAAAAATCTGAATAGTTAAGAACCAAAAAGGAAGCTTGTAGCTAGCTTGTTGGCATTGTTGTGGTGGTGTTCTTGGCAAGGAAGCTAGCAATACTTGGAAGCTTGTAGCTAGCTTGTTGGCATTGTTGTGGTGGTGTTCTTGGCAAGGAAGCTAGCAATACTTGGAATAAGTTTTGGCTAAAACTTTAAGGTAATGATTCTTCCTTTAGATTTAGTTATAGTGTTGCATGTTAAGAAGAAAGAACTTGTGGTAGTAAATAATGCTCTTAGAGTCATTGCATGCTAGAAATGTGGTTTGGTTATGAAGAATGGGTTAAGAAGAGATTATGAGCATGTTGTAGCCTAAAAACTACCCTAGAATTGTTAAGTGAATTATGGTAAACTTATGGGACAGAATTTTGGGTGTGTAATCCCCTTTAAATTGTTGGATTGATTGAGCCTTACAATGTGGGGTTTTGATGGTAAATTCGGCCTTGAGAAAGGCGGCAAAGTGAGTAGAAACAAAGGAAATGCTGCCCAATTTTCCGTAGAATATAGGGGCTTTGAACTTAGATAATTCATACATTGAAATTAGAGGTTAATAAACGTACTATGGTTATTATAGGTTGGCATATTACTTGCGGTAGTTTGAGCTTAGCAAGTGGATTGACCGAAGAGGTATGTGGAACTTTCCTATCTTTGAGCATGAGTATTTGTATCTATGTAGTACGGTGAGACGTCAAGATTTAGTATTTTTACTTGTTTAAGTATAAACAAAGACTTGTTTGTTTTAAGAAGTATAAGTCCTGGTTAAGGGAAAAGTATGATTTTACAAAAGTATAGAGTACTTGGTGTGAAAGTATTGAGTATTGAATTATTCTAAAGATAAGAGGCTTGAAGTATTTTTGAAAATTGTATGAATTTGTTTGAAGTATAAGCCTCTTGGATAGTAAAAGAACGAAATGGTTCATAAGGAGTTATAACGGCTTTATGGGAAGTTAGTTATAACGGCCTTATGAATGGATAAGGATGTCGAAATTTCTAAAGCATAAAGTTAGTATAACGGCTTTATGGGAAGTTGGTTATAATAACTTTATGGAAGGTTATGAAAGTTGTCTATTTTGATTAATGAGCATAAGTTGTCTAGATTGTGAAAAATTGAAGTTACTTGGTTTCAAGCTTTGAAATGAGTTTTCTAAAGGTGTAGTAACTTACGTTGAAAAAATAGACGCCTCGATACTACGGTGTTAGTATCTTGGATTTTGCATAAAAGGAATCTCTTGAAAAGGATGTACGCACGTAGTACTTTGGCTTGTTAAAGAGAATTATTCGGTTGTGCCTTGATAGTGTTTGGGCTTGTTCAATTGAGAATTATTCTATGTGTGCCTTGATAAGTACTTTGGCTTGCTTAAATAAGAATTCTCTTGGTTTATGTGAAAAGAAGGCATGGTAATTGTCTTGGTTTATGTAAAGGCATGATATTGAAATTCGATAAAAGCGTTGCTTGATTATGAGTCTATTCACGCACTCGGTGATGGATGATTCCACGTATGCGCCATGATGAGGGTTCGTTCGCTGATGATTTTGTTCCATGGATTAGCTCTCCACGGGGTCTACTGATGCAGGGTGGATCTAGTAGTTAGCCCTCGTACTTGCCCCGGTCAGAGACGTGATGCAGGGTGGATCTGGTAGTTGGCTTTCGTACTTGCCCCGGTCAGGGTTAGGGCGAAGTGGTGTGATGCAGGGTGGATCTGGTGGTTAGCCTACGTACTTGCCCCGGTCAGCGATGTGACGCAGGGTGGATCTGGTAGAGGCTATCGCACTTGCCCGGCCACCGTGATTCGTATTAGTATTGTTGGTACGGGTGGATCTGGTAGCTGGCTTTCGTACTTGCCCCGGTCAGTTGAGGATGCAGGGTGGATCTGGTAGCTATGCCTTCGTACTTGCCTCGTACGGTTCTTATGATGCAAGGTGGGATCTAGTATTCATATGTACTCCTTAGTGTTGTTATATCATAGACTGCCGGCAGTGAGGAAGGGATTCCACGGGCACGATTGATATTATGGGCATGAGACCTACGGTTATATTTGAGTGATGACTTAGAGGGCGTGAGTCCCTGACTTGACATGGCTGCGTATATGTTGTGTACCGTAGTTTGGCTATCATACATGTCTCCTGCTTTATATATATGCTATTATGAATTCATTACAGTATTTTCAGTTTCACATACTTGGTACCTGTTGTACTGACCTCCTTCGGGGGGCTGCGTTCATGCCGCAGGTCGAGATACGTAGCTTGCTGGTCCGCACTCTTAGGATCACTGTTCATTTCCTGGAAAGCTCCATCCCTCCGGAGGCTTTGTCTTTTTGGTATGATTCCCTGAGGTTATAGACTTTTGTACATTCAGGGGGTATGGCCGGCCCTGTCCCGCCACAGTTGTTATTCCTAGAGGTCTGTAGTCACGTTTGTGGTTTGTGCTTCAAGAATAAAGTTGTTCTGTTTCACTATCGGTTAAGTTATTTTATGAAAGGCGGCCTTATCGGCCATAGTGATGTTTACCTTATACAGATTTGTTTTATGTATGTTCCGCTGCTATTCTCTGACATATACCTGACAGGGTACCCCGGAAGGGTACTAGTCGCGGCCCCGGGGTCGGGTCGTGACACAAGTCAAGGACATCAAAATGAAACCAAATTCATTTAACACACATACGTCTACCGTACTATATATTTCATAATAATCATGCTCAAGAGGATAGGAAGAATTCACATACCTCCTCGGCTTAATCCACTTGCCAAGTTGAATATGCCGCGCGTAGAGTATCAACCTATAATAACCATAACACGTCTATCAACTTCTAGCTTTCTTCGTAGAGTATTTCTAAGCATAAGGTCTCTTATTCTGCGGAATATTGGGCAGCACTTCCCTTGTTTGTACGTACTTTTCCACCTTTTTCAAGGTCCGAAATCAATAACCAAAGGCCACATTTAAGGCTCAACAAAATCAGATTTCCAAGGGGATTACACGCCAAATAGGACGTGTAAAATTCAGCCCCTTAATCAACCAAAACTGTCCATTAAAACTAGTAGATAGTCCAATGTAAAAACAATCCATTAGTCCACTAATACAATCCATTAGTCCAGTCCTTTAGTTGGTGTTCTTGGCCAACTACTGCAATTCAAACTGTCCAGTTTTCGGCTAGCATGCCAATAATTATTTCATTACTTCTTTAATATTCCAACTTATATTCCAATCTTTATATAAGTTATATTAACTTGTTATCAACAAGATTCCTTTATGTCAACAAGTAATGGTAATGTTTTTAACAACTTTAATGGCTAGCATGTCAATTTTTTATTTTAACAACTTTAATGGCTAGCATGCCAATTTCGGTTTTAACATCTTAATAAGGTCCAAATCTTTTCAATCTTCTTTCCACATATCACATTCTCATTTATATATTACTAACATATGTGAATTCCAACTTCATTAATAGGACAAAGATTATTACCTCAATAAGCCCAAAATTATCCAAGATCTAAAAGTCGATCCTTAGCAACTTTAGCTCTTAATCCTTACGTTCCAATCCACTCCAAGTAACCCTTAGAAGTTCCTATCCAACTTCTTTTAAAACTTCATCCAAAAATATGAAGATCACTTTAGGGTTTCACTTTGCGACTATCGGATTAACATAATATTTCCGGGATTTTTGTGTTGGGATATCATTAGAACACTACAAGGGATACTTGGTTTAAGTATTGGGATTAATCAAAAACAATTGAAGAATTGTTCTTCACAAGGGGGGGGGTGTGCCGAGAGTCACTCAAGGGAGGGAGTATAATTGTCTTGAAAAATTTCTAAGTGTTGAAGTCTTCAACCCCAAGGTGTGTATATATAAGACAACCAAGGGCTAGGATTAAAACAAATGTGTGGTTGAGATTGGGGTCCACAAGCCACTTGTCCAACAAATATCTTGAGACACTTGGCTTGCCACTTGTTCCTCACTTTCTCGCCCAACATGGGCCCCATGGGGTGACACGTGTCGCCCTCATATTGGTCCAAAATATTTCATCTCTCCAAAGTCTCAATAATAGGTCAAAAATCTACAACCTTGTGGGCCCCACATAATCGTAAAATTTCTCGGGTGGGCCCCACATGACCAAAAATGGAAATAAAATTCTATAATTCTTAAAAATTCTATAAGTCTCAATTACCAAAATTGAGAATCTAATTTCCAATAATAAACCTTTTTCCTTCTCGAGGTTCGGAATATTTTCCGTAGGAAAAAGAAATCTTTCTTCCTTTTCAAACTTAAGGTCGCATTCTCTAACGTACGTCCTCATATACATACCCTGAAACTACAGAGTGTAACATGTGGCGCCAGATTTCATGATAGTAAGAAGAAAATCCTGAGAAATACTACCATAAATCCATTGTTTGACGTCGGCGTCTAGACGACGCCAAGTAGACTCATCAACCTCCGGAGGGCGCGGAATAGTGTCATCGATATGATCAAACACATTTTAGAGACATGCATGATTACGAAACAGTTCAACCCAGGGAGAATACTGACTGTTTTCTTGATCAAGAAGAATGGAGATAGAGTTCTTGATGTTTGTAACAGTTAGTGCGGGATGAAAAGAGGATGATGACATGGTGGTGGAATTTGTGGAGGTTGAAGCATCAGAAGTATTGAAAGATTCCTCAGTAGCCATTTAGAGAAGAGAGGAGTGGAGAAAGAAAACCAAGAATTTTAGGTAGGAGATGGTAGCCGCATGGTAAAAGTGGTCGGCTGTAGAGAAAAGAAATTCTAGGGTTTTTGTGTTAGGCTCTTGATACCATGTAAGATGATATTAATCTCCCTTGGGAGTCTTCTCATTAATATCAAGGTATATATAAAGTACAATATTCATCCCTTTTACAATAGAAATTCTAAGCCTATACAAAAGAGGAATCCTAGTCTTACCATAATTATATTTACACAATATATGAAAATATTCTAATTATGGGTAAGAAATATCATGTTTTCTATTATACACGTGTTGACACCCAATTTTGACCCATCTTTTGGACATTTCTTGCAACTTTAAGTGTTTTAGGACACCGCATTTTAATCACCATTTTTTGGCATTTTTGTATAGTTTTTACCTAACATTCCATGTTGTTTTATTTTTTTTGTAAATTGGCATCATGTTTTACTTTTAATTAGGTATTAAACATTTTCAAATATTATGTTATTATTATTGCGCGATTATTTTATTTTAATAATTTTGCATCTCTTTAAATAATTAATTGACATCCCGTTTTTACTTTTAATTAGGCATTAAATATTTGTTAAATATTGTATTTTATTATTACTGCATCGGCATTTACATTTTAATAATTTTGCATCTTTTAAATAATTTTTCTTTTAAATAATAAACCCGTTTTGCATTTTTGTCAAAATCACCCAAATTCGAGGCACAACTGGATCACCCAATCCACGGAAACCAAAGCTCAAACTGAGACCCAAAAATGAAGCTCAGTCACCTTTCATCTTTTCCCTCCAATACCCAATACCCTAAACCTAAATACCCCTATAAATAAAAACCTTACCCCCCATTAAAAAAAACCTCAGCAGCCGCACAACCTCACCATCAACAACACCCCACCATTCCCCATCTCTTACCGTCGCCGCTGGCCCTTCGCCGGAGTTCCATCTTCGGCGGACCTCACCACTGTGAGCAGCCGCAACACCTCTCATATATTTTCCCTTTGTCATTTTTGTATCATCTTTTCAACCTCATCCCCTCCATACACACACACACACGCCGGCGAACCTCATTCCCGTCGACCTCGCTGATCCCCACTGCTCCACACCATTGTCTCGTCGCCCTAGCTAACCTACACCACCACTGTCTCGTCGCCCCAGCGAACCAACACCACCACTGTCCCGTCGATGTCCACCACTTGTTTCGGCGAACACCACCCACACGCCATCATCGGCGAACCTCCATTCCACGAATCACCAAACACCCGTTGTCGACCACCCATAACTCCGGCGACATTATTTTATATATATATTTATTTCGATGGTTGTTTTGTACGGTTGTTGGACTGATATTTTTGGCCTTTGTTGCTACTAATTTTCGCCATGTTTGTTGACTGATTTTGGTCATTGTTGCTACTGATTTTCGGTTGTTTGTTGGCTGATTTTAGGCTATTTCTTCTACTGATTTTCGCCATTTTAATGGACTGATTTTCAGTCATTTCGCTACTAATTTTTGGTTATTTTAATGGAATGATTTTGATCATTGTTGCTACTAATTTTTCGGTTATTGGTTGGCTGATTTTAGCCATGTTCTGGACTGCTTTTGGTCATTGTTGTTGGACTGATTTTTTGGCTTTTTGGACTGATTTTTGGCATTTTTGCTACTGATTTTTGGCTATTTTTCGGGATGATTTTCGCTGTATTCTGGGTTGATTCGGACGATTTTGCCCTTCCATGTTTTATTAAACTGACTGAAACAGAATTTTGTTTCGGATAAACAGATACACTTTTATTTTACTGATTTGAACAAGGATACTACACTTTCTGGCCAATGAAAAAGTTATCCGTCGATTTTTGAGGCCTCCACAGTTGCAAAGACGGAAAATAAAATAAATGAAGCTTTCTGGACAATGATGATTTCTTCCACTTACACAGGATAACCAACACGCGCTGGCATGGCGAATTCTCGCAGCCGCACTTGTTTAGGATGTCCCACTTATATTTTTTATATATCTGAGCCCTCCGTGTTTAAAATTATTACTGTTTTGGCGCGGATTTGAAAGTTTTATTTATTTTATTGTTTCTAGCAATATTGGCCGATGAAGGAATCTCCGTCTGATTTCCAAGGTCTCCCCTGTACAAAAGACGGATTTATTTTTTGGCTTTACTTATTAATTCTTGCTATTACTTTAAAAATTATTTATTTTATTACTAACACTTTTACTAAGTGTTTATGCAGGTACCCGGAGATCATCTTGTGCAGAAGGCCTAAAAAGGACTAAAAGATATCTCGGAGTTTTATTCGATTTTAGCTTTATTATTATGTATTGCATTCCATTGTAATTGTAAATTATGAAAGTTGCTTAGAATATGTAGAATAGAAAGACAATAAATAATTAACCTAGGTTTGAACGGATAACCGCAAGTTAGCGGATCTTAAAGGATGCCTAACCCCTTCCCTTTAGGATAATAAAGAACCCTGATCTAGAATCTCATTAATTTCACAGACCATTAAATGGAGATTAATTGCAATATTTTTATTGCAATAAATTAAGTGTCCTAATTCACTTAATTAATTAGGTGGCGACTCTTCAAAATCAGCATTATTGCTCCATCCAGGAAACCGTGCCAAAGAACAATGTTGCGGATACCGTTCAGACCCCGAGGTCAAAAACGGACGCGAAAACACGTTTACACCCTTAATTGAAGTAAGACCTGCGAATTATTGGCCCTGGTACTTCGTATACTTTGATGTGAATAGATTTCCTCTAGGCCAGTTGAGCAAAAAATACGGTCTGGTGATATCTGGATACCCCATTTCATTAATCTGTCCACAGTAGAAAGCCTATTATGAAGTGCAAGCCATAGAAGTTCCTTTATTCTCTTTCAACTTCTTAGTGAATATTTCCGTTATTGTATTGTCCATAAGTAAATATTTACATGCACTAATAGTTTATACCTAATCACGATTAATTAGTGTGTATATTCACTCTATTAAACTTTTTAATACGGTAAGTTATACTAATTTGATGCCAACACCAATACGAATAAATATTTACTAGTTCATAACCCTATTTTAATTTAACCAATTCTTAAAGCCAAATCAAATATACTCTAATTATTTTTCTTTTAATAAAAATATTATATAATTTAAATATTCAACATTCTGAAATCTACAAGCTCTAACGAATTCAGATTCATATCGATTTGACCCACAAAGGGGGCACTACTATAGAAAAGCGCTTGCATAGCGCTTTTTTTAAGGCTTGCATAGCGCTTTTAAGCGCTATCTAAGCTACCGAACGCTTTTTAAGGCTTGCATAGCGCTATCTAAGCTACTGCTATGGTAGCTTAGATAGCGCTTAAAAAGTGTTATGCAAGCTTACTACTACCATAACGTTTTTCTTAGATAGCGCAAAAAAAGCGTTACGCAAGTTATACTTCTATTTTGAAGATACTAGCTTGCATAGCGCTTAAAAAAACGCTATCCAAGTATTTTATCTGTTTGTTTTACTTTTTATTTATTGTTTTGGTACCTATTCCCCCCCTCCCCCCGTTTTTTCACCTAATAAATAAAATATCAAAAAGATAACAAAAAGAATACTCATTCAAAATATACTATAATATAATCATTCGCATAAAAATAATAATATATTTAAAATAGTATCTCAATCATTAGTAGCTTACAATCATTAACTAATAATAATACGACATAGTCAACAATTACATCAAAATACTAACTAATAGCTTCAATCTTCCATTTTTTTCTTTGAGGAATCGATTGTACAAGTAGCCTGCCCAATTAATCGAAAATTCTTCATTTTACTTGTAGGATAAACTTTGAGTGGTGAACTATGAACAAACTGCAAAACATAGATGTTACAAAAACATAATTAGAATAGAAACATCCAACAAATAAACATACTTACACAAATAATCTCATACAAATATGGTTGGGTATGAACAATGACTCAGATCATTTACTTTTTAAGAAATACCTACTATATGATATGTGCATGATTTTGTTGATCTAGGAGTAAACCCGTTGATAACCCAAAATATTATCATACTGTCAAGTATAAAATGAAGATCGATATACTTACATAAAAAGGAATACTTGTATCACCCGAACTCAAAATATCCTCAATGAAATAGCAAATATAATTGTAGTATCTGAAATAGCGACAAGAATTAATATGTAAACTAAAAATAAAATTCGTCTTTTATACATGGGAGGCCTTGAAAATCAGACGGAAAATTCCAGAACGTCGCTAGATACCAACAAATAAAAAAAAATCAATTCATCCCTCAAAGCGGGCATCAAATTCGAAAATAAAACCAAACCAAGGTCGCTGAATTTTTAAAAAATCCGGCGATATACCAAAATAGAAAACCAAATCAGTCAACAACAACATAATCACAACACAGTAGGGTATGCATTTAACAAGAAAGTTAAAATCATATAAAGAGGGAGTGAAGAGAACTTAGCGGTGTTTTTCTTTTCTGCGCGGGTTTTAACTTTAGGATGCGCCTCCTGATATCTGCAAAAGACACTTAGCAAAAGAGTTAGTAAAATGAATAAATACGAGTAAAACATTCGAATCCGTAATACAATAGGAGTTATAATTACGGAAGGCTCAGATCTATATTTTGTAAAGGGACATCTCAAACAAGTCATAGGTGTGTCCTAGTGACTTGTCAGTCAATCTAGTCGCCCCCAAGCATGTTGGTATCCAGTATAGATGTAATAAATCCATAAGTGTCATCATCTTCTTTTCCGAAGGAAAGCAAACCGATGGACAACCTTTCCGGAAGGGTCATGTAGTATCATGTTCAAATCGCGGCCTCAATTTCAATTTCATTGGCCTAAGTGTAGCCTCACATTCGAATCAGTGAATATCGGGAATATTATAGCTGTCTAGAACAGTTTTAAACAACAGTTTTCGGCCAAGAAATCCAAAGAAGAATCGGCGCCACCAAGAAACCATCAGCAACTATGCTAAAAGATACGGTAGTGACTGACATTAAACAAGTCCAGTAATACAACGATACTTTGACCAGAACATTACACCTGTTTTAGACCAAATTATAGCATCAGATTCAACTCCACGTGCAGCAAACTAATCGGGTGTAACATCTGTTTTTTAATGAGCGAATTTATCAAGGGATATCTGAAGGCAGAAATCAGATTTTAGGATACTTATGTATATAATGTGTATACTTATGTATATTTAACAGATACCACTTTTCAAGATTGGTGAGAATGAATTTTTCAGTAAAGATAAGGTGATCAGACTGATCAGTCCTTATTTGATATTACACCAGTTGTAATTCAGCTCTGTATATATCCATCTTCTGGGATATGTGTTTAAATTCAGAATTATTCAGTTATTTAAACAGTGGCTTGAGTTTCTGCAGGTTCTGCCACACATGTTTCATATAACCTCCACCTAGTTTTAGTGCCCATCCTTTGTCGACAATATTCAGAAGTCGCGCCCGTTTTTGACCTCGGAGTTTGAACGATATCCGCAACGTTGTTCTTTGGCGCGGTTCCCTGGATGGAGCAATAATGCTGATTTTGAGGAGTCGCCACCTAATTAATTAAGTGAATTAGGACACTTCATTTATTGCAATAAAATACTGCAATTAATCTTCCTTTAATGGTCTGCGAAATTAATGAGATTATGGATCAGAGTTCTTTATTATCCTAAAGGGAAGGGGTTAGATATCCTTTAAGATCCGCTAACTTGCGGTTATTCATTCAAACCTAGGTTAATTATTTATTGTCTTTTTACTCTACATATTTTAAGTAGTTTTCATAATTTACAATTACAATGGAATGCAATACAGAATAATAAAGCTAAAATCGAATAAAACTCTGGGATATCTTTTAGCCCCTTTTAGGCCTTCTGCACAAGATGATCTCCGGGTACCTGCATAAACACTTAGTAAAAATGTTAGTAATAGAATAAATAATTTTAAAGCAATGACAAGAATTAATAAGTAAAGCCAAAAATAAATCTGTCTTTTGTACAGGGGAGGCCTTGGAAATCAGACGGAGATTTCTTCATCGGCCAATATTGTTAGAAACAATAAAATAAACAAAACCTTCAAATCCGCGCCAAAACAGTAATAGTTTTAAACACGGAGGGCTCAGATATATAAAAATAAAGTGGGACATCCTAAACAAGTCCGGCTGCAAAAATTCGCCCCGCCAGCGCATGTTGGTTATCCTGTGCAAGTAGAAGAAATCATCAACGCCCAGAAAGCTTCATTTTATTTTATTTTCCGTCTTTGCAACTGTGGAGGCCTAAAAAATCGACGGATAACTTTTTCATTGGCCAGTGTGAAGTATTTTATTCAAAATCAGTTTAATAACATGAACAAAAGGGCAAAATCGTCAAAAAAATTAGCCCAAACATAACAAAACAGTAGACAACATTATAGTGACACAGATCTCAAGAAATGCACCAACATCCAACAGAATTTCAGAACTCGCCGGAGGAACGAAATCAGAAAATCAGTAACAACAAAACAGGCAACACGGAAAGTATAACATCAGCGCGATAATGCAACATCACATCAGCAACATAACAACAAAATGGTCCAAAAATCAGTGGAGACAATATCGAGTTCGCTGAAAAACAAGATCACGCGGCCAAATATCAAAGAACAAACCAACAAGGTCGCCGGAAAATACAGTGGTATCGTCGGAGTTTTAAACTCCGGCCAGATAAAAAATCGGGCCCGAAAATAAGCCGACAAAGTTCGTCGGAGTTGTGAAAACTCCGGCCAGATATCAAATCGCAAACAATAAAGTAGTCCGATAATAAAATCAACAAAACAGATCCATTTCAAAAATAATACTAAAAATGTAAAAGATCATTCCATACCGAAACCAAACCCAGTTAACCACAAAGGAGTAATGGCGGTCACATCCACGGCGAACGCCGCCTGGTGGTGGTCGACGAAGCAGTGGAGTGGTGACAGGAACAGTGCAAAGAGGAGGGTCAGGAGCAGTGGGTTCGATGGGTCACGAGTTGTGACAGTTCGCCGTTCAGGCGTGGTGTTCACGGAGGTTCTGGGAATGAGGTGATGGAGTCAGGTAGTGGTCGACATAGAGGACAAAGGGAAAGGGTGAGGTTTGAGGTGTTGGTGGTTTGTGTTTATGGAAAAGATGAGGGAATGGTGAGTATATCAGGGGTGTTGCGGCTGATGGATGTTTGGGAGAACAAAAATGAACAAGATGAAGAGTGCGGCTGGGTCCTTTTTTTGTTGTTGAAAATGAAAAGAGGGGGAATAGTTTTATTTATAGTGGGTATTTAGGTTTAGGGTTTGAGTTTGGTTTTTTGGGGGAAATATGAAAGGTGTATTGGGTCTCATTTTTTGGACATTGGTTTGGGCTTCGATTTTTGGCGGACTGGACTGATTTGACAAAAATGCAAAACGGATTAATTATTTAAAAGAAAAATTATTTAAAAAGATGTAAAATTATTAAAATGCAAATGCCGATGTAATAATAATAAAATACTATTTAACAAATGTTTAATGTCTAATTAAAGTAAAACGGGATGCCAATTAAGTATTTAAAGAGATGCAAAAATTATTAAAATAAAATAATTGCGCAATAATAATAAAATACAATATTTAATGCCTAATTAAAAGTAAAAACGTGATGCCAATTTGCAAAAAATAATAATAGAATATTAGGTAAAAAATATATAAAAATGCCAAAAATGTTGATTAAAATGCGGTGTCCTAAAAAATTGCAATAAATATACGAAAAACGGGTCAAAATTGACTGTCAACAGCATGTCCCTCTTTGTACGAAGATGATGGAAGAGTCTTCGGACAAAGATGTTGACTTGTAGCCAATTTTGTCCTGTTTTATAAACTAGAACTCAAAAGTGAGGCTGATGCAGACTCAAAATTGTCCCAGTGTTAAATTATGATGACACTGGATCGTTGTGATGCGAAAATAAAAAGCAAAGCTGACGCAGATTTAAAAATATCTCAGTGTCGAATTATGAGGACATTGGGTTGCTGCGATGCTAAAATTATGGACGGACGAATACCGATTCAAAAATATGTCCCAGTGTCGAATCTTGATGACACTGAGTTACAATTGCGATGGGATGCTGAAAAAGACAGGGTGTTTGTTCCCTGAAATGTCTCTAGGGTGTTTGTTCCCGAGGTCAAAATGCAAAGGAAATGAAGATGGCGTTGTTTCTGGACGCAGTGCAGATGTTCGTCGTTTTTGGACAAAGATGGCGTCGTTTCCGGACGTAAATGCAGATGTGTCGTTTACGGACGCAATGCAGATGTTCGTCGTTTCCGGACGAAGATAGATGAAGTCGTTGCATAGGCTTAAATGAAATGGCGCCGCTGCATAGACACGATGCAGATGTTCGTCGTTGCATAAACGAAACATAGATGAAGTCGTTGCATAGGCTTAAATGAAATGGCGTTGTTGCATAGACGCGACGCAGATGTTCGTCGTTGCATAGACGAAACATAGATGAAGCCGTTGCATAGGCTCACATGAAATGACGTCGTTGTACAGACGCGATGCAGATGCTCGTCGTTGCATAGACGAAACATAGATGAAGCCGTTGCATAAACTTAATGAAGTATCGTCGTTGCATAGACGCGATGCAGATGTTCATCGTTGCATAGGCTTAAATGAAATGACGTCGTTGCATAGACGCGATGCAGATGCTCGTCGTTGCATAGACGAAACATGGATGAACCCGTTGCATAGACTTAATGAAATGGCGTCGTTGCATAGACGCGATGCAGATGTTCGTCGTTGCATAGACAAAACATAGATAAAGCTGTTGCATAGGCTTAAATGAAATGACGTCGTTTCATAGACGCGATGCATATGCTCGTCGTTGCGTAGACAAAACATGGATGAAGCCGTTGCATAGACTTTTATGAAATGCGTCGTTGCATAGACGCGATGCAGATGTTCGTCGTTGCATAGACGAAACATGAATGAAGCCGTTGCATAGGCTTTTTATGAAATGCGTCATTGCATAGACGCGATGCAGATGCTCGTCGTTACGTAGACGAAATATAGATAAAACCGTTGCATAGGCTTAGATGAAATAGCGTCATTGCATAGACGCGATACAGATGCTCGTCGTTGCTTAGACAAAACATAGATGAAGCCGTTGCATAGGATCACATGAAATGGCGTCGTTGCACAGACGCGATGCAGATGCTCGTCGTTGCATAGACGAAACATAAATGAAACCGTTGCATAGGCTTAGATGAAAGGGTGTCGTTGCATAGACGCAATGCAGATGCTCGTCGTTGCATAGACGAAACATAGATGAAGCCATTGCATAGACTTACATGAAATGACGTCATTGCAGAGACGCGATGTAGATGCTCGTCGTTGCATAGACGACACATAGATAAAGCCGTTGCATAGGCTTACATGAAATGACGTCGTTGCATAGATGCGATGCAGATGCTCGTTGTTGCATAGACGAAACATAGATGAAGTCGTTGCATAGGCTTAGATGAAATGGCGTCGGTTTATGGGCGTACCTGCTTTGTGACCCGTCTGGGTTGAGATAGCGTCATTGCATAGACGTTGTGTGTTTGTATCCCACATAGGCTTATTGTTGTGCTCCCGCCTTTGCTGATATGAATATCCTGCACTCAAAGAAAACTAGTGAGTTTTAGGAAAGGAGTGGTTGATTAGAGTCGACTTTGTAACTTTGGCTCTTGACGCTTGCATTCTCAGATTGGTTTGGATTGAAGACCCAGTTGGCCTGCTTTTTTCCTGTCTATTGCCATTTTCTCGCAGTGAATCCTTAAAATGCCCAGTTTCTGGTAAATGAAGATGTTGAACTTTCAACTGGGTAAGGTTGAGTCTTGACGCTATCAAGACGATCAGGTAAGCAATTTTTTTTATCATGAATGAAAAGCTAATGCGAGAATATGGACAATGTATAATTGAGTAGATGAGAATGCAACCCTCAAAATATGCCTCAGTCATGTGTAGGTAGTCATGGATGCAAAACATATGAGGATGCTAAACTCTCCAATGGACAAAATCGAGTCCTGTGCAAAACAAGGAAGAAATATTTCTAATGGTGTGACCGAAGCCGATATGACTGCCTACATATCCCGCCGAGGGAATCAGGTCAATACATAGTTCATGATGCAAAATATAATTGTACAATTTTCAAAAAATGATACCGAAGCCAATGTGGACGCCTACGTATCCCGCCGAGGAAATCAGGTCAAGACGTAGTTCGTGATGTAAAAAATGATTGTACAATTTTCGAAAAATGAGACCGAAGCCAATGTGGCCGCCTACGTATCCCGCTGAGGGAATCAGGTCATGACGTAGTTCGTGATGTAAAAAATAAGAATTTTTATATATGTATATTTTTTTTTCCTGAAAAGTGGAAAGACAGCATCACGTTCTGACTTCAGTTGATACCAACAATTAGTATTGTGCTTAGGAATTCCGTTATATACTTCCAGTCTAACCGAGACTGACTTATGAGTAATTCCTATAGTTTCAAAATGGTTATTCAGACACCTAAGTATCGACACACTTACTTGCAGCCAAGGTTTCGAACTACACGTAATCTCACGTTTCAAATGACCTCACTGAAAGAAAGTCTCATCCACACATATATTCCAGTATTTTAAATTTTGGGACGTTTAGAGAAACACACTCACACTCAGAAAGATGTTCAATGCATGCAATTGTGATACCATAGGCTTGACCGTCATGTAAGTATCCACTAATGTGAGAACCCTCAGTATAAGATCATGTAGGGCTTGTCACGGGCTTGTAATGTAGGCTTGGGGAAAGGAATGGATATCATTTGGGTAAAAGTGACTAATCATTCCTCGAGAGTTGGACTACGTCCGTGCTGGATATTTGCGCTTTAATGCCGACTTGCTTTCTTTTGCCCCGCTTTTCTCAGATCGACTTCTTTTGAATCTTCCGTTTGGAGCCCCCTTTTCCCAGAATTATTCTCTCATTTTATTCAGTTTTTTTTATAATGTCGAGTCTTTTGATTTCTTCTTTTTGTGAAATCGTCCTTTGTTTTTTTCCCTTTTGAGACTTTGACTATTTTTGTCTTTGCAAACTTCAACGCAGAATTTTGTCAGCCACTTGCACATTTCTAAAGCGCTCAAGAAGGTCGGGCCAAGAGAGCGATAGTGCGTATGCACTCAGAAACGGTATAAGTGTAATATGCGGTTGTCAAAAGAATAGGTTTTTAGGCTCAAAGGGATGTACTGATCGGTGTATTTTATATACACCTTTTGAGTCATTTTTAGTTAGTATTTTACTCATTTCATTTATGTTTAGTATAGTATTAGGGTTGTTTTCCTTTCTTTTGTGTCACAGCGGTCAGAAATGAAGAAATGGCGAAAAGGAGATGAAATGAGCATAAATGAGATGGAATTGCACACTAAAAGGGCAAAGAAATGAAGCCTAAGAAGTTCCGGGAAATATAGAAGAAATCAGACTAAGATCGGATTAAACAAAGGACGAAGAAACGAAAAATCCGGAAGAATGTTGTCACCGGCGCCACGACGCCGACCACTGAAGTCGTCCGAAAGCTCTCTGATTTTCAGGCGCCGTGGCGCCGACTGCAGGGCCACGGCGTCGACGCGGGATTTCTGAGTTTTGGGACGAATTTGACGCATTTTCAGGGTCTAAAAGGGATAACTTTTCCTACCTACATATTCCTTAACCCTTTTCCATAACTTTTCCTAACCTCTTTACCTAAAAGGATTCCATAACCTTTCCTACCTACATAATACCTAACCCTTTACCTAAAGGATTCTTGGGCTATAAATAGTCTCTACATCATTAGAAGAATTCATCCAATTCCCATTCCATTCTCCATCACCCATCCCATTCTCCATCCACCATTCCATTCCATTCCATCTTGTAAATATTCCACAACACAATCCTTGAATGCTAGAAGGCTTGGAGACTTGTTCTTGAGTATTTTTCTTTTCTTTCTTTTGCTTTGTTTAATTCAGTTCATGTATGGAGATTGTATTAGTTCTTAGCGTGACTATGGCTAGGAGCTAATTACTTTGTTAGGGATTTCCTTGTGATTCTCTTGAAACTCTTATTCATGAATTAATAAATTAGTTGATTTCTTCTTCACTTGTTTAAGATTTATTCAATAGTTGTTTTGATTGCTTGATAATTAATTGATCATTAATTATCATAATCTATATGATTTCTAATCGAAAGCTGAAATGGGAGATTGTGAATATGCTATAGTTGAATAAACATAGGTTAAATCGTGGACGAAAGTACCCCGATACTTGTGTAGCTTAATAGGTTATTGCTCTTAATCCTCCTTTGTAGTCAATCTTGTCACCGAAAGGTAGAAGGGTTCTCCATTGGGGTTGAGTGTTTATATTACCTTAACAGGAGTATAAAACGGTCTAGTTAACCTGCTATCTTAACGTAGAAGAAGAAGTTAGTCTAATTGTATTAAGGATTGAATAGAGTGGATAGTTGATGATCTTGGAAGCCCTAATTCTCCATCATAACTGATTTAAATCAAAGTATTTTCATAATTAATTTATTTCCTGCATTATTAGTTTAGAATTCCAACTCAATTAACGTTAACCAAATAGAAACTAAAGCATAAATAATCGGTACTTGAAAACCAGTTCCTGAGGACGATATTCGGTCTTACCTAGACTATATTACTTGTCACGATACGTGCACTTGCGTTTAGTGTGTGCATAAATCGCGCATCAAGTTTTTGGCGCCGTTGTCGGGGATTGGCGTACTTTCAATATCGATTTATCTATTCTTATTTCTAATTTGGTTGCTCCAAGAACAAGTTTCTAACTTGTTCTGCGAGCATCTTTTTATCACCTTTTGTTGTTTTCTTATTTTGCAGGTTAAATTAAAAAAAATAAATAAATCAGGACACATGGACTACTACTTCTATCAGGGGCAGTGGAGTCATCAACAGCAGCTTAACCCACAGGTTCCAGAGGAAGATCTAGATGAGTTGCACGCAGGCATACTCAGGCTCACCAAGTGTCAAGCACAGTTTATGGATGAGACAAGAGTGTCCCTCAGAAATTTGGAGACATAAATAGGGCAACTAATAGATAGGATGAGCAATACACTTCAAGATAGTTTTCCTAGCGACACCGTTGTGGAAAGTGATAAGCAAATTGAGGAACCTGAACCACACTCAGCTGTTGAGGAATCTGGCGAGATAGTTGGTGTAGAGAAGAAAAAGATTACTGAGATCCAATTATTCACCTTTTTGGATTCTTTGGAAATTCTTTTTCCTGTACCTATTGCAAAAGAAATACCACCAGCGGTCACTGTTGATCCTCAAATAGGAAGTCCATACATTCAAGGGCACCCCCTAGAGTTGAGATATGTTGGGAATCTCACTGATCCCTACATTATAGAGAACTTAGAAGACAAGCATGTCTTGTGTACTTGGGGGATAATCTTATATCTGAAGTCCTTAGTTGAAAAGAGTGTTGTAGGAAAAGTGAGACCTGCAACAATAACTATGCGGATTGCAAGCAGTTCACAGAAGGATCCAATGGGCACTCGTAAAGGTTAATTGCGTCCGACTAAAAGACGTTAAAGACAACGCTTGTTGGGAGGCAACCCGATGTTTATTAATTATGTTATTTTAATTTCTGTTTTTAGTTTGTTTTATTTTATCTTGAACAGTCTCACGGTCTTGGGTTCTTGTTTTGTGTTGTTGGATGACAGGTGGACTAGGAGCAGACCCCGAATAGAAAAAAACGCTGAAAAAAGGAAAAGTCGTCGTCAGCGTCGCGGCGCCCAGAATCAGCGTCGTGGCGCCGGATCTTCAGAGAGCCGCAGTACTTGGGGCGCCGCGGCGCCGAGTGCAGGGCCGTGGCGCCGAAGGTTCAGAAACCCAGATTTCATGCAAATTCCAGAATTTTCCTCCCAGACCTCCGTTATGACAGCTGTGTGTGTCAGTAAGTTGTCCCGATTTTTTTTGAGTCTTACACACATTAGGGACAATGTGTGATTTAAGTTTGGGGGAATGTTTTATTGTTTTTTAGTCTTTTTGATTTGTTTTGGTATTTTTGAGTATTTGTTTTTGAGTCATAATTTTTTTTTTTTTTTTGATTTGATGGATCATACATGTTGTAGTTGCTAAAAATATTGAGTGGATAAAGTGGGATAATGTAATAGAATTAAAAGCGACAATCTGTGTGCTTAAGTTAGATATACCAAAAATTCATGACATCTAATTATTTGGAATATTTGTGTTTAGCTTATGTGTGTCAGTTATGGAAAGAAGGTTGAAAAAATGTCTAGAAAATCTGTTTGCTTGTTGTTTGAGGCGAAATAGTTAAGATGTACATGTTTAGGGAGATGATTCAGACATTTCTTTGATAGCCCTTCTGACCATTCATTACCTACCCTGACATAAAATGTATCACTAGTCAGCCCCTTTGAGCCTAAAATATCTTTCTTTGATACCCTATGATTCCTTTGTTGTGCCATAAGTAATAATGGAAAAGTATTGGGATGAAAAGCGTGAAAAAGAGACAAAAAGAGAGTGAACAAATTTGATGCACCTCAATGAAAAATATGCAAAAGTCTAAGTTTGGGGGTGCCTGTTATTTATAATACATATAATTCTCTCAAAAGAAAAGAGGGGAGAAAGTGGGTACGAAACTAAAAAGGAAAATCAAAAAGAAGGAAAGGGAGTTTGAATGAAAAATGCTTATGGTACGTAAGTTGAGCCTAAAAGCCTATTTTTACCTACCCCTGCCTAAGCCTACATTACAACCCTGAAAAGCCCTGAAGATCTCTAATGTGTGTATCCATGATTAGTGGAGAATAACAAGTGAACAAGCCATAGGATTTTGAAATTAACATGCATAATTAGGTATTTTTACATCCATTGAGCATGACTGAATTGAATTTTGATGCGCGGTAAGATGCACACACTTTAAACGCAAGTGCACGTTATCGTATCAAGTAGTATAGTCTTTGATAAGACCGAATATCGTCCTCTAGGATTAGGGTTCAAGTACCAACTATCTATTTTCTAGTATCTATTTGGCGAATTGATAATTGATTTGGTTGTTTATAACTAAGAATTATGAAATCTATTTAAAGTATAAAGATTTACTTCAGGAGTGATGAGAATAGGGCTTCTATGTATCCTCACTATCCGCTTATGCTACTTACTAATGCATTACTTATGGTATTCTTCTTTTGGAGAAAGCAGGTTTACGAAATCATTTTATACTCCCGTTAGGGTTATATAAACACTCAACCCCAGTATCGTTCCTTACCTACCTTTCGGTGATAAGGGTAACTTTATAGGAGGATTAAGAACAAAAACCTAGTTGACCGTCACGCACAATGCGCAAAATTAGGGTTGTTAAGCCTCTCATCAACGCTACATAAATAATTGAGGTATTTTCATCCCCAATCCAAGAATGTCTACCCAACTTACAACATATTCACAATCCCCCCTTTTCAGAATCTGATTAGAAATCATATAGTGATAATTAGTTGTCAATTAATTACCAAGAATTCAACTCAATTATTGGATAGATCTCACAATAAGAAAAATAACCATAAGCATGCATTAATTCATAACAAAAGTTTCTAGCAATTCAACATGGGAAGCCCTATAAGAGAATTAGTTCCTAGCCATTGACATGACAAGAACTAATTCAATATCCAACATCAAAACTGAAATAAAGTAAAAGAAAGAGAAAAGAAATTACTAAACTAATGAGTCTCCAAGCCAAGCATCCAAGGGTTGTATTGTGGAATATTTACAAGATGGATTGGTGGAAGGATGGATGTAGAATGGTGAATGGTGGAATGGAGAATGAATTCTTCTAAGGGTGTAGAGACTATTTATAGAGCAAGAATCCTTTAGGTGAAGGGTTAAGGATTTGTGTAGGTAGGAAAAGTTATTAGAATCCTTTTAGGTAAGGGTTTTTAGGTAGGAAAAGGTTTCCCTTTAGGTAGGAAAAGTTATCCCTTTAGGAAGGAAAAGTTATTCCTTTAGGATTCTGAAACATGTCAAATTCGGCCCAGCACTTCACAATTCCCGCGTCGGCGCCGCGGCGCCTGAAATTCAGCAACTCTCGGGACTTTCAACACTTTGGGCGCCGCGGCTCTGCTGCCCGGAGCCGCGGCGCCGGTGACATTTTTCTGGCGAATTTTCGTTTCGTCGTCTTTTTCTCGTCCGGACTTCGTCTGATTTTCTCTATAATTCCCGGAACTTCTTAGACTTCATTTCTTGGCCCTTTTTGTGTGCAATTCCATCTCAATTAAGCTCATTTTCTCTTCTTTTCGCCATTTCTCCATTTCGACATTGTGACACAAAAGAAAGGAAAACGACCCTAATACTATACTAAACATAAACAAAATGAGTAAAATACTAACTAAAAAAGTCTCAAAAAGTGTATATAAAATACACCGATCAAATACCCCCAAACTTAACCTTTGTTCGCCCTCGAGCAAAGATAGAAAGAAAGAAATAAAAGACTCAAAGAACGAAAATAAAAGACTCACTGCCATTGATTACTTTTGCTGCATTAGTGTTAACTAGAAAAACATGAAGGTTAACAAAATAATATGCAGAAACATATAGCATGACATTTCAGCATATTAAGCTAGATATTTCGCAAACTCATATTTATCATGCTTTAATGGAAGTCAATATACTAAATCATGCATATAAATTCAAAAATCCTATGGCATGCTTACTTGCTATTCTCCACTAATCCTGGATATGCATAAAAGAGATCTTCAGGACTTTAAGGGTTGTAATGTAGGCTTAGGTAGGGGTTGGTAAAAATAGGCATTTAGGCTCATTTAGTGTACCATAAGCTCTTTAGCTTTTCAGTATTTCCCTTTTCTTTTTGTTCTTTCCTTCACTTCGATTCTATCTTTTCCCTCTTTTGTTTTGGGAGAGTGAAGTGTATAGTAATGACAAGCACCCCCAAACTTAGGCTTTTGCCTATTTTTTATTACTTTTTTATTGGGGTGCAACAGACTTATTCACTCTTTTTGTCTCTTTTTTTAACACACAATGTATTCCACTGTTTCATATTTTTACTTATGGCACAATTTGTGGGAATATAAGGTGTCAAAGAAGAAGCTTCAATTTATAGGCTCAATGGGGCTGACTAGGGATATTTTTAAAGTTCGAGATAGAAAAGAATGGTAAGAATTGGCTATCAAAGAAATGCCTGAGTCATCTCCCTAACATGCATATCCTACTTATTTCGCCTCAAATAGCAAGCAATCATAACACATAGGTTTTCATCATTTAGCATGCATAATTCAAGCAAGAAACTCCAAATAGACAGATTTTGTGAGTTTTTGGCATATCTAACCTAGGTGTTTAGATAGTTGCTTCTAATTCCATTACATTATTCCACCTTCCTTCACTAGGTGTTTCTAGCAACTACAACATACATGATCTTTGACAGGCAATTATGACTCAAAAGAGAAAAAAAAAACTGTGACTCAAAAATAAAAACAAAATAAAAAAAAAGACTTAACTGAAACATAACAAGACACAAATAAAACACCCCCAAACTTAAATCACACATTGTCCCCAATGTGTGCAATACTAAAAAAAATGAAAAATGGACAACTTACTGACACAACACAGCGGTCATAATGGAGGTCTAGGAGAAAAAATTCTGGAATTTGCACGGAAATATGGCTCTCTGAAGTTCGGGCGCGACACGAGATCGGCTGCGTGTTGCTAATCTTGTGGCTCTTACGTTCTGGCCGCGGCCGATTCTCAGCCATGTGCCGACGACTGCTTTTCCTTTTTCTCAACGTTTGTTGCTCCTTTTTCCTCGGTTTCAGCTTTCAATCCACCTGTCATCCAACAACACAAAACAAGAACCCAAGACCGTGAGACTGTTCAAAAAATAAAACAAACTAAAGACAGAAATTAAAATAACATAATTAAAAACATTGGGTTGCCTCCCAACAAGCGTTGTCTTTAACGTCTTTTAGTCGGACGCCTTTTACCTTTACGAGTGCCCATTGGATCCTTCTGCGAACTGCTTGCAATCCGCAGAGTTATTGTTGCAGGTCTCACTTCAACTACAACAATTGCTTCAAACAAGGGCCTTACATATACAATTATCCCCCAAGTAGGCTTGTCTTTTATGCTTTCTATAATGTAGGAATCCGTGAACTTCTCTACATCTCTCAACTCTAGGGGGTACCCTTGATGGTATGGGCTTCCTAATTGAGAATCAGCCGTGATAGCTAGTGGTGTTTCTTCTGTAATAGGTGTAAGAAAAAGAATTTCCACAGAATCCAAGAAGGTAAATAATTGAATCTCTGCTATCCTTTCCTTTTCTACACCAACTATCTCACCAGATTCCTCAATAGTTGGGTTTGGTTCGGGCTCCTCAATTTGTTGTTCGCTGTTGAATATGATTGCGAGTTCTGCTATTTGCGTTTCCAACTTCTTCATGGCCATTCTCGTTTCGTCCATGAACTGAGCTTGGTACCTCGTGAGACTGAGTATAACTTCTCGCAATTCCTCCCTCTCTTCCTCTATGGTTGGAGCTCGATCATATTGACAGTAGAAATCCATGTCTTAAGGATCCCTCAGATGAATCAAAACCAACAACGAATCACGGCACACTTTTTTTTTTTCAAAAGAAAATAAAATAAATAATTCAAAGAAACAAAAATAAAAACTAAATTAGAAATTAAAAATAGATAAATTTGATATTGAACTATGCCTAATCCCCGGCAACGGCGCCAAAAACTTGATGCGCGGTAAGATGCACACACTTTAAACGCAAGTGCACGTTATCGTATCAAGTAGTATAGTCTTTGATAAGACCGAATATCGTCCTCTAGGATTAGGGTTCAAGTACCAACTATCTATTTTCTAGTATCTATTTGGCGAATTGATAATTGATTTGGTTGTTTATAACTAAGAATTATGAAAGCTATTTAAAGTATAAAGATTTACTTCAGGAGTGATGAGAATAGGGCTTCTATGTATCCTCACTATCCGCTTATGCTACTTACTAATGCATTACTTATGGTATTCTTCTTTTGGAGAAAGCAGGTTTACGAAATCGTTTTATACTCCCGTTAGGGTTATATAAACACTCAACCCCAGTATCGTTCCTTACCTACCTTTCGGTGATAAGGGTAACTTTATAGGAGGATTAAGAACAAAAACCTAGTTGACCGTCACGCACAATGCGCAAAATTAGAGTTGTTAAGCCTCTCATCAACGCTACATAAATAATTGAGGTATTTTCATCCCCAATCCAAGAATGTCTACCCAACTTACAACATATTCACAATCCCCTTTTCGTAATCGATTAGAAATCATATAGTGATAATTAGTTGTCAATTAATTACCAAGAATTCAACTCAATTATTGGATAGATCTCACAATAAGAAAAATAACCATAAGCATGCATTAATTCATAACAAAAGTTTCTAGCAATTCAACATGGGAAACCCTATAAGAGAATTAGTTCCTAGCCATTGACATGACAAGAACTAATTCAATATTCAACATCAAAACTGAAATAAAGTAAAAGAAAGAGAAAAGAAATTACTAAACTAATGAGTCTCCAAGCCAAGCATCCAAGGGTTGTATTGTGGAATATTTACAAGATGGATTGGTGGAAGGATGGATGTAGAATGGTGAATGGTGGAATGGAGAATGAATTCTTCTAAGGGTGTAGAGACTATTTATAGAGCAAGAATCATTTAGGTGAAGGGTTAAGGATTTGTGTAGGTAGGAAAAGTTATTAGAATCCTTTTAGGTAAGGGTTTTTAGGTAGGAAAAGGTTTCCCTTTAGGTAGGAAAAGTTATCCCTTTAGGAAGGAAAAGTTATTCCTTTAGGATTCTGAAACATGTCAAATTCGGCCCAAAGATTCCACAATTCCAGCGTCGTGCGCTCAAGACCGGCGCGCAAATTCAGCAACTCTCGGGACTTTCAACACTTTGGGCGCCGTGGCTCTGCTGCCCGGAGCCGCGGCGCCGGTGACATTTTTCTGGCGAATTTTCGTTTCGTCGTCTTTTTCTCGTCCGGACTTCGTCTGATTTTCTCTATAATTCCCGAAACTTCTTAGACTTCATTTCTTGGCCCTTTTTGTGTGCAATTCCATCTCAATTAAGCTCATTTTCTCTTCTTTTCGCCATTTCTCCATTTCTGACCGCTGTGACACAAAAGAAAGGAAAACGACCCTAATACTATACTAAACATAAACAAAATGAGTAAAATACTAACTAAAAAAGACTCAAAAAGTGTATATAAAATACACCGATCAAATTTGCGAAATATATGACTTGAGTGTTTAGAATGCTAAACATCCATGCTATATGTTCCTACATATTATCCTACTAACCTTCATGCTTTTCTAAGTGACAATTGTGCAGCAAAATGATCAGTGTCTTTGAGTCATTTTATTTTCTTTCGTGTCTTTGTTTATATTTTTTATCTTTGCTCGAGGGCGAGCAAAGGTTAAGTTTGGGGTGTTTGATCGGTGTATTTTATATACACCTTTTGAGTCATTTTTAGTTAGTATTTTACTCATTTCATTTATGTTTAGTATAGTATTAGGGTCGTTTTCCTTTCTTTTGTGTCACAGCGGTCAGAAATGGAGAAATGGCGAAAAAGAGATGAAATGAGATGGAATTGCACACTAAAAGGGCCAAGAAATGAAGCCTGAGAAGTTAGAAATATAGAAGAAATCGACGAGACGGACGAACAAAGGACGAAGAAACGAAAAATTCGGAAGAATGTCGTCACCCGGCGCTTGTGCGCTGGCGGCAGCGCGCGATGAAGTCTTCCGAAAGCTCTCGATTTTTGAGCGCGTGGCGCATTTGCGAACCACGGCGCGGTATTTCGAAGTTTTGGGCGGGTGACACATTTTCGTGGTCAAAGGGATAACATTTCCTACCTACATATTCCTTAACCCTTTTCCATAACTTTTCCTAAACCTTTACCTAAAAGGATTCCATAACCTTTCCTACCTACATAATCCCTAACCCTTTACCTAAAGTATTCTTGGGCTATAAATAGTTTCTACATCATTAGAAGAATTCATCCAATTCCCATTCCATTCTCCATCACCCATCCCATTCTCTATCCACCATTTCATTCCATTTCATCTTGTAAATATTCCACAACACAATCCTTGGATGTTAGAAGGCTTGAAGACTTGTTCTTGATTATTTTTCTTTTCGTTCTTTTGCTTTGTTTATTTCAGTTCATGTATGGAGATTGTATTAGTTCTTAGCGTGACTATGGCTAGGAGCTAATTACTTTGTTAGAGATTTCCTTGTGATTCTCTTGAAACTCTTATTCATGAATTAATAAATTAGTTGATTTCTTCTTCACTTGTTTAAGATTTATTCAATAGTTGTTTTGATTGCTTGATAATTAATTGATCACTAATTATCATAATCTATATGATTTCTAATCGAAAGCCGAAAGGGGAGATTGTGAATATGCTATAGTTGAATAAACATAGGTTAAATCGTGGACGAAAGTATCTCGATATTTGTGTAGCTTAATAGGTTATTGCTCTTAATCCTCCTTTGTAGTCAATCTTATCACCGAAAGGTAGAAGGGTTCTCCATTGGGGTTGAGTGTTTATATTACCTTAACAGGAGTATAAAACGGTCTAGTTAACATGCTATCTTAACGTAGAAGAAGAAGTTAGTCTAATTGTATTAAGGATTGAATAGAGTGAATAGTTGATGATCTTAAAAGCCCTAATTCTCCATCATAACTGATTTAAATCAAAGTATTTTCATAATTAGTTTATTTCCTGCATTATTAGTTTAGAATTCCAACTCAATTAACGTTAACCAAATAGAAACTAAAGCATAGATAATCGGTAATTGAAAACCAGTCTCTGAGGACGATATTCGGTCTTACCTAGACTATATTACTTGTCACGATACGTGCACTTGCGTTTAATGTGTGCATAAATCGCGTATCATATACTAGGGATAATGTTATTTGGTAGGCTGAAAAGACTCAAACGGGCCAAAGAAAGTCTACGATCATTTCCTATACCGAGTGTTACTCAGAATCTTGCCTCAACAAATATTCTGGCCAAGTTCTAGATCACAGCGCAATGCAATTGAACTTATTCAAAAACTCACCACACAATGCATATGAAACGATGAGGTTGGTTTCATTCTTATCTTGGAAAACATGCAAGACAATGTCATTTATGAGTGTGAATAAGAGGTACCAAAAGAATCTATGGTTTACCACTGAGTCAACTCATACTGATTATTACTTCTTCTTTTTCTATGCACACTTCTAACTGTGTTGGTATCAACAAAGTCAAACAGTAATACTTAAAAAATGTTTTTGTATTTTTGGATAACATTTTTTTTGTATTTATAAACAAATTTTTTTTTTGCTCTTAATAGGTTATTGCTCTTAATCCTCCTTTGTAGTCAATCTTGTCACCGAAAGGTAGAAGGGTTCTCCATTGGGGTTGAGTGTTTATATTACCTTAACAGGAGTATAAAACGGTCTAGTTAACCTGCTATCTTAACGTAGAAGAAGAAGTTAGTCTAATTGTATTAAGGATTGAATAGAGTGGATAGTTGATGATCTTGGAAGCCCTAATTCTCCATCATAACTGATTTAAATCAAAGTATTTTCATAATTAGTTTATTTCATGCATTATTAGTTTAGAATTCCAACTCAATTAACGTTAACCAAATAGAAACTAAAGCATAGATAATCGGTACTTGAAAACCGATCCACGAGGGCGATATTCTGGCCTTACAGACTATATTACTTGTCACGATACGTGCACTTGCGTTTAGTGTGTGCATAAATCGCGCATCATGTACTAGGGATAATGTTATTTGGTAGGCTGAAAAGACTCAAACGGGCCAAAGAAAGTCTACGATAATTTCCTATACCGAGTGTTACTCAAAATTTTACCTCAACAAATATTCCGGCCAAGTTCTAGATCACAGCGCAATGCAATTGAACTTATTCAAAAACTCACTACACAATGCATATGAAACGATGAGGTTGGTTTCATTCTTATCTTGGAAAACATGCAAGACAATGTCATTTATGAGTGTGAATAAGAGGTACCGAAAGAATCTATGGTTTACCACAGAGTCAACTCATACTGATTATTACTTCTTCTTTTTCTATGCACACTTCTAATTGTGTTGGTATCAACAAAGTCTAACAGTAATACTTAAAAAATATTTTTGTATTTTTGGATAACATTTTTTTTGTATTTATGAACAATTTTTTTTTTTGTATTTTTTGAATAAAGGGTACCGAACCCGAATAGGGCTGCCTACGTATCCCGCCGAGGGAATCAGGTGCGTGTAGTTCATTCAGATATGTTATAAAAATGTATGCATAAAAAGAATTTATTTGTTACACCCCGTAGTTCGGGTCATGCTTAGGGGGACGTACGAAAGGAATTAAGTTTTAAATTTTTGAAAGATATGTCGAGCAGAAAAGCAACATCGGTCAGGGGCCACAGCGCCGCGGCGCCGGATGCTGGGCCGCGGCGCCGGATAATCTAGAGAATCGCTGAAGTTGCGTAGCCGGAAAAGCGAGGCGCGGCATCAAGAGTCTCGGATGTTTGTCGTCGCGGCGCGCAGTGCGGCGCCGAGGCGGGTTCTGCGAGGCTTGGGGGAAAATCAGAACTATTTTGTTTTAAAAGAGGCCATGGGTGGGTGACAAGTGTTCCCCCCCATCTGATTTTGCACGTCCTATTTATTGACCAAGTCTTGAAGACTTGGTCATTCTTCAAGCTCTTCTCTCTCTCTAAAAATTTAAAAGCTCTCCCTTCTCTCTAGAAAATCAAGAGGAAATCAAGGCTTGAGAAAAATCTGAAAAAGGTGGCAAGAAGGAAACATGTTGACAAGCTTGTAGGAGGATTGTGGAAAGAAAACAAGTGGATTTTGTTGGGCTAATCTTGGGGTAAGCTCTAAGGTAACAATCTTTTTCCTTTTTGCTAGTAAATTGTGTTGCATGTGAAGAAGAAAGGATTTGTAGTTATCAATATTGCCTTTAGAAGTATTGCATGTAGAAAATGGATAAGAATTTGGACTAAAAAGGAATTGGATAAGAATTTATGTTGTTATACCTCAAAATTGCCAAATTGGACTTTGTAGTTGTATTAGTTGTTATATATTGTGGGGTAGAATTTTACACGTCCAAATTAGGCGTGTAATCCCCTTTGTGTTGATTGGATTGTTGAGCCTTAAAGGTGGCGTGTTTGGTTATTGAAATCGGCCTTGAAAAAGGTGGCAAGGTATGTAGAAACAAAGGAAATGCTGCCCGATTGTCCGTAGAATTTAGTGACTTTGCACTTGGAATATTCTACGTTGAAGCTAGAGGTTAATAAACGTATTATGGTCATTATAGGTTGACGTACTACGTGCGGTATATTGGACTTAGCAAGTGGATTGACCCGAAGAGGTATGTGGAACTTTCCTATCTCTTGAGCATGAGTAGTTGTACTTATATAGTACGGTAGACGTACAAGACTTTGATGTCCCTTACTTGTTTTAAGAATGGCCAAGTTTAGTAAGTAAGGGGATTAAACTCACTACTTTAAAAAAAGGTATTAATGATGTCTTAAGTTTTCAAAGTTAAGGGACTTGAAGTGTTTTAAGTATATGATACTTGTTTCGTTTTAAAAGTATAAGTCCCTTGGATATAGGGAAATGTATTTGACTAATGTATAAAGTTAATATAACGACTTTATGGGAAGTTGGTTATATTAGCTTTATGGAAGGTTAACAAAAGAAAGATTTACTCATAAGCAAGGTAAGTGCGGATAAATGATTTGAATTTGTGAAAGACAAATTGATTTTAAGGCATTAAGTGCCTAAGGTTTTAAAGGAAATGAAGTCACTTGATTTAGAAGCCTATGATATTTCTAAAAGGAAATGTGACTTGTCTTGAAAAGTAGTCGTGACTTGATACTACGGTTATTAGTATCTTGGAAAGTTTTATATAAAAAAAAGGAGTCATTCTCAAAAGGTTAGAAGTACGTGGTACTTGGGTTGAATTCCCGGATTTTTCTCTTAAATGACATGTTAGTGCCTTAAGTAAACTAAAATGAGAGGATATATTACTAATGTTAATAAGAAGTTAGGGGATTTTCTTAACTTGCTTATGTTGTGATAAGCCGGTAGCGCTTATGTTATGTATGATAGCCGGTTGTGCTAGGTTACATATTATTATTATTATTACGGGGTAGACCCCGTGTTATTCTTGTTATTTCCTTTGGACATACTGACACGATGGATGGTCCACGGGTATGCGTCCATTAGGATGGTTTACTACTTATGTCATGGATTTGCTACCCATGATGCCAGTGCGGCGCTTGTACTCATGCGGGCCCACCGGGTCCATGCGGGTGAAATAGTCCCATGCGAGGCGGATGACCTCATGCGGGTGAAATAGTCCCATGCGGGTGAAATAGTCTCATGCGAGGCGGATGACCTCATGCGGGTCCACGGGACCTATGCGGGTGAAATAGTCCCAGGAGTAGGATTGCTTAATGATACTACGGGCGAGGGACCCTGTTTTGATGATGAGCCTCCTATTTTTATGCAGTAAAGTTATACTTGTTACTCTCATTGTTAGTAAGACACAGTGCAATGTAATTTGATTTTCATCCATGACTCCAGCTTATTTTAGACTTATGGTATTATTACAGTATTTTCCAGTTTTACATACTTGGTTCATATTGTGTACTGACCCCCTTCCTCGGGGGGCTGCGTTCATGCCGCAGGTAGGGGTGGATCCTCATTCTTAGGATCTTTTCTCAGGTGTCAGAAGCTCCATTTCTCCGGAGGCTTGACTTTTGGTACGGTTCTCCCTGGTGTTGTAGATGTTTTGTACATTCAGGGGTATGACGGGGCCCTGTCCCGTCATAGTGGTTACATATTCTTAGAGGTCTGTAGTCCTGTTATAAATTGGGTGGTTAAGGATGTAACTGTTCAGTTTTGTTATATTCAGAGGTAGCCATTTTGGGTTATCCTGCTTTATATTCTATATGAATTCTTGTTGTGAGTTTATTTTCCGCTGGTTTTCTCTGATGTTGTATCACAAGAGTGTCCGGGGTAAGGCGCCAGTCACGGGTCCGTGGTCGGGTCGTGACATTATTAATGAAAGGATAGCAATATAAAGCTATGCAAAACAAATGATTGTCCACTGTGGACGAATGCAAAGTAAAATGAATGTTACGGAAAAATGAATGCCCGAAAATATGATGAATGGGATGCATGAGTGAGAAAAATATGTTTCTTTATTATTTTATTTTTTTATTTTTTATTTTTGTGGTGTCGAACCCAAAATGGGTTGCCTACGTATCACACCGTGTGGTGAGAATCAGACACGCGTAGTTCGGGAGTTTATTTGGTAAAATGCTTGATATGAAAGAACTATGTAATCAATGCTAAACATATCAATTGAATTTGCAAATATGAATAAAAATACAAAGTATAGAAGAACTGAGAGCGATGTCTCGTTGAATCTGGTATAAACTAACTTCTATTAGTCAACATAACTCCCGCTCATTCTTGTGATGATTATTTTTCTTTTTCCGACCGCCCTCGGCTGTTTGCGAGGACGACCTTCCTGCAAAAATATTAGAAATAGGTGAGAGTAGGAAAATGACAAAATAATAAAAATGCAGAGGTGTGACAATATAGTCAAAGACTTCCCTTGATTGGTTCGACCGGAGTGAAGGTTGATGCTTCGCAAGGTCCAAGTCATGATGTTCAAGAACAATTTATTCAGTATAGGTCCTGATTGCAGTGTGACAGCAAAAACTACAAAAAATGCAAATGCACGTGCTCGAAGTTATAAGTCCATGACATGATATGTACAGAGTTTAAAAGGGTAATTATTGCTTTAAATAATATGTACAGAGTTGTTAGCGACAAACAATAGTAAACAAAAAACATGCAAATCAAGCGCGCGCCCTAATATGCTTGAGACCTCCCTTATGCCAGAGGTGGACTTAAACGTCATATATGCGAGATTATGATAAATAGGTCCAAGCCATTAAACTGCAATATTTCGTTGGAAGTGGCGACCAAATGACGGTGCACTTTTTCCAATTTCGGCGTGTCATGATCAGTCTTGGATCCGTCTATCATCATCACGCTACACACATATGCTTATTGGTCGTCGGGTTGTGAAACCCAACGACAATTTGGTGGATTTCCTAATCGTGGAGACGATACCAAGGATCGACTCACCTAGGGTGTATGCATGCATGACTTAAAATAAATAGGGCGGTATAGCTCTATTTTAAATTTTCTAAAATTTGGCTTACTAGACACAATGGTTCCCGAGCGGACTACTCGAGTGAGAAGGCTACACGGCCACCGGATGGTCCGGATGCTCCTGCGCCTTTGCCAACTCGCCTATATTTTGGTATTTGAAAGAAATTTGCGGGTGCGCCAGCACACCTCGCGTGTAGTGTGTGATAGTGTAAATTTTCCAGAATGGAGGAAATATGAGCGGAATGACAATTTAAGGAAAGCAGTAAAAGAATGTAGCAATTAAAGTAGTTAATTACAAAATAAAAGCAAACAATATAAAATATTTACATCAAATATAAAAGAAAAATAAAACGCAGTATTTAATTAACCTGGGTTTGCTATGGTCAAGAACCTGATATCCCCAGTGGAGTCGCCATGCTGTCGCGCCCATTTTTGACCTCGGGGTTTGAACGGTATCCGCAACGTTGCTCTTTGGCGCGGTTCCCTGGATGGAGCAATAATGCTGATTTTGAGGAGTCGTCACCTAATTAATTAAGTGAATTAAGACACTTGATTTATTGCAATAAAAATACTGTAATTAATCTCCCTTTAATGGTCTGCGAAATTAATGAGATTCTGGATCAGGGTTCTTTATTATCCTAAAGGGAAGAGGTTAGACATCCTTTAAGATCCGCTAACTTGCGGTTATTCGTTCAAACCTAGGTTAATTATTTATTGCCTTTTTACTCTACATATTTTAAGCAGTTTTCATAATTTACAATTACAATGGAATGCAATACAGAATAATAAAGCTAAAATTGAATAAAACTCTGGGACATCTTTTAGCCCCTTTTAGGCCTTCTGCACAAGATGATCTCCGGGTACCTGCATAAACACTTAGTAAAAGTGTTAGTAATAGAATAAATAATTTTAAAGCAATGACAAGAATTAATAAGTAAAGCCAAAAATAAATCCGTCTTTTGTACAGGGGAGGCCTTGAAAATCAGACGGAGATTCCTTCATCGGCTAATATTGTTAGAAACAATAAAATAAATAAAACCTTTAAATTCGCGCCAAAACAGTAATAGTTTTAAACACGGAGGACTCAGATATATAAAAATAAAGTGGGGCATCCTAAACAAGTCCGGCTGCGAAAATTCGCCCCGCCAGCGCATGTGGTTATCCTGTGCAAGTAGAAGAAATCATCAACGTCCAGAAAGCTTCATTTTATTTTATTTTTCGTCTTTGCAACTGTGGAGGCCTCAAAAATCGACGGATAACTTTTTCATTGGCCAGTGTGAAGTATCTTATTCAAAATCAATTTAATAACATGAACAAAAGGGCAAAATCGTCAAAAAAATTAGCCCAAACACAACAAAACAGTAGACAACATTATAGTGACACAGATCTCAAGAAATGCACCAACATCCAACGGAATTCCAGAACTCGCCGGAGGAACGAAATCAGAAAATCAGTAACAACAAAACAAGAAACACGGAAAGTATAACATCAGTGTGATAATGCAACATCACAACAACAACATAACAAAAAAATGGTCCAAAAATCAGTGGAGACAACATCGAGTTCGCTAAAAAACAAGATCACCGCGACCAAATACCAAAGAACAAACCAACAAGGTCGCCGGAAAATGAGGTATCGTGAGTTTTAAACTCGGCGGATAAAATCGAGCCCGAAAATAAGCCGACAAAGTTCGTCGGAATTGTGAAAACTCCGGCCAGATATCAAATCGCAAACAATAAAGCAGTCCGATAATAAAATCAACAAAACAGATCCATTTCAAAAATAATACCAAAAATGTAAAAGATCATTCCATACCGAAATCAAACCCAGTTAACCACAAAGGAGTAATGGCGGTCACATCCACGACGAACGCCGCCTGGTGGTGGTCGATGAAGCAGTGGAGTGGTGACGGGAACAGTGCAAAGAGGAGGGTCAGGAGCAGTGGGTTCGATGGGTCACGGGTTGTGACAGGTTCGCTGGTTCAGTGTAGTAGTGTTCGCCGGAGGTTCGCTGGGAATGGGGGTGACGGGTCTGGGTAGTGGTCGACAGAGAGGACAAAGGGAAAGGGTGAGGTTTGAGGTGTTGGTGGTTTGTGTGTATGGAGAAAATGAGGGAAGGGTGAGTATATTAGGGGTGTTGCGGCTGATGAATGTTTGGGAGAACAAAAATGAACAAGATGATCAGTGCGGCTGGGTTCTTTTTTTGTTGTTGAAAATGAAAAGAGGGGGAATAATTTTATTTATAGTGGGTATTTAGGTTTAGGGTTTGGGTTTGGGTTTGGTTTTTGGGGGGAAAAAGATGAAAGGTGTATTGGGTCTCATTTTTTGGGCATTGGTTTGGGCTTCGATTTTTGGCGGACTGGACTGATTTGACAAAAATGCAAAACGAATTAATTATTTAAAAGAAAAATTATTTAAAAAGATGCAAAATTATTAAAATGCAAATGTCGATGCAATAATAATAAAATACAATATTTAACAAATGTTTAATGTCTAATTAAAGTAAAACGGGATGCCAATTAAGTATTTAAAGAGATGCAAAAATTATTAAAATAAAATGATTGCGCAATAATAATAAAATACAATATTTAATGCCTAATTAAAAGTAAAAATGTGATGCCAATTTGCAAAAAAAAAAAAACATAGAATATTAGGTAAAAAATATATAAAAATGCCAAAAATATTGATTAAAATGCGGTGTCCTAAAACACATAAAATTACAATAAATATACGAAAAACGGGTCAAAATTGACTGTCAACACTGCCCATATATTATAAAATTTGAATGAAGCCTTAATGTTCCAAGAAAGAGCAGCTATTGTAAGTAGCATTGGTGAGTGATCTAATACATTGGGTAGATCATATTCAGTAGTAATGTGGCCCCATTTCTACATCCAAACATCATTTCCAAACATTCTATCAATTTTTCTGTAAATTCGATCACTAGGATATTTTTTGTTAGTCCAAGTGTAAAAATCACCCCTCCATGGTAACTCTGTGCAGGTTGCATCATCTAAACAATCAACAAAATTCCTTATTTCTGCATGAGTAATAGGATTGCCCAAGATCCTATCATGTGGTGTGACAACTGAGTTGAAATCTCCCCCTATGATGCAATGCATATTGGTGTTCCAGGCAATGTCTTTGATACTGTCCCATAAGCTCTTTCTCTGCTCAATTGCATTATACCATATACAACTATTAACATACATTTCATTCCATCAATTGAATGCTTAACATGAAAATGTATAATCTGTGTAGTTGCATTTATTAGAGTAATATTCAATATCCTACCATCCCACAATACTCATATTCTACCATTCAAGGCATATCTATAATTATTAAGACTCATCCAACCCGGTGTGATATGATGAATGATATTAGTTGTCTTGTGTTCTTTCACCTTAGTCTCTACCAGTCCATCTAATGATATATGCTTGGTTGTTAGGTACTGCTTCAACTCTTTCCTTTTAAAAAAATAAGGTCCAGAATACATAATTTCTATCATATCTTCTATAGTTGTCACAGACTCGCACTATATTACACGGTAAGTAGGATGGATCTTCAGAGCAGGACGAGCAAATAGATAGATGATCCAACAGATGTGAGCCAAATAAAGATTATATAATGACCAAATAAGCATATTAGTAAATAAGGCCATTTGGGCCAAGATACACAAAGAGTTAGGCACAGAGATTGAAACTCCTCCATAGGCATAGAAATTGGTACTCTTCCATGTTTAGACAGGACGAATATATACCGACAAATCAAACGATGCAACCAGTTTCGAGTAATACTTTTGACACACAACATCACATATGCTCGACTGACATTTAATATATTCAATCCTGCCATATTCAATTGTCCTATGAACTTCAAATAATTACTCTATTCAGCCATGTATACAAATACATCATAAAAGCGATGCCTTGGCTTAAACACGATAACAATTGCAATCACGACTACTGATGGCAATTAACATTAACTTAAACAGGCTTGGCAATAATTTAATAAGTATAACAGTCATCGATACACGCTCATGCAATCATACAAACATATATTACACATAAAAGTAGCAACAATAAAATATAAGACGAAAGGGTGATAATTTTACCTTCTTCGGACAGCGAATCGAGGCAGCGTATCAAGTCGGCGAAGCCACTCGGAGATTTATGCTATGCGATTAAAGGGGTCGAAGCTTTGCTTTTAGAATAATTGTTGACCCTTCACTGTTTATCATGAAGAAACGCCAGAGAGGGGATTTGGGAGGTTAGGGAATTCAGTGATGTTATTTGAGAGGTGGAAGGGTATCGCTGGAGGCTGACCGACCTCAGGTGGAGGTCGGCCAGAGGCCACGACGGTCATCGGAGGCTCAGTGGTTGTCTGCGATGCAAATCGCGACCAGGGGTAAAAATGTCCGAAAATTCGATCTCCAAATCGACCACAAAAACTGTGAATCGACGGGTGAAATTGGTATGAAATTGAATAGGAGGGTGATACGATGAGACGAGACTCGTCTCCTGGGCCTACCGGAGTTGGCCGAAAAAGCCGAATCTCCGGCGGCGTTACTGAGTAGTCGCAAATCGCCAATAATTTGAGAGCATTTACATTAATTTTGGCTAAGTCCTTCATTATTTTGTAATGTCTTTATAACTTAACTTAGATAGCGCTTCCACAAGCGCTATCTAAGTGAGAATATTAATATTATTATATTAATAAATTACTTAGGTAACGCAATTTATAATAGCGCTATGCAAGGAGTACCTTGCATAGCGCTTCGATTAAAATTTCCGAAAAGCGCTATACAAGTATTTTTTATTAGATGTTTTTTTTAATTTGAAAATTTGAAAAAACGCTATGCAAGCTGTTACTTAGATAGCGCTTTGTAAAAACGCTATCTAAGCTGCGTTACGCAAGCTGAAAGTGAGATAAAATGTTCTTTATGAAAAGGTTGTCCATTCTCTTTAATAAAAAATCCCAATCATCTTATCACACTCTCCGGCAATCCACTACCTCGCTTCCCTATGTATGTCATCATTTTGGATCCAATTTTTATAATTACCAATATTTTGCCATTCATTTACAAGATACAAGAGGTGCGGTATTTAAGTGATTTTCTTAATGAAGTCACTTGGTCAAGCATCAATTCTATTTGTGATTAATTTTAAATAACAATAGTTGGAAAAGATAACATAAATAGCAGAATATGTAAGTGACATTAATTTTATTTTTTTTCATTCTCATTACTTAGTGTATGCTTTGTTTTCGTTCTTCCTGCTATAATAAAAGATCTTTCATATTACATGGTGTGAATAGGGTTCAATTGAATATCTTTCTTCAAAAAATTATATTATACAAATATAATAATATAGTATATGTATAATTTGTCGAAGGAAAATTTCTAGTGTAATCATGTATATTTGAATCCTATGTGTTACACTTTTGCATAGAATTGTAGATTTTCTTATAAAAATTTCTGCCACTAGATAGATTAGCCTGCAAATTACCAAGTTACATGATGCCTTCAATATTGGACATTTATAACATCCAGATTAACTTATGAATACATACTTTGTCCAGATTGAAACCATCTCTAGTTCTTACAAATTTCACATATATCAAGCAACAACCATTTCTCAACCTGCACAATGCCCATTTAATGAAGGGTCAGATGAACAAAGCTATTGGAAGGCTCATTGCACAATTCAGAGCCAGCAGATACAACTTAATACTCCGTGATTTCTTCTTATATTTCTTGATAGACTTATCCGCTACATATATTATAGGAGCTAACATATATCTAATTAAATAATTGAGGTGCGTGCAAGCCGGCCTGCTACTATTAGCCAAAAATAAATTAAAATATATACATACTTATGTTAAGTACATTCACTACCATGAAGACTTTAGCAGTATACTAAGTTAAAGTCCTATTGTCTTTTGACAGGTGGGTCATGAAGAATATGACCAAGAAGTATAGAATCCAATAGCATTGATTATTTTTGTTGGTTTGTGTTCATAAGAATGACCATATTTGAAATGTTAGAATTGTTGCCTTCAAGTGCATAAGACAAGAACAAAATTTTGTGTCAATCAGAGAAAAGATTTAAACTAATATTTCAGTTTATAATATTCATTTTTGGCCCATATTTCTTGCACATCAGCATTATATTTCAGTTTCATGCATTTGATGGAGGCTGTACATGCATCATAAAGAAGAGAATGTTGCATGTAACCACAATATCTATTAATGAATAGAAGTAATATGATTTCATTTCATATAATAAAATACTCATGAATTACAATTTCGAGAATAAAATGATAGTAGCACTACTGCACCAGCTTAAATTGGAGGATGTTTAGTGATATCCTCCAATTCCACCACCACCTCCTCCACCAAAACCACCTCCTCCACCAAATCCACCTCCAAATCCACCTCCGACACCTCCTCCAATTCCACCACCAACTCCTCCTCCTCCACCACCACCAAATCCTCCACCAATGCCGCCACCCTTGTCAAATCCTCCTCCTGCACCACCACCGACACCTCCTCCAATGCCACCACCGACTCCTCCTCCTGCACCACCACCAACACCTCCTCCGATGCCACCACTGACTCCTCCTCTTGCACCACCACCGATTCCTCCACCCTTGTCAATTCCTCCTCCTACACCATCATCGACACCTCCACCTACGCCGCCACCAACACCGCCACCTTTGCCAATACCACCACCCTTGCCAATCCCACCTCCAGCACCTCCACCATTGTCTCCACCTTTATCAATACCACTTCCCATTCCACCACCTTTACCAATTCCACCTCCAACACCACCACCGGCTCCACCGCCTATGCCACCACCAGCTACTCCACCAATGCCACCGCCTTTGCCAATACCACCTCCTATACCACCACCTTTACCGATCCCACCACCAATTCCTCCGCCTACGCCACCACCAACTCCTCCAGCAATACTACCACATTTTCCAATTCTACCTCCAACACCACTACCGGCTCCTCCGCCTATGCCACCACCTTTGCCAATACCACCTCCTATGCCTTCACATTTACCGATTCCACCTTCAACACCACCACCAGCTCCTCCACCTCCACCAATACCACCGTCTTTTCCAATACCACCACTAACTCCCCCACCTACGCCACCACCAGCTCCTCCACCAATACCACCGCCTTTGCCAATACCGCCTTCAATACCATCGCCTTTTCCAATTCCATCTCCAACACTACCACCAACGCCACCACCTTTTCCAATATCACCCCCAACGCCACCACCCTTTCCAATTCCTCCTCCAACACCACCACCGGCTCCTCCACCAATGCCACTACCTTTGCCTATTCCACCCCCAATGCCACCACCCTTTCCTATTCCTCCTTCTACGCCGCCTCCAACTCCTCCACCAATACCTCCACCTTTACCTATACCCTCTCCAATGCCTCCACCCTTCTCAATTCCTCCTCCAACACCATCACCTTTTCCAATTCCTCCTCCTGCACCACCACCAGCGCCTCCTCCAATGCCACCACCTTTACCGATGCCTCCACCTATTCCACCGCCACCAGCTCCTCCGCCAATGCCACCACTTTTACCAATGCTTCCACCTATTCCACCGCCGCCTCCTGCACCGCCACCAGCTCCTCCTCCAATGCCACCACCTATTCCTCCCCCGCCTCCTGCACCACCACCAGCTCCTCCTCCAATGCCTCCACCTATTCCACCCCCACCTCCTGCACCGCCCCCAATTCCACCACCTATTCCACCCCCCTTTCCAAAACCACCACCCACACCACCACCAAAACCTCCACCACCCCCACCACCAAAACTTCCACCAGCGCCAAAACCACCACCAAATCCCCCTCCCTTACCAAAGGTCCAAAACTTCTCATCCTCAAAATCTTTCACATTTCTAGCGAGAGCAACACTCCCCACAAGGACATGAAAGCAAAGCAATGCTAACACCCCTACCCTCACTCCCTCACCTATCATCTTCAAGGAATAATTTCTGAATTTCGTGACCTTTTTTTCTGTTTTCTGACAACTAATTTGAGCAAATGGCATTAAGAGGTAAAGGGCTTTATATACTAGCATTTTTTGCAGTAAAGATTCAGTCTAGCTCTTACATTGATGATGTGCATTAAATGGTTTCAACAACTACCCGTTTGCCACATTCAGAGTTGGGATGCATCCATAATAATGAGAACGTGTTTTCTTTAATGTCTTGTTATCTCTTCCCTTTTCATATTTAATTGAAGTGTAATTAATCACACACAAAAGTTTTTCTATTATGCTACATCATTAATTTTATTTTAAAAATAAAAGGAGTTTTTCTATTTTATTTGAAAGTCGCCCATGACCGAGATCTAAATGACAATCTAACGAGTACCTCATTTGAGAAAAGAAAAGACCCACTCCCCAGATGTAAAGTGCAACTGTTTGACGTTGAATCAAGAAATTCGAGTGAAGACTATTAATTAGTTGAAAAAGCTTCTAAAAAGTGAGAGAAAGACTCATAAATAGAGTGAAGACTCTTCTCTTTATTTTATCTTCGTATGATTCTCCCAGTCCCCATCGTTGTGTTAGATTCCGTAACACATAAGATATAGATGTTTAGACAGTATAAAATCCCAATCATCAACCTTTGGTTCTTCCAAAATTTTCGAATTATCTTTAAATATTGAGCAAGTATCAGGACGCGACTTTTTTATCAAACATATAGCATCTTAATAATATTAATACTGTGTTATATATGGTCTATTATAAAAAAGTCACTTAATAAATATAAATAATTAAGCTTCAGACCTAAAAAATACTCTTAAAATTCGAATGCACATAAAATGAGGCTTGATTCTCCATAGTAGGTAAAAGGCATTATATTATCTTGTTTATATCCGATCAACTTGGTAGACCTCGACTATTCTTCATTTCTGTAGTTAATATGTTTTAGCGGTGAAAAACAAAATTATCTCGTCGGCCTTTGCACGATGTCTTCATAAATAGAGCCAGAGATATCTCCTCTCTTTGTGTGGCACATGGTTACAACGGTTTGTCCTATGATGATAAATAAGTACCTATTTGCATGATGGATACATCAATAATAACAACATATCCAGTACACAGTGAAATTTGGAGAGTGTAGGATGCCTTTACCTTTATAATAGTGTAGAGAGGTCGTTTCCGATAAATCCTCGGCTCAAACGGAAAGTAGTCGGTGCAAGATTGCAAGGAAAATAAGACACCAAAATAAGAAGATATAAAGCAAATGAAGCAACACATAATAATAATACACACCTAACGAGTAGAGATCTACCTGATACGTAAATACTATTACTAAGAAAAGTAGAAGAAGAGATGAAGGGGCTAGCCCCTACCTCACCCACACAATGTGATACAACACAACTACTTACTAATTTTCTATCCTAATTCTCGACCTCCAAATTTTTCTATATAAGCACAATTATTTAATTAACCAGAGAGCATAAATTTCCCCTAATTCTTAATTTGTTAGTTGAGTATCCGTTTCCAAATTCTCTTCTTACCGTAAATTTAGGTACTATTATCTAACTTTTTAAAAGATTGTTTTAGTATAAATCTATTATCTAATTTAGTACAACTTCCAAAGAATAATTTATTTTCTGTGCAGGAAGTTTTCTTTATAATAAGTGAAAGAGAATAATCCTCTTTATTTTTTTCATTAATGAAGAGATATTTATATAAATATATAATTCTCAAATATGGAAAATAACTCTACCTTTTCCTAGTCTAATTCTAATATATTTTCATATTACAAGACTAATACCATACTTACACTTGTACATGATTCTACAAATATGGTAAAATAATATATAAAAGTCGTCTATTGATATACACGTCGTCCGTTGATATATCACGTATTCTGTCACACACCCGCAGTCCGTAGTCATAGCGGACGGTTGTCGTACGTTGAGATTGCCCCTAAAATCTTCAAAAAGGACCAAGGGAAGACCCTTAGTATACATGTCAACAATTTGGTACCTTGAAGGGACATGCAAGACATGTACGTGTCCACATGCTACATTTTCGCGAACAAAGTGAATATCCATCTCGATATGTTTAGTGCGCTGATGTTGGACCGGATTCCCAGAGAGATAGACTGCACTAATATTATCACAATAGACCAAATGAGGGGCATAAATAATATTTTTTTAGGACTAGAGGTGGATGTGGGGGAGACAAATTTGTGTGACCATAACCATGAATAGGCGGAGACATTCGGAAAATCCTCCATATTGACATGGGAAAATTCATGTTTAAGAGTGTCAGCACGAGAATTTTTATTATCTTGGAAGATATCACACACCCTATTCCAAGTTTCCATTGTCGTGGCGTCGGGTTCAACAATCGTCTGTAATAGGTCCGTAGAGATAATATAATATATCCACTGGAGGACAGTAGCATCAAGAGTCGTCCATAACACAGGGTCATTATCGACGGTAGGCATCTTCTCATTGCCTGCATCCGCGGGGATGATGTGATGAAGGACTTGATGTGAGCGTGCGTGAACTTTAAATAATTCTGCCCACGTCGCGTATTGGACGTTTTTCATCAAGAACGATAGATATGTGATTCTTGATGTTAGAGACGGTAAGGGCGGGATGAAACATATTCTTTGAGGTAGACATTAGGGTTGTTCATAATAATCCGTTCAGCGATCCGGTCGATCCGAAAAATCGGATCGGATACGGATCAAAATTTCTTTACTTTTGGATATCCGAAATATCCAATTTTTTTATTTTTTATTTTTTATTTTTTATTTTTTATTTTTTATTTTCTTTTAATTTTTGGTTTCTAATTTTTAAAAGGAATGGCATTTTGTTAAAATAAGAAATAACTTAAATTGAATTATAATTTCTATTTTATGTAAATAATACACTAATATTGTAACACATTTAAACTAAGAACTTTAAAGGCTAATATGTTATATGATTGATCTTATAAAAAGATTGAATAGTTATATAACTAATGTAGCATTTGCTTAGCATTATTAAAAATAGTAATATAAGATAATTCAAAAATTTATAATATCAATTAATGTGGAACATACTGTCGAATAGGAATATGTATATCAATAATACATAGATCATATTATTTTAAGAAGAAATATTCTTTTAGAGTAAGTAATTGTCGCATAATAATTATACTTATTATTATTATTATTATTACATAATAATTTTTTAATTATTAGCTGTCATATTTGATTTGTGCATTATAAATTTATAATCCAAAGGAGTCCAATGTCCAACATCCAAATTTCGGATATCCGGTTATCCGATCTGGAAATTTCGGATATCCGATTTTTTTGGATCATAATTTTACCGATCCGAAATTTCGGATCGGATCGGGTCTAATAATCCGAAATGAACAGCCGTAGTAGACATAATGAAAGAACAAGATGAGAATTAGGAATTCAGAAGAAAATTGGAGAGGGAGGAGATCACGGTTCGGAAGCCGAGAACAAGGGAGGGTAGCAGAAGTTTTGTTGTGAGAAGAAACTTTTGCTCTAGACTTCTGATACCATAAAAGAGAATAATTTTCTTAATTATTTTCATTAATGAATATGTATATATACAAATATACAATTCCCAAATATGGAAAATAACTCTACATTTTCCTACTCTAATTCTAATAGTTTTTCGTATTACAAGACTAATATCATAATTATACATGTATAAAAATTCTATAAATATGATAAAATAATATATAAAAGTAGTCCGTTGATATACAGGTCGTCCGTTGATATATCACTGTCAATAAGTTATCTTCTGATAAGGATAATTACTATTAATTTTCTTAAATCGAAAGTTTTGACCACATGTACTTGGATATGCAGTAAAGAACTGTTAACATAAGCACTGCTTACTTTAAAGACGTTTTTTGTTTTTAAATAATCTAATCGCCGCATTGCTAATACAAATATACTTATTTCACATTCTAAGTCTCCCATAAAAAAATACATAAATTCTGACGTAACTTTTTATGCGAGTAATGTTTACGAGATGAGTTTTCAATAAACCATATACTATAAGTTATGTTATATTTAATGATCAGAAAATTAAGACACCTCATTCGAACAACCAAATTACAAGGTACTAAGGTGTGAGATTTACTCTCCTCGTCCAATAAAAAGGTAGGAAAAGAAAGACCATAGACGGGAGGAGAAAAAGTGCAAAAGACATAAATCAAGATAAAATCACAGTGTTGACAATCGAGACTTGTAGTGGCATTGAAATCCATAAAATCTTCCTACTTACGTACATATTTCGATTTTGAGTCCTGAGAATGATTTTTTTAATACAGAGTGTTTCCTTCTTTCATGGATTTCACACGTACGGTGATTTGAATTAGTTAAGAGACTCAAAATAGATATTGGACAAGGAAGTGTTAGGATGAAGAAACATCAATGCATTTAATTCTTGTTAATTTTTAGTCAAATAGTCACCATTACAAGTATATACTCCTATCACTTTTGTGATGCTAACAAAGAGGTGAAAATGTGAAAAAGGCATATATACTTGTTAAAGAAGTCTCATTTTATAGGTAAGAAAATAGTATGCTTTGATTGCAGGAGTTTGCGTCGGGTTCGTACACGTAGTGAAATTTGAAATTTTTTATTTCAAACCCGACGACGGTCAAATTGAAGTATGATATGAAATGTAGAATTAAACACAAAGTAAATGTAATACTTCGAACAAAGACTTACATTTTGAAGCAATCAGCCAAGCAGTTGAAATTTGTTACTTTGTGTAGTCTGGGATGCAAACTCAAAAGTCCCTTGATTTGCAAGTTCTAAGTTCTTAGAACTTTGATGTAATTCTATCTTTAGAAATGCTAAGGATTTCTGCAGAGTTTTAGAAGAGATAATCTCTTTTAGATTTGGTATAGTGAAATAGGAAGGGAAACCTCTTATTTATAGGGATAAATAAGAGCTTTAGGGTTTCCGAGGGCTGGGCCCAGTAGAAAATCGGATTGGGACAAGTTCGGACTGCCAGAACACGCGTCGGCACCGCGGTTCCATGAGGTGGCACCGCAGTGCCTCCATGTGCTTCTAGCACCGCGGTCCTGAATCAAGGCACCACGGTCCTGTCCAATTTTCTGCACCCTTTTCCCATTTCTAATGTCCCGGTTATCAACCAAACATATATATATATATTATATCTTCAATTACATCCTTCAATCAACAAAACATTTGACTTAGTGTTTACCCTTCAGGCCCCTACATATTGACACTAATATCATTAGGATCTTCACGGAACTCCTAGACTGCGCCGGAAGACGAACCTCAATATGTAAAGTTTAGCTACACGAAGCACGTGAATTGAACCTCTATGTGGGAAGATAAAATTCTTTCATTCACGACACACTCAATCAAGCTTAGGATTTGTCAAGTGTCAATCCAAATGGCTGATCATAATAACTCATCATTATTAGTTGACAACAGGATCATATCAAAGACATGTCCACTGCATTGGCCAACGACTTAGTCAACCTAATATCTCATGAGAATCTGAGTGCTCTCTCGAAGATGCATTCGAGGATGAATTCTAATATTGGCTCAATACCCACCTTTAATCCACTTCGTAACGTACCCAAAACAAGTCGCGTCTCAACCTATAAGGCATTTGAGCTTAGGACATGATCAAAGTACATTACTCCGTGAATAAGGTGATTGTTAGGCACATTTTGTATACACTTTTTGAGTCATTTTTAGTTAGTATTTTACTCATTTCGTTTGTGTTTAGTATATTATTAGGGTTGTTTTTCTTTCTTTTGAGTCACAACGGTTCTAAATGGCAAAATGACGAAAATGAGCGAAAAGTGGGCATAAAATGAGGGTCCCGAGGCAGCAAAAGTTTGAAAATTGGAGATTCGCAGGCGAAAGCAAAGACCGCGCGCCGTAAGATCGAAGAACCCGCAGACTTTTGGCACCACGGCCCATTCTCGCAGAACTGCAGCCGCCGATATTCAGAATCCGAAGTAAATTTGGCCAAGGGCAGAAGGGTCTAGAGGGCACAAAATTTGCAACATACTTAAGCCCTAGGGATTATTCTATTGAAGGGGGTCAGACATTCTATCATAGAACACAATTGAAGACAAATTGGAGGCTACCATTGGAGACCTAGTTCTAAGTACTTTTTCTTTCTTTAGTTTTCAATTCAGTTTATGTTGGTATTTGTATTAGTTCTAAGATTTATTCAATATTGGTATGAATGTTTGATAGTTAACTGACCATTAATTATCATAATCTATATGATTTCGAATCAAGAACCGAGAGGAGAAATTTGGATATGCTGTAATTGAATAGACATAGGTTAAAATCGCAGACGAAAGTACCCCGATACTTGTGTATCATTATATGTTATTGTTCTTAATCCTCATATGTGGTGAATCCTATCATAGAAATATAGAAGGATTCTGCACTGGGGTTGAGCGATTATATATCCTAACCGGAAAATAAGACAGTCTAGTTAACCGCTATCTTAACGTAGAAGAAGAAGTCATTTTAGTTGCATTAAGGATTGAAAAGAGTGGATAGTTGAGGATATTGGAAGCCCTAATTCCTTCATAACTGATTAAACCTCAATATTTAGTTTAATTCTTGCAATTACTCTAGTAGTGTTAGATAAACATCTAAATCAATCATCGCTTGCCAAATAGATAACCTAGAATAGATGTTCGGTAATTAAAAACCAGTCTCTGAGGACAATATTCGATCTTACCAAACTATATTACTTGTAACGATACGTACACTTGCGTGAGCAATTGAAAATCGGCTAACAGTGATATCGACCTCAAGTCTAAGGACTACTATCTCTCATACACCGATGTCATTATAGACATATAACAAAACAGTACATCAGCAGGGTATACCAATATTCCAATAAGTATCCATGTGTCCATCACGAGTTGTCATAACTCGTAGCAAGTGAGACATACTACATCCCAAATGATATGATGCAGACCACATGTCGACGTATAACATATCACGGATATCCCAATCTCGATGATCATTAGTCGAGGCGGTTTTAGAGTGTCACGCTATGATATTAATTCTCACTCCATTAATAACCACGTAACCTCTAGGGATGCATTTATATAATATTATAAACAATCAATTAATAATTCAACAAATGGAAATGCCATAATATTAATTATCATCAATATATAAATTATGAATGTGTATAAAGTACATGTGTCATAATACTGATTGTCTCTAGGACATACATATACTTTCACTGATATGATAGTACTAACTTTCCTCTTATACTATAACAAATCGCCTCTAAGGGGGCGATATTCCAATCAAAGAGGACTTTGAACTGATTTGTCGTAGTGTTATTTTGAAGACCTTAATTTCGAATAGCACTTCTCATTGAGAGTCTCTTTCATAATTTAATTACTATTTGCTACGTGTACGACCAAGAGACTTTCCTTTCCTGGCAATATATTTTCGTTTGTGTCTCAATATTCTTGTTTATATTTATACATATAATAAATTGCTTTATCTGTTTTACTTCATTAAAACTTCTTTTACCAAATATAGAAACACGTCTGGAAACTGATTTCTTAATTGATTATGCTCTACGTACTTCATAATTAAGAGTAACTGTAACTTGAGTGATCCCCATTAATAAAATGTCTGAAGTTAGGGATATTGTAATGTGTGAAGTTTGGCTTAACACTCCCCACACGCCAGATCTCGTTAACTGAAGCGTGGACAATATAATTTGGGGGCCCAACATCGATGAACAAAAAATTGAAATTGACCTGACTCTGATAACATGTGAAGAATGGATCTTGGACCTAACTCAACCACAAAAGTTAATTTATAAAGTGAAGATTGTTCAAGTACATACATGTTCTCAATCTATTTCCGACGTAAGACTCTTAACAAAGAGCATTAATATGTTTGTCCATAGCATTGAGTGCCATGGAATTTTTGTTAACTAACACCGAGCAAAACTTTTGAAGAAGAAGTAGAAAGAGGAGGAGAAAAAGCGAAGAGGGATCATAAGTCTGAAATTTTCCGAATAGGCTACAAGTTAAATAATTTTATAATACTGGTTATAACTTAAATAGAAATTTAAACCTTGGCTACAACTCCAAGATTTAAAGTGACCTGGCAGAGATATAAAATGGGCTCAATTTAATTTGTCAATGGGCCAACAGGCCGAATCCACTGCATTATCATGGACGTTCGTTTTGATTTCACGCTCTAAAATCTTGGGAGATTTTTTGTGTTAAATAGAGAATCTTAATTACGCTAAAACATTGATAAATGAATATTCGATAAATTAATAACCTCGATTAAATAATAATTTCTTCGGTCCCAACTTGGGCCAATGGAATAAAATAATAATCTCAATAATGCATACGATAATAATTTTAAAAAATCCCTTGAGGCCCACTGAAAATATAAAATAATAATTCATTAAATTCGTATGAAAATTACATATATAATTCATAAAATAAAAATTACATATCATGTGGATCTTGATTGTCATCATCTTTCATACCCATTATACCCATTACTCCTTGAATAATTTCTTCGTCCGTAAGCGATTACATTAAAACTTCATTTTCACTAGGATAATTCAGAATTTGTTCTACATTCATGACATTTCTATAATGTAGATTAGAAATAGCTTCCTCTAATCTTTGAATGCCTTTAACATCACCAGTTTCTTCTTCTAGAAGCATACCTTCCTCGGATCGAATTTTATAATGTGAAAAACAATTTTGCAATATAAACTCTATGTTGTGTACTTGAAACAACTCATCAACACTTCATATTCTAATGTACATGTACATGCATTCTGTTTTGAATCACGTCAACTCAAGATTAATAAACTTCTTTTTGACAAGATTAATAAACTTAAATACAATGCACCATAATTAATTATTTATTTATTTATTTTCTTTTCTTAGTTACCGAACAAAAATTAATTGTTTAATTTGAGAAATATAATGTATAAAATAAAAATTATTCTATAAATTAATAAATATTAATTTATCGATAAAATAATAAAATATTCATTTATCGATAAATTAATAATTCATATAAGATAATAATTTTTCAAGTCCCAAAGATATTCATTTATAGAGGTTTTACTTAGTTGAAAGACTTCTAAAATCTTTAGATTCATGTATTGCCATTCCAAGGCCTTTTTGTAAGGGAAAAGGATATTGAGAGGTCATCAGCAAAAAAAAAAGTTCCATTTTGGGTTTAATACCCCCCAGTTGGCCGTTCGGTTCAAAGTATTGTCAGGCGCTAGTCGCCCAGTCCATTTACTACAAAAAATTAGACTTTTTATTGTGACTTTTAGACGCCATAAAAGATCAAAATGTTGTTACTAAGTTTGTGGCGACTAGATCGAAACATCATCGCTATCAAAAGAACATGATTATTTGTGGCGACTTTAGTCGCCACTAACGAAAAAAATCATATTGAATCTTCAAAAAATAACCCAAAATATGTATAATTAGTAAGTATAGTTAATTGAGCCTTCAAAAATACCCAAAACACATATAATATGTGTACAATTAGAATTATACATTTATTAAACATAAATTATACGTTGATTATACCTTTAATATACACAAATTATACAACATTGATATATTTTCTACACATATATTTTAGAGATACATATTGTATACGATAATGATACAATTTCTGTATGTGTGGTACATTTTTCTATACATATACAATAGTGATACATATTCAATATAACAACGATACAATTTTTTTATGTATGATACATTTTCTATACATATACAGTAGTGATACATATACAACAATGATATCGTTTATATGTATATGCTGGAATTAGTTAAAAATTACTAGAAATGGAATTATTTTGAAAATGCTAAAAGTAACCTTTAAAATTCTTAGGCCAACGGGTGTCAATAGTTTTACTTGGATGGTCATTTGTGTCATTATCCCCCTTTTTCTTAAAGAAAATTAGGTCATGTCTTGAGGGCCGGTATGTCATGTCTGAGAATTTTTTTTATACACCTTGGTTACGCCACTTAATATTAAGCTGTCTACCTGGAATTATCTCTTGGCCTGTAGCCTGTAGGTTGAGTTTTCTATGCTAATTTGACATTCATTTCTTTCAATCAAAATTTAAATACTTAGAAATTACAGAATAAAAAGAGTCAGTTGATCTCTTTTTTTGTGAAAAGGCATGGCGCTACTCTTTCGATACAAGACTTGCAGAAACCCCTGAATAGTAATATTATTCAAATAGAGAAAATAGACAAATCTTTGCGCTATGTTTACAAATTTGATTCATTTTATGGAATAAGAACAATATCAGGAAACTTCATATGGACATTTAAACACTTCGATTGTCACATCTCCATTTTAAAGGGATCAATTATGAGGTAAAAATTAGTACGGAAGGAAATTAAGTCCATACCTTTATTTTATATCAATAATACAATATATATACAATTATGTAAGATCAATCTATGACTACTATTTAGAAAAACTTATCCTAAGAATATGTTAATCATCTTACAAATCTAATTACATAATATTTGATATGATAGATGTTGACAGTCAATTTTGACCCGTTTTTCGTATATTTGTTGCAATTTTATGTGTTTTAGGACACCACATTTTAATCATCATTTTGACATTTTTTACATAATATTCTATGTTTATTTTTTCACAAAATGCATTGCATCTTTTTATTTTAAATTAAGCATTATGTCTTTGTTAATATTATGTTTTTATTATTATTATACTGTCGTTTATTTTAATAATATTTGCATTTCTTTAAATAATTAATTGACATCTCGTTGTAATTTTTAATCAGGCATTAAACATTTGCTAAAATATTGTATTTTATTATTATTGCGTCGGCATTTGCATTTTTATAATTTTACAGCTTTTTAAATAATTTTTCTTTTGAATAATTAACCCGTCTTGCATTTTGTCAAACCAGTCCAAAACACAATTTGAATCAGTCCAATCCAACACCATTTTTTTTAATTTCATCCAAACACTCTTTTATTTTCACCCCCTAAAATCAAAACCCACTTTTCATTCCCCTCCCCCCAAAACAATACCCCACTTTTCATCCCCCCTCCCCCAAATACCAAACCCTAACACACCCCTATAAAACAAAACATTTCCCTTATCCCTTAACAAAGCCCAGCCGCACATCTCCCTCTTCACTTTCCCTCTCCCTCTCCTCCTCACCTTTCCCGCCGCCGCCGCCCTTCGCCGGAGTTCCATCTCCGGCGAACCACATAACCAGCCGCCCTCACCCCCACTACTCTCTCACACACGCACACACAACAGCCTCTCACCCTCTCTTCCTTCGCCGCCCTTACCGGCGAACCCACTGCTCCCCTCCATCACCATCGCCGAACAACCGGCGAACCCACTGCTCCCCCTCTCACCATCCCGTCTCTCTCACCCTCTCCTCGCTTCTTCCGTCGCCATCGCCCGTCATCATCGCCGAGTTGAGCTCGGAACCTCACCGCCTTGTTCAGCAACCACTATCTACGCTGTTGTTTGTTCTTCATCTTTGTTGCTTCATTTTTGTGTTTTTGAGACTGATTCTCGTGGTTTGAATCTGGCCGGAGTTTATGAACTCCGGCGACGCTAATAGTTGTTCCTTTTTCTCTTGATTGGTTATTTTGCTACTGCTACCATGGCTATTTTCCGGCGACACTAATGATGTCTCCAGCTTTATTATTGTTCTGTATGTTGCTGTTTATTTGATTTCTTGTCCGGTTTTGGGGTGATGTTTTCGACGAATTTTGCTAGCTATGCATGCTGTTTTTGTTGTTTGTGATATCGATTTTTGGGCATCTTTGAGAGGCTGCTTTGCCATTGAACCACTACTGATTTGCCATTTTTCGGACTGTTTTGACTGATTTGCCCTTTATTCTGTTGTTGGGCTTGAAACTAATTTTGAACAGATTTGTGGCCATTTATGCTGAAGTATTTTTGAGGCCATGGACTACTGATTTTAGCCATTTCTGGCGGACTGATTCTGGCTATTGTTAGCTACTGATTTTTTTTTTTGCTGGTAACTGATTTGAACAAGATACTACATTGGCCAATGAAAAAGTTATCCGTCGATTTTTGAGGCCTCCACAGTTGCAAAGACGGAAAATAAAATAAATGAAGCTTTCTGGGCGTTGATGATTTCTTCTACTTACACAGGATAACCAACATGCGCTGGCGAGACGAATTTTCGCAGCCGGACTTGTTTAGGATGTCCCAGTTTATTTTTATATATATCTGAGCCCTCCGTGTTTAAAACTATTACTGTTTTGGCGCGGATCTGAAGGTTTTATTTATTTTATTGCTTTTAACAATATTGGCCGATGAAGGAATCTCCGTCTGATTTCCAAGACATCCTCTGTGCAAAAGACGGATTTATTTATTTTGGCTTTACTTATTAAATTCTTGTCATTGCATTAAAATTATTTATTCTACTACTAACACTTTTACTAAGTGTTTATGCAGGTACCCGGAGATCATCTTGTGCAGAAGGCCTAAAAAGGGCTAAAAGATGTTTCGGAGTTTTTATTTTTATGTCGCATTTAATTTTAGTTTTATTATTCTGTATTGCACTTTATTTTAATTATAAATTATTAAAAAATGCTTAGAATAGGTAGAATAAAAAAGGCAATAAATAATTAACCTAGGTTTGAACGAATAACCGCAAGTTAGCGGATCTTAAAGGGTGTCTAACCCCTTCCCTTTAGGATAATAAAGAACTCTGATTCAGAATCTCACTAATTTCGCAGACCATTAAATGGAGGTCAATTGCAGTATTTTTATTGCAATAAATCAAGTGTCATAATTCACTTAAATAATTAGGCGGCGACTCCTTAAAAACAGCATTATTGCTCTATCCGGGGAACCGCGCCAAAGAGCAACGTTGCGGATACCGTTCAGACCCCGAAGTCAAAAACGGGCGCGACAATAGAGATAATTATGGATACAGTCCCCCGCAGTCTTAGCGGAAGGTTCTCGTATGTTGAGTGTCTCTGAAATCATCAAACAATACGCGCGGAAGACCTTTCGTGAAAATATCTGCAATTTGATAACGGGACGGGACATGGAGAACCCGGACTTGTCCTCGTGCAACCTTTTCACATACAAACAAGATATCCATTTCTATGTGGTTTTGTGTGTTGATGTTGGACATGGTTGTCTGATAAGTATATCGTACTCACATTATCCCAATAAACTACAGTTGCTTTTTTAATCGGACAATGAAGTTCTAAAAGAAGATTACAGAACCAACACGATTCAGAGACCACATTAGCTACTTCTCGATATTCTGCTTTAGCACTCGACCGAGATAGTGTCGGCTGGCGTTTCGACGACCATGAAATGATGTTGTCTCCTAAAAACAAGCAATAACCAAAGGTGGAACACCATGTGTCTGGGTAGCCACCTCAATCGGCATCTGTATAAGATGTGAGGCCAGAAATGGTGGACTTATACAGATGCAATCCAAAACTAAGAGTACCCTTAACATACCACATAATTCGTTTAAGATCTCTCATATGTTCTTCTTTCGGATCATGCATATGTAAACAAATTTGTTGAACTGTATAGGAGATATTAGGTCTCGTGAAGGTAAGATACTGCAATGCCCCTGTTTAGTTGCGGTAATGTGTTGGGTCAGTATATGGAGTACCTGTAGAGTTGTTCAATTTTACCTTTGTATCAACCGGCGTATGTGATGGTTTACACGAGGACATACCGACTTTGTCAATGATATCCTCGACATATTTCTTTTGATAGAGAAACAAACCACCTACATATTGAGTTACATCGATACCCAAAAAATAGTTTAATGGGTCTAAATTCTCCATAGCAAATTCTGAATCAAGAAAGGCCATAATAGACTGGCGAAGTGAATCTCATGACGCTGTGAGAATGATGTCATCCACATAGAGAAGAATTTGTATCAACCGGCGTATGTGATGGTTTACACGAGGACATACCGACTTTGTCAATGATATCCTCGACATATTTCTTTTGATAGAGAAACAAACCACCTACATATTGAGTTACATCGATACCCAAAAAATAGTTTAATGGGTCTAAATTCTCCATAGCAAATTCTGAATCAAGAAAGGCCATAATAGACTGGCGAAGTGAATCTCATGACGCTGTGAGAATGATGTCATCCACATAGAGAAGAATATATGTCATGTCATTTCCTTTTTTGTAAATGAACAAAGACTGATCGAATTTGTTGTGTGAGAACCCCAGTGTGGATACGAACCTTGCAAACCTGTTATAACATGTCCTGGGGGCCTATTTCAAACCATATAATAATTTTTTCAACAAGCAAACATAATCCAGATGAGTAGAATCTCGGAAACCCAAAGGTTGTGCATGTAAACTATTTACTGTAGGTGACCATGTAAAAAGGCATTCTTGACGTCTAGCTGATGAATGAACCATAATTTGGACAAATCCAGACTAATAACATTTTTGATAGTTGCAGGTTTAACTACTGCATTGAATGTTCACAACAATTCACGTCAACTTGTCGAAACCTGCCATAACTAACAAAATGAGTTTTATGTCTCGCAAAAGAGCCATCAGAATTCTTTTTATGACAAAAAATCCACATAGACTGTATTATGTTCACATTAGATGGACGGGACACTAATTTCCACTTCTTATTTTTAATAAGAGCATCAATTTCGTCCAACATGACGTCTTTCCAATTCGGGTCTGATAGGACCGCTGTTGACACCCAATTTTGACCCTCCCATCCAGACATTAGCTATAAAATTACACTAATTTTACAAAATAATTTTTTATGATTTTTTATAATAAAATGCAACAATAATACATTAATACATGCGTAAACAAGTAATTTAATAATGACACCGCATTTCACATAGCATTTAAATAATTCAATTTTAATTTAACTTGGCAAAATACGCATAATAAATAACGGCATCGCATTAAGCACTAATTAAATAGCACACCCGCATTTATTATTGCAATAATTTTAAAACTCAAACTTAGATTAATAAAGCACCTAAATAATCTAATTACAATTTAAATAGCTTAATTTACCATTAATTAATTAAATAATACACCTAAAACTAATAACACACCTAAAATACCTAATTAATTAATTACTAGCCCAATACCATTTGCTTTACCCACAGCCCACCCTTTAAAGTTTAAACTCAGCCCAAGTGCCCTTTTCGTTCGACTCCAAACTGCGACCGCGACCGCGACCGCAGCCCTTACAAAACGTTATAACCTTTTCGTTACCCCTAACCTCAGGAGAGAAAAAAAAACCTAATGCCATTCAACCGCCGCACTCGTCCCCATCGCGGTAGGTATTCTCGTGAGAATCCGGCGAACCCTAAACCAAATCTTTCCAAAATCAGTTCCTTACCATATCCATCACCCAGAACCTTCCTAAAGCTACTAAAGTATCACACAAAATCAAGCACGAAATCACCCCTTACACTAATCGTATCATCTCAGAAATTTTCTATCATTTTTAGAGCAAAAATCAAAACCAAATCTTTCCAAGAAAACAGTTTCCCTTACCCATGTATACGCAAGAAAGGTAACAAATCTTCCCCGAAAATGGCAACAAATCCCTTACCAAATCAACACGAAAATCAGCACAAATCTCGTCCAAAATCAGCCTTTAAGTTGAACCAAAATTAGAACCCAGGGAAGGGCTATAAAAGAGCTAGTTCACACATGCAATGGCAGTAGATCCGGATAAGAAAAAACCCTTACACAGTCTGAAACCTCTTCCTTCAAAAGTGGCATTTTGACAGTAAAACACTAACCAAGAGCACCCTCGAACAGTCGAAAGACACAAGTTTTTTTTTTTTTTATTCGCATCGCAAAACCAAAACCCGAGCGAGTCGACGACTTGATACGCTGCCCCGGTTCGCTGCCCGGAGAAGGAACCCCAATGCATGGGAGCAAATGAAGAGTCTCATGGCGAGACTCATTACAAGCTACAACAAATGAAGACCCGCATCTTATGTGCTTCATCCTCTCCGCGTCATAAACTCCAAACCATAGGCGGAATGACTTCGCCATTTCTTCAAGTCCTTGTTAATTCATATCCTCACCCCCATTTATTGTTGTAATTATTTGACCAACGCTACTCTAATTAGTAGGACACCTAGAATAGCTAAACCTTGAATCAATAATTAGAAGATAATTTGGTATTAGAAATTTGACCTTCCCCTAGTTGCTTATTTAGGATTGTCATGCATATTGGAATATTTTTTTTATCATTGCAAGAGTAACTAAAACCTAAACTATATTTTTGCATAATTAACAAAGCAAATCCATAAATAGCTATCTTTCCCTTTATTTTCCATTGCCAAAAAAAAAGTATTTTATAAACAGCTTGAATGCATATTTTTGAACTTTATACTACGTCTTATAAATTATGTCATGCCTATTTATCTAGATACATTTTGTCAAAGAAACTGATTCCGGCATTATTACCTTTGCACTATACTATGCAATATATATTTTATCTAATATAGCAAATTCATATGTTCTTTAAGTATCTTATGAATGTATATTTTCATCCAAAAATTAATTCTACTTTATAAAATCATAAACCTTTTATGTCGTCAAAGAACACATTTTCCTTACTTTATATAAAACACTAGCAACGTTTTTTTTACTTCAAATATTCTTTCTTAAACATGCCTTTCTTAGCATAAATAATTAACCCTAGGTTTGAACGGACAACCGCAAGTTAGCGGATCCTTTAGGGTGCCTAACCCCTTCCCTTTAGGATAATAAAGAACCCTTACCCAGAATCTCATTAAGTTTAGCAGACCATTAAATGAAGTTAATGTTTACTTTAAACTAGTTAACATTTAGGTGTCCTAATTCACCCAAATTAATTAGGTGGCGACTCCCTAGCAACCCTTTTACTTTTAAAAACGAACCTTTTTAATACTTTTAAAACTTCTAGCATTTTAATTATTTAGCATTTTATTATTTATTTCCTAACATTTTTATTTAAGCAGGGTTCGCTTTTAGAAAGTCGCGGTCGAAATCGGGCGCGACAGAATGGCGACTCCGCTGGGGATTTTAGGTTCTTAACCACAACAGACCTAGGGTTATTATTTGGTATTACTTTTTACATTTAAATTTTGTGCGATGTATTTTGTTTATTTAATTTTGCTACCTGCTTTACTGCTTTCCTTAAACTGACATTCCGCTCATATTTCTTCCACTCTGGAAAATTCACACAATCACACACTACATGCGAGGTGCGCTGGGTGCATCAGCAAAATTCTTTCTTCAAAACTCAAATTTAGGAGAGTTGGTAACATACGTGGAGTGCCCGGTCTAACCGGTGGCCGCGTAGCCTTCTCACTCGAGTTGTCCGCTCGGGAACCTTGCGTCCAGAAAAGCCAAATCTTAGAAACTTAAGATAGAGCTATACCACCCTTATTTTAGGGCATGCATGCATTTACCTTAGGTGGGTCGGTCCTTGGCATCGACACCACAATTAGGAAGACACCAAACTTGTCGACGGGTTCCTCAACCCAATGACCAACCAGCATACTATGTGTAGCATGACAATGATAGACAAATCCAAACCTAATCATGACATGCCAAAATTGGGAAAAGTGCACCGTCATTTGGTCGCCATTTCCAACAAAAGCATTGCAGTTGGGCGGTTTGGACAAATCCATCATAACCTCGCATATCTGACGTTTAGGCCTACCTCTGGCATAAAGAGGTCCCAAACATGTTAGAACACGCACTTGATTTGCAATTTGCTTATTAGTATATATTGCCCGCAACTTTTTGCATATTATACTAACTTGGTTTGCTTTATTTGTTAAAGGATTATTTTTGCCTAGCTTATCCCCAAAAGGTTGATTCGCGTTGACTGGTAGAAGCACAATCATCCAATAAATGACTAATCCAGAGGCACCGGAATGAAACAACTTAGGACTCGTCCCCGTTCCTGTAGAGGATGCAGAGGCGTTGGAAAGGAGAAACACCAATGATCAAAACCTCGCCACACTATTGCAGCAAATGGAAATCATGCAAGCCGAAATAGAAAGGCTCCGAAATATCACAAACCTGTCTATTAGCTTGAATGCACTCCCGCAGCAAGGGACAAATGCAATCGTGTCACAAGCCCTCGAGCCTCCACTTCCCCAAAATTCCCGCAAAGCGCAACATACCATTTCGCGCAAAACGTCACTTGCCCGGTCAATTTGCAAACCGACTTCCACAATGATCCGTTCACTACATACACATCTCAACCTCCACCTACTTATATCTCCCCACTCAACCCAAATTGCCAAGCCACCCAATACGAGCGGATAACACACAAACAATATGAGGGATTAGCACATCCAACCGAAAGCCAACCATTTATTATGCATGCATCCTCTCAAGAGACAAATCGATGCAGAAGTGGAGCGGACTCGAGCGAGTGATGAAAATATGGCAAAAGAAATTCGTAGTTTGAAAGAGGCATTCAAAAGCATTCAGATGAACAAGGGGGAAGAAGGTTTGGAATATGAAAACTTATGTATGCACCCTGACGTTGAATTACCTGTGGGGTACAAGGTGCCCAAATTTGACATGTTCGATGGAAAGGGGAATCCTCGAGCTCATCTAAGGTCATATTGCGATAAATTGATTGGAGTTGGCAAAAATCAAGCAATCATCATGAAGCTATTCATCAGGAGTCTAACCGCGATTTGGGTGATACATGCAAGACCCTCGAAAATGGGACAGTTGGAATGCCATGGCACAAGATTTCATGGATAGATTTAGATTCAACACTGACACTGACTTAGACAGATTTTATCTTATGAAGCTTGAAAAGAAATCCACAGAAACTTTCAGGAAATACGCCTTGAGGTGGCGGTCAGAAGCAGCGAAGGTCCAGCCTCCAATGGCAGAGAGCGAAATGACCACTTTGTTCGTGCAGTCGTTGAAAGACGCGACATATTATGAAAGGATGATCAGTGTAATTGGGCGAAGTTTTGCGGAAGTCGTAAGAATGGCGACTTCGTGGAAGAAAGGCATTAAGACGAGCGAATTACAAACTTGGCGACCTACAAGCAACTAGCAGACAATGCGGTCGATTCCATGGAGGTACCTCGCGGAGGAGAAGAGATCGTCACCTCTATCATGGTCATTCGGAGCATAGGCGAGAACAACATCGGTGTATCACAATCCACCGCCTCGCACTATAACCAAAACACTCAAAATCCACATTATCGACTACGCCCCATATCACATTTACCATACCCAACCAAAGATATCAAAATACTCACCACAATCGAACCCGCGCCAAACGGGCTGAGCCCGCGTAGATGCGAAAGAAAACCAACAAAACCTATACACCTTTAGGCGAACCCATAGCCCAAGTGTATGAGAAGGCAAGCCGCGAGAATACTCCGCCCAATTCCCGAAATACCCGTGCCTACCTCCCAGGCACGATAAAACTAAACATTGTGCATACCACTCGGTGCGGAGGACACGACACCAAAATTGTTATACCCTCAAAGACAAAATCGAGGAATTGATCAAAGATGGAGTCATCCAACTTAAAGAAGTTCCCAATATAAACAACAACCACTTACGGACCACGATGATGCACATGTGAACATGATTGTTGAACAAAGCGGTTTGGAAGGATCGTCTTTGAATCATCAATCAATCTCCAAAGGAGAGAAATGCTCATGGCTAGAGCACATTGCGCTGAATCAGTCATTCATCAAAACATGCACTTCGCAGAAATCAAAAGAAGAAGATACAAAAACTGCGTGGAAGGGCTCTAAAGTCTTCTCGTTGCTGAAAAGGAAACATAAATACAATGTGATCCGGTATGATCCCGCTGAAGACCCCGCCCTCTAAGACACAAAGCAAGAAGAAGTGGACTCATGCCCCTGTTTTGGCCCGCTGAGTCCTAAAATAGTTAGTTTAATATATTTTGCCCTTCATATGTAATAATTGGAACTACGTGTGACCTGATTCCCTTGGCGGATACGTAGGCGGCCACATCGGCTTCGGTCCCACCTTTTAGAAAATCCCAATTTCTCCTTTGCTTGTAATTGGAACTACGTTAGACCTGATTCCCTTGGCGGATACGTAGGCGGCCATATCGGCTTCGGTCCCACCTTTTAGAAAAATCCCAATTTCTCTTTTGCACCATTGGAACTACGTTTGACCTGATTCCCTTGATGGATACGTAGGCGGCCGCCTCGGCTTCGGTCCCACCTTTAGAAATTTTTAATTTCACCCAATTTCGCTTGTAATGAACTACGTCATGACCTGATTCCCTCATGGGGATACGTAGGCGGCCTAAATCGGCTTCGGTTACACCTTTAGGAAACTTTCCCTTTGTTTTGAAAATAACGAAAACACACATAATATACAAGCAACCCCATGGAAACCCACTTTTAGGCTAAATACCCTTTGCAAATTCAAAACTGAGACAAGGCAGGAAACCAGGCAGGGGTTATGAATCCCCAAACAAGGCAGACGTCCGGCATCAAGAGTCAAAACTACAAAGTCAACGCGAATCAACCGCCCCCCCTCAAACTCACAAATTTTTTCTTTGAGCGCAGGTCCTTCATATTAGCAGAAGGTACAACAAAGTTCTTCATACTAGTAGAAGCAGAAAATATAACAAAATTTTTCAGAAGCAGCAGAAGCAGACAGACATCAACAATCAGAGTTCAAATCCCGCAACAAATTATAGCGCATCAGCTCGGGCCTAGAGTCAAATTGCAACTCATGCAGTGCACAAACGCACAACAAAGACATCATGACAATCCATATGGTTCACAAATGCATCACAACAAAGGCATCATGGCAATTCGTCAGTGGCAGCATCTAACATGTCCGCCCAAGGACAACATCTCAGCATTCACAACACCCCACATATCATACAGGGAAGACATCCTTATTCACATAATTGCATTTCTCATATATTTATCATCTTGTTTTACCAGTTATACATTAATTTTTCTCAAGCTTAGCTTGCAGGAGCATTTATTATACAGGAGCATCAGCAACACATCCGAAAACGACGCCACGTCCGAAAATGACGCCACGTCCGAAAACGACGCCCGGTCTGAAAATGACGTCGAGTCCGAAAATGACTCCGAGTCCGAAAACGACTCCGCGTCCGAAAACGACGCCATGTCCGAAAACGACGTCGAGTCAACGACTCGGTCAAGCGACTCGCGTCAAAGCGGCGCCGGTCGAAAACGACTCCGCGTCCGAAAACGACGCCACGTCCGAAAACGACGCCTAGTCCGAAAACGACGTCACGTCCGAAAATTACGCCACGTCCGAAAACGACGCCACGTCCGAAAATGACGCCACGTCCGAAAACGACGCCACGTCCGAAAACGACGTCGAGTCGGCGACTCGGTCGAACGACTCGCGTCAGAAAGCGACGCCACGTCCAAAACGACGCCACGTCCGGAAGCGACGCTAAGTCGAAACGACGCCACGCGTCGGCGGCGTCGGTCAGAAAGCGACGTCGAGTCGAAAGCGACTCGGTCAGAAAATGACTCGCGTCCAAAACGACGCCACGTCCGAAAACGACGACAAGTCCGAAAACGACGCCAAGTCCAAAACGACGCCAAGTCCGAAAACGACGCCAAGTCCGAAAACAACGCCATCATCAACATATCACATCTACGCAGGGACGATTTTCTCTGTTCTCAAAATTGCATTTTTTCTCATTTCATGCTTTATTATTATTCTGTCTTAGCAGTTATGCACTAACTCTTTCTTGAGCTTGATCTGCGGCAGCGTGAACACGTCGAACGACGGCGTCATCAACACAACAAGTCCAAAAACGACGCCAAGTCCGAAAACGACGCCAAGTTCGAAAACGACGCCAATAGCAACATTCCAATACAACAGATTCGCTCACAAAGTCAAACTACAACAAGTCTACATCAAATACATCTTGCAAAAACCCACAGGCTACATCATTTACACTTTAATTATTTCATCTAGTTTTGATTACACATGAATTACGACACAACTCCATATATAGAACAATTTTTATCTATGCCCTAGGAGGCGTCATTTGCATCTCGTCCATACAACGACGAACATTTGCATTTCGTCTATACAACGACGACAACGCCCATACAAGGCGTCATTTGCATTTCGTCTACACAACGACGAACATTTGCATTTCGTCTACACAACGACGACAGCGCCCATACAAGGCGTCATCTGCATTTCGTCTATACAAGACGGCGTATCATTACATCATTTCATTATATAGTATATCTGATCGACTCTGACAAAGACAAATTCACATTCTTACATTGTTTTGTTTTGACAGTTATGCACTAATGCTTCTATCTTAGCTTCAATCTACAGGAACTGCAAAAGATGGAGCACAACGTGGATTTTCTCTTACAGCGAACCGGGGCAATTTGTTGGGGGGCCAACCTTCCCAACAGATGGCAGAAGCGGCCTCAAGCGTCGGTCCACTCGTTCCACATCACCATAAAACCCAGCATCATAGCGGTACACCCCAGGTTCAAGCCAGTTATTATTTTTTTACTTTTTAGCACCACAACCCAGTGTCGTCATAACTCGACACTGGGACAATTTTGAGTCCGCGTTAGCCCGCCTTGGTGTTTTGACCATGGTAGCCCAGTGTCGTCATAACTCGACACTGGGACAAATTTTGAGTCCGCGTTAGCCCACCTTGGTGTTTTGATCATGGCGGCCCAGTGTCGTCATAACTCGACACTGGGACAAATTTTGAGTCCGCATTAGCCCGCCTTGGTGTTTTGACCATGGTAGCCCAGTGTCGCCATAACTCGACACTGGGACAATTTTGATTCTTTGCGTCATCCTTGCCTATTTGCCCAAACCTTTCCATTTCTGAGGATCGAGACAAAATTGGCTATGAGTCAACGTCTTTGTCCGAAGATTCTTCCATCATCTCCATACAAAGAGGGACAACTGTTGACACCCAATTTTGACCCTCCCGTCCAGACATTAGCTATAAAATTACACTAATTTTACAAAATAATTTTTTATGATTTTTTATAATAAAATGCAACAATAATACATTAATACATGCGTAAACAAGTAATTTAATAATGACACCGCATTTCACATAGCATTTAAATAATTCAATTTTAATTTAACTTCGCAAAATACGCATAATAAATAACGGCATCGCATTAAGCACTAATTAAATAGCACACCCGCATTTATTATTGCAATAATTTTAAAACTCAAACTTAGATTAATAAAGCACCTAAATAATCTAATTACAATTTAAATAGCTTAATTTACCATTAATTAATTAAATAATACACCTAAAACTAATAACACACCTAAAATACCTAATTAATTAATTACTAGCCCAATACCATTTGCTTTACCCACAGCCCACCCTTTAAAGTTTAAACTCAGCCTAAGTGCCGCACCGTCGACCCGAACTCTGCGACGCGACGCGACGCAGTGCGGTTACCAAAACGTTATAACCTTTCGTTACCCTAACCTCGGAGAGAAAAAAACCTAATGCTGTCGCGACCGATTAGGGCGTGGATTGATGCTACCCCGCACCTGGTGATACAACATCGAGTAATCGTGAACATAAAGCGATACAAGACATATTATGAAATATGAAACAATAATCGAGAAAACTTGCCTTTCGGCATATATGTAAATAACAACTTTTCAACATGAGCAGTTTAATCCTTTTTACAAACCACCTTACAGCGATTACTACAGACCTCTACGAATGATATGACAACAACGACGGACGGGGCCGTCATACCACGAATGTAGCTTTCTGACAACAAGGGGACTATACGAAGACAAGCCTCCGAGAAACGGCTCTCCTGTGACCGAATGACCACAGGCGAGGATCAACGGCGGTGTACCTCAACTGCGGCGTGAACGCGGCCCGAGAGGTCGATCTGACAGTGCAGAGTATGTGAAACTAAAAATCAGTAAATGAAATCATAATAGTCTATAAAGCGGGAGACATGTATGATAAGCAAACTACGATTCACAACAAATAAGCGATCGTGTCAAGTCGGGGACTCACGCCTCAAAGTTATCACAATAAAACCGTGCGGGGCAAGTGCGAAGGCATAGCCGACTACTAAGACCAGCGATGCCAAAAATACCACAAATCGTATCCGAGGTCTTTCTGGACCGCACTACGTAATCGGCGGCCACTCGCGCGCAATATCAATGTGTCGTCTATCCTCGAACTCTCGCACTCGCATAGGTCACACACGGACCGCGTGAGGTATTCCTCGAATCATGGTCCCCGCATCACCGAGGTATACCGCGTCGAAGGCGCGTAACCCTCGGTATCCGCTAGGCTCCGCAACCCGCATAGTCTCAAAAGACCGCATAGTCTCAACAAACCGCATAGGAATCCCGCGTCGGGCTAAACACCGGAATGATCAATCCCGAGCTACCGCGCTCCGCGTAGTCACGAGGACCGCATAGCCGTAAAGACCGCATCAAGGGTGGCAAGCCCTCGGTATAATAAGTCGAAGGGGTATGTGATACAATAATAGTACAGCGGGCTTAACGTTTAACAACGTAAGCACAACAAGAATGACCACTTACATCACGATCACACAAGATACTAACACGTAGCATCCTAACATTTTCACTTATCACATCAACAAGAAAGTATTTACAAGGCTATCTCAAACCAAAGACAATCAAGTTATTCACACAAGGTACTTTAAGCTAACAAGTTCGTATCTACCACCTAAAGTACTTCATACATTAAATCTTTTAAAAGATCCGTTGCTTTCACATAAGTCACCTGATACAGTAGTATAAAATAGAGTGGTATCTTTTTAAATAAACCAAAACACTTACCTTGTAAAATCAAGTAACAACATTATTTTCCAAACGTCAAGTTTGCCTAATTTCAAATGTTCACGTTTCTTATTTTAGAAAGGTTTAAAGTTCATAGTCTTATTCATTTAAGAATATAATTCTCTTTTAAACAATCGAGAAACATAAGTCTTATATGTGAGTAGGATATTCTTGTTTATAACAATCTTATTACTGAGTAGTGATCTAGGAAATATCATTTTGTCTCATCTTAGCTTCTATGCGGATGGAAGTTTCTCTGGTTTTAATAATACTTAATTAGTCAAAACATTTCCTTTTATTAACGCTGCGATGGTTTGTCGATACACATTCGATTTCAAATCAAGAAACATTCTTAAGCCGTTATACCTAACTTCCCATAAAGCTAGTATAACTCTTAAGTTTTCAAAAACCAAGTATTACTTCTTCTTTCAAAATGATTCAAAAATCTTTTGAAATACTTCAAGTTCTTTATTAACACATAACAAGCGATTATAGTTCAAACGATTACTTTTTAAAAACCACAAGTATCTTACACCAACATAAAGTTGTTATAACCAACTTCCCATAAAGCGTTATAACACTTTATGTTTTAAACCAATCAAATACATTTAGCACGTATGCGTCACCGTACTACATAGTTCACATATCATGCTAGAAGAGATAGGAAGAGGTTCACATACCTCGCAGAGTATCGACTAATAGCAAAACGCTCAGTACTTCCAAACGTCGGCTACTCGGCCAAGTAGATCGCGCCACACGTAGTACCTCAACCTATAAGGCCACAAGGCGCTTATTAACATTTAGCTCTCATCGTAGAACATTCTAGAAAATTGGCGCCTCCCACACACATGACAGCGTAAATCTCCTCTCAGAAGTAGGCCGCTTGCCAACCAGGGGTTATCGCCTAACCCTAGCAGTACAATTCTACTCACGGTACTACTTACAAGTCTGCATGTCTGACCTATGTAATTCTGATTCGGTATTCTTCTTTAAATTCAGGCTTAAGTCGCAAGACATTCTGTAAGTATTATTCGGGCTTAAGTCAAAAGACATTGCGATAACTACGTTCGATTCTATATATAGTATACTTCAACTATATATTCAAGCAAACATGCAATTTCAATTACAATAGAGGGACAAGATAATTACCTCGATAAGCCCATAATTATCCGAGTTAAAGTCGATCTGGGCAAGCGTTTAGCTCTACTCAGTGTGCTCCAACCCGCTCCAAACAACCCTTATAAGTTCTAACCAACTTCTACTTAATACTCCAACTAAGCGTGGAGATTTTCCTAGGGTTTCGGTTTGTGGTATTGAAGTATAATAGTATTTACGGGCTTTTCGTATAAGTATAACCTTAGAATACTACAAGGTATCTGGCTAAGGTAATTTGGGCATTATAACAATACTTTTGAGAGTATTTCTACACCACAAAGGGGGTATATTATCACGAGAACAACACCACTGGGAGGGGGTGAAGTCTCGACACAAGGCCAGTGAGGGAGGGCTCTCGGCGAGGGAGGGACGAGCAACAACAAGAGAGGGGATTTTAACACTTAGAGATTTGTGGAAAGGATGAAGAATTCATCAAAGGGAGAGTATTTATAGGTCGAGGATGTGACCAAAGGCAAGATCAATCCATGTGTTAGGCAAGTGTAGGGCTAGGATTTGCAAACACAAATATCCTACCTACCTTGACTTTGTGCAAGGCACAAAACGTGCCAAAGTTAAATCAATTCGTCCCATGGGCGATTCAAGTCCACCATTGGAGGGTGCAGTGTCGCCCTCCGTTGGTCAAAATGTTCGTCTCTCGGAAAAATCCGCAAAAATTAAAAATGACATAGCGGAAATTCCCTACGAAAGGCGTGAAAGCGTTTAGTCGAAAACGACTCTAACAGGGTGTTGTGAACAAAATTAATTCGGCTGACCTTAGTTGAAGTTCGAAATTTCCTCTAAACGCCTTACGTACATACTCCGGAAATACGGTATAACATTCTCCTCGCCAGAAACATTCGTCGAATGTTCCTTGGCTCTCAAAACAAGCGTGCGCCAAGATAGTCTTCACTACTATACTTACGAGAATCAATCCTGCCACACCGCCACGAAACAATCGCCAAAATACTTATATCCAAGTCCACGAGGAAACCTCTAACATCACCACAACCACTCTCTCGAGTGCTAAAATATACTTTCGCCGTGCCTTCTCTTTACAAAAGAAATGATCACATCTATGCTGCCATACATGCTCGCTTCTCTCTTTACTCGTCGTAGATACCACTTTGTCACTTTGTCGCGAGCCTTGCTCGACGACCCGACAAATGGTGCAGGGCTGCTGCGATCCCGAGGATGTCGTACACTCGAACTCTTACCACGTTCGACCGCGGCGGTATCAAAACTTCGGGGTTACTATCTCTAACGTGGTCATCATTAGCGGGAACACTGGATGGATCTTCGATACTTCCCGAACATCACAATCTGAAGGCCGGACCTTGCCTCCGCGTCGGACGGCAAATGCTAACATATAGGCAACTGGCCTATCCTTCACATGAACTCACAAGGCCCAAGTAACTCGGGCTAAGTTCCTCTGTTTTCCAAAACTCGTCGCTCAAACCGGGTGGTACGCTTCAGAAGACCGACCGTCGGCACGAACTCTGGCGTCGTCGCCGATTATCCGCACGATTTCGGAGCTGCGAACTTCTTCTAGACAAGCTTCTCACTATCCACGATCTGTGGAACAAGCTGAACCAGTATGCGAACGCGCCAACATCGAACCAATCGGCCGTGACTTACACTTCCGCCCCTGAGGCTTCAAAGGTGACATCCGAACCGAAATGGTAGCTTAAACACTCCTCACGGGAGACAACAATCTCGCAACTACTCGCGAAATCCAACCATCGGCAGGCGAATGCGGTCGAGACTCACGAGTTCCTAACCTGCACTGGTAAGACTTCCGAAACAAAACAGCCGTACCAGGCTCTGCATGCGTCATAAGGTGTAGGTAGGCACCTCGTGCAGCCTACAACCTTTACGATAACTCAACACGGTAGTAGCGGTCGACCGAAGAACACGATGGGCTGCCCCGTCGGCGACTCTTGGTTGAGCGCGTCCACGAACTCGTCTGTTTGGTCAACTAAATTTGGGCCTAACACCCTCGTGACCCTATCACTGGCGGGACCACCCCCGACCCCACCGCTACCATGCAGCGGGTTGACCCGCAACGTGGCCTCAACCCGACGGCAGCGCGCGATACTAGCTCCCGATCCGAACAATCTCACTAATCACGTTTGAAAACCTAGCGGTCTTCTTAGCTCAACTACCCGCTTTCATTCCACACTACTAGGGACCTATCCCAACATAACTCACGTGCACTATGCACTTCAATAAAGTCAAACATAACACTACACCTTTTCTCGAGATGGCCTCGCTCTAAGGTCTTTACGTAAAAAGCTCTAAGGCTCACACCTTCTCTATCCCCCAAAATCTTACTCGGTTAAACAACCATGATCTAATCACGACTAACACACTGCTATCAGAACATAGCACTTAAGGTATACTCGCTTATCACACATACCGATCTCTGAGGGTTAAGGATATATCTATATCTCTTCTTCCTCCTTTAGTCGTTCTAATCAAACTGCCGTGAGCGCATAGCTAAGGAAGGTGACGAACTACCCAGCGATCAAGGCAAAGTCCTCCTACTAGGTCACTCGTTCGACCACATGGCCACGGCGGCGCGGTACAACAAGTACCAACTAAAAGACGACATTCCGGGATGGCGTGCATCGTAATGAGCGGAAGCCACAGGTCTGACCAACTCCTGCGCCCCGAGCGTCCCGAACCACAGCGGAGGACCACTGCGTTGGTGGATGTGCATAATCTAATCTTTGGTGGCGACTCGCCTCAAAGTTACTAAAGGACCTTCTTTGCTCGGCCTCTTCGTCGCCCGTTAACGCGTCGATCTACGTTTTCGGCTGCTGCGCATGGCGTCGTACCGAGCCATGCTCAAGCCCGACTTGAAGAATTACTTCGCACAACCGTTGATATTCATCAAGGCTCGCGATACATCGGTATACTCTCGGTAGCCAAATCCATAGCTAATGTAGGTTGCCTTTGCAATCTAAATTCACTGTTCGATCGTGGGCGAAGGTTCATATATCATGGCGCGATGAGCACTGCTGCCGCCGTACTAAACTCTGCTGGGCTAGTGACGTCGCAGAACTCCCCGAATGAAGCACTACCCTAGATAATGATTGGGCCTGTGCCCTCGCCACCCTCTGAACTCTTCTCGCAGCTCCCTCGGCTGCCTTGCCCTCCTGGGCCCGGGTTGCCCTACGCGGAGGCATAACGGTAAGGGAAAGGAAATACGTCAGAGGGTCCAACTTACAACACAGCTCTAAGGCACGATCTCAGAGTGAGAAGAATAGAAACCAATCCTAAATACCCTATAGCCTCCTGATTATTGGTGTGGTGCACAACACACCGATAATCAAGACTCTACTGGATACGGTCTGTAGACACTTTCCGAGGATTAACTGCTCTGATACCACTTTTGTCACGACCCGATTCCGGGCCCGTGACTGGTGCCTTACCCCGGGCACCCTAGTGATACAACATCAGAGTAATCAGCGGAACATAAAACGATACAAGACATATTATGAAATATGAAACAATAATCTGAGAAAACTTGCCTTTCGGCATATATGTAAATAACAACTTTTTCAACATGAACAGTTTAATCCTTTTTACAAACCCCGCCACAAGATTTACTGCACTCTACGAATGATATGACAACGACGGACAGGGGCCGTCATACCCACGAATGTAAGCACCTACAACAACAGGGACTATACGAGACAAGCCTCCGGAGAAACGGAGCTCTCAGCCATCGTGACCCAAGGCGAGGATCAACGATCGTGTACCTCAACTGCGGCGTGAACGCACCCGAAGGAGGTCGACAACAGTGCGAGTATGTGAAACTAAAAATCAGTAAATGAAATCATAATAGTCTATAAAGCGGGAGACATGTATGATAAGCAAACTACGATTCACAACAAATAAGCGATGTCAAGTCGTGACTCACGCCTCAAAGTTATCACAATAAAATCGTGCGGCAAATGCGAAGGCATAGCCGACTACTAAGACCCACAGCACCAAAAATACCACAAAGCGTATCCCGAGGTCTTTCTGACCGCACCACGTGATCGGCCGCCACGCGCAATATCAATGTCGCGTCTATCCTGGAACTCTCGCAGCTCGCGCATAGGTCACACACGGACCCGCATGAGGTATTCTCGAATCATGGTCCTGCATCACCGAGGTATACCGCGTCGGCGGCTAACCTCGGTATCCGCCAGGCTCCGCGACCGCATAGTCTCAAAAGACCGCGTAGTCTCAAGCATCGCATAGGAATCCCGCGTCGGGCTAAACACCCGAATGATCAATCCGAGCTACCGCACCGCGTAGTCACGAGGACCGCATAGCCGTAAAGACCCGCGTCGGGGTGGCAAGCCCTCGGTATAATAAGTCAAAGGGTATGTGATACAATAATAGTACAACGGGCTTAACGCGTTTAACAACGTAAGCACAACAAGAATGACCCGCTACATCACGATCACACAAGATACTAACACACGTAGCATCCTAACATTTTCACTTATCACATCAACAAGAAAGTATTTACAAGGCTATCTCGAACCAAAGACAATCAAGTTATTCACACAGGTACTTTAAGCTAACAAGTTCGGGTATCTACCCCAAAGTACTTCATACATTAAATCTTTTAAAAGATCCGTTGCTTTCACATAAGTCACACAATACGTAGTATAAAATAGAGTGGTATCTTTTTAAATAAACCAAAACACTTACCTTGTAAAATCAAGTAACAACATTATTTTCCAAACGTCCAAGTTTGCCTAATTTCAAATGTTCACGTTTCTTATTTTAGAAAGGTTTCGTAGTTCATAGTCTTATTCATTTAAGAATATAATTCTCTTTTAAACAATCTGAGAAACATAAGTCTTATATGTGAGTAGGATATTCTTGTTTATAACAATCTTATTACAAAGAGTGATCTAGGAAATATCATTTTGTCTCATCTTAGCTTCTATGCGGATGGAAGTTTCTCTGGTTTTAATAATACTTAATTAGTCAAAACATTTCCTTTTATTAACGCCGCGATGGTTTGTCGATACACATTCGATTTCCAAATCAAGAAACATTCTTAAGCCGTTATACCTAACTTCCCATAAAGCTAGTATAACTCTTAAGTTTTTCAAAAACCAAGTATTACTTCTTCTTTCAAAATGATTCAAAAATCTTTTGAAATACTTCAAGTTCTTTATTAACACATAACAAGCCAGTTATAGTTCAAACCAGTTACTTTTTAAAAACCACAAGTATCTTACCAACATAAAGTTGTTATAACCAACTTCCCATAAAGCCGTTATAACACTTTATGTTTTAAACCAATCAAATACATTTAGCACATGTACGTCTACCGTACTACATAGTTCACACATATCATGCTAGAAGAGATAGGAAGAGGTTCACATACCTCGCAGAGTATCGACTAATAGCAAAACGCTCCAAGTACTTCCAAACGCGTCGGCTACTCCTTAAGCCAAGTAGATCGCGCCACACGTAGTACCTCAACCTATAAGGCCACGCGCTTATTAACATTTAGCACGCATCGTATAACATTCTACCGAAAATTGGCGCCTCCCCACGCAAGATAAATCTCTCCTCTACCGAGTGGCTACCAAGCCAACCGGGGGTTATCGCCTAACCCTAACAGTGCAATTCTACTCACGGTACTACTACACAAGTCTCTTATGTCTGACCTATGTAATTCTGATTCGATTCTTCTTTAAATTCAGGCTTAAGTCGCAAGACATTGCCGTAAGTATTATTCAGGCTTAAGTCAAAAGACATTGCCGATAACTACGTTCAGTTCTATATATAGTATACTTCAACTATATATTCAAGCAAACATGCAATTTCCAATTACAATAGAGGGACAAGATAATTACCTCGATAAGCCCATAATTATCCGAGTTAAAGTCGATCCGGCAAGCGTTTAGCTCCTACTCCGTGTGCTCCAACCCGCTCAAACAACCCTTAAGTTCTAACCAACTTCTACTTAATACTCCAACTAAGCGTGGAGATTTTCCTAGGGTTTCGGTTTTGTGACTGACGGAAGTATAATAGTATTTCTGGGCTTTTCGTATAAGTATAACCTTAGAATACTACAAGGTATACGGCTAAGGTAATTTGGGCATTATAACAATACTTTTGAGAGTATTTCTACACCACAAAGGGGGGGTATATTATACGAGAACAACACCACTAGGAGGGGGGGTGAAGTCTCGGCCACAAGGCCACACAGGGGAGGGCTCTCGGCGAGGAGGGACGAGAACAACAACAAGAGAGGGGATTTTAACACTTAGAGATTTGTGGAAAGGATGAAGAATTCATCAAAGGGAGAGGGGTATTTATAGGTCGAGGATGCGACCAAAGGCGAGATCAATCCGTGTGTTAGGCAAGTGTAGGGCTAGGATTTACCAAACACAAATATCCTACCTACCCTTGACTTTGTGCAACACAAAAGCGTGCCAAAGTTCATCCAATTCGTCCCATGGGCGATTCAAGTCCACCAATTGGAGGGTGCGAGTGTCGCCTCCCGTTGGTCCAAAATGTTTCGTCTCTGGAAAAATCCGCAAAATTAAAAATGACATAGCGGAAATTCCCTACGAAGGCGTGAAAGCGTTTAGCGAAAACGACTCTAACCGGGTGTTGTGAACAAAATTAATTCGGCCAAGCCTTAGTTGAAGTTCGAAATTTCCTACGTACGCCCTTACGTACATACTCTGGAAATACGGGGTATAACAATGCCATTCAACCGCCGCACCCTCGTCCCCCATCGCCAGCCGGTATTCTCACCGGAGAATCCGGCGAACCCTAAACCAAATCTTTCCAAAACCAGTTCCTTACCATATCCATCACCCAGAACCTTCCTAAAGCTACTAAAGTATCACACAAAATCAAGCACGAAATCACCCCTTACACTAATCGTATCATCTCAGAAATTTTCTATCATTTTTAGAGCAAAAATCCAAACCAAATCTTTCCAAGAAAACAGTTTCCCTTACCCATGTATACGCAAGAAAGGTAACAAATCTTCCCCGAAAATGGCAACAAATCCCATACCAAATCAACACGAAAATCAGCACAAATCTCGTCCAAAATCAGCCTTTAAGTTGAACCAAAATTAGAACCCAGGGAAGGGCTATAAAAGAGCTAGTTCACACATGCAATGGCAGGAGATCCGGATAAGAAAAAACCCTTACACAGTCTGAAACCTCTTCCTTCAAAAGTGGCATTTTGACAGTAAAACACTAACCAAGAGCACCCTCGAACAGTCGAAAGACACAAGCTTTCCTTTTTTTTTTATTCGCATCGCAAAACCAAAACCCGAGCGAGTCGACGACTTGATACGCTGCCCCGGTTCGCTGTCCGGAGAAGGAACCCCAATGCATGGGAGCAAATGAAGAGTCTCATGGCGAGACTCATTAAAAGCTACAACAAATGAAGACCCGCATCTTATGTGCTTCATCCTCTCCGCGTCATAAACTCCAAACCATAGGCGGAATGACTTCGCCATTTCTTCAAGTCCTTGTTAATTCATATCCTCACCCCCATTTATTGTTGTAATTATTTGACCAACGCTACTCTAATTAGTAGGACACCTAGAATAGCTAAACCTTGAATCAATAATTAGAAGATAATTTGGTATTAGAAATTTGACCTTCCCCTAGTTGCTTATTTAGGATTGTCATGCATATTGGAATATTTTTTTTATCATTGCAAGAGTAACTAAAACCTAAACTATATTTTTGCATAATTAACAAAGCAAATCCATAAATAGCTATCTTTCCCTTTATTTTCCATTGCAAAAAAAAAAAGTATTTTATAAACAGCTTGAATGCATATTTTTGAACTTTATACTACGTCTTATAAATTATGTCATGCCTATTTATCTAGATACATTTTGTCAAAGAACCGATTAAACATTATTACCTTTGCACTATACTATGCAATATATATTTTATCTAATATAGCAAATTCATATGTTCTTTAAGTATCTTATGAATGTATATTTTCATCCAAAAATTAATTCTACTTTATAAAATCATAAACCTTTTATGTCGTCAAAGAACACATTTTCCTTACTTTATATAAAACACTAGCAACGTTTTTTTTACTTCAAATATTCTTTCTTAAACATGCCTTTCTTAGCATAAATAATTAACCCTAGGTTTGAACGGACAACCGCAAGTTAGCGGATCCTTTAGGGTGCCTAACCCCTTCCCTTTAGGATAATAAAGAACCCTTACCCAGAATCTCATTAAGTTTAGCAGACCATTAAATGGAGTTAATGTTTACTTTAAACTAGTTAACATTTAGGTGTCCTAATTCACCCAAATTAATTAGGTGGCGACTCCCTAGCAACCCTTTTACTTTTAAAAACGAACCTTTTTAATACTTTTAAAACTTCTAGCATTTTAATTATTTAGCATTTTATTATTTATTTCCTAACATTTTTATTTAAGCAGGGTTCGCTTTTAGAAAGTCGCGGTCGAAATCGGGCGCGACAACCGCTTTGGAGTTTTTTTAGAAGTGGAGATGGTTGGATCGAAGATGTTAGGTTAGAATGACGCTTGGGCCAAAATATCTCATGCATGTCACGAATTTCAATGGTCTGAGGTGGGCCAAGATTGATGGTTGGGGCATTAGGCTTTCGGTTTGTGAATTGGGCCGAGGGGGTGTAATATTTTGGGCTAGAGGAGATGGCCCTGGTTGGGGACGTGGATGAGGGATAAATGGGATCCCTTATATGGGCTTGCTAGTCACGAAAAGTGGGTTGGGCCGAGATCGAAGAGGAGGGGAAGTGGGCTTCTCGTCTCGGACTGGCCTAATCCTATTTTGGTATTGGGCCGCCATATTTGGTGGTGTATTTTGGGCCGGTCCAGCTGAGGAAGAATTTATTTGGGCATTTAGATGGTGATTTAAAATTGGATGTATCCATATGTCCAAAAATTCGTATGAAAGCGGGAATGTCACGTGAGATTTAGCAAATAGGAATGTGGACTCATAAAAAGCAACGTGACGAGATATTATAATTTTTTCATTAGACATATCATAACACTAATATCCCCTATGATTTTGTGGGTATCCCAAAAAAATCAAGGAGTGGAATGAGCTTGAAGTTTGTTTATGGTTGTAGATGAAAACAAGGGATAACATAAACATCAAAAAACTCTCAAATGTGTATAGGAAGAAATATGATGGTACAACATATGTGTGGGTGATAAGTTTGAGAGTAGCTTGCTAGGAAGAATGTTTAAAAGATATGTGGTCATTTGAAGAGCATGATGCCACAAAGACGGTGATGTGGACGAATGCACAAGAAGTGTGCGAATTAGATTATTGATTGTTTGGATTTTTCTTTAAGCTTTTCCATTTTGAGGAGAAGTATGTGGACATGAAAGATGCAAGGACATTCCATTTTGGTGATTTTTTTTTTTAAATTGGTCATTTATGAATTCCATCTCATTGTCACATTGAAAACTTTTAATGGATTTCTCAAATTGGGTTTTGACAAAAACACTAAATTGTCCAAAATAAGCATATAATACTTATGACCTGCCGAACTTAAAATGAGGGATGTCCACAAATTACTATGCATGAGATCAAATGACATAAGAGTATTGGAAGCAGATAACGAAAAAGGAAGTTTAACATAGTTTGCAAACATGAGAGCCCATAAGTTTGTTAAAATCAATAAAATTATTATTCCTAAAAAAATTGAACACCGGTGCTCATGGGTGTCCCAACCGATTATCCCATAAAATAGAAAAAATAGCTGCAATTCATAATTATCTCCATCATTCAAATATTATGTAAGATCAATCCATGGCTACTATTTAGGAAGACTTATCCTAAGAATATTCTAGTCATCTTACAAATCTAATTATATAATAGTTAATTTAATTTAATTACATAATATTTAATATGTGGAGATAACAATAATTATCTTAACAAGGACATAAAAATGGACTTTTATATTTAGAGTGGCTGCTTTAGAAAGATTGTATACCAACGATAGATTCGCAAAATGGGGGATCACTACTAACGTGCGATGTTCTTTATGTCCTAATGGGCTGGAAACTCTTGATCACTTATTTCATTATGCCCTTACTCTGCCTATGTTTTTTATGCCCTTACTCTTGAGTTTTAATTTGCGGACATACAAGGAGGGATAAAATTACAAATGATGATATCCGGAATAGAGTGAAAATGGTCTCAGTGAAGGATAAAATGCGAAAAGCGAGGTTGAGATTGTTTGGACATGTGCAGAGAAGAAACACAAATGCCCCAATGCGGAGGTGTGAGAGGTTGGCTATGGACTGGTTCAGGAGGGGTAGAGGCAGACCAAAGAAGTATTGGGGAGAAGTGATTAGACGAGATATGACGCAGGTGCAACTTACCGAGGACATGACCTTAGATAGGGGGTTGTGGATGACACAGATTAGGGTAGAATGATAGTATGTAGTCGAGCGTAGTCCACTCCTACTCACGCTTGCAAACTGGTAGGGGTAGTGTTTTTATTGTGGGCTTGCTTTGCCTATAATACAAATAGGCACAATATTATTTTATAGTCATTTGTAGCTAGTTTTCTGCTGATATGTGTCCTTTAGTATATCTTGTTTAGCTTATTTAACTGCGCTAGTTAATGCATACTTTTTCGGAATGCGCTATCATGACTTAGGTGGTGTTTGACCAAGCTTCTGGAAGTGTTTTGTTTCTAAGAAACACTTCTTTGGCCAAACACCCTCTTTCCAGAAGCCAAAAAGTGTTTCTATATGGGAAGAGAAACAGAAACACCAATTTGGTGCTTCTGGAAAAACCCTTTTGCTCATTCATTGAATTTTTTTGGGACCCATTTACCATTTTCTTTTCACAAAATTTCTTTTAATATCATATAATATCCCCATATAAAATAGAAATTTAGGAATATGGATAGGGTGGGGTAGAGAATAGAGCACGGGGGGTGGGGGATAGGGCGGGGGGATAAGAATTTTTTTTTTTTTTTTTTTTATAAAAATAAAAAAAATATGAAATAGAAATTTGAGGATGGGTAGGGTAATGGGGTGGGGGTAGGGGTAGGGCGGGGGTAAGAAAAAAATTCATTTTTTTTTTATAAAAGTAACAAAAAATATGAAATAGAAATTTGAGGATAGGGTAGGGCAATGGAGTGGGGGTAAGAAAAAAATTCATATTTTCAATCATTTTTTATAAAAGTAACAAAAAATATGAAATATAAATTTGAGGATGAGGTAAGATAATGGAGGTGGGGTTGGGGGTAGGGCCACGGGGGTAAGGAGGAAAGATTTTTTTTTTAATATTTTTTATAAAAGAAAAAAAAAATATGACATAGAAATTTGAGGATGGGGTGGGGTAGATGTGGGTAGGGCATATGTTTGGACATATTTGAGTCATTGACTATCATATTGTCGTTACATTTCTTATGTATTATTATATTTTGATTAAATATTATAATTAAATAATTTTAAAAAAAATTATTAAATTGTAAAGATATACTAGTTTTTAGAAACATATGATAGAAAAGAATATTTTAAATAGTTTTAAATCTATTAAAAAGATATACTAATTTTAAATTTTTTCTAACCGTTGTTCTTGCTTTCTTTACTCTTGTTTTGGTTTTGCTTTGTTCTCTATCTTGAGCCGATGGTCTCTCGAAAACAGCCGCTCTACCTATCAAGATAGAGGTAAGATTTGCTTACACTCTACCATCTTCAGACCCCACGCTGTGGATTTCACTGGGTATGTTGTTGTTGTACTCTGCCTATATTTGGAGGAAACTATTGAGTTTGCAGAATATTGATAGGCAACCTCGAGAATATTGATGCATAAATTGTAGGGATATAGTAGCTCAGTTGATTGACTACCTAAAATTTCATCTGGTAAAAATTAATTTCTAAAAGTAGATTAGCTCAAATTTTTGGTAACTAAAAGTTGGAATGCAATTTGATTAATTGTTACAGAGAAAAGTTAGGTACATATGATTAGGATTTAACTTAATTTTATGCGCGGTAAAGAATATTTACTTTATGAGTATTATTTAATATGTTGCCTGTTTATTGATCAGCATAGCTAGAATATACGTTATGAGTTTGGTCGAACTCAATAAATTTAGTTCAATCCCTTTATTTATTTTAAAAATCTATTAAATAAGTACATGTTATACCCTGCATATTGATAAATATATTTCCAAAACATGAGAATAGCCCTAGGTATTTGGTGTCCTTAGACCTTAGTACGTGAGAAAGGGCCATTGACAACACATCTTCGTCAATTCTCCTCTGTGGTGAGAAATATATAGTGAAAAACTATTGCTATTATTAAATCATATAGAATTACATCATATATACGATTAATTAGTTCTAACTTAAGATTATATTTATGTTTACTGTCTTAAATATATATTCAAGATAGTAACTCAATTAAAGGCTCACTTTTACGAATTAAAACATGACCCTCAAAATGTTTGAGACGGCTCCGGAGACTAATATGCATATATATATATATATATATATATATATATATAAAGACACACTACATAGACACACATACAGCCTAAAGATAAAGGTAGCCGAGTCAAATAATGATAATAGATAAATAAAGAAATAAACCATTGTGTGCAATTTAATAGCTAAAATAATGCAGCATTAAGATAGAATCATTTTTATGTACAAAAATTATAGGCTTTAGGCAATTTTACAAAAAAATTAATTGGGTTTCAGTATATTTGCTTGAGACCCACATGAACTTCTTCGTCAAACATTTAACAAATTTTAGTTGTTAAATTTATTTTACTAAATTAAACTTATTAATTATGCTTTGGAAATCTATTTTTGACTACTACTCGGTACTCACTTCAGTCCATTTTGATTGTTGATTAAAATTAGTAATTATTTTTAACTATATCCTTAACATTAAAGAAGTACTCCATCTATGTTATTTTAATTGTCGCTTTAGCTCTTTTTATGTCAATTAAGAAAAATAATAAATCCAAGTTGTAGTTTACTAAGCTATCCCTATTTATTAGAAGTTTTTTAGAATTGAGCAATATTACAAATGACTAGTACTTCTTCAATGTTAAGGGTATAGTTGGAACAATTGTCCATTTTGATCTTGAATTTTTAAAGTGATAATTATTTTTTGAGATAATTTTTAAGCTAAATCGATAGTTAAAATGGGGCAAGGAAGTTCTTTTTAATACTGCTCTATTCTAAAAAATATTTAATAATAGGAGTAACTTAGAAAACTATACCTTGTATTTGTTATTTTTCGTAATGAGCGCAAAAAGAATTGGGACGAAGGGAGTAGTCTTTTATATAGTTACTTAATGATAAGGTACATCGAAAAAAAATCCTTTTTGATTTGCTAATTTGAACAAGTTGAAAGGTAAATCTATTTTTAGTATAAGCTACAAGTAAAAAGTTAATCATTTAAGCAAGACTTTAAATTCTTATCTCTGTATATATATTATCTTTTAAAATCAGTATTTTTATATCGTGTTTTAATTTTTTTGATCGGATTTGACCGTTTCTATTGTTTTGCTTTTGCTTTTGTTTTTGCTTGCTTGTGCTTATGCTCTGTCTTGAGCCGAAGGTTTTTCGAAAACAACCGCTCTACCTATCAAGATAGATGTAAGGTCTGCATACACTATATCCTTCCAGATTCCATGTTGTGTGATTTTACTGGGTATATTGTTATTTGTTGTTATATTATCCTTTAAACTTTATTATCTTGAGTGTTAAAATATATTCCCCAAAATATAGTAAAAATATGTTTCTATTTATGATTTCTTAAGATACGTTAGACAAATAATTTGGGAGAGGGAGAGTATAATATAAGAGATCAATTTGCTTCTGATCAATTGCACAATCATTCAGTCGCTTTTGATTGTGAAAGTGTAACCATCTAAATTTAAAGGATCTCTTTTAGAGTTGTTCAAGTCACAGCTATTATATTGGAGTAATAGATTTTCTCATTAAATGATTTAAAATTTCATGACTTCCATCTGTTATTATTATTTATCTCAAATGGACCCTATATATGGTCATTTTCTGAGGAATAAACATGAATATTTGGTAATAGAATGTTATAATTGACTCAAATATTTCTTTTTGTCAATTATAATTGACTCAAATAATCTGTAACTGTTGAGATATACCACATGTATATATTGTATATATATATATGTGGTTAGTTAATTGAATATTATTTTGATTAAATGATATCATTAGATATTTTGATTAGACTAGATATTTTGTGATTTGTGTCATTAGGGATTAATTAGTCACCTATAAATACGGACTATTGTGTAATTTTTCATTTGAGCAATTAATAAGAAAATATACGCTGAAGAGCAGCTTTGCTCCCCAACTGCTTCCTCGTTCTCTCTTCTTCTTAACTCACTTCTCCTCTTCTCTCTCGATCTCTCACTTCCATTTCTTCACTAAATTCAGTCTTACCTGCAAATTTAACATGGTATCAAAGCAAGATTACTAGATCTGAGAGGCTATCGTTTTCCGCGATTGAAGAAACTGATCGCAATTTTTGAAAATCATAATTGTGATTTTCGTTTGAAAATCAGAAAATCAAAATTGAAACTGCAACTGTTGTGAATCGATTGAGATTAAGCGATCGATTCAAATCGAAGGAAGAGATCGAGGAATCGAAGGAGTTCCTTATGAAAATCGAAATTGTGATTTCCTTCGAAAAATCAGAGAATCGAAGGAATTTCTTCTGAAAATTCAGAATTGAAATCGAGGAACAGTAAGATTGAGGTAATCTCTGTAAAATATACTTTTCTTCTGTAAAATAAAAAATGGAGAATCGTAGAACTGAAAATCGAAATCGCGATTGAAAAATCGAAATCGCTATTTTTTCTGAAAATCAGATAATCGAAGATCGATTCATCTTATTTGTTCCGCTATGGAGATGTTATCATTTTCTGCGGATACATTCATCCTTTGGCTATCTTTGCGACGTCGAAGATCGCCGAAATTATTTCTAGAGGTATTTTCGTATTATTCCGTGTTGGTGAATCGTTTTGTAATGTTAGAATTGAATTCGTATTGGTGAATTGATGAATTGAAGAAAAGGTGTTGAGTTCGTCGTTGTTGTTGTTGATAGCTGTTGTTCCCGGTTTTGTGTAGGTATTATAATCTGCTGCTGGAAAGTGTTATAATTAAAGGTGTCTAACGGGCCGAACCGGTCGGGCCGATAACCCTTACGGTTTAAGGTCCGGACGATTCTGCGTCCGGTTCACCGACTCAAGGCCAACCGGTCGATTCGTTCTGGATTTCAGTCGGCCGTCTTGGTCAAGTGCGAACAGTCCTACGTCCGTTTTTTCTAGTATTTATTTTTTATAATATAAACTAAATTCAATTTAAATATGTAATATAATAATATAATATATAATTTAGTTTTATATATTAAAATTGAAACTTTAAAGTTAACTTTCTATTTTACCGTTTATACTTTATAGTTTATAGTTTATACTTTATAGTTTATAGTTTATAGTTTATAACTTTATACTTTATATTTATTTTATAGTTTACTTTATATAGTTTATACTTTATACTTTATAGTACTGTTATAGTTATACACTTATAGTCTTATACAGTTATACTTTATAGTTTATAACTTTATATTGTAATTATACTTTTATTAATTTATTAGATTAGTAGATATAAGTTAACAAATAAGTAATAACAGATTAACAACTAAATAGATAGTAAAATTAAAATTAATGATAAGATGTAAACTTTTGAACTTTCATAATGTTAATAAGAGTACATAATGAAGTAATAATAATTTTATTTACATGTTATGCATCCTTCTTGCAAGTTCTTCGTAATCTATAGGTTGATTGAATTGGTTATGCTCCAAGCCTCTAAATCTGGAGTATTAATTCCGATCCGCCTCATTAGCCTTCCAAAATATTGCCTATTTCTTCATCTTTCGGAGAATTAACGTCTCCACATCCTTGATTTCTTTTCTCTGATCTGATCCAATCCCTTAAGCAGACTAACACTTCTAATGTGCTTCCACCCAATGAGTGACGTGTGTCTCCTATTTGATCTCGTGCTTGGCTAAATGCACTTTCAGAAGCCACTGTTGAGATCGACACGTTAAGAACATCTCGGGCCATCGCTGCAAGTACCGGTAATTGCCTTTTGTTATCCTTCCACCATTGTAAAGGGTCAAAACTTTTCTTCGGCTCCGCTGGCTTTTGCAAATAAAATTGCATCTCATCGCAAGATCGACTTGTGCTTGCTTGTGTTGTAAAAGTGCTCCATATGTCTAAAGATTCTTCTTCATCGTCATCAGCATTGAATCATGCAGGTGTAGACACAGAAGCATAACTAGAAGGAATATTAGTAGCAGAGTTGTTGTTGTCATGTAATGTAGCATAATATTCATATAATGTAGTTAAATTAGTATCAAGTGTACTTATGCAATCAAATGAAGATGGAGTTTCTGTTTCACCAACTTCCATATAAGTATATAAACTAAATATTAAATTATGACAATCTACTTTTTTAATAGAAGGATTTAAGACTGCACCAATACAATAAATATCAGAAATAGGGAAAAAATATTTTTTAAACTTTTCAAACATAAGTGTAACTGCATCTGTATATTTCACATTTGATTTTAAACCATAAAGTAAATATGAAATTTCAGCTATATGAGCTAAAGCATTACAAACTGTTGGGTAATAAGATCACGAAAAATTCAACGATGGCGATGTAAAATTTACGTAAATTTTTTAAAAGTTCACCAATTGATTTCCAATGTTCGTCGGTTAACATATACATCACGTTCTTACAATGCGCATTTGCAACATGTGTTATGAGGTCTTTATACTTATAACATTATTTTAAAAATAAATAAGTATAATTCCACCGTGTAATAATCTCTTCTGGCATGAATTTAGGTCTCAAATTAAATTGTTTACATTTTTCTTTAAATTCTATAATTCTATTTTTCCTATTATTACCCTGAATAACTCCAACAGCTCTTTTGACAAGTTTTATTTCAGGTGAAAATAAATCAAGATCACTTTTAACAATTAAATTATAAATATGACAAGCACAACGAACATGAAATATATGAGGAAGTGGTGGGTGTAGCTCCGCTTTTAAAAGATCTACAGCAGCAGTATTATTAGATGCATTATCGAATGATACACAAAGTATTTTATTATAAAGATTATATTTTTGGGCATTAGAACTAATAGTTTCGCTTATATATTTTCCAGTATGACTTTGATCCTCGTCATACGCAAAAGCAATAATACGTTTTTCCATTCTAAAATTTTCATCAATCCAATGACAAGTAATTGTTAAATAATCATAACCGTTTAATGCATGTCCAATGTCTGAAGTAAAACTAATTAGGCATGGAAGGTTAGCAAACAAATATTGCAAGAAAATAACATAATCATTATGAAGTCTAAAAATATCGGCTCTAGTAGTACTACGAGGAACACCTTAAAAAAAGGATTATATACTCTTTGAATATATGTAATTAAAATATGAAGAAGAAGCAAAAGAAAAAGGTAAACAACCTCCGACAATCATTTTTGCTAATTCAATGCGATCCTTTTTTGGATCGTACTTAGCCACCCCCTCAGTTAATGGATTAAGTTGTTGTTAACCGGGTTCTAAATCAGAGACATCATTCCATTGTGTCGTATGATCGTGTTTTATATGTCTACCTATAGTGCCCGTCCCCCCGTCACCACCCCCTGTCTTATGTTTATAAGTTCTCCCACAAATATTACATCTAACTCTATCAGTACCCACAACTTTATCATAAAAGAGCCACACTTTACTCCTTTTTTTGCTCACGGTTACGATAAAGGAGGTCTACGACTACCACTAGCAGTACCAACATTGACAGAAGGAACACTAGTAGGTGTAGGAGGTTCTTGTTCTTCAAGTTCATCAATATTATCTAATTGAACGTTATCATATTCATTATCTTCTATTCCAAAATCTTCTTGCATTTGATCATAATATATATTTTGATTAGATGATGAAGAACCTACAAATTCTTTACCCCTTGAACTAGATTTACGGCACAGTCCCGACGCAATTCCCCTTAGTAAAGACATTATAAAATATTTAAATAATCAACAAATAAATATGACAATTTAATAAAATAATTAGAGAATGAAACGAATGTACCAAACTTCGGGATTCAGAATTCAATTGAAACTCGAAGCTCGAAGTCTTGCGTCTTGCTACTTTGAATTTGAAAACTAATAATAATAATAACTTGAAATTGATAATAAAGATGATTAAGAGAGTATGAGAAATTGAGAATAAGAGAATTGAGAGAAATGTTGTGTGATAAAAATGAAAACAATGTAGAGAATTTATAGATTTTTTAAAGGGTAAAAATGTAATTAAAAAAAAACAAACAAAAAAAAAAACAAAAAAAACAAGCCAAACGGTCGAAATGACGGTTGGCACAGCCCCCCCCCCCCCAGTACCAACGGTAACATTACCGTTTGGGCACATTTTATATATATATATATTTTTTTTTTTTTATTCTGGGATGCCAGGTAATGGAACCGATTTTTGTTCTGAGGGCCTAACCGTCCGCCTTACTGGTTTTTTCCTAACCCGTGCGGGTTGGGGTTGGGGCCAATCCAACCCTGACGGTATGCCCTACCGGTCGGCGATCGGTTTGCTACGTCAACCGGGCCGGTGAGCAGTATAGTTATAATGAGCTGGAATTTGCTGGCTTGTGAATTGTTTGTTGTTGTTGTGTTGGTATTGCTGATCAGTGAGCCATTGCTGGTCTGTTACTCTACTTCTGATGCTATTGTTTCAAGAGCAGCAGCTGGTGTTGATGCGACTGATGTTTGCCGAGAATACTGATTTTTCTAGTTGTGACAGTGCTCGATGGAAGTTATTGTCCTTTATTGAACTGAGTATAATGTTGTGTAATTGTTAGAATTGCTGTTGACACCCAATTTTGACCCTCTCGTCCAGTCATTAACTATAAAATTATATTTTTTCAAAATAAGTTGAATAATTTTATAATAATAAAATGCAACAATAAAACATTAATACATGCATGAATAAGCGATGACACCGAATTTTACGTAGAGTATTAAGTATTTCTTGAGTCTCATGTCCACATTCGTCATTTTAATAACAAGCAATTTCATGAATATTATTCATAATTTAAGCCCTATTTTCCATTAATTAAAACTCAAACAATTCTTAATGACAAATAAATAATAAATAAATACATAAAATAAATAATTTAACAATAGCGTCGCATCAATCATTCCTTAAAATTATAGCTACATTTACATAAAACCCAAAGCAATTTCATAAACAAATTAAACCCCATTCAATTTTAATTTAACATCGCAAAATACGCATAATAAATAAGATTTTAATAACGGCATCACATTATAAAATATTAAGCACTAATTAAATAGCACGCCCGTTTTTATTTTTGTAATAATTTAAACTCAAGCTTAGACTAATAAAGTACCTAAATAATTTAATCATAATTTAAATTTCATTTATTTACCACTAATTAAAATTAATACCTAGAATTTAATAGTCCACAAGCCCCTTAATTTCGCCCAGCCCACCTCCCCAACCCGCGGCCCATTTCCTATTATTACCCACGGCCCAATTCCCCTCTAATAAACCCATCAACCATGTTACACCTCGTATGTTAAGACAAAGATTAAGAACGTCATTAAGAACTAAGATTCGAATTATTGGAAATTAAGTACATTCTTACATGTTAATACGTATTAATTTTGGAAACGACGAGTGTGACATCGGAAAAGTTCTCTAATGATAGTCGAAAATGTATATATATTCTCATTAAGGATTAGTAATATGTTATAAGAATTACGACAACGAGAATACGAGACCTTATGGAATTTTCGGGAATTAGAAGAAGTGGAACCTAAGCTTTAATTAATACTTGAGGGACTAAGTTAATTAGAGAACTAGGGACCAAAGTGTATATTAAGGGATAAGGCTACAAAAAAAATATATAGAATAGACAAAAAAATCTATTTGCTGTCGAAAGAAAAGGAAAAAAAAGAGAAGAAAGAACAAGGACTTTAGGCGTTTGGCCATTAGAGGTTCCAACAAATTTTTTTTTTTCTTTCTTTGTTTGCCACTGCTACATCAAAGTTCTGCAAATTTCTTTTGCCAAAGAATACACCCAAATCAGTGGGCAATTCTCGGACAGCTGGCCGAATTTTAGGGCTGGAATTTCTTCAATTTTGGACAAGTTTTCTTGAAGGAAAAGGTGTAAGAATGAGGGATTAACATGGTAGAATGGTTGCATGTTGGATTGGAGATGAAGAAGTGAAGGATTGGACTAGAAATTGAAAGAAAATTGGGCTTGAAAAATCGAAAAGTGAGCAGTTTTTTTGAGCATTCTCTTAAGGTAAAAACTTTTTTTTTTTGTGATATAAATGAAATGCTTATTTTCAGAATTTAGGAGATGGTTTTGGGTTAATAAAACAAGCCTAAATTATGATGGAACGTGAATAAGAATCGCTTATAGTTGTTGTTAGAATTGGTTGGCAAAGTTCGAACTAAAATAGTTAGATATTGGCTTCAATGGTTGAATTGTATGTTGCTTACCATTTGCATGTTGAGACTTGAAATGTAGCCTTGACGATTAAGAGATAATTATTTGAATGAAATAATTGCAAGATGAATTGAAATGTTTAAGAATTTAAAAGAAAAAGTTTGGAATTGATAACATGTCGATACGGCCGGGAAATTGATAGAAATTATTGAATATGTTTGGTAATGTATTACGGGCTGAACTAGTATGTAAATAAGCTACAAACATGCATAAGTATTGCAATAAGATACCTATACATGCCTCGAAAGGATTAAGTGTAAGAAAGATGTTAATTTTATATATTCTGGAATAAAGGGGAAATTGTTGGTTTGAATTGAATTGTTGGTTTGAATTGGATTGTAGCTGGAGTTGAATTGTTGGTTGATTTGGATTATTGGAAAATTGTGGATACGCACATAAACAAAGGAAATGCTGCCCAAATTTTTGTAGAAATAAGGGAGCCTTTAAGCATATAACTTACATTAGGAACCATAGAATTGACGAGCATGTTGTTCCTTATCATAGGTTGAAGTACTAGACGAGGAATACTTTAATACCAAGCTGATTAGTTCGCCTAAGAGGTATGTAAGGCCTTTCCTTCTTTCTTTTGACATGATTTTTAGTAAAGTACGACGGACGTACTTAACTCCTACCAATTCAGTTTTAAGAATGATTATTTACTAATGATTATGATTCAGTAACAGAGTTTATGGTAGTAATGCTATTGAGAGTCACATAATGATTTTAGCTGCATACAGTTGCTCATGATATCTACTCGTGCTAAGTGTTACTATTTCATTCCACTGAGTCGGGCGGATCATGTTCGTGCGCCCATGCATCATTCATCGAGTCCTCACTGTAGGCGAGACACATTATATATATCTGATTACATCGAGTCCCCTCGTAAAGCGGCCGAGACATATTCTGTGTGACGTCTGATTCCATCGAGTCCTCCATGTAGGGTCGAGACATGTTATCTGATTTTATATCTGACATGAAACACGATGTTTTATGATTCGATACATGATATGCTTTTGAACATGATTCTCGCTTTATAGCTTGATGACTCTCTGTTTTACTTGCGATTGTTATTGATTTCTGATATTTTATGTTTTACATACTCGACATTATCTGCATCGACCACTTTCTCGAAGTGCGTTCATGCCGCAGTTCGGGAGTTCGAATAGGTGACCCTCCGTCTAGGATTTACATCTAAGATTGGAGAGCTCCTTTGTTCCGGAGCCAGCTATTTTTGGTACAGACCTTTATTTTTCAGACTTATGCATATTTTGGGCACGACGGGGTCCTGTCCCGTCATATGTCAGTATTACTCTCTGTAGACAGTTGTGGGTTGGATGTTTGTACTTCATTTTGGGTTTTGATGTCGTTATTTAGTAGCAGCCTTGCCGGCTTGCGTATTTTGACTTATGCCTTTGTGCGTGTGATGTGGTTGGTGACAGCCTAGTCGGCTAGCCCATTATGACTGTTATTTTGTTGTTGTTTTGGCAGCCTTGTCGGCTCGCCCGTTTTTAGGGATATGTTGCAAAAGCAGCGTTGTGCTGCCAAAATTTATGTAGACATCTGTATTAATTGGATTAAGAGTGACAAGTCAGTATTGAAGTCCAATTAGGACGTTAATCACGGCCCGTCGGGTCGGGTCGTGACAAAAAATGGTATCAAAGCAGTTAGTCCTTGGAATGTCTACAGACCGTGTTTAGTAGAGTCTTGTGTATGGGTATGTTGTGCACCATACTTATACACAGGAGGCTGCCAAACATTTAGGATTGTTTCTATTCTTCCATCTCTTAGATCGTCCTATAGAGCTGTGTTATTAGGATGATCCGTTTTCTGATAATTTACTATGTTTACAGCTATGCCTCAGGAAAGCGCGTGGCGGAAGGGCAAATCTGATGAGGACACTAGTGCACGGAGCTACCGTGTCTTACGCGGTCTACTCACGAGAGTGTGTCCCCGACGACGTTCGCTCGTCACGATTCTAGAGGCTCCTTCTCAGGGGGCAACATTACCCGTATCCGAGGCCCCAGTACCTGAGCCTTCAGTTCCCCAGACATGGGCACTGGATGGAGATTTGAGAGAGACAGTCCAGTTATTAGCAAGGATAGTGGCGGGATAGGTTCATAGGCAGGCCGTGATTAACCCAGGTAAACAGTTTGAGGGTTAGAGATTTCCTGAGTTGCAGTCCGCCGGAGTTTTACGGTTCCAGGCCTGAGGATGATCCACATGAGTTCATCCGCCAGCGAAGGACATTGAGGTGATTCGAGCTTGGAAGCCGTCGATTATATTAGCGTCATCTGGGTTGCGCGATATAGCAATCAACTGGTTTGAGTCCTGGGAGTTGTCTAGGGGCGAGGCTGCTCCTCCTGCAGTATGGGATGAGTTTTCAGAAGCATTCCTTGGCCACTTTATGCCTCCGGAGATGAGACGGGCAAGAGTCGACGGGTTTCTGATTGCGGCGAGAATGGGAGGCGGTCGAGAGTATAGCTTGAGTTCGACTCGCCCGGCGTCTGCGCACTATGGTAGCGAGCATGGTGGATAGGGTGCACCGTTATGTGATGGGTTGGACCGTTATCTTATTGATGGGTGCTGGCAGCGGCCGACCATGGACATCGCCGGATCACGAGCATTTGCGCGAATTGATGAGCAACATGGGAGACGGCGGAAAGTCGGGGCGAAGATCAGCCCGAGGCGGGGCAGCGAGGTTTTGGTGGCGTCCGGCGGCGATCTCGGTATTCCTCCGGCCCGGCCAGTACACCTCGCGAGACTCGGTAGACAATTTGATCGCTCGGGGCATTGAGGCTGGTCGGGAGCTCCGGCGGCAAAGTCATAAACGCATTGCGAGGTTACGGCGGTGGAACCATCTCTCCTCGATGTCCATGTGCGCGTCATCCGAAGTGTCGCGTTAATCTTTACTTGTTTTTCTTGCGGCCGTCCAGGCCATTTGATGAGGGAGTGTCCGTATAGAGATGGCACAGGTGTTATGACTCAGCCTACGGGTTCTATTGCCGGTTCGTCGACTCTGATTATCGCCCCAGGCGGTACTCGAACATCACCGGTGGCGTGGCGGCCGTGGCGAGTTCGATTGGCGGTCCTTCGAACCGCATTTATGCCATGGCGATGAAGCGCGACGAAGCGTCGCGGATGTTATCGCAGTGCATTATCGGTATTTTCCTATGATGTGTATGCTTTGATTGATCCAGGTTCCACCTTGTCCTATATATCCCCTCTTGTTGCTAGTAGGATAGGGATAGAACCTGAGCCTATAGAACCATTCGAGGTAGCTACACCGGTGGGAGATTCGGTTATAGCTAGGCGTGTGTATAAAAATTGCTCGGTGGCGATATATAGTCGTCGTACCTCAGCAGACTTGATAGAGTTGGATATGATCGACTTCGACGTTATTATGGGTATGGATTGGTTGGCCTCTTGTTTTGCCAACGTTGATTGTCGAGAGAGGTTGGTTCGATTCCAGTTTCCAGACGAACCGGTTATTGAGTGGAAAGGAAACACCGCATCGCCGAGGGGTAAGTTTATTTCATACCTCAAGGCAAGGAAGATGGTTCGAAAGGGGTGCATTTATCACTTAGTTCGGGGACATGATACGGAGGCCGAGTACGGCCGCCGATCGATTCAGATAGTCAGTGAGTTTCCGGATGTTTTCCCAGATGATCTCCCAGGTCTTCCTCCAGAGCGGGAGATAGATTTCAGTATAGATATATTGTCAGGTACCCAACCTATATCCATTCCTCCTTATAGAATGGCACCTGCAGAGTTGAAGGAGTTAAAGGAACAGTTGAGAGACCTATTAGAGAAGGGCTTCAATAGGCCTAGTTCATCTCCAAGTGCGGCGTGTTATTCGTAAAGAAGAAGGATGGTTCGTTGCGGATGTGCATTGACTATAGGCAGCTGAATAAGGTAACCATCAAGAATAGGTATCCCCTTCCCAGGATTGATGACTTGTTCGATCAGTTGCAGGGCGCTAAGTACTTCTCGAAGATAGACCTGCGATCCGGTTATCATCAGGTACGGGTTAGAGAGGCAGATATCCCAAAGACTGCGTTCAGGACCCGGTACGGACATTATGAGTTCAGGGTAATGTCGTTTGGGTTGACTAATGCTCCAGCAGTGTTCATGGACCTTATGAGCGGTGTTCAAACCATTCTTGGATACATTTGTTATAGTATTCATTGATGACATCACAGTATATTCGCTCGGAGCGAGCACGCGGATCACGAGGCGATGCCAGAGTCCTCCCAAGACGCAATTGTATGCCAAATTTTCGAAATGTGAGTTTTGGTTGGCCTCAGTGGCATTCTTGGGGCATATTGTCGGTGCAGATGGTATTCGGGTGGATACTCAGAAGATTGAGGCGGTGAAGACATGGCCCAGGCCCACTACACCTACTGAGTGCAGCGATTTTAGGTCTAGCAGGGTATTATAGGAGGTTTGTGGAAAATTTTGCCTCGATCTCAGCACCCTTGACTAGGCTAACCCAGAAGGTAGCTAAGTTCCAGTGGATCGATGCTTGTGAGCACAGTTTTCAGTTGTTGAAGGATAGGTTGACTTCGGCCCCAGTTTTGACTCTTCCGGAGGGGTTAGACGGGTATGTGATTTATTGTGATGCTTCAGGTATCGGGTTAGGGTGTGTGTTGATGCAACATGGCAAAGTTATAGCTTATGCCTCCCGACAGCTCAGAAAACATGAAAAGAATTATCCCACTCATGATTTAGAGCTAGCGGCGGTGATTCATGCTTTGAAGATATGGAGACATTACTTGTATGGTGTTCATGTTGATATTTACACAGATCATAAAGTCTTGATACATCTTTAAGCGAAGGCGAATCGAGACAAAGCGGTGGCTTGAGTTGCTAAAGGATTATGATGTTGATATTACACCACCGAGGAAGGCCAGCGTTGTGGCGGATGCTCTCGGTAGTAGATCCATGGGTAGTTTGTCGGATGTCGCCGGACGGAAAGAGATGGTTCGAGAGATTCATAGGCTAGACCTTGGAGTCCGTGGCGGATTACGAGATAGTGGTATTCTTGTTCGAGAGTTCTTGAGTCCTCTATCATAGAAGAGGTAAAGAGATGCGATATGATGATCTGTTACGGCGCGATATAGAATGCGACTCTCCAAAGGAGAAGGCTTTATTTGAGGTGACCTCGAGGGTGTGCTACGATATGATGGTAGGTTATGTACGACATTGCGAGTGCGTCGGCCGAGTTATGGGTGAGGCGCACAATGCCCGTTATTCTATTCATCCAGGGTCGACGAAAATGTATCATGACCTTAGGAGCTTGTATTGGTGGGATGACATGAAGAGAGATGTGGCAGAGTTTGTTGCTCAGTGCCCGAATTGTCAACAGGTTAAGGTCGAGCATCGAGCACGGTGGGCTCTGCGGCGATAGAGGTCCCGACTTGGAAGTGGGAGGTGATTAATATGGATTTTATTACAGGTTTCCCTCGTACTCAGCGAAAGTGTGATTCCATCTGGGTTATTGTAGATAGACTGACAAAATCAGCCCATTTTCTTCCAGTTCGGACTACTTATTCAGCTGAGGACTATGCTAGATTATACATCAGGGAGATAATGAAGATGCATGGGGTTCCTATATCTATCATATCTGACCGAGGAGCCCATTTCACGGCTAACTTCTGGAGATCTTTTCAGAAAGGATTGGGAACGCAGGTGAGTCTCAGCACATCATTTCATCCTCAGACGGATGGGCAGATAGAGCGTACCATACAGACACTGGAGGATATATTGAGGGCTTGTATTATTGATTTTAGAGGTAGCTGGGATGACCACTTGCTGCTTATTGAGTTTGCCTACAATAACAGCTACCACTCTAGTATTCAGATGGCCCCGTATGAGGCTTTGTATGGGAGAAAGTGCAGGTCGTCCATTGGTTGGTTTGACGTAGGTGAGGATCAGTTGATTGGTCCAGATATAGTTCAGCAGGCTGTCGACAAGGTGAAACTCATACAAGAAAGATTACTAGCACTCGAGTCGTGAAGTCATATCGCGATGTCGGCGACGCTAGAGTTTCGGTCGGTGGTGGGTATTCTTAAAGGTATCACCCATGAAGGGTGTGATGAGATTTAGAAAGAGGGGGAAGCTTAGCCCGAGGTATATTGGGCCTTATCGGATCATTCGCAGGATAGGCCAGGTCGCCTATGAGTTGGAGTTACCCTCAGACTTGGAAGCAGTACATCCAATTTTCCATGTGTCTATGCTACGGAAGTGTATTGGTGACCCTTCCAGAGTCTTCCCTGTGGACGATGTCGGTGGTGAGGGTTGTCTATGAGGAGAGTCCCGTGGCCATATTGGATCGCCAAGTCAGGAGGCTGCGGACTAAGGATGTTGCATCCGTCAAGGTGTTATGGCGGAACAATAATAGAGAGGAAATGACTTGGGAGGCTGAGGACGAGATGAAGATGAAGTATCCTCACTTATTTCCTATACCTCCAGGTAATTCAATCTAACTCCCTTAATTGATTATGGTATTGGTGAACTTTATATGTGTGTGTTTTTTTTATGGCCCTGTGTGACATCTGCTGGGTTGCTGGATATAGATGGTTAGTCACTATTATAAAGGATGCCTTACCGAAATTTCTAGAACTTGAGACTTGTTATGAACATCCGAGGACGAATGTTTCTAAGGGGAGAAGAATGTTACACCTCGTATGTTAAGACAAAGATTAAGAACGTCATTAAGAACTAAGATTCGAATTATTGGAAATTAAGTACATTCTTACATGTTAATACGTATTAATTTTGGCAACGACGAGTGTGACATCGGAAAAGTTCTCTAATGATAGTCGAAAATGTATATATATTCTCATTAAGGATTAGTAACATGTTATAAGAATTACGACAACGAGAATACGAGACCTTATGGAATTTTCGGGAATTAGAAGAAGTGGAACCTAAGCTTTAATTAATACTGTAACACCCCATTTTAACCGGAGTCGAAACGGGAGTAATACGTATGGTTAATTCCTAGGTGTATTTAAAGGAGTCGCCACCTAATTATTATAGTGAATTAGGACACTTATTAAATAGCATAAAAAATGTTATAAATGATCTCCATTTAATGGTCTGCAAAATTAATGAGATTCTGAATTAGGGTTCTTTATTATCCTAAAGGGAATGAGTTAGACATCCTTTAAGATCCGCTAACTTGCGGTTATCCGTTCAAACCTAGGTTAATTATATTTTGACTTTTATTCTACCTATTCTAAACATTTTTACATAATTTACAATTAAAATAAAATGCAATATAAAAATAGTAAAACTAAAATTTAAATGAGACATAAGATAAAACTCCGGGACATCTTTAGCCCTTTTTAGGCTTTCTGCACAAGATGATCTCCGGGTACCTGCATAAACAATTAGTAAAAGTGTTAGTAATAGAATAAATAGTTTTAAAGTAATAACAAGAATTAATAAATAAAGCAAAAAATAAATCCGTCTTTTGTACAAGGAAGGCCTTGAAAATCAGACGGAGATTCCTTCATCGGCCGAATTATGATGCTCATGTCACAAAATGTTTAATAAATAAAATATAACATCTAACTGAAATGAAATAAACAAAGATGGTGAAGTAGCCCACAAAGTCTCGGAGCTAGTGACCACCGCAACAAAACTCAGATAAATAAATGAAGAAATAACATAATTCATTGAAAGTTGAAACACACAAAAAATGAAAGCAAGATTCAAACACAATTATACAAAGCAATCCCAACTCCCAAGAAAACAAATAACGTAAATAAAAACCCAAAATATTGATTAAACAAAATTCAAGACTGTTGTTGACTTTTAGGACCCATAAAACAAAACTGCAAGAGAAAAACAAGAATGCAAACATCTTCTAAAAAACTAGTAAAAAGGAAGAATCTTTGATAAACTCAAGCCAAAAAATAATAAAGAAATGAAGATCCACATATTAATGAAAGAGTTCGAATAAAAACAAGAAACACAATAAAAGATTAGCTGCTAAGTGTCAGCAACTTAAGGAATTTCAAAAAAATAAAAGAAAAGAGAAAAGTTTAGATGGCAACAAAAATAGAGAGAGCTATTAGGTTGTTATTGTTTTTTTTTAGGGGGAAAGGAGGTATTGCGGCTGAGTGTTAGAGAAAGGTTTTGGGATTTTAAAGTGAAAATGGAGGAGTAGCCAAACGGGTGTGCGGCTGAAGTGGGGAGTTGTGGAGTTAGGGGTAGACGGCTAGGGTTTGATAATAGGTCTGAAGGGATTTAAGGAGAAGAGGGTTATATGGGCGGCTGGGGTTAATAGTGTAGAGGTAGGGTTAGGTAGAGTGTTTATTTTATAGGGTGAGATTAGGTTTAGGGTTTTGGGTATTGGGCTTTGGGTAGTGGGTATTGGGTATTGAGTATTGGAGGAAAAAGATGAAAGGTGTATTGGGCCTCAGTTTGGGCTTCGGTTTTTTGCGGATTGGACTGGTTTGGCAAAAATGCAAAATGGGTTAATTATTTAGCAGAAAAATTATTTAAAAGATGCAAAATTATTAAAATGCAAATGTCGATGTAATAGTAATAAAAAATACAATATTTGAAAAAATGTTTAATACCTAATTAAAAGTAAAAAACATGATGCAAATTTACAAAAAATAAAATAACATAGAATGTTAGGTAAAAAATATACAAAAATGTCAAGAATTGTGATAGAATGCGGTGTCCTAAAATGCTTAAAATTGCAAGAAATAACTAAAAGATGGGTCAAAATTGGGTGTCAACAAATACTTGAGGGACTAAGTTAATTAGAGAACTAGGGACCAAAGTGTATATTAAAGGATAAGGCTACAAAAAAAAATATAGAATAGACAAAAAAATATATTTGTTGTCGAAAGAAAAGGAAAAAAAAAAAGAAGAAAGAACAGGGACTTTAGGCGTTTGGCCATTAGAGGTTCCAACAAAAAAATATTTTTTTTTCTTTCTTTGTTTGCCACTGCTACATCAAAGTTCTGCAAATTTCTTTTGCCAAAGAATACACCCAAATCAGTGGGCAATTCTCGGACAGCTGGCCGAATTTTAGGGCTGGAATTTCTTCAATTTTGGACAAGTTTTCTTGAAGGAAAAGGTGTAAGAATGAGGGATTAACATGGTAGAATAGTTGCATGTTGGATTGGAGATGAAGAAGTGAAGGATTGGACTAGAAATTGAAAGAAAATTGGGCTTGAAAAATTGAAAAGTGAGCAGTTTTTTTGAGCATCCTAAATACATGAATGGAAATGTTCCCTTTGTGAAATCAGTAATACCTTTTCTTGCTGAATCAAGTTACTAAGAGTCTTAGCATGCATATAAACAGAACTCTCCTTTTATCGAATTGCCAGAAACTTCTTCATACTCCTTCAAAGTCTGTCTTAACTCTTTGTAAAATCATTCTATTTGCTTCTGTTGGAAATTCTTCAAACAACTCCTCTTTAAATTTAACAATATCCTCCCTAAAACTTAGTTTCTTAAAAATATCTCCAAAAGTTTCCTTACTCCATAATAATAGAGCAGTCTTGACATTCTTTAGTTTCGGTATACAAGAAACTAAATCATCTTAATCAACAACAGTGTGCAAATTTTGATTTAGCGCCTAAAAGAACGCTTCATATTCCGTCCAAAACTTGAGGAATCTAAATGGTTTTTACTCACATGCATAGATTAATCACCATAAGTTAACAACTAAGGGGCATGGTCTAAACTTGTTCTTATTACATGTTCCACTTCCATTTGTCCAAACTCAGCTAAAATAAATGTTTGCCAACATTCTATCGAACCTCTTAAAAAGTCTGATCATTATCGGCTCCTTCATTCCACTACTTAAAATGACTCCCTTTAAATTCAATTTCAAACATTTCACATGAATTAGTACAAAATGCAAAAATCCTCACGCTCTGCAGGATATATATAAAGATCGCCTATTGTCTCCCTTTCATTTATAATAACATTGAAATCCTCACTAACTAGCCAATGATCCCTCATATCGTCGACAATATAGTATAAACTATCCCAGAGACAACCTTCCCAATGCATCATTCTTTGCATATATCATAGTATATCTACCTAGTTCATGTAACTTCTTCACCAGTGAGTCCTTAAGTTTGTCATGTTAATCATCCCTCATATTATCTCTGATTAAGTTTCTTTGCTGATCAATATATTTAGGATAGACATATCCGCTTCCACTGCCCTGTTCTGCTCCACATTGGACATCATTGTCCCATCTTCATTTAATATCACTGCGTTACTATTATTAGAGTTGTTATCATTGGTACACACCTCCTGACTCTTGTCAACATTCTGCTCCTCATTAACTTTTACTGCTACAAAAGCTCATTCAACCTGTTCTTTAGTAGTAAGAGTTACTTTTGATTCTTCTATAAATTGTGGGTCCTTAATGAGTTGTTTTACTTCTACCACCTTACCATCGTCGTCTTCCTTATTCTATTTATTTCCATATTCTTCCCCAGTATCTCTTTGTTCCTCCTTATTGCATTATTACCACTTGTCTCCTCAAGTGACATTTGTTTTATCCTCTCGTTGGACTTACTAACTCAGTGGTGTCTTTGGCTACGTCAACATTTGTCACTTTGGCTATATCACACTGAATATCTATTATCACTTCGTTGAATTCATCTATATCTTTGTACCTCTCTTATCTGTTTTCCATCCTTCTATTATGGTCTGTAGAAATTCAGGATTCAACCTTCACCTATTAAAGTGTCTGAACTTATACTAAGTCTTTATGCCTACTTCTCATCCAATTAACCCAAGAGAATGTTCATATAGACCTGGTTTCTTGAAAACACCTTAGAAGCATGTAGGTTATCAACTCATTCTTGATTTGTAAGTCTTTGCTATACACTTGCATGCCACTCATTTCACCATGTCGCTACATCTTGCTTAAAACCCTTATCTCGGTCTTAGCGACGCATGACACTTCACTCTTCTATTCCATTTTAATGCCGATTGAATTCACTCATTGTGCCTATGGTCCTTGTATATCGGCCGTATAACCTTACAATATCTATCCACAATTCTTTTTAAGAGCCACATCATTAAACGCCTACACCAAGTCACATGAAAACTTCTCTTTGTACCACATGTGTTACCCAAAGATATCAATTATTTTGTACAGCTTTTAATATCTACCTCATCGAAATGAGGCTTCCAAGAGACCAAATAACACCATCTTAGCATTCTGCGTGAACCAATGCATTGAAACTGTGCATGAATACATACCTTGGTTACCAATCCTTTAAATAACTTCTTAACTGAAAATATGAACTCCAGAGGTTACAATATTTAAAATGCTTGACACAACTATACACTAATAGGATACTCATCATTCCCAAGTTCTAAGTCATTTGCGAAAGAAACTCAATTAATCCCTATGTCGATACTTTGACATTCGATCCAAAGTAAGAAAAATGTTTTCATTCATATATATCAATCTTATTATTCCAGAAGTAATAGCCCCTTCTCATTCTTACATGGAAACAATATTCTTTTGCAGTTTCCTACCTTCACATAGTCCAACAACATGGTATACACTAAAACAGTCACAGATTCTAACAATTAGCGCTCCAAATTTAATTAGAGGTATGAAGGAGAAAAGAATAGGTAAGCTTCATTTTCTATCTTTGGAAGGAAAAGTTCAATCTCTGTAACTGATCGGTGTATTTTATATACACCTTTTGAGTCAGTTTTAGTTAGTCTTTTGTCCCTTTTTGTACAAATAAGTGTCGTATTAGGATAGTTTTCCTTTCTTTTGAGTCAAAGTGGTTAAAATGGCCAAATGGCGGAAAATGAGCTAAAAGAGGGCAAAAGAGGAGGTTCCAGAGCTAAAAACAGAGAAAGTGGCGAACGAGGCTGAAACCCAGACCAGCGCGCCTCCTGCGATCGAAGCGGGCGCGGCGCCAACATCGAGAGAGGCTGCGAAGACCAGCGCGCGCCTACGCCAACGATAGCGAGCGCGGCGCTAAACATCCGAAAACTCTGAAGTAGCGCCACGGCTGCATACAGAGAATGAGGCCGCGGCGCCGAATCACTGAAGGACCACGAAGTTTGTGCCGCGGCTAAAGCGAACATGGCCGACGCGAAAAATCGAGTTTTGGGCGAAATTGCAGGCGGGCAAGGAAAAGAGAGGCGGTTTTCGACTATAAAAGGAGAACCCTAGGCGATTTTAGGGTTCCTTCGCACAACACAAGACTTTCTTGCTTGGAGATTGGAGACCATAGTTTAGTAAATTTTCTTTCCTTTTCTTGTTTTTATTTCAGTTTTATGAAGAACATGGAATTAGTTCTTGTCATGTCAATGACTAGGAACTAATTCCTCTATAGGGCTTTCCATGTTGAATCTCTAGAAACTTATGTTATGATTTAATGCATGCTTATGGTTATTCTTCTTCTTGTTGAGATCTATCCAATAATTAAATTGAATGCTTGGTAGTTAATTGACAACTAATTATCACTATATGATTTCTAATCAGACTCCGAAATGAGGGGATTGTGAATATGTTGTAAGTTGGGTAGACATTCTTGGATTGGGGATGAAAATACCTCAATTATTTATGTAGCGTTAACGAGAGGCTTAACAACCCTAATTTTACTCATTGTGCGTGACGGTTAACTAGGTTCTTAGTCTTAATCCTCCTATAGAGTTATCCTTATCACCGAAAGGTATGTAAGGTGCAATACTGGGGTTGAGTGTTTATATAACCCTAACGGGAGTATAAAACGATTTAGTGAACCTGCTTTCTCCAAAAGAAGAAGACCATAAGTTATTGCATTAATAAGTAACATAAGCGGATAGTGAGGAAACGTGGAAGCCCTATTCTCATCACAACTGAAGTAAACTCATTAGTTAAATTAGCCTTTATAATTCGTAGTTATAAACCACAAAATCAAATATCAATTGACCAAATAGATACCAAAAGATAGATAGTTGGTACTTGAACCCTAATCCTTGTGGACGATATTCGGTCTTGCTAAGACTATATTACTTGTCACGATAACGTGCACTTGCGTTTAAGTGTGTGCATCTTTTCGCGCATCAGTAACTATAGAGCAAATAACGTAGAGACTACTGCAATTCATTTCACAAGTCGATACTTCATTCATGGTCTGAAAGGGATCTCTTCACTACTCGTAATTATAAACAACTTCATTTCTTTTAACACTTGTTCACTCATTTCTTACTTGTCGTACTTTCCATAATTCCAACACATTCTAGTATACATACGTAATCTCGGACATTGCTCCTGGTTCTAATCCCTGATGATATCATCCCTTAAGTGATGAATTGTTAACTTATTTTCTTATTTGATACGTAAAAGATTCTGAAGAGTTACATTACCTGACGTTGACCTAGTATCTCCAAACCTGGTCATCATACTTCTATTCAAATTCTTCCACTTCCCTTATGGTTTGACACACCAGGTCAAGTCCGACTTACTCTGATTTTCCCCTTCCGAGCCAATGTCGCTGTCTTTTGGAACATAACTACAACCACAATAATTATTAGGAAGAGGCCAATTATCCTATTGACATGGCTCTATTGCACGATCTATGAGATGAAAGATTATTAACCAATCCTAAATGTCCGGCAGCCTCATGTGTATAAGTATGGTGCACAACATACCCATACACAGGACTCTACTAGACACGGTCTGTAGACATTCCGAGGACTAACTGCTCTGATATCACTTCTATCACGACCCGACCCGACAGGCCGCAACTAAACGTCCTAATTGGACGTCATTACTGACCTGTCACTCTTAATCCTTCTAATACAGAGATCTATAGAAATTTCGTGACAACTGTGGCTTTTACAACATCTCCTAAAATGGGCGGTAATGAGACTTCGAATCAACAACAACACAACAATCATAATAGGCGGTAGTAGCCGCCACCAACCAACATTATGTACACAAAGGAATAATCAAAATAAGCAAGCGGCAAGGCTGCCACTAGCTAACAACAAATATAGCAGGAACGCCCCAACACAGAGTACACCACCATCCAAAACCAAAACAAGGTACAAACGTCCAACCCACAACTGTCTACAGGCCTCTAAGAGTATGATACTGACATATGACGGGACAGAGCCCCGTCGTGCCCAAAATATACATAAGTCTGGAATGTAAGGATCTGTACCAAAATAGCCGCTCGGAACAAGGGAGCTCTTTGCTTGGTAGTAGATGTCCTGGCGGAGGGTCACCTAACCGATCCACGTGTACTGCGGGCATGACGCAGCCGGGAAAAGAAATTCGATCGATAGATGTACCAAGTATGTGGCGAAAAATCCGTAATTGAAATCATAACAGTTCAACGTATAACAGGGGGCAAGTATGAAATCAACATAGCAGTATAACTGTGCCTTATCAAATGAGAGTAATGAAAATCAGTTCTTACCTTTCCAAAATATGCAAGTCTTGCCAAAATCATGAACTCCTATCCTCAGGATATAATAGCACGGGACTCGAACCCGTCTAGGTACATATATATCATGGGACTCGAACCCAAGTAAGTATGTATATATCATGGGACTCGAACCCAAGTAAGTATATATATCGTGGGACTCGAACCCACGTAAGTGTATATGGAATAATATAATGTCATGAGGCTCGAACCCGCATCATGGAGAGCTAATCCATGGAATAATAATAATCCGGGAGTTGAACCCGCTTGGGACTCGAACCCAAGTAATATCATAATAATAGCCGGGACTCGAACCCGGAACATACAATATAGTGCCGGCCCTCTATGTGAGAGACTCGGTGAATGTGTAATAATACTTGACATGAGTAGGTATCATGAGCAACTATATGCAATTAGAAATCATCTTTGACTTTCGATAATATCATCATAATAAGCTCTTTACTGAAATTCATAGGCACTTGTCATAACAATTTTCCTTTAAAACTAACTTTGTAGAAAATCATGTACGTCCGCCGTACTTTTATTAAAATCATGTCAAATGAGAGTTCTTTCACAAAGTCATGCCAAAATAAAGAAGGATAGTCTCACATACCTCTTAGGCGAACTACTCAACTCAATATTAATGTATGTCTCGTCTAGTACTTCAACCTATAATAAGGAATAATACGCTCGTCAATTCTATGATTTATAATGTAAGTTATATGAATAATGGTTCCCTTATTTCTATAAAAATTTGGGCAACATTTCCTCTGTTTATGTGTGTATCCACAATTTACCAATAATCCAAATCCACCAACAATTCAAATCCAACCAACAATCCAAATCGAACCAATAATCACTATCATTTCAATATGTAGTCAAAATTATCTCAACATTTCATTTACGTCGTTAGTGCACATACCTTCGCTTTGTAAGTATTCCATTTAACAACTTCAATAACCAAGGCAACTACTACATTTATTTCTCATAGTAGTCAATCATTTAGTTACGTTAGAATTATTCATGGGAGCAATCCAATCTTCTAACAACATTGTCAATTCAAGAATATAAAATTAACACTTTTCTACACTTTAATCATTTCAAAGCATGTATAGGTAACTACTTCAATACATATGCATATTTGTAACTTATATTTAAACACTAATTCAGCCCGTAATACATTACCATAATGTTCAATAATTTCCATCAACTTTTCGGTCATATCAACATGTTGTAATTCCAAAACTTCTCCTTTTAATTCTTAAAATTCCCATTCCTCTTGTAATTCCTTCATAAAAGTAATTATCTCTTGATTATCAAGGCTACGTCTCAATTCACAATATGCAATGAGTGATAGGAATTTCATCACAACACTCCAATCCGATGTACATAAAGTAGTCTTCAAATTGGTCCAACAACATAATTCCATAACTCTTTAAAATTCAATTTCATATTTCAACATTCTTATATAAACAATTTACAACCTAAATCTCAATGTTTCCTTCCAATTTGTAGCATGCAATTAGCAACCATAACACAATACTACAACTCCAACAATATGCAACTTCAATTATAGCATAGCAAGAAGAATTTCCATACCTTAATTTAATCTCCAAAACAATCCCGATTTTTAGTCACTGCTTTGTCAGCTGAACTTGTAACGTTCATAACTCTCTACTACGGTGTCCTATCGACGATCGGTTTGTTGCGTTGGAAACTAGACTCGACGAAATTCATTTTATGCTTTTGAAACACCCAAAAACTCCTAATATACTAGGAGATATACCCTTTCAAAGTTGACTAAAAATCTGCCCAGCAGTCCCGATTTTGCCACTGTTTTTGCTCCAATTTTGGCTTCAATTTCACACTTCTTCAATTCCAAATCGACATGCAACAATCCAATAATGTTACTCCATCATTCCTTATGTTTTCTTCCCTAAATCTTGTCCAAAATCTTGAATTTTTAGGCCCTAAAATTCGGCCAAGCAGTGAGTATTTCTCACTGTTTTGTGGTGATTTTTTTTGTGTAGAAATTTATAGAGTGATTATAATCTAGGAAAAGGAAATTGTTGTCTTTAATTTGTCTAAGAGGGAGAGGAGATTTTTGGCTATGGTGAAGAGAAGAAATGGTGTTGAAGTGTGAAGGAAGAAGAAGGGTTTCCTTTGTTTTAGGTGATTTTCAAAATCTGAAAATTTTCTTTCTTTTATTGCAATTTAGTCCCCTTCTTATCATTAATTAATCGTATGCCCCACTTCTTTCAAATCTTGAAAATCTCATACCACCTCGTATCCTCTTTGTCGTAACCTATATAACACGGTCCTAATCCCTAACGGAAATATATGACTATCATTAAAGAAATTTCCGGCGTCACATTCGTCATTACCAAAATTATTCCGTATTAGCATGTAAGAATATACTTAATTTCCAAAATTCGAACCTTTATTTTTAATGGCGTTCTTAATTATCGTCTTAAAACCACGAGGTGTAACAAGTTTAATTTGTTCTTTCTTTGGGAATTTTTTTCTGAGGAGACTGGAGACTTTTTGCAGCTTTTGTTTTAGATATATTTTCTTCCGGCTAAAGAAATGAGCCTCAAATTCACTCCTTTAAGCGCTCTTTTGTTTCGGAACAAGTTATCTCGGGATTAATTATCCTAGGAATGTTATTCATCCTTAATATGGGATAATAGTAATATTATAATCCTCCTGCGGTTTTATGATTATCTCAACCAAATATGGAAGAAATTTATCTCAAATTTAATCTCGAGATTAGTTATCTATTACCCTCGTACCAAACGAGCCCTAAGAGTATAAAATATCGGAGCATAGAGACTAACTGAAAAGGAAAGGACTGACTGTTATATTCCTTTTTTTATTCTAGTGCAAAATGATTGTGAACGACAATATTTTGGTAAAGTTATTTAACTGGATAAAATATATTTTTAAGATAAATTTAGTACATCAAGATTTACTGAATCTAAATTGTGCCTAAAGACACATTTTGGTAACGTAAGTTATTTAACTGGATAAAAATTATTGTATACGATATACTCTAAAGTTAAGATTTAGTGAATCCGAATTGGATCACAATATCATCCCGTGAATTGTGATGTAACAAGATCGAATTTAATGATCTTATAATAGTTGTTCCAGTCCTTGTCCTTTTTGCTAATTATTTACTAAAGGCAAAACATGTTTGTTTGGAAATCAAACATCGACAATGACTTTTAAGGACAATCAAACTGTGAAAAATCATAAAAGCAAATAAAAAATGAAGTAAACCCTTCAAATCCCCACAAATATTTTCCTGGATATATTGCAGTCTATAATAATCCGATAAAGCTCAAATAAAAAATAATTTTAGTCAGTATATAATGTATAATTATTGGGTACACCGATTATTCACTGATTATACATTTAGTATATAATTGTTATGCATTGAATGTAAACGATAACTATAAATATAAGCCAACTTATAGTTTCATAATTTGATATTAAGTTGTGCACTTTATATGTTTGATGGCTCTAGTAGGCGCACAATAGTATAGGCTTAGCCCAACGAAGCCCGTAATGGAAGGACCAATTAGATATAAGGAGAAAGGGTCAAATTTATTCTCCGGCTATGATTTATAATTGGGAAAAGAGTCATATTTGTCATCTAACTTTCGGGAAAAGGTCATATTTATCATCCGTTAAAGTATGGGTCAAATATGCTCTTTCCATTAGTAAAATTGTCACATTTGCCCTCCATGGACGAAAATTCCACGTGGATGCCACATGTGATCCACATGGATGCCACGTGGGATCTACGTGGAGGGTGGGACCCATCTTCCTCTTAAACCTCTACTGTCGTCGCCACCACTGACTTGTGTAACTTTTCAAAGAATATCTCAAGTCTCAGCTACTACTAAATTCACCTTTTCCACAAATATACAACACTATCTATCTCTGTCTGCTATACTTTGCCCACTGTATTCTTTAGATCCTGCATTTTCTTGCACCCTTTACCCTATATTTTTCTGGATATTCAATCAAATTCCAAGCTCCATCTTAAAAAAAACACATTTACTACATATTATTATAGTGTTGATGAGGTTGAAAATGGGTAGGAAAAATTGGGTTTGGTGGGTTGCGACTCTGTTGTTGCTATGGTGGAGCTGCAACAGCAAGATTGCAATGGTTGATAAGTACATAAAGTACAAGAACCCAAAACAACCAGTTGGGGTTAGAGTTAATGATCTTTTTGGTCGAATGACCCTTCAAGAAAAGATTGGTCTGGTGACTGGTTGGGTGTGGTGGGGTATCGATTAAGGTTAATAGGTTGGGGGTGGGTAGATGTCGGGTCTGGGGTGGTGACAATGACGGTGTTGGGTTACAATGATGGGGTTGTCGCGGGGTGGTTTCTGGGTTTAGGGTCGATGTCGGGTGGTGACGGTGACGGTGGTCGACGGGAGGTCGGAGGACATGCGGGGTGGTCGATGTTTTGGTGTTGGCGGTTAGAAGATCTAGTATTTACCGGTGGTTGCGAAGTAGTGGTGGTTGTGGGGAGTTGTGACAGCGGTGGTGACTGGATTGACGTCGGTGATGGTGCAGGGGTGGCAGCTGCAGATCTCGGGTGAGGGTTGGGTACCGGATCTGTGGTGTGATGGGTTGTGAATGTCGATGACGGCGGTGGCGGTAGCGATTGAAGAGGAAGATGGATCCCACCCTCCATGTGGATCCCATGTGGCATCCATGTGGATCCCATGTGGCATCCATGTGGATCACATGTGGCATCCACATAAAATTTTCGTCCATGGAGGGCAAATGTGACAACTCTGCTAACGGAAAGGGCATATTTGACCTCATACTTTAACGGAGGGCAAATATGATCCTTTTCTGAAATTTGGATGACAAATATGACACTTTTCCCTTTATAGTTTAACATTGTCATCCGTCAAACTTTGTGATCAAATATACCCTTCACGTTATCAAACTTGTTAAATTTGCCCTCTGATGGACGGATTTGTGAGTCGGACACCACATCAGATCCACATATACTCTACGTCGGCCGCCACACCCCCCTCCCCCCGATCCATCATACCACCGCCACCTCACTGCTTCGCAACCACTAAAAACCCCGACCACTACTCAAAACACACCACACCACCACCACAAACTACCGCCACTGCCATCTCCGTCAGAGAACCCCGAACCAAACGATATCAAAACAACACCAAAATCAACACCGTCGCCCCCCAACAAATAACCCCTAGATCTCCCAAAATCATCACCACTGCCAGAGCTCATCTCCGATAAACAATCCCGAACCAAATGATATCAAAACAACATCAAAATTATCACCGTCGGCCACCAACAAACAACTTCCAGATCTCTCAAAATCATCACTATTGTCAGAGCTCGTCTCCAGCAAACCAAGACCAACACCACCACTTTTTAACACACTTTTATCAGACAAATTTAACATTCTCCATTTTTAACGCACTACAAGCTTTCATCTATGTCGGCTTCAACAACTCTTTCGAGTTCCCATTACCACCTTCAAACTCTCTTCGTACCAACCATGTGCCTCTTCTATTAACTCTCTCCCCTCCCTCAAACTCCCATCAATCTCCTCCAATAACCCCTTCAATTCCTTAATTTTTCATTTTGCCCCAACGAAAAATTCCGCTATCACTCTTAATAAGCAAGAGATGTTCAAAATCAGTATGAATCAGAGCAGTAGTAACAAAACGAGGCGACAACAAAAATGGAGCCATCGTTCTCGACAATAAACAGAGTGAGACGTTACCAGGCCAATCGAAAGATTAGCCATAGTAATTTTGCCCAAATACGGTAATAACGTAGAGGATGACAAACCAGAGACGTCACTTCGACGACATTAAAGTAAGAATCCGGTCGAGAAACTCTGAAATACAACCGGCCGAGATGGTGGTTGTGGTGGCCGACGTGGCGTCCAACTCACAAATTTGCTAACGGAAAGGGTATATTTGATCACAAAGTTTGACGGATGACGATGTTAAACTATAAATCATAATTGGAGGGCAAACAAATATATAATACACCTATTTGGCTCTTTTGTATCATCATTTGTTACATAACAAGAGGTGTTAGGTTGCTATTTCATTGACTGCCATAACAAGATAGGTTATTGGAAGAATAATTCTAGTTCATCTACAGTTCGAAATAGTTCAAACAGGTATGTCGTTCGATCTGAATAATCTTTAATTATATTTGCCTTATTATCATATATGATCTAGGAATTTATTATGTTACTTATCAAACAAAAATTCCATATTATATTTGACCATCTATTAAATCTTTATTATGAAAATGTTGCAATCAGAGGGGCCACACCTTCAAGAAACCAACATTTAAATTCTCATAATCAGTATACTCAAAGGAACAATTCCATAGTCAAGATGATACAATTTAAATCGCATTAATATTAGTTCGAATTTCTTGTCATATAAATGGATTAGATTGAGTTGACGGTACTAGTCCGACAAATTAAATAATTCTAGCTTAACTTGTGTATTTGCCTTAGAATATTTATATAACGCGTACCAATTATAAGCTAAAATATAGTAATTACAAAGACCTATAACAAAGAATTCAATTTTTTTGAAATTTTAAATTCGCCTCTTTTAAAAAAAAGTTGTATATAACCTAGCTTAAGTTTGTGGAAGAATTTCTTTTTTCTTCTTCTTTAATTTTACTCTTTTAATTAGAGGGAATAGTTTTTGAATTTGGGTCACATGGATTTTCTTAGTTTTTTATTTTACATCACGTGAAATATTACCCGCTAACTTTAGTAGTTTATGATAGAATAGAAAAGAATAATTAGTCAAATTATATTTTGGGATTAATTTGAGCAATAATCGTGATATAATTGTCGAAAATGATCATTCAATTCTAATTCGTGGTTATGGTACTACAAACTTGTCTTCCCCGAACCCACCGTTAACTTTAAAGAATGTCCTTCATGCTCATCAATTGATTAAAAACTTGATTTCAGTTAGAAAATTTACTACTAATAATTCAGTTTCTGTTGAATTTGATTCTTTTGGGTTTTTCATGAAGGATTTTCAGACGGGGATGCGTCTAATGAGATGTGATAGTCGGGACGAGCTATATCCAATCTCCACAACCACACATCAAGCCACGTTACCATCCACTTTTGCAGCTTTAGCTCATTCTTTATGACATGAACATTTGAGTCATCCGGGAGCATCTGTTTTTGCCTCCATAAACAAAATAAATTTATTGAGTGTACTAGAACTCGTAATTCTCATGTGTGTTTCTCATGTTCCCTAAAACATGTTAAGTTGTCTTTTGTTGCTTCTAATTCATGCACCATTATGCCTTTTGATATTATTCATAGTGATATTTGGACATCTCTGTTGCGATATTTCTAAGTGCTTACGTAAGTGTACATATCGTTCAAGTAATAAAGATCTGTAAGACCGAGTTTATCGTCCATAGAGACTGGTTTATTAAGTACCGATTATCTATCATATGGTATCTATTTGGCAATCGTTCTTTTGTTTGAGAATTATAACTAAGAATTATGACTAAGTGCAGAAAATAAACTAAAGATTATAAGCCTTTGGGTTTATAACAGTTAAGAAGGAAATAGGGTTCCAATCTCCTCAACTATCCACTTTTCACGTGTTAATGCAATGCTAATGATTCTTCTTATTATTAAGATAGCAGGTTAACTAATCTGTCATTATATTCCGGTTAGGACATACAAGAGCTCAATCTAGTGCAGAAACCTTCTATATTTCTATGATAAGTTTTACCACACAGAAGGATTAAGAACAATAACCTTTAAATGCCACACAAGTATCGGGGTACTTTCGTCCACAATTAACCTATGTCTAGACAATTACAACATATTCAAATCTCACCTTTCAGACTTTTGATTCGAAATCATATAAGTGATGACAATTAATAGCTAGTTAATTATCAAGCAATCATAACAATATTGAATAGATCTTAATATGACGAAGAAGAAATCAATAATCAATGCATTAACTATATGAAAGAGTTTCAAGAAGATTCGATGGAAACCCTACTAAAGTAATTATCTCCTAAACATTGTCATGTCAAGAACTAAATTACAATTCAACATAAACTGAAATAAAATAAAGGAAAGAAAAAGAACTTGAACAAGAGTCTCCAATTGTAGCTTCCTTCTTGCCTCCCCAAAGTTGTGTTTAGAATATGGTATATGGTATAGAATATGAGCATGGTTTAGGGATTTTATCCTTGAGAAAAGATGCCTTTTCGGACCATAAAAATCCTCTCCAATTCGGCCCAGGACTTTTGAAAATACGCGTAGGCACCGCAGTGCCTTTACCTATAACCGCGGTGCTAACTCCTCACGAAATAAATGTAGCTCACTGGACATATGGAACCGCGATGCTTCTAGCCATGACCGCGGTGCCTTCGACGGTGTTTCAGTTTCGGACTTTCAACAATTTTTACGCCTCGGTGCTAATTTTCCTTAACGCGGTTCCATGGCAAGTGGTGCGATGGGCGAACGCGGTGCCTCTCGATTCTGCCCGATTCGCTTTGATTTGTTCTATTCTTCGTGGCACTTTTTAGGCTTTATTCCTTGGGCTGTGCTTGTGCAATTTGCATCTCAATTAAGCTCATTTAGTCCTCAAAAGTGGTATTTCTCCTTTATGACACAAAATGAATGAAAAACACACCTAACACTATACTATACGCAGAATAAAAGAATAAAATACTAACTAAAAAGGACTCAAAAGTGTATGCAAAATACACTTAACAAATACCCTCAAACTTACACTTTACTCGCCCTCGAGTAAAGCACTAAACAAAAATAAAAAATAAAAATAAAGGACTCAATGAACTGGATCAAGTAGCTATAACAATTGTTGACAGTCAATTTTGACCCGTTTTTCGTATATTTATTGCAATTTTATGTGTTTTAGGACACCGCATTTTAATTATCATTTTTTGCATTTTTATATTTTTATTTTAAATTAAGCATTATGTCTTTGTTAATATTATGTTTCTATTATTATTACACCGTCGTTTATTTTAATAATATTTGCATCTCTTTAAATAATTAATTGACATCTCGTTTTAATTTTTAATTAGACATTAAACATTTATTAAATATTGTATTTTATTATTATTGCATCGGCATTTGCATTTTTATAATTTTGCATCTTTTTAAATAATATTTCTTTTAAATAATTAATCCGCTTTGCATTTGGTCAAACCAGTCCAATCCGAGGCCCAATCCGGATCGGTCCAGTCCACCATTCCATAAGCCCAACCGCCCATTTTTAAATTTCAAACACCCATTTATTTTCCCCCCAAAACCAAACCTAAAAAAAACTAAACCCTAATCCTACCCCTATATATATAATAAACACTACCCACATTAAAAAAGGGGAGCAGCCATGACATTAAAGGAGGACCATCAGCCTATTTTTTCTTTTGACTTCAACATCAGCAGCCGCAATATTAAAAAAAAAGGAGCACTCAACCGCACTTCACTATTTTTTCATCTTTTCAACTACCACCATCTTCCTCACTCCTCTCTTTCCCATCGCCGACCACTGCCTGACCCAATGAATGACACCTCACTTTCGCCCACAACTCAGGCTAAGTCACGCCCGGAGTTCGGACCCGTGTTAATGATCAATTTTGACCGTTTTTGTATATTTGTTGCAATTCTAAGTATTTTAGCACATCGCATTTTAATCGACATTTTGCAATTTTTTATCTTTTTATTTTAAATTAAGCATTATGTCTTTGTTAATATTATGTTTTTATTGTTACACCGTCGTTTTATTTTAATAATATTTGCATCTTTTTAAATAATTAATTGACATCCCGTTTTTACTTTTAATCAGGCATTAAACATGTCTTAAATATTGTATTTTAGTATTATTGCGTCAGCATTTGCATTTTAATAATCTTGCATCTTTTTAAATAATTTTGTTTAAATAATTAACCAGCCTTGCATTTTTGTCAAACCAGTCCAGTCCAGTCCAAGACACAATTTGAATCAGTCCAACCCAACACCATTTTTGTTTTTAATTCCATCCAAACACCCTCTTTCATTTTTCCCCCCTAAAATCAAATACCACTTTTCATTTTCCCCCCCAATACCTAACCCTAATCCTACCCTATAAAACAAAACTTTCCCCTCCTTTCTATTAACCCCCCAGCCGCATAAGGCAAGGCAGACCCCCACTTCAGCCCTCACCCTTCCTCACTCCCTCTCCCCTTTCCCGTCGCCGCCGCCGCCCTTCGCCGGAGTTAGAACTCCGGCGAACTACCATCGACCTACACTATAAACCACTAGCCCTCACTTTGACCAACCTTAAGCCATTTTCCTCACTCCTCTCCCGTCAACCCCATCCCGTCGAAACCACCACTGAACCACCGCCATCTTCCCTTCCCCCGTCAAATCACCCTTCCCGTCGACCCCCCTCCGCAGCCGGCATCCCTCCCCCTCGCGCCCTTCACCCATTTCCCATTTCTACAAAAAGAAGAAGACAAACCATCGCTCATCTCTGCCGTCAACCGTGGCGCGAACACCTATATCTCCGTAACCTCGGACACCCGCCGACCACTCCCACATCACCGTGAACCTCACTTTCACCCACGCGCGCACGCCCACATCACCTCTTTTTTTCATCCGTCAAACCCGTACCCATTACTCGATGTCGACCAGCCGCTCGTGACCGCCTCTTGTGTTGTTGAAATCACTGTTGTGTCTCTTCGTTGCTATTATATTATTGATTATTTGGGTGATTTATTATTTTGAATCTCGGAGTTTGTTAAACTCGTGACCTATGTTAATGTCTTGTTGTTCTTTGGGTGATTGCTTACTATTGTTGTGGTTACGCGAAAATGGCAAGCTTCCTCTGTTTCTCTTGATTTGCCCGCTTTTCTATTGATTTGTTGGCTGTTTATGTTTCACCGAGTTTCGGTCATTTATTGCTCTTGTTTGGGGCATTTTGTTGGGTGATTTTACTATTTTCTTCTTTGTTTTGGCCATATTATTGGACTGGTTTTGGCCATATTGCTATTGATTTTGGACATTTGCTGGTTTACTGATTTAGAACAAATACTACACTGTTGGTATTTTACTGATTTGAACAAGATGCTACACTTGCTTGGCCGATGAAAAAGTTATCCGTCGATTTTTGAGGCCTCCACAGTTGCAAAGACGGAAAATAAAATAAATGAAGCTTTCTGGGCAAGGATGATTTCTTCCAATTACACTGGATAACCAACATGCGGCGGGCGAATTCTCGCATGATTGTTTAGTGTCTCACTTTATATATTTTTCATATCTGAGCCCTCGTGTTTAAAACTATTATTGTTTTGGCGGATATGAAGGTTTTATTTATTTTATTGCTTTTAATAATATTAGCCGATGAAGGAATCCGTCGATTTCCAAGGCCTCATACGTGCAAAAGACGGATTTATTTATTTTTGCTTTACTTATTAAATTCTGTCATTACTTTAAAATTATTTATTACGATACTAACACTTTTACTAAGTGTTTATGCAGTGTAGGAGATCATCTTGTGCAGAAAGCCTAAAAAGGGCTAAAAGATGTCCCGGAATGTTATTTTATATCGCATTTAATTTAGTTTTATTATTGTGTAGTGCACTTTATTTTAATTATAAATGCTTAGAATAGGTAGAATAAAAGAGCAATAAATAATTAACCTAGGTTTGAGCGAACAACGCAGTTAAGCGGATCTTAAAGGATGCCTAACCCCTTCCCTTTAGGATAATAAAGAACCCTGATCCAGAATCTCATTAATTTCGCAGACCATTAAATGGAAGTCAATTGCATTATTTTTATTGCAATAAACTAAGTGTCCTAATTCACTATAATAATTAGGTGGCGACTCCTTAAAATACATTCTAGGAATCAACCATACGTGGTACTCCCGTTTCGACTCCGGTTAAAATGGGGTGTTACAGCATGACGACTCCACTGGGGATATCAGGTTCTTGATCATAACATACTCAGGTTAATTAAATATTGCACTTTATTTTGCTTTTATATTTGTTGTAAATATTTTATATTGTTTGCTTTTATTTTGTAATTAACTACTTTAATTGCTACATTCTTTTATTGCTTTTCTTAAATTGTCATTCCGTTCATATTTCCTCCATTCTGGAAAATTAACACTATCACACACTACACGTGAGGTGCGCTTGGTGCATCAGCAAAATTCTTTCTTCAAAACCCAAATTTAGGAGAGTTGGTAATAGACGCGGAGAATCCGTTCCAACGCCGTGGCGCGTAGCCTTCACTCGAGTAGTCCGCTCGGGAACCATTTTGTCTAGTAAGCCAAATCTTAGCAAAATTAGGATAGAGCTATACCACATTTTTTTAAGTCACGTGCATACACCCTAGGTGGGTCGATCCTTGGTATCATTTCCACAATTAGAAATCCACAAAATTTGTCGACGGGTTTCATAACCCAACGACGTTAGCATACTATGTGTAGCGTGACAATGATAAGCGGATCAAGTCTGGTCGCATGACACGCGCGAAATTGGGAAAAGTGCCGTCGTTTTTGGTCATTTCAACAAAACATTCTGATTTAACGGCTTGGACTTATTTATCATAATCCGCGTATTTGGCGTTTGGCTCGCTTTCTGGCATAAGGAGGTCCCAAGCATATTAAGTGCGCTTGATTTGCATGTTTTTGTTTATTATTGTTTGTCGCTAGCAACTCTGTACATATTATTTAATTCAATAATTGCTCTTTTGTGATTAGACTCGAGCATTTGCATTTTTGCACCTTTTGCTCTCACATTGCAATCGGGACTTCTACTGTGTAAATCACTCTTGAATAGCGCGACTTGGACTTTGTGAAGCATCAGCCACCAGTCCGGTCGAACCAATCAGGGGAGTCTCTGACTATATGGTCACACCCGTTCATTTTGTTATTTTGTTATTTTCCTACTCTCACCTATTTCTCATATTTTTGCAGGAAAACAGTCCTCGCAAATAGTCGAGGGCGTTCGAAAAAGAAAACAAAAAAAAAAGTCATCACAAGGAGCGAGAATTATGTTGACTAATAGAAGTCAGTTTATACCAGATTCAACGAGACATCGCTCTCAGTTCTTTTATACTTTGTATTTTTATTCATATTTGCAAACTTAATTGATATGTTTTGCGTTGATTACATAGTTATTTCATATCATGCATTTTACAGCATAATTATTCCGAACTACGCGTGTCTGATTCTCACCACACGGTGTGATACGTAGGCGACTCATTTTGGGTTCGACACCACAAAAATAAAAACAAAACAAAACAAAAAAAAACGCATTTCTCACTCATGCATCCATTCATCATGTTTTCGGGAATTTATTTTACTTTGCATTCGTCCACAATGGACAATCATTTCTTTTGCGCAGCTTTATATTGCTATTCTTTCATTGATAATTTTTTTTCCAAGCATACATTTTTTAACATATTTGAATGAACTACGCGCACCTGATTCCCTCGGCGGGATACGTAGGCAGCCCTATTCGGGTTCGGTACCCTTTATTCAAAAAAATATTAATTAATTAAAAAAAAAATTGTTCAAAAAAAAATGTGTTATTAAAAAAAAATACAAAAACATTTTTTTAAGTATTATTGTTTAACTTTGTTGATACCAATACAGTTAGAGTTGTGCATAAAAAAAAAATGATAATCAGTATGAGTTGACTTTGTGGTAAACCATAGATTCTTTTGGTACCTCTTATTCATACCCGCAGATAACATTGTCTTGCATGTTTCCAAGATAAGAATGAAGCCGACCTCATCGTTTCATATGCATTGTGTGGTGAGTTATTTGAATAAGCTCAATTGCATTGCATTGTGATCTAGAACTTGGCCTGGATGTTTGTTGAGGCGAAATCCTGAGTAACACTCGGTGTAGGAAATGATCGTAGGCTTTCTTTGACCCGTTTGAGCCTTTTCAGCCTACCAAATAACATTATCCCTAGTACACCCCTTTGAGCCTAAAACCTATTTTTTGACAACCGCATATTACACCTATAACCTTTCTGAGTGCGTATGCACTATCCCTCTTTTGGCCCGACCTCCTCGAGCGCTTTAGAAATGTGCAAGTGGCTGACAAAATCCTGCGCTGAAGTTTGCAAAGACAAAAGTTGTCAAAATTCCAAAAGGAAAATAAAACAAAAGCAGAGACGACTTCACACACACAAAAAAAAAAATCAAAAGCTTCGATGTTATAAAAAAAAAGGGAATACATAACCCCGAAAAAAAAAAAAAAAAAAAGGGGGGGCTCCAAATGAAAGATTCAAAAGAAGTCAATACAGAAAAACTGGGACAAAAAGAAAGTAAGTCAGCATTAAAGCGCACATTACAAGCCCGTGACAAGCCCTACATGATCTTATACCGAGGGTTCTCACATTAGTGGATACTTACATGACGGCCAAGCCTATGGTATCACAATTGCATGCATTGAACATCTTTTTGAGTGTGAGAGCAATTCTCTCAACGTCCCAAAATTCAAAATACTGAAATACATTTGTAAAATGGGTGTCACGACCCGACCGGGGCATGGCCAGTGCCTACACAGGCACCACCTGTTGATATCGCCCGAGAGAATAGCGTGAACATACATGAAACTTACAAAATAAAATAGCGAGAATTTAAACAACGAGGTTAGCCGATAAGGCTACCTTCCGACAACTTATACATATACATAACAGCTTGATTACATCCCTTTCTTTTACAAACCGACCACACATGTGACTACAGACCTCTAAGAATTTAACATAACAACTGTGGAGGGACAGGGCCCCGCCATACCCCTGAATATACATAAGTCTACTACATCAGGGACACCGTACCAAAAGATAAGCCTCCGGAGTGAAAGGAGCTTAACCAAAAAGCGAGCAGAGATCCTAAGAGCAAGGATCACCAACCAGGTACTATAACTGCGGGCATGAGCGGCCCGAAGAAGTCGATTACAACAGTGCAAGTATGGAACAGAAATAAAATGCAATAACCAAATCATATCTGTATAAAAGAATGTCCTTTTTAACTCCTGAAATCAATCATATATTAACCGTTCCTTTCATTCTGTCAATAAAACTTAACAACATATTCTTACATACATACTTAAAAGGTTAATCCAGTTTTTGTTCTTTCCACCTAACTTACATATCTTTTCATAACATAATCCGGCCCATTTGCGGGACACGGTGTACTGTGGACTCATATAACATAATCCGGCCCGCCTGTGGGGCTCGGTGTACTGTGGAATCATATAACATAATCCGGCCCGCCTGTGGGGCTCGGTGTACCTCATAACGTGTCCGCCTATTTGTAGGCTCGGTGTATTTCATAACGTGTCCGCCTGTTGTAGGCTCGGTGTATTCATAACGTGTCCGCCTATTTGTAGGCTCGGTGTATTTCATAACGTGTCCGCCTATTTGTAGGCTCGGTGTATTCATAACGTGTCAGGCCTATTTGTAGGCTCGGTGTATTTCATAACGTGTCCAGGCCTATTTGTAGGCTCGGTGTATTTCATAACGTGTCAATCCGCCTATTTGTAGGCTCGGTGTAATTTTCCTTACATAACATTTATAAACCATCGTATTACTTCTTAAGTTGTCATAACAACTTCCCATAAAGTGTTATAACAACCTTTCATTTTAGAGAACTTAAGACACTTTTATTCTTACAACACTTAGGAAAAGCTGGATCTAAAGATACCACGTCCTTACATACTTAAAAAGAATCATATCGCTTAAAACTTCATAACCCTTAAAAGACGATCAAAGTTCTTAGTCTTAAACTTCATAACATACTTCCTTTTTAAAAAAACCCACTTACTTATACTTATATAACAAAAATATAAAGTTCCATACACTTCCAAAACCAAGTAATTTATTCCCTTAAAATCATATAACTTCAAGTCATTTTCGAACATAAAATCCACTTACTTACTTTAAACAAATCAAGACACATAGCCTTTAAATCAATTCTCATAATTTCCTAACCATTCTTACCAACGTCTCCCATAAGACCTAGTAAGGACTTAGGATAATTTAAAGATACTCTTAACTTAGATTCAACAATGTAAATACTTCTTAACCTAAGAGTAGAAGGAATCTTGAAATACTATCATGGATATTTCATACGTAGGATCGTGCCAAAGGAAGAAGAGGTTCACATACCTCGCGACGACTAGCGACAAGTGCAAAAAGGCTCAAAGTACTTCAACCTATAATGGCCACAAATGTCCATTAACTTCTTAATTCAAGCGTAGAATATTCTAAGTGCTAAGTCGCTAAATTCTACGGAAAATCGGACGACACCTCCTTTGTTTCTACTTACTTTGCCACCTTTTTTAAGGCGAAAACAATAACCAAACAGCCCCGATTGGCTCACAATTTCTATAAGGTACTCGATACAAATGACTAACTAAACAGCCCCAATTGGCTCACAATTTAGAAGGTAATCCAATACAAATGAAAAACAAACTAAAAAGTCCAAATTCGCCACTGAGTTCAACCTTACCAATTCTTATCAAATTTCCATTTCAATCCAAATTGGTAGCATAACATGATATCAAGTCGTATTTGATTATAACAATCCATAATCTCTAAGTAGGTAACATGCGACGATTTCTAATAACGACTAAATTGAAATCCAACTTAACAAGGCTTATATTACATTCATTTCCAATGCTACAATCGATCCATAATACTTATACTTTATCATATCAACTTCATGTTGGCAACAAGTAAAGCTAACAACAACAATATACATATATAATCTTGTAACACCCCAAAGACAAGATTATACCTTTACGATTCTTAATCAGATTCCAAATCCGAAGTCGCTCTTAGTAGTTTAGAACCTCTCCAAGACAACGATCCACTAATTGAGACCCTTAGAACCATACCAACAACTTCCCTTCAAACATCCTATCCAAAACCTAGAAAACCACTAGGTTTTCACCTTGCGACTAACCCGAAAACTATCTTTTTCCGGGATTTTTCTATTGAGGTATGCTTACTCTACCCTCAAGAACCTTGGTTTAAAGTGTGGAGTTGAAAGGACAAGGAACAAATTTTTTTTTCTTATGGACATGAAACGAGAGCTATGTGTGGTGCTCATCCAATTTTTTTGTAAATTTTGCTAAGTGTTGGGCTCTCTCATACTACTAGTAGTATTATATAGGGATATGGAGGGTCAAGGTGTGGACAAATGTGAGGCTTGGATAAATTTCTAATAAAAATCAAGACTTGTGGTCCCATTGACCAAGTCAATAATATCAAGCTCCTCAATCTTGCAAGACTTGTCTTGCTAACAAAATCAAATGACCATTTACTCCTTGCTCAATTTCGTCTAGACAACATAAGGGGGTGACACGTGTCGCCTCCCATTCGTCATGATATTACGTTTCAGACAATTTCCTAATTAGATAAATTTTTACGAGCCTCAAATCTTAATACTTGTGAGTTCTTACTAACGTTCTTAAAACATGTCCAGTAAATACGAGGTGTAACATTCTTCCCCCTTAGAAACATTCGTCCCGAATGTTCTTTGAGCTCAATCTAACGTTCCTTGACATTGTCTCCTAAACTTGCACTTAGCAAAACCTAGTTATGCCACATATGGCCTAATATACCACACTTGCATATTTATCCATCACAACCCAATCGAGGAACAATCCAAAGTGTGCATCATCACTATCTACTCACATTCAAGGCACAAGATTATCTTTTCGTACTTCCAACTTACTTCTAGCATACGTACATAATTTCAATATTATCCGTTCTTGATACTAAAACATAAAACACCCTTATCATGCATACCAATTTGTAAAGGGTAGAAGATATACAGATTCATGTAGGCGGTTCAAAGGACCGCTAAAGCGGGAACTTCCACGCGACCTGCGCGGCTGCCGGTGTGTGAACATCTGCCTAGCTCGAAGGAGAAGAACGCATGGCCCGATCCAGGTGGCTGTGCTATCCCTCAGTAACTTTCCTACTAGGACAATCCTCATCATATGGCCACGGCGCGGGTAAACAGCACCGATGGCGGCGACATTCCCCGTGGTGATGCCGGCACACTGTGAACTTGAGGAAGAGTGGCCCAGTGCCTAGAACCCGTGTGTGCATCTGTCCGAAGCTCGAGCTCGGCCGCTCCAGTGCGGTGATCTAACCCCCCCGTAAGGCGGGAAGGAGCACTCTGTCTTTGGTGAGCTGTAGACCTAACTTCTTCTTGAGGCTCTCCACCTCGAGCATCACCGAACCCTGCTGCGTCTTAGCCTCTTGGGTGGCCTTGTCTGGTCGGTCCTCTCTCTCCACATCCTCTATCCCGTGCATAGGCCTGCGTCTAGCGATGTCCATCACGGTGAAGAGCCACCCCAAACATGCGGTAATCATATGTGGTCTAGCCCGTCACGTAACGATGAACTCTATCGCCATGTTAGCTACTATAGTGTGTGCGTGCACGGCGAGTCAAACTCGGTGTGCTCTCTAATAGTCTGCCATTACGCCTCAAAGTCAAGAACCTATCTACGGGCTCTCCTCATCTCGGGAGGCAAAAGTGATTCATGAAGGCCTCTGTAAACTCTTCCCAAACAATTTGGAAGAGCATCCCGTCTCTCGAAAGCAACCACGACTCAAACCGGTTCAACCAATATCGCGTAACGGTAGAAGGCTAATACAAGCGACTCGTGTCAGAGGCCTAAGCACTGCATAGTCGTTGTAGGCTGGAGCGAACTCTTGAGGATCTTCCCGGATCTCGAACCATAAAACTCGGGTGGACTACTGGCCAGAAAATCCCGTATCCTCAGTATGCGCTCACAGGGTTAGCTGCTCTGTCGTGTTGCCCTACCACTATGCTAGTCAAAAGCGATCTGCTCTCCATAATCCCTAAACTCGCCCTTTGGGCTGGGCCCGGGGGCTCGTGTCTGGAACCTCTGGAGCTCTGCCGCTCTCGGCTCACTCTGTCTTGGCGTGGTGAACTCGCCGACCCGCTCTTACCTCGGGCATAGTGCGTGCCGACTCACAGTAACTCTCTGCGCTGGCGGCTCCTGCTGCTGCCTTGCCACTTCAGGCCACAGTGCGCCTTAGGTAGGCATAGGTGATTCACATACATAAGAATATGTCGGAGGATTCAACCTAATAAGATAGCTCTGCTGCACGATCTCGAGAGAGAAGAATGAAACCGATCCTAAATGTCCCGCGACCTCACGATTATAGATGTGGTGCCTGACACACCGATAATCAAGACTACTGAACACGGTGCAGTAGACACTTTCCGAGGACTAAGCGCTCGATACCACTTTTGTCACGACCGACCCGGGGCGCGGCTAGTGCCTACAGGCACCTGTTGATATCGCCCGAGAGAATAGCGGGAACATACATGAAACTTACAAAATAAAATAGCGAGAATTTAAACAACGAGTTAGCCGATAAGGCTACCTTCCCGACAACATACATATACATAACACAGCGATTACATCCCTTTCTTTTTACAAACCGACCCACGACATGTGACTACGGACCTCTAAGAATTTAACATAACAAGCGTGGCGGGACGGGGCCCGCCATACTACCACGAATATACATAAGTCTACTCATCGAGGACAGTACCAAAGATAAGCCTCGGAGTGAAAGGGCTTTTCCAAAAGCGAGCGAGAGATCTAAGAGCGAGGATCACTGCAACGGTACCTATAACTGCGGGCATGAACGCGGCCCGAAGAATTCGATCTAACAGTGCAGAGTATGGAACAGAAATAAAATGCAATAACCAAATCATATCTGTATAAAGAATGTCCTTTTTAACTCACGAAATCAATCATATATTAACAGTTCCTTTCATTACGTCGATAAAACTTAACAACATATTCTTACATACATACTTAAAAGGTTAATCCAGTTTTTGTTCTTTCCACCTAACTTACATATCTTTTCATAACATAATCCGGCCCATTTGCGGGACACGGTGTACTGTGGACTCATATAACATAATCCGGCCCGCCTGTGGGGCTCGGTGTACTGTGGAATCATATAACATAATCCGGCCCGCCTGTGGGGCTCGGTGTACCTCATGCGTGTCAGGCCTGTTGTAGGCTCGGTGTATTCATAACGTGTCCGGCCTGTTGTAGGCTCGGTGTATTCATAACGTGTCAGGCCTATTTGTAGGCTCGGTGTATTTCATAACGTGTCAGGCCTATTTGTAGGCTCGGTGTATTCATAACGTGTCAGGCCTATTTGTAGGCTCGGTGTATTCATAACGTATTCAGGCCTATTTGTAGGCTCGGTGTATTTCATAACGTAATCCGGCCTATTTGTAGGCTCGGTGTAATTTTCCTTACATAACATTTATAAACCATCGTATTACTTCTTCTTAAGTTGTCATAACAACTTCCCATAAAGCTGTTATAACAACCTTTCATTTTAGAGAACTTAAGACACTTTTATTCTTACAACACTTAGGAAAACTGGATCCAAAGATACCACGTCCTTACATACTTAAAAAGAATCATATCGCTTAAAACTTCATAACCCTTAAAAGACGATCAAAGTTCTTAGTCTTAAACTTCATAACATACTTCCTTTTTAAAAAAAACCCACTTACTTATACTTATATAACAAAAATATAAAGTTCCATACACTTCCAAAACCAAGTAATTTATTCCCTTAAAATCATATAACTTCAAGTCATTTTCGAACATAAAATCCACTTACTTACTTTAAACAAATCAAGACACATAGCCTTTAAATCAATTCTCATAATTTCCTAACCATTCTTACCAACGTCTCCCATAAGACCTAGTAAGGACTTAGGATAATTTAAAGATACTCTTAACTTAGATTCAACAATGTAAATACTTCTTAAAGAGTAGAAGGAATCTTGAAATACTATCACATGGATATTTCATACGTAGGATCATGCCAAAGGAAGAAGAGGTTCACATACCTGCGACGACTAGCGACAAGGCTCAAAAGGCTCCAAAGTACTTCAACCTATAATGGCCACAAATGTCCATTAACTTCTTAATTCAAGCGTAGAATATTCTAAGTGCTAAGTCGCTAAATTCTACGGAAAATCGGACAACACCTCCTTTGTTTCTACTTACTTTGCCACCTTTTTAAGTAGAAAACAATAACCAAACAGCCCCAATTGGCTCACAATTTCTATAAGGTACTCCAATACAAATGACTAACTAAACAGCCCCAATTGGCTCACAATTTAGAAGGTAATCCAATACAAATGAAAAACAAACTAAAAAGTCCAAATTCGGCCACCTTGAGTTCAACCTTACCAATTCTTATCAAATTTCCATTTCAATCCAAATTGGTAGCATAACATGATATCAAGTCGTATTTGATTATAACAATCCATAATCTCTAAGTAGGTAACATCGACGATTTCTAATAACGACTAAATTGAAATACAACTTAACAAGGCTTATATTACATTCCGGATTTCCAATGCTACAATCAATCCATAATACTTATACTTTATCATATCAACTTCATGTTGGCAACAAGTAAAGCTAACAACAACAATATACATATATAATCTTGTAACACCCTTAAAAGACAAGATTATACCTTTACGATTCTTAATCCGATTCCAAATCCGAAGTCGCTCCTTAGTAGTTTAGAACCTCTCAAGACACTTCAATCCACTAATTGAGACCCTTAGAACCATACCAACTTCCTTCAAACATCCTATCGAAACCTAGAAAACCACTAGGTTTTCACCTTGCGACTAACCCGAAAACTATCTTTTTCCGGGATTTTTCTATTGAGGTATGCTTACTCTACCCTCAAGAACCTTGGTTTAAAGTGTGGAGTTGAAAGGACAAGGAACAAATTTTTTTTTCTCTTCTATGGACATGAAACCCGAGAGCTATGTGTGGTGCTCATCCAATTTTTTTGTAAATTTTGCTAAGTGTTGGGCTCTCTCATACTACTAGTAGTATTATATAGGGATATGGAGGGTCAAGGTGTGGACAAATGTGAGGCTTGGATAAATTTCTAATAAAAATCAAGACTTGTGGTCCCATTGACCAAGTCAATAATATCAAGCTCCTCAATCTTGCAAGACTTGTCTTGCCAACAAAATCAAATGACCATTTACTCCTTGCTCGATTTCGTCTAGACAACATAAGGGGGTGACACGTGTCGCTCCCATTCGTCGCAATATTACGTTTTCCGACAATTTCCTAATTCCGATAAATTTTTACGAGCCTCAAATCTTAATACTTGTGAGTTCTTACTAACGTTCTTAAAACATGTCCCGTAAATACGGGGTGTAACAATGGGACTTTCTTTCAGTGAGGGCATTTGAAACGTGAGATTACGTGTAGTTCGAAACCTTGGATGCAAGCAGGTGTGTCGACACTCAGGTATGTCTGAGGTACTATCTGAAGCTGTGTGAATTACACCAGAGTCAATCTCGATTAGACTGAAATCAATAAAAGAACATCCTTATGCACAATACTAATTGTTGGTATCAACTGGAGTCAGAACGTAATGTCGTCTTCCATTTTTTCAGAAAAAACAACAAAATACATATTACATAAAAATCATTTTGCATCACGAACTACGTCTTGACCTGATTCCCTCGGCGGGATACGTAGGCGGCCACATCGGCTTCGGTCCCGCATTATTTTAAAAATCACATAAAAATTCTTATTTTTGCATTACGAACTACGTCTTGACCTGATTCCCTCGGCGGGATACGTAGGCGGCCACATCGGCTTCGGTCCCGCATTATTTTAAAAATCACATAAAAATTCTTATTTTTGCAGCATGAACTACGTCTTGACGACTCCGCCGGCGGGATCGTGGCGACCACATCGGCCGGTCCCGCATTATTTTAAAAATCACATAAAAATTCTTATTTTTGCAGCATGAACTACGTCTTGACCTGACTCCCTCGGCGGGATACATAGGCAGCCACATCGGCTTCGGTCACACCGTCAGAAATATTTCTTCCTTGTTTCTGCACATGACTCGATTTTGTCCATTGAAGAGTTTAGCATCCTCATATATTTTGCATCCATTACTACCTACATATTTTCGGGGGGTTGCATTCTCATCTACTCAATTGTACATTGTCCATATTCTCGCATTAGCTTTTCATTCATTATAAAAATAAAAAAAATGCTTACCTGATCGCCTTGATAACGTCAAGATGAAACCTTACCCAGTTCAACATCTTCATTACGAACGGGACATTTTAAGGAATTCGGTGCAAGAAAATGACAATAGAAGGAAAAGCGAGCCAACTAGGTCTTGATTGCAAACCGAGAATGCAAGCGTCGAGCCAAAGCTACAGAGTCGGCTAATTAACCACTCATTTCTAAAAACTCACAAGTTTTCTTTGAGTGCGGGATCTTCATATCGACAAAGCGGGAACATAACGATAGGCCCGTGCGGTTACAAGCGCCAACGTCTATCTGATGGCGTTATCTCAACCAGGAAGTCCGCAAGCGGTGCGCTCGTAAACCAATGCATTTCATTAAAGCCCGATGCAACGGCTTCGTTCATGTTTAAATCCATTGCGACGAGCATCTGCATCAGCGTTCATGCAATGGCGCTTTTTATTTTAAGCCTATGCAACGAATTCATTCATGTTTCGTCTATGCAACGACGTCTGCGTCGGCGTCCATGCAACGACGCTTTTCATTTTAGCCTATCTGGCGACCGTTCATGTTTCGTCCGTGCAACGAGCATCTGCGTCGCGTCTATGCAACGACGCCATTTCATTAAAAGCTTATGCAACGGCCGTTCATGTTCGTCACATCTGGCAACGACGTCTGCGTCGCGTCCATTCAACGACGCCTTTTCATTTTAGCCTATCTGGCGGCCGTTCATGTTTTCGTCTGGCATGACGGCGCATCTGCGTCAGCGTCTACGCAACGACGTCATTTCATTTAAGCCCGTGCAACGGCTTCATATATGTTTCGTCTATGCAACGAGCATCTGCGTCGCGTCCGAAAACGACGTCATTTCATTTAAGCCCGTCTGCGGCTTCGTTCATGTTTCGTCCATGCAACGACGAACATCTGCATCGCGTCCGCAACGACGCCATTTTCATTTAAGCTATCTGGCGGCCATTTATGTTTCGATCCATGCAACGACGAGCATCTGCGTCGCGTCATCTGCAACGACGCCATTTCATTAAAAGCCCGTCGCAGCGACCGTTCATGTTTCGTCTATGCAACGACGTCTGCGTCAGCGTCATGCAACGACGTCGTTTCATTAAAAGCCCGTCAACGGCCGTTCATGTTTCGTCCGTGCGACGAGCATCTGCGTCACGTCTATGCAACGACGCCATTTCATTTAAGCCTATCTGGCGGCCGTTCGTGTTTCGTCTATCTGGCAACGAGCATCTGCATCGCGTCCGAAAACGACGTCATTTCTTTTAAGCCTATGCAACGACTTCATTCATGTTTCATCTATGCAACGACGAGCATCTGCATCGCGTCCGAAAACGACGTCATTTCTTTTAAGCCTATGCAACGACTTCATTCATGTTCCGTCTATGCAACGACGAGCATCTGCATCGCGTCTATGCAACGACGCCATCAACATCTACATTAACCTTGTATTTTTCAGCACCACATCACCTGCAACCCGATTATCAATCATCGCCCGACCGGGACATTTTTCATCAGCGTCAGCTTTGCTTTTTAATTTTTGCATCACAACGACCCAGTGTCATCATGATTTGACACTGAGACATTTTTGGATCTGCATCATCCCTATTTTTGAATTTTAGTTTATAAAACAGGACAAAATTGGCTACAAGTCAACATCTTTGTCCGAAGACTCTTCCATCATCTCCGTACAAAGAGGGACATGCTGTTGACAGTCAATTTTGACCCGTTTTTTGTATATTTGTTGCAATTCTAAGTATTTTAGCACATCGCATTTTAATCAGCATTTTTGCAATTTTTTATCTTTTTATTTTAAATTAAGCATTATGTCTTTGTTAATATTATGTTTTTATTGTTACACCGTCGTTTTATTTTAATAATATTTGCATCTTTTTAAATAATTAATTGACATCCCGTTTTTACTTTTAATCAGACATTAAACATGTCTTAAATATTGCATTTTAGTATTATTGCGTCAGCATTTGCATTTTAATAATCTTGCTTCTTTTTAAATAATTTTGTTTAAATAATTAACCAGCCTTGCATTTTTGTCAAACCAGTCCAGTCCAGTCCAAGACACAATTTGAATCAGTCCAACTCAACACCATTTTTGTTTTTAATTCCATCCAAACACCCTTGTTGACACCCAATTTTGACTCTCCCGTCCAGCCATTAACTATAGAATTACACTAATTTTGCAAAATAATTTTTTAGGATTTTTATAATAAAATACAACAATAAAACATTAAATCTGAGCATAAATAATAATTTAACAATGGCATCGCGTCTTACGTAGAGTTTTAAACATTTAGAGTCCCGCGCCCGCACTTATTAACTTTAAGCTTTGTCGTAATTCTTAAATAATTAATAAATGCATAAAATAAATAATTTAGCGATAACGTCGTGTCAGGTAGCATAGCCGCATTTATTAGTAATCAGTTGTAATTTAAAATCAATTTTAATCTAATACATGCATTTAATAGCACCGCATTTATAAAGCTTTAAACGATTCTTAAATATCGTACTTGCATTCAACATTTAAGTAATTTAATATAAACTCAATGCAATTTTAATTTAGCTTCGCAATAATGCACAATAATAAGTTTTTTAAATAATAGCGTCGCATTCTAAAGTATTGAGCATTAATTAAATAGCACGCCCACATTTATTTATTATAATTAGATTAATGAAGCACTTAATTATTTTAATCACATTTGTTAATTTAAGATATCACTAATTAATTAATACACTTGCCTAGAATTAATTAGCTAATTAATTAACTCCTAATTAAATACCCACTAACTTAATACCCAACACCCTAATAACTACCCGATGACACCCTTTAATTCGTCCAAACCCGCGACCCATAGCCCAAACCCGCAAAGCCCACACGCCCCTCCCCTAAATTAATAATCCCCACTTCGTTCTCCCACAGAAGCCCAACACCCCTGCGGCCGTCGCCGACAAAACAAAACCCTCGACGAAACCTAGCCTCTTCACCTCCCCATCACACACGTGACCCGAGATTCTCGGAGAATCGGGAGCATTTCCACCACACAAACGAATCCAACGATACCTTTCCATAACCAGAATATATCCTTGCCATTTAAATCGCATCAAAATCTTTTCGAAATCGCACCAAATCGCATACCAATCAAGCACAAGTATCAGCCTTATTTATTTACCTAATTTGGAACCCAAATGGGAGCTATATAAGAACACCCAGAGGCATCGATCAGGGATTAACAGAGGGTTCGTCAGCAATAATCGACAGAGCATCAAGAGTTAGGGTTCAAAGACCTGAACCATTAGCACGAACAATAGGAAGTCTGAACCCTTTTTTTCAAATCCAGCCCAAAAAATCAGCAAACAAACATTGCCTTTCTATTCGCATCGCAAAGCCCAAAACCCGTCGACTGGACCGGCGACTTGATACGCTGCCTCGGTTCGCCGCCGGAGAAGGTAAACTCACTTCCCATTTGAATCTCATTCTTTATGTAACTCGTGTGCTCCCTGCTATATGTGCATTGATTGTTTCTTGTCGAAATGGTCATATCGTGTTTAGTGTGTTTTGGCTTACCTAAGCAGATTTGGATTGTTTAAATTATCGATTATGTTTATACTTAATATCATAAGTCATTCATATTTGTTTAATACCTGTTTAAAGAGAATGGTGATGGTCAGTGGAATGTTTTACAGGGTTGGTTTAGTTGACTGGCCATACATTTAGTATCTCATTTAAGGATCATATAATTAGAGTATTGTCTCAACACTTGCTTAATAGAGGCCATGACTAGTTGAAAGATGTTTAATATATCTTAGAATTTAAGGTGTGCATTTGCTTAAGTATTTCTTGCCAAGTCCAGAACACATGTGTGCTTGTCTTGAAGTCCTAGTATGTTGAGCTTGTGTGAATTACTTACCTCCGTCTTGAGATCACTTTGTGAGTAAATAATCAAGCAATCACTTGTGTGCCCTGTTTGTGACTATGTCAAGCCTATACATATCATGTCTCAGGCCTTAGTGTCATCCATAGCCATGCCATGCCTTTATTTTCTATGGACCTAATTTGGATAGATGACATGCCGTACTGTTTAAGGTTGTAGGTATTGGTTCTAGGTTATGAATTCTGGCAATATAGTTACATTAGATTAGTAAAAAAAAAAAAAAAAAAAAAAATGTGTGCATGCGGTTAAGGACAACCTATCTCACTTCTTTGGGGTATGTGAAATACTAAAGATGCTCTAGTGTCTTGTGTCATTAAGCCTATATTACAAGATAGAGATCATGATAGATAGCAGGAGTTGATCCTAATTTGTTGCATCTGGTTCTTCCCTATCTGTTCTATTGTCTCGATATACTGCTTGTATGTTTGAAAATATTAAGACTTGAGCGTTCAAACCCAAATATGAATAATCTGGATGAAAAATCCAGAAATGCCACAGAAGTTGTTCTGTTCTATACATGTTGTCCATACAATATGCACCGGCTAAGCCTTTATATGCGTAAATTGGCCCCCCTGTCTTGATTAAATTCATTCTCAAAACTATAATAGTGTATGAATATGAAGATCATGGCACATTCCAGAACATATAAAGTATAAGGGCCTAATGTTTGGTTCGAGTGAAATGCGAGTTCTATTGATCTCTCTCAGTATTGCTATGATTAAACATGAGTTGTGCATTTCTGAACTTATTTCATTTCGGCATTCGTGTTGTTTTTTATCTTATCTTTGATGAGCTTGGAAATGTACTAATCCTTATCTTCTTTTATTTTACATGAAATGCATCGGAGCAAAATAAAGAGTCTCACGGCGAGACTTCGTATGAAGTCATTTCAAATGGCAACCCGCACGCGTTGCATTCCGCTTCAGAAATTCCTAAGACAAAATAGGATAAGACGATGTCGCCACACGTCTTGAGAGCCGTGATCATATCCACCTTTATATTATTTGTTTAAATTGTTGCCTAATTCTTTAACTTTGTAATTAATAGGAGACATAGAACAATCAGCCCGTTGGAATAAATAAATTGGGTGGGTAGTTTTAAAATCGGCAATGCACTTTAAGTTACTTGTTATGCATGTCTAAGCTTTACTAAATAATTCATCTACTTAACTAACATGATAAAATAAAAATTGCATTTCCCACAAACACTTTTATTAGCACAATATAAATAATCTATGTTGAATAACTTTCTTATCATAAAATTACAAAAAATTACCTTTTGCACTACGTCATACATGTTTGATTTTAAAAGCATATCCTTGATCATAAACCAACATTGCATATATCTATAAACAATATAAATGTATACTTTAAAGCTTTATTTTTATATAGCATTAGTTTTTTTTTTTTCAACATGCCTACTTTTATAAAATATTCTGAAGCATCTTTTATATTTTCAAAACACGCATTCTTAGCATAAATAATTAGCCCTAGGTTTGAACGGACAACCGCAAGTTAGCGGATCTTAGAGGGTGCCTAACCCCTTCCCTCTAGATTAATAAAGAACCCTTACCCAGAATCTCATTTAAGTTTAGCAGACCATTAAAATGGAGTTAATGTTTACTAGTTAAACATTTAGGTGTCCTAATTCACCCAAACTAATTAGGTGGCGACTCCGCGAACCCTTAGCATTCTAGCAACCCTTTAGCTTTAAAATTAATCTTTTTAGCATATTAGCACATTTTAGCAATCCCTAGCAACCTTTTAAGCATCCTAATATGTTAGCACCCCTTTAGCCTTTTAGCATCATTTAAATTTTAGCCTCTTTTTTGCAATTTTGGCATCCTTTAGCATTTTTAAAACCTTTAAGCATTTTTGGACATTAATAGCATTTTATCATTTTATTTTTCTAACCTTTTAATTTGAGCAGCAGGAGTTAGTTTTTTTTAGAAAATAAATGCCGCGGTCGAAAAAAAGGCGCGACAGAAATGGCGACTCCACTGGGGATTTTAGGTTCTTAACCACAACAAACCTAGGATAATTATTTGGCAATTACTTTTGCATTTAATTTTTGTGTGCTGTATTTTGTTTTGTTTATTTTGCTACCTGCTTTACTGTTTTCCTTAAACTGGCATTCCGCTAATATTTCTTCCACTCTGGAAAATTCACACAAACACACACTACATGCGAGGTGCGCTGGGTGCATCAGCAAAATTCTTTCTTCAAAATCCAAATTTAGGAGAGTCGGTAATATACGTGGAGTGCCCGGTCTAACCGGTGGCGCGTAACTCTCACTCGAGTTGTCGCTCGGGAACCTTGCGTCGGAAAAGCCAAATCTTAGAAACTTAAGATAGAGCTATACCACCCTTATTTTAGGGCATGCGTGCATTTACCTTAGGTGGGTCGGTCCTGGCATCGACACGCGATTAGGAAGACACGAACTTGTCGACGGGTTTCTCAACCCAACGACCAACCAGCGTATTATGTGTGGCGTGGCAATGACAGACAAATCAAGCCCAATCATGACAAAGTGAAATTGGGAAAAGTGCACCGTCGTTTGGTCGCCATTTCCAACAAAGGCATTATAGTTGGGCGACTTGGACAAATCGGTCATAATCTCGCATAAGTGGCGTTTAGGCTTACCTCGGCATAAAGAGGTCCCCGCGTGTTAGGAAGCGTTCGAATGTGCTATGTGCGATATATACGCTACATACTTGCAAATTATGTGCTTTATGCTAACACCGTTTGTTGCATTTTAGAAAGATTTATCATCCTCCCCGAAATTCGGTTCGTATTTGATTAAGCAATGGCGAGCATCAATATTTCACAAGATCAAAGTGCGGTCCGGAACATGGTGATTCAAGGACATCTGGCGGAGCAGTCGGAACTGTCTTGGTTCCTATAAGCAAAGCAGGTCTCGGGAGAGAAAGACAAGATAGATCGGTCGAGCAACTCGCACAATTACCACAACAAATGGCAACCTGCGGTGAAATCAAAAGGCTCAAGAACCTCACTGAGCACTCGTCACTGCAAATAACCAAAAGCAGTCAAAAATCTCCAAATTATTACGATGCACTTGCTACATATCCCATTCAGCCAATATACAATGCACCCATATATCCCACACAACCGAATGCCTAACGTACTCGGCTAAACACGAACCAAAGGCCACCACAAACCGCTTCTCGCGTCGTATGGCAACCGCTGCGGTACCCGTATGTGTATACGCCACAAGCCCGCCCAAATATCTTCACACCCGCCTAAATACCACGAAAGGCGGCCAAAATATCGCCCATTTAGCCGAGCCTTTATCGCGGTTATGCGAGAGGTTGAGGTTTGCGAGGATACTCCACCAATTCCAGAATGTGCCCAATCCCAGTCCAAAGCTCGTGATGGAAACAAAGGCATGCATACCATTCTGGAGCCATCGGACACGGCGTGGGAAGGTGTTATACACTCGAGAGACAAAGTAAGGGAGGCGATCGAGGAGAGTCATTCGGTGGAGGAGGCTTACCCGATAGTACAATGAACCCCAAAGGAAGAGAGGTGTTCCGCTTGCGAACCGCTCACTTTGAATCGATTATTTATCAGCGAGGCACGCGCGAAGCGAAGAAGGAGATCTTGGCGAGCACGAAGACCCGGCCCGACCACGAAGCGAGCATGAAGGCATATTGATTGGATTTGCACTGTCTTGGTCGCTTTAGGCGGGATAGGAAAAACAATTTATTTTAGCAGAATAATTTATAAACTCATATTTAAGCTTTAATAATGTTTTCTTTCGTTTTGCTAATGAACTACGTTCGACCTGATTCCCGTAGTGGATACGTAGGCGGCCGTCTCGGCCTCGGTCCCACATCTAGAAATTTTAATTTTCCCAACATTCGCTTGTAATGAACTACGTTCGACCTGATTCCCTCATGGGATACGTAGGCGGCCTAAATCGGCTTCGGTCACACCATTAGGAAACTTTCCCTTTGCTTTGAAAATGACAAGAATACACATAGCCTATAAGCAACTACATTGAGACCCATTTTTAGGCCAGACACCCTTTTTCAAAAGCGGGGCGATGTAGGAAACTGACGGGGTTGCAGTCCAACAAGCGAACGCAGACGTGAGCAGCGTGCAAATTCAAATATGAATCGACCCCCCCCCAAAACTCACAAATTTTTCTCTGAGCGCAGGTCTTTTTAACAGAAGCCGAAAGTGCAACAGCCGAAGCAGAAAATACGACGAAAGGTCTCTCGCGAAGCGGGAAGCGGCAAAGCGGAGGATGACAACAATCAAAGTCGCGGCAAAGCGTGGCGGCGAAAGGCATCAATCGGCAATCAAGGTTGAGTTCGCAACAAAACCTAGCGCGTCAACTCGAGCATAAAGTCAAATTGGCAACCAGCGCGTCGCGCGGCAAAGGCATCATGGCAATTCGTCAGCTGCAACGTTCAGCATGTCCGTGCAAAGACAACATCTCAGGGACGACATCTCTACCCATAAAATTGCACTTCTCATATGTAGTTATCATTTCATTTAAACAGGTATACACTAACGTCTTTTCTCAAGCTTAGCTTGCAGGAGCATTCATTCTACAGGAGCGGCACGTCCGAACGCGGCGTTATCAACCGCGGCAAGTCTGCCAGCGGCGCCCGGCGGCAACCGTCCGGACAACGGCGTAATCGGCAAGTCCACGCAGCGGCGCGGCGGCGTCGTCCGAATAACGGCGTTATCGGCCGCAAGTCCATGCAGCGGCGCCCGGCAACACGTCCGGACAACGGCGTGTCGGCAAGTCCGCAGCGGCGCCCGGCCAGCACGTCCGAACAGCGGCGTAATCGGCAAGTCCGTGCAACGGCGCCCGGCAAAGAAGCGTCGAACAACGGCGTAATCGGCAAGTCCATGCAATGACGTGTCGGCAATCCGTGCAGCGGCGTGTCGGCAAGTCCATGCAGCGGCGCCGGCGGCAATACGTCCGGACAATGGCGTTATCGGCGCGGCAAGTCTACGCAACGGCCGGCGGCAACACGTCGGACAACGGCGTGTCGGCAAGTCCGCAACGGCGCCGGCGGCGGCACGTCGGACAACGGCGTAATCGGCAAGTCCATACAACGGCGCGGCGGCGCGTCGAACAACGGCGTGTCGGCAAGTCCATGCAACGGCGTGTCGGCAAGTCCGTGCAACGGCGTAATCGGCAAGTCCATGCAACGGCGCGGCGGCAATACGTCCGAATAATGGCGTTATCGGCCGCAGGCAAGTCTACGCAGCGGCGGCGAACACGTCGGACAACGGCGTGTCGGCAAGTCCACGCAACGGCGCCAGCGGCAACACGTCCAGACAACGGCGTTATCGGCCGGCAAGTCGAAAGCAGCGCCACCGTGACATATTACATCTACGAGGAAGATTTTCTCTGTTCTCAAAATTGCATTTTTATCATTCATGCTTTATTATTACGTCTTAGCGGTTATGCACTAACTCTTCTCGAGCTTTAGTCTACGGGAGCGTAATAAGTCAAAAATGGCGCCAAGTCCAAAGCGGCGACAAGTCGACAAGTCAACGACGACAAGTCCGAAAGCGGCGACAAGTCGAAAGCGACGACGGTCGAAAGCGGCCGGTCAAAGCGGCGCCAAGTCAGAAAGCGACAACGAGTCCAAAGCGGCGACAAGTCGAAAGCGGCCGGTCGAAAAGCGACGACAAGTCCAAAGCGGCGCCAAGTCGAAAGCGACAACGAGTCGAAAACGGCGACAAGTCGAAAGCGACGACAAGTCGGCATATCACATCTACGCAGGGCGATTTCTCTATTCATAATTGCATTTTGTTTCTCATATATTATTACGTCTTAGCGGTTATGCACTAACTCTTTCTTGAGCTTTAGTACGGGGACAATTGCGGCAAGGACAACGTATCCGCGTTCACAATCGCAACACGTGCGTGCGGGGCGAAAATCACGGCGTTCGCAACATCGCATCAACACAACAGCGTCGCGTTTTGCGGGATAACGCTTTCTATTCACGGTTACATTGTTTTTAAAATTATTTTGCCTTAGCGATTATGCACTAACCGCTTGTTCAAGTCTCGGCATGCGGCGGCGAGGAGCACAACGTGGATTTTCTCTTCTGACGGGGCAATGTTGGGGGCAACCTTCCCAACGATTGGCGAGAAGCGACCTCAGCGTCGGTCGCTCGCTCGCGTAGAACCCGGCACCACAAGCCATAGCGATGCACCCGAGTTCAAGCGGTTATATTCTTTTACTTTTTACACCATAACGATGTCATCATAACTCGACAACGGGGCGTCTCTAAGCCGCGTTAGCCGCGTGGTGTTTAGACCATGGTAACCCGATGTCATCATAACTCGACATGGACATCTTTAAGCCGCGTTAGCGCGCCAGTGTTTTGACCATGGTAGCCCGGTGTCGTCATAACTTCGACACGGGGCGGCTAATCGCGTCAGCCCGCCGTGGTGTTTAGACCATGGTAACCCAGTGTCGTCATAACTCGACACTGGGACAGTTTTGATTTTTGCGTCAGCCTTATCTACACGCTTGGCATTTACGAAGATCGAGACAAAATTGGCTATGAGTCAACGTCTTTGTCCGAAGATTCTTCCATCATCTCCATACAAAGAGGGACATCTGTTGACACCCAATTTTGACTCTCCCGTCCAGCCATTAACTATAGAATTACACTAATTTTGCAAAATAATTTTTTAGGATTTTTATAATAAAATACAACAATAAAACATTAAATACAGGCATAAATAATAATTTAACAATGGCATCGCGTCTTACGTAGAGTTTTAAACATTTAGAGTCCCGCGCCCGCACTTATTAACTTTAAGCTTTGTCGTAATTCTTAAATAATTAATAAATGCATAAAATAAATAATTTAGCGATAACGTCGTGTCAGGTAGCATAGCCGCATTTATTAGTAATCAGTTGTAATTTAAAATCAATTTTAATCTAATACATGCATTTAATAGCACCGCATTTATAAAGCTTTAAACGATTCTTAAATATCGTACTTGCATTCAACATTTAAGTAATTTAATATAAACTCAATGCAATTTTAATTTAGCTTCGCAATAATGCACAATAATAAGTTTTTTAAATAATAGCGTCGCATTCTAAAGTATTGAGCATTAATTAAATAGCACGCCCACATTTATTTATTATAATTAGATTAATGAAGCACTTAATTATTTTAATCACATTTGTTAATTTAAGATATCACTAATTAATTAATACACTTGCCTAGAATTAATTAGCTAATTAATTAACTCCTAATTAAATACCCACTAACTTAATACCCAACACCCTAATAACTACCCAGCCCAACACCCCTTTAATTCGTCCAAACCCGCGACCCATAGCCCAAACCCGCAAAGCCCACACGCCCCTCCCCTAAATTAATAATCCCCACTTCGTTCTCCCACAGAAGCCCAACACCCCTTTGCACTTCGTCCTCAACAAAACAAAACCCTCGACGAAACCCTAGCCTCTTCACCTCCCCATCACAACACCAGCAGCCCCGAGATTCTCGCCGGAGAATCCGGGAGCATTTCCCTTACCCACACAAACGAATCCAACGATACCTTTCCATAACCAGAATATATCCTTGCCATTTAAATCGCACCAAAATCTTTTCGAAATCGCACCAAATCGCATACCAATCAAGCACAAGTATCAGCCTTATTTATTTACCTAATTTGGAACCCAAATGGGAGCTATATAAGAACACCCAGAGGCATCGATCAGGGATGGACAGAGGGTTCGGCAGCAAGAATCGACAGAGCATCAAGAGTTAGGGTTCAGCACCTAGACCATTAGCACAGCAACAATAGGAAGTCTGAACCCCTTTTTTCAAATCCAGCCCAAAAAATCAGCAAACAAACATTGCCTTTCTATTCGCATCGCAAAGCCCAAAACCCGTCGACTGGACCGGCGACTTGATACGCTGCCTCGGTTCGCCGCCGGAGAAGGTAAACTCACTTCCCATTTGAATCTCATTCTTTATGTAACTCGTGTGCTCCCTGCTATATGTGCATTGATTGTTTCTTGTCGAAATGGTCATATCGTGTTTAGTGTGTTTTGGCTTACCTAAGCAGATTTGGATTGTTTAAATTATCGATTATGTTTATACTTAATATCATAAGTCATTCATGTTGTTTAATACCTGTTTAAAGAGAATGGTGATGGTCAGTGGAATGTTTCTGAGGTTGGTTTAGTTGACTGGCCATACATTTAGTATCTCATTTAAGGATCATATAATTAGAGTATTGTCTCAACACTTGCTTAATAGAGGCCATGACTAGTTGAAAGATGTTTAATATATCTTAGAATTTAAGGTGTGCATTTGCTTAAGTATTTCTTGCCAAGTCCAGAACACATGTGTGCTTGTCTTGAAGTCCTAGTATGTTGAGCTTGTGTGAATTACTTACCTCCATCTTGAGATCACTGTGAGTAAATAATCAAGCAATCACTTGTGTGCCCTGTTTGTGACTATGTCAAGCCTATACATATCATGTCTCAGGCCTTAGTGTCATCCATAGCCATGCCATGCCTTTATTTTCTATGGACCTAATTTGGATAGATGACATGCCGTACTGTTTAAGGTTGTAGGTATTGGTTCTAGGTTATGAATTCTGGCAATATAGTTCTGTTAGATTAGTAAAAAAAAAAAAAAAAAGGATTATGTGTGCATGTGCGGTTAAGGACAACCTATCTCACTTCTTTGGGGTATGTGAAATACTAAAGATGCTCTAGTGTCTTGTGTCATTAAGCCTATATTACAAGATAGAGATCATGATAGATAGCAGGAGTTGATCCTAATTTGTTGCATCTGGTTCTTCCCTATCTGTTCTATTGTCTCGATATACTGCTTGTATGTTTGAAAATATTAAGACTTGAGCATTCAAACCCAAATATGAATAATCTGGATGAAAAATCCAGAAATGCCACAGAAGTTGTTCTGTTCTATACATGTTGTCCATACAATATGCACCGGCTAAGCCTTTATATGCGTAAATTGGCCCCCCTGTCTTGATTAAATTCATTCTCAAAACTATAATAGTGTATGAATATGAAGATCATGGCACATTCCAGAACATATAAAGTATAAGGGCCTAATGTTTGGTTCGAGTGAAATGCGAGTTCTATTGATCTCTCTCAGTATTGCTATGATTAAACATGAGTTGTGCATTTCTGAACTTATTTCATTTCGGCATTCGTGTTGTTTTTTATCTTATCTTTGATGAGCTTGGAAATGTACTAATCCTTATCTTCTTTTATTTTACATGAAATGCATCGGAGCAAAATAAAGAGTCTCACGGCGAGACTCATCGCAAGTCATTTCAAATGGCAACCCGCACCCGCATTTGCATTCCCGCTTCAGAAATTCCTAAGACAAAATAGGATAAGACGATGTCGCCACACGTCTTGAGAGCCGTGATCATATCCACCTTTATATTATTTGTTTAAATTGTTGCCTAATTCTTTAACTTTGTAATTAATAGGAGACATAGAACAATCAGCCCGTTGGAATAAATAAATTGGGTGGGTAGTTTTAAAATCGGCAATGCACTTTAAGTTACTTGTTATGCATGTCTAAGCTTTACTAAATAATTCATCTCGCAACTAACATGATAAAATAAAATTGCATTTCCCACAAACACTTTTATTAGCACAATATAAATAATCTATGTTGAATAACTTTCTTATCATAAAATTACAAAAAATTACCTTTTGCACTACGTCATACATGTTTGATTTTAAAAGCATATCCTTGATCATAAACCAACATTGCATATATCTATAAACAATATAAATGTATACTTTAAAGCTTTATTTTTATATAGCATTAGTTTTTTTTTTTTCAACATGCCTACTTTTATAAAATATTCTGAAGCATCTTTTATATTTTCAAAACACGCATTCTTAGCATAAATAATTAGCCCTAGGTTTGAACGGACAACCGCAAGTTAGCGGATCTTAGAGGGTGCCTAACCCCTTCCTCTAGATTAATAAAGAACCCTTACCCAGAATCTCATTTAAGTTTAGCAGACCATTAAAATGGAGTTAATGTTTACTAGTTAAACATTTAGGTGTCCTAATTCACCCAAACTAATTAGGTGGCGACTCCGCGAACCCTTAGCATTCTAGCAACCCTTTAGCTTTAAAATTAATCTTTTTAGCATATTAGCACATTTTAGCAATCCCTAGCAACCTTTTAAGCATCCTAATATGTTAGCACCCCTTTAGCCTTTTAGCATCATTTAAATTTTAGCCTCTTTTTTGCAATTTTGGCATCCTTTAGCATTTTTAAAACCTTTAAGCATTTTTGGACATTAATAGCATTTTATCATTTTATTTTTCTAACCTTTTAATTTGAGCAGCAGGAGTTAGTTTTTTTTAGAAAATAAATGCCGCGGTCGAAAAAAAGGCGCGACACCCTCTTTCATTTTCCCCCCCTAAAATCAAATACCACTTTTCATTTCCCCCCCAATACCTAACCCTAATCCTTCCCTATAAAACAAAACTTTCCCCTCCTTTCTATTAACCCCCCAGCCGCATAAGGCAAGCGGACTCCCAAACTCACCCTTCCTCACTCCTTCTCCCCTTTCCCGTCGCCGCCGCCGCCCTTCGCCGGAGTTAGAACTCCGGCGAACTACCCATCAGCCCTACACTATAAACCCTAGTCGTCCCTCACCCCAGCCCACTTAAGCCATTTTCCTCACTCCTCTCCCGTCAACCCCATCCCGTCGAAACCACCGCCATCTTCCCTTCCCCCGTCAAATCACCCTTCCCGTCGACCCCCATCAGCAGCCTTCATCCCTCACCCTCTCTCCCTTAACCCATTTCCCATTTCAACAAAAAGAAGAAGAAAAACCAACTGCTCCCTCTCTCGTCGCCCAACCGGCCGGCGAACACCCTATATCTCCGTAACCCTCAGCACACCCGCCGACCACTGTCACCCCCACATCACCGGCGAACCTCACTTTCACCCACGCACACACAGCGGCCCACATCACCCTCTTTTCACTGTCCCGTCCAAACCCATGCTCAATGTCGACCAACACCGCTGCTCGCTGACCGCCGCCTCTTGTGTTGTTGAAATCACTGTTTGTGTCTCTTCGTTGCTATTATATTATTGATTATTTGGACTGATTTATTATTTTGAATCTCGCCGGAGTTTGTTAAACTCCGGCGACCTATGTTGTGTACTGTTGTTGCTGGACTGATTGCTTACTATTGTTGTGGTTCTGGCGAAAATGGCAACTGCTCCTACTGTTTCTACTGATTTCGCCCGCTTTTCTATTGATTTGTTGGCTGTTTATGTTTCACTGAGTTTCGGTCATTTATTGCTACTGTTTGGGGCATTTTGTTGGACTGATTTTCGGCTATTTTTGCTGCTGTTTTGGCCATATTATTGGACTGGTTTTGGCCATATTGCTATTGATTTTGGACATTCTGATGGTTTACTGATTTAGAACAAATACTACACTGTTGGTATTTTACTGATTTGAACAAGATGCTACACTTGTTTGGCCGATGAAAAAGTTATCCGTCGATTTTTAAGGCCTCCACAGTTGCAAAGACGGAAAATAAAATAAATGAAGCTTTCTGGGCAAGGATGATTTCTTCCAATTACACTGGATAACCAACATGCGCCGGCATAATTCTCGCAGCCGCAATTGTTTAGGCTGTCCCACTTTATATATTTTTCATATCTGAGCCCTCCGTGTTTAAAACTATTATTGTTTTGGCGCGGATATGAAGGTTTTATTTATTTTATTGCTTTTAATAATATTAGCCGATGAAGGAATCCCCTTCTGATTTCCAAGGCCTCCTCTGTGCAAAAGACGGATTTATTTATTTTTTGCTTTACTTATTAAATTCCTGTCATTACTTTAAAATTATTTATTCTGATACTAACACTTTTACTAAGTGTTTATGCAGGTAGCCGGAGATCATCTTGTGCAGAAAGCCTAAAAAGGGCTAAAAGATGTCCCGGAATGTTATTTTATATCGCATTTAATTTAGTTTTATTATTGTATAGTGCACTTTATTTTAATTATAAATGCTTAGAATAGGTAGAATAAAAGAGCAATAAATAATTAACCTAGGTTTGAACGAACAACCGCAAGTTAGCGGATCTTAAAGGATGTCTAACCCCTTCCCTTTAGGATAATAAAGAACCCTGATCCAGAATCTCACTAATTTCGCAGACCATTAAATGGAAGTCAATTGCATTATTTTTATTGCAATAAACTAAGTGTCCTAATTCACTATAATAATTAGGTGACGACTCCTTAAAATACATGTTGACAGTCAATTTTGACCCGTTTTTGTATATTTTCGTGCAATTTTAAGTATTTTAGCACACCGCATTTTAATCGTTATTTTGCATATTTTACATAATATTCTATGTTTATTTCTTCACAAAAATGGCATTGCATCTTTTATTTTTAAATTAAGTATTATGTCGTTGTTAATATTATGTTTTTATTATTGTTATCACCGTGCTTATTTTAATAATATTTGCATCTTTTAAATAATTAATTGGCATCCGTTTTACTTTTAATCGGACATTAAGTGTCTTTAAAATTGCATTTTTAGTATTGTTGCGTCGGCATTTGCATTTTAATAATTTTGCATATTTTTAAATAATTTTTCTTTAAATAATTAACCAGCCTTGCATTTTGTCAAACCAGTCCAGTCCAAGACACAATTTAATCCAGTCCAAGCCAACACTATTTTTAATATCATCAAAACACCCTATTTTATTTCCCCCCCCTAAAATCAAATACCACTTTTCATTTTCCCCAAAACAATACCCCACTTTTCATTTTTTTCCCCCAAATACCAAACCCTAAACCTACCCTATAAAATAAAAACATTCCCCTTCAAGTTAACCTCACCGACACCCCAACCCCACTCTCCTCTCGCCTCGTCTCTCTCCGCACAAAGCCACTTCCCCGCCGCCGATAGCTAGCTCCGGCGAACCACCACACCACCGCACACTTCACAGCATCAAGCCCAACTTCTATTTTTCTTCAATACTCCCTTCTCCTCGTCAAAAACCAACAGAACCAGTCCCCTCCATCATCGCCGCCGCCTTCGCCGGAGCTCCAAGCTCCGGCGAACACCCTCTCTCTCACCCACACATCACCCCACCACCGCGAACCTTCACCTTGCCACTGTTCGAACACCCCCTGTCCCATCATCGTCGAACCTCGTCCCACTGGCCCACATCCCCGCAGTAGATCGCGTGGCGCTGCTCCGGCGACCTCGTCGTGGAAGTGACGCCGCCGCTCGCTGACCGCCGCCTTTTGTATTGCTGAAATCGCTGTTTGTTTCTCTTTCGTTGCTATTATGTTATTGTTGTTGTTGGACTGATTTCGATTTTGTTGGCTATTGTTGTTGCTGTTTCGGTATGGACTGATTTCTGCATTTTGGTGTCTTGCCGGAGTTCTCGAACTCCGTCGACCCATGTTGATTATATCTTGCGGTTATTTGTTGTTGGTTTCGGTACAGACTGATCTTTGGCACTTTCGGTATCTGGCCGGAGTTCTTAAAAACTCCGGCGATCTTCGTTTGTATTATTTTTATCTTTCGATTCATTGTTGACTTCGTTGGACTGATTTTTGTTGACTTTGGTTACTGGCTAGAGTTTTAGAACTTCGACGACTCTGTTGGCATGATTTTTCAATATTTATAAGTTGTTCTTTGTTGGTGGGACTGATTTACTTTCTGAATTTTTTGGGTAAATGACTGGAGTTCTAAGAAACCCCGGCGACATCTCTAGTTTTTCTGCGATGCTATGTTGCTACTGATTCTACTGTTTTTAACCATTTTGGCGGACTGATTTTGACCACTTGGCTACTATTTTTCGATCATTTTGCTACTGGTTTTGGCCATTTTGGCAGATTGATTTTTTGGCCCTGTTGCTACTGATTTTGACATATATTTTTGCTGGTTTACTGATTTAGAACAAATACTACACTGTTGGTATTTTACTGATTTGAACAAGATGCTACACTTGTATTGGCCGATGAAAAAGTTATCCGTCGATTTTTGAGGCCTCCACAGTTGCAAAGACGGAAAATAAAATAAATGAAGCTTTCTGGGCAAGGATGATTTCTTCCACTTACATCGGATAACCAACATGCGCTTGGCAAGGCGAATTCTCGCAGCCGCACTTGTTTAGGCTGTCCTACTTTATATTTTTACATATCTGAGCCCTCCGTGTTTAAAACTATTACTGTTTTGGCGCGGATCCGAAGGTTTTATTTATTTTATTATTTTTAGCAATATTGGCCGATGAAGGAATCCCCGTCTGATTTCTAAGGTCTCCCCTGTACAAAAGATGGATTTATTTGCTTTGTTTGTTAATTTTTGCTATTATTTTAAAATTTATGTATTCTATTACTAATACTTTTACTAAGTGTTTATGCAGGTATCCGGAGATGCATTTCAAAAAGAATGCCCCGGAGTTTACTTTATGTCGTATTTAATTTCATGTGTTATTATTTTGCATTGTATTTTATTTTAATTGTAAATTATGTAAAATGCTTAGAATAGGTAGAATAAAATGAGCAATAAATAATTAACTTAGGTTTGAACGAACAACCGCAAGTTAGCGGATCTTAAAGGATGCCTAACCCCTTCCCTTTAGGATAATAAAGAACCCTGATCCAGAATCTCACTAATTTCGCAGACTATTAAATAGAAGTCAATTGCAGTATTTTTATTGCAATAAACTAAGTGTCCTAATTCACTATAATAATTAGGTGGCGACTCTTTAAATACACATTTAGGAATCCAACCATGTAGCGGTAATCCCGTTTCCGACTCCGGTTGAAAATAGGGTGTCACAGCATGGCGACTCCACTGGGGATTTTTGGTTCTTAACCACAACAAACATAGGTTAATTTATTGTGCTTTATTTTCTTTATTTTGCTTAAATTACCTCCTTTATGTTTTACACTTATTTGCTTTTATTGTTTTGCCTAAATTATTCTGCTTTACATATAAATATTTTGCATATTGTCTTAATTGCTATTTGTTTACTGCTTTCCTTAAACTGGCATTCCGCTCATATTTCCTCCCTTACGGAAAATTAACACTATCACACACTACACGCGAGGTGCGCTTTGCACACCCGCAAATTTCTTTCAAATACCCAAATTTAGGAGAGTTGACATTTTACGCGGAGAATCCGGTCCAACCGGTGGCCGCGTAGTCTTCTCACTCGAGTGTCCGCTCGGGAACCTTGTGTCTAGTGAAGCCAAATCTTAGAAACTTAAGATAGAGCTATACCACCCTTTATTTTTAAGTCATGCATGCATTTACCTTAGGTGAGTCGGTCCTTGGTATCGACGCCACAATTAGGAAAACACCAAAACTTGTCGACGGGTTTCACAACCCAACGACCCATTAGCATACTGTGTGTAGCGTGACAATGATAGACAAATCCAAGCCTAAACATGACATGCCAAAATTGGGAAAAGTGCACCGTCATTTGGTCGCCATTCCCAACAAAAGCATTACAGTTGGACGACTTGGACAAATCTATCACAACCTCGCATATGTGACGTTTAGGCCCACCTCTGGCATAAAAGAGGTCCCAAACATGCTAGGACGCGCATTTGATATCTATAGAGTCTGCTTGCTATTGTAATGTTTGTTGTTTTCAGCTATGTGCACTTTACTACAGTATTTTGCTACTTCAACTTTGCGCATTCGTTTAGTATTAATTACGAGCTATACTAGCTTGGTTTTCTGGGGCTGTGTTATCCCTTGCATTATCAGCGCGATACGGGGAAAGTCCATATCTCAAACAACGATTTTATCAAATTTAGTCACATTTGGAACTACGTGTGACCTGATTCCCACGCGGGATACGTAGGCGGCCATTTCGGTCTCGGTCCCACCTTTTAGAAAAAATCCTAATTTTTCATCTATTAAGAATCTCCTTATTTAGTCACATTTGGAACTACGTGTGACCTGATTCCCACGCGGGATACGTAGGCGGCCATTTCGGTCTCGGTCCCACCTTTTAGAAAAAATCCTAATTTTTCATCTATTAAGAATCTCCTTATTTAGTCACATTTGGAACTACGTGACTGATTCCCACGCGGGATACGTGGCGCCATTTCGGTCTCTGGCCCGCCTTTTAGAAAAATCCTAATTTTTCATCTATTAAGAATCTCCTTATTTAGTCACATTTGGAACTACGTGACACGATTCCCACGCGGATACGTGGCGCCATTTCGGTCTCGGTCCCCACCTTTTAGAAAATATACTAATTTTTCATCTATTAAGAATCTCCTTATTTAGTCACATTTGGAACTACGTGTGACCTGATTCCCACGGCGGGATACGTAGGCGGTCATTTCGGCCTCGGTCCCACCTTTTAAAAGAAAAATCCTAATTTTTTCATCTCTTAAAAATTACTTTATTCTCCGTCACCAAGAAACTATGGTTTAAACTGGTTCCTTTGGCAAAATGCATAGCGGCCATATCGCCTTTGGTCCCATCAAAAAAAAAAAAACTCAAGTCTATTCGATTTAACCCAACTTCAATAGGGCTAGGCTCCTAGACTATGTATCTATTTGATCTCTATGGCGAGACACGTAGGTGACCACATCGGACTCAGTCCAACTCTTTCTAAAGTATTTTGTCTCTACTCTACCGGTTATAAAGCACACTCCATCCAATCTCTGCGATAGGATAGTAAGGGTTTTCCATATCAAATTCGGTCTCGTCCATTCGACATCCGCTTATGCCAAAACTGGGACATTTTAAGGTTTCACTGCAAGGAGAGGCGATAATACCGAATAGCATATTATCGAATACGCTCGTAGCCAAATACATAAAGCCGTGAAGTTTCACATAGCGGCTCAACTCGCAAAGCCATAATCGCACGCGTCTATCAAGACGTCATTTGGCTCATGCGCCATTCTCATCCGCATTTCTCAATCATTTTACAACTCTAATTATTTTATTCGGTTTATATTATACAAGTAACTTCATCATAGTAGCCTGACCTACCTGGTCGAAATCACTTTATTACATCCGCACAACGACGTCCCTTTTATTATGCCTATGCAACGGCTTCATCAGCTTCATCTACGCAACGATGATCTTCGCATCACGCCTATGCAACGACGCCCTTTTATTATGCCTATGCAACGGCTTCATTCGCATTTCGTCCATGCAACGACGAACATCCGTGACGCGTCCATGCAACGGCCATCTCATCAAAGCCTATGCAACGGCTTCATTCGCATTTCGTCCATGCAACGACGAACATCTGTGATCGCGTCCATGCAACGGCGCCATCTCATCAAAGCCTATGCAACGCTTTATTCGCCTTTCGTCCATGCAACGACGAACATCTGTATCGCGTCCATGCAACGGCGCCATCTCATCAAAGCCTATGCAACGGCTTCATCTGCATTTCGTCCATGCAACGACGAACATCTGCATCGCGTCCATGCAACGGCGCCAGCTCAGCCAAGCCTACGCAACGGCCATTCGCATTTCGTCCATCCAACGATTTAACATCTGCGACGCGTCCATGCAACGGCGCCATCTCATCAAAGCCCATGCAACGGCCATTCGCATTTCGTCCATGCAACGATTTAACATCTCAGATCGCGTCCATGCAATACGCCATCTCTTCAAAGCCTATGCAACGGCTTCATCTGCATTTCGTCCATGCAACGACGAACATCTGCATCGCGTCCATGCAACGGCGCCATCTCATCAAAGCCCATGCAACGGCTTCATCTGCATTTCGTCCATGCAACGACGAACATCTGAATCGCGTCCATGCAACGGCGCCATCTCATCAAAGCCTATGCAACGGCTTCATCTGCATTTCGTCCATGCAACGACGAACATCTGCATCGCGTCCATGCAACGGCGCCATCTCATCAAAGCCTATGCAACGGCTTCATCTGCATTTCGTCCATGCAACGACGAACATCTGCATCGCGTCCATGCAACGGCGCCATCTCATCAAAGCCTATGCAACGGCTTCATCTGCATTTCGTCCATGCAACGACGAACATCTGCATCGCGTCCATGCAACGGCGCCATCTCATCAAAGCATATGCAACGGCTTCATCAACATTTCGTCCATGCAACGACGAACATTTGCATTAGCTTTACTTTTTACCTTAGCATCACAACAATCCAGTGTCATCGTAATTCGACACTGAGACATTTTTTAATTCTGCGTCAGCGTTACTTTTATTACAAAGAATTTCAAAGGTCATCATGATTCGACATCGGGACATTTTTAAATCTGCGCCTTTACTTCTATTTTCTAGCATTGCGATCCGGTGTCATCATGATTCGACATCGACATTTTTAAATTCCCGCCGCTTTGCTTTTATTTTTCAGATCACAACGACTCCAAAGGTCATCATAATTTGACATCGGGACAATTTTGGGTCCGTGCATCGTCCCTACTTTTGAATTCTAGTTTATAAAACAGACAAAATTGGCTATGAGTCAACATCTTTGTCCAAGACTCTTCCATCATCTCCGCACAAAGAGGACATGTCGCTGACAATAATTTTGACCCGTTTTTCGCATATTTGTCGCAATTTCATCTGTTTTAGGACACTGCATTCTAATCATCATTTCTTGCATTTTTTATCTTTATATTTTAAAATTAAGCGTTATGTTATGTTTCTATTATTACTACACCGTCGTTTATTTTAATAATATTTTCGTTTCTTTAAATAATTAATTTACATCCCGCTTTAATTTTAATTAGACATTAAACATTTGTCTAAATATTGTATTTTATTATTATTGCATCGGCATTTACATTTTTTATAATTTTGCATCTTGTTTAATAAATTTTTCTTTTAAATAATTAACCCGCTTTGCATTTTGTCAAACCAGTCCGAGGCAACCCGGATCAGTCCACTCCCCATTTCATCCCCCCCCCCCAAAACCAAACCTTTAAACTAGTCCAATTCACATTTCATCAGCCCAACCCCTTTCTTTTAATTAAACTCCAGCGACCCATTTACCCCACTGACCCGGCCCAATTCTCTTCTTAACCAAACAAACCAGACGAGCCCTCACCTGAAAACCCCAACGACTCCTCGCCTGACATCGCCGCTCCTCCCCTTTACCCACCAGTCACATCGCTGACCACATTTACCCGCCGGATAACCACGCCGCTGACACTACCCATCACTTCATCCCTTTACCCATCGAACCCGTCACCCATCATCTGCAACACTCCCTAAAATCCGCGATTTTACATCTCTGTACATGGACATCACCATGCCTTGTGTCCTTCGTCTGCAAGCTCGAGCCATGCGCCTGGTACGACCAGTAGCAATAGCTCGCAGATCTTCTATCAATCTCTTTAATTCAAAATTTAACCGTTGGAAGAAGGGATTGAGGGTTCTAAAATGGGTATAAATACAACCCCTTTGGGCTGTGTTCCAGATGGAAAAAATTCTGGGTTAAAGCACTGTATATTTTCTGAATCTTGGTTTGGAAATGAAGAACAAAATTTGCATCTTTATTATTTTCGAGGGATTTACAATCAGAGAATAGATATCCTCTGTTAGAATCGACCTTAATAATCCCACTTTACTCTTAGTTTTGGTTCAGAAAAATCACAAATACCTAAGCTTTTATTTCTCTTCAATCGCACACACACACGACTCTTCGAGCGAGTTCGACGAGTCGAGACGACGTCTCGCCACGCCTTATAGGTAAACACATCCCCTTTTAATTTTTTCCGCTTAATTTAGAGCATGTAACATGTATTGTGCGCTTATGTGAATATCAATCATGTTTGGTTAGAACTAATTATTGTTTTTGAGCTTATTGGGTTAATCATTAAGCATGTTTAGTTAAAGTAGATGTTGTTTGTGTTCATTAGATCAAGGATTAGTTTGTTTTGAATCATGTTAGCATCGATTTTGTGTGATTAATTAAATAAATGGTTATCATTTTAGTTTGAGCTTAGTTTTAACCATGTATGAGTCTCAATTCACATAATTTATGATTTAAGTTGCTTATGGTTTAGTATATTATGTCTTAGTTGATTTGAAGATTATTGTTTGTTGTTTGTCACTACAAGCTATAAGCATGATTAGATAGAGAAGTGTTTACCATAATACCAAGACTCGCTTAATCATATGTGGAATGTTTTAGTTGATTAAATCCTCATCTTGTTAGTTTAAGGTTTGGTTGAGCATGTATAAGGTATTTAGAAATAGTAAGCTGCCTTAGAGGGAATAAAGATGTTTGAGTTAATCTCTTTCATAAATAATGATGTTTATATCCTTTGACAAACCGCATATCTATATATATTTCTATTGTCTAAATAAAGCATTTGCTTATTATATTTCAAGACCAAATTTGTCCCTGTATGAATCGTCCGTAGAGAACATGTTCTGTCTTATAAATAGTCATGTATGAGTGTCTGAGAATGGTCTTGGCTGGATCACATCATTATTACTCAATAATTGGTTAAGGTGCTAAATTCTTATGAGTATATAGTTTGCCTTGTTAACTGTGTATGTATAAGAAAGCAAGTTGTGAATCTTGTCTTTGATTATGCTACTTGAATCTCCATGTGAACTGACTTCTCCTTCTAAATGGGCATCTAAGTCATAGGCATTGTAGCATGTTGTTTAGTCTAGTTTAATAACCCCATGGTTTGGTTTACTTGTTATTACATTGGTTCTGAAATTGAACATTTGCGCATATTTGATTGGGTATTGTCTGATTGAGTCATTCAGCCACCTGAATCTCCTCACATATCTTGCATCTAGTTTTATCTTCATTTATCCACCTAATTGGTCAATTGTTACTTTAAAGTATCCATGAATATCTTTTCCGCTCTTGTTTGTCATGTATAATTAAGCCTATGGTCTTGTCTCTTTGTATGGTGCTATAAATGCAGTAACATGATATCCCTCATGTAGCATTCTAAGTCCTCTAGAATGATGTTGTGCCATACTTTGATTATTAAGTTGTTTACATACTGTCTAATCTGTTCCTATCTGAAAACTGTTCATCCATTGAGTATGCATATTTTGCTGAAATATCTAAATCTGGAAGATCATCTCTTGGTTCTTCATTCTTTTTTTTAAAAAAAAAAAGGGGCCCGAAAATCAAAGGCCTAAAACCTGAAATTTGGTTATCAATTTATACATCCTCTTCTTGTTTGTTTTACGATCCTGAATCCAAAACAATCCTCTGTCTTAAATTTAAATCCGAAAATACCCTCTGCTTCAAATCAAATCGAAAGAAAAAGAAGGCGTTTGTCGCCTCTCGCCGCCTCGATCGCTCCAAAACAGGTCGTATTTTTCATTTTTTTTGGTTTGAGTACAAAGTGGATGCCTGATTATTTTCATTCCGTTTCATTCCAGATTTGTCTAGGAGTGTTTAATATATTCAATGTGCGACCTGAGCATGATTTTATGTTAGTTTGAGTCACATGATTTTGGCTACCTAAAAATTCCATCCTATTTGTTTGTTTGTCCATTCTTATGTGCAGCACTTTTACAAAACTAGTCATGTAATTCTCTACCTGTCTAAGTGACATTATGCCCCGTACATAGCATGAATACGATCATATATGGTTAGCTTAGCCTGAGTGATCCTGTACCCTAAAAATTATTGCTCTTAATTGGCCCCCTATTCAATTTCTATGTATGTATGTCTACCTAACTGACTATACTTTCCCTGTCTGCTTAAGTGTCAAAATGTAGTGTGTAATGCCTTTAAGTTATATTTGATGTCATTTCTATCTGTTAAGTGGTCTAAATGAGTAGATGGTGTCTGTACCAGTATTTTGCACTCCCTGAACCTGCCCCTGTTTGCATGATATCTTGGTTTATAATCTTGTTTCGTATGGTAAATATGTAGAGGGCATAATTTGGTATTGAAACTATCTATGAATGAATAGAAATAATCTGAATAGGTTCAGTGTATGTATAAAATGTCTATATCTGCGATAATGTTGCGTAAACTTCTAAGATGTTTACTGGGAGCTTATATTTATTCTGTCTCGACTTTTTGAACTTGTCCATATAAGCACATCCCTCTTTAACAAATGGTAAAGCATATGGCATGTTAGAGTACCCTATCCTGATTATGTCTATTCGAATGAGATTGAACATGTTCATGTGTTTGGATCGCTACTATCTGTGTGAATCATCTTGAGATGCTTGTGTATTCCTTCCTATTTGCACTGAGATTTACTCATTTTGGCCCAACTTGGTAACTTTTTTTTCTTGAGGTGACATATTCCATGTTTAATTCACAGTCCTATTTCATGTAGTCAGCATATATATGGCATAATTTGATATCGCGACTGCTCGGAGTTTGAGTAAAATAACTTGAGATAACTCTTGGAATGAATATATGTTTTGCTGGTAATTTTCTTGTATTTGATTCATTCTGTTGGTTTGAAAGTCGAGGCGAGCTTTGGGTTTGGTCAGCCTCCCCGGTAGCCTGCCATGCCTAAGGTTCCTAAAACCTTTTGATCTTGTAGCGCACCGAATACGAGGTTGTTGCTACCCGCCATCGCTTTGAAAGCAAATTATTGTTTTGTATTGTTCGCCTGCCGCCATCGCAGCTTATTTGTCATCATTAACATTGTTTGAGCCGCCACGCATCATTTTTGCCATCGCTGTTTTCACCCATCGCTACCACCCTCTTTACGTAAAGAACAAATGTTACACCAATCTAGTGGTGCGTATTGATGTCAACTACTTCTATGTCCCCGAAAATGGTTGCTATCGCTTTAAAGAAACATACACTACTATTGATTGGAAATAGTTGCCGCTATATATTTTCGCGTGCACACGATTGCTACACTCGTGATGAAACCGATTTGAACAGATGCTACCTTGGTTTCGCTGTGTTTTAATGTCATCTGCATTTTAAGCCAAACATCCGTTGATTTCTCGACTATTTCACGCTGATTTTGGCCCTTTTGCTACTGGTTTTGACCATTTTCAGACGGATTTAGCTGCTGGTTTTGGCTTTATGTTGGGCTGATTTCGATCATCTTTTGGATACCGCTTTGGTCTAAAAATCGGATCGCTTTGACCCAAATACGGACTGCTTGGCATTGAATTTGGGGCTGTCTGGTCTAAATTCGGGACTGATTTTAGCCATGTTGCTGGGCTGATTTTTGGCTATTGGGCTACGGATCTTGGCCATGTTTGTTGCTGATTTTTGGGGCTGTTCGCTGCTGCATTTTCAGCGCACTTGTCGCATTTTCAGCCCACTTGTCGCATTTTCAGCCCATTTGTCGCATTTTTAGCCTATTCACGCCATCATTGATCGCTTATCGAGTTGATTTTCTCGATTTTTTTGGCATCCGCGAGTGAAAACTCCGCCATTCCTCAAGTTTCCAATGAGTTTGGGTGTCGACATCGTTTTTATCGCTTTTCACGTCGTCGACCGATTTTGACGATTCTGCCCTTTATTCATTTATTAAACTGATTTTTTGAACATGATACTACAATGGGTATTTTATTGATTTTGAACATGATACTACACTGGCCTACGAAGGATTTATCCGTCGATCTGGAGGCTCCCGTGGTAAGCGAGACGGAATATGTGGGCGAGGAGGAAAGTGAAAAGATTAGACGAGAATGCATAGTATCGTTCACCGGGAGGCGAGTCGACCGCCGCCGTAGCGATATTGGCTTCTCATGTCTTAGTATCCTTGGCATAACACTAGCTGAGCCCACACTATATAAAAATATATCTTTTACAATATCTTCTACATATATATCTATATATATATATATATACATACATTGTGTTTGTTTGTTAATTTATTTATTATTTACTAACTCTTCTACTAAGTGTCTTTTGCAGGTACCCGGAGGCGCACCCCAAAGTTAAATCATTCGCATAAAATGAAATAAAAGCGAAATGTTGCTAATTTCTCTTCATTGCATCTTCTTTTATGATTATTTGCTTTTATTACTATCGCTTTAAATATATATCTATTTTAAATATTTGCATGCCTAGTTTAAATATCTTTTTTATTAGTTTAATAATTAGAATACCCTTAAAATTGCATGATATATTTAGCACAATAATTTTAAACCTAAGTTTGAACGGACAACCGCAAGTTAGCGGATCCTTTAGGATGCCTAACCCCTTCCCTTTAGGATAATAAAGAACCCTTACCTAGAATCTCACATAGCTTTCGCAGACCTTTAAAATGGAGATCATTTGTAGTATTTTATGCTACATTTTCAGTGTCCTAATTCACTATAATAATTAGGTGGCGACTCCTTAAAATGCATTTTAGGAATCCAACCATGCAGCAGTAATCCCGTTTCCGACTCCGGTTGAAAATAGGGTGTCACAGCATGGCGACTCCGCTGGGGATATCAGGTTCTTGATCATAGCAAACCCAGGTTAATTAAATATTGCACTTTATTTTGCTTTTATATTTGTTGTAAATATTTTATATGGTTTGTTTTTATTTTGTAATTAACTACTTTAATTGCTACATTCTTTTATTGCTTTCCTTAAATTGTCATTCCGTTCATATTTCCTCCATTATGGAAAATTAACACTATCACACACTATACGCGCTGGTGTGCTTCGCGCACCCGCAAATTTCTTTCAAGAACACCCAAAATATTAGGAGAGTTGGCGCTTGCGTGGAGTTAGATCGGTTCGTCTGATCAGCCACGTAGCCTTCTCACTCGAGTTGTCCGCTCGGGAACCTTGCGTCTAATAGGTCAAATCTTAGAAAGCTTAAGATAGAGCTATACCACCCTTTTATATTAGTCATGCATGCATACACCTTAGGTGGGTTAATCCTTGGTATTAACGCCACAATTAGAAATCCACCAAACTTGTCGACGGGTTTCACAACCCAACGACCCATTAGCATACTATGTGTAGCGTGATGATGATAGACGGATCCAAGCCTGGTCATGACACGCCAAAATTGGAAAAAGTGCACCGTCATTTGGTCGCCATTTCCGATTTAAATATTGCGCTTTAACGGCTTGGACCTATTTATCACAATCCCGCATATTTGACGCTTAGGCTCACTCTCGCATAAGGAGGTCCCAAGCATATTAGGGCACGCGCTTGATTTGCATGTTTTTGTTTATTATTGTTTGTCGCTAGCAACTCAGACATATTGTTTAATTCAATAATCGCTCTTTTGTGATTCCGACTCGAGCATTTGTATTTTTGCATTTTTGCTTTCACATTGCAATCGGGACTTCATCACAGAAATCACTTTGAATAGCGCGACTTGGACTTTGTGAAGCATCAACCACCAGTCCGGTCGAACCAATCAGGGGAGTCTCTGACTATATGGTCACACCCCTTCATTTTGTTATTTTATCATTTTCCACTCTCACCTATTTCTCATATTTTTGCAGGAAAACAGTCCTCGCAAATAGTCGAGGGCGTTCGAAAAAGAAAACAAAAAAAAAAAAAAAAAAAAGTCATCACAAGAAGCGAGAATTATGTTGATTAATAGAAGTCAGTTTATACCAGATTCAACGAGACATCGCTCTCAATTCTTTTATACTTTGTATTTTTATTCATATTTGCAAATTAAATTAATATGTTTAGCGTTAATTACATAGTTTTCGCATACCATGCATTTTACTATAATTATTCCGAACTACGCGTGTCTGATTCTCACCACACGGTGTGATACGTAGGCAACTCATTTTGGGTTCGACACCATAAAAAATAAAATAAAAATAAAAATAAAAAAAATAAAAAACAAATAAACATATTTTTCTCACCCATGCATCCCATTTATCATGTTTTCGGGCATTCATTTTACTTTGCATTCGTTCACAGTGGACAATCATTTATTTTGCACAGTTTTATATTGCTATCCTTTTGATAAATTTTTCCAAGCATACGTTTTATAACATATTTGAATGAACTACGCGCACCTGATTCCCTCGGCGGGATACGTAAGCGTTCTATTCGGTTCGGTACACTTTATTCAAAAAAATGTATATTTTCTTCAAAAATACAAAAATACAAAAAAATGTTATTCAAAAATACAAAAACATTTTGTAAGTATTATTGTTTGACTTTGTTAATACCAACATAGTTACAAATGTGCATAAACAAAAAAACAAGTGATAATCGATGGGTTGACTTTGTGGTAAACCATAGATTCTTTTTGTACCTCTTATTCATACCTGCAGATGACCATGTCTTGCATGTTTCCAAGATAAGAATGAAACCGACCTCATCGTTTCATATGCACTGTGTGGTGAGTTATTTGAATAAGTTCAATTGCATTGCATTGTGATCTAGAACTTGGCCTGAATGTTTGTTGAGGCGAAATCCTGAGTAACACTCGGTGTGGGAAATGATCGTAGGCTTTCTTTGACCCGTTTGAGCCTTTTCAGCCTACCAAATAACATTATCCATAGTACAACCCTTTGAGCCTAAAACCTATTTTTCGACAACCGCATATTACACCTATAACCTTTCTGAGTGCGTACGCACTATCCCTCTCTTGGCCCGACCTCCTCGAGTGCTTTAGAAATGTGCAAGTGGCTGACAAAATTCTAGCTGAAGTTTGCAAAGACAAAAATTGTCAAAGTCTCAAAGAATGAAAGCAGAGACGACTTCACATAAAGAGGAAATCAAAAGCCCCGATAAAAAATAAAAAAAAGGGAATACATAACCCCGGAAAAAAAAAAGAAAAAGAAAAAAAGGGGGCTCCAAATGAAAGATTCAAAAGAAGTCAATACAGAAAAACTGGGACAAAAAGAAAGCAAGTCAGCATTAAAACACACAAATATCAAGCATGGACGTAGTCCAACTCTCGAGGAATGATTAGTCACTTTTACCCAAATGATATCCATTCCTTTCCCCAAGCCTACATTACAAGCCCGTGACAAGCCCTACATGATCTTATACTGAGGGTTCTCACATTAGTGGATACTTACTTGTCGGCCATGCCTTTGGTATCACAATTGCATGCATTGAACATCTTTTTGAGTGTGAGCGCAATTCTTTCAACGTCCCAAAATTCAAAATACTGAAATATATGTGTGAAATGGGACTTTCTTTCAGTGAGGGCATTTGAAACGTGAGATTACGTGTAGTTCGAAACCCTGGATGCATGCAGGTGTGTCGACACTCAGGTATGTCTGAGGTACTATCTGAAGCTGTGTGAATTACACCAGAGTCAATCTCGATTAGACTGAAATCAATAAAAGAACATCCTTATGCACAATACTAATTGTTGGTATCAATCGAGTCGAGCGTAATGTCGCTTCCATTTTTTCGTAAAAACAACAGAATGCATATTACATAAAAATTATTTGGCATCACGAACTACGCTCGACTGATTCCTCGGTACGGATACGTGGCGCCACATCGGCCGGTCCCACATCATTTTAAAATCATAAAAATTCTTATTTTTGGCAGATGAACTACGTCTTGACCGACTCCTCGGCGGATACGTGATACCACATCGGCCACACCGCCGTAAATATTTCTTCCTTGTTTCTGCACATGACTCGATTTTGTCCATTGGAGAGTTTAGCATCCTCATATATTTTGCATCCATTACTACCTACATATTTTCGGGGGGTTGCATTCTCATCTACTCAATTGTACATTGTCCATATTCTCGCATTAGCTTTTCATTCATTATAAAAAAATAAAAAAAAAATAAAAAAATGCTTACCTGATCGCCTTGATAGCGTCAAGATGAAACCTTACCCAGTTCAACATCTTCATTACCAGAAACTGGGACATTTTAAGGAATTCAGTGCAAGAAAATGGCAATAGACAGGAAAAAGCAGGTCAACAAGGTCTTCAGTGCAAACCAAGAATGCAAGCGTCAAGAGCCAAAGCTACAGAGTCGACGCTAATCAACCACTCATTTCCTAAAAAACTCACAAGTTTTCTTTGAGTGCAGGATCTTCATATCAGCAAAGGCAGGAACACAACAGTAGGCCCATGCGGGTTACAAACGCACAACGTCTATGCAATGACATTATCTCAACTCAGGCAAGTCACAAAGCAGGTACGCTCATAAACCAATGCATTTCTTTTAAGCCTATGCAACGGTTTCATTCATGTTTCGTCCATGCAACGACGAGCATCTGCATCGCGTCCATGCAACGACGCCTTTTCATTTTAAGCCTATGCAACGGCTTCATTCATGTTTCGTCCATGCAACGACGAGCATCTGCATCGCGTCCAAAAACGACGTCATGCAACGGCTTCATTCATGTTTCGTCTATGCAACGACGAGCATCTGCATTGCGTCTATGCAATGACGCCATTTTATTTTAAGCCTATGCAACGGCTTCATTCATGTTTCGTCCATGCAACGACGAGCATCTGCATTGCGTCCATGCAACGACGCCATTTTATTTTAAGCCTATGCAACGGCTTCATTCATGTTTCGTCTATGCAACGACGAGCATCTGCATTGCGTCCATGCAACGACGCCATTTTATTTTAAGCCTATGCAACGGTTTCATTCATGTTTCGTCCATGCAACGACGAGCATCTGCATTGCGTCCATGCAACGACGCCATTTTATTTTTAGCCTATGCAACGCTTCATTTATGTTTCGTCTATGCAACGACGAAGATCTGCGTGCGTCTATGCAACGACGCCATTTATTTTAAGCCTATGCAACGTCTTCATTCATGTTTCGCCCATGCAACGACGAAAGACTGCATCGCGTCTATGCAACGACGCCATGTTATTTTAAGCCTATGCAACGGCTTCATTCATGTTTCGTCAATGCAACGACGAGCATTCGTGATTACCCATGCAACGACGCCATTTTATTTTAAGCCTATGCAACGGCTTCATTCATGTTTCGTCTATGCAACGACGAGCATCTGCATTGCGTCCATGCAACGACGCCATTTTATTTTAAGCCTATGCAACGGCTTCATTCATGTTTCGTCCATGCAACGACGAGCATCTGCATTGCGTCCATGCAACGACGCCATTTTATTTTTAGCCTATGCAACGGCTTCATTCATGTTTCGTCTATGCAACGACGAGCATCTGCATTGCGTCCATGCAACGACGCCATTTTATTTTAAGCCCATGCAACGGCTTCATTCATGTTTCGTCTATGCAACGACGAGCATCTGCATTGCGTCCGAAAACGACGTCATTTCTTTTAAGCCTATGCAACGGCTTCATTCATGTTTCGTCTATGCAACGACGAGCATCTGCATCGCGTCTATGCAACGACGCCATCAACATCTACAATAACCTTGTCTTTTTCAGCACCACATCACCTGCAACCCAGTGTCAATCATACTTCGACACTGGGACATTTTTAATCAGCGTCAGCTTTGCTTTTTAATTTTTGCATCGAGCGATCCAAAGGTCATCATGATTTGACACTGGGACATTTTTTGGATCTGCATCATCCCTATTTTTGAGTTCCAGTTTATAAAACAGGACAAAATTGGCTACAAGTCAACATCTTTGTCCGAAGACTCTTCCATCATCTCCGTACAAAGAGGGACATGCTGTGATAATTTTGACCCGTTTTTGTATATTTTCGTGCAATTTTAAGTATTTTAGCACACCGCATTTTAATCGTTATTTTGCATATTTTACATAATATTCTATGTTTATTTCTTCACAAAAATGGCATTGCATCTTTTATTTTTAAATTAAGTATTATGTCGTTGTTAATATTATGTTTTTATTATTGTTATACCGTCGTTTATTTTAATAATATTTGCATCTTTTTAAATAATTAATTGGCATCCCGTTTTTACTTTTAATCAGACATTAAACAGGTCTTTAAAATTGCATTTTTAGTATTGTTGCGTCGGCATTTGCATTTTAATAATTTTGCATATTTTTAAATAATTTTTCTTTAAATAATTAACCAGCCTTGCATTTTGTCAAACCAGTCCAGTCCAAGACACAATTTAATCCAGTCCAAGCCAACACTATTTTTAATATCATCCAAACACCCTATTTTATTTCCCCCCCCTAAAATCAAATGCCACTTTTCATTTTCCCCCCAAAACAATACCCCACTTTTCATTTTTTTCCCCCAAATACCAAACCCTAAACCTACCCTATAAAATAAAAACATTCCCCCCCCCCCTTCTGGTTAACCTCAGCCGCACACCCCAACCCCCACTCTCTCCTCAGCTCTCGTCTCTCTCCCGCACAAAGCCCTTCCCGCCGCCGCTAGCTAGCTCCGGCGAACCACCACACCACCGCACACTTCACAGCATCAAGCCCAACTTCTATTTTTCTTCAATACTCCCTTCTCCTCGTCAAAAACCAACAGAACCAGTCCCCTCCATCATCGCCGCCGCCTTCGCCGGAGCTCCAAGCTCCGGCGAACACCCTCTCTCTCACCCACACATCACCCCACCACCGCGAACCTTCACCTTGCCACTGTTCGAACACCCCCTGTCCCATCATCGTCGAACCTCGTCCCACTGGCCCACATCCCCGTAGCACTGCGGTGGCGCTGCTCCGGCGACCTCGTCGTGGAAGTGACGCCGCCGCTCGCTGACCGCCGCCTTTTGTATTGCTGAAATCGCTGTTTGTTTCTCTTTCGTTGCTATTATGTTATTGTTGTTGTTGGACTGATTTCGATTTTGTTGGCTATTGTTGTTCTTTGTTTGTATGGATCGATTGCATTTTGGTGTCTTCACGAGTTCTCGAACTCCGTCGACCCATGTTGATTATATATTGCGGTTATTTGTTGTCGTTGGTTTGATGCATCGATCTTTGGCACTTTCGGTATCCGCCGAGTTCTTAAAAACTCCGGCGATCTTCGTTTGTATTATTTTTATCTTTCAGATCTGTTGTTGACTTCGTTGGACTGATTTTTGTTGACTTTGGTTACTGGCTAGAGTTTTAGAACTTCGACGACTCTGTTGGCATGATTTTTCAATATTTATAAGTTGTTCTTTGTTGGTGGGACTGATTTACTTTCTGAATTTTTTTTGGGTAAATGACTGGAGTTCTAAGAAACCCCGGCGACATCTCTAGTTTTTCTGCGATGCTATGTTGCTACTGATTCTACTGTTTTTAACCATTTTGGCGGACTGATTTTGACCACTTGGCTACTATTTTTCGATCATTTTGCTACTGGTTTTGGCCATTTTGGCAGATTGATTTTTGGCCTGTTACCGATTTTGACATATATTTTTGCTGGTTTACTGATTTAGAACAAATACTACACTGTTGGTATTTTACTGATTTGAACAAGATGCTACACTTGTATTGGCCGATGAAAAAGTTATCCGTCGATTTTTGAGGCCTCCACAGTTGCAAAGACGGAAAATAAAATAAATGAAGCTTTCTGGGCAAGGATGATTTCTTCCACTTACATCGGATAACCAACATGCTCTTGGCAAGGCGAATTCTCGCAGCCGCACTTGTTTAGGCTGTCCTACTTTATATTTTTACATATCTGAGCCCTCCGTGTTTAAAACTATTACTGTTTTGGCGCGGATCCGAAGGTTTTATTTATTTTATTATTTTTAGCAATATTGGCCGATGAAGGAATCCCCGTCTGATTTCCAAGGTCTCCCCTGTACAAAAGATGGATTTATTTGCTTTGTTTGTTAATTTTTGCTATTATTTTAAAATTTATGTATTCTATTACTAATACTTTTACTAAGTGTTTATGCAGGTATCCGGAGATGCATTTCAAAAAGAATGCCCCGGAGTTTACTTTATGTCGTATTTAATTTCATATTTTATTATTTTGCATTGTATTTTATTTTAATTGTAAATTATGTAAAATGCTTAGAATAGGTAGAATAAAATGAGCAATAAATAATTAACCTAGGTTTGAACGAATAACCGCAAGTTAGCGGATCTTAAAGGATGCCTAACCCCTTCCCTTTAGGATAATAAAGAACCCTGATCCAGAATCTCACTAATTTCGCAGACTATTAAATAGAAGTCAATTGCAGTATTTTTATTGCAATAAACTAAGTGTCCTAATTCACTATAATAATTAGGTGGCGACTCCTTAAAATACATTTAGGAATCAACCATATGTAGCAGTAATCCCGTTTCCGACTCCGGTTAAAATGGGGTGTTACAATACATTCTAGGAATCAACCATACGTGGTACTCCCGTTTCGACTCCGGTTAAAATGGGGTGTTACACCCCGCATCTCATCGCCGGAGTAGTCTCCACAGTGACTCCCGCTAACACCTCTCGTCGTCCACCACCGGCGAAACCACCATCACTGCCATCGCCGACCCATCTCCCTCACTGCTCACACGCACACACTCACACCCCCATCGCTTTCACGCACTATCCGCCAGAGGTGATGACCGGCGGGCACACCAGCGAACTACCAGTGAGCCCATCGACCCCACCACCTGCTCCATTTAATCTCGAACCGCAGACGGCGTCGCTCCGGTATTATACCGTTGAAGTGACGCCGCCGTTGCCTGCTATCTTTTTGTGTTGTTGAAACTTGCCGGAGTTTGAACGCCCCCTTTCCCTTTACCATCTCCGGCGATGGTTTGTTATCTTTACCCATGTTACTATTTTTCGGTGTGTTCGTTTGACTGGTGGTTACTGCTCTACTTTTTTTTTGTTGGACTAACTTTCGATTTTGATATCCTATCGGAGTTTGAAAACTCCGGCGACCTTCGTTTTGCCTTATTCCGGTGATGTTGTTGGCTGCTTTGGGTACTGTACCGATTTAGTATGATTTTGTATTTGGCCGGAGTTTTGAAAACTCCGGCGATGTTCTAAATTTTCAGGCGAACTTGCTGTTGTTCCCACTGGTTTCTGGACCATTTTTGTTTGCTATGTTATTGTCACTGCTTCCACTGCTCCTGATTATTGTTGGGCTGATTTTGCATTTAGGTTTTCCAGCGAGTTGTGTTGCTGATGTTTCCACTGTCCGTTGGATTTCGGGATTGATTTTGACGGACTTGGCCCTTTATTTACTTCGTTAACTGATTTTTGAACAAGATACCACACTTGGTATTTTACTGATTTTTGAACAAGATACCACACTTGGTATTTTACTAATTTTGAACAAGATACTACACTTGGTATTTTATTGATTTTGAACATGATACTACACTGGCCGAAGAAGGATTTATCTGTCGATCTAGAGGCCTCCATGGTAAACGAGACGGAATATGTGGGGGAGGAAGAAAGTGAAAAGATTAGACGAGAATGCATAGTATCGTTCACCGGTAGGTGAGTCGACCGCAGCCGAAGCGATATTGGCTTCTCATGTCTTAGTATCCTTGACATAACACTAGCTGAGTCCACACTATATAAAAATATATCTTTTATATATATATATATATATATATATATATATATATATATATATACATACGTTGTGTTTATTTGATAATTTATTTTATTATTTACTAATTCTTTTACTAAGTGTCTTTTGCAGGTACCTGGAGGCACATCCCAAAGTTAAAACCTGTGCAGAAAAAATAAAATAAAATAAAATAAAAGCGAAATACCGCTAAATTCTTTTCATTCCATCTTTATATGATTATTTGCTTTCATTACTATCTTGTTAAATATATATCTATTTTAAATATTTGCATGCCTAGTTTAAATATCTCTTGGTTGGTTTAATAATTAGAACACCTTTAGAATGGTAGATTGCATGTTAGCACAATAATATTAAGCCTAAGTTTGACCGGACAACCGCAAGTTAGCGGATCCTATAGGATGTATGACCCCTTCCCTTTAGGATAATAAAGAACCCTTACCTAGAATTTCACATAGTTTCACAGACCTTTAAAAAATGGAGATCATTCGTAGTATTTTATGCTACATTTTTAGTGTCCTAATTCACTATAATAATTAGGTGGCGACTCCTTGAATAAATTTATGAATCAACCATACGTAGTACTCCCGTTTCGACTCTGGTTAAAATGTGGTGTTACAACAATGCTTCTTCAAAATCATGGATGACAGTTGGGATAATATGTTAGAGCATACATAACATGAATATTTAGAAATCTAGAATTTCAAGTTAGATATTTCGCAAATTCACTTAGATCATGATCAATGGAAATACAAACACCTAACCTATGCATGTCAATTTCATTCATCTTTCCCAAAACGCTATAGATCTGTCTACTTGCTATTCTCCACTAATCATAGACATACATATTAGAAATCATCAGGGCTTTCAAGGGTTGTAATGTAGGCTTAGGCATGGGTAGGTAACAGTAGGCATTTAGACTCAAATTACGTATCATAAACATTTTTCATTCAACTCTTTTTTTCTTCTTTTTGACTTTCTTTTTAGTCTCATACCTATTTGTCCCCTCTTTTTCTTTTGAGAGAATAAAATACATTATAAATAACAAGCACCCCCAAACTTAGGCTTTGCATATTTTTCATTGGGGTGCATCAATTTTTCACTCTCTTCTTGTTTCTTTTTTAATATTTTTCATCCCACTAACTTGCAATTATTACTTATGGCACAAACAGAGAATCATAGGGTGTCAAACAAAGATCTTATTTTAAGCTCAAAGGGGCTGACTAGTGATACAATTTATGTCAGAATAGGTAATGAATGGTAAGAAGGACTAACAAAGAAATGCCTGAATCATCTCCCTAAACATGTACATCTTAACCATTTCGCCTCAAATAACAAGCAAACAGATTTTCTAGACGTTTTCAATCTTTTTTTCCATAACCGACACACATAGGCTAAGCACCAATATCTCAAATAATTAGATGTCATGAATTTTTGGCATATCTAACTTAAGCACACAGATTTTTGCTTTCAATTCCATTACATTATCCTACTTTATCCACTCAATATCGTTAGCAACTACAACATGCATGATCCATACAAAAAAATTATGACTCAAAAACACACTAAAGCAATAATAAAAAGACTCAAAATAATGAGGGACAACTTACTGACACAACACAACAGTCATAACGGAGGTCTGAGAGGAAGGCCAAATTACTGTGCACAAATCCGAAGGAGGCACCGCGGTTCTGCTCCAAGCACCGCGGTGCTAATTGCCGAAAAATTCAAGTGTATTCAGTTTTCTACATTGTTAATCATTCGCCCTTCGGAGTGAGTCCTGCCCTTCATCTGTCATCCAAAAACACTAGTATACCAGATCGTGAGACTGTTCAAGATAAAATAAAACAAACTGAAACAAAAATTGAAATAACATAATTAAAACAGTGGGTTGCCTCCCAAGTAGCGCTATCTTTAACGTATTTTAGCCGGACGCAGGTTACTTACTAAATCAAGGGGGTAGAGTGTCCCCTCCACATATCCACTTTAGCACCATTTTCCTCTTCTTTCTCCTTTTCTTTTTCACATGGCTCATTTCAGAAGAGTTCAATTCTTTTTCATCAATAGCTAGTTCAGAAATATTACTATCAGGTTCTTCATGCTGCTTTGGTGTCCCCACGAGCATCAGTACTTGTGTGGCTTTCTTAGGCACAACCTTATCCACTACCCCAATATCAAAACATCTAGCATCGACTTAAGGTTCAGTGGACTGCTTAAAAACTTTGAATACCATTTCCTCACCTTGCACTCTGAGTTTTAACTCCCCCTTTTCAACATCAATGAGGGCTCTCCCTGTGGCTAGGAATGGTATTCCAAGAATTATGGGCATATTTTCATCTTCATCCATGTATAAAATGAGGAAATCAGCAGGAAGAATGAATTTACCCACTTGTACCAACACATCTTCAATAATTCATTGAGGATGCACAATCGAGCGATCAGCTAGCTGCAAGGTGACTGTGGTTGGTCTTGCTTCCCCTAAACCAAGTCTTTTGAACACAGAGAGAGGCATAAGATTGATACTTGCCCCCAAATCACATAAAGCTTGCTTGCATGTCACATTTCCTATGGTGCAAGGTATGGTAAAACTCTCTGGATCATTCAACTTTGGGGGAAGTTTTTTCTGCAATATGGCACTGCACTCCTCTGTCAGCACCACTGTCTCATAATCTGTCAGCTTTCTCTTCTTAAAAAGGATGTCCTTTATGAACTTCACATACGCTGACATTTGCTCCAAGGCTTCAATGAAAGGAAGGTTAATGTGCAGTTTTTTAAATACCTCCAAAAATTTCGAAAACTGCTTATCCAAAGCCTTCTTCTACATTCTTTGAGGGTAAGGGATTTTGTCTGTGTACTCCCTCATTACCGGGGGTGGAGCCTTCTCTAAAGTAGGGCGGTCATCAGTAACCCCCTCCTTTACTACTTCAACTGTCTGCCTCACATCCTTCTCTTTTTCAACCACTGCTTGGGGTGTCCTCTGCTCTAACTGTTTCCAACTTCTCAAACTAATTACTTGGAATTGCTCCCTAGGGTTCATCACTGTATCACTAGGGAGATTTCCCTGAGGTCTGTCATTCAACTTCCCTGCCAACTGCCCCATCTGAGTCTCCAATTTCCTAATGGAGGATCTTGTTTCTGTCTCAACGAATCGAAATCTCTGGCTCTAAATAAAATCGGTATTGGCCAATGATGAAATTAAGGACCTAGTTTCAGCCATGAATTGAGTCTGAGAATTGGCCAAGGTCAACAATGCTGCTTTTATATCATCTGGCTTCTATTGTGGGTCTAGTGGTCTGAACTGCTGTGAGGATGATGCCTGAAATGGTGGTTTTTGCCCTTGTTCATTCTTTCATGAAAAATTGGGGTGATTTCTCCACCCTGGATTATATGTGTTGGAGAATGGATTGTTGTAGGGTCTCTGAAAATTCCCCACTACCTGAACCTGCTCCATGGACACATTATTTGGGTCCACTGTTGTGCATCTATCAAAAGTATGGGGACCCCCACAAATTTTGCATCTAGCTGGTGTTTGAATTGCTCTAACTGCCATGGTACTCTGTTGCATCTGCTTTGTCAAAGTGGCTACCTGCGCAGTCAATGCAGTGATAGCATCTAGCTCATGAATCCCAGCCATCTTCCTACTGTTCATTGCTCTCTCATCGGCCCACTGATGGTTGTTTGTGGCCATATCCTCTAGCAAATCATGTGCCTCATTGGCACTTTTTCTCATGAACGTACCTCCTGCTGCAACATCAATGATGGTATGCGTTGTACCACTCAGCATTGTAAAATATGTGGACTAGCATCCACTTCTCAATCCCATGATGTGGGCACTTCCACTGCAAATATTTGAACTGCTCTCATGCATCATAGAGTGACTCTCCATCCATCTGATAGTAATTATTAAGCTCACCTCTGAGCTTTGCTGCTTTGGATGGAGGGAAGAACTTGGCAAGGAACTTCTGGGCTATGTTTTGCCATGTAGTGATGGAGTTCGCCTGTAATGAATTCAACCAGCACTTTGCTCTCTCCCTGAGTGAGAATGGGAAGAGCCTCAATCGAATGACTTCATCAGTAATGCCATTGTATTTAAATATTGTACACAACTCCAGGAAGTTTGCTAGATGCAGATGGGGATCTTCTGTTGGCAATCCCCCAAAGTGGACGGAACCTTGGACCATGTGCAAGATTGCTGGTTTGATTTCGAAATTATTGACTTCAACAGCTGAAAGTCTGATGCAATTCTGCACCCCTGTAATAGTAGACATCACATAGTCCCCCAAACTCTTTTCTGTAGGGACTTTGTCTTAAGACAGGCGGTAACTCATATTCCATCAAATTGTTGTTTCGCTGATCTCCCATTGCTAAGGAATCAACTGCTCTTTTCTCTTTCCTGTTCTGTCTGCACAATCTCTCAATTTCAGGGTTCATAGGGATAGGAATGTCAGCTCATCTCCTACTTCGCATAAACTAAGTTTCTGAGACTAATCAAAAACAACAAACAGATCACGGCAAACAACACAAAAGCAAAATAAAAGAAAAAAAATAAATTAAAAAAACTGAAAATAAAAATCAAATTAGAAATAAGAATAGATAAACCGATATTAACAGTACGTCAGTCCCCGGCAACGGCGCCAAAAACTTGTTGCGATATTTCTAAGTGCTTACGCAAGTGTACGTATCGTTCAAGTAATGAAGATCTGTAAGACCGAGTTTATCGTCCACAGAGATTGGTTTATTAAGTACCGATTATCTATCCTATGGTATCTATTTGGCAATCGTTCTTTGTTTGAGAATTATAACTAAGAATTATGACTAAGTGCAGGAAATAAACTAAAGATTATAAGCCTTTGAGTTTAAAACAGTTAAGAAGGAAATTGGGTTCCAATCTCTTCAACTATCCACTCTTTCACGTGTTAATGCAATGCTAATGATTCTTCTTATTATTAAGATAGCAGGTTAATTAATCTGTCATTATATTCCGGTTAGGACGTACAAGAGCTCAACCTAGTGCAGAAATCTTCTATATTTCTATGATAAGTTTTACCACACAGGAGGATTAAGAACAATAATCCTCACGAAATAACTGTAGCTCACTGGACATATGGCACCGCGGTGCTTCTAGCCAGGACCGCGGTGCCTTCGATGATGTTTCAGTTTCAGACTTTCGGTAATTTTTACGCCTCGGTACTAATTTTCCTGGTGCCTCTCTTATTCCTGCCCAGTTCCACCTGATTTGTTCTATTCTTCGTGGCACATTTTAGGCTTCATTCCTTGGGTTGTGCTTGTGCAATTTGCATCTCAATTAAACTCATTTCGTCCTCGAAAGTAGTATTTCTCCTTTATGACCGTTGTGACACAAAATGAAGGAAAAACACACCTAACACTATATTATACACATAATAAAAGAGTAAATTACTAACTAAAAAGGGCTCAAAAGTGTATGCAAAATACACCTAACAATCTCCCGTTTTGAGCTCTTTAGGTCATCGATATTGTCTTCTTTTGTTGGATTATTACTCTAATTTTTTTGTGGATATTTCTGTTGTCTAAAAAGTCACAAGTATTTACCATATTTTTCCCATTTAGAGCATTCATCCGCACTCAATTTGAACGAGACATTAAAAATATTCAATGTGATAATGGTAGAGAATTTGATAATGGGTCATTTTGAGATTTTTGCAAAACTAATGGATTATCTTTTCGTCTCTCGTGTCCACATACCTCATCTCAAAATGGAAAAACGAAAAAAAAAACCTGAACCATTAATAACATTGTTAGAACCTTACTTGCCCATGCCTCCCTACCACCATCATTTTGACATCATGCATTACAAATGATAACCTATCTCCTGAACATACTTTCAAACAAATAATTAGCCTACCAATCTCCTCTCAAAATTTTATATCTAAGGGGCCCATCCTACTCTTATTTATGGGCTTTCAGGTGCTTATATTATTATTTTTTTCTTTCCACTACCATCAATAAACTTCAAACTCGGTCTACCCCGTATATTTTTTTGGGATATCCGTCAAATTATCGTGGTTACAAATGTTACGACTTATCCTCTAATAGAATCATCGTGAGTAATCACATAGTTTTTGACGAAACAAATTTTTCTTTTGTCAAAATGCATTATTCCGTGCCTCCTACCTACGAATTTCTTGACGATATCATACCCCAGTATTCGGTCCACCGATTCGCTTCCAAAATGGGCCCAACCATTTCGACCAGCCCAATTGATTTGGGCACCTCGACCCAACAATTTTCTCCTCCAACCCAGCCAAATGGGCCTGCCTTCCTGAGCCCAGTGGCTGCCAGCCTAGCGGATGCTAGCTCAGCTAGGCCTCTCGCTTTCTTTTTGCTTCTTCCTTTCCTTCCGAGCTGGCAGCCCACTGCGGGCGCTCATCGCCTAGCGATCTACTAGGCAATGTCGGCTTAAGCGTGGTGGCCTATGAGCACATGCCCACTCAGGGTAATTTGTTAACCACTCAGCCCAATATATCGTCCTCTATCCAACCAACTCCAATTCCGACCCAACGGCCAGTCACTCGTAGTCAATATGAAATATTCAAACCAAACAAATAATACGGTCTTCACACCCGTGTTGCCAAATCGCCGCTGCCTCGTAATCATGTGTCCGTCCATAATGACCCGAATTAGAAAATGGCTATAGATGTTGAACATAATGCTCTTATTAATAATAGGAACATGGGGTTTGGTGTCTCACTCTTCTGATGTTAAAGTGATTCGGTCTATGTGAATTTTTAGTCATAAAAAAAATCTGATGGTACATTTGAGAGGCATAAAACCCGTTTTGTAGGTGATAGAAAGACTCAACATGTTGGTGTGGACTGCGGTGAGACTTTCAGTCCGTTGGTAAAACCAGCAACTATCGCAAGGTACTAAGTCTGGCCCTTTCTAAGGCATGACCGCTTTATCAACTTGATATAAAACATGCATTCATGTATGGAGAACTCAATTAAATGATGTACATGTATCAGCCCATAGGGTACAAAGACCCCACTTACCTAATCGTGTGTGCCTACTGAAGAAATCTTTGAATGAGCTCAAACTGCTCATCGGGTCTGGTACAAGAGGTTTGCAGATTATGTTTCTAATATCGGATTTTCTGTTTAGGATGTGGACTGGACTCTGGGTTCATTTTCTTACTAGACCTTAGACACATACACCAAGTGTGATACTGACATGGAGAATCAAAATTCGCTATGGAGTCACATATGGTCCCACTAGACGTGCCAAATTTATTCCCTTCTGAAATGACTGTCGTCTATCGGCTAACGAAATCAGATGACAAATTGATTCCTTAACTAAGCAATTTTGGCTGAAAGCAAAACTCTAACTTTCAGCAATGGGTTCCCCAACTACTCCAGAAAGTGTTAGGACGATGATTGAGTAAACTAATTGGTAAGAAACATAAATACAGCTAGAGTGAAAAAAGGCGATAATGACGAAATGAAGATAAATAAAATCAGTTGTCTGATTGATTGGTTGTCCTTATTCGGTACAAATGATTCTATATTTATAGTACAAGAAAAATAAAACGTGATCCCCCATGTTAGCCACTAAATTACCCACTAAATTCACTAGCCAAATATGAGGAGGTGGTGCCGATTTTTACTCATTGCTTTCCTCTTGCACGATTAATGGCACTTTCTTCTAACTGTTGCTGGTTGTTGTTGTTTCTTGGGGTCAAGAAGATTCTTTGACTTGGTCTTCGAGCCGTCCAAATATGTGTGAGTTCCAGTCGTTTCTCGGAATTGTGATTCGGCCAGGCTACCGTAATTAGGGGTGTACAAAACAGGACCGGACCGGAACCGGTTCGGTCCTCGGTCCGTCAAAATGGTGGATTCCGGTTCCGGTCGGTCGTAAAACCGAATTTTTCCGGCCCGACCGAATGGACCGTTTTTGTATAAATTGAATTTCCAATATTGAAATTGACATTCCCGGATGCGGTACCACGCAATTTTTACGTTGAAATCAATTGTACATCGCGAGATATTTAGATTTGAAAAGGGGAAAAACGTAACGATTTGGGGGAAAAGTGAAATTGAGGCAAGATGGGCGTTTTTGGAGAAATCGGAGGAATCAAACGACTTATGCGGTTTGGCCCCGCATCGAAAACATACGCGAAATCAATTTTTTTAGGTAAAGCGGACGTCCCGAGCGCAGTTATGGCCAAGTATAAAGTTTGATCAATTTACAACCTATATTAGATATGTCAATACGCACGGTGGAGGGGGTGGCTAGGTGGATGAGAAATGGTGAAGTGCGGGGTGGGCGGGTGGCTGGGGGGCTGGGGCAAATCATTCGGTCCATTCGGTCCGAGTAATCTGTAATTTCGGTCTTCGGTCTTCGGTCCGGTTTTAACCTTTTGTGCACCCCTAGTTTCAGGAATGTCCAAATTCCAAATAGAAAATAGAAAATATAAATGTGGTGTGTAACTTTAATTAATGAGTAGTTCAGTAGTTCGTATACGAACCAAGTACATTTGGTGATTTTCTTTAAGTTAGTCATATTAATGAAATAAAGTTTATTGAAGGATAAGGAAAAAAACAAACATATTTAATGAGATTGATAAACGAACACATTCTTAAAAATTTATAATTTATAAATTGCATTTAACAAAAAAAAAAAAAAACCCGGTCCAACCGGTCCAAAACCGGGACCGGACCGGAATTTTCCGATCCAGACCGGGACCGGACCGGAATATTCCGGTCCTCGGTCCAGAAATTTTCTGGATTCTGGTTCCGGTCCGGTTCTGGACCGGTGAACACCCCTAACCGTAATAGCCGATGAAGCTTTTTCTAGCCGAGGACTATGACATAATAAATTCGTCTATGAATCGGTTCGATTATCAACTTAGAACTCTGTTGTCAGCTCATTTTGAGGTTTTCACCTTCGGTTGTAACTCGATTCGGTTAAACACTTATTTTTTTTTAGTATTAACAGTAGTGTATTCAAATTATACATTTCATAGAAGATTATTCCTTGTCCTGATTAGTCCATCACACCAAGACAACAAAATATTGACAAACATTGTAAACGTTTGGTCAACTTATTACAATCATCATAAAATAACAAATCCATAATTTGTACATTTCTCTTCCACCCTCTTTTCCCTTTTCCCATTTAATTTCTTGACATATTCCATAATCCATTTATCTTCCAATTACCAAACTTTCAAAGAACATTGGTAACATATTGATAAAAAATAACTCACCACCATATTGATGTCAAGTGATTATAAAAACCTATACGCGTTTGATATTTACAATCAACGACAACAATAACGTTAGAATCTAAAGTGAATTACTTTGTGTACCTAAATTACATTAATTACCGTATCCAAGTAATATATTAGAATGAGAATACATATTATGTAACTGTGGTCAAACGATAATAGTATACGTACTTTAATGTAATCTACATATAATTTATGAGTATTACAATCTTCGTCCTGTATTAATTGACTTGACCTCTAGTAATGGAAAAACATTAATTCTTTTGAACAAATAGTCCTTTTTCCATTAAAAAAACAAAAGCCCAAAATTTTCTATCTATAAAAAAGCCCTATTATTTTTGATATTCAGCTTTCCGGCTTACGCCAGACTATTCCTGAAGATAGTAGTCTTGATCTCTCAACACTACTACCAGTAAATCGCAGAATGTGCCTGAATGACCAAAGTTTGAGAACATAACAACTGATATCACCTACAAGGTGCTATCCCAAAAGAGAGCAAATTGCTCCCACCAGGGTTTGAACTCACGCTCTAGGCCTCCAGCTGATTTTTAAGTTCATCTTCTTTATCATCCAGCTATGCGACGGAAAAGCCCTGTTATTGCTCCAAAAGGTGGAATCTCCCACCCTAGGAGCCCCCAAACCCCGGTCCGACAGGTTTGTGAAGGAGGTAAATTATGGTGACTCAATTGATTTCAAAGGTTAGACCAGTACCACGCTGCACAAGGGACCCTCCTTTATTTCAAGAAGAAAATCGCACACTGCTGTCGCGCCCGTTTTTTACCTCGGGGTCTGAACGGTATCCGCAACATTGTTCTTTGACGCGGTTTCCTGGATGGGGCAATAATGCTGATTTTGAGGAGTCGCCACCTAATTAATTAAGTGAATTAGGACACGTGATTTATTGTAATAAAAATATTGCAATTAATCTCCATTTAATGGTCTGCGAAATTAATGAGATTCTGGATCAGAGTTCTTTATTGTTATACCCCGTAGTTCTGACCCTACGTATGAGAGCGTACGAAAGCATGTAAGACTTAAAATTTCCAAAGGATAGGTTGACGGATTGTTCCGGACGGGTTTTAGTAGACTTTGAGGCGGGTTATGACCCGGTACATTGAGAATTCCTAAGTGTTTCAAAGGCCCAGGGCGTAGTTCGTTGAGTCTAGATTCCAACGCAACCAACCGCTAAATCGATAGGGCGTCGGAGTAGAAAGTTATGAGAATTACAAGTTCGGTCGTGATCGGACAAAAATGTGTTTGAGCAGGCGGCAGGGCGGCGCCGAATATCTTGGTCGCTGAAGTTTCGATGTCGCGGCTCGGGAAGCGAGGCGCGGCTGGAAGATCTGGTCCTTGAGTTGCGCAGCAGCGCCGGAAGCACAGGGCCGGGATTCTGGCGGAAAAACTTAGGAAAAGTCGATTTTCTTTTAAAAGACCTTGGGAGGGTGACAAGTGTCCCCCCATCTGATTTTGCATGCACTATATTGACCAAGTCTTCAAGACTTGGTCATACTTCATCTCTCTCTTAGACAAAAGCTCTCCCTTCTCTCTTAAAAGTTCAAGCTCCTCCTTCTCTCTAAAATCCCAAGAAAAATTCTAGCCTTAGGAAAAATCTGAAAAGTTAAGAACAAGAAGGAAGCTTGTGGCTAGCTTGTTAGTGGTGTTCTTGGCAAGGAAGGTAGCAAAAATATTTGGAATAAGTTTGACTAAAACTTTAAGGTAACATTTCTTCCTTTAGAATTAGTTTCTAGTGTTGCATGTTAAGAAGAAAGAACTTGTGGTAGTGAATAATGCCCTTAGAGTCATTGCATGTAAGAAATATGGTTTGGATGTGAAAGAATTGGTTAAGAAAACTATGTGAGCATGTTGTAGCCTAAAAACTACCTTAGATTTGTTAAGTTAATTGTTTTACCTTTTGGGGCAGAATTTTACACACCCAAGTTTAGGTGTGTAATCCCCTTGAGATTGTTTGGATTATTGGGCCTAAGAAGTGGCGTTTGGATTCGGACCTTAAAAAGGTGGCAAAGTATGTAGAAACAAAGGAAATGCTGCCCAATTTTCCATAGAATTTAGGGGCTTTGAACTTAGATTATTCCTACATTGAAATTAGAGGTTAATAAACGTATTATGGTTATTATAGGTTGGCATATTACTTGCGGTAGTTTGAGCTTAGCAAGAGGATTGACCGAAGAGGTATGTGGAAACTTTCTTATCCTTTGAGCATGAGTAGTTATAACTATATAGTACGGTGAGCGTCGTGTTTTGAATGAAGTAAATCCTTTTGTTATACTTGACTTGTTTTAAGAAAATGCCTAAGTTGGTTGGGTTAAGAAGTTAACCCGCTTGTTCTTAAGGAATGGTTTATCCTAAATAAGATGAAACAGATTTTCTTGACCTAATGAAGTTTAGAGTACTTTTGGTGTGAAAGTATTGAATATTGGATTATTCTAAAAGATAAGAGACTTAAATTTTTGGAAGTAAGAAACTTGTTTTCTAAAGGATAAGAGGCTTGAAGTATTCTGAAAATTGTATGAATTTGTTTGAAGTATAAGCCTCTTGGCTAGTAAAAGAACGAAATGGTTCATAAGGAGTTATAACGGCTTTATGGGAAGTTAGCTATAACGGCCTTATGAATGGATAAGGATGTCGTAAATTTCTAAAGCATAAAGTTAGTATAACGGCTTTATGGGAAATTGGTTATAATAACTTTATGGAAGGTTATGAAAGATGTCTATTTTGATTAATGAGCATAAGTTGTCTAGATTGTGGGAAAATTGAAGTTACTTGGTTTCAAGCTATGAAATGATTTTTCTAAAGGTGTAGTAACTTACTTTGAAAAATAGACACGCCTCGATACTACGAGTGTTAGTATCTTGGATTTTACATAAAAGAAGGCTTTGAAAGAATGTACGTACATAGTACTTTGGCTTGTTTAATTGAGAATTATTCTATGTGTGCCTTGAAAAGTACTTTGGCTTGCTTAAATAAGAATTCTCTTGGTTTATGTGAAAAGAAGGCATGGTAATTGTCTTGGTTTATATAAAGGCATGGTATTGCAATTGAATTAAGCATGTAATTATGAGTCTATTTGGGTCTGCATCGGTGATGGAGGATTCCACGGGTATCGCGGCCATGATGAGGTTCATTTCACGTTGTGATTATTCCATGGATTAGCTCTCCGTGAGGTCACGATGCGGGGTGGATCTAGTAGTTAGCCCTCGTACCGCCCGGTCGAGGCGTGATGCAGGTGGATCGGTAGTTGGCTTTCGTGCCTTGCCGGTCGGGGTTAGGCGAAGTGGTGTGATGCGGTGGATCTGGTGGTTAGCTGCGTACTTGCCCGATCGTGATGTGGCGAGGTGGATCTGGTAGAGGCTATCGCACTTGCCGGTCGATCGAGGATGCGAGGTGGATCTGGTAGCTATGCGCCGTCTTTGCCTCGTGCGGTTCTTATGATCTGGTGGGATCTAGTATTCATATGTACTCGCTTAGTGTTGTTATATCATAGACTGCCGGCAGTGAGGAAGGAATTCCACGGGCACGATTGATATTATGGGCATGAGACATATGGTTATATTTGAGTGATGACTTAGAGGGCGTGAGTCCTTGACTTGACATGGCTGCGTATATGTTGTGTACTGTAGTTTGGCTATCATACATGTCTCATGCTTTATATATATGCTATCATGAATTCATTCTGATATTTTGATTTCACATACTTGGTACTGTTATCGACCTCCTTCGAGGCTGCGTTAAATCTGCGCAGTCGAGATCGTAACTCTTTGGTCCGCTCTTAGGATCACTGTTCATTTCTTGGGAAGCTCCATCTCTCCGAAGGCTTGTCTTTTGGTATGATTCCACGAGGTTATAGACTTTGTACATTCGGGGTATGGCGGGGCCTGTCATACGATTATTATTCTGAGTGCAGTAGTCACGTTAGTGTTTTGGGCTATAAGAACGGTTGTATTACTATACTTTTGTTTAAGTATGTTTTATAGAAAGCGACACTTATCGGTGGCGGTAATGTTACCCTTTTTTCTAAGTAATGTGTTATGTATGTTCCGCTATTCTCGACATATACGACAGGTACCGGTAAGTACGATCATGGCCCCGGCCGAGTCGTGACAAAAGTGGTATCGAGCGATTAGTCCTCGGAAAGTGTCTGACCGTGTCTAGTAGAGTCTTGATTATCGGTGTGTTGTGCACCACATCTATAATCGTGAGGCTGCGATACATTTAGGGTTGGTTTCCATTCTTCTCTCTTTGAGATCGTGCGATGAAAGTCATAGTAGGTTGAGTCCTCTCGACCTATTCTTATGTACGATTATGCCTCGCGGAAGCGACGAGCCCGGAAGGGCAAGGCATCGCGAGGAGGCGCTAGTGATGCAGAGAGTTACGAGGACTCGGGCACAAACTATGCACGAGGCGATGGCGGTCGGCGAGTTCAGCACGCCAGCGATTAGAAGGCGAGGCGGCAATAGCTCGAGGTTTGATGCGAGCCCCGATTCCGCGGCGGCGAGTATAGGATTACGGATAGCGGTCGGGTTGTTGACTAGCATCGTGGCGGCGTACCGCCGGCCGTGTGGCTAACCCTGGGCCGGCGATTTAAGGATTCGGGACTTTCGAGTTGTAATCCACCCGATTTCTATGGTTGAGTGCGAGAGGATCCTCGGGAGTTTATTCGGCAGTGCGGCACTACGCAGTGCTTAGGGCCTCGGAGGCGGAGTCCGTTGTGTTAGCTTCTAGGTTCGCGATATTGCGTTGAACCGGTTTGAGTCATGGGAATTGTCTAGAGGAGGTGCTCTTCCAGCGGGTTGGGAGGAGTTCGCGAGAGGCCTTCTGGATCACTTCTTGCCTCACGAGTTGAGAGAGCCCGTGTGGATAGATTCTTGACCTTGAGGCGAGAATGGGAGGACCATCGAGTCTGACACTGAGTTTGACTCTTTGGCGGTATCGCCACTATTGTAGCCAAAATGGCGATGAGTTCATCGCTATGTGATGAGGCTAGGCCGTCATATGATTCTGCGTGCTTGGGAGTAGCTCTTGACCCAGTATGGATATCGCCAGATGCGAGCATATGCGCGAGGATAGAGGCGAGAAAGGAGGGCGGCTTGACTGAGCGGCCAAGAGGCGAGCAGCGAGATCTCGGGGCGATTTTGAGGCGGACCGCCTCGTGAGCTAGTTATGCTCCTCGGCCCGATGCAGTACTCCACCACGCCGATCTTGGGGCGTTCGAGATTCGGGGCGGGGCGGGGCTCGAGGTTGAGTTTTCGGGAGAGTAAGGGTGTTAGTCCGAGAAGCCACTCTGCCTCGGTGTGGCGATGTGGTAACACCCGTTATGGGAGTGTCGTGCTAGTTTGGGTAATTGCTATGCATGCGGCCAAGCAGGCCATTACGCGAGGAACCGGCCGGAGATAGCACGGATGTAGAGATTCACGCCGGGATCGGTGGTGGTTCATCGCGCTTTGTTATGCGCCGTGCGGCGGGATCATGATTAGAAAGACAAGGGAATGTGAAGCAATAATTACGGTATATCTTTGACCGCTTTAGAGATTAGTATGCATGATAGGATTGTTGTATGATTTAGTGTTATGAGCAGAGGATATTGAGGCGTATGCATGTGATAGAATGAGTGGTAAATTCGAGCAGGAAATTACATTGGCGTGAATGAGAGTAAGTAGTAATGGTTCATATGTTGGGTTCGTTTTACTGTTTGACTTACGGTGAATGGGTATGCGTGTGCGATATCTTAGGGTCATAGGTGGCATAATGAAGTTCCATTAGTATATAGTGCGAGGATGTACAGGAATAGTAGTTGGCTCAAAAGAACATTCGAGGATGAATGTTTCTAAGGAGGAGAATGTTATACCCGTAGTTCGACCTACGTATGAGAGCGTCTGGCATGTAAGACTTAAAATTTCCAAAGGATAGGTTGTGGATTGTTCGGACGGGTTTTAGTAGACTTTGAGGCGGGTTATGACCCGGTACATTGAGAATTCCTAAGTGTTTCAAAGGACCAGGCGTAGTTCGTTGAGTCTAGATTCCAACGCAACCAACCGTTAAATCGATAGGGCGTCGGAGTAGAAAGTTATGAGAATTACAAGTTCGGTCTTGTGATCGGACAAAAATGTGTTTGAGCAGGCGGCGACGGCGCAGATATCTTGAGGGTCGCTGAAGTTTCATTGCGCGGCTCGGGAAGCGAGGGCATGGCGCGGAAGATCTGGTCGCGGGAGTTGCGGCGCCGAGGCGGATCTGAGGCGGAAAAACTTGGAAAAGTCGATTTTTCTTTTAAAAGACCTTGGGAGGGTGACAAGTGTCCCCATCTGATTTTGCATGCACTATATTGACCAAGTCTTGAGACTTGGTCATACTTAAATCTCTCTCTTAGACAAAAGCTCTCCCTTCTCTCTTAAAAGTTCAAGCTCCTCCTCTCTAAAATCCCAAGAGAAATTCTAGCCTTAGGAAAAATCTGAAAAGTTAAGAACAAGAAGGAAGCTTGTGGCTAGCTTGTTAGTGGTGTTCTTGGCAAGGAAGGTAGCAAAATATTTGGAATAAGTTTGACTAAAACTTTAAGGTAACATTTCTTCCTTTAGAATTAGTTTCTAGTGTTGCATGTTAAGAAGAAAGAACTTGTGGTAGTGAATAATGCCCTTAGAGTCATTGCGTGTAAGAAATATGGTTTGGATGTGAAAGAATTGGTTAAGAAAATTATGTGAGCATGTTGTAGCCTAAAACTACCTTAGACTTGTTAAGTTAATTGTTTTACCTTTTGGGGCAGAATTTTACACACCCAAGTTTAGGTGTGTAATCCCTTGAGATTGTTTGGATTGTTGGGCCTAAGAAGTGGCGTTTGGATGTTGAATTCGGACCTTAAAAGGTGGCAAAGTATGTAGAAACAAAGGAAATGCTGATTTTCCATAGAATTTAGGGGCTTTGAACTTAGATTATTCCTACATTGAAATTAGAGGTTAATAAACGTATTATGGTTATTATAGGTTGGCATATTACTTGCGGTAGTTTGAGCTTAGCAAGAGGATTGACCGAAGAGGTATGTGGAAACTTTCTTATCCTTTGAGCATGAGTAGTTATAACTATATAGTACGGTAGACGTACGTGTTTTGAATGAAGTAAATCCTTTTGTTATACTTGACTTGTTTTAAGAAAATGCCTAAGTTGGTTGGGTTAAGAAGTTAACCCGCTTGTTCTTAAGGAATGGTTTATCCTAAATAAGATAGACAAGGATTTTCTTGACCTAATGAAGTATAGAGTACTTTTGGTGTGAAAGTATTGAATATTGGATTATTCTAAAAGATAAGAGACTTAAATTTTTGGAAGTAAGAAACTTGTTTTCTAAAGGATAAGAGGCTTGAAGTATTCTGAAAATTGTATGAATTTGTTTGAAGTATAAGCCTCTTGGCTAGTAAAAGAACGAAATGGTTCATAAGGAGTTATAACGGCTTTATGGGAAATTAGCTATAACGACCTTATGAATGGATAAGGATGTCGTAAATTTCTAAAGCATAAAGTTAGTATAACGGCTTTATGGGAAGTTGGTTATAATAACTTTATGGAAGGTTATGAAAGATGTCTATTTTGATTAATGAGCATAAGTTGTCTAGATTGTGGGAAAATTGAAGTTACTTGGTTTCAAGCTATGAAATGATTTTTCTAAAGGTGTAGTAACTTACTTTGAAAAATAGACACGCCTCGATACTACGAGTGTTAGTATCTTGGATTTTACATAAAAAGGAGGCTTTCGAAAAGATATGCGTACATAGTACTTTGGCTTGTTTAATTGAGAATTATTCTATGTGTGCCTTGAAAAGTACTTTGGCTTGCTTAAATAAGAATTCTCTTGGTTTATGTGAAAAGAAGGCATGGTAATTGTCTTGGTTTATATAAAGGCATGGTATTGCAATTCGAATTAAAAGCATGTAATTATGAGTCTATTTGGGTGTCTGCGTCGGTGATGGAGGATTCCACGGGTATGCGGCCATGATGAGGTTCATTTCCTGTTGGCGATATTATTCCATGGATTAGCTCTCCATGAGGTCTCTTGATGCGGTGGATCTAGTAGTTAGCCCTCGTACCGCCGGTCGAGGCGTGATGCGAGTGGATCCGTAGTTGGCTTCGTACTTGCCGGTCGAGTTAGAGGCGAAGTGGTGTGATCTGAGGTGGATCGGTGGTTAGCTCGCGTCTTGCCGATCGGCGATGTGGCCTTGAGTGGATCTGGTAGAGCTATCGCACTTGCCGGTCGACCGTGATTTGATTATAGTATTGTTGATGCGGGTGGATCTGGTAAATGCTTCGTACTTGCCGATCGATCGAGGATGCGAGGTGAATCTGGTAGCTATGCGCCGTCTTTGCCTCGTGCACGGTTCTTATAATCTGGTGGGATCTAGTATTCATATGTACTCCTTAGTGTTGTTATATCATAGACTGCCGGCAGTGAGGAAGGAATTCCACGGGCACGATTGATATTATGGGCATGAGACCTATGGTTATATTTGAGTGATGACTTAGAGGGTGTGAGTCCCTGACTTGACATGGTTGCGTATATGTTGTGTACTGTAGTTTGGCTATCACACATGTCTCCTGCTTTATATATATGCTATCATGAATTCATTCTGATATTTTGATTTCACATACTGTTGTCTTGACCTCGCCCGAGTGCGTTAAATCTGTGAGTCGAGATCGTAGCTCTTTGGTCACACTCTTAGGATCACTGTTCATTTCTTGGGAAGCTCCATCTCTCGGAGGCTTGTCTTTTTGGTATGATTCCCTGAGGTTATAGACTTTTGTACATTCAGGGGGTATGGCGGGGCCCTGTCATACGATTATTATTCCTAAGTGCGTAGTCACGTTGGTGTTTTGGGCTATAAGAACCAGTTGTATTACTATACTTTTGTTTAAGTATGTTTTATAGAAGGCAGCCTTATCGGCTGACCAGTAATGTTTACCCTTTTTTTTCTAAGTAATGTGTTATGTATGTTCCACTGCTATTCTCTGACATATACTGCAGTACCCGGTAGTACGATCATGTGCTGGGTCGTGACATTTATTATCCTAAAGGGAAGAGGTTAGACATCCTTTAAGATCCGCTAACTTGCGGTTATCCGTTCAAACCTAGGTTAATTATTTATTGTCTTTTATTATACCTATTCTAAGCATTTTTACATAATTTACAATTACAATGAAATGCAATACAGAATAATAAAGCTAAAATTAAATGCGGCATAATATAAAACTCCGAGACATTCTTTTTGAAATGCATCTCCGGATACATGCATAAACACTTAGTAAAAGTGTTAGTAATAGAATAAATAATTTTAAAGTAATAGCAAGAATTAATAAATAGAGCAAAAATAAATCCGTCTTTTGCACAGGGGAGGCCTTGGAAATCAGACGGGGATTCCTTCATCGGCCAATATCATTAAAACAATAAAATAAATAAAAACCTTCGGATCCGCGCCAAAACAGTAATAGTTTTAAACACGGAGGGCTCAGATATATATAAAAAATAAAGTGGGACAGCCTAAACAAGTGCGGCTGCGAGCATTCGCCTTGCCAGCGCATGTTGGTTATCCGGTGTAAGTGGAAGAAATCATCATTGCCCAGAAAGCTTCATTTATTTTATTTTCCGTCTTTGCAATTGTGGAGGCCTCAAAAATCGACGGATAACTTTTTCATTGGCCATCTAGTGTAGTATCTTGTTCAAATCAGTAAATACCAAATGTTCAGTATTTGTTTTACCAACTTAATAAAAAATAGAGGGCAATATTGTCAAAACCAGTCCAGAACCGACGGACAGGTCCGCTGGAAAATCGACCAAAACACCAACAAAATACCAAATATCAGTAACAAAATGAAACAAAATTGACTCAACCACCGAATCGAAATCGAATGAACGACAACGACAAACAAATGATTCTGAAAATAACATCGAACCAAGGTCGCCGGAATTTTCAAAACTCCGACGAGATAAAGCAAAAATCAGCAAATCAATAACCAATCCACAATAAATTGAAAATAAAGATGAACCAAGGCAAAATCAGTCCAACAAATACAACAACAAAGTTAAAGGATAAACAACAACTTCGCCGGAGTTTTAATCAGGCCAGATTCAAATAAAAGAGGACGGCGGCGTCACTTTCATGGCTAACGTCGGAGCGACGCCGCCAGATGATAGGAATGTTGCTGGTGGGATTCGATGGGTCGACGGGAAAAGGGAAGTGGGGTTCGCGGTGGTGTTGGGAAGGAGGGTTCGACGGGGCGAGTGCATGGTGTTGGAAAGGAGGTTCGGCGGAGGCGAGTGCATGGTGTTGGGGCGATGGTTCGTCGACGGTGGGGTGTTCGCCGGTGTTGTTGCTGTGTGATTGGAGAAGATGATACAAAATGATAAAGGGGAAAAAATTGAGGTTCTGCGGCTGATGGTTACGTTGTTGTTTGAGTTCACCGGAGATGGAACTCCGGCGAAGGGCGGCGGCGACGGAAAAGGTGAGGAGGAGAGGGAATGAGAAATGGGGCTGGGTTGCTGATATTGTAGGGCTGCTGAGGGTTTGAGAGAGGGGAGAGACGGCTGGGGTATGTTGTTGTTGGCTGGGCTGATGAAGTAGGGTAGGTTTTTTAAATGGGGGGTAAGATTTTATTTATAGGGGGTATTTAGGTTTAGGGTTTTGGGTATTGGGTATTGGGTATTGGGTATTGGAGGAAAAAGATGAAAGGTGTATTGGGCCTCAGTTTGAGTTTCGGTTTTTGGCGGATTAGGTAGTCAGTTGCCTTAATTTGGGTAGTTTTGGCAAAAATGCAAAATGGGTTAATTATTTAAAAGAAAATTATTTAAAGATACAAAATTATTAAAATGCAAATGCCGATGCAATAATAATAAAATACAATATTTAGCAAATATTTAATGCCTGATTAAAAGTAAAGACGGGATGTCAGTTAATTATTTAAAGAGATGCAAAATTAGTAAAACAAAATGATCGCGCAACAATAATAACATAATATTTAAAAATATTTAATACCTAATTAAAGTAAAAACATGATGTCAATTTACAAAAAATAAAACAACATAGAATGTTAGGTAAAAAAATATACAAAAATGTCAAAAATAGTGATAAAATGCGGTGTCCTAAAATGCTTAAAATTGCAAGAAATGACTAAAAGATGAGTCAAAATTGGGTGTCAACAATTGCCTATGACAAAATTCGATATTTGATTATTATTTCTTATATCCCTCTTGAAATCAATTGAGCTACCCAACGGACCGAAAAACCCCATTATTAATTTTACAAAAAATAGTATCAAAATCCTGACCTCCAAGGGCAATGCTAAAGACACGGAGCTAGCACCGCTGGCTCTATACCAGATGTTCCAAATTCATATACACTCACATCATTACACTCAATTCACCCTTATATTACAAAAATACCATACCCCATAATTAATTCTTAATACCAAAATTACCCCTTTAACTTTCAATTTCCAATGCCCAAATAGCGACAAATACACCAGAACCTTACGGTCATTTCGCACCTGCTCCTTTATCTCTTTCAAACTGTTAAACCCAATGGCATTATAGATATTAATTACCAAAACCAATGGCATTTTCATTACTTATGGATATATTAATACACTTGTTGTCCATTTCATTTTCCCCCTCTATATAAATCCTACATCCTCTCTTTCACCATTTTTCTTCCATTCCCTCAAAGTCTCTTATCTCTCTCTCTCTCTCTCTCTCTAATTCCTCTCCGGTCTTAATTCTTCCTCTCTTTCACGGCGGAGTCGCCGCTTAAACCACCGTCCGTACACCGGAATCCACCGTCCTCGCCGGAATCCGTCGATCTCTATCTAGATCCTGAACTTCACTCCCCTCCCTTCTTCTTCAGCACAGACATTTTTTTCATTTATTTTTCCAGTAATTTCTCTTTAATTTTTACTGTGTTTTCAAATTGAAAAGAAAAAATATATTTATTTACTTACTTTCTTATTTTATTATATATATTTCTTGTAACTCTCGAAAACTCTTTATTTCTAATCAACCCAACGAGAAATGTACCTGTCCGAGTGAATTTACTATCCTGACCTTTGCTTTAATTGTATCTTCCAAACCGCATAATTCCTTAACCGTAAATTCAGCTTTTTCCCTTTTTTATCGCTTTTAGCCAACATTTTTTTAGTGTGGTGACGTGGCATGCAGTAGATTAGATTAGATTGGCAAACGGACGGCTACGATGAATTATCACTCACGTAGAATCTTAACTCTTGACGAGTCATCACGCAAGCGAAAAGACCGAGACACGTTTTATTCCTCTCCAAGACCGTCAAATCCACTAACGGCCGTTAGTAATGCTAGTGTCAGCCGTACGACGTCGTTTAACAAAGGAGAATTAACGGAAACGAAGTCTCAATCTCAAATGCCCAATCCAGTTTTAGCCGGGTACATGGCTTATGAATTCCTAACAAAAGGGACTCTATTGGGTCAAAAGTTTGACCCGGCTCGAGCTAAAGCTGTTCCAGTGAACGTTTTGGCCGAGCCGAAGAAGAGGAAACCAAGCAGGGGTTCGAGCTCAGACGAAGCCGAGCCGGGTAGGAACGGAAAGGTGAAGGCTCAGAGCCAGAACTACGTTGAATTGGCTAGCTTGTTGAGGAGTGATGGGACCCACATTCCTGGTATTGTCAATCCTACGCAGCTGGCTCAGTGGATTAAGATGTGACACCCCACAAAAGACGAAGGCGTGATACGTTGCGAATTTTCATTGGTCGAGGTTTTCAATCCACGTAAGAACTCTAAAACCGAGAGTACAGAAACATTCTGCCTCAAGATTGTCTCAAAAATTTACTCAAACATTGTTCTGTTGTTATTTTGAACATTGTTCTGTTGGTAGAATTCAATAGTTTTAATTCACATATTATATTTGTGTTTAAAATCTTTTCTAGAATTTAAAATTTCAAAAAAATTAGCTCTGCTTCGTAAGCTCTAGTGGTATAGTTCGGGTAGCAAATTGTTGCCGGTTGGTTTAGAAACTTTACGAATATTAAAGAGAGCATAGAGTTTGTAGCTTCATATTTTCACGTAAAGACAAATATTATTTCATAGGTTCAGTTTAATGGGTAGAGTTATTCGATATTTATATTGGTGGAAAAAATAGTAATCCCATAGGCGATAGATACATGTTTGTGAAATAACGGAGGTGCGTTCAAATTGGTGTTTTTTTGTAACTCCCATCTCATTCACTCAAAATCTCAAACCAACGAGAACTGTTTATGTTTTAGTTATATTGTACCTGATGTTTTGTCTGAGGTGAGGGTCTTCCGGAAATAATCGCTCTATCTATCAAAGTAGAGGTAACCAAAGTAGAGGTAAGATATGTGTACACTCTACTCTTTTCAGACTCCACGGTGTGGGATTTCACTGCGTATGTTGTTGTTGTTATATTGTACATGATTCGTAAGATGTAGAATTCTGTATTTAAATACTATGCCAAGTTGATGATCCGTTGATCAGTTCATGGAACAACATATTAAGTGAAATCTCACAATATGGAGTCTAGAGAGGGTAGAATGTACGCATACCTTATCTTTACCTTGGTAGGTAAAATGATTGTTTCCGAGAGACCCTCGGCTCAAGACAAAACACACGCCTAAGTAAAGTAAGACAAACAAAATGGGTAAATCATGATAGCGAATTCTGAAAGAGAAAAAGAAGCTACGTAATTGGACATATTCTATTAGATTGAACTTACGATAGTCGTGACAATAATCATCATATATATATATATATGTAATACACTTCATGCTTTAGTTCATACAAATAGAATAACACAATTTAAACTTGGAAAATGTTTTAATATATTCTTATCAGTAGTGTCTGGAGATGATAAGATGTACGTAAATCTTACACCTACTTTTGTGGAGTAGAGATGTTGTTTGCGATAGACCATCGACTCAAAAAAAACATAGTCAATGCATAAGTTCAAGTGAAATAGAACAACAAAATATCACGATATAGAACAAATGAAGCAACATATAGTAATATATACCACATAAATGTTAAGATATATATGTTTAAGGTCATAAGTTCAATTTTTTTTGTAGCCATAGAGCATGTTTTAAACTATTTTATTTCTTTCTTAAACTCCATGGTGATTCAAACAACCTCCCATAGATTTGATTGGATTGACAGGAGTATTAGATGGTTGATATACTCCCATGTTTCAATTTATATGATGTTATTCTTTACTTTTGTTATTTCTTTTTTCGAATTGTTTTTTTTTGTTTTCTTTGAGCTGAAGGTTTATCGGAAACAAGTTATTTTCCTCCAAGGCAACGATAAAGTCTGAGTATACTCCATCACTTCTGAGACTCCTCTTGTGGGATTACCATAGGTATGTTGTTGATGGTGTTTGATTGCTCATTATACGTAATATAAGAAAGAATAACTTTTAAAACTTGTAGTTGAAAATAAATCATAGATATTTACTCTTATTAGTTTAAAGTTAATTCATTTATAATTTTCTTTTTAAATAGATTAATAAAAAAAGTATGTGGCGGTTGAGCAACTCAAGCGAACCGCCTTACCTTATTCCAACATAGGGACAAAAGGGAGATGGTTGTGAAGGTGGCCTCGTTATCCATACCTCCGGTCGGATGAATGGAGGCCCGACCAGGAGTTTTCACGGCGTTGGCGGGTTACGAGTGCTGTCAAGGCGCATACATACCGGGTGATCATCACCACCGCACTCGGCACATCTCGAGGGCGTGTAACGCCCACTTTTCTATTCAACTACATTTGTTCCTTTATAGACGACAAGTTTTAAATCTTAATGCAGGCAAGACATATCTCGTTGAATCAGTCTTTTTCGCCACATCGCGTATAAGGGGAATCGAACCCCCTCCTTCTGTGTCACGGACGAGCCCCACCTGGCTAAGAACTCAGAAGTCAAGTTTCATTCAAATTAGTTAATAATTAATCATTTTAACTGACTGTTTTTACGTAAATGATAAGTAAAAAAGCGGTAGGAACTAGAATAAATAGTGCAGTAGCAATAAATGCAAGAATATTTACTTTCATAATCTCATCGGTTTTTTACGTGACATAAATTAGCGAGTACTACATATGAGCCTTATCAGCCAATTAGACCCATCGAGAACGACAAACTGACTAATGAAGCTAGATGGGAAGAGGCAACTGACCAAAAGAAAAAAAAGGAGGGGAAAAGGAAACTTCTTTTGGTCCAAAATTGTTCGTCACTTTACGTGTTTCTTTTTTCCCAAACTTTGTGTTGCTTTAATATAGTCGGTTTAATTAAAGTTTGACCATCTTGAATTAATCTTCCAGTATTCATAAAGGAATTTTTTTGTTTTACAACATTTTTCTTGTAAAATTTGAAGTTTAACTATAGTAGTACTAATTTTGGAACTAATAAGTATTTGTAACCAAAATTATTCAGTATGAATTGAAAAGCGGTGAACGTAGAGGTCATATTTGAAAGAGTTAATCCTTTGATTATTCTTATTGAAGAAAGATATTTATATATATAAGTTATAATAGGAAGATCTTGTCCTATTCTACTTCTAAATTCCTATTTTATATGACAACTAATCATACAATTATGGTAAGACTCTACGACTAATTACAATACAAGTTTAATATATAAATATATCATAATGTACACTTTACACGGTTGGACTACTTTTACCTTCATAAGGGAACATTGAAATTTTCTTATTCAGAGATATTTTTTTATTGAATACCTTAATATATATATATATATATATATATATATATAAAGATTTTAGTGTAGTTACAAAAAGGTTTAAAAGTTGTTGGATTAGTTTGTAATATGGGTGTCACGACCCGATTCCGGGTCCGCGATTGGTGCCCTATCTGGACACCCTTACAGGTGTACATATCCAGGAATTTTCCTATTATTTTTTCAACTGAGATTTCGATATAGAAGGATCTCTTTATTTCTTCACCGCGGGTTCTCGCATCATTTTGACGTGATTTGCAGGGCATAAGAATCCGGTGAGGTGAGGCGCTTGATGCAATATCTGGTGTGAATGCATTCCACCAAGAGCTCTTACTGTAACAGAACTAGGACCGTCAACTCCGTACGAAAAGGAGGCTATTGGAAAAACCAACGCAAATATCATATTGACTTTCTCTCGCCCTACTTCTAAAGATAGATAACCAGCGGAATATACATAAAACTCATAGTCATGAAACAATATGAAATAAGAAACAGGCTAACCGATAAGGCCGTCTTTCTTCATGTATATAAAAACACGAACTACATCTTTTATAAGTCTCACCCACAAAACATGACTACAGACCTCTAAGAGTTTTGACACAACGACTACGACGGGACAGGGCCCCGCCATACCCCTGAATGTACATGAATCTACAACAAAAGGGATCCGTACCAAAAGATAAGCTTCCGGAGTAATGGAGCTTCCCAAAATCTGAATAGTGATCCTAAGAGCGAGGATCAACAAACTGTGTATCTCTACCTGCGGCATGAACGCAACCCCCGAGGAAGGGGTCAGTACAAAATATGTACCAAATCGTGGCCCGAAATCTTGTAATGAAATCATAACAGTCTAAATATAAAGCTGGAGACAAGTATGATAACCAAAATAACAGTATTACCGTGCCTTGTCAACGTAAAAGTAATGAAAGTCAATTTTTACCTTTTAAAGACCACTTCAACACATATAAATAGTCACCCAAGGTCAGGGACACAAGCCTTCATAATCATTGCGCAATTTAAACAAGGGTCTCAAGCCCGCAATGCAAAGCGTGCCCTTGGAATCCTTCGTCACTGTCGGCAGGCGCAAATGTAATATATATATATATCATGCCCGTGGAATTCTGCATCTCGGGTACATGACTTCATGGAGAACTAGTCCATGGAATAATAATATACAATATGCCCGTGGAATCCTGCATCTCGGGTACATGTCTTCATGGAGAGCTAGTTCATGGAATAATAATATCATCAGGAATTGAACGCGTCATGGCGCGTGCCCCTAATTCTTCATCGGTGTAAGCATGTCCATGGAACAATATAGTGGAAGCATACCCGTGGAATCCTTCATCACTGTCGGTATGTCCAAGTAAATTATACAACAAGATGGCCGACCCTCCAATTGAGAGACGCGGTAGCATAGGAATACAACACTTGCACAACAAAGGCTATCACAAGCTAGCATAGGCAAGTTTAACATACTTTTAGACTTCATTAACATGTAAAATGAATTATCATTTTTATAAACTCAAGGCACTTTCATTTTATGTAAAATCCGGGAATTTAACCCAAAGTACTACGTACTCCTATTCTTTGGAAATGACTCTTTTCACAAAATAAGGATAAGATACTAACACCCGTAGTATCAAGGCATGTCTACTTTTCAAATCAAGTTACTACACTTTTAGATATTTAATTCAAGGCTTTAAACCAAGTAACTTCTACTTTTAAAACTTAGGCAACTTATACCTTTAAATCAAGTCGCCCTTTTCTAAAACAATTCATTTATACTCTTTTAAATCAATGGAGTAAACCACTCTTTTAACTCCCCATAAAGTCGTTATAACTAACTTTCCATAAAGCCATTATAACACTTTATGTCTTTAGAAACTACGGCATTCACATACTTCAAATCAAGTGAGTACACTTTCCAATTTAACCAAGCTTGCACATTTTAAATCAATTCAAGGGTATCAAAATGAAGTCGAATTCATTTAAGACTTGTACGTCTACCGTACTATATATTTATAAAACTTCATGCTCAAGAGATAGGGAAAGTTCCACATACCTCTTCGGCTTAATCCACTCGCTAAGTTGAATATGCCGCCCGTAGAATGTCAACCTATAATGACCATAATACGGCTATCAACTTCTAGGTTTTCAAGGTAGAATAATTCTAAGTGTAAGGTCTCTTATTCTACGAAAAATTGGGCAGCACTTCCCCTGTTTCTATGTACTTTTCCACCTTTTTCAAGGCCCGAAATCAATAACCAACATGCCACATTTAAGGCGCAACAATTCAGCAATACAAAGGGGATTACACGCCTAATATGACGTGTAAAATTCTGCTCCACAATTCAATTATAAGTCCAACATCCTTTAGGCCATTTTCGACTACAATATGTGACAACATATAGCCTTTTTCAATTCCTTCTTAATCCAAGTTGCTATCCCAACATGTTATATCAATTCATAACAACTATATTCCCTTTATTATATAACATGTAACGATTATATCTAACAACAAAATTGATTAACAACTTTAATGACTAGCATGCCAATTGTCGGTTTTAACATCTCAATAAGGTCCAAATCTTTTCAATCTTCATTTCACATATCACATGCTCATTTATATACTACTATAACATGTAATCTCCAATTACATTAGAAGGACAAAGATTATTATCTCAATAAGCCCAAATTATTCCAAGATCTAAAAGTCGATCCTTAGCAACTTTAGCTCCTATTCCTTACGTTCCAATCCACTCCAAGCAACCCTTAGAAGTTCCTAAACAACTTCTCTTCAAGCTTCATCCAAAAATATGAAGATCACCTTAGGGTTTCATGTTGCGACTAACGGATTAACGTAGTATTTCCGGGATTTTTGTGTTGGGATATCCTTAGAATACTACTAGGGACACTTGGTTTAAGTATTGTGATTTATCAACAACAATTGAAGAATTTGTTCTTCAAAGGAGGGAGTAATATTCTTGAAATTTGTCTAAGTGTTAAGTCTTCAACCTCTATGTGTGTATATATAACACAACCAAGGGCTAGGATTAAAACAAATGTGTGGATGAGATTAGGGACAAGTGTGTGTGGGTCCCATTAGTCCACTTGTCAAACAAATATCTTGAGCCACTTGACTCCTCATTCTCGCCCAACTTGGGCCCACACTGGGGTGACACGTGTCGTCCCCCTATTGGTCCAAAATATTTTATCTCCCCAAAATCTCAATAATTGGTCAAAATATCGAAAACCTTGTGGGCCCCACAAAATCGTAAAATTTCCCGGGTGGGCCCCACATGACCAAATCTGGAATTAAAATTCCATACTTCTTATAAATCCTATAAGTCTCAATACCTAAATTTGGGAACCCAATTCCCATTAATAAACATTTTTCCTTCACGAGGTTCGGAATATTTCCGTAGGAAAAAGAAATATTTCTTCCGTTTCAAATTTAAAGTCGTATTCTCTTACGTACGTCCTCATATATATATATTGGAAGTACGGGGTGTAATAATGGGGATTGGGGAGGTCTTAAATTGAACAGGCACATCTAAAAGAACGTTGACTATTTTGAAAAATCATTTTCTAGTTCTATAAATATAAGGACTATTCTAAAGTAGCATAATAAAAATCTGCAGTACTTTGCTGAATTCTGAAGGGAATTGCTTGTAATCCCCTCGGGCCTAAATAGTATTTGGACAATATTTCTTTAAAGACAGTGGTATCATGTCAAGGCAGTCTTCTTCAATTTCGATTTTCTATTTTTCTAGCAGAAGTTACATTAGTATCAAACTGTCAAATCCCTAATGTAACATTTATTTAATCTCTTAATGTGAATTTTTTACTTCGCTACTGCTCAAAAGAGAATAAACTAACAAAAAATGTACCCATACTTAATTAGTGACAACAATTGGGGCATACAACATGTTTCTCATTCGGTGTTTGGTATTTAATTTGGGGTTTTGATTAATTGAGATTTATACCGCCTAAAATCAAAACACTATATATCAAAAAAATATCATTTTCAAAGTTCATATTCGAAAATTCTGATTAAGAATAGAGATTCACCCCACCACATTTCTTAGTCGTACTATTGGCCGGTGAAATTATTACCCGCAAGCTTCCCTGCATTCAAATTCTTGTTATCGAATTCAAAATTGGACGACCAAATCATTATTACACTCCTCTAAATATTCAAAATTTGGTGAAAGTTTCGCGGACAATTTTTTTGAAATTAGAATAATTTTACCTTCCAAATGGCATGTGTAGATCTCAACAACGAAGTTTTTGCTAACGAGGAGAGTAGGGGTGTCAATGGGGCGGGGCGGGGGCGGGGGCGGGGGAAGGGTACCCCATATCCGTACGCGTCACCTAAAACCCACCCCATTCCCACCCCACCACTCATCACAGATAGTAATTCCTCCACCTGTCCCAGCCCCACTTACCCCAGGCGGGTACCCACCTAAACAACTCCCACAAATTACAATATTATACTGTCCTTCAAACTAATATTCCACAACGATATTTTTTTTTCTCCTAGAGATTAATTCATGCATTTGACTCCCATATGCAGCAAATGACATGCAGTGAACTGCCAAACCACAGGCAGCAATTCAAGATCCTTAAAGTACAACAGTTTACCAAGATGCAACAATCAGTTTCAACTAAAAATGGATATCAAAATGCAGTAACATGTGTATCAATTTGCACCACCCAAAATGCAATAATTCATCTCAATATATATAACATAGGCAAAAAAATGCATCAGCAAAACCTAGTGTCTCATTGCGTGCATCATAATACAATAAATGGTATTCCATCTTCAGAAAGGGGGATCCATGGATATGGTGAGAGAGGGATCCTGTAAACCACGAGGCAAATCAAAACCAGATATGAAATCATCTCCAAATATCATGGCACCAGCTGCTAATGCCTCTGCACCTACTCTCATTCCAAAACCAGGTCTTGCATTTCGTGCTGCTGAAGGTCCAATTTGTGGCATGTTAAAATAACTAGGTGGCATGTTATCTCTTTTTGGGAGGAAAGTTGGAATATAACCAACATTAGCATGTGGGAATATAGGGCAGCAAAACAAGCCTCATCTTCGGCAAGAACAGGGCAGCAAAACAGGTCTCATCTTCGGCAAAACAGGGCAGCAAAACACATGGACAAAACATGGGAATACATTCGATAACAAGAATGAATTATATAATAAATAGAATTCATCATGCAGCTTTCCTTCATCTTCGGTAATACATTCTTCCTCCTCCATTTCGTCAATAATTTGCCGATACTCAACTTATTTTAGCCCGTCATCACCTAATAATTAAAATTAAGAGATAATACAAATTTAAAATAATGAATTATATAAAGAAACAAGTTGAATTGAATTTAAAATAAAACTTCTACAATTCTAATTACCTTTAATATTAGTCCAAATCCAATTTTGAGCACACATTAAAGCCTCGACGGTTGACGGAAGAAGGCGACTACGATGAGTTGTCAACACACGACCACCTGTGCTAAAAACCGATTCAGAAGCAACACTAGAAACATGGATACTTAGGTTGTCCCTTGCTATCCTTTGAAGAATGGGGAATGTCGATCCATTGGTTTTCCACCAAACAAGGATATCAATGTCATCGTCAAGAGGTACATTAGGAGTCTCAAAATACTTCTCCAACTCCGATTTTTTTTATAACTTGATTCTCCTCCAACTCCGATTTTTTTTTTAACTTGATTATCCTCCACCTCCAAATATTTAGCAAAGCCACTCATTCTTCATTTTCCACTAACTTTACCAGATGGTGGTAGCTTGAAATTAAAAATTGGTTATTTTCCTTTATCCTTTTCATATTCACTCGTCAATTCCTTCAAAATATTTTTCACCTTCTCCACCTCAAAATCAACTTCATAGTCCTTGTAAAGTTGCTTGTAGTAATAGCGAACAAGTGGTATCTTATATCGAGGATCTAATACGGTTGCCACGGCTAAAAGAGTATTCACACTACTCCAATACTTGTTATATTTTTCCAACATTTTTGTTGCCATATCTTTTATCAGAGGATCAGAGGATGTAATTCAGTTATTCAATGCACATTTAATTTCACATATGTTGAAAAAATAAACATTAGCAGTAGAATATTTAGTGGCGGAAAACTCATAAGTGGCATCATTAAATAACTCCAACTTCTCACAAATTCTTCGACTTTCTCCCAATCTTATTTAAGCGGCACACACTTATAAACCTCCGACTCTCTACCACTTAAAACATCGAAAATGTTCTTGTACATTATTGCAACTTTAAGCATTTCATAAGTTGAATTCCAACGAGTTTTGCAATCAAGTACAAGCTTCTTCGAGCAATTTTAGCATGAGTCCTAGCCGTGCTTTCAAATTTTGTCACTCTTAAAACAGAAGTTGTCCAAAAAACCACACTACTTCTAACCCTTTCAATGTCCTCACCAATTATGTTTAAACCATCTTGGACAATCAGATTTAAAATATGGGCACAACAACGCATGTGTAGAAATTTTCCACGCAAAATAAGTGATTCATTACGAAGTTTACCCCTCAAAATTTCTATTACGACATCATTTGTTGTGCAGTTATCCAAAGTGATGGAAGAAATAGAACAATCAAGATTCCAATCGTAAATACACCGACACAAAGCTTCAGCTAAGACTTCTTTTGTATGAGGTGCCTCCACATATAAAAACCTAGAATAAAAATGACATATAAGGCACGACGTATTGGGCACAAAACAACATATTTCAGCACAAAACAACACAAAATAGAACATTATAGAAAAGAAAAAAAATATTTCAAACAGAAAACATGCGCATTTGAAATATGTATATACCTCAGAATACGACTTTGTAGCTTCCATGTATTACTAATGAAGTGAGCAGTGACTGTCATGTAGCCTTTCCGTTGATTACTTGTAGTCCACATGTCCGTTGGTAAAACAATCTTACTCTTGAAACATTAACTCATTCTCAGTAGCATACCTTTTCATAATATCATTCCTAGTCGTGTTACGGCATGATACTTTGAAACCCTGTTGCAATGTCTTACAAAGTTTTCTAAACCCGTAATGTTCAACCATGTTTAATGGGTATTCATGGAGGACAATCATTTCTGTCAAATCTCGTCTCCCATCCGCTTGGTGAAACTCATATGCCGCCAATGATAGTGTTTCACCATTATTGGCGAGATTAGATAGTGACCCAAACAATCTAGTTTGTCGAATATCTTGGCATACTCTCTTGGCACAAGACTTAGTGTGATCTCTCAAATGAGATGTGCCAGCTTTTGGCCCTTCTTCCAAAAACTTAGCACAAAAGTTACATTCGGCTTTCATTTGATCATTTGTCTTCTTCCTTTTATAATTTTTCCAAACTTCGGATGTATGCCTACTAGTAAGAGGTATAATAGAAGGGTCTGGGTCTGATTCTGTTTCATTTGGACCCTCTAAGTCTAAAGGAATCAGATTTGCACTGGAAGAACCTTCAAAATCACTTTTCGTTCCGGAAGGTCTTGTCCCTGAATTAATTTTTTCATCTCCCATGGCCGTAACATTGTAAAGAACAAAAAAAATGGCATAATGATGTCAAAACATATAAATTCAATACTGATTGCAATCAAATATTCAGAAAACCAATAAATAAAGCATCTTTACACATTATTCCCATACTAATATGCCTAACAATCTTAAAAAGACATACATTTGACTATAAAGTCCACATGCATTGAAGATTTTCACTATGTATAAAATATATAGAAAGACAAAAGGAACGGGATTTAACATAACTTAGTGCAAATTTTGTAATGTTGCTATCAGTACATTATCACAACAAATATACTGATCAAACATCAATAATACGGTAATTATGTATAAACATGATGATCATACACACGCAATGCACAATATTGTTCCTTATAAGTTTAGCAAGGAAGATCCGTTAAGAATAGAGATCAATTATGATGACAAACCTTCGAGTGAGCAGCAGCCTTGCCCTTTTGCTGAGTTGTAGCTATAGCGTTTTTGCCCCTTTTTGCCGTCGAATATGACAAGTATTGTAATGAGAATATGAGATGTAGGATTTTTACCTTTTGCTGACTGCTGAGTTAACTGAATTGGGCTTGGACATGGGGCCTGGGGCTTGGGCTCTCTCGCCAGAATTAATAAAAAAGGAGGGTCCAAGTCAGTGAAGTAAAATTTTAAATCAAAAAATGGCCAAATAGATTAGTAAGTAGCCTAATTAAATTAATAGGCGGTGCGGGTATTGGCGGAGCGGGTATGGACGGTGCGGGTAGCGGGGCGGGATGAGTACGGTGTGGGTAGCGAGGCGGGTACGGTGCGCGTCTTATATGAAATCCACCCCCTTCCCACTACCCATGGCGGGTAGCACTTTTGATACTCATACCCCCCCCCCACACCACCACCACCCACCAAATCATCCCCATACCTGCCCCAACTGGAGCGGATACGAGGCGGTACCCGCATTTATCCGCCCCACTGACATCCCTAGAGGAGAGCTTTTCGTCAATTGGATATTTGGTCAGTGAGTGTGAAATATTTTTTGAAAGAAAAAACTTCAGAGTATAACAATATCAATATTAATAATATTTAAATATTGGTTAAAGCAAAATTATGAATTTAAAGATGGAATTGTGCAGTGCGGATCCATAAATTTTATATCAAAGGTGCTCAACTAATTTTAGTTTGGTGCTACATAGAGTGGATGCTCAATTAATATATTTGAATAAATTGGTGTACTAGATTTAGTATAAAAATAATAGCGTTTGTCACAAAAAGCAATGGGTGCTTAAGCACCATAGTACATAACATAGGTCCACCATTGGAATTGTGGGGAAGGAAAATGTTTTTTTTGTTTTTCATCCGGTCTCTGGTATCCCATTGGAGTCCGACTATATTCAGATTATCGTCGCATAGGCCCCGTTCGAAGGAAAGCGCTTCCAATCAAAAATTATTCCATACCCAAGACTCGAACTCGAGACCTCTAAGGTTAATGGAGAAGCAACTCCATCCGTTGCATCACATTCTTTGTTTGCACAAATGTGGGATAATATCATTTCTCCGTTTGTTGAAAATGTTCTCTTTGAAAAAAGGTTTCCTGACAATTAATCCAAAAAATGTGTATTTTTACCAAACACACTAAACAAGTGAAACCACATATTAAATGACTTATTCGACGACAATTGCAGTGAGAAACTATCATATACGATAGATTTATTTAGGTAGAATCATCTTAAATTCCAATTTCAAACTTATTAATTAACTATCGGAAATCGAATTCTTGGCCCACCCTACTCTCTACAAGTCCATACGTGCGTACGTTATACAAATGGTGAGTGAACGTAACGCCAAACATGGAACACGAAAGCAATTTGTTTTTTTGGAAGGTATCCAAGTTAAGGCAAGTATCCAACTTTAAATATCTTAGCTAATTTATAGATTACAATAATGTCGTATATAGATAATATTAATTCATCACGGTTGAAAGGCCTTAGGGCATCCTTTATTCTTATAATCGTAATATTCGGACTAACATTTGCTTATTTCAATTACTTTACATGGGATATAAGATATTTTCATCAGTAAACATGTTGAGTGACTCTATTCACCAATGTCTGAACAAATTAAAAAAAAATACTTATATATTTTTAACTTATATTATTTCAATTACAGGATCGTCTCAAATATTTTGGAGGCCCTGTTCTAATTCGTAAAAGTGGACCCTTAATATAAATAAATATACAATTTCAATAATCTGAATTTGAATCTCCGTATGCGCTACTGGGCCAGAATCACTTTCTTTTGATTGGGCTAAGGCGCGAATTATGAACCTTACGTAAAATTACATTAATATTACTTAATAAAAATGGAAAAAAAAGTTCCTAAATTTTTCGTTTTATTTTTCTTGCGCTTCTCATGTGGATCAAAGATAAACGCTACCAAACACACTATGAGTAATTTGTGGAATAGCAAAAAATAATTAGAACATAAATTTTACGTATCAATTATGTAACGGTAGGAGCTGGCCGTGCTTCACACATTTGAAAGTGACATATATATACTGATGCACAAGTCACAACCAATAATTTAGACTATACATATAAGGTAGGTTTCGTTGATCAAAATTAAAGTCGTTTGACTATATATAAAAGTTTAGACTATACATAAAAGTTTTTCTTTTTTGGTGATCCAATGATAATATTATTTCTAATTATAAAATGTCAAGAGGAAGAAAATTCTCTCCTCATTCAATGGAGGTTCAACTAGAGAAATCTATTTGCAAGTGGTGTATTATTCAAACCAATAAATGTGTACGTGTGCCATGTTTTCTTTTATTAATATGATTAATTATTATATATTCTAATTTTGATTGTAAGATGATATTAATCTTTCTTAGGAAGTCTTCTCATTAATATCAAAGTATATATAAAGTACAATATTCATTCCTTATACAATAGAAATCATAAGCCTATACAAAAGAGGAATCTTAGTCTTACCATAATTATATTTACGTTGTCACGCCCTTTTCCGACCGCGACATTATTCTAGCGAATCTCTGCTTAAATAAAATGTTAGAAAATAAAATAAAAATAAATGTGCTAAACTGCTAAAAGTGCTAAAGTAAAAGGTGTCAAGTGCTAAATAGGGTGCTAAAGGGTTCGCGGAGTCGTCACCTAATTAATTTGGGTGAATTAGGACACCTAAATGTCAACTATGTTAAAGTCAACATTAACTCCATTTTTTATGGTCTGCAAACTTATGTGTGAGATTCTGGGTAAGTGTTCTTTATTAATCTAGAGGGAAGGGGTTAGACACCCTCTAAGATCCGCTAACTTGTGGTTATCCTGCCAAACCTAGGTTGATTATTATGTTTACAAAGATGCTGCAAGTGTTTATAAAAGAATGCATTTTTTATAAAAGATTTATAAGATTAATGTTACAAAAAATATATACGTAAAGCGTGCATATAAAAATAATGCGGAATTGATGTATTTACTAAAGATATGCATTTCATTTACAAAATTATTTTTTGATTAACATATACAAGGTATGATATAAAAAATGATATTTTTTACAATGGAAAATAAGAAAATAAATTTATTATGAAATGAATTATAATGTTCTTAAGTGGTTTATGAGAAAATCAATTTCTTTGTTATGCATTAACTTCATGATTAGATATGCAAATTGAATTGTTAGGCAAAAGTTTAGACATGCATATCAAGCCTAAGGTAAATAACTAGGGGAAGATCAAATTTCTAATACCCAATTACTTTCTAATTATTGATTCAAGGTTTAACTATTCTAGGTGTCCTGCTAATTAGAGTAGCGTTAGTCAAATAATTACAACAAATAAATAGGGTGAAGTAGGAAATCAAAAGAAGACTCGAAGGATGGCGATGTAATTCGCCGACGGGTTGAAATTTTCGATGCGGATAGAGAATGCACATATATGCGGGTCTTCATTTGTTGTAGCTTGTGATGAGTCTCGACATGAGACTCTTCATTTTCGCTCTGATGCGTGCCATGTAAAAAAGAAGAAGATAAGGATTAGTATATGCCCAAAAATAATAAACAAGCCTTTGGCCCAAGAGTTAGCGCATATGATTTATATTTAAACAGACAACTAAAATGACAGAAGTAGATTCGAAGGCCTGATTCCATATTGCACACATACCAAAAGACAACACGAAGATGAAGGAGCGATAATGGGATAAACCCGAGACATACACATACCAGATAGATAATACAGGAGTGAAAGCGGGGTTGGACTAATGGGCTCGGGATCAGACTCTTTCAGTTAAAAAAAGAGGTTGATTAGCCCAATGCATGCAACGAGCCCAGTTAACGAACATAAAAACCCATATTCACATATAGGTAAAGTTTATATATTAAGGATATTCACGATATATATATACCCGACTGTAAAAGCTGAGCAACCTGAATATATGAATGAGTGTACAACCATATCTATATACCCTGTATATTCTTTGAGGCATACTGTCTCTAGACATACGGGTTTCTTAAAGGAAGATAAGCAAACCGAACACCCACATAGAAAGGCTAGTATACGTGATCAAAGTACATCACATCTAACTTAAACTGGAGAAGTCGACGTCTCAGATATGATACAGTATATTGCCAAATAGACACAATTCTTTTAGAGTATAGCTAAAGTGAGAATAGAAGAGTTTCAGACAGTTATTGCTAACATGATGCATATTACAGTAAATCTTAATACATGATTATGTCTCGCGTCCTAGTATAATACTAAACAGAAGTGCATATGATGGAATCAAAATTCTAACATGATACCTAGACCACCCGTACAACTAAATCTAGGGCTATTCTACAAAAGGTTATACGCTTAGCCATTTGTAACGAAGTACTCCTACATAAGCCAAGATAGAATAAATATATGCTCAAGACAAAATCAACATCAAACATACTAGAAGCCATAAAAAAATGTGAGCAGACTACTGGGAGTTTTACACGCAGGTGCATTTCAACTTAACTAGTCTACAATTTTCATATCAAACATGGATCTTAGATCTGCACAAAGATAAACATGTAATCTAGGTAGACATGTCAAGACTTATCAGGACATAATCAATCCCATTGAATGCTTGGCCCTAATTTAGGTATCATTTTGAAATCTTAACAGTTAAGGCACATACCATATGATTGTATGATGATATGAACTATCATAATGCATTTTCTTCTCTAAACATGCAGGGGACATTCAGACAGAGTCTAACCAACATTTGAGGCAGTAAGATAGGCATGTATTACTTTGTAGATTATATGTGTATTCCTTACTAGTTATTTGGCAACAAGATAGCATGACTTCTATCTAAGATATCAGACAATGACAACCTAATAATTAAACCAAGCATATATAGACATATATCCCAAATGTTTAAGCATGCTGACTTATGTAAAGTGAATATATAATCAGTCTAATTACTGCATGAACAGTCCAGGATGTTCAAATGATCAGAATAAGGTAGCACTTTGGGCATATAAAACAATTTAGGTTAAGACAAGTTCAAAGTCCGTCAGACAAGTTACCACTGAGCAAACAATATTCGACCAGAATTAAACTCCTAAAGGCAAGGCTAGAGAAATATACAAGAGTCAGACATATCCCTAAGGAAACGAATGCAGGTGCAGATGCAGATAAAGGCAAGGCATAAAGCTCAAACTGACTCTTCCTTTCATATCCGAAATCTTAGTTTACAGAAAATTAGGTACAAAAAATCTCAATACAAACGGGGCAGTTTCTTTCAATCTATGTTGTAACAAATAAGTAAAATGTAAAGAGTATATGACTGCGCCCAGATTTCTATATGTGAGTTCACAAACACTTTTTCATACAAGACGAGTCATGATACTATGTATCTACTTAGGCAATCTCTAAGACAAACAACACCAGCACATAAATATTTAGTCGTCAATAATCGAGAACCAACAAGTAAAGCGAATGATCACTCGCATCTCTTATGTTAATTATTTAACAGACCTTATTTCAGAATTTCATTAGACAAATGCAGAATACCCACATATTGAAACAAAAAATACGAATATACACGAAACAACATCAATCAGGGTAAAACAAACTTCACATAATCGAATACAAAATCAGAGTTTCGCGAAGAGGAATGGATTTACCTTCTCCGGACAGCAAACCGAGGCAGCGTATCAAGTCGTCGATCCACTCGGGGGCTGTATTGCGATGCAATTAAAAGCGATGTGGTTTGTAGTCGATTCTAGGCTATTATTGAGAAGAAAGGTTTCGGATTTGTGCTTAATTGTTGGGTTCATGATTTCGCTGGTAAGAAACCCTCACTGCTGGTTTTCGATCTATTTCTCTAGTGTTTTTCCTTCCATCCCCTCGCCGATGCCATTGCATGTGTAGATTGGTTCCTTTTATAGTTTTTCTTCTGGGTTCTAATTTTGGGTAAGCTTTAATACGATTTGGGTTGCTGATTTTGTAAGATTCTGTTACCGTTTGGTGTTTATTGGTAAAGATTGGTATCAGATTTGTTATGGCAAGATATGACGATTTGGTAGGTGATTCGCCGGATTCTCATGCGAGAATCCCGGCTGGGGCGATGGGGTTGTGGCGACTTTGTGTGGAGCGTCTGCTGAAGTTTAGGTTTAGGGTTTTGTTGGTTTTGCGTTGAAGGATAAAGGCTGAAGGAGAGGAGTGAAAATGGGTTGAAGGGGTGAAATAAAATGGTTGAAGGGGAGTTGGTCCGCGGGTCGTGGGCTTGGGTCAGACGAAAATAAAGGGGTGATGTTGTATTGGGCTGTTAATTATTTGATTTGTGTATTAGTTTTAGGTGTATTATTTAATTAGTGGTAAATTAAATTATTTAAATACAACCCTAGGTGTTTTATTAGTTTTAGCTTGGATTTTTATTATTACAATAATAAATGCGGGCGTGCTATTAATTAATGCTTAATGTTTTTTTTATAATGCGATACCGTTATTAAAATCTTATTTATTATGCGTATTTTGCGATGTTAAATTAAAATTGAATGTGGTTTAGATTATTATTAAATTATTTAAATGCTAAATGCATATATGACATTTAAGGATTGCTTAATGTTTTTATAAATGCGACGTTATTAAAACGCACGTATTAGATTAAAATTAATTTAAATTACGAATAATATTAATGAAATTGCTTGTTATTAAAATGACGAATGCGGACGTGAGACTCAAGGTGTGCTTAATACTCTACGTAAAATGTGGCGCCATTATTAAATTGCTTATTTATGCGTGTATTAATGTTTTATTGTTGCATTTTATTATTATGACATTGTTAAAAAAATGGAAAATTTAATGTAATTTTATAGTTCATGACTGGACGAGAGGGTAAAAATTGGGTGTCAACAATTTGTCCCTCTTTGTATGGAGAAGATGGAAGAGTCTTCGGACAAAGACGTTGACTTATAGCCAATTTTGTATCGATCCTCAGAATTAAAAATGTTGGGCAATTAAGACAAGGTTGACGCGAACTCAAAATTTGTCCCAGTGTCGAGTTATGACGACACTGGGCTACCATGGTCAAACACCAAGGCGGGCTGAAACGGACTCAAAATCTGTCTCAGTGTCGAGTTATGACGACACTGGGCTACCATGGTCAAAACACCAAAGCGGGCTAACGCGGACTCAAAATTTGTCCCAGTGTCGAGTTATGACGACACTGGGCTACCATGGTCAAAACACCAAGGCCGGCTAATGCGGGCTCAGAATTTGCCCCAGTGTCAAGTTATGACGACTTTGGGTCGACGTGATGTTAAAATAAAATAAAAATAAACTAGCTTGAACTTAGGGGTGTACCGGCATCGACTTATGATGCAGGGTTTATTGATGATGTGGGATGCGTGGACCGACGCTCGAGACTGCTTCTGTCATTCGTTGGGAAGGTTGGCCCCCCAACAAATTGTTCCGTCAGAAGAGAAAATCCACGGTGTGTCTTACGCTCACCGCATGCTAAGACTTAAGCAAACGGTTAGTGCATAACTGTTACGGCAAAATGATAACGCATGAATTTATAAGAAATGTAACTGTGTGAGTAGAAAATGTTATCCTGTAGAAATGTGATGCTTGTTGTGTTGATGTGATGCTGAAAATGCTGTGATTTTCGTCCTTGCACGGACGCATTGTGATTGCGGATATGTTGTCCTTGCTGCAACTGCCCCTTAAGATTGAAGCTCTGTAGACTAAAGCTCAAGAAAAAGTTAGTGCGTAACTGCTAAGACAAAAATAATAAAGCATGAATATATAAGAAATACAATTCTGAGAGTAGAGAAAGTGTCCTTGCGTAGATGTGATATGTTGATGACGTCGTCTTTGGACGGGGCGTCGTTTGGGACTTGGTGTCGTTTTCGGACTTGGCGTCGTTTTCGGACTTGGCGTCATTTTCGGACATGGCGTCGTTTTCGGACTTGGCGTCGTTTTCGGACTTGGCGTCATTTTCGGACATGGCGTCATTTTCGGACTTGGCGTCGTTTTCAGATCTGGTGTCGTTTTCGGACTTTGGCGTCGTTTTCGGATTTGGCGTCGTTTTTTGACTTGGCGTCGTTTTCGGACTTGGCGTCGTTTTTGGACTTGGCGTCGTTTTCGAACACGATGTTGATGAAGACGTCATTGTGTTGATCCTACTATTCTTGTGAATTAATGCTCCTGCATGTTAAAACTTTGTGAAAATGTGCATAGCGGTTAAATCAAAATAATGAATATATGAAAAAATAAAAAATTTGTGAGTAAAAATGTTGTCCCTGTATGATGTGTAGGACGCTGCGAATGCTGATGTCGTCTCTGCTCGGACTTGCGGGATGCTGCGGATGCCGATATCGTCTGTGCACGGACTTGCTGCATGCTGCGAATGCTTGCTGAATGCTGCTAATGCTGATGTACCCTCTGCACGGACTTGCTGGATATTGCGAATGCTTGCTGAATGTTGCGAGTTCTGTTGTAGCCTCTGCACGGACTTGCTGGATGGTGTGAATGCTTGCTGAATGTTGCAAGTGCTAATGTAGTTTCTGCGCGGTCTTGCTGGAATTGTTCCTGTAAATTAAGGATCATGTAGGCTAAAGCTTAAGAAAAATTAGTGCATAAATTCTAAGGCAAAAATGATAGAGCTTGAATGTGATTTTGTGAGTAGGGATGTTGTAATGCGCTGAATGTGTCGTTGTTGCAGATGTTGGGGGCGTCATTGTGTTGATACTAGCGACGTCATTATATTGAAGCTGATGGCGTCAGGGTGTTGACGATACTGGTGGTGTCATGGTATTGACGATATTGCTGATACTCCTGTGAATTGAGGGTCCGGTAGGCTAAAGCTTAAGAAAAAGTTAGTGCATAACTGCTAAGAAAAGTAATAAAACATAAATATATAATCAATGCAGTCAGGTAGATATGAATGTCATCCTGTGTAATGCAATGAAGATGTGATTGATGGCGTCGTTGCCTGGACGCGTTGTGCTGATGAAGTCGTTGTCTGAACGTGTTGTGCTGATGATGTCGTTGCCTGAACGTGTTGTACTGATGACGTCGTTGCCTGCACGTGTTGCGCTGATGATGTCGTTGTCTGGACGTGTTGTGCTGATAACGTCGTTGCCCTGACGTGTTGTGCGGATGATGTCATTGCCTAGACGTGTTGCTGCTGGCGTCGTTGTATAGACGTGATGCTGATGGCGTCGTTGTAGATGTAATGTTGATGACGTCGTTGCGTAGACGTAATGTTGATGACGTCGTTGCGTGGACGTAATGTTGAGGACGTCGTTGCCTGGACGTGTTGTTGCTGGCGTCGTTGTGTAGACGTAATGCTGATGGCGTCATTGTGTAGACGTAATGCTGATGACGTCGTTGCCTGGACGTGTTGTTGTTGGCGTCGTTGTGTAGACGTAATGCTGCTGTAGAATAAATGCTCCTGCAAGCTAAGTTTGAGAAAAATTAGTGTATACCTGTTAAAACAAAATGATAAATATATATGAGGAATGCAATTCTACGGGTAGAGAAGTTATCCCTGTATGATATGTGAGATGTTGTGAATGCTGAGATGTTGTCCTTGGGCGGACGTGCTAAATGCCGCAACTGCTGAGATGTTGTTGTAATGCGTTTTGTGAACCGTGCGTTTGTGCATTGCATGGATTGCAATTTGACTCTATGCCCGAGTTGTTGCGCTAGACCTTGTTGTGGAATTTGAACTTTAATTGTTGATGTCATTTTCTGCTTCTGTTGCTTCTACTACGGACTTTGAACTTTGGATTGTTGCCATATCATCTGTCTCTGCTGCTTCTTTCTGCTTCTGCTAATATGGAGGACCTGCGTTCAAAGAAAACTTGTGAGTTTGGGGGGGTGGTCAATTCGTATTTGACTTCGCAGCTTTGTTTCTTGACATCTGCGCGCCTGGCCTGTTTGGACCTGCAACCCCTGTCTGGTTTCCTACCTTGTCCCAGTTTGAATATGCAAAAGGTGTTTGGTCTAAAGTGAGTCTCAATGGGGTTGCTTGTATATTATGTGTATTCTCGTTATTTTCAAAACGAAGGGAAAGTTTTCTAATGGTGTGACCGGCGATTTAGGCGCCACGTATCCCACGAGGAATCAGGTCATGACGTAGTTCATTACAGGCGAAATTTGGTAAAGCTAAAATTTCTAAAGGTGGGACCGAAGTCGATATGGCCGCCTACGTATCCGTCAAGGGAATCAGGTCGAACGTAGTTCCGATTTCATGAAAACTTAAGCAAAACATTATTAAATCTTAAATATGAGTCTTAAATTATTCTGCTAAACTAAATTGCTCTTCTTATCTAGACTCTAGGCGGACCAGAACAAGGGTGCAAATCCAATCTACCAATATGCCTCCTTGCTCTGCATCATGGCTGGCTGGGTCTTCGTGCTCTGCTATCAGTATCTCCTTCTTTTGACTTCTGCGTGGTGCATGCCTGGATAAATGACTGATTCAGGCGGAGCGGGTTCTGGCCAGGGAATACCTCTCTTCCTTTGGGGTTCATTGTACTTATTGGGGGAGGCCTCCTCCTCCTGAATGACTCCCTCTTTGGTCATCTCCCTTATTTTGTCTCTGAGTGTATAACACCTTCCCATGTCGTGTCCGATGGCTCCAGAATGGTATGCACAACTTTTGTTCTTATCATGAGCTTTGGACTTGGGATTGGGAACATTCTTTGGAATTAGCTGGAGTATCCCTGCAACTCTCAACCTCTCGTACAACTGCGACAAAGGCTCGGCTAAATGAGTGTATATTTTGGCTGGCCTTTCTATGACATTTAGGTGGGATGTGAAGATTTTTAGTGGACGGGTCTTTGGTCGTGGCGTATACACGGGTGGGTATCGCAAGGGTTGTCGTATGTATTACGAAAATAGGTTTGTGGTGGCTTTTTATCTTGGTTTGTGTTTGGCTGGGGTATGGTAGGCATTTGGTTTTGTGTGGGATATATGGGTGCATTGTATATTGGCTGAGTGTGGTAAATGGGATATGTAGTAAGTCACCGTAATAATTTGGAGGATTTTGATTGTTTTGGTTATTTGCGATGTGAGTGCTTTAGTGAGGTTTCAGAGCCTTTTAATTTCGGCCTGCAGGGTTGCCATTTGCTGCGGTAATTGGGCGAGGTGTTCGATCGGATCTACGCTGCTTTTCTTTTCTGAGACCTCTGCTTTGTCTATAGGAACCAAGACGGGTTCCGACTCGTTCTGCTCAAATGTCCTTGAATCATTCATGTCGCTGGATCGTGTCTTTGATCTTGTGAAATATCGATGCTCTGTCATTGCTTAGTCAAATACAAATCGACCTTTGGGGAAGATGATAAATCCTTTTAAACAAAATATAGCAAACTGCGTTAGTGTAAAACACGTGATTTTGCAAAGGTGTAAATAACATTTAGCAAGTATATGTTGCACATAAATTGTCACATTGCAAGCAAGTCCTAACATGCATGGGGACCCCTTTATGCCAGAGGTAGGCCTAAACGTCACATATGCGAGACTATGATAGATTTGTCCAAGCCGTCCAACTGTAATGCTTTGTTGGAAATGGCGACCAAATGACGGTGCATTTTTTCTCAATTTTGGCATGTCATGATTAGGTTTGGATTTGTCTATCATTGTCACGCTACACATAATATGTTGGTTGGTCGTTGGGTTGAGAAACCCGTCGACAAGTTTGGTGTTTTCCTAATTGTGGTGTCGATACCAAGGACCGGCCCACCTAAGGTAAATGCATGCATGCCTTAAAATAAATGGTGGTATAGCTCTATCCTGAGTTTCTAAGATTTGGCTTTACTAGACGCAAGGTTCCCGAGCGGACAACTCGAGTGAGAAGATTACGCGGCTGATCAGACGAACCGATCTAACTCCGCACAGGCGCCAACTCTCCTAAAATTTGGATATTTTGAAAGAAATTTGCGGGTCTTGCCAAACACGCGTAGCGTGAGTGTGTGATTGTGTGAATTTTCCAGAGTGGAAGAAGTATGAGCGGAATGCCAGTTTAAGGAAAGCAATAAAACAAATAACAATTAAAACAATTAAACATACAAAATTAAAGCAAACAATTTTAAGGCAATTAAAACAAAATAAAAGCAAATAAAGCCAAGCAATAATAAATATAGGTTTGCTATGGTCAAGAACCTCAAATCCCCAGTGGAGTCGTCATTTCTGTCACGCCCTTTTTCGACCGCGACATTATTCTAGCGAATCCCTGCTTAAATAAAATGTTAGAAAATAAAATAAAATAAATGTGCTAAACTGCTAAAAGTGCTAAAGTATAAACTGCTAAAAGTGCTAAAGTAAAAGGTGCTAAATAGGGTACTAAAGGGTTCGCGGAGTCGCCACCTAATTAGTTTGGGTGAATTAGGACACCTAAATGTCAACTATGTTAAAGTCAACATTAAATCCATTTTTTATGGTCTGCAAACTTATGTGTGAGATTCTGGGTAAGGGTTCTTTATTAATCTAGAGGGAAGAGGTTAGGCACCCTCTAAGATCCGCTAACTTGCGGTTATCCTTCCAAACCTAGGTTGATTATTATGTTTACAAAGATGCTGCAAGTGTTTATAAAAGAATGCATTTTTTATAAAAGATTTATAAGATTAATGTTACAAAAAATATATACGTAAAGCATGCATATAAAAATGATGCGGAATTGATGTATTTACTAAAGATATGCATTTCATTTACAAAATCATTTTTTGATTAACATATACAAGGTATGATATAAAAATGCTATTTTTTACAGTGGATAATAAGAAAATAAATTTATTATGAAATGAATTATAATGTTCTTAAGTGGTTTATGAGAAAATCAATTTCTTTGTTATGCATTAACTTCATGATTAGATATGCAAATTGAATTGTTAGGCAAAAGTTTAGACATGCATATCAAGCCTAAGATAAATAACTAGGGGAAGATCAAATTTCTAATACCCAATTACTTTCTAATTATTGATTCAAGGTTTAACTATTCTAGGTGTCCTGCTAATTAGAGTAGCGTTAGTCAAATAATTACAACAAATAAATGGGGTGAAGTAGAAAATCAAAAGAAGACTCGAAGGATGGCGATGTAATTCGCCGGCGGGTTGGAATTTCCAATGCGGATAGAGAATGCACATAGATGCGGGTCTTCATTTGTTGTAGCTTGTGATGAGTCTCGCCATGAGACTCTTCATTTTCGCTCCGATGCGTGCCATGTAAAAAAGAAGAAGATAAGGATTAGTATATGCCCAAAAATAATAAACAAGCCTTTGGCCCAAGAGTTAGCGCATATGATTTATATTTAAAGAGACAACTAAAATGACAGAAGTAGATTCGAAGGCCATCCAGATTGCACACATACCAAAAGACAACACGAAGATGAAGAAGCAAGAATGGGATAAACCCGAGACATACACATACCAGATAGATAATACAGGAGTGAAAGCAGGGCTAGACTAATGGGCCCGGGATCAGACTCTTTCAGATTTAAAAAAAGAGGTTGATTAGCCCAATGCATGCAACGAGCCCAGTTAACGAACATAAAAACCCATATTCACATATAGGTAAAGTTGATATATTAAGGATATTCACGATATATATATATATATATATATATATATACCCGACTGTAAAAGCTGAGCAACCTGAATATATGAATGAGTGTACAACCATATCTATATACCCTGTATATTCTTTGAGGCATATTGTCTCTAGACATACGGGTTTCTTAGAGGAAGATAAGCAAACCGAACACCAACATAGAAAGGCTAGTATACGTGATCAAAGTACATCACATCTAACTTAAACTGGAGAAGTCGACGTCTCAGATATGATACAGTATATTGCCAAATAGACACAATTCTTTTAGAGTATAGCTAAACTGAGAATAGAAGAGTTTCAGACATTTATTGCTAACATGATGCATATTACAGTAAATCTTAATACAGGGTTATGTCTCGGGTCCTAGTATAATACTAAACAGAAGTGCATATGATGGAATCAAAATTCTAACATGATACCTAGACCACCCGTACAACTAAATCTAGGGCTATTCTATAAAAGGTTATACGCTTAGCCATTTGTAACGAAAGTACTCCTACATAAGCCAAGATAGAATAAATATATGCTCAAGACAGAATCATCATCAAACATACTAGAAGCCATAAAAAAAATGTGAGCAGACTACTGGGAGTTTTACATGCAGGTGCATTTCAACTTAACTAGTCTACAATTTTCATATCAAACATGGATCTTAGATCTGCACAAAGATAAACATGTAATCTAGGTAGACATGTCAAGACTTATCAGGACATAATCAATCCCATTGAATGCTTGGCCCTAATTTAGGTATCATTTTGAAATCTTAACAGTTAAGGCACATACCATATGATTGTATGATGATATGAACTATCATAATGCATTTTCTTCTCTAAACATGCAGGGGACATTCAGACAGAGTCTAACCAACATTTGAGGCAGTAAGATAGGCATGTATTCCTTTGCAGATTATATGTGTATTCCTTACTAGTTCTTTGGCAACAAGATATCTAAGATATCAGGCAATGACAACCTAATAATTAAACCAAGCATATACAGACATATATCCCAAATGTTTAAGCATGCTGACTTATGTAAAGTGAATATATAATCAGTCTAATTACTGCATGAACAGTCCAGGATGTTCAAATGATCAGAATAAGGTAGCACTTTGGGCATATAGAACAATTTAGATTAAGACAAGTTCAAAGTCCGTCAGACAAGTTACCACTGAGCAAACAATATTCGACCAGAATTAAACTCCTAAAGGCAAGGCTAGAGAAATATACAAGAGTCAGACCTATCCCTAAGGAAACGAATGCAGGTGCAGATGCAGATAAAGGCAAGGCATAAAGCTCAAACTGACTCTTCCTTTCATATCCGAAATCTTAGTTTACAGTAAATTAGGTATAAAAAATCTCAATACAAACAGGGCAGTTTATTACAATCTATGCTGTAACGAATAAGTAAAATGTAAAGAGTATATGATTGCGCCCAGATTTCTATATGTGAGTTCACAAACACTTTTTCATACAAGACGAGTCATGATACTATGTATCTACTTATGCAATCTCTAAGACAAACAACACCAGCACATAAATATTCAGTCGTCAATAATCGAGAACCAACAGGTAAAGCGAATGATCACTCGCATCTCTTATGTTAATTATTTAACAGACCATATTTCAGAATTTCATTAGACAAATGCAGAATACCCACATATTGAAACAAAAAATACGAATATACACGAAACAACAACAATCAGGGTAAAACAAACTTCATATAATCGAATACAAAATTAGAGTTTCACGAAGAGAAATGGATTTACCTTCTCCGGACATCAAACCGAGGCAGCGTATCAAGTCGTCGATCCACTCGGGGGCTGTATTGCGATGCGATTAAAAGCGATGCGGTTTGTAGTCAATTCTAGGCTATTATTGAGAAGAAAGATTTCATATTTGTGCTTAATTGTTGGGTTCCTGATTTCGCTGGTAAGAAACCCTCACTGCTGGTTTTCGATCTGTTTCTCTAGTGTTTTTCTTTCCATCCCCTTGCCGATACCATTGCATGTGTAGATTGATTCCTTTTATTGTTTTTCTTCTAGTGACTAATTTTGGGTAAGCTTTAATACGATTTGGGTTGCTGATTTTGTAAGATTCTGTTACCGTTTGGTGTTTATTGGTAAAGATTGGTATTGGATTTGTTATGGCAAGATAGGACGATTTGGTAGGTGATTCGCCGGATTCTCAGGCGAGAATCCCGGCTAGGGCGATGGGGTTGCGGCGGCTTTGTGTGGAGCGTCTGTTGAAGTTTAGGTTTAGGGTTTTGTTGGTTTTGCGTTGGAGGAGAAATGCTGAAGGAGAGGAGTGAAAAATGGGCTGAAGGGGTGAAATAAAAGGGCTGAAGGGGAGTTGGGCCGCGGGTCGTGGGCTTGGGTCAGACGAAAATAAAGGGGTGATGTGGTATTGGGCTGTTAATTATTTGATTTGTGTATTAGTTTTAGGTGTATTATTTAATTAGTGGTAAATTAAATTATTTAAATACAACCCTAGTTGTTTTATTAGTTTTAGCTTGAATTTTTATTATTACAATAATAAATAAGGGCGTACTATTAATTAATGCTTAATGTTTTTTTTATAATGCGATACCGTTATTAAAATCTTATTTATTATGCGTATTTTGCGATGTTAAATTAAAATTGAATGGGGTTTAGATTATTATTAAATTATTTAAATGCTAAATGCAGATATGACATTTAAGAATTGCTTAATGTTTTTATAAATGCGACGCTATTAAAACACACGTATTAGATTAAAAATTACGAATAATATTAATAAAATTGCTTGTTATTAAAATGACGAATGCGGACGTGAGACTCAGGGTGTGCTTAATACTTTACGTAAAATGCGGCGCCATTATTAAATTGCTTATTTATGCGTGTATTAATGTTTTATTCATGCATTTTATTATTATGACATTGTTAAAAAAAATTGGAAAATTTAATGTAACTTTATAGTTAATGACTGGACGAGAGGGTCAAAATTGAGTGTCAACATACGCAATATATGGAAATATTCTAATTATGGGTAGGTATACAATTGTTTCTATAATATACATGTTTACACACCTCACGGGCGGAGGAGGCGGGACAGGCTGGATTTGAAGTTAAGAAATAGCTGTCTGGAAAGTCCTTTGGTAAATATGTCTGCATACTGATAGGGTGATAGAACATGTAACACTCTGACATGGCCTAGCGCAACTTTCTCACGAACGAAGTGTAGGTCTATCTCAATATGCTTGGTTCGCTGATGTTGAACCGGATTATGAGAAAGATAGATGGCAGAGATGTTATCACAATACACAATAGATGTCTGACGCAAAGGACACTGAAGTTCTAACAGTAAATTTCTGAGCCAACAAATCTCAGCTACCACATTTGAAACGCCTTTGTACTCAACCTCGGCACTGGATCGAGATAGGGTAGCATGTCGCTTGGCAGATCAAGAAATCAGATTATCCCCTAAAAATACAAAAGCGGGAGGTGGAGCGTCGCGTTTACGGACACCCTGCTCAATCTGCATCCGTATATGAAAGCAACTTGTTTGGTGCAGAGGGATATAGGTGCAAACCATAATCAAGAGTGTCCTTAATGTATCGAATGATACGCTTAAGAGCAGTGAAATGAGACTCTCGGTGGGCATGCATGAATAAGCACACCTGCTGAGCAGCATAAGCTATGTCTGGCCTGGTGAAGGTGAGATACTGAAGTGCACCTGCAAGGCTCCTATTCAGAGTAGGATCAGAGACTGGAGCACCATCCATGACACTAAGCTTAGATTTAAAATCAACTGGAGTAGGCACCTCTTTGCAGTTCGCCATCTTGCCATGTACACAATCTCCTCTACATACTTACGCTGACACAAGAACATATGATTGGCAGACCTGATCACTGATATCCCCAAAAAGTAACTCAGCTTTCCCAAATTAGTCATTGCGAATTCGGACTTAAGCAAGACAATAATCTCATTTTTCAATCCGTCGGAGGAGGCAGTAAGAACAATATCATCCACGTAAAGTAATAAGTAAGCAGTGTTACTACCTCGATGAAAAATGAATAGTGATGTATCACTCTTGCTGTACAAACCCAATCTGCAAGATATACCTGACAAAGCGATCATACCACGCACGGAAGGCCTGTTTCAGACCATATAGTGACTTACGGAGACGACACACATAGTGAGGAATTGCTGGATGGGTGAACCCTGGCGGCTGATGCATGTAGACTATCTCTCTCAGATCCCCATGTAAGAATGCATTCTTCACATCAAGCTGATGAATTGGCCAGTGTTTGCCCATGACAATGCTCAAAATTGTGCCGATGGTAGCCGGTTTGACAACCGGGCTGAAGGTCTCACCACAATCAATGCTCTTCTGCTGATTTGTGTCATTAGCCACAAGTCTTGCCTTATACCTCTCAAGATATCCACTGTCTCTGAATTTGTGACGAAATACCCACAGACAACGAATTATATTCACCCCCTCAGGTCTAGGTACTAGATTCTATGTGTGTTGTTTAGTTAAAGCATTGAATTCCTCAGTCATAGCCACATTTCAATTAGGGTCTTGTTTGGCCAATATATATGCTCTTGGGAATTGGTGAAATGGTTTGGACCGACAAGTTAAATTGGACTTTGGGTTTGAAGATTTCATGTTTTGCACGAGTTTCCATTTGGTGAGTGGGGATAGTGGGAGGTTCCAAGGCAGAGGGGTTTATTGGATACGGATAAGGAAGGACAGACGCCGGAGTAGGCACCGCGGCGCTGGAGGGAACCGTTGGCGGCGCCGTGATCAAGTGTCGCGGCGCTGGAGGACTGACAAACCTCTCTGATGTTTTGGCGCCGTGGCGCCTCAGCACTAATCTGCGGCGCTGTCGACGGTGAATCTGGGACCTGTTCGCAGGAGTTTTGGCGTCGCGGCGCTGACGCTGAAGAAGAACTGATATGCTCTAATTGACTTAGGATGATGGGAGAGATGACAGGCTCATCAAGAAAAGAGTAATCCGATTTTTGAAACTTTTTAAGATTCGAAAACGAGAATGTGGTCTCGTCGAATGTGACGTGACGAGAGATGTAGATCTGACGAGTGACAAGTCATAGCATAGATAGCCCCTATGGTTCGGCGGGAAGCCTAGGTAGACATAAGGAGTAGACCGGGGGCTGGTTTGTGAGGGGTGGTAGAGGTAAGGTTAGGATAGCATAGACAACCGAATATTCGGAGATGATCATAAGAGAGGACTCTATGATAGAGAATTTCGGTAGGGGTCATATTGTGAAGGGTGATAGTTGGGAGAATATTTAGAACGTATTATGACATTTTAGCAGCATAGACCCAGAAAGATGGAGGTAGGGAGGCATGAATCAAAAGAGTGTGAATCATATTGTTAATGGTGCGGATGATTCTTTCAGCTTTACCGTTTTGTGAGGTGGTGTGGGGGAAGGAGAAGCGAAAGATCATGCATTTTTCACGACCATTATCGCACTGAAAAGATTTATTTTCGTAGAGTTATTTAATTCACGACCATTATCGCACTGAAAAGATTTATGCCTTATTCAAACTGTGTTTGAATTTACGAAACTCAAGAAATTTGGCAAACACTTCCGATTTAAATTTGAGAGGATACAACCAAACAAAGTGAGAAAAATCATCTAGTAAGATAAGATAGTATTTATGACCGAGAGAACTAGCAACAGGTGATGTCCATAAATCGGCATGTATAATATCAAAAGGTGCAAAAGTAACACTAGTAGATGATTTAAATGGAAGACGAGTATGTTTGCCTAAAGAACAAGAAACGTAGTTTTGGGCAAGCTTCCCATTACAAGTAATGAAATTATTGCCTCTAAGAAAACTAAAAACTGGAGTTCCTGGATGACCAAGCCGATTATGCCATGTTGAAGAAGAAATGGCTGCTAGAGAGACGGGAGAGCTAGATCTGACAGCGGAGGTTGGAGTGAATGGATAGAGATCCCCCGTGCTATTGCATCTCGTAAGAGGTGTCCCCGTATGAAGATCATTCACAGTAAAACCATAAGGGTCAAAGTCAACAGAGACAGAGTTATTACGATTAAATTTGCGGATAGAGATTACATTCTTAATCATATGTGGGGCATACATTGTATTTTGAAGAGGGAATGAATTAGGAGGTGGTGTGTAGGATGTACCATAACCTTTTCCTGGAATGTGGTGGCCACTACCAACTGTCACAAATTGAGGATGTTTTAAACCAAACAGTTTGAGAATATTACCTGCAGACCGGGTGAGGTGAGATGTGGCTCCGGAGTCCATACCAGTTGTCAGGTTGTTTCTTGTTGAGACTGCTGAAGGCCTGACCCATCTCAGTGGGTGTCATGCTGGACGAAGGCTGCTGAAACTGGTCGTGCATGAAGTGGGCTTGCTGCGGGTACTGAACTTGCCGAGGGGCTGGAGCAGGGCCCAACAAACCGTGGTGGGAGAACTGGTAGGGTTGCTGGTACTGGAACGGCGGCGGCTCCGCGGCGCTGTACGGATACTGTTGTGGCGCCGCGGCGCTGGACTGATTCTGCTGGCCCTGTTGTTGCTGCTGATTCTGCTGTCCGCGACCCCTACCACGACCACGGCCTCCTCTGTTGTGACCTTTGCTACCATTGGCACCGCGTTGCTTCTGCGGTTGAGAGTTATCTGGCGGCGTGTTTCGACAGCTAACGCTTTCTGATTGTGCTCATCCTGCTTAGCGCGGCGAGTCTCTTCGAGCAACAATTGCGAGCGAGCTTTGTTAAAACTGGGAAGCGGATCTGCCTGTTGAATTATGGCGGCTAATGTGTCATAGTCGCCTTTGGGAAGACCTGCAATCAATTGCAGCACCATTTTAGTGTCCGAGACAGGCGTATCAACGTTGGAGAGTTGATCCGCCAGGAGTTTCAACTGTATGCAGTACTCAGTCATGTTGATGAAATTTTCAAGGTGTGTATTGTTAAACTGTCCTTCCAGATACACCGCACGAGTGTGCTTTTTATCTTGAAAGATTTTCTTCAAGCGGTTTCATAACTCAAGGGTTGTGGCGCCAGATTTCATGATAGTAAGAAGAAGATCCTGAGAAATACTACCATAAATCCACTGTTTGACGCCGGCGTCTAGACGACGCAAAGTAGACTCATCAACCTTCGGAGGGCGCGGAATAGTGTCATCGATATGATCACGCACGTTGTAGAGACATGCATGATTACGAAACAGTTCAACCCAAGGAGAATACTGACTGTTTTCTTGATAAAAAAGAATGGAAATAGAGTTCTTGATATTGGTAACAGTTAGAGCGGGATGATGACGTGGTGGTGAGATTGGTGGAGGTTGAAGCATCAGAAGTATTGAAAGAATCCTCGGTAGCCATTTAGAGAAGAGAAGAAAGAAGAGAAAAATCAAGAATTTTAGGGAGGAGAGAGGATGAGTGCTGCGGTGAGAAGCCCGAGGGGGGGGGTTTCGACGGCAGCTCTTAGAAAAAAATTCTAGGGTTTTTGTGTGAGGCTCCTGATAACATGTAAGATGATATTAATCTCCCTTAGGGAGTCTTCTCATTAATATCAAAGTATATATAGAGTACAATATTCATCTCTTATACAATAGAAATCCTAAGCATATACAAAAGAGGAATCCTAGTTTTACTCATAATTATATTTACACAATATATGAAAATATTCTAATTATGGATAGAAATACAATTATTTCTATAATATACATGTTTACATTGATGTCACTTTTAAAGTTAAATTTCTTCATCCAACAAAGATACATTAATTATTTTTTCCTGAATAAAAGCCAAAGACCTATGCATGCTCTTCCTATAGCAAAAATAAAGGATATATAACAACATATTTATTCTTTCTAGTGACATATTTTTGGTACACTATTACTTCCAAACAGGGCCGTTTCAAATATTTTGGGGGTCCTGTTCTAATTCGTAAAAGTGACTCTTAATTGGTCTAAGACCTGCAAATTATGAGTCTTTACAGTAAATTCTGGCTAAAAAATGAAAAAAAATGTCCTAATTTTTTTTGTTTTTAGGGGTCCTTGTGCAGTAGCACACCTCTCACGGGTCCAAAAACAGTCATGCTTCCAAATATACTTAAGGTACATATATACAACCACTATCTCAAAATTAAGTGTTCTCTTACATATATATAATTAAGGTTTTTGTACTTAGAAATTCTTCAACAGTAGTATTTCAATTTCACCCTTAATAACGTGCTCTTACTTATGATACATTAGGTTGAAGATCTCAGAATAAAAATGGTGTTTTTGGAATATTACACAAGTTTAGCTTATATGTGAAAATCCAGTCTTCTATTTAAAACGTTTTGTTCAATACACCATAATCAGTCTTATTATATGATTTTTCAAATCATTTTCTTATTTAAATTTCATTTTCTAAGATGTACCGTTATTGATTATATATACTTTGCATATTCCAAACAACTAGTAAATGGTATAAAAGCTTGAAATGTCGATTTAAACTATATCTTAAATGATTGATTTAGCTTACAAATCCAATTTGAATAAATGCTTACTTGGTCAATAACCTTAGTGGCATTTAATTTTACAACAGTTGAATTAGTAAATTAAAAAAAGTAAAGAAATATGTTACTTGATTGTATTTATCAATAATGTACAATATATATAGTAGTACAAGAATATTTAAACTAGGTAACTAGTCAACCTAATTACAATAGGAATACAATTCTACCTAAAATAAGAGATATACAATTAATGAAAGAATATTCGAGAAATATTTTATTACACCCCCGCAGTCGAAGCGTGAGGTTCACGAACACTGAGACTGACTCGAAAATCATCAAATCGTATGCGCGAAAGTTCTTTGGTGAAGATGTCGACAATCTGATAGCTGGAGGAAACATGAAGGACACGAACTTGACCACGAGTCACTTTTTCGCGAACGAAATGAATGTCCATCTCAATGTGTTTAGTGCGCTGATGTTGGACGGGATTGCCGAAAAGATATATCGCAGTAGACCAGTGTTGCCTTTTGAATCAGGTAGTGAAGCTCAAGTAGAAGGTTACGGATCCAACAAGGGTCAGAGACGACGTTGACAACACCTCTGTATTCTGCTTCTGCACTGAATCGGGATAGTGTAGGTTGCCTTTTGGAAGACCAAGATAATAGGTTACCGAGGAAAACGCAATAACCAGATGTGTAGCGTCGGGTGTCAGGACATCCGATTGTATTCATCAATAATGTACAATATATATAATAGTACAAAAATATTTAAACTAGGTAACTAATCAACTTAATTACAATAAAAAATATAATTTTACCTAAAATAGTAGACCTAATTACACTATAAACACAATTCTACCTAAAATAACAATTAATGAAAAAATATTCAATAAATATTTTATTAAAAAGCAATCACTATCTTAAGCTGGAAAAGTAGAAGTTATTAGTCCTAAAAAGCTTCAGTAGTACTTAAATTCGGTGACAAAATATTAGGACTTATTCGTGTCTTTTCCTAGAAAAAATGGATCCGAATAATATTTTCTTATTCCAAAGTTCTGATTCATCTTTTAGTATTTCTGCATTTAATTTTGTGGAGCTCTTTGCTTGTTCAAGTACTAGGATTTCGGAAATCTGTACTTACGTAAAAGGACAACAATTATTCCATCTGTTCTTCATGGTCCCGTGGCTTGAGCCTTGAGCTAGGAGACCGGCGTAGTCAAGATTTAAAGTGTATGAGTTCTGAACTTGTCATGAAATTCATACCTCTTTTAGTTACTTATTCACAATTAAATACTTACATGTTTAATGAATTTCCTAATACAAATAACTTTAAGCAAAAACTACCGTGATCGTCCGATCCAAACCTAATATTGTATCTCTCCAAAGAGAGAGGGAGGGGAGAGGGGGGGGGGGGGGTCTCTCTATCCATTTACCTTCACTCAAAATGATTTTTCGCTTGCAAGTGGAAGTGCAGTGATGTATGGCTCATCTCTAAAAGACCTGCTCGCGAGGCGTCCCTCCTGCAATAGGGTTCCAAACCGAAAGGTAAAATTGGTTAATTGTTGAAAGGCTCAAAAATAGAGTTAGCTCTAATCTCCTAATATAAGGGCAAGAACCATCTTATCTTAGGGTAAAGGTAGTTTCAGGTGCTAGTAGGATTTCCCACTTGGAAAACCTCCCAGTTGAGTATAGCGCGAATCAACCTAAGATCTTCAGACCAATCAATATATTGATTCGTACTCCCTCCGTCTCAATTTATGTGGCACCAGTCGACTTGACACGGAGTTTAAGAAATAAAATAAAACTTTTAAAATATGTAGTTCAAAACAAGTCTTAGTTAAATGTGTGATGTCACATAAATTGGGACAGAAGGAGTAATATGTAATCGATCGAACCAAGGACACTATCACACTGCTTGTAAAAGGACAATGGATTTATCGCGATGCTCGCAAAATAATGTAGGAAATCTCCAACACTGACATTCGTCAAGCAGGCCACTAGCAAATAATGTAGGATATCTCCGTCACTGACATTCATTAAGCAGGCCATGTGGATTGGTCAAGGTATCTCTATACTCGACCCCTATTTGTACAATTTTGATCATTAGGCCTTCAACCTAAATGAAAAGAGAACGTGATACTGAAACTTCTGGGAAAACCAAGCACAAAACTCCACTGCTGATATAGAAAAGGTAGACATGGGTCATTTGTATAGTCCCTTCCTTAAATAGAAATGATTAGAAAATATCATAAACACGATTGTCAAGTTGAACGTTACACAAGAATCTCCGATCCAAGCTTCTTTCGAGAACAAATTGGACAATAATTGATAGCCAAATATATTCTCAATATATGATAAACTTTAACCAATCATTTGAGAAACTTGTTAATGCACTATCGCTATGTATATCTGCAACTGCAGGCTTCCAAGTAAGACATCCATCAGGAATTTCCTATACAAAAACCTACTTATTACAATGACTATTCATGTCCTTTCTGAGGTATTAACAAAGTTGAGGAATCGTGTCCCCAATGACTCAAAACATTTACACCTCCAAAAGTAACCACAAGAAGTTGGTTATGATAAATCAGGATGGCTTTCTACTCCTTTTTTGGGAAGATTTGGCGAGTGCATCGCAAATTTCTCTTCTGCGTTTGTTTTTGTTGTTTAGGAGAGTACTGTTATTGACGTTGTTTGCTCCGATGCTTGCTGGGCTCTTTCCCTGTGCATGTAGCACATCCTGTACGAAGAATTTCAACTTCCATAATGTGGACTCACTCTGCATAAAGGTCAATACTCGTGTCATGTAAAGCAAAGAGTAGATTAAGAACTAGAAATGCTGCACATTTCAAATTATCAGTGACCGATGATGACCTGAGCATTCATGTCAAGCTCCACTTCTGTTGCTGTCGCTTGAAAAGTAGGATCATTCTGTGCCACAATCAATAGTGTCTTATTAAGATCTTCAGGAGACAGCCTTGTGAGCGCATTCCCAAGCTTTTTCTTGTCTTCCGTTGACATCTTTCTGAAATATATACTAGAAAATTAGTGACAGAGACTGCAGTAAACCTAAAATCAAATCACATAAAAACTAAATATATAAATAAATCACATGTGCAACACACATCTAAGCGATTTATTACGGAGACTAGCCACATTCCCTTCCTAACCTTATATATCTTAGCCAAATTGTACTTGGAGCATTTCCTGTTCATCAATGTTAGTGTTTCACCTTTGATTCTACATTCTCTGATAATCTGACTTTTACTATTTGCTTTCAGATTTTTTTCGGTAAGTAATAAGAAATCTTATAAAAACTTGCATTAAGCCAGTGCATTAGGTCGAATTACAGAGTGCAAACTCTCTACTGTGTCTAGTATAGCATCTGCATCTCGTACAATGACCAGTTTGCACCAAAAAGCAAGCGAAAAAATACATCTAAGTTTTAAGGCTTAGAATGTTACTCCTATTGTCTTAAAAGATTCTGCTATTTCTTTTAGATGTTGTAAAGGACCACGGAGAAAAGATCATTCATAGTACTATTAATAGAGAATTGGCACCAAACCACACCCCAGGAATGTCAGAAGTACTAATGTTACCCTCTACATAAGTAGACAGACCTGAACAACAAGATACCCGGTGTAGTCCAACAAGATAACAAGACAGACATTTATCAACATGGAAAAAGGTCATCCCATAAAACATCTATCATCTTTCAGAAAAAAAGAAATAAAATACACGGATCATTCCCTGAAGGAAGGACTCGGGTACAAGGTATATTTATAAGTGATCGGCTACATTAAAATTAATAAATGCACAACTTAACTGAAGAAAGTTATCTGTTAACGTTCTAACCTGCATTTCTGAAGCACCATTTCCCTGAGTTCTTCCAGTTGCATGTCCACCTCATCAAGCTGGAATTCAAAAGGTAACTTTAAGTTATTTTCTACAGTGGGTTAAATTTAATATGTTTTTTTAAGTTAAATTTAATGTGTGAAGAGGAAGATCCACAAACAGTAAGGCTAATATGATTAGAGATGGCAGTGGATTCTGGACCCGGTCTGAATCCGGTGGATCCAGATTCGTTTTATAGGATATGGATCTTCAAAATTTGGACCCGACGGATCCGGATCGGATCTGGATCTTGTATTTGAGATACGTCGTCGATCCGTTTTTTATTAAATATATCCATAACCTAAAATGTAATTTTAAAAGTATTTTCTTAAATTTTTTCATAATTTATGTATTTTACATTCAGATTTGGACTTTATTTTTTAAATGGTCCATACGTTTAGGCCCATAATTCTCAAAAGGCCCAATAAAAAACTAAGCGAAAACATATCTCTAACAAAAGAAACCCTACAAGCTCCAAGCCTCAATTCTCAAAATCAGAAACCCTCATTGCTTTTTCTTTCAAAATTAGAAACCCTACCAGCCTCTTAACTTTCACAGTAAAAAATTCTCATTTTACATCGGAAGCCTCTTGCTTTTCCTAATTAGCTATAAGATCTTGCAGATCTATTATTCATAACATTTCACTTGAAATAGTTTTCAAATAGTAACTTTTTAAATATTTTTATTAGTATGTGTTTGAATAATATTTGACCAAAGTTGGAAAAAAATATGTGAAAGTAATTCATTTGATTACTGTGCCTTTTCCAGTTTTTAGTTTCTAATGTGAACTGCATTTATTAGTTCTCTTAATGCAAAGATATAGTCTTTTAGTTTGTTTTATATTTTAACTTTTTTTATATGTCTGATTTGAATAGAATTTGCAGACCAAATTCGTTATCAAGATTGTTATTATATTTTATTTTACAATGCGTTATATTTTGTTGTCGATTTGTCAAATTTATTTACTTATTTTTATTTCTGTTACATGATCAAGTTGTCAAGGGAAGAATTATGGGAGCTTTTGATCCTATTCTTTGTAATTTTGATATAATAATATGAATTGTGCAAAACTTAGAGCTATATCTTTCTTGCATTTGAAAACAGAGTTCAATTTTCGTCCTATCTTGCATCTTTTGTCACTTTAATATGGTTCTTTTACTTCAAGAAAAGTTTAAATGTGCTTTAACGAGTGTACACTGGTTCTAGGATTGGTGATGGTGGGTTACTGTTTGTTGTATGCCATATCTGCCAATATACTCATTGTGTTTTTTAAATTTTTTATTATTAACTTGTAGGAAATTGATGGTGAACAATCTAACAATAATGCAAATGCTACTAATAAAAGTCATGTTGCTTCTTCTAGCCATCCTTCAGTGCCTCTGCTTTGTGGAGTGGATGATTTAGAAGGGGTTCAGAAGGTTTTATTGAGTTTGGAGTAAAAGAAAAAAATCAATCAAGTAAACTAACAAGCAAGAAACTCACTTACGAGGCATGGGAATCTTTTGATAAGGCCTCCTTCGGGGGGCCCGAGCCATCAGTGAAATACCACTCTGGAAGGGCTAGAATTCTAACCTTGTGTCAGGACCTCGTCCGTCTTCACTTTTATCCCGCCCGGAGGTGGAGCTATGGGGGAGCTGTCGTGGATCGTAAAACCAGTTCGGAAGAGTTAGTTGCTTTCCAATTCTTGCTTGTGTTTACACATTCAAGAGGAGTCCATGAAACAACAACGATTAATTACTCTTGCTATAAAACAAGCTCGTATTTTATCTTTGTTACCTTTTCTCAATAATGAGAAACAATTTGTGCGTAGCAGTTCTCATTGAACTATTCGAATTGAACTATGAGAATGGAACTATTCAATGATAAGCGTAGCAGTTCCTCGTTCCTTCCTTGCTTGTTAAAACTCCTTTCCTCTTCAAACTAAACTCATTTGTCTTTCACTTCATTGTTCAAGCGGGTTGAGTTCATACATTTTGAATGCTTGAAGAAGAAAATCGCTTTAAAAGGAAAGGAGTGGAAAGAAACGAGACGTAGTGAAAGGTGTTACAAGAGCAAAGTGTAAATATTGTACATCTTTACTCTCTTATAACGGTGCAAATGGAACCTCACGTCTTCTTAAACATTCTAAGAAGATGTGTCTGAGAAAACATTTGCGGATTGGAGTTAGTGGTCAAACACAATTGAAGGTTAAAACGGAAGTTGATGGGTCTACTACTGTAGAACTTAAAGAAAAGGGAAAAGAAAAGGAATTTGATCAAGACTTTTATGTATTGATTATTCTCATATACGTTAATATAAAAAAATTAACATGAACCTTCTATTTATTTTTCAATTTCTTCCAAATAAAGTACTTTGGAGGGCACACATGCTTATTCGACAGTTACTAAAGATTCTGAAGAAGAAGGGGAAGTAGTTGACTGTATTGATATGGTAAATGATATGTTTAATCATAAGTATTTATTGAGATGAATTTTTTTAGTCATCTCTTTTTAATATATGATTGTTTCTTTGTTATTTTAGGATGTTGATGACGTTGAAATTAGTGACTTCGAAGACTAGTTTATCAAGTTTGGCAGAAGGTTACAGAAGATGTTGCTGGCATTTTAAAGAACATTGTTGTAGAATTTAATTTCAAGACCTTTGTAATTGCAGCGTTTTTCATGATGTTGTTATTTACTTACTTTGCTTCATCGTCTTTATTTTCTTGTGATGTTAAAACTTCGTTCAGTATTTTGGAAGAATGGTGTCATGTTTGTGTAGGTTGATTGAATGAACTCAAACATTTTCAATCAGATTGGTTTCATTTTATCAAAAAAGTTTTACCATCGTGGGAATATTATTCAAGGCAAAAAAAATTACATGTGGATCCAGATCCGATCTGTGGACCCGGTGGATCCGATGAATCTGGATTTGGATTTGATTTTTATGGACCCGATGGATCTGGATTCAGGGATGAAAAACAGATCTGGATCTAGTAGAATCCGATCCAGATCCGATCCGTTGCCATCCCTAAATATGATCAAACTTTCATATTTGTGTAAAGGAACGGAGCCTTAACTACCTCAATACTTAAATCTTTAGCCATTTTGGCATGGACAGCTCCTTGAGCGAGCTGCATATCCTGTTGGGCTTCTGCTTCCTCTTCCTTTCGCCGTTTTTCCTATGAGCAGTAGTTCTATATATTAATATCTCAATCATTTACTTAAAAATCCAATTAATAGTCTAATCTCATATAAGCATATTCATTGATGGAAAATCCCATATAGCATAGTCAATAGCCTAGAAGAAAATGATTCAGTTATCTTAGCAATTTACATGAGATACTAAAGAAAAAGACTACAGATAATACATGGATATGAGTTGTACCTCTTCATCAACTTTAGGCAAAAGCTGCAACCATTTCTCCTCAAATCTGCCCAATAAGGTTTTCGCCATTATATGTACATCGTCCCTTTCCTCGTTGTATTTCATTGCATTCTTAAATATTAGCCTAACGTCTGCACATATCTCCCGGACATGCTTATAGCCAGAACCATCCTTCACTTCCATCTTGCTTTTGATAGTACCGAAGTCCATAGGCTTCTCAATAACCTAGAAAATTGCATGATGTATTAGCAGAAATAAAAGGAGTATAGGATTCCTAAGAACATCATAAATACAATAAGTACACCAGACAAGAATACCTCAAAGTAATCGTGCAATCCAAGACCCTTCACATCCACGGGTTCCATAAAAGGTTCTGCCCACTTGTGCTGAGTGATCTGATAAATAGACTAAGCAATGAGTAGAAGAAATAAATTAACTGGAGCAAATAATAACTACATTCGCTCTTAAACAAGGTGCACCACCATAATATGCTCAGATACTCCACTGTTCTTTCTTTTACCATTATTTCCTACGCTATGAAGAAATAAACTAAAGAAAGTTACATAGATGATAGCTAAGATCAGCCAACAGACATCTTTCAACTGGTAAATCAGGGAACTTACTCGCTAAGGAGAGACAGGGAGAGAATACATAATCAACAGCAGGACAAGTACAATGATATGTACCTCCATCGAAAAAGTAAAAGGGTACAACATCATTGGTACCAAAAGATGAGTAAACGATGTGAGGTATTTCAAAAATGAGTATACTTTTACAGGTAAGAGGAAATCACAATGACAAAATACTAGGTTAAGCGTATAACATCTCTTAAACACCCACACATTCCATTCAGTAACAATTGTGATTTTGGTCAAGGAGCTACAACGCAACCTTATCGGGAGCTTCAATGTTTATCAGAAAACACTCCATTCTGCAAGTTCAGCATGTGCCACATCTTCTCAAACATTTTCTCGTGTTCTCTTGCAGTTTTGCTTCGGGATAAAAAATGATTTCATTTAACAATCATAGAAGTTTGAAGGTTAACAAAAGTTACTGCTTTAGTAGCGCACTAGCTTTAGACAGACAAAAAGGTGTCAAGACACTTGAAAAACAATGAGATTACCTGACGTAATATAGTACCCAATTGGCGCACAAGCTCTTGCATTCTCCTGGCACCAGCTGCTTGTCTATGTGATGCATCTTGCTGCCGCCTTTTAAAGCTAGCAATCTGTTTCTCTTTGTCTTTCAGAATAGAGCTACCTCTTGGCGTGTTTGATTGCTTTTTACTAGTATTGGAATAGAAATGCTGAACATCATTCAGTCTCTGCTCAAGCTGTTGATGCAACAAACTTGTGAAAAGATTAGATTTAAGAGCAATTGTATTCATGAAAACAAAAAATGAAAATAAACAGAAACACATGAGCTATCAGCAGCATAGATGCTGAGAGATATTATATTTTTTTCTGTTGCAAATTCTGGGTAATATATAGTTTGTGCGCTGGTAAAGCATAAATAGTCTGGTGAGAGTAAAAATACGAAGAGAAAATAACATCTGCGGTCTTTTTTATGAATTACGAGCAAAAGCTTTTATTTGCCTTAGTGATAGATGGACTGACGCGACAAATTCAAGGGGAGGTGTCATGGTGTATGTTATTCGCAGCTGGCATAGTCTTGATTGATGAGACTGACAGCGGAGTGAACGCTAACCTGGAGGATTGGAGACAAGACACTGGAATCTAAATGGTTCAGGATGAGTAAGACCAAGACAGAATACTTGGAGTGCAAGTTCAGTAACGGAAGCGACCTTGAGACAGACGTGGAGGTGAGGCTTGGTACTCAAGTATCTCCAAAGAAAGGAATCTTCAAGTACCTCGGGCCTATTATCCAAGGAGATGGAGAGATCGATGACGATGTCACACATCATATTGGGGCAGGGTGGATGAAATGGAGGTTCGCATCTAGAGTCTTATACAACAAAAAGGTGCCACCAAAACTTAAAGGCAAGTTCTATAGGGCGATGGTTAGACCAACTATATTGTATGTGGCAGAGTGTTGGTCAGTCAAGACTTCGCACATCCAAAAGATAAAAGTTGTGGAGATGAGGATGTTGAGATGGATGTGCGGGCATACAAGGAGGGATAGGATTAGAAACGATGATATCCGGGACAGAGTGAGAATGACCTCAGAGGACTAAGCACATTGAGGTTGACTGTCATTTTGCCAGGAAAAAGATATTCTCCGGAGATATTGTTACTAAATTTGTGAAGTCGAGTGATCAGCTTGCGATTATTTTTACCAAGTCACTCAGTGGTCCTCGTATTAGATACATACGTAATAAGCTCGATACATGACTTGTATGCACCAGTTTGAGGAGGAGTGTTAGAATAGGAATATGAATAGGATTTGTATATAGTATATTGGGATGTAGTGTCTATAAATAAGGGCTAATGTAATAATTGTAGATATACAATTCAATAATATATTTTTCTCCCATAATTTTTCATAATATGAAAGTTGGTTCCAAAGAAAACTTGGTCGTTATAGTGAATAGTGAAATATTGTTATAGAGCATGGATGTTATAAAGAGGTCTGATTAAGTATAAGAGAACAAAAAAGAGTATCAATTAGATTTAAGTATAACATAGAAACATTGGATTGGACATATTGATTGGTGAGGGAATGCTGGGACAGGAAGTGGCAACTACCCTTTCCTGCCCATTTAGAAGAAAAAAGGGAAAGAAACTTTAGCCTATCAAGTACCTTTCCTGCCTAAGCTATTGAAAGCAAAATATATAAATAAACAGAAAAAGGAAAAAAAGTAAACTTAAAAAACAAAAATCATATGGGCCACGCTCATTCAATGGTAAATAGATTATGGTGTAGACTCTGTCATTCTTCTCACGTCTCTTGTCATTCTTCTCACGTCTCTGATCAAGCAAGTATATGAATCCCCATCCCCACCCCCACCCCCAGCCACCGCGAACCCAAGCCTTGCACACTAATTTATCTGTCTAGCATGGTTTGGCTTCATTCCAATTGATTATTTTTTCCTATTAGAATGCAGCTTTTACACATCGAAAATTGTACATATTACAGGGCAACATAATGTCGGTCAGAATGAATACTTCTATCAAAATGGCCTTTTTTTTATAAGGTAAGATTTTATTAATAAAGTACCAAGTTGGTACAAAATGAAACAGGGTTCATACAAAGATCAAGCAAACAAGCTATCACTCCTTCTCTCCTAACAATTCCAGAAAATTCATGTATTGGCCCATACATTTGAATTGTGTATTATTGTAAATTGTGTATCATCTATAACAACAAGTGCATCAACAAATTCGGCTATATGGATCAGGCTATCATTATACAAAACAAAAAAACATAGAAATAACATATATTTTATTAATCAACGATCTATCACAGATAACACACTAAAATTATGCTAGAAATCGCGTGTTAACAAGATCATGTGGACAAAATATACGATAATAGGAAAAAACAACAATGTAAAGTGCAATAGTAAGAAACAATCTTAAAGAACGTTTGAACATATTTACTATCCATTTGGATGTCAACTAGCTTACAACAATCAAGTCTACAATTTTCATCAGCACCAATTTACCTGATCAACCTTCCCAGCCATTTCATCAACACGTTCTCTGAAATTTTCAGCAGAAGCAGCATTTTCGTTCTCATTAAGATTAAGCTCTTGTATCGGGATGTCAGGAACTGAGCCGTTTCTGTTCTCCATCTGATTAAGCAGGATATAAGCTGTCTTAGCTAAAATTCATTGACCTTGTTTCAGCACAAAAAGAAACCTTAAACCCAAAATCCAGGCAAACTACACCACTTTAATAAGGTCAACAAGATAAAACCTTAATCACAACAGCATTTTCACTACTTGAGAACCACTGAATTAGCAAAATATTCAAATAATTGGATGTTTACGAGGATCCTACATGACTTGAAATTTACACATTCGCATTTAATGGTCTAATTTTCTTTTTATCTTCTCTATGATAAAAATGTCAGAAAGTCGATCACTTATTATTCTCAAAAGCAGAGTAGTACATCCCGCAATTTTGCAGCCAATATCGAATGGAAAATAAATGAAATGCATAGTCTTCCCATAGAATACATTTCTTTAAAAATAGTTTTGTAAAGATTTATGAGTAGTACTCAAAGGCATATAAGTGCTGCTGAGGGTCTACTAGAAACAGCCTTGGGTAAGGTCTGCCCCCACTTGGTGGGATTACACTAGGTTTGTTGTTGTTTACTCAAAGGCAGACAGAAGCTATTATCATATAAGAAGTAAACAAATTTCCCACACATTTTGACACGACCCAAACCGGAGGGCCGCGACGGGCACCCGACAACCCACCTGGCACCACTGACCATAGGTAAAGTTAGGTAAAGTTTTAACCTGAAAACCCCAATTTAGGTAATAATGCCAAGACCGACTAGGCCATGCATGACAACTAACCACAAGACACTTCTCTACAAAACTATAAGAGTATAACGTACCAAAATCAGACTGCAACTCTGAAATAAGTAGAGTGCTCCCCACATAGCTGAACCAGCAATCTCCTAGTACAATTTGTCACCCTCTTATATGAACATGCGGGTGTTAGGCGTATTTTGTATACGTTTTTTGAGTCATTGTTAGTTAGTATTTTCCTCATTTTCGTTTAAATAAGTGTAGTGTTAGAGTCGTTTTTCTTTCTTTTGAGTCACAGCGGTTCGAAAAGACAAAATGGCGAAAAGGAGCGAAAAGTGGGCATAAAAGGAGAGTCCCGAGGCAGAAAGAGGGAAAACTGAAGATTCGGAGCAAGGCCAAGCGGCACCGCGGCGCCAAGAAGCAGGGTCGCGGCGCTGAAACATCAGAGAACCCGCAGGAGTTTGGGCGCCGCGGCGCCGACACGGAATTTTTCAAATCCGAAGACAAATTGGCCAGGGGAAAAAAGGGTCCATAGGGCACGAAAATAGCAGCATACTTAAGCGCTAGGGATTATTCTACAGAGGGGATTACATTCAATCACAGAGGACAATTGAAGACAATTTTGGAGGCTACCATTGGAGACCTAGTTTTTCTAAGTACTTTTTCTTTCTTTAGTTTTCAATTCAGTTTATGTTGGTATTTTTATTAGTTCTTAGAGTGACTATGGCTAGGAGCTAAACACTTTATTAGGGCTTTCCTATTGAATCGTTTGAACCTCTATTTCATGAATTAATGCATCCGTTTGATTTCTTCTTCACTTGATTAAGATTTATTCAATATTGGTATGAATGTTTGATAGTTAACTGGCCATTAATTATCATAATCTATATGATTTCGAATCAAGAACCGAGAGGAGAGATTTGGATATGCTGTTGAATAGACATAGGTTAAAATCGCGAAAGAAAGTACTCCGATACTTGTGTAGCATTATAGGTTATTGTTCTTCATCCTCCTATGTGGTAAATCCTATCATAGAAATATAGAAGGGTTCTGCACTGGGGTTGAGCGATTATATATCCTAACCGGAATATAAGACAGTCTAGTTAACCGCTATCTTAACGTAGAAGAAGAAGTCATTCTAGTTGCATTAGGATTGAAAGAAGTGGATAGTCGAGGATATTGGAAGCTATAATTCCTTCATAACTGATTAAACCTCAACAATTTAATTTACTTCTTGCAATTATTCTAGTAGTTAGATAAAAACCCAAATCAATTATCGTTTGCCAAATAGATAACCTAGAATAGATGTTCGGTAATTAGGAACCAGTTTCTGTGGACGATAAACTCGGTCTTACAAGACTATTACTTGTAACGATACGTACACTTGCGTGAGCAATTGGAAATCGACTAACAAATTTTTGGTGCCGTTGCCGGGGATTGACGTACTTCTAATATCGAACCATCTATTTTTATTTCTATTGGCTTTTATTTTTTTTATTTTTTTTACTGTTAGAACCCTATTGCCTTGATTTGTTGTTGATTTTGATCTATTTCAGGGGCTTAGTGTATGCGGAGAAGACGAGGAGCAGATACACTGGTTCCTTTCAATCCTAAAATTGAGAAAACTTGCAAACAAAACCGGCGAAATAAGAGGATATTTGATTCAGTGACCATGGACAACCAACCGAATCAGAATGGGGCAAAGAATGAGGTTCCTGAGAATGTAGGAGGCAATCTGAGTTCAATGAGAAAGAAGCTTGGGAGAATATGTTACGCTTGCGATTCTTGGTGCACGACATCGTCGAGCTCCAATGATAAGGCAAACAACTTTGAGATCAAGTCAGCCATCCTGAGCATGGTCCAGATCACAGTGCAATTTGGGAGATTGCGGTGAAGACCCAGCGTGCACATTGCCAATTTTACGGCGTGTGCCACGCCCAATACAATGGCGTTCGACGACGCCATTAGATTGAGGCTCTTCCGTTCACTTAGGGACGAGCCAAGAGCGGTTGAACTCACCGCCCGCGACTCCGTCGCGCTGGCGATTTAGCCCAAAAGTTCTTTGCAAAGTTCTTCCCTCCTTCAAAGGCGGCAAAGTTAAGGGGAGAGTTGAACAATTACTATCAGGTAGATGGAGAGTCATTGTATGATGCGTGGAGCGATTCAAGGATTTGCGAGAAAATGCCAGCATCATGGCATAGAAGTGGATGTTGGTCACATTTTTATAATGGGTTGAGTGGTACTACTCGTACCATCATTGATGTTGCGATGAGGGAGCCTTTATGAGGAAGAGTGTCGATGAGGCACGCATGAGTTACTAGAGGACATGACGCGATAATCGTGAGGCGGATGGCAGTGCGAGTAGCAGGAAAACTATGGGCATACACGAGATAGATGTTATCACGGCATTAAATGCGCAGATGGCCCTCTTGACAAATCAACTGCAGCAGAACTCTATGTCTAGTGAATGCAGTCCAGATGCCTGTGAATTGTGAGATTTGCGGGGGCCCACACTCTTTTGACAGATGCACAGCGGTGAACCTTAATAATGTGCCCATGGAGCAGGTTCAAGCAGTGGGGAACTTCCAGCGCCAACTCCAACACATACAATCCAGGGTGGAGAAATCACCCTAACTTTTCATGGAGGAACGATCAAGGGCAGCAGCCACCATATCAAGGAAACTACCAGAACCAGCAAACACATAACCAGGCTACATCATCTCAGCAGTTTAGACCACCCACCCAACAGGAAAAGCCTGATGAACTGAGAGTTGCTTTGCTTACACTCACCAACTCGCAGAATCTGTTCATGTCCGAAACAAGGTCCTCTCACAGGAACTTGGAAACGCAGGTGGGGCAACTGGCGAAGATGGTAAACAGCAGACCCCAAGGTACTCTCCCGAGCAACACAGAGGTTAATCCTAGAGAGTAGTGCAAGGCAGTTTTGTTGAGAAGTGGAAAGTAGTTGAAGCAGGTTGCTCCCCAACCAGCAGTGGTGAGTGAAAAAGAGTGTGAAAGGACAGTTGATGTAGGAAAGAAGGGGGTCACTGAGGACCGCCCTACAGTAGAGAAAGCTCCACCAGCACCTTTGAGGGAATACACTGAAAAAATCCCTTATCCTCTAAGGCTCCAAAAGAAGGCCCTAGACAAGCAGTTCTCCAAGTTTTTGGAGGTATTTAAGAAGCTCCACATCAATATCCCCTTCATTGAGGCGTTAGAACAAATGCCCACATATTTCAAATTCATGAAGGAGATACTTGGAAAGAAGAGAAGATTGACGGATTATGAGACAGTAATGCCCACATATTTTATATACGTTTTTTGAGTCATTTTTAGTTAGTATTTTCCCCATTTTCGTTTAAATAAGTGTAGTGTTAGGGTCGTTTTTCTTCCTTTTGAGTCACAGCGGTTTGAAAAGGAGCGAAAAGTGGGCATAAAAGAAGAGTCCCGAGGCAGAAAGAGGGAAAACATAAGATTCGGAGCAAGGTCAAGCGGCCATGGCGCGAAAGCGGCCATGCGCGAAACATCGAAGAACCCGCAGGAGTTTGGGCGCCGCGACGCCATCCGCGAGAATTTAGCCGCGCGGCTGATCTAAGAACCATCACCCGACACGGAGTTTTTCAAATCCGAAGATAAATTGGCCAGGGGCAAAAAGGGTCCATAGGGCACGAAAATATCAGCATACTTAAGCCCTAGGGATTATTCTACAGAGGGGATTACATTCAATCACATAGGACAATTGAAGACTATTTTGGAAGCTACCATTGGAGACCTAGTTCTAAGTACTTTTTCTTTCTTTAGTTTTCAATTCAATTTATGTTGGTATTTTTATTAGTTCTTAGCGTGACTATGGCTAGGAGCTAAACACTTTATTAGGGCTTTCCTATTGAATCGTTTGAATTTCTATTTCATGAATTAATGCATTAGTTTGATTTCTTCTTCACTTGATTAAGATTTATTCAATATTGGTATGAATGTTTGATAGTTAACTGGTCATTAATTATCATAATCTATATAATTTCGAATCAAGAACCGAGAGGAAAGATTTGGATATACTGTAAATGAATAGACATAGGTTAAAATCGCAGACGAAAGTACTCCGATACTTGTGTAGCATTATAGGTTATTGTTCTTCATCCTCCTATGTGGTAAATCCTATCATAGAAATATAGAAAGGTTCTGCACTGGAGTTGAGCGATATATATCCTAACCGGAATATAAGACAGTCTAGTTAACCGCTATCTTAACGTAGAAGAAGAAGTCATTCTAGTTGCATTAAGGATTGAAAGAAGTGGATAGTCGAGGATATTGAAAGCCATAATTCCTTCATAACTGATTAAACCTCAACAATTTAGTTTACTTCTTGCAATTATTCTAATAGTTAGATAAAAACTCAAATCAATTATCGTTGGCAAATAGATAACCTAGAATAGATGTTCGTTAATTAGGAACCAGTTTCTGTGGACGATAAATTCGGTCTTACAAGACTATATTACTTGTAACGATACGTACACTTGTGTGAGCAATTGGAAATCGGCTAACAAGTTTTTGGTGCCGTTGCCGGGGATTGACGTACTTCTAATATCGAACCATCTATTTTTATTTCTACTTTGGCTTTTTTTTTTTTTTTTTTTACTGTTAGAACCTTATTGCCTTGATTTGTTGTTGATTTTGATCTATTTCAGGGGCTTAGTGTATGCGAAGAAGACGAGGAGCAGATACACTTGTTCCTTTTAATCCTGAAATTGAAAAAACTTGCAAACAAAACAGGCGAAATAAGAGGATATCTGATTCAGTGACCATGGACAACCAACCGAATCAGAATGGGGCAAACAATGAGGTTCCTGAGAATGTAGGGGAGACAATACAGGTTCCAACGGAAAAAAGCTTGGGAGACTATGTTGTGCCGCGGTTCTGCATGTGCCAGACATTCATCGAGCTCCGTGATGAAGCAAACAACTTTGAGATCAAGCAAGCCATCCTGAGCATGGTCCAGATCACAGTGCAATTTGGGGGATTGTCGGCTGAAGACCCCCACATGCACATTGCTAATTTTCTGGAATTGTGTGCCACCTTCAAGTACAATGGTGTATTCTTGACGCCCGTTAGATTGAGGCTCTTCCGTTCTCACCAGGAATGAGCGAGGCTGGTTGAACTCATCGGCATGCCAACTCCGTCCGCTAACAGAATTTAACCCAAAAGTTTCTTGCAAAGTTCTTCCCTCCTTCAAAGGAGGCAAAGTTAAGGGGAGAGTTGAACAATTATTATCAGATAGATGGAGAGTCGTTGTATGATGCATGGGAGCGATTCAAGGATTTGCAGAGAAAATGCCCACATCATGGCATAGAGAAGTGGATGCTGGTCCACATTTTTTATAATGGGTTGAGTGGTACTACTCGTACCATCATTGATGCTCCAGCAGGGGGAGCCTTTATGAGAAAGAGTGTCAATGAGGCACATGAGTTACTAGAGGACATGGCTGTCAATAATCATCAAGGGGCAGATGACATGTCTGCGAGTAGCAGAAAGACTATGGGCATACATGAGATAGATGCTATCACGGCATTAAATGCGCAGGTGGCCCTCTTGAAAAATCAACTGCAGCAGAACACTATGTCTAGTGAATGCGGTCGGATACTGTGGTGTGAGATTTGTAGGGGCCACTCTTTTAGCGAGATGCGGTGGACCCTAATAATGTGCTCATGGAGCAGGTTCAAGCAGTGGGGAACTTTCAGCATCCTTATAACTTCAACACATACAATCCAGGGTGAAGAAATCACCCTAACTTTTCGTGGAGGAACGATCAAGGGCAGCAGCCACCATATCAAGGAAACTACCAGAACCAGCAAACACATAACCAGGCTACATCATCGTAGCAGTTTAGACCACCCACCCAACAGGAAAAGCCTGATGAACTGAGAGTTGCTTTGCCTACACTCACCAACTCGCAGAATCAGTTCATTTCCGAAACAAGGTCCTCTCTCAAGAACTTGAAAACGCAGGTGAGGCAACTGGCGAAGATGGTGAACAGCAGACCCCAAGATACTCTCCCGAGCAACACAGAGGTTAATCCTAGAGAGCAGTGTCAGGCAATTTTGTTGAGAAGTGGAAAGCAGTTGGAGCAGGTTGCTCCCCAACCAGCAGTGGTGAGTGAGAAAGAGTGTGAGAGAACAGTTAACGTATGAAAGAAGGGGGTCACTGAGGACCGCCCTACATTAGAGAAAGCTCCACCAACACCTTTGAGGGAATACACTGAAAAAATCCCTTACCCTCTAAGCTCCAAAAGAATGCCCTAGACAAGCAGTTCTCCAAGTTTTTGAAGGTATTTAAGAAGCTCCACATCAATATCCCCTTCATTGAGGGGTTAGAACAAGTGCCCACATATTTTGTATACGTTTTTTAAGTCATTTTTAGTTAGTATTTTCCCCATTTTCGTTTAAATAAGTGTAGTGTTAGGATCATTTTTCTTTCTTTTGAGTCACAGCGGTTCGAAAAGGCAAAATGACGAAAAGGAGCGAAAAGTGAAAATAAAAGGAGAGTCCTGAGGCAGAAAGAGGGAAAACTGAAGATTCGGAGCAAGGCCAAGCGGCACCGCGGCGCCAAGAAGCAGGGCTGCGGCACTGAAACATCAGAGAATCCGTAGGAGTTTGGGCGCCGCGGCGCCGACGCAGAATTTTTCAAATCTGAAGACAAATTAGCCAGGGGCAAAAAGGGTCCATAGGGCACGAAAATAGCAGCATACTTAAGCCCTAGGTATTATTCTACAGAGGGGATGACATTCAATCACAGAGGACAATTGAAGACAATTTTGGAGGCTACCATTGGAGACCTAGTTCTAAGTATTTTTTCTTTCTTTAGTTTTCAATTCAGTTTATGTTGGTATTTGTATTAGTTCTTAGCGTGACTATGGCTAGGAGCTAAACACTTTATTAGGGTTTTCCTATTGAATCGCTTGAACCTCTATTTCATGAATTAATGCATTAGTTTGATTTCTTCTTCACTTGATTAAGATTTATTCAATATTGGTATGAATGTTTGATAGTTAACTGGCCATTAATTATCATAAACTATATGATTTCGAATCAAGAACCGAGAGGAGAGGTTTGGATATGTTGTAAATGAATAGACATAGGTTAAAATCGCGGATGAAAGTACTCCGATACTTGTGTAGCATTATAGGTTATTGTTTTTCATCCTCCTATGTGGTAAATCCTATCATAGAAATATAGAAGGGTTCTGCACTGGGGTTGAGCGATTATATATCCTAACCGGAATATAAGACAGTCTAGTTAACCGCTATCTTAACGTAGAAAAAAAAGTCATTCTAGTTGCATTAAGGATTGAAAGAAGTGGATAGTCGAGGATATTGGAAGCCCTAATTTCTTCATAACTGATTAAACCTCAACAATTTAGTTTACTTCTTGCAATTATTCTAGTAGTTAGATAAAAACTCAAATCAATTATCGTTTGTCAAATAGATAACCTAGAATAGATGTTCGATAATTAGGAATCAGTATCTGTGAACGATAAACTCGGTCTTACTCTTATATTACTTGTAACAATACGTACACTTGCGTGAGCAATTAAAAATCGGCTAACAGCGGGCATAAAACGCAGCGTCCCCCGACAAAAGGAACGTCAGTACGACTGATGTACTGAGTATGTTAGGCATAACGAATAACATAGCAGACACATATCATAATTTGAAACAGAAACAGTTGAACAACAGTAATTTCCTCTGAGGACCCTAATGAATATGTCTAAATGTTATGCACAATGCAGTATGCACATACCTCGGCCTCATCGGGCAATCTTTCTTACCATAACAGCCTCTGGGGGCATCATTTCATTATCGGCCTATGCGGGCATAATATTTCTAAAGTCATGCATGATGCAAATGTAGTAGACATATATATATTGGCCATATAAGGGCTTTTCCTGTCCATAACTGCCTCTGTGAGCATCTGGTTATATCGGCCACACATGGGCATCGATTCATGTTGGCCTCTTCGGGCTCATTTGTGATGCCAGTTGCAGGTGGTGTGTGTATATAACGTCTTTTCCCTTTTCCCAATTCCAATACATATATATAATGCATACATATAGTAGAGTATATAACTCCTTTGAAGTCACGGTAAAATATGAATGTAATGCAAATTAGAATGCATGAATGGTAACACAATATTCCAACCCCAACGGTTGCCATAATACCTTTGTAACTTTGGCAATGTTGTGAATATCAACATCCCTTTCCGAATGCCTCAATAAGGACTTAGAACATACTTAGACATGTTTTTAGCACAGTATTCAATAATATGAATATCCTTAACTACTAAGAGTAGAGTACGTTATGGAGTAACATGACGATTACGTTTGTCCATAGAATTATGCCAAAAGAAAGGACTGAAGTGCCTTCACATACCTTGTTGTAGAATTCATCTAAGTTCCCACAAGTCCTTGTAAGCTCTATGAATGATTAAATCACCCACAAATCAATATATTGAGAACATATTCCATTAAGAGATTCTAGCGAACACTTTGTATGCGTAGGATCTATATTTCTTCTATATTGAAACCTATGTATGTAGCGAAACACCCAGCCTTATTAACCCCTCTTTTTACTGCTACGATGTTTCAGTCCAGAAATTACACATGCAATCCCCCAATCTTGTACCGACAGCCCCCAACAGTACCCAACCAACTTGGTATTTTCAATGGTCACCTTAGAGCTAGCAAGAATCAGGTTCTAAAACTTATATAAACTTAGGAACCATAATTCTTACCTTAGTTAGTCGCAGCAACGAGAATCATCGGAAAAACCTTTCGCCGACACCGGATTCCGACAGCAAAATCGGTAACCCCAAAGGTGGATTTGGTTAGAACTTCCTCGAGGCTCAAAATTGTCGATTTTCGAGTCTTCAAGCCTGTTTTCAGGGTCCTAATCCACCAAAACGAGGCTCATAGTACCCTGACAGTTCCTCTTCTGCGCGAGCAGAAGCTTGCGAAAATCCCCAATTCTATTGAGAATCTCTCAGGGTGTCACCAACTGAGCTCCACGGGTGACACTTGGATAAGGGGATAACCATTTCCTTTCTAATGGACAATTTCTACAGCAGCCTAAGGAGATGAGAAAACTTGAAGAAATGAAAAGGATTGAAGAGATGAAGGTTTTGTTTACAATGGCAGAGTGTGGGTGTGTGGAGATATGCCAACACTTGGTTGTTATGCATGGTCACTGCATCGTTGTTTATAAGACAACATGTAACCCCACTAAATTGGGCCCTCCGTCTATAATTAATTAATCCCACAACTAAATTCTGGATCCCGTTTTATTTAAATTCCGATGACTTATAAAACCTTTTTTTTACTCAATGTCATAATTCTTATAATATGACACTAGTCCATAGCCTCCCTGGGGATATACAATTATTATTAATCCCTGTCGTCGCACCGATTAAATCCAAAATTATTTCGGGATCACATCCTTTTATATACTAATTTCCTTATTAGTATACGCAAGTACAACATAAATTCCCCGGAGTTCGGGTCCACTTGCCCACGTATATGTGCTCAAACCATTACCCGAAAATACGAGGTGTTACATATTTCAATAATTAAGCAGTACCAAATCCTCTTCTTCTGATACTTGTGATATTGGCTTCTCATCACTTCTCTTTTATACTCTCTCCTATCACAACTCATTTTCTTGTATCTGTTTGTTTCCTATTCTCAAATTCTTAATTTTCAGGCATATTCTAGGCAAATAACAAGATGACCCTTGCAATTGAATAAATGAGTCTTGAAAGTTGATTATCAATACTATTAAACTCTGTTTGGATGGTCATTACCCGTGGTTATGTATTGTATTGATGAATACAATGTTTGGATAGATTGTATCGTTTGTTGTGGTTTAATAACATTTTTATTACTATTTGGTTTGATTGTATGGTACTATTATATAATAACATGTAAGTTTTATCAAATACCTTAACCTTTAATTACAAACTAGTTTATATATATTAATAAAATTAGATTAAAGGATAATAATAGGAACTTTAAAAAATAAGTAGGTGGTTGGGTGGGTGGTGGGCGGTGGTGAGGGGTTTTGGGTGTTAATGTGTAGTGTACATGTTATACACTTACCATAATTGACATATATTCCATATATTGTGTAATAATTAGTGATGTACAATTATGATAGATTTAGGATCCTTATTGGAATAGGTTTCCGAAGATGACCAAAAAAATGGAGCTGAACTGAATCCTGCCAAGCTCCAACACAGAAAAGTTCATCCCTAGTACTAAATCCATCAAAAGAGAGAATTTTAACACATGGACCATCCTTTACATAAACCAGAAGCACTAATTATGTCCAAAACAAAAAATATTTAAGAGATTAGGAAGGGAATGAGGACAAAAGGGAAGACGGAGAGTGTAGAAGACTGACTGATTGGACGATGACGGAGCTACTTTGGACTTGTCTGCAAGATCTATAACAGAGTTTATAGTACTTGTCTGTTAGATCTATCACAAAGTTTGCACTTCTAAAAAGAACATAGATAGAAATGAGAAATTGGCACCGGAAACTGCAGATCTATGAGCAGTAAAAGCTTCAATGTTCCTTCTTTAGAGATGCGCACTGATTATTAAGAAATGTGACAGCAGAGAAATTATCTGAAGTGAACTCATAGGAAGAGCACGTGAAACACATGTCATCATATCACAAAGACATGATCTTACTCAAGTCTCAACACAGTTTAGGTTTTGTGTTTTATCCTTTGTCATTAATCCAAATATATATGGCGTACAATGTGAAATCTTATTTCAATAAGGGCTCGTTTGTTACGTTACACTGGATTGTACTAATTTTATTAGACGGTTATATACTATAATGGACTAAACTGTATTAATATATAATGAACGATATTAGAGTATTAATATATAATATACTGTATTTTTTTTATTTTTAGTACCGTTCAGGGGAGACCCACCTACTAGATGGATCTCAAAAATGGCAGTTAATTTGTACTATTAAATAAATAGTCGATCAATGCTACTAACGCCACCAAACGTTGTATTATTTTTGTCGGTCTGATTCGACTAATACGACGTATCAAACGTACCCTAAGGATCTTAAATCTATCATAATTGTACATAACTAATTATTACACAATATATATCAATTGTGGTAAGTGTACACTACACGTTAACATTGGGTTGGGGTGCAAAAACCATCAAATTCGTGGTTATAAAATTTGAGGTTTTTCATAGTTATAGAACCACGGAATTACAACGGATTTAATGAACCATGGGAAACAACCATCCAAACAGATTTAGTTGTACCATTGATAATCATTGAAGAAAATAAAACTAAGGTTTGCTAAGAGAAAGATGAAATCTTGAGAGAAATACACATAATATATGTATGGAACTTACAACTCAAATTCGCCGACCGGATTAGATCGGCAAGCTGCTGATGAAGGAAATTGATGACTGGTGAGTGTGAGTGGACTGGTGTCATCTAAATTTGAGTCTCTCTTGTTTTTTCTTTTCTTTTTGGAAAAGGTCAAATTTGTCATTCGACTATGTGTTATGAAATAACATTGCCCTCTGTCAAATTTTGGGATCAAATATACTCTCATCGTTTATAAATTGTTAAATTTACCCTCGGTGAGATGGAAATGTGTGTTGGACGCCACGTCGGATCCACGTCGGCTCGCCCAACTCTTTTAACTGTACCCATAACCTGTAATGTGTAACCCGACTGCCCAACCTTTAAATAGCTTCGACCCAGTAAAAATCATTTCCTAATCGATTAGAAATTGAATCCTAAAAACGATCATTTTGTTAATTGGGCTGACCCTTTGCTAATCGGGTTTAGGGTACGAAATTTCTTCATTTTTCTTGCTAATCGATAGTGCTAGGCTCTTATTATATCTGTTGTGTTCACATTTGTTCAATTTTGACGATTTTGCCGATGAGTTGTGTGTGTTCGTTCGGATTTAGCATTCGTTCGCATGTGTTCCATTTTCTTGTGTTTTTATTTCAATTTCACTTTGTCTTCAAGTTTGTTTTGTCTGTCGATGAATTTCAATGAGTTTTGTATCGATTTTACTATCAGAGTTTTATCTAGGGTTCTTAACTTCAGCCTCTATTTTCTGAGTAACAAATGTACTACCCTTGTATCGATTGAGTTTAATATCACTGAGTTTTGTACTGAGTTTTGTATCGATTTTACAGTTCGAGTTTTCTATCATTTTGTATGTATATAGGTAGTTTAGAGTTGGAAAAACTGATATTATGTTTGGTTGTTGAAATACATGTTCACTTTGATTATTTTTATGTTGAAAGAAACACATTGGATGTATAAAATCTGAATTGAATATGCAGTTGGTCTCTTCTAGTGGGATACTTACTGTGATTAAAGTTATTTTTCTTATTGTTTTGTCTTAAAAACCAGTCTATGTACATTTCTTTATTATGTTGTTCACATTTGATCTTGTTTGTTTATTGTTATCTAAAATAAGTGCTTCTTTGTCTGTTTCTTAGGTGTTTAATGTGCATTTTCTTTTTCTTCTTTTACCTTCTTTGTTGACTTATTCCTTTGTTCATTTAACATTTATTTTCTGTAGTCAAGTGTTGTTACCTGTTTGCCCTATATTAAATTTAATGTTTATGTACTTAACTTTAATCAAATCATTAGTGTTATTGTGTTGTTGTCTATTTTGCAAAGAGTAAATGATTTTTTATTGTTTGTTATTTATTTTGCAGATCATAGTCATGGTAAGACTTGTGATGAATTTTCACTATGGTGGAGAGTGGATTAAAGTTCCAAAGTTGGTCTATTCAAGAATTTGTGCACACATGGAAAGGGTATGACTTTGACCTTCTATATTTTTCAGACTTGGTAGATAAGTTTAAGAATTTAGGTTTCATTGGGGTTCAATAACTTGTAGTAACTGATCCATCAGGGAAATATTATGAGATGAAATTTGATACAGGGATTAGGACATTATTATATCTTGTTAGTGATGATTTTTGTGTGATTAATCTATTTGCTCTAGATGAATTTGAATTAGAGATAGATGTAACTAACATTATACATCATTCTGAGTCTTATTCTATTGATGAGGCTGACGTAGACTGTGACAATGCCAAGCATTAAACTCTTTAGGGGTCTTTCACTCTTGGGGGCCTAAAGTGGATGCTTTAGTGGCCTTAATCTCGAGTCACTCATGGTCACACATAGGCACAAACAACCATTGCGGCAACATTTTCTATTAATTGGTTGATGCAGTGGATGTGGCCCATGAAATATCACGATATTAGCAAATCTTCGGCTTCATTTGCTTCAATTTCTAATTTCTGTATTAACCTGATTCATTAACCAAAAAATTATTTTTAAAAAATAACGGATAAATTTTTGATAATAGAAAGAAAATCTTACACAATAAGCCGTTGAGTGTCATCTTTTATAACATAGAAGTGATCCTGAATATATGTTCTATTTTGAACCGGGTGTTTATCAACTCAATCCATTTTTTTGTGTGGTGGGACATTAAGGAAAGCAACTTCAAAATCATCAAACTTCTTCCCATACCACATTCTAACTATACCATATAATTTTCTGACCCTCACCCCATTACAAATTTACAATTGCTATTTTTATTCTATATTAAGCTTATTGTTCAAGCGATTGTAATGAAGATGTTGTCTTTTATCTTTTAGACTTTGTAACTTTATGCGAAATCATTTACGACTTCATTTTTGTTTGTAATTTCTTTTTCGTTTGTTAACGCTCAATTTGTAAAAAGAAATTCATTTGTAATTGTATATAATTTATACAATTATTTTGGTCATCGACCATCAAGTGATATATTTATATATACCTTTGAAAATATAAACCTTGTGTCTCTTTACTTTTTCCGCTGCATTTACTCTACAAAGGTTTATATTGTTTTATCACAATGTTGTCTCATATATTGACACAACATTGAATGCAACACCCACTGACTGTTTTTGCTGTTCTAGTTTTTGCGTTTTTAATCTTACTTTTTTTACTAATCCCTAGCCCCGGGACCCAACAAGTGGTATCAGAGTCTGCACTTAATACAATAAGTGTTTGATTCTGAATATTACGTCTATGGACTCAGCTTTACAAAACGTTGGTAAACTTCAAATACTTTACGGATCTAACTACGTCTACTGGAAAATTCGACTACGTTCGCACATCAAATTCATTGATGTTCGAGCATGGAGATCAGTTTCCGAAGGCTATGTAATTCCCAAGTACCCAGTAGACGAGGATGATAATGTACTCACTAAACCCGAGTCTGAATGGACCCAGGAAGAAATCAACACTGCAAGCTTTAATTAAAAGGCTCTAAATGCTATATTTGGATGGGTAGACATCTATATAGCTTATCCAGAATTGCACAACGGCCAAGGATGCTTGGGAAACCTTACAAACTCATTGTGAGGGAACCTCAAGTGTTCGACGTACAAAGCTTCGCATGATCTTGAGTCAATACGAACGCGTAAGGATCGAAGAGTCTGACGACATAAAATCTTATTTTGAAAAGTTGATTGACATTGCTAATCAGTGTCAAGTGTTTGGGTCACCTTTAACCAACACACAACTTGTGGGTAAAGCTCTCAGATCTCTTCCTGAAAGATTCAATACTAAGATTTGTGTTATTGAAGAGGCCCATAATCTTGCTACTATGGATCTTCATGCCTTGATGAGCATCTTTCAAACATATGAGATGAACATGAAGAGCCAAAAAGATTTTTACAAAGATAAGACGTTGGCACTCCATGGACAAACCTCGGAATCTGAATTGGAAAACGAGGAAGAAAACTTGGATGAACTGGGAAGTGATGCTACTGTTGCTTTACTCACTCGTCGATTCAATTCAATGGTGAGAAAAATCAACACTGATCGTAACAAAGCCAAATATAATAAGCATCAGAACTCTCTCTTTAATAAGCAACCAATTAGGTCATCTTCTGAGCAGAGAAATCGCAATCCACTAAGGAAATCCAACTCTGACGGTATCAATTACAATTCCAAACAACTCGAGGGAGTGCAGTGTCATTCATGCTCGGGTTGGGGATACTACGCTAATGAGTGTGCAAATATCCTTAGGAAAATTGGTAAGGCTATGTGGATAACCCTCAGTGATGATGAGAACAAAGAGGAAGAAGAAGATCAAGAGAAGAACAACCACATGAAATGCTTTGCAGCCATGTTTGAACACTCACTGTCTGACGATGAAGATGTTATTGAAGATGTTGCGACAACATCATAAACAACATCGGATTCCACATCTGGAATGCTTGCACCATCAGAGATGTATGTATACTTTGATTATTCTGATGTCAATTATTTTAGTGGATTTATTTCTTCAACTGAGGCTGCAGATTTGGATCTAGTTGACTCCAAATACGAAACGATAAAGGAATTACAAAATCTTTGTAAAGTCTTAATCACTAAATCTGAGCAACTAGACTCACAAGCAAAATCATTGGCTCTTGAGAATAACAATTTGAAAGGCACAATCAATCAATTAGAGGTGACACTTACCAAGAAGGATCTAGAGCTTGGTAAGATTCGTGCATAATTGAACACAACTGAGACCACGTTTCAAAGGCTCAATATGAAAACCTCCAAACGGGATGAAATACTGAACTTCAGCAATCCCACAAGGACTGGGCTTGGTTACCAATCTCCTAGAAAACCAATACTTCCAGGATCCATAGTCAATCTGAGATGATAAAATTTGTCAAAGAAAATGCAAGTAACTCTCATAGCACTATGATTGGATCAAAGTTTGTATGTAGCTTTTGTAAAAAGTCAGGACATCTTATGACCTACTGCTACAAACTTGAAAATTCTGCACTCAGCCTATTGCCTAAAGTGTTGTCACCAATGTGCCAAACATCACTGACAACATTCAAAGCAACAAGCCTGAAAGCAGAAGGAAGAAAAAGTTTGAAAATGAGTGGGTACCCAGACTGAATCTGAAATGTAATGTGTGCATAACTGTCTTGTGTACCAACATTACAGGTTCTTGGTACTTTGATAGTGGTTGCTGACAGGTACCAAACGTCTCTTGAAGGAGTATGGAGCATTCAATGGAGGGTACGTGACCTTTGGAGGAGGAAGTAAGAGTAAGATTATTGGTAGAAGAACTCTTAATGTTCCAAATGTACCAGTCTTGAAGAATGTGCTTCATGTAGAAGGTTTAGTTGTTAATCTCCTTAGCATAAGCCAACTATGTGATGACGATCTAGAGGTGAAATTTAACAAACTTGGATACAAAGTTACGGATTCTGCAAACAAGTGAGTCATGTCAGGAACCTGAACCTGAGATAACTGCTATCTAGTAGGTAGAAAAGAGTTTTACAACTCCGCAAAGGTAGGTGACTTGTCACTTTGGCACCAGAAGTTGGGGCATGTCAACTACGATACCTTGGAGAAGCTGATCTCGTTTGAAGCTGTCAAAGGCATTCCCAGACTGCATTCAAAAGATAAAACATTGTGTGAAGATTGTTTGAAGGGAAAGCAGACCCGAGTCTCTCACAATGTTGTCCAACATGACGGACAACATTCAGGTACGGCTCATTGCTTCCAATTATTGCATATGGATCTTATGGGTCCAATTGAGATAGATAGCCTAGGAGGAATGAGATACTCTTATGTGATTGTTGATGATTTTACCAGATTTACTTGGATATATTTTTAAAGAAAAAATCACAAACCTTTGAGATGTTTAAAACACTTTACTCTAGAATTAGGAATCTGTTTTGTTCTTTAATTTTCAGAATAAGATCTGATCATGGAAAGGAATTTGAAAATCAAACCTTTGCGAAATTCTGTGAAAAGAAAGGCATATTTCATTAATTTTCGACACCAAAAACACCTCAACAAAATGGGGTTGCCGAGAGAAAGAACGGAACTTTACATAAAAAGGCAAGAGTAATGTTGAGTTCTAAGCAATTATCAAAGAGGTTTTGGGCAGAAGCCTTGAACACATCATGTCACATAAGTAATAGAGTCTATCTAAGGTCAGGGACCAAGATGACACCTTATGAACTGTTAAATGGAAAGAAACCTACAATGAGGTACTTCCATTTCTTTGGGTGTGTGTGTTATATTCTTAATGACAGGGATATGATCGGTGTATTTTATATACACCTTTTGAGTCATTTTTAGTTAGTATTTTACTCATTTCATTTATGTTTAGTATAGTATTAGGGTCGTTTTCCTTTCTTTTGTGTCACAGCGGTCAGAAATGGAGAAATGACAAAAAGGAGATGAAATGAGCATAAATGAGATGGAATTGCACACTAAAAGGGCCAAGAAATGAAGCCTAAGAAGTTCCGGGAAGTATAGAAGAAATCAGACGAAGACCAGACGAAAAAATGACGAAGAAATAAAAAATCCGGAAGAATGTTGTCACCGGCGCCGCGGCGCCGCCCTCTGAATTTTCCGAAACGCCTCTGATTTTCAGGCGCCGTGGAGCCCGACTGCAGGGCCACGGCGCCGACGCGGTATTTTTGACGTTTTGGACCGAATTTGATACGTTTTCAGGGTCCAAAAGGGATAATTTTTCCTACCTACATAATCCTTAACCCTTTACCTAAAGGATTCTATAACTTTTCCTACCTACATAATCCTTAACCCTTTACCTAAATGATTCTATAACTTTTCCTACCTACATAATCCCTAACCCTTTACCTAAAGGATTTTTGGGCTATAAATAATCTCTACATTATTAGAAGAAATCATTCCATCCGTTTTACATACAACACAACTTAGGAGGCTAAGATTTGAGGCTTTTCAAGTATTTTCTTTTCTTTTCTTTTCTTTTTCTTTGTTTATTTCAGTTCATGTATAGAGATTGTATTAGTTCTTAGCGTGACTATGGCTAGGGGTTAATTACTTCATTAGGTATTTCCTTGTGATTCACTTGAAACTCTATTCATGAATTTATATATTAGTTTGATTTCTTCTTCACTTGTTTAAGATTTATTCAATAGTTACTTTGATTGCTTGATAATTAATTGATCACTAGTTATCATCACTTATATGAGTTCTAATCGAAATCCGAAAGAGAAGATTGTGAATATGCTATAGTTGAATAAACATAGGTTTAAATCGTGGACGAAAGTACCCTGATACTTGTGTAGCTTAATAGGTTTTTGCTTTTAATCCTCCTTTGTAGTCAATCTTGTCATCAAAAAATAGAAGAGTTCTCCATTGGGGTTGAGTGTTTATATTACCTTAATAGGAGTATAAAACGGTCTAGTTAACCTGCTATCTTAACGTAGAAGAAGAAGTTAGTCTAATTGTATTAAGGATTGAATAGAGTGGATAATTGATGATCTTGGAAGCCCTAATTCTCCATCATAACTGATTTAAATCAAAGTATTTTCATAATTAGTTTATTTCATGCATTATTAGTTTAGAATTCCAACTCAATTAACGTTAACCAAATAGAAACTAAAGCATAGATAATCGGTACTTGAAAACCAGTCCCTGAGGACGATATTCGGTCTTACCTAGACTATATTACTTGTAACGACACGTGCACTTGCGTTTAGTGTGTGCATAAATTGCACACCAGGATAAACTAGCTAAATTTGACTCCAAAAGCGACAAGGGGATATTCGTCGGCTACTCTCAGAATAGTCATGCTTACCGAATATACAACCTTCGGACAAAGACCATTCAGGAGTCTGTCAATGTTATTTTTGATGACCTGCTGGATATATCTGGTAGATCTTCAGAAAACAACATTATGGTTGCAGTTGAAGAGGAGCAACTCATTGAAGCAACAAATATTGTTCCAGATGTTATCCCAATATCAGAGGACACATCTGAACCTCAAAGAGAGAACACAGAGGATGATGTCGAGGAGGAGTCTGCTACTGAGCTGAATGATCAAGTGAGAAGAGACCCTCCATCGAGGATTAGGAGGAACCATCCACCCGACCAAGTGATAGGGAGAGTTTGTTAGCAGAGGCGAACAAGAGAGAAAGAACCAATGAGCTACCGAGAAATGGTAAGGTATGTGTGCATGTCCACCATATACCAACAAGTTAGTATTTCTTGTCTCACATCTACTATGGAATCTAAGAATATTGAGGAAGCATTGAAAGATAATTTTTTTATTCAAGCCATGCAAGAAGAGCTTGATCAATTTACCCGAAATGAGGTTTGGGATTTGGTACCACGACCCAACAACACTAATGTTATTGGGACCAAGTAGATATTCAAAAACAAATCAGATGAGTTAGGGAAGATTGTGAGGAACAAAGTTCGACTTGTTGCTTAAGGATATACACAAGTTGAAGGTATCGACTATGACAAGACATTTGCTCATGTCGCTAGACTTGAGTCAATAAGATTGCTTCTTGCTATTGCTTGTTACCTGAAAATTACCTTGCGCCAAATGGACGTTAAAGGTGTCTTTCTCAATGGATACTTGGACAAAGAAGTATATGTTGAACAACCAAAAGAATTCGAAGATCCTCACTATCCATAACATGTATACAAGCTCAAGAAAGCTTTGTATGGTCTAAAACAGGCACCACGTGCATGGTATGGTCGTTTAACTAACTTTCTTATTGATTTTGGTTTTATCCGTGGAGAAGCTGACAAAACTTTATTCATTAAAAGACAGAGTAAATGTAATCATAGCTCAAATCTATGTTGATGATATTGTCTTTGGCTCGATTAAAGAATCCTTCTTGAAGTCATTTGTCAAAGCAATGTCGACATCATTTGAAATGAGCATGATCGGAGAACTAACATTTTTCATAGGCTTGCAAATTAAACAGGTTGAAGAAGGGATATTTGTATCTCAAAGCAAGTACGCCAAAAATCTTATTAGGAATTTTGGTCTGGAAAATGCTAAACACATGAAGACTCCAATGGCTTCTACGCAACATGTATGTAAATACGATGTTGGACAAGATGTTGAACCAACATTGTACCGATCTATGATAAGAAGCCTTTTATACCTTACTGCCAGTCACCTTGATATCACGTTTAGCGTGTGTGTTTGCGCCAAGTTCCAAGCCAGCCCCAAGGTATCTCATCTTAATGTCGTGAAGCGTATCATTCGATATGTTGTCGGTACAAGGGACTTGGGAATTTGGTACTCCAAAGACACTAATCCTAATCTAACAGGGTATAGTGACTCAGATTGAGCCGGTGATGTCGACGATAGGAAAAGCACTAGTGGTGGCTATTTTTATCTTGGCAACAATTTAGTCTTATGGTACAGTCGTAAATAAAATTGTGTGTCACTCTCGACTGCCGAATTTGAATATGTGGCAGCCGGAAGTTGTTGTGCTCAACTGATTTGGTTACAACATATGCTTGATGGCTATGTCATTTCTAATAACTCCATGATTTTGTACTGTGATAATCTGAGTGTTATTAATATTTCCAAAAATCATGTTCAGCATTCACGTACAAAACACATAGATATAAGAGATCAGTTTTTACGAGACTTAGTGAAAAAATAGCTAGTTCAAATCGAACATGTTGATACTTTTTCTCAACTAGCTGATATTATTACCAAACCCCTAGATCATGAGAGATTTTCTAGCTTGAAAAAATCTATTGGTCTCTGTTTTCTCTGAAAATAAGACAGGCTAGATAGATGTTGTCTGAAATGTTGTCATAACATTCTGGGTAACATTTACTGTTTGAGTCAATGTACAGGATGTGTGTTGTAGTAATGTTGCACTATTTTTCAAAAGAATCAAGCATGATTTCACAAGGACAAAGTTTGAATGTGATATTGTTCTCTGCGATGATATATATATATATGTATATCATAAAAGGGAGTATCAAAAGAAAGCGAAGCCTCTACTAAAGATTTGGTTTTATACAAAAAGAGCAAAACTCTAAGTTTGGTACCGTTCCTATTCTATAGGAGTACCAGATACTTCAAGAAGGTTGAAAATTTCTTAATATTTATATTTTTTTTATCTGTATGTGTTCAACTAAGTTGATTAAGGACAATGATAAAATGTTACATTCGTCCAGCGATCAGTCTCATAGGGAACATATACGGAAAACCATTTGTCAAATCAGAAAATCCTTGAAGTCTCAAAATGTTTGTTAACTTGAAATGTTGCTAACATTATTCACAACATCGTGTTCCAGTACATTGTTCAATCTTGTTTTTTTTTCTTGTTTTTTTGTGGGTTGTGGTATGTAACACGTCTATTTAAATAACGAAAATCCAAAAATTGGAGGACCGTTTCTTTTTAAATTTTTAATGATGTGTTGTGCCATGTAAAATCCTTTGTTTTAGGTATGTGAAGAGTTCAAATATTTTATACTACCTAAATTTAAGAAAAAGAGTTTGAGTGTAAATTAAAGTTTGCCATGATGAAAATCCCCATTTTTGCGTCTCTCTTGTCACATCAGTCAGCCACCAATCGAACCATCAAATGGAAGCCCAAACATCACCGTCAGTTTTTCAAACCCTAAGCTTCTCAAATACGCCAAATTCTTCAAAACCCTCTCTCATGTCCATATCCCCAAAATCTTTCAAATCCAAAGATTACTCTCCAATGTCAACAAGCCACTGAATAGCAACAAAATGTACAAACATTATGTAGCCGTCAATGAACTAAAGGTTGATGAGGAAGATGTCTTAGTAGCGACGATTTTGCTAGGTTCCGACGAACCATTGAATATATGCTACCCTGGAGACTCCGAAAACCCTATAGATGTTGATACAACATCTGATTTCACAAAGCTTGCGTCGAGACATTCCAAATCGACAATGCCGACAAAAAGGTCAAAGAGGGTTTCTGAACAACGATTCAGTGAAGGCCAATCAACCAAGAGGACCAGAGTGGAATCGATTTTCCCTGTTGAAGAGTCGACTTTCCCTGTTGATTCCACCACTTCCACCAGCACTGACTCTGACTTCAGAACTGAGAGTCCACCCAGAACACCAACACCTTCAGCCACCACTTCAACTGCTGAAGCCGAGAAGGAATGAGAGGAGGAAGTGTCTATCTACATTCCACTAAGGAACTTCATACCAAAGAAGTTCGAAGGACATACTGGAACTTCGGTTCAAATGTTGCCTCAACATCGAAGGCAACAAAGGAAAAATAGACATTGATCCTGACTATGTTGCCCCAACATCCGAGGCGACACCAGCATCCACACCACCAGAACAAGAAATTCAAAATCTGAATGTCTTACTCTTCTCTGTTCAACAGTAAAATATGCTCTAGTAGATGGAACTGGTTTAAGAATAGAGACATTAGAGGAGAAAAAGTAATAGATCTTTCTTCATTTTTGGAATATGGTTTAACTGAATATTTAAGTAGTCGTAGGGTTCTGAGTTCTGTGATTGGAAATAATCCTTACTGTGAAAATGTTGTTAGGGTGTTCTATGATAATTTGACACACCTTTGCAAGGGACACGACCTCAAAGATATTTGGGAGAGTGTACCTTTATAACAAGGTATATGAATTTACCCCTGAGATCATAAATGCCACAGTAGGGATCTCTTATGTTGATAGAACCCCTGAAACTACCCCTACTGCTGAAGAACTTAATGGGATGATCAAATATCTAACTGGAAATTCGATCACCACTTGATCTCCTCGCAGTCCGGTGTCGAAGCTCACAACATTGTTTACAACATTGCACAAAATTGCCATTTATAACTGGTTGTCATCATTAAATGATATTGTTGTTACCCTTGACCAAGCAACCCTACTGTATAAGATTGGAAGAAATCACAGAGTTGATCTTGGAACAATAATTTTCAACCATGTCACAAACCTGGCTGAAAGACAATCTAACTCTGTCCTTCCATATACATCCCTCATTTTTCAAATACTACTTAGCCAAGACTTCAAAAATCCGAAAGGGGAAAGACTGAGTAAACCCTTAGATGTTTATTCAGTACAAAAAGCAGTAGTAAACAATAGGGACAGGGTGATAGATCTACCCGGGAAGGAAGAAGGAAGAGAATCGGGACACTGAACCAACACAGGATGTTGCCAACATTTTTGGGAACATCAAGAGTATTGTCCCTATGTTCAAAGATTGGCTAAAAAAGCACATTGCTGAGTTAGAGAGACAGATTTTGGAGCTTGTGCATGCAAGGAGCTACTATGAGGACATGCTTTCTTCACAAATAAAGGGAGAGAGTGATGATGATGTTGCTGCTAGGGGGAGCAAACAGAAAGAGGGAGATGTTGCTGCTGGGCCAAGCACGCAGGTGGAGAGGAACTAAAGACTACTTGATGTTGATGATGAGGATGAAGATGATGCTGGTTGAGGGTGATCTTGTCAAGAAGAATCAGATTTCTGAATGGAGGGTTGTTTATGCTTAGTGATGCTGCGTTGTTTATAAGTGATGTTGCTAGCTGCTAGGTGAAAAATTACCTTGTTGATGGTTTATTTTTAACAGACATTTGGATATTGTCTTATTTTTGGTTTTGTAATAATTTTTGGGATATTTTTGGTTAAGGCTATATATGGCTACATGTTATGATATGTTATGAATATTTACTGCACATCTGCTGTAAGTAGTGAGTAACAGAACGTAACATCTAACTAATCAAAAGCATCGATACTACATTGCTTGAAATTTATAACTGTAGGTTAAGGGGGAGCACGACACTGATCTTACTGTTTCTTAGATTATCGAGGACTACATCAAGATTCAGTATCCTAGACATTTTTTGGATTGTATGGAGTTTTGTGAAGAAATGCAAAAATGGGGAGATTGTTGATGTTGAATGGATGTTGAAGCAACATCTGAAAACTCTCAGGACAACATCTCTTGTGTAGACAAGAATATTGCCTGCGATGTTGCGACAACATTTAAGCCAACATCTCTGTAACAGTTTTGCCTATTCTTCCTGCCGAAACAGTTGATATTACTGCGAGTAAAAATGACCTAGGCAAGCTTACAAGAATGCTGTGTTGAAAACGTGGTGAAAGACGCAGTCAAAGCGTGGAGAGAAAGCAGCGTATGACCAAGTCCAGATCGTTGAGGATTTTCAGGAGGAAGACTCGGTCCAAGCTGCTGCCATCTTTTGCTCAACCTCCGCAACAACCAGTGAGGATTTCAAGTGAAGTTCCACACCATAAATAGAGGAGAACTTCAGTGTATCGAGTATCTAGATCTGTAGAAGAAGAACTTCCAAGAGAGCTCTCAGATTTCACCTTAGAAAACTAGATCGACACATCTAGCCTAAAGTTGTTTTAACAACATCTAGTCCCACATTACAATTGTTATCTTTATTATAGATTACGCTTATTGTTCAAGCGATTGTAATGAAGATGTTGTCTTTTATCTTTTAAACTTTGTAACTTTAGGCGAAGTCATATGCGACTTCATTTTTGTTTGTAATTTCTTTTTCGTTTGTAACACTCAATTTGTAAAAATAAATTCATTTATAATTGTATATAATTTATACAATTCTTTTGGTCATCGACCATCAAGGGATATATACCTTGAAAATATAAACCTTGTGTCTCTTTATTTTTTCCGCTGCATTTACTCTACAAATGTTTATACTGCTTTATCACAAAGTTGCCTCAGATGTTAACACAACATTGAAGACAACATCCAGTGACTGTTTTTGTTGTTCTAGTTTTTGCATTTTTAATCTTACGCTTTTTACTAATCCGTAGCCCCGGGACCCAACAATCTTTTCAAGTGCTTGAGAAGAATGGAGATAATGCTTACAAAGTGGACCTACCAAGTGAGTATTTAGTCCATAATGTTTTCAATGTTAGTGACTTATCTCTTGTTGATGATGTAGGTGTGACAAATTCGAGAATGACTTCTTTTGAAGAAGGGGAGAGTGATGTAAATCAAAGTGACGATACTTTAAGGAGACCTTTCACAAGGAGTCAAGCTAAGGACCTTCAAGCATTGCAAGCTTTATGGATGAAGATGAAATCTTTGGAAGGCTCCAACATGGAAGACTTGAAGGTATTTAATATATTAAGTGTCTTCCCATTTTAATTAGCTTGTAATTTTAATGAACGGCAGTTGGGTCTTTCTTTACTACTTTTAGCCCTTAATATAAATAATATAATATTGGGGTTTCATAACTAATTTTTGGAGATATTATGAATTGTACCTCTTGTGAGAGCTTTGTACACCCTTTGTTGAATTTCAAAATTTGTCCTAGAATTTGCAAGTAAGGTTACTACCTTGATGATTATGATTCTAATGGATTAGGTGCTCTTAATTTCCAATTAAATGGTGTTTTGGTTAGTTTCTCCATTACATTTTTTAATTATTTGAAATTAATTGGAAATATCTTTCTTTAATTTTTATCTTTCAAATTTATCTTGTTTCCATCTTCTTGTTTCACATCACAAACATAAGACATAATTCTGGCCTTGATTTAAGTTTTACCTATCTAATAACACAACAACTAACAATGAGGTCATAAATCAAGCAAGAATCATAGCATGATTATACTTAATTATTGAAAATATTGCTATAAGCTAGTAAATACAACAATATTCAGCGAACTACTAAGAACAGAGATTTCCTTTGAACATATTTTTATAATTTTAGAAATTCATCACGCATTATTTAGAAAAGAAAAAGATTATTTAGAATTTGGGCCAAATAGATCAACCCAACTAAAAAGGGTAAAATATTTTGTGAACGAAGGTTCTTATTTTTTCGAGCTCAAACACGAGATCTTTAATTAATTGTGAACCTTAATTTATGCCACATCTTTCTTGTGTGAAATTTTCTTAAATTTATTTTAAATATGTTCTCTATGATAGTTGACTTCATGAATTGTGATCAATAAACAATACGAGCTGCTAGAGACATCGATCAAGGTTTTATCCTCGCAAATCTTTTATCTGTAACTATTTAATACCCCTACAAAAAATTGATCACATTGGAACGTTTTCGATGCCAAATACTCTTTGAATTTAATTTTAGTTGTGTATATTTTGATTTATACAATTTTTTTTTTAATTTGTCTTTTATTTTTGTAATTTTTAAATATTTTTTACCATTAATGATATGATGTTATAATTATATGCAATGATATATTTAAGAATACAAGTCCTAAAGTTACTTAAAAAAACACTTATTGTGATAGGAGTAAAAAAATTCACTACTATCTCACACCAAATAAATTCTTACTCCTCTTTTTGAAAATAATGATAATTGTTACATTAATTGCATTATTTACATGGTTGCTTTTTAGCATTAATTAGTTGAGAAAATGTAAATGGTGGAATGAGCAACTTCTCCCACATCGTTGTATAACAATGAGTTGGACGACTTTTTAAAACTGCATGACACTACGCTGTACGACGAGCTCTGTAATGTTGGCTTGTAACCTAAGTGGGGCATCAACTTTGAGGGATAATTCGGCCTACTATCCGTGAAAGGGTTGGGCTTTTGTGGTGGGGCTAATTTTCAGGCTTGACCTATCCAAGCATAGAGTTTGATCACGTGGCCCAAAATTAAAGCACGAGCTCTTCTTGATTTTCTAAAAGTGGTGGGGGTGGTGGACCGCATGAGGCCTTGTTTCACAGAGCAATGAACAGCTTTCGCTCTGTGCAGTGAGAAAGATAACGGGCCGGTGCTTACCAAGTTCGATAACCGCCTGGTGGGGGCTAATTTCAGGCTTGACCTATCCCAGCACAGAGTTGGATCACGTGACCCAAAGTTAAAGCATGTGAGGCTTGTTTCACAGAGCAATGAACAGCTTCTGCTCTGTGCAGTGGGAAGAATAACGGGCCGGTGCTTACCAAGTTCGATAACGCCTGATGGGGCTAATTTCAGGCTTGACAGTTGGATCACATGACCCAAAATTAAATCATGGGCTCTTCTTGATTTCCTAAAGTGGGGGTGGTGGACCGCATGAGGCTTGTTTCACAGAGCAATGAACAGTTTCCGCTCTGTGCAGTGGGAAGGATAATGGGCAGGTGCTTATCAAGTTCGGTAACGCCTGATGGGCTGTTCTAAATAGACCCCCGCCTTTTTGGCCCAGTCAAATTACATTTCACTTTTTTTTAGTCATCAAAAGTTTATTTTCTAACTATTGATAGCTCTTTTCTCATAATAGCCTTGAGCAACTATTTCCATGACGTTTTCTTTTCCTTGAAAAAAAGACAATCAAGTTAATACAAATTTTGAGCTTTGAGACATTCAGTATAAAAAGCGACGTCTGCTGCTCATTATGTGAGGGGTTTAGAAGGATCGAATCACGAAGTCTATCAGACGATCTTTACCACATTTACTGAGAGGCTATTTCCAAAGCTTGAACTCATGACCTCCTAGTCACGTGACATCAACTTTATCGGTTACTCCAAGACCCTCATTCACCAGTTCACTATCTTTCGATAAAATACAAATAACTTCTTATCAACAACTAGTTAGTACTACTTAGCTTGCAGATTTTATTCCTTTTTCCATTATTATAAAATTCTCTTAATTTGGCACTTAAGTAAACTTAGATACCTAATATGGAAGGGGAGTTAATTTAAGTTTTCCCAGAGTTTAATGTTCTTATCGAAGTTCTATAATTACTGTGTTTCTTTTCTATCTTCTTTAGTTAAGGAAACATGGGCTACAAAATAGTAGTAATTTGATAAATTTCTAATCTTCGTTGTTGCATGTATTAGACTCTTATATATCTCCAAATTAGAGTGGAGTCAGTCTCTGAAGTTTATGGATTTTGAAAAATTGCTATTGAACTCAAAACTCGTTTTAGTTACTAGATTCACAATTAAATATTAATACATATGATACAAGTTTCTTGATATAAATATAGGATCAGCAAAAATTACGAGATTCGTCTGAATCGATACCTAACATTGTAAATTCGCCCAATCGAAACAAATGAACAAACCATAAAAGATGAACTGCAATAAAAACTACATGTTTTTTGGATTTATCATTTTGGTTATCTATTTGTACTTTGTAACAGATCGATAGTTGATTTGGGTCAAATGATATATGAATATTGCTTGTAAATGAGAACAATGCTATTTCCAATATTCGTTGCATGTATTAGACTCTTATATATCTCCAAATAAGAGTAGAGTCAGTTTTATGAATTTTGAACAATTGCTATTGAACTCAAAACTCGTTTTAATTACTAGATTCACAATTAAATATTAATACATATGATATAAGTTTCTTGATATAAATATAGGATCAACAAAATTTAGGAAATTCGTCTGAATCGATACCTAACATTATAAATCCGCCCAATCACAAATGAACAAACCATAAAAGATGAACTTCAACAAAAACTACATGTTTTTTTGGATTTATCATTTTGGTTATGTATTTATAGTTTTGTACTTTGTAATAGTTGATTTGGGTCAAATGATATATGAATTGCTTGTAAATGAGAACAATACTAATGTAAATCATGAATTACAGCCGGAGTTGGTAGTTGAAAGAAGTTTAATAGTTGATATATTTGTCATAAACCTTATTTTTTTCAAAATTACAAAACAACTATATGTTTTTTCTTCTTCTCCAAGGAAGCATGAAATAATTCATAACAAAAAGAGACTCTTCTAATATAGGTATATTCAGAGGCGTAACTAGAATTTTGAGGGTATGAATTCTAGATTCTAAAAAAGAAAGTAATCATTGGGTTCGTAATAGATTATTTTATACGAATACGTATTAAGTAAATTATTTTAACACAAATACAAAATCCGTGCTAAAGATACTGGATTATGCCAAATCAGTAACGGGCATTACTAGCTCTGCCCTGTATATTAGAAGCTTTTCTGTTCTTATAAATGTCATGACTCATGTGAGGGCATCAACATGGAGGGATATTGGGATTGGTTGGCTAATTTATGGCACCTTATTGATCTTGTGATGAATCGCTGCTTTAAGCGCAAGTGCGTTATCGTGACAAGTAATATAATCTTGATAAGGCCAATATCGTCCCACGAGATTAGGGTTCAATTACCAACTATCTATTTTCTAGTATCTATTTGGTGAATTGATAATTGATTTGTTGTTTATAACTAAGAATTATGCAAGCTATTTAAATATAAAGATTTATTTCAGTGGTGATGAGAATAGAGCTTCCATGTATCCTTACTATCCGCTTATGCTACTTAATGCATTAACTTATGATATTCTTCTTTTGGAGAAAGCAGGTTTACGAAATTGTTTTATACTCCCGTTAGGGTTATATAAACACTCAACCCCAGTATCGCACCTTACCTACCTTTCGGTGATAAGGATAACTCTATAGGAGGATTAAGAACAAAAACCTAGTTGACCGTCACGCACAATGCGCAAAATTAGGGTTGTTAAGCCTCTCATCAACGCTACATAAATAATTGAGGTATTTTCATCTCCAATCCAAGAATGTCTACCCAACTTACAACATATTCACAATCCCACTTTCTAATCGATTAGAAATCATATAGTGATAATTAGTTGTCAATTAATTACCAAGAATTCAACTCAATTATTGGATAGATCTCACAATAAGAAAAATAACCATAATCATGCATTAATTTATAACATAAGTCTCTAGCAATTCAACATGGAAAGCCCTATAAGAGAATTAGTTCCTAGCCATTGACATGACAAGAATTAATTCCATGTTCATCATACAAAATAGAAATAAAGAACAAGAAAGAGAAAAGAAATTACTAAACTATGGTATCCAATCTCCAAGCAAAAGTCTTGTGTTGTGCAAGAAAGGGGACCCTTAAAAACTGCCTAGGGTTCTCCTTTTATAGGTTGAAAACCGCCTCCCTCTTTTCCTTCAGGCCTGGCCCAAATATTCGTCCAAAAACCTAATTTTTCCGCGTCGGCGCCGCGCCTGAACAGCGCGCGGGCCGGGTTCTGCAATCCGTCGAGTGTTTTGGCGCGCGGCCGATATCTGCTGTCGAGCGCGCGGCCGCACTGCAGCTCTGTAACACCGGATGTTTAGCGCCGCGGCCTGCATCTTATGCGAGCGCGCGTGCGAGTCTTCTGACCTCTGCGAATAGTGCGCTGCGGCTGCTGGCACAGCTGCGAGCGCCGCGCTGGTCTGAATTTCACCCTCGTTCGCCACTTTCTCGATTTGACTCTGGCTCCTCTTTTGCCTCTTTTAGCTCCTTTTCCGCCATTTGGCCATTTTAATCACTTTGACTCAATAGAAAGGAAAACTATCATGTCTGACACTTATATGTACAAAACGGGACAAAAGACTAACTAAAAGCGACTCAAAGGTGTATATAAAATACACCGATCAAATACCCCCAAACTTAACCTTTGCTCGCCCTCGAGCAAAGATAGAAATAAATAAAATAAAAGACTCAAAGAAACGAAAATAAAAGACTCACTGCCATTGATTACTTTTGCTGCATTAGTGTTAACTAGAAAAACATGAAGGTTAGCAAAATAATATGCAGGAACATATAACATGATATTTCAGCACATTAAGCTAGATATTTCGCAAACTCCTATTTATCATGCTTTAATGGAAGTCAATATACTAAATCATGCATATAAATTCAAGAATTCCTATGGCATGCTTACTTGCTATTCTCCACTAATTCTGGATATGCATAAAATAGATCTTCAGGACTTTAAGGGTTGTAATGTAGACTTAGGTATAGGTAGGTAAAAATAGGTAATTTAGGCTCATTTCGTGTACCATAAGCTCTTCAGCTTTTCAGTATTTCCCTTTTTCTTTTTGTTCTTTTCTTCATTTCGATTCTATCTTTCTCCTCTTTTGTTTTGGGAGAGTGAAGTATATAATAATGACAAGCACCCCCAAACTTAGGCTTTTGCCTATTTCTTATTACTTTTGTATTGGGGTGCAACAGGCTTATTCACTCTTTTTGTCTCTTTTTTTAACACAATGTATTCCCCTATTTCATATTTTCACTTATGGTACAATTTGTGGGAATATAGGGTGTCAAAGAAGAAGTTTCAAATTTAGGCTCAATAGAGTGACTAGGGATATTTTTAAAGTGCGGGATAGAAAAGAATGGTAAATTGGCTATCAAAGAAATGTCCGAGTCATCTCACTAACATCGATATCCTAAATATTTAGCCTCGAATAGCAAGCAATCATAACACATAAGTATTTATCATTTAGCATGCATAACTTCAGCGAAACTCGAATAGGCAGTTACGTGAGTTTTTGGCATATCTAACTTAGGTGTTTAGATAGTTGCTTCAATTCCGTTACATTATTCCACCTTACTTCACTAGGTGTTTCTAGCAACTACAGCATACATGATCTTTGACAGACAATTATGACTCAAAAAGAAAAAATTTTGGTGACTCAAAAATAAACATAAAACAATCAAAAAGACTTAACTAAAACATAACATGACACAAAGAAAATAAAACACAAATAAACAAATAAAACACCCCCAAACTTAAATCACACATTGTCCTCAATGTGTGCAAGACTCAAAGAAAAATAAAAGAAATAGGACTTATAGACTTTGGCTAAAATGGTGGTGGTGGCGGTGGATAATGCATCGACCATTGGTTGAACAAGGAACTCAACTCGTTGATTTGTTGCCTTGTTTCTTGCTGTCTTTGTACTACTGTATCCAAGGTCTGCATCATCCTCATCTGATTTTGAAACAATTGCTCCATCGTGGGCGTTGGAGGTTCTGCTCCTGTGGTTGGCTGGTGGATAGGTCCTGCCTCATATTGAGCCCCTATTTCAGGCTCATCTTCGTCCATGGCGGCCTCTGCTGCTGCTGCTTCTTCGTACTCTTACGTGCTGTTGGGGGCTTGGAGTGCAGGAAAGAGTGCACTATCCACGGGACACCGGCGATTGGTTTCTCATGAGTGTCGATGGGTAATTTTGGGACCCGCTCGTGGCAAAGGCGGTAATGAGTGAACCGTGTCCCAATCCGCCTGTTGTCACCAACCTGCTGATTTCTTCAATGCTCTGCACTATTTCTTTCCCCACATCAATCGTCATTCCCCTCATGATTCCATATATCAGTTTAATCCTATCCTCTGGCACTCTGGTGAAGTGCGTTGAAGGAATCATCCGGGCGCTGACGAAATATAGCCAACCTTTGGCTACTTTGTTGAATTGGCACATGTTCAGTGCTCTTGATCCATTTCTTCCAATATCAAAAACAACCCCATGGTAGCTCACGGTGTCTGCAACGGTATTCCAGTCGATGTAGTCAATGCTTCTAGACCATGTTCTAAAGTGATTCCAATCACTTCTTTCTTCAATATCAACCGTCTTCAATTGTGCATTTACACTCTCTGCTGTCACAGACACATAAACTACCCTAACAAAGCATCCCCTTTCCACCTTCTCCGGAAAGTTGGCATAAAATTCACGCACCATTGTTGTGTTCACTGGTGCTATCTTCTCCGGATTTACGAATCTCCTCCACCCCCTTAACTCAATCATAGCCCGGATGGGCTCATAAACATCTTCCTCCCCATATGACTCCCTGCGGTAGTCCATTCCCTTCTGGTATTATGGAGTGCAGTATCAAGCTTTTTGTATCTTTGGAAGGCTTCGTAGCTCACAAACCTAGTATTATCGTAATGTAGGGTTGGGGTGGACGTGGAGCCTCTTCTCTTCCTGGTGGCCATGGTTTAAAATAGTTTATGGAGCTTTTCAATTTAGTGGCACAAATGTCTCCTACACAATCTACAACTAGCAGCGAACACAACACCCCCAAACTTCAACTTTTCTACCCAATACCTACACTCCTTTTCTACTCTTTTCTCCAAACTTCACAATCAACTTTTCAGTACCCAATTACTTCAACTACAATACTCCTTCAAACTACTACCTCCTGTGACTTCAGTAAAGGATTCAAGAACAGAAAAAAATTACCTTTTTATGAGAAGATTCAAGTTGTTCTTCTTTCAATTGGTGGTTTGAGGCTATGGAATGGAGCTTTATTGGTTGAGATGGCTAAGGGTTTTTAGGAATTTAAGAGTTTTTGATTGTGGTTGGGTTGGATTTATGGAGGATTTGTGGGCAATTTTCGGATTTTCGTGGGTTTTGGAAAGGAAGGGTTAGGTTTTTGAAATTGGATTTGGGAAAAATCGATTTGGGCATTTTAAGTTTTGGATTCCGGCTTGTGCGGCACTGCTTTTAGCGCGCGGCTGATCTTCGCTCGCCCGGGACTTCTGCGCTGTTCGATTCTTTTAGCGCGCTACTGCTCTGAAGCGGCGCTAAACCTGCGCTGTTCGATTCTTTTGGCGCCGTACTGCTCTGGCGCGCGGCTACCACTTTGGAAATCACGGCTTCGTTGACTTTTCGTCCTTGGTTTATTTGCTTATACACGCCAATCACAACACAAATACAAGAATCCAAGACCGTGAGACCGTTCTAAAAAAATAAAAAAATAAAATAAAAGCGAAATTAAATTAACATAATTGAAAGCGTTGGGTTGCCTCCCAACAAGCGCTATCTTTAACGTCTTTTAGCGGACGCAATTAACAGATGCAGTGCTCATTGGACCGCCTGCGAACTACTTGCAATTCGCAGTTATTGCTATAGGTCTCAATTTCCTATAACTATTTGCTCAACCAAGAACCTTAAACATACAATTATCCCCAGTACACAAGCGGACTTGTCTTTTATGCTATTTATAACGTAGGAATCAGTGAAATTCTCTACATCTCTCAACTCTAGGGGTACCCCTTGCTGGTATGGGCTTCCTAATTGAGGATCGTAGTGATAGCTAGTGGTGGTTTTTACGTAATAGATGCAAAAAAGGATTTCTCTGAGTCGAAGGTAAATAATTGGATCTCTGCAATCTTTTCCTTTTCTACACCAACTATCTCACGATTCCTCAATAGTTGGGTTTGGTTCGAACTCCTCAAATTGTTGTTATTGTTAAAAATGATGCGAGTTCTCTATTTGCAGTTCCAGCTTCTTTATGGCCAATCTCATTTCGTCCATGAACTGCGCTTGATACTTAGTGAGACTGAGTATGACTTCTCGCAATTCCTCTCTCTCTTCCTCTATGGTTGGAGCTCGATCATATTAACAGTAGAAATTCATGTCTTGAGGATCTCTAAGATGCATCAAAACCAACAACGGATCACGGCACCCTTGTTTTCACACAATAAATACATAAAAAAGAATAAAATAAAATAGAATAAATAAAAACATATAAAAATTACAAAAAAGTAAAAACCAAATTAGAAATTAAAAATAGATAAATTTGATATTGAACTAATGCCTAATCCCCGGCAACGGCGCCAAAAACTTGATGTGCGGTAAGATGCACACACTTTAAACGCAAGTGCACGTTATCGTGACAAGTAGTATAGTCTTGATAAGACCGAATATCGATCACAAGTTAGGGTTCAATTACCAACTATCTATTTTCTAGTATCTATTTGGTGAATTGATAATTGATTTGTTGTTTATAACTAAGAATTATGCAAGCTATTTAAATATAAAGATTTATTTCAGTGGTGATGAGAATAGAGCTTCCATGTATCCTTACTATCCGCTTATGCTACTTACTAATGCATTAACTTATGATATTCTTCTTTTGGAGAAAGCAGGTTTACGAAATCGTTTTATACTCCCATTAGGGTTATATAAACACTCAACCCCAATATCGCACCTTACCTACCTTTCGGTGATAAGGATAACTCTATAGGAGGATTAAGAACAAAAACCTAGTTGACCGTCACGCACAATGCACAAAATTAGGGTTGTTAAGCCTCTCATCAACGCTACATAAATAATTGAGGTATTTTCATCCCCAATCCAAGAATGTCTACCCAACTTACAACATATTCACAATCCCCTTCGAATCTGATTAGAAATCATATAGTGATAATTAGTTGTCAATTAATTACCAAGAATTCAACTCAATTATTGGATAGATCTCACAATAAGAAAAATAACCATAAGCATACATTAATTTATAACATAAGTCTCTAGCAATTCAACATGGAAAGCCCTATAAGAGAATTAGTTCCTAGCCATTGACATGACAAGAACTAATTCCATGTTCATCATACAAAATAGAAATAAAGAACAAGAAAGGGAAAAGAAATTACTAAACTATGGTATCTAATCTCCAAGCAAAAGTCTTGTGTTGTGCAAGAAAGAGGACCCTTAAAAACTGCCTAGGGTTCTCCTTTTATAGGTTGAAAACCGCATCCCTCTTTTCCTTCAGGCCTGGCCCAGAAATTCGTCCAAAAACCTAATTTTTCCGCGTCGGCGCCGGAAGTTCTGCAATCCGTCGGGTGTTTTGGCGCCGTGGCCCTGATATCTGCTGTCTGAGGGCGCCGCGGCGCTGCAACTCCTGTAGCTTCTCGGATGTTTAGGCGCCGCGGCCCTGCATCTGGCATGCGAGGCGCCGCGGCGGGTTTCTGCGACCTCTCTGAATAGTGGGCGTCGCGGCCTATTTTTAGTGCGAGGCGCCGTGCTGGTGCAGATTTCACCCTCGTTCGCCACTTTCTCTGTTTTCAGCTCTGGCATCTCCTCTTTTGCCCTCTTTTAGCTCCTTTTCCGCCATTTGACCATTTTAACCACTTTGACTCAATAGAAAGGAAAACTATCCTAATACAACACTTATATGTACAAAACGGGACAAAAGACTAACTAAAACTGACTCAAAAAGTGTATATAAAATACACCGATCACCTATCCAAGCTCAGAGTTGGATCACGTGGCTCAAGCGAAAGATGAGCTTCTTGATTCCTAAAGTGGGGCGGACCGCATGAGGCTGGTTTCACAGAGCAATGAGAAGGATAACAACCGGTGTCTATCAAGTCCAGTAACACCTGATGGGCTGCTCCAAATAAACCTCCACCTTTTTCGGCCTAATTGGGCTTGGCCCAGTAATTATTTCTCAAAGAAAAATTTCACATTGCTACCCATTTCATATTTTACAACTACTAATATGATATTGAATGAAAAAATGAATTAAATTAATTGCAGTTGACCTTTTGCAACATTATATTCAGTTGGGACCAGACAAGAATTTTCTATGTATATGCTTTAACTAATTGCATGACTTCAGCAATATTAGTGCACACTATGTGTCCTTTTTTAAAATAAAAAATAATCTTTAGTGGTTTCTATTTCTGTGCTTGTTAAAACATAAGTTCAATTGGAGAATGGTTCATTATTTGGGGCAAAGGCCAATCCCTAACCCACGGCCCCCCACCCCTGGTCCGATAAAAATTGGTGGAAGAGGTAAATTATGGTGACTCATCGGTTCACTAGGTGAAAAACACAGTATCTGGTGCCCAAAAGAAGTCATCACACACTTTTGAGCAATCTACCATCCTGGAACCAACTGAGCTACGCCCATGCGGGCAGTGGTTCATTATTAGATATGTAGTATGTGGTTTATGATTCATTAAGTCCATATTACTCCAAATCATTGGTCAAAGATTCGTCAAGAAACCAAACAACAAGGAACTCAAGGAGTTAGAGAGATGTTTCTCTCACTAGGCGAAAATGCTCTCAATATTTTTTCCTAGTTGCTCTTCTACGCCTCCCTTCTTTTATGTTTTTCATCAACTGATTTATTACGGATTGTTCTTTGATCTAATCCATCCTACGAAAAAGTTTGTGTGTTCATTTCATGTTCACTTTAATCGATTTGTTATAGAGTGAGTTATCTTCCTTCTAGCCATGAGAAAGAATATAAAGATTTCAGCCAAAAGAAAGAAAGAGATTAGTTTGATTGTTCAAGATTTGAATTCGAAGAGTGCATTTCCGGTGGGGGTAGCTTTCGGCGGTGGCCAGTTTGCTTCTCTGAACATTGTGGAGAATTCGGGTCAGGCGGGTGTTGCCGGGCTGTTAGCAGGTCAGGAGGGTGGTCTTGATGTGCAAGAGGGTCATGTTGGTGGTCTTGGGTCGAGGATGCAACTCTTTGATTCTCTCAACTTTCCGGTGGCAACCTCAGGTGGTGTTCCGGTTGGAACACTTGACACTGGAAGGATTACGGGTCTTGATGGTGATCGGGTCGGATCACGGGTATGGTGGGTGGTCGGGTTGCAGGAGGGTCGTGATGGTGATAAGGGGTTGTGGTTGAAACCCATGGGTCACCGTTCTATGGTTTTTAAGTCCAAAGGGGCTTTTCCGGCAGGCACCTTGGAAGTCGGGAAGGCAGCTGCGGTTCCGGTAGACTCTCTTGACTCTGGGGGGATTGCGGGTCTTGATGCGGATCCCGGGTCAAAAGTGGGTATGGAGGGTGGTCCCGGGTTGCAGGAGGGTGGTGTTGATGGTCTTGGTTTGTGGTTTGAACCCTTGGGTCACCGATCCTTGGTTTCTGAGTCCAAAGAGGTTTTTCCGGTGGGCTCTTTGGCTGCCGAGGTGAAAGAGGGTCTCGAGGTTAGTCACGGGTTGATTGCGGGTCAGGTGGGTGGGCATGGGTCTTGGGGGAAGTCCATGGGTCACCAGTCTTTGGTTGTTGAGTCCGAGCAAACTTCTTTTCCAATAGGCCTTGGAAATGCTAAGGTTGCGGAAGCCGAAGAGTTTCTTATTCAAAAGAGGTCTAGTTATTTAATGCATTCAATGGTTGCGGATGTCAATGGCATGCCTCATTCATTAGGTGCTACATCCGAAGCTGCTCCTAATCCCATGCTTCTTGGGACTGTCGAGCCATCACATTTAAGGCGACTTCGAAATTCGATTTTGGTGGGAACCGGTTTTGACAATAACACGCCTCATTCAATGGGTGCTACATTCGAAATTGCTCCTATTCCAACGGATCTTGGTAAGGCAAAAGCTGCGGAAGCTGAGGGGTTTTCTCTCCAAAAGATGCCTATTAACTCAACACATTTAATTGGCATGGGGAATGTAGAGTCATCTCGTTTTAATGGACTTCATAACTCGATTTGGGGGGAAACCGGTGTTGAAAAAACCGAGAGCCCTAGGAACTTTAATACATTAATTGACAATGCATTAATACAACAAAAGACTTATGGGACACCGAATTTAATTGCTGAGAGAACCAAGGAAGCATCTCATTCAATGGGACATCGAAACTTGTTAAGGGTGGGAACCGAAGAGTCAACTCTTCTAATGAATTCAAAAGTTGCGGAAACCGAAGGGGCAACTCGTCCAAAGAGGTATGGAAACTTGATGGCTACGGGAACCGAAGGGTCTACTCTTCAAACGAGTCTTGGAAGATCAACTAATGTGGAAATCGAAGGTGATACACATTTTTTGACTTCATTTGCGGGAACCAACAATGTACCTTTGGACCCTCAACTCTTCACTTCACTCGAAGGCGTAAATGCGCTGAGGATAAGCTATTCGAGGAAGAAGACTTATGCGGGGGTTTTTGCGGAGTCACGTTTGGAAGCAAAGGGTATGAATTTGCAATTTATTGAACAAGAAGGAGATATTGTAAAACTTGATGCGAATGATGAAGTCCCATTCGTTGAGACTTGGGGCTATTGTCTTATTGGATGTTTCACGGGTCCTTTCCCGGGACGTGAGGCACTGAATTCAATTGTTAAGGGATGGAATGTGAAGTGTCGAATCATTCCTTATGGAAATAGATGGACCGTCTTCCGTTTCAGGTCAGAGGATGATCGCTTTAAGGTGTTTCATGGTGGCCCCTACATGACATTCGGCAAAACATTGATGTTAAAACTAGTTGATAAGGACGTGATACTTTCAGATGATCTTTTCTTGAAAATCCCCGTTTGGGTGTTGCTACATGACATTCCTTTATCAGTTTGGAGTGAAACCGGTTTGAGTAAAATAGCATCGCGTGTTGGAATGCCTCTATACACGGATCAATTTACTAAAGAGAAGTCCAAAATGAACTATGCACGAGTATTGATCGAAGTCGATGTTAGTAAAGAGCTAGTCACGGAATTTAATGTAAAGCTGCCAAGTAACGTCATGTATGTTCAAAAAGTGGAATATGAACATTATCCGGATTTTTGTTTTCTATGCCAAATATTTGGACATAGCCACTTAAAGTGTAAGAAGTTGAAGAAACAAGAGAAGCCTATGGAGACTTTCCAACCTCAAAATTCGACTGCCTTGCCTCATAATGGCAAGGATACGAATTTGCCCTCTATGCCCGGAAGTGTCGATATAGCTTGGAATCTTGATCGAACTTCGGGTGAAGATCAATTTGATGAACACCGTTTGCGGGATGCACATGATGTTCCCAATACAACAAAGGTGGGGAATAGAGATTTTAATCAAGTCAGGATCTTTGCCGAGGCAGCACGAGGGGGGTCTAAAACTCCTTTCGTCACGGGGTCCTTTAGAAGTGTTATGGGTATCATGAATACGCCAAGTGTGTACATGCAAACACCACTATGTGCGGATAATGATGGATGGCAAGAAGTTACTTCAAGGAAGAATTTTATCAAGAACAAAGCTAAGCAGCAAGTTTGAGAAGTGAAAAAAGTATTTCAACCTTCCAAGATTGAGTTTATGATTTAATCCCCTCTTGTAACGTCACCTTTGAGTGAACGCCCCATCCCTCCTCTCTTTCATTTCTTGTTTATGCTAACGTTGAGGATTGAGAACCCTCAACGACTGATTGTAGATCCCTGTTTTTTCTTTTATAATATTTGCATTTACCCGAAAAATTGGTCAAAGATTCAAAGGTGGGCCCCATTTCATTAATTTTCAGATCTTGATTTAAACTTTTATTGGAATGATAATTAAACTAGAACTAGAATACTATTTACTAGGAGCACAGCTCCAAGTTTGGCACAAGTACTACGACAGAATATAATACTATCCATTAATTTATACTATAATGATCTTAGTAAAGGTGAAATTCACAAGGTAAATGAAACACTAAACTTACCATGAGCACAATTTAATTTGTATCACGAGAACTTTTTATCGTGTGTTGAAATGAAATCAAGTTTAGCCAGGGTAGTTTCAAACATTTTGAGGGCTCTATTCTAATTCGTAAAAGTGAGTCTTTAATATAAGTAAATATACGATTTCAATAATATGAATTTAGGTCTTCACATGCGCGCGCCACTGGAACTGAATCACTTTACTTTGATTGGACTAAAACCTACGAATTATGAGTCTTTACAGTAAATTCTAGCTAATACTATTTAATAAAAAATGAAAAAAAGGAACCCTATTTTTTTTCATTTTTCGGGGGTTCTATGCGGTAACACAGCTCGCATTGGCCCAAAAACGACCGTGAGTTTAGCCAAAATATTAGCGTTTGTCAAACTAGTAATGATAATTGTAAGAATTTTAACATGCTAAAAGCAAGATAAAACATGGTATTAGGATACAAAAAAAATTAGATTACAAAGGATGATTGCCTACCTATTTGAACAATATCGCAATTAATCAAAGCATTAAATCTTTCTATCTAATACTCTTTTTTTTTTTTTTTTGATGACGGGGAATCCGCAGCCCTTACTTTTTTACAAATGCGCACTGGGTAAACCCTCGGACTGACGCAATAGCCTGCAAACCACGTCAGCCAGGTAAACCACACTTGGCAAGCCATGTGTGACAGACTCAACCAAGAAGGTGTTGGCAGGGGGAATCGAACTCGTGACCTTTCGGTCCCGCGCTCTCCTACTCCACCAACTTGGCTACCCTTGCGGGTAAAACTTTGAGGGTAAACTTTTTATACTAGTCATCCCCACCGCATCACTGCGGCTCCACACACAAGAAACCCCACCTCCATCCTGGCCCTACGGAGTGGTACCGCAAGGCTTGCAGGCGAACAGTTGAGGTATTTTTTATGAAGCTTGGTTCTAGTCTCGCTGGTCATAGAAATCGAACTCGAGACCCAAGGCAGCAATACCTATCTAATACTCTTTGTTCAATATAGGCGCTGTCAATAAGATACCACACATAATAAAAATCTATATATAATATAAAATTAGCAATAGACAATCCTATGTGGCATCTCTCCATGGCGAAAGATTTTATTTATTTTTTTCTCCTTTTTTGACTTTTTATATCATTTTAATTATTTATTTTAATTTCAAAATCATCTCCATAACTCACACACCTTCATTTTCATAACTTCTACTCTTAATTAAATTAATTATCTTTAAAAAGCCTCACAAAATAAATGTTGATATTAGCCCACGTAGTATCACAACATATATTAAATTAAATGGCTTAGGAAAGCTTCACAAAATAAATGCTGATATCAGCCCACGCAGTAGCACAACTTTAATGCTAATTAACTTGGTTTGCATTAAACCCCAATTAGGCTTTCTTCAGTCCTTCCCCTGCGTTTTCTTAAAATATTTTAGTTCATTTTGTAATTTGTGATTCAATATTATCGGTTCTTTTGTTTTCTTTCTTATTTTCCTATTTTCTTTAGTTTAGGTAGATTCTCTTGTTGAAAATATTTATTAAACGTGAAATAAAGTTAATCCTATTTAATTACGAATCGAACAGTAGGGGCCCCACACGTCGGAAATGTTGCTTTTACACACAGTACATACAATGTCAATGATCATAATTTTCTTAAATGGAAGAGATATTGGTACGTATACGAATTGTTTGAGACGTAAGGTAATGGACGATTATTGGCCAATTGACGTAGGTTTCATGTTGGTAAATTGTGAAATCCGGAAAAAAAAAATATATATAGTTGTGGTTGGGTTAATAAAAATATATATATATATAAGAAAACAAAGAATAAATTGCATGGGATAGAGTTAGTGTTAAAGACTTTTTAAAGTTGGATAAATAGATAGATAAAATGAAAATAAGAAAAAAAAAAAAAGGATGCAATGCAGCATGCACGTCCATTCCCTCCCCTTTCATTTCCCCTCCAACTTTTGTCCTTCCACCTCTCATATGTTATACAAACACTTCAACTTATATAGTGTATTTAGCACAAAATAAAGTACCTAGTACAAGAAATTTAAATCAGGAAAATAATCAAGTGAACAAGAAGGAAAAAAAATCAAGAAAATATCAAGGGAGGAAGGAGAACAAGAAAATTAGGGAACACTAAGGAGCAAGGACCACTTGTAGCAACCGAACGACAATCCTTTTTCACACTTACAAGGTGAGTTTTCTCACTCAGAAATTCTTGGTAATATCCTTTATTTTAAGTTCAATACATGTTAGAATAAGAATTGAGTGTTGAAAAGAAATATTGAACTTTTGATTGTTTAGACAACTAGTTGCGTCATCAACTTTACGCACTGTTCTCACTGAGTTATAATTGTTAGAATTTGATGAAATTCGGAAGAGTGGTACATCTCTCTATTATGATCATATAGAACCAAAAATGAGCTAAAATGGACATACGGTTTGAAAGTTATCATAGTTCAAAGTTCCTGCCTTAGATTTGGCCGAAATTCGGAAAGGCATAATTACGGATTGTTTTTATTGAGTTTTACTTATTAGAATTATATGAAAATTTACATGGTTGTAAATCTCTCTGTTACGGACAGATATAGATAAAGAGTTATTAAAACGGACTTACGAGTTGAGAGTTATTGTAGTTTGAAGTTGCTGCCTCGGATTCATCGGAATCCAGAAGGGCAGGACGTTAAAACGTAAAACTGTACTAATCTGTGGGGAATATGAAAATTGTTGCTACATGAAAGTTCTATATCTCTTTGTTTTGGACATTTTGAGACCTTACGGAGGTCTATCCGACTTACAGATTGATAGTTATCGCTGTTTAAAGTTTCTGCCTCGGATCTATCGAGATCCAGGAAGGGCAGCGAATAAAAGTGTAAAACTGTACCAAATGGTACGGAATATGAAAGGATGGTTAATATGGAGACGTGTATCTCTCTGTTCTCGTCGTTTTGAGATTTTATGGTGCTTGAACGGGTTTACAGATTAGGAGTTATGACTATTCTAAGATTGGGTTCTGTTTAATAAATATTCTGCCGAAATAAATCCCATATGGCTGTTTTGAGGATAAATTTGTGTTAATTACCCAAAGTAGTTTTAAATGAAATTTGGTACAGTGAAAGATCCCCGTCTTACCTTAGTTTCCGCTTGAGAAACACCCTAGTTGGAGTTATGGTTTAAAAGTTATGATCGTTACAAGTATGAATGACAGAATGTTGGGAAAGAGAATATTATTTATTCGATCTTCTGAAAAATATGAAAAGTGAATACGTGTTCACATAAATATATAATATAAACATAATGGATCGGGTTGCACGCCGCAACAAAACGTAAAGTGAATACGTGTTCACAAATACGTAAATATAATGGATCGGGTTGCGCGCAACAAAACGTAAAGTGAATACGCGTTCACAAATACGTAAACATAATGGATCGGGTTGCACGCCGCAACAAAACGTAAAGTGAATACGTGTTCACAAATACGTAAATATAATGGATCGGGTTGCACGCCGCAACAAAACGTAAAGTGAATACGCGTTCACAAATACGTAAACATAATAGATCAGGTTGCACGCCGCAACAAAACGTAAAATGAATACGTGTTCACAAATACGTAAATATAATAGATCGGGTTGCACGCCGCAACAAATATGAAAGATGAATACATGTTCACCTATATATAAATATGAAAAGTGAATACGCGTTCACAAATATATAAATGTAATAAACATGTGGAAATGCAGGGAATGTCTTAGCGTATAATACGAGATAAAATGAAGTGTTAGTTAAACCGAGAACTTCCTATGAGGAGTTGTTGCATATTTAAAATGTTGTAACCTGATATGTTTTTGCAATATGCTTATTACGTTATAATATGATTGCACTTGAAATATTGTGGTGTTACTTTGAAGTTTGAATTGCAGGGTAAGGTTCTCACTCAGCCCAGATGGTAGGACTGAATCTTTATTTAACATGTTTCAGGAAAGCGTGATAGAGGAAAGACTCCACGCCAAGGCTAGCGATCGTCCCGCAGCTTCTTGTCATACCAAGTCCATTGCTTCGGGCTTGGTATTTCGAGTTCGTGATGTCGGTTCGGTGTCTCGAAATGCCCGTGTGGAATGGTCTCCCTTTCAACTTAGAATAATCTTTGTCAGTATGTCTATGTAGAAACAATATTTGCACGAGCATGGGCTCGCGTTATGTTTTTAATAAAGTCATAAACAGATTTTTTTTATTGTTATTTTTATTAATAGCTCCGTATTTAAATATAAGTTCAAATTTCTAAATAAAGAGAATTAAATGGTGCTCCTGGTGGAAAATAATTGTCCAGGTGCCATCACGCCCTAAGTAAAGACTTAAGAAAAGTCGGGGCGTGACAAGTTGGTATCAGAGCTAAACCAGGTTAAGAGATTCTAGAAAGTTTTCTTCGAGTTGAGTGTTTGAACGGTTACTTATTGCGACGGTGTGCGCGCCACCTTAGTAATAAGTGAACGGAATAACATCCTAAAGTTTCCCTTCTTTCGTACTCTTCTCGTGTCTACCTTGAGTCTTTTCAAAGGTTTGATTTCTCGTACTACCTCCTTCACACGGGTTAGAAAAGGGGATTGTACAACGTTATACTGACTAATATGATTTGTGTAGATGGCGATTATAAGGCGAGTTCCAACAAAGAGGGAAGTACTCATGGAACATGCAAAGGGAATGAGAGCTCAGATGAAGTTCATACGTCGTAAGATGGACTCAGAAGAAAATGGTGAATTCACAAATCCCGGGGGCTCAAGAAGAGTTTCATCACGAAGCTCATGTACCTCCAGTTGACGTAGTGGTGTCTGAAGGGAGCGGAGAAAATGTCGAATAAAATGTCGGAGAAAATGTTGGAGAGAACGAGAGTCAAATGGCCCAAGAAACGGTGGGACAAAAACTAGATAGACTCATAGAGTTAATGATAGCTGCAGTTCCACACATGGTTCCGTCCGCACATAGTGTCTCTGTCATAGCCCCGAACCAGAACCAGACGGCCCAGGGACCGATTGCGACTGCACTACGGACCGAGAGTGTAGAAGCTCAAGAAGTACCTGATAGGCTATGGGCAAATTTTATGAGGAGAAGAGAACCACTGTACTCAGGGAAGGACCCCAAGGCCGACCCGATAGTATTCCTCGATGAAGTTGAAGACTTAATGTTCACATTGGGATGCGTGGAGACGCAGGGCGTCAACTTGGTAGGCGCACGACTAGTGGATGATGCAGCGGTGTGGTGGAGGAATTTTAGGAAAAATCGTCCCCCGATGTCACCACCAATGACTTGGGGAGGGTTCAGAGCGACATTCATTGAGAAATTTATGCCTAATACGCGCAAGGATGCGCTCAGACGGGAGTTTGAACAATTGAAGCAAGGTGACGCGGTGTACAAGAATATGATACACGATTCGTGAGGTTATCGGCATACAACACACATGTCGTCCTACGAAATGGATAGAGTCAGCGATTTGTAGAGGTTTAAACCCAACATAGCGAAGAAGGTGGTGACGTTAGCCAACGATCGAACTTATCTTCGATTGTCGATATGACTTTGAGGTAGAAGGTTTCGCTAAAGCAAAAGAGAATATTCGCAGAAGAGATTTGGACGTCGTGATCATTTAACGAGTCAAAATCGAAGCGGGAGTTTAGTAAAGGGATCTTCAGACCGAACCAATCAATGGGCGATCTTATTTCAAGCCTAAGGGGCAGTTGGTCTAATTACCAAGGTAGCAAGGACAAGGCCACCAACCCTAACACGGGAGGTGACAAACCGATTTGTAAGATTTGTCAAAGGAAACAATGGAGAATGTCGGCTCTTAACGAAGACATGTTATAATCGTGGAGAGTCATGCCACTATGCCGTGGATTGCAAGAAAAGGACCCAAACTCAATCTATTCAGGGGAGGTCAGAAGCAACCACAGCTGCCTACAGGGGAAATCAGGGAAACCAACCATGCCAGAGTCAGGGAGGTCAACAACCCAACAATTCTAATCGGCTTTACGCTTTGCCCGGAGGAATGGCGAAGCATCTAATGCGGTGGTCACGTATATTTTGCTAGTCTCGAGTATTCCTGCATTTGTATTATACGATCCCGATTCTACATTTTCATATGTGTCAATGAGCTTTGCTAAGAATTTACACGTAGAACCTTCTTATTTAAGTGAACCTTTTGAGGTTATGACACCGATGGGGCCTCAATTTGGGCCTCTCGGGTGGTAAATAATTTCCATTAGAAGTGAATGGCAGGGGAACAATGGTGAACCTAGTACTACTTGATATGGTAGACTTCGACGTCATTTTGGGTATGGATTGGTTGTCGGCATGTTATGCCATGTTAGATTGTCGGCGAAAGATAGTGAGATTAACTTTTCCTGAGAACCGAAGTTGTTATAAGGGTAGGATTGGAATATCCTCAGTCGGTTTATTTCCTACCTTGGGGCTCAAAAGTTATTGAGAAGTCACGAGTGAAATGCATATCTGGCTAATATAGTGGATACCCAAAAAGAATCCCCAGCAGTGAATGATGTCCCCATTGTTCGAAATTTTCCGGAGGTTTTCCCTGAAAATCTTCCAGGCCTTCCTCCGGATAGAGAAGTGGAGTTTGCTATAGAGTTAATTCCGGGTACAAGACCCATTTCTATTCCTCCATATCGAATGGCCCGGTGAATTGAGGAGTTAAAAGAACAATTGAAGGATCTTACGGATAAAGGCTTTATAAGGCCTAGTGTTTCCCGCAGGGTGCACGATCTGTTTGTGAAAAAGAAAGACGGATCGCTCCGAATGTGCATCGATTATCGGCAGCTCAATAACGTCACGATCAAGAACCGATACCCATTACCAAGAATCGATGATCTTTTTGACCAACTTCAGGGAGCTAGTTATTTTTCCAAGATTGATCTCCGTTCGGGATATCACCAGCTGAAAATAAATCCAGATGATATATCCAAAACAGCCTTTAGAACCCGATACGACCATTATGAGTTCTTGGTCATGTCTTTTGGATTAACCTCAGTTTTTATGGATTTAATGAACAGAATCTTCAAACCATTCCTAGATTTGTTCGTGATCGTGTTCATAGATGATATCCTAATCTACAGTAAGAGTGTTGAAGAACATGAAGAGCATCTGAGGGTAGTGCTTCAAGTCTTGAAACAGGAGAAACTATATGCTAAATTTTCAAAGTGTGAATTTTGGTTGGAAAAGGTAGCCTTTTTGGGTGTTGTGTCAAGGATGGAATTATGGTAAACCCCGTAAGATAGAAGCGGTGAAGAAGCTGGACAAACCGACCACTCCGGCTGAGGTTAGAAGTTTCTTGGGTTTGGTAGGTATTATAGAAGATTCGTAAAAGGTTTTTATAGTCTTGCTGCTCCCTTGACCCGGTTGACTAAAAAAGCGGTTAAGTACCAGTGGTCAGAAGCATGTGAAGCAAGTTTTCAGAAACTAAAGGAATTGTTGACTACTGCACCAATCCTAACCTTACCATCGGGACAAGAAGGGTTCACAGTCTTTTGCGATGCCTCTAGAGTTGGGTTAGGATGTGTCTTGATGCAGTTTGGAAAGGTTATTGCGTATGCATCTAGACAGTTGAAGATACATGAGAAGAATTACCCAACACATGACTTGGAATTAGCTGCGGTGGTGTTTGCCTTACGAATATGGAGACATTATTTGTATGGTGTGCATGTGGACATATTTACAGATCATAAGAGTTTGCAGTACATAACCACGCAGAAGGATTTGAATATCCGACAAAGAAGATGGTTAGAGTTGCTTAAGGATTATGACCTTAGTATTCTTTACCATCCTGGGAAATCCAACGTGGTGGCTGACTCGATGAGAGATCAATGGGCAGCTTGGCCCATTTGGCAATACAAAAGAGGGGTATTGTTCGTGAGGTACAAAGATTGGGAAACCTCGGGGTTAGCTTAACTGAGATCGGTGAAGGTAGGGTGGTGGTACATGATACCTCGCAGTCTGCCTTAGCTTCAGAAATAAAAGAAAGTCAGTTTGAGGATACAGAGTTTGTTGGATTTCGGGAGAGGATCCAACATGGAAAACCTTCACAGTTTACATTGGGAGATAATGACGGAACCCTTCGGTATAAGGGTAGGTTAAGTGTTCCTAAGGTAAAGGATATAAGGAGGAAGATCTTAGATGAGGGTTACAACACAAGATATTCCATTCATCCAGGATCAACAAAAATGTATCAGGACCTCAAGGCAAATTACTGGTGGGACGGGATGAAGATAGACGTTGCGGAGTTTGTCGGGAGGTGTCTTATATGTCAGCAGGTGAAAGCTGAACATCAAAAACCTGGCGGATTACTTCAGGACATTGGAGTCCCCATGTGGAAATGGGAGGCGATTCATATGGATTTCGTAACTGGTCTACCGAAAACTCGGGAGGTGTCTTATAACGACTTGTTTCGTTTTAAGAATGTATAAGTCCCTTAGTTAGGGGAAAAGTATGATTTTACTAAAGTGTAGAGTTAATATAACAACTTTATGGAAAGTTGGTTTATTAGCTTCATAAAAGGTTAATGAGAAGAGATTTACTCTAAGTAAGATAAGTATATGAAGAGGCAAATTGGTTTTAAGGCATCAATTGCCCAAGAGTTTTATGTATAAAGAAGAGTCATTTTTTTAAAAGAGTTGAAGCATGTAGTACTTGGGTTAAACTCCCGGTGTTCTTTTATTAAAGATATGATTAAGTGCCTTAAGTAAACTAAAATGAGAGGGTGTATGAACAAGACTAATAAGAAGTTATAAGTTTTCTTAACTTATTTATGATTAAATGAAAGTTGGTTTATTAGCTTCATAAAAGGTTAATGAGAAGAGATTTACTCTAAGTAAGATAAGTATATGAAGAGACAAATTGGTTTTAAGGCATCAATTGCCCAAGAGTTTTATGTATAAAGAAGAGTCATTTTTTTAAAAGAGTTGAAACATGTAGTACTTGGGTTAAACTCCCGGTGTTCTTTTATTAAAGATATGATTAAGTGCCTTAAGTAAACTAAAATGAGAGGGTATATGAACAAGACTAATAAGAAGTTATAAGTTTTCTTAACTTATTTATGATTATGATATGATGACAGTTTGAGATAGGGTAAGAGTATATCTGAGGGGCAAGCCCCAAGATCGTTATACCACCTACTCCAGGGTAAGAGTATGTCTGAGGGGCAAAGCCACAAGATCGTCATACCACATTCTTCAGTGTAAGAGTATATCTGAGGGGCAAGCCCCAAGATCGTTATACCATCCGCTTCGGTGTAGAGTATATCGAGGCAAGCCCAGATCGTTATACCATCCGCTCGGGGTAAGAGTATATCCGGCGGAAAGTCCCCAAGATCGTTATACCACATTGCCCGTGGATTTGCTACCCACGATCGAGGAATACCTCATGCGAGTCCTAATGGGCTTATGCGGGTGAAATAGTCTCACGCGGTAGTCTGACTATCACGAGAATACCTCATGCGGGTCCACGGGACTATGCGGCGTGAAATAGTCCCGAGTAGGGTGCTTATTGATACTACGGGCGAGTACCTGTTTTGATCCTAAGGCCCCTATTTTATGCAGATTATATATATATACTTGTCACTCTCATTGTTAGTAAGGCCTGATAAAAGGTATTTTGATTTTCTTCCATGACTCCACTACTTTTAGACTTATGATATCATTATTACAAAGATTTTCCAGCTTTACATACTTGGTACATATTGTGTACTGACCCCCTTCCTCGGGGGCTGCGTTCATGCCGCAGGTAAGGGTAAGCAGATTGTGGATCCTCGTTCTTAGGATCATTATTCCGGTGTCAGAAGCTCCATTCCTCCGGAAGCTTGTTTATTGGTACGGATATTCCCTGATGCTATAGGTATTTTGTACATTCAGGGGTATGGCGGTATTTGTCCATACTTATTTGTTATCTTTAAGTGCGGTCACATATATGTTTTGGGCTATAAGAACCAGTTGTACTACTCTACTTTGTTTAAGTATGTTTTATGGAAGACAATCTTATCGGCTGGCCAGTGATGTTTACCCTTTTTATAAAGTTATGTGTTATGTATGTTCCGCTACTATTCTATGACATATACGGCGGTACCCGGTGAGTACCGATGCGGCCGAGGTTGGGTCGTGACAAAAGTGGTATCGAGCGATTAGTCCTCGGAAAGTGTCCTGAGGCGTGTCTAGTAGAGTCTTGATTATCGGTGTGTCGTGCACCACATCTATAATCGTGAGGCCGCGAGATATTTAGGATTGGTTTCCATTCTTTCACTCTAAGATCGTGCAATAGAGTGAGTTATAGGTTGAACCTCTCGATGTTTTCCTTTATGTATCGCTTATGCCTCACGCAAGGCAACCGCGGCCCATAAGGCAAGGCGGTGAGAGTCTTTGCTAGTGGGACGGAGAGTCACGAGGCCTGAGCCCGATCCTTACGAGAGATGATGTTTAGGCGGCGAGTTCCACATCGTCGCCCGGCCTCAGCAGTTCGAGGCGGCGAACGCGGCTCACGAGACCGCGATGCGGAGCCTCGATCCCACGTGGTCGAGTCGATCACGAAGATTACGGGAGCGGTCGATTCGATCGACCAAGCATAGTGGCGAGCGGCGACAGCGAAGCGGCGGCCAACCCTAGAGCCGACATTTTACGGATTCGGGATTTCTTGGGTTGTCACCCACCCGAGTTCTATGGTTCGAGATTTGAGGAGGATCCGCAGGAGTTTGTCCGGCGATTCTGACGGACCATGCAGTCCTTAGGGCATCGGAGGCGAGTGCATTATACTAGCTTACAGGTTACGCGATATTGCGTTGAACCGGTTTTGAGTCATGGGTATTGTCGAGGGGTGATGATGCTCTTCCAGCTGATTGGGAGGAGTTCACGGAGGCGTTCCTAGACCACTTCTTGCCTCCTGAGGTGAGGAGAGCCCGATTAGATAGGTTCTTGACCTTGAGACAGGATGGGAGGACTATCAGGGAGTACAGCGTGGAGTTCGACTCCTTGGCCAGATATGCGCACACCATAGTAGCTGACATAGCAGACAGGGTTCATCGATATGTGATGGGGTTAGACCGTCATATGATTACTGCATGCTTGGGGGTGGCTCTTCACCGAGGATGGATATTGCGGAGATGCAGCGCACGCCGCGAGGATTGAGGCGAGAGCGGGATCGAGATAGATTTGGGCGGCCCAAGAGGCGAAGCGAGTTCTCAGGGCACTTTTCGAGGCGGGCAGCCTCAGCAGCAGACTAGGTCTACATTCCAGCCAGCACAGAGTGCTCCTTCTCAATTTTCCGGCAGGAGGTCTGATCAGCAGGGTTATTCAGGAGCAGGTCAGGGCTCCAGGACTTCAGGTTTTCAGGGAGGCAGAGACCAGCACCAATCGAGACCACCTACCGGTGCGTTCGATCGATAGGTCTCATCCGGCGAAGTCTGCGTATGGGTTCGGAGCATGCTACTCTTGTGGCAGCGGCGAGGCCATCGAAGAAGGATTGTCCGTCCTTAGGCGGCGGGGCGATGCAGTTCAGCCGGCGGTGCATTGCGAGATCTTCATCTTCGATGGTTAGACGCCCGAGGCGAGTACTTATGGGCGGCGAGCGCGGCGAAGGTCGTGGTAGGGGTTCGATTCTAGCGGTCCTCGAGCGCATATATGCTATGTCGGTCAGCGGGACGGGGCATCCCGGATGTCGCCACAGTACATTATTGGTTTCTTGCTGTGATGTATATGCTTTGATAGATCTAGGTTCTACCTTGTCCTACATATCTCCTTATATTGCCAGTAGAATAGGGATAGACCCGAGTCCATAAGACCTTTTGAGGTGGCTACGCGATGAGTGATTCATGGTAGGCGGCGGGTGTATAAGGCTTGCCCTGTGACTATAGATAGCCGTCAGACTTTAGCCGACTTGATAGAGTTGGATATGACAGACTTTGATGTGATTATGGGTATGGATTGGCTAGCATCTTGCTATGCCAACGTGGACTGTAGAGAGAGATTAGTTCGGTTCGGTTCCGTGGCCGTTCGAGTGGAAGGGAATCTGCATCGCCGAGGGGTAAGTTTATTTCTTACCTCAAGGCTAGGAAGATAGTGCGGAAAGGGTATATCTACCATATGGTTCGGGTATTCGAAATCGAGGTGAGATCTGGACCTTGATCGATTCCGGCCGTTAGGGAGTTTCGGGCGTATTCCCGGATGAGTTTCGGGTATCCTCCCGAGAGGAGATTGAGTTTTGCATTGATTTGGCGCGGATACTCGACCGATATCTATTCCGCCATACAGGATGGAACCTGCCGAGTTGAAGGAGTTGAAGGACCAGCTGAAAGATTTGCTGGAGAAAGGCTTTATTAGGCCAAGTGTTTCTCCCCGGGAAGCGGTGTTATTTGTAAAGAATAAGGATGGGGCCGCGTATGTGTATTGATTCTGACGGTGAACAAGGTGACTATCAAAAACAGATATCCTCCCAGATTGACGATTTGTTTGACGATTTCGAGTGCAAAGTGTTTTTCCAAGATATACTGCGATGCCGTTATCATCAAAGTGCGAGTTAGAGAGATAGATATCCCAAAGACGACATTCAGGACCCGGTATGGGCACTATGAGTTCAGGGTGATGTCTTTCGGGTTGACCAACGCCCTAACAGTATTCATGGATTTGATGAATATGGTGTTTAGGCAATTCTTGGATATGTTCGTTATAGTGTTTATTGATGATATCTTGGTGTATTAGCGCCTGCAGCGAGCATCTGATCATTTGAGGCGGTATTGGGAGTCCTCCGAGGCCGCAATTGTATGCCAAGTTCTCGAAATCTGAGTTACGGTTGGCGTCGGTGGCTTTCTTAGGACATGTTATCGGGTAAGCGGTATTCGGGTTGTCTGACTAAGATTGAGGCGATCAGACTTGGCGCACCACTACAGCGGAGAGTGCAACTTTTTGGGCCTTGCAGGTTATTATCGGAGGTTTGTAGAGAAGTTTGCTTCTATTTCAGCACCTTTGACTAAGCTGACTCAGAAGGCAGCTATGTTCCGGTGGACGGATACTTGTGAGGAAAGTTTCCAGTTGCTAAAGGAGAAGTTGACGACCGCCCCAGTTCTTACTCTTCCAGAGTGCTTAGATGGATATGTGGTTTCTTGTGACGCGTCAGGTGTCGGGCTTGGGTGCGTGCTGATGCGGCCGCGGGGTTATAGCTTATGTATCTCGGCGGCTTAGGAAGCATGAGAAGAACTATCCACACATGACTTGGAGTTGGCGCTGTGATTCATGCCTTGAAGATCTGGAGACATTATTTATATGGAGTTCATGTGGACATTTACACAGACCACAAGTGTCTCCAGTACATCTTCAGCAAGAGGGAGCTGAACTTGCGGCAGAGACGTTGGTTGGAGCTACTTAAGGATTACAATGTTGATATTCTGTACCACCCAGGGAAGGCCAATGTAGTTGCAGATGCCCTTAGTCGCAGATCGATGGGTAGTCCATGCGATGTTCAGCCATAGAAGAGGGATATGGTCCGAGAGTTACATCAGCTAGCGAGCCTTGGGGTTCGTTTGGTTGATTCTGATAGTGACGGAATTCGGGTTCGAGAGGTTGCCGAGTCTTCCATCGTCGAGGAGGTGAAGAGGCGACAGTATGAGGATCCGATTTTGGTACGGTACCGAGATGCAGCTCTCCAGAAGGAGAAGAGTCTATTTGAGGTAGCGCCTGATGGAGTGCTAAGATTCGAGGGCCGGTTGTGTGTTCCCGATGTGACAGGACTTCGTCAGCAGATTCTGGGGGACGCTCACAGTGCTCGTTATTCTATTCAGCCGGGGTTGACTAAGATGTATCATGACCTCAGATGCGTGTATTGGTGGGATGGCCTTAAACGGGATGTTGCGGAGTTCGTGGCGTAGTGCCCGAATTGCCAGCAGATTAAGGTTGAGCACCAGAAGCCCGGTGGGCTGTTGCAGGCTATTGATATTCCGACTTGGAAGTGGGAGGTGATAAATATGGATTTTATTACAGGGCTACCTACCACTCAGAGTCGGCAGAAGTCGTATGCAGATCATCGGCGTCGAAACTTGGAATTTGAGATAGATGATTGGGTTTTTCTAAAGGTATCGCCCATGAAGGGCGTGATGAGATTTGGAAAGAAGGGGAAGCTTAGCCCAATGTACTTTGGGCCGTATCAGATTGTCCGTAGAGTAGGCAGGGTTGCCTATGAGTTAGATCTGCTGTTCGATTTGGAGGCGGTACATCCAGTTTTCCATGTGTCCATGTTGCGGAAATATATTGGAGATCCATCTAGAGTGCACCCGGTTCATGATGTCCAAGTGACAAAGGAGTTATCGTATGAGGAGAGTCCCATAGCGATACTCGATCGTCAGGTTAGACGACTTCGGACGAAAGACGTGGCTTCCGTCAAGGTCCTATGGCAGAACGAGAACAGGGAGGAAATGACGTGGGAAGCAGAGGATGACATGATGAAGAAGTACCCTCACCTATTTCCTATACCTCCAGGTAACCCACCTTCCTGCTTGTTATTTTTGATTTAGCATTTACGCTTCAGTATGTTGTAGCTCGTGGAGCTTCTTTATTGCAAAAGAATAGTTAAGGGGGTCTATGTCGATGTTGTGATTTGAGTAAGCCTAGAAGGAACATTCGGGACGAATGTTTCTAAGGGGGGAGAATGTTATACCCCGTAGTTCTGACCCTACGTATGAGAGCGTACGAAAGCATGTAAGACTTAAAAATTTCCAAAAGATAGGTTGACGGATTATTCCGGACGGGTTTTAGTAAACTTTGAGGCGGGTTATGACCCGGTACATTGAGAGTTCCTAAGTGTTTCAAAGGCCTATGGCGTAGTTCGTGGAGTCTAGATTCCAACGCAATCAACCGTTCGTCGATAGGACGTCGGAGTAGAAAGTTATGAGAGTTACAAGTTCAGTGCGCAGTCGGACAAAAATGTGTTTCGGACAAAGGCGACAGGGCCGCGGCGCCGGATGCAGGGCCGCGGCGCTGAAAGTACTGAGGGGTCGCTGAAGTTGCAGCGCCGCGCCTGAGACAGCAGGCGCGGCTCGAATGTTCGAGAGGCTGCGGAGGTTTACGCGCCTTGGCCGTGGACAGCGCCGAGGCGGGATTTTGGGCGGAAAAACTTAGGAAAAGTCAGATTTTTCTTTTAAAAGACCTTGGGAGGGTGACAAGTGTCCCCCCCATCTGATTTCTTGCATGCAATATATTGACCAAGTCTTGAAGACTTGGTCATCTTCCAATTTCTCTCTCTCTCTAAAGTTTAAGCTCCCACTTCTCTCTAAAATTCCAAGAGATATTTTAGCCTTAGGAGAAATTTGAAAAGAAAAAGGCAAGAAGGAAACTTGTGGCTATCTTGTGAAGGTTGTTGTGGTGGTATTCTTGGAAAGGAGGCTAGCAAAATTGTTGGAATAAATTTGGCTAAAGCTCTAAGGTAATGGTTCCTCCTTTATAATTAGTTTTTAGTGTTGCATGTTAAGAAGAAAGAACTTGTGGTAGTAAATAATGCTCTTAGACTCATTGCATGTAAGAACTATGGTTTGAATGTGAAGGAATTAGTTAAGAAGATATTATGAGCATGTTGTAGCCTAAAAACTACCTTAGAATTGTTAAGTGAATTGTTGTACCTTATGGGGCAGAATTTTACACACCCAAGTTTAGGTGTGTAATCCCCTTTGAAATGTTGGATTGTTGAGCCTTAAATGTGGCGTTTGGATGATAAATTCGGCCTTGTGAAAGATGGCAAAGTATGTAGAAACAAAGGAAATGCTGCCCAATTTTCCATAGAATTTAGTGGCTTTGAGTTTAGATTATTCTACATTGAAATTAGAGGTTAATAAACGTATCATGATTATTTTAGATTGACATATTACTTGCGGTAGTTTGGACTTAGCAAGTGGATTGATCAAAAAGATATGTGAAGCTTTCCTATATTTTGAGCATGAATAGATGAAACTATGTAGTACGGTAGACGTACAAGATTTGGCATTCTTACTTGTTTTAAGTATATAATGACTTGTTTCGTTTTAAGAATGTATAAGTCCCTTAGTTAGGGGAAAAGTATGATTTTACTAAAGTGTAGAGTTAATATAACAACTTTATGGAAAGTTGGTTTATTAGCTTCATAAAAGGTTAATGAGAAGAGATTTACTCTAAGTAAGATAAGTATATGAAGAGGCAAATTGGTTTTAAGGCATCAATTGCCCAAGAGTTTTATGTATAAAGAAGAGTCATTTTTTAAAAGAGTTGAAGCATGTAGTACTTGGGTTAAACTCCCGGTGTTCTTTTATTAAAGATATGATTAAGTGCCTTAAGTAAACTAAAATGAGAGGGTATATGAACAAGACTAATAAGAAGTTATAAGTTTTCTTAACTTATTTATGATTAAATGAAAGTTGGTTTATTAGCTTCATAAAAGGTTAATGAGAAGAGATTTACTCTAAGTAAGATAAGTATATGAAGAGGCAAATTGGTTTTAAGGCATCAATTGCCCAAGAGTTTTATGTATAAAGAAGAGTCATTTTTTTAAAAGAGTTGAAACATGTAGTACTTGGGTTAAACTCCCGGTGTTCTTTTATTAAAGATATGATTAAGTGCCTTAAGTAAACTAAAATAAGAGGGTATATGAACAAGACTAATAAGAAGTTATAAGTTTTCTTAACTTATTTATGATTATGATATGATGACAGTTTGAGCTAGGGTAAGAGTATAACTGAGGGGCAAGCCCCAAGATCGTTATACCACCTACTCCAGGGTAAGAGTATGTCTAAGGGGCAAGCCCCAAGATCGTCATACCACATTCTTCAGTGTAAGAGTATATCTGAGGGGCAAGCCCCAAGGTCGTTATACCATCTGCTTCAGTGTAAGAGTATATTTGAGGGGCAAGCCCCAAGATCGTTATACCATCTGCTTCAGGGTAAGAGTATATATGAGGGAAAAGTCCCCAAGATCGTTATACCACCTGTTCCGTGGATTTGCTACCCACGATGCGAGGAATACCTCATGCGAGTCCTTATGGGCTTATGCGGGTGAAATAGTCCCATGCGGTAGTACACCTATGCGAGAATACCTCATGCGGGTCCACAGGACTATGCGGGTGAAATAGTCGAGAGTAGGGTGCTTATTGATACTACGGGCGAGGTACCCTGTTTTGATCCTAAGGCCCCTATTTTATGCAGTATTATATATATATACTTGTCACTCTCATTGTTAGTAAGGCACAGTAAAAGGTATTTTGATTTTCTTCCATGACTCCAGCTTACTTTTAGACTTATGATATCATTATTACAGTATTTTCCAGCTTTACATACTTGGTACATATTGTGTACTGACCCCCTTCCTCGGGGGCTGCGTTCATGCCGCAGGTAAGGGTAAGCAGATTGTGGATCCTCGTTCTTAGGATCATTATTCCGGTGTCAGAAGGTCCATTTATCCGGAAGCTTGTTTATTGGTACGGATATTCCCTGATGCTATAGGTATTTTGTACATTCGTGGTATGGCGGTATTTGTCATACGCTTGTTATCTTTAGAGGTCCGCGGTCACATATATGTTTTGGGCTATAAGAACCAGTTGTACTACTCTACTTTGTTTAAGTATGTTTTATGGAAGACAGTCTTATCGGCTGGCCAGTGATGTTTACCCTTTTTATAAAGTTATGTGTTATGTATGTTCCGCTACTATTCTCTGACATATACAGCGAAGTACCCGGTAGGTACGATCAGCGGCCGAGTTGGGTCGTGACAAAAGTGGTATCGAGCGATTAGTCCTCGGAAAGTGTCCACGACCGTGTCTAGTAGAGTCTTGATTATCGGTGTGTCGTGCACCACATCTATAATCGTGAGTGCGAGGATATTTAGGATTGGTTTCCATTCTTTCACTCTAAGATCGTGCAATAGAGCTGAGTTATAGGTTGAACCTCCTCTGATGTTTTCCTTTATGTATCAGTTATGCCTCCACGCAAGGCAACCGCGGCCTAGAAGGGCAAAGGCGGTGAGGTCTGCTAGTGGGGACGGAGAGTCACGAGGCACGAGCCCGATCCTTACGAGATGATGTTTAGGCGGCGAGTTCCACGTCGTCACCAAATTCAGCGAGTTGGCGGCGGACGCGGCCTGCGAGACGCGATGCGGAGCCTCCAGTCCACAATGGTCCGAGTACGAAGATTACGAGAGCGGTCGATTCGACAGCATAGTGGCGGCGGCGCCGAAGCGAGCAGCGGCAACCCTAGGCCAAGCCATTTCTGATTCGGATTTCTTGGGTTGTCACCCACCCGAGTTCTATGGTTCGAGATTTGAGGAGGATCCGCAGGAGTTTGTCGGCGATTCTGACGGACCATGCAGTCCTTAGGGCATCGGTAGATGCAGTTATACTAGCTTCTTACCGGTTCTGCGATATTGCGTTGAATCGGTTTGAGTCATAGGTATTGTCGAGGTGAGATGCTCTTCCAGCTGATTGGGAGGAGTTCACGGAGGCGTTCCTAGACCACTTCTTGCCTCCTGAGGTGAGGAGAGACCGCATAGATAGGTTCTTGACCTTGAGACAGGATGGGAGGACTATCGTGAGTACACCGAGTTCGACTCTGGCGAATATCGCACACCATAGTAGCTGACATGGCAGACCTGGTTCATCGATATGTGATGGGTTAGACCGTCATATGATTACTGCATGCTTGGGGGTGGCTCTTCACCGAGATGGATATTGCGAGATGCAGCGCATTTACGAGGGATCGAGGACGAGAGAGCAGATCGAATAGATTTGGGCCAGCCCAAGAGGCGAGGCAGCGAGTTCGTGGCGATTTCGAGGCGGGCAGCCTCAGCAGCAGACTAGGTCCACATTCCAGCCAGCACAGAGTGCTCCTTCTCAGTTTTCCGGCAGGAGGTCTGATCAGCAGGGTTATTCAGGAGCAGGTCAGGGCTCCAGGACTTCAGGTTTTCAGGGAGGCAGAGACCAGCACCAATCGAGACCACCTACCTCTCGGTGCGTTCGATGCGGTAGGTCTCATCCGGGCGAGTGCCGTATGGGTTCGGGAGCATGCTACTCTTGTGGCCAGCGGGGCCATCTGAAGAAGGATTGTCCGTCCTTAGGCGGCGGGAGCGTTACGGTTCAGCCGACGGGGTCTGTTGCGGGATCTTCATCTTCGATGGTTAGACGCCCCGGAGGCGTGGTACTTATGGGCCAGCGCGGCGCAGAGGTCGTGGTAGGGTTCCATTCTAGCGGTCCTCGATCAGATATATGCTATGTCGATCGACAGACCGAGGCGTCCCGCATGTCGCCACAGTACATTATTGATTTTTTGCTGTGATGTATATGCTTTGATAGATCCAGGTTCTACCTTGTCCTACATATCTCCTCATATTGCCAGTAGAATAGGGATAGAGCCCGAGTCCATAAGACCTTTTGAGGTAGCTACGCGATGAGTGATTCGATGGTAGGCGAGCGGTGTATAAGGCTTGCCTGTGACTATAGATAGCGTCGATTCTAGCCGACTTGATAGAGTTGGATATGACGGACTTTGATGTGATTATGGGTATGGATTGGCTAGCATCTTGCTATGCCAACGTGGGTATGAGAGAGATTAGTTCGGTTCGTTTCGGCGAGCCGGTGCCAGTGGAAGGGAATCTTTGCGTCGCCGGGGTAAGTTTATTTCTTACCTCAAGGCTAAGAAGATGGTGCGGAAAGGGTATATCTACCATATGGTTCGGTATTCGACATCGAGGTGAGATCTGACCTTGATCGATTCGGCCGTTAGGGAGTTTCGGGCGTATTCCCGGATGAGCTTCCGTATCCTCCCGAGAGGAGATTGAGTTTTGCATTGATTTGGCGCGGATACTCGACCGATATCTATTCCGCCATACGAGGATGCACCGCCGAGTTGAAGAGTTGAAGGACCGGTGAAAGATTTCTTTGGAGAAAGGCTTTATTAGGCCAAGTGTTTCTCCCCGGGAGCACCGGTGTTATTTGTAAAGAAGAAGGATGGGGCCAGCGTATGTGTATTGATTACGAGCGGTGAACAAGGTAACTATCAAAAATAGATATCCCCTCCCCAGGATTGACGATTTGTTTGACCAGTTTCAGGGTGCAAAGTGTTTTTCCAAGATATACCTGCGGTCTGGTCATCATCAGGTGCGAGTTAGAGAGATAGATATCCCAAAGACGGCATTCAGGACCCGGTATGGGCACTATGAGTTCAGGGTGATGTCTTTCGGGTTGACCAACGCCCCAACAATATTCATGGATTTGATGAATATGGTGTTTAGGCCATTCTTGGATATGTTCGTTATAGTGTTTATTGATGATATCTTGGTGTATTCGCGCGCAGCGGAGCATCTGATCATTTGAGGCGGTATTAGAGTCCTCCGAGACCGGCGATTGTATGCCAAGTTCTCGGTCACGAGTTAGTTGGCGTCGGTGACTTTCTTAGGACATGTTATCGGGCCGACGGTATTCGGGTTGATACTGACTAAGATTGATCTGATCAAGACTTGGCACTCCACTACAAGCGGAGTGCGCGGCTTTGAGCCTCGCGAGTTATTATCGGAGGTTTGTAGAGAAATTTGCTTCTATTTCAGCACCTTTGACTAAGCTGACTCAGAAGGAAGCTATGTTCCGGTGGACGGATACTTGTGAGGAAAGTTTCCAGTTGCTAAAGGATAAGTTGACGACCGCCCCAGTTCTTACTCTTCCATAGGGCTTAGATGGATATGTGGTTTACTGTGACGCGTCAGGTGTCGGGCTTGGGTGCGTGCTGATGCAGCACGGCAGGGTTATAACTTATGTATCTCGACAACTTAGGAAGAATGAGAAGAACTATCCCACACATGACTTGGAGTTGGCAGCAGTGATTCATGCCTTGAAGATCTGGAGACATTATTTATATGGAGTTCATGTGGACATTTACACAGACCACAAGAGTCTCCAGTACATCTTCAGCCAAAGGGAGCTGAACTTGCGGCAGAGACGGTGGTTGGAGCTACTTAAGGATTACGATGTTGATATTCTATACCACCCAGGGAAGGCCAATGTAGTTGCAGATGCCCTTAGTCGCAGATCGATGGGTAGTGCAATGCGATGTTCACCATAGAAGAGGATATGGTCCGAGAGTTGCATCAGTTAGCGAGCCTTGGGGTTCGCTTGGTTGATTCCGATAGTGTGATTCGGGTTCGAGAGGTTGCCGAGTCTTCCATCGTCGAGGAGGTGAAGAGGCGACAGTATGAGGATCCGATTTTGGTACGGTACCGAGATGCAGCTCTCCAGAAGGAGAAGAGTCTATTTGAGGTAGCGCCTGATGGAGTGCTAAGATTCGAGGGCCGGTTGTGTGTTCCCGATGTGACAGGACTTCGTCAGCAGATTCTGGGGGAGGCTCACAGTGCTCGTTATTCTATTCATCCGGGGTTGACTAAGATGTATCATGACCTCAGATGCGTGTATTGGTGGGATGGCCTTAAGCGGGACGTTGCGGAGTTCGTGGCGCGATGCGGTACCCGGCCAGATTAAGGTTGAGCACGAAGCCGGTGGTCATTGCGAGCTATTGCTATTCCGACTTGGAAGTGGGAGGTGATAAATATGGATTTTATTACAGGGCTACCTACCACTCAGAGGAAGTATGATTCCATTTGGGTGATTGTCGACAGGCTGACGAAATCAGCCCATTTTCTTCGATCGAGCGACGTTCTCGGTGAGACTATGCGGATTATATATTAGAGATTGTGAGGCGCGGAGTCGGTGTCGATTATATCGGATAGAGCCCGGTTCTCGGCTAACTTCCGGAGGTCTTTTGAAGGATTAGGGACAGTGAGTCTCGATCTGACGTTTCATCCTCGGGCCATCGACGGATGCGAGCGCACTATCCAGACATTTGAGGATATGCTGCGTGCTTGTGTTATTGATTTCAGGGGTAGCTGGGAGGATCATTTGCCTCTTGTGGAGTTTGCTTACAACAACATCTACCATTCCAGTGTTCAGATGACGCCTTATGAGGCCTTATACGGGAGGAAGTGCAGGTCACCGATAGGCTGGTTCGAGGTGGGAGAAGTTCAGTTAGTCGGGCGCACTTAGTTCAGTGACGATGGATAAGGTGAAGCTTATCCGGGAAGCGGTTGTTGGCGGCTCGAGTCGGCAAGTCGTATCACAGATCATCGGCGTCGACACTTGGAATTTGAGATAGATGATTGGGTTTTTCTAAAGGTATCGCCCGTGAAGGCGTGATGAGATTTGGAAAGAAGGAAGCTTATCCCAAGGTACATTGGGCGTGTCAGTTGTCGTAGAGTGGCGGGGTTGCTATGAGTTAGATCTGCCGTTCGATTTGGAGGCGGTACATCTAGTTTTCCATGTGTCCATGTTGCGGAAATGTATTGGAGATCCATCTAGAGTGCACCCGGTTCATGATGTCCAAGTGACAGATGAGTTATCGTATGAGGAGAGTCCCATAGCGATACTCGATTATCAGGTTAGACGACTTCGGACGAAAGACGTGGTTTCCGTCAAGGTCCTATGGCGGAACGAGAACAGGGAGGAAATGACGTGGGAAGCAGAGGATGACATGATGAAGAAGTACCCTCACCTATTTCCTATACCTCCAGGTAACCCACCTTCCTGCTTGTTATTTTTGACTTAGCATTTACGCTTCAGTATGTTGTAGCTCGTGGAGCTTCTTTATTGCAAAAGAATAGTTAAGGGGGTCTATGTCGATGTTGTGATTTGAGTAAGCCTAGAAGGAACATTCGGGACGAATGTTTCTAAGGGGGGGAGAATGTTATACCCCGTAGTTCTGACCCTACGTATGATAGCGTACGAAAGCATGTAAGACTTAAAAATTTCCAAAAGATAGGTTGACGGATTATTCCGGACAGGTTTTAGTCAACTTTGAGGCGGGTTATGACCTGGTACATTGCGAGTTCCTAAGTGTTTCAAAGGCCTAGGGCGTAGTTCGTGGAGTCTAGATTCCAACGCAACCAACCGTTCGTCGATAGGACGTCGGAGTAGAAAGTTATGAGAGTTACAAGTTCAGTGCGCAGTCGGACAAAAATTTGTTTCGGACAAAGCGCGAGGCGGCGCGGATGCGCAGGCGCTGAAAGTGCGAGTCGCTGAAGTTGCAGCGCCAGCGCTGAGGACAGCGAGCGCGGCGCGAAAGTTCAGAGAGGCTGCGGAGGTTTCAACGCCGCGGCGCCGACGGCGGGGCCGCGGCGGGATTTTTGGGCGGAAAAACTTAGGAAAAGTCAGATTTTTCTTTTAAAAGTGTCCCCCCCATCTGATTTCTTGCATGCAATATATTGACCAAGTCTTGAAGACTTGGTCATCTTCCAATTTCTCTCTCTCTCTAAAGCTTAAGCTCCCACTTCTCTCTAAAATTCCAAGAGATATTTTAGCCTTAGGAGAAATCTGAAAAGAAAAAGGCAAGAAGGAAACTTGTGGCTAGCTTGTGAAGGTTGTTGTGGTGGTATTCTTGGAAAGGAGGCTAGCAAAATTGTTGGAATAAATTTGGCTAAAGCTCTAAGGTAATGGTTCCTCCTTTATAATTAGTTTTTAGTGTTGCATGTTAAGAAGAAAGAACTTGTGGTAGTAAATAATGCTCTTAGACTCATTGCATGTAAGAACTATGGTTTGAATGTGAAGGAATTGGTTAAGAAGATATTATGAGCATGTTGTAGCCTAAAAACTACCTTAGAATTGTTAAGTGAATTGTTGTACCTTATGGGGCAGAATTTTACACACCCAAGTTTAGGTGTGTAATCCCCTTTGAAATGTTGGATTGTTGAGCCTTAAATGTGGCGTTTGGATGATAAATTCGTCCTTGTGAAAGGTGGCAAAGTATGTAGAAACAAAGGAAATGCTGCCCAATTTTCCATAGAATTTAGTGGCTTTGAGTTTAGATTATTCTACATTGAAATTAGAGGTTAATAAACGTATCAATGATTATTTTAAGTTGACATATTACTTGCGGTAGTTTGGACTTAGCAAGTGGATTGATCAAAAAGGTATGTGAAGCTTTCCTATCTCTTGAGCATGAATAGATGAAACTATGTAGTACGGTAGACGTACAAGATTTGGCATTCTTACTTGTTTTAAGTATATAATGACTTGTTTCGTTTTAAGAATGTATAAGTCCCTTAGTTAGGGGAAAAGTATGATTTTACTAAAGTGTAGAGTTAATATAAAAACTTTATGGAAAGTTGGTTTATTAGCTTCATAAAAGGTTAATGAGAAGAGATTTACTCTAAGTAAGATAAGTATATGAAGAGGCAAATTGGTTTTAAGGCATCAATTGCCCAAGAGTTTTATGTATAAAGAAGAGTCATTTTTTTAAAAGAGTTGAAGCATGTAGTACTTGGGTTAAACTCCCGGTGTTCTTTTATTAAAGATATGATTAAGTGCCTTAAGTAAACTAAAATAAGAGGGTATATGAACAAGACTAATAAGAAGTTATAAGTTTTCTTAACTTATTTATGATTATGATATGATGACAGTTTGAGCTAGGGTAAGAGTATATCTGAGGGGCAAGCCCCAAGATCGTTATACCACCTACTCCAGGGTAAGAGTATGTCTGAGGGGCAAAGCCACAAGATCGTCATACCACATTCTTCAGTGTAAGTGTATATCTGAGGGGCAAGCCCCAAGATCGTTATACCATCTGCTTCAGTGTAAGAGTATATCTGAGGGGCAAGCCCCAAGATCGTTATACCATCCGCCAGGTAAGAGTATATCGAGGAAAGTCCCAAGATCGTTATACCACATTAGTGGATTTGCTACCCACGATGCGAGAATACCTCATGCGAGTCCTTATGGGCTTATGCGGGTGAAATAGTCCCGTGCGGTAGTCTGACTATGCGAGAATACCTCATGCGGGTCCACGGGACTATCACGCGTGAAATAGTCCCGCGAGTAGGGGTGCTTATTGATACTACGGGCGAGGTTACCTGTTTTGATCCTAAGGCCCCTATTTTATGCAGTATTATATATATATACTTGTCACTCTCATTGTTAGTAAGGCACAGTAAAAGGTATTTTGATTTTCTTCCATGACTCCAACTTATTTTTAGACTTATGATATCATTATTACAGTATTTTCCAGCTTTACATACTTGGTACATATTGTGTACTGACCCCCTTCCTCGGGGGCTGCATTCATGCCGCAGGTAAGGGTAGCGGTGTGGATCCTCGTTCTTAGGATCATTATTAGGTGTCGAAGCTCCATTCCTCGGAAGCTTGTTTATTAGTACGGATATTCCCGATGCTATAGGTATTTTGTACATTCGTGGTATGGCGGGCCTGTCCATACGATTGTTATCTTTAAGTGCTGCGGTCACATATATGTTTTGGGCTATAAGAACCGGTTGTACTACTCTACTTTGTTTAAGTATGTTTTATGGAAGCGGACCTTATCGGTGGCGATGATGTTTACCCTTTTTATAAAGTTATGTGTTATGTATGTTCCGCTGCTATTCTCTGACATATACCTGACAGGGTACCCCGGTAGGGTACCAGTCGCGGCCCCGGGGTTGGGTCGTGACAAGAGGAAGTCACCTGGGAAGCGGAAGAGGCGATGAAAGTCAAATATCCATTCCTGTTTGACTAAGGTAATAAAAAAAATGCATTACATAGTACTTCATATGTGTGCCATTTGCGTGTCTATATGCATGTGTTACAACCTTATTCTCATTCGAGGACGAATGCTTTTTAAGGAAGGGAGAATGTGAAGCCCCAAATTTGTTACAATAACAATAAACATTATTGTGTCTATGTGATTATGTTATTATTGTGTCCATGTGATTATGTTACGACCTTGTTCACATTCGAGGACGAATGTTGCTTAAGGAGGAGAGAATGTGAAATCCGGGAAAAAATAAATAATAATATATAGTTGTGGTTGAGTTAATAAAAATATATATATATAAGAAAACAAAGAATAAATTGCATGGGATAGAGTTAGTGTTAAAGTTGGATAAATAGATAGATAAAATGAAAATAAGAAAAAAAAAAAAGAGGATGCAAGATGCACGTCCGTCCATTCCTTCCCCCCTTTTCATTTCCCCTCCAACTCTTGTCCTTCCACCTCTCATATGTTATACAAACACTTCAACTTATATAGTGTATTTAGCACAAAATAAAGTACCTAGTACAAGGAATATAAATCAGGAAAATAATCAAGTGAACAAGAAGGAAAAAAAATCAAGAAAATATCAAGGGAGGAAGGAGAACAAGAAAATTAGGGAACACTAAGGAGCAAGGACCACTTGTAGCAACCGAACCACAATCCTTTTTCACACTTACAAGGTGAGTTTTCTCACTCAGAAATTCTTGGTAATATCCTTTATTTTAAGTTCAATACATGTTAGAATAAGAATTGAGTGTTGAAAAGAAATATTGAACTTTTGATTGTTTAGACAACTAGTTGCGTCATGAACTTTACACACTGTTCTCACTGAGTTATAATTGTTAGAATTTGATGAAATTCGTAAGAGTGGTACACCTCTCTATTATGATCATATAGAACCAAAAATGAGGTAAAATGGACATACGGTTTGAATGTTATCATAGTTCAAAGTTCCTGCCTTAGATTTGGCCGAAATTCGGAAATGCATAATTACGGACTGTTTTTATTGAGTTTTACTTATTAGAATTATATGAAAATTTACATGGTTGTAAATCTCTCTGTTACGGACAGATATAGATAAAGAGTTATTAAAACGGACTTACGAGTTCAGAGTTATTGTAGTTTGAAGTTGCTACCTCGGATTCATCGGAATCCAGAAGGGCAGGACGTTGAAACGTAAAACTGTACTAATATGTGGGGAATATGAAAATTGTTGCTACATGAAAGTTCTATATCTCTTTGTTTTGGACATTTTGAGAACTTACGGGGGTCTATCTGACTTACGGATTGAGAGTTATCGCTGTTTAAAGTTTCTGCCTCGGATCTATCGAGATCCAGGAAGGGCAGCGAATAAAAGTGTAAAACTGTACCAAATGGTATGGAATATGAAAGAATGGTTCACATGGAGACGTGTATCTCTCCGTTTTCGTCGTTTTGAGATTTTATGGGACTTGAACGGGTTTACAGATTTGGAGTTATGACTATTCTAAGATTGAGTTCTGTTTAATAAAAATTCTGCCGAAACAAATCTCATATGACTGTTTTGAGGATAAATTTGTGTTAATTACCCAAAGTAGTTTTAAATGAAATTTGGTACAGTGAAAGATCCCCGTCTTTCCTTAGTTTTCGCTTGAGAAACACCCTAGTTGGAGTTATGGTTTAAAAGTTATGATCGTTACAAGTATGAATGACAGAATGTTGGGAAAGAGAATATTATTTATTCGATCTTCTGAAAAATATGAAAAGTGAATACGTGTTCACATAAATATATAATATAAACATAATGGATCGGGTTGCACGCCGCAACAAAACGTAAAGTGAATACGTGTTCACAAATACGTAAATATAATGGATCGGGTTGCACGCCGCAACAAAACGTAAAGTGAATACGCGTTCACAAATACGTAAAGATAATGGATCGTGTTGCCGTAACAAAACGTAAAGTGAATACGTGTTCACAAATACGTAAATATAATGGATCGGGTTGCACGCCGCAACAAAACGTAAAGTGAATACGCGTTCACAAATACGTAAACATAATGGATCGGGTTGCACGCCGCAACAAAACATAAAGTGAATACATGTTCACAAATACGTAAATATAATGGATCGGGTTGCACGCCACAACAAATATGAAAGATGAATACATGTTCACCTATATATAAATATGAAAAGTGAATACGCGTTCACAAATATATAAATGTAATAAACATGTGGAAATGCAGGGGAATGTCTTAACGTATAATACGAGATAAAATGAAGTGTTAGTTAAACCGAGAACTTCCTATGAGGAGTTGTTTCATATTTAAAATGTTGTAACCTGATATGTTTTTGCAATATGCTTATTACATTATAATATGATTGCACTTGAAATATTGTGGTGTTACTTTGAATTGCAGGGTAAGGTTCTCACTCAGCCCAGATGGTAGGGCTGACTCTTTATTTAACATGTTTCAGAAAAGCGTGATAGAGGAAAGGCTCCACGCCAAGGCTAACGATCGTCCCGCAGCCTCTTGTCATACCAAGTCCATTGCTTCGGGCTTGGTATTCGTCAAGTTCAGGATGTCAGTTCCAGTGTCTCGGGAAATGCCCGTGTGGAATGGTCTTCCTTCCAACTTAGAATAATCTTTGTCAGTATGTCTATGTAGAAACAATATTTGCACGAGCATGGGCTCGCGTTATGTTTTTAATAAAGTCATAAACAAATTGTTTTTTATTGTTATTTTTATTAATAGCTCCGTATTTGAATATAAGTTTAAATTTCTAAATAAAGAGAATTAAATGGTGCTCCTGGTGGAAAATAATTGTCCAGGTGCCATCACGCCCTAAGTAAAGACTTAAGAACTGTCGGGGCGTGACATAAATGAAGGAAGAAGTGTATAAATGTGTTTAAAGATGAATCGAGTCATGAATCGCCGCGGCCCGATAGGGCCGCAGCGCCAAATAGCAGGGCCACGGTGCCAACTCTCTGAAGTTTGGGCGCTGCGGCGCCTCCCTGCAGGGCCGCGACGCCGGTAGTCCAGAGGCTGCGACGGGAGACGAAAAGATATGACTCTTGGGCTGGTTTTTGAGGCATTAAACATCCATTACATCCCAAATGAATTCATCTATTATTTGGCTGAATTAACACTCCATAATCAAGGCCATTACATGGTCATTCAAGGCCATTACATGGGCAGTTGGAGAGTCATCTTCACAACACTATAAAATGAGGCCTTAGGCTCATTTGTAAAACACTTGAAATCTGAAATACTTCTTCCTCTCTTGCAATCACAAAACACTCAAAGATCTTTCTTTCAAAGCAAACACTTGAGTTCCATTTGCTCATTTGTTTGATTGTTGTTTTTATCTTGGGAGATAAGTTGTCATTACAACCGTTGAAAGGATATACGGGGCAATATTATCTTAAGGAGAGGCCCTTCTATTTGATCATTTCCAAGTTTTATTACAATTTATTGTTGTTGTTGTTGTTGTTGTTATTTTCCCATTTTACACATTACCACTCACAAACTTAAGATAATATTCGCTATTTCAACAACAACAACATGTCTGTTGAAGATCAATTCAACGCTTTGAACAACGTTAATGATCAAGACAATCTCGCTGCCTTCAATCCCAACACTCAAGGCAATGACACTGCCTACTCTCCCACTAATCCAGACATTCCAAATGCCTTCCAACCTGTTGCGTTTGGCACAACTAGTGCCCCCACTGCTCCTCAAGGCGTTCACAATGCCTATGCTCCTGCTCAAGGTACTTACAACGCCTTTGCTACTGGTCAAGGGTGTACTCCTGCTCCAACTCCCGCTGGTTTTTATTATGAACGTCCCGAAAAGTTCATGGGTACACATTTCAAGCGATGGCAGCAAAAGATGCTATTTTTCTTGACGGTTATGGGACTAAAACGTTTCCTAATCGAATACCCTCCACAAGTTGGGGATGACACGGACCCTCAGCCAAATAATTTGGCGGGAGGGGGCCAAGGTAACCATGTTGATGACGACATGAAGATGGTTCGTGAGGCATGGAAACACAGTGATTTCATGTGCAGGAACTACATTCTAAACAGTTTGTTCGATTCTCTCTACACGGTATATCGTACCGTTGAAACTGCCAAGCAGTTATGGGACAAACTACAAAAGAAGTACAACACCCAAGATGCGGGTAGTAAGAAGTTCATCATTGGGAAATTTCTAAAATTTCAAATGGTGGATAACAAAAGTGTGTCAACCCAAGTCCAAGAATTTCAAATGATTCTACATCATCTAGACTTGGAAGGATTGAAGCCCAACGAGCAATTCTTGGTTGAGGCATTAATCGAAAAGATGTCTCCCTCGTGGAATGAGTTTATGAATTACTTGAAACTCAAAACGAAGGAGATGACTTTAGACGAACTTATTGTCAAACTCCAGATACAAGAGGACAATAAGAAGGCCATGTCAAAGGGGCAACAACCCGCTGAGGCTAAGGCAAATCTGACGGAAGTCAAAGGGAATCCAAGCAAAAAATGGAAGTTCCAGAAGTATGGCCAGTCCCAAACAACTGAAAAGTTTAAGGGAACATGCCACTATTGTGGTAAAGTTGGTTATATGGCCAAAGACTGCCGCAAGCGAAAACATGATAAAGGCAAGGATAAGGTAAACATCGTCGAGGACACACTCCTAGATGATATGATTGAAGAATACTCAGCAGTGGTGCTAGAAGCAAACCTTGTTGAGAATCCGACGTAATGGTGGTTGGACACGGGTGCTACCCGTCACATTTGTTCCACTAAAGACGTTTTCTCCACGTATACACCAGTCACAGATAAGAAATTGTTCATGGGCAACAACTCCTCTTCAGTGGTGCTGGGGGAAGGAAAGGTAATTCTTAAGATGACGTCCGGAAAGGAGCTGATTCTCAAAGAAGTGATGCATGTCCCAGAAATTTGACGAAATCTAATTTCTGGAAATTTATTAGTGAATGTTGGTTTTAGACTATAGTGCTAGAGGCTAATAAGTTTATAATCACTAAAAACAGAATATTTGTAGGAAGGGGCTTCGCATGTGAAAGACTCCTTAAGGTTAATGCTACACCTATAATGCCATCTACTTAGAAAGGGGCTTCGCATGTGAAGGTCTCTTTAAGGCAAATACTGTACTTGTACTGCCTTCTATTATAAATAAAACTGAGCCTTCCTTTTACATGTTTATGTCTTCTAATTTATGGTGTCATAGATTAGATGTGTTAACGATCAATCTATATTAAGATTGGTAAAGTTGGAATCATTGCTCTCTATCGACATAAACCCCCAACATAAGTGTGAGGTGGGCATGGAGGCAAAGACTCTCCAAAAAGTTCTCTTAGATCCGTCGAAACAGAAACCGCTTCTATAGAACTCACATATATAAATAGATGTGATTTAGAACTAGAGAGGGAACAAGCCCTTTTTGACTTTCTTAGATGATGGCATAAGATTTTGCCACTTTACTTACTTAAAGTAAAAATGGAGCCTCTGAAACATCTAAACGTCACAAAGCAAATGTTATACGCCGCAGTTCTGACCCTACGTATGAGAGCGTACGAAAGAATGTAAGACTTAAAATTTTCAAAGGATAGATTGACGGATTATTCCGGACGGGTTTTAGTCAACTTTGAGGCGGGTTATGACCCGATTCATTGAGAGTTCCTAAGTATTTTAAAGGCCTAGGGCGTAGTTCGTTGAGTCTAGATTCCAACGCAACCAACCGTTCGTCAATAGGACGTCGGAGTAGAAAGTTATGAGGGTTACAAGTTCAGCGCGATCGGACGTAAATGCGTTTGAGCAAAGCGCGAGGCAGCGGCGCGGATCTGGCCGCGGCGCCAAATCTTGTAAGGGTCGCTGAAGTTTCAGCGTCGCGGCTCCGGAAGCAGGGCCGCGGCGCCGGAAGATCCGGTCGCAGAGTTGCGCGCCGTGGCGAGCCGCGGCAGGGTGGGATTTTGGGCGGAAAAACTTAGAAAAGTCGATTTCTCTTTTAAAAGGCCATGGGAGGGTGACAAGTGTCCCCATCTGATTTTGCTTGCATGGCTTATATTGACCAAGTCTTGTAGACTTGGTCATCTCTCAAACACCTTCTCTCTCTAAAAATCAGCTCCTTCTCTCTAAAACCCAAGAAAAATCTGAATAGTTTAGAACCAAAAGGAAGCTTGTAGCTAGCTTGTTGGCATTGTTGTGGTGGTGTTCTTAGCAAGGAAGCTAGCAATATTTGGAATAAGTTTTGGCTAAAACTTTAAGGTAATGATTCTTCCTTTAGATTTAGTTTTGCATGTTAAGAAGAAAGAACTTGTGGTAGTAAATAATGCGCTTAGAGTCATTGCATGCTAGAAAATGTGGTTTGGATATGAAGAATGGGTTAAGAAGAGATTATGAGCATGTTGTAGCCTAAAAACTACCTTAGAATTGTTAAGTGAATTGTTGTAAACTTATGGGCAGAATTTTGGGTATGTAATCCCCTTTGAATTGTTGGATTGATTGAACCTTAAATGTGGTGTTTGGATGATAAATTCGGCCTTGAGAAAGGTGGCAAAGTGAGTAGAAACAAAGGAAATGCTGCCCAATTTTCCATAGAATTTAGTGGCCTTGAAATTAGATTGTTCTACTTTGAGATTAGAGGTTAACAAACGTATCGTGATTATTATAGGTTGAAATATTACTTGCGGTAGTTGAGCTTAGCAAGTGGATTGACCAAAGAGGTATGTGGAGTTTTCCTATCTCTTGAGCATGAATAGATGAAGTTATGTAGTACGGTAGACGTACAAGATTTGGTATTCTTACTTGTTTTAAGTATATAATGATTTGTTTCATTTTAAGAATGTATAATTCCCTTAGTTAGGGGAAAAGTATGATTTTACTAAAGTGTAGAGTTAATATAACAACTTTATGGGAAGTTGGTTTATTAGCTTCATAAAAGGTTAATGAGAAGAGATTTACTCTAAATAAGATAAGTATATGGAGAGGCAAATTGATTTTAAGGTATCAATGGCCCAAAGGTTTTTATGTATAAAGAAGAGTCATTTTCAAAAGAGTTGAAGTGTGTAGTACTTGGGTTAAACTCCCGGTGTTCTTTTATTAAAGATATGGTTAAGTGCCTTAAGTAAACTAAAATGAGAGGGTATATGAACAAGACTAATAAGAAGTTATAAGTTTTCTTAACTTATTTATGATTATGATATGATGTGATTTGAGCTAGGGTAAGAGTATATCGAGGCAAGCCCCAGATCGTTATACCACCTTCTCGGGGTAAGAGTATGTCCGGAGGCAAGCCCAGATCGTCATACCACCTTCTCCGGTGTAAGAGTATATCGAGGCGGATCCAAGATCGTTATACCATCTGCACGGTGTAGAGTATATCGAGGCAAGCCCCAGATCGTTATACCATCCGCTCCAAGTGTAGAGTATATCCGGCGAGTACTGACCCAAGATCGTTATACCATCCGCCGGGTAAGAGTATATCGAGGAAAGTCCCCAAGATCGTTATACCACATTCGTGGATTTGCTACCCATGATGCGAGGAATACCTCACGCGAGTCCTTATGGGCTTATGCGGGTGAAATAGTCCCATGCGGTGGTACCGATCACGAGGAGTACCTCATGCGGGTCCACGGGACCCGTGCGGGTGAAATAGTCCCGAGTAGGATGGTTTTATTGATACCACAGGCGAGGTACCGTTTTGATCATGAGCCTCTATTTTATGCAGTATCATATATATATATATATATACTTGTCACTCTCATTGTTAGTTAGACACAGTAAAAGGTATTTTATTGACTTCAATGACTCCAGCTTAATTTCAGACTTATGATATCATTATTAGAGTATTTTCGACTTTACATACTTGGTACATATTGTATGCAGACCCCTTCCTGGGGCTGCGTTCAATCTGCGGTAAGGGTAGCGATGAGGATCCTCGTTCTTAGGATCACTACTCCGGTGTCGAAGCTCCATCCCCTCGGAAGCTTGTCTAGTGCGGATATTCCACGATGCTATAGGTATTTTGTACATCCAGTATGGCGGGGCCCTGTCATACGCCATTGTTATCTTTAAGTGCATGGTCACCTATGTGTTTTGGGCTATAAGAACCAGTTGTATTACTATACTTTTGTTTAAGTATGTTTTATAGAAGACAGCCTTATCGGCTGGCCAGTAATGTTTACCCTTTTCTCTAAGTAATGTGTTATGTATGTTCCGCTGCTATTCTCTGACATATACCTGACAGGGTACCCCGGTAGGGTACTAGTCGCGGCCCCGGGGTTGGGTCGTGACAAAAGTGGTATCAGAGCAGTTAGTCCTCGGAAAGTGTCCACAGACCGTGTCTAGTAGAGTCTTGATTATCGGTGTGTCGTGCACCACATCTATAATCGTGAGGTCGCAGGATATTTAGGATTGGTTTCCATTCTTTCACTCTAAGATCGTGCAATAGAGCTGAGTTATAGGTTGAACCTCCTCTGATGTTTTCCTTTATGTATCAGTTATGCCTCCACGCAAGGCAACCGCGGCCCAGAAGGGCAAGGCAGCTGAGGGTGCTGCTAGTGGGACGCGGAGAGTCACGAGGGCACAGGCCCAGTCCTTACCAGAGATGATGCTTAGGGCGGTGAGTTCCACGTCGTCGCCCGACCTCAGAGATTTTGAGGCGTGAGCGGCTCACGAGACGCGATGCGGAGCCTCGATCCAGCGATCGGGGCACGAGTACGAAGATTACGAGAGCAGTCGATTCTTGACCAAAGCATAGTGGCGGCGGCAAGCGAGTAAGCGCCAACCCTAGAAGCGATTCTGATTCGGATTTCTTGGGTTGTCACCCACCCGAGTTCTATGGTTCGAGATTTGAGGAGGATCCGCAGGAGTTCGTCCGGCGATTCTGACGGACCATGAAGGTCCTTAGGCATCGGGATCGAGTGCGTTATACTAGCTTCATCTGGGTTCTGCGATATTGCGTTGAACCGGTTTGAGTCATGGGTATTGTCGAGAGGTGAGATGCTCTTCCGGTGATTGGGAGGAGTTCACGAGGCGTTCTAGACCACTTCTTGCCTCACGAGGTGAGAGAGCCCGTGTAGATAGGTTCTTGACCTTGAGACAGGGCGGGAGGACTATCGGGAGTCTGACTTGAGTTCGACTCCTTGGCGGATATCGCGCACCATCGTCGTAGCGGACATGGCGAAAGGGTTCATAGATACGTGATGGGGCTGACCGTCACATGATTCTTGCTTAGGAGTGGCTCTTCACGAGGATGGATATTGCCGGAGATGCGAGCATACGCGCGAGATTGAGGCGAAAGAGGAGATCGGCTAGATTTGGGCGGCCCGAGGCGGTGACATCGAGTTCGGGCGATTTTGGCGGCGGCCTCGGCGAACTAGTCCACCTTCCGGCCCGGACAGAGTGCTCCTTCTCAATTTTCGGCGGGAGGTCGATCAGCGAGGTTATTCGGGAAGCGGTCGTGGCTCTAGGACTTCGAGTTTTCGAGGCGAGGCGGCGACTGTCGAGACCACCTACCTCTCGGTGTGTTCGACGGTAGGTCTCATCCGGCGAGTCCGTATGGGTTCGAGAGCATGTTACTCTTGTGGCCAGCAGGCCATCGAAGAAGGATTGTCCATCCTTGGCGGCGGGAGCATTACAGTTCAGCCGGCGAGTGCGTTGTTGGATCTTCATCTTCGATGGTTAGACGCCCGGAGGCGAGTACTTATGGGCGGCGGGCGCGCGAAGGTCGTGGTAGGGGTTCGATTCTAGCGGTCCTCGAGCGCATATATGCTATGTCGGTCAGCGGGACCGAGGCGTCGCGGATGTAAATCCGCAGTACATTGTTGGTTTCTTCTTTGTGATGTATATGCTTTGATAGATCCAGGTTCTACCTTGTCCTACATATCTCCTCATATTGCCAGTAGAATAGGGATAGAGCCCGAGTCCATAAGACCTTTTGAGGTGGCTACGCCAGTAGGTGATTCGGTGGTAGCTGAGCGGGTGTATAAGGCTTGCCCTGTGACTATAGATAGCCGTCAGACTCTAGCCGACTTGATAGAGTTGGATATGACAGACTTTGATGTGATTATGGGGATGGATTGGCTAGCATCTTGCTATGCCAACGCGTGGGTATGAGAGAGATTAGTTCGGTTCCAGTTTCCTGGTGAGCCGGTTATCGAGTGGAAGGGGAATACCGCATCGCCGAGGGGTAAGTTTATTTCTTATCTCAAGGCTAGGAAGATGGTGCGGAAGGGGTATATCTACTATCTGGTGTGGGTATTCGACACTGAGGCTGAGGTACTGGACCTTCAGTCAGTCCCGGTTGTTAGAGAGTTTCCAGACGTATTCCCAGACGAGCTTCCGGGTATCCCTCCCGAGAGGGAGATTGAGTTTTGTATTGATTTGGCGCCAGACACTCGACCGATATCTATTCCGCCATACAGGATGGCACCTGCCGAGTTGAAGGAATTGAAGGACCAGCTGAAAGATTTGCTGGAAAAAGGCTTTATTAGGCCAAGTGTTTCTCCTTGGGGAGCACCAGTGTTATTTGTAAAGAAGAAGAAGGATGGGGCCAGCTGCGTATGTGTATTGATTCTGACGGCTAAACAAGGTAACTATCAAGCAGATATCCTCCCGGGATTGACGATTTGTTTGACCGATTGCGAGGTGCAAAGTGTTTTCAAGATAGACTGCGATGCAGTTATCATCAGTGCGAGTTAGAGAGATAGATATCCCAAAGATCGCATTCGGGACCGGTATGGGCACTATGAGTTCGTGGTGATGTCTTTCGGGTTGACACGCCCCAGATATTCATGGATTTTATGAATAGGGTGTTCAGCCATTCTTGGATATGTTCGTTATAGTGTTTATCGATGATATCCTGGTATATTCGCGCCTGAGCGAGAGCATACTGATCATTTGAGGCGGTATTGAGTCCTCCGAGACCGCGATTGTATGCCAAGTTCTCGGCGCGAGTTCGTTAGCCGGTGGCTTTCTTAGGGCATGTCATCGGGCCGATGGTATTCCGGTTGTCTGACTAAGATTGAGGCGATCAAGACTTGGCGCACCACTACACCGGAGGTGCGCAACTTTTAGGCCTTGCGAGTTATTATCGGAGGTTTGTAGAAGTTTGCTTCTATTTCAAGACTTTGACTAAGGCGACTCGGAAAGCGGCTATGTTCCGATGGACGGATACTTGTGAGGAAAGTTTCCAGTTGCTAAAGGAGAAGTTGACGACCGCCCCAGTTCTTACTCTTCCAGAGGGCTTAGATGGTTATGTGGTTTATTGTGACGCATCAGGTGTCGGGCTTGGGTGCGTGCTGATGCAGCACGACAGAGTTATAGCTTATGCATCTCGACAGCTTAGGAAGCATGAGAAGAACTATCCCACGCATGACTTGGAGTTGGCAGCGGTGATTCATGCTTTAAAGATCTGGAGGCATTATTTATATGGAGTTCATGTGGACATTTACACAGACCACAAGAGTCTCCAGTACATCTTCAGCCAAAGGGAGCTGAACTTGCGTCAGAGACGGTGGTTGGAGCTACTTAAGGATTACGATGTTGATATTCTATACCACCGGGGAAGGCAATGTAGTTGCGGATGCCCTTAGTCGCGGTCGATGGGTAGTGCATCGATGTTCACCGGAAAAAGAGGATATGGTCGAGAGTTGCATCGAAGCGAGCCTTGGGTTTCGTTTGGTTGATTCTGATAGTGATGGAGTTCGGATTCGAGAGGTTGCCGAGACTTCTATCGTCGAGGAGGTGAAGAGGCGGCGATGAGGATCCGATTTTGATGCGATGCAGAGATGCATTGTTGAAAGAGAGGAGTCTATTTGAGGTAGCGCTGATGGGGTGCTAAGATTCGAGGCGGTTGTGTGTTCCCGATGTAGCGAGACTTCGCCGCAGATTCGGGAGGCACACAGTGCTCGTTATTCCATTCATCCGGGGTCGACTAAGATGTATCATGACCTCAGATGGGTGTATTGGTGGGATGACCTAAAGAGGGACGTTGCGGAGTTCGTGGCACGGTGCGAATTGTCGTGAGTTAAGATTGAGCACGAAGCGGTGAGGTCATTGCGAGCTATTGATATTCGACTTGGAAGTGGGAGGTGATAAATATGGATTTTATTACAGGGCTACCTACCACTCAGAGAAAGCATGATTCCATTTGGGTAATTGTCGACAGGCTGACGAAATCAGCCCATTTTCTTCCGGTCAGAACGACGTTCTCAGCTGAGGACTATGCCAGATTGTATATTAGAGAGATTGTGAGATCGCACTTGAGTCCGGTGTCGAATATATCGGATAGAGAGCCTGATTCTCGGCTAACTTCTGAGGTCTTTTCGTAAGGATTAGGGACACAGTGAGTCTCGATGCGGCGTTTCACCCTCAGATCGACGGACGGGCGGCGCACTATCCGCAACTCGAGGATATCTGCGGGCTTGTGTTATTGATTCGAGGGTAGGAGGATCATTTGCCTCTTGTAGTTTGCTTACAACAATGCCTACCATTCCGGATTCGATGACGCCTTATGAGGCCTTATACGGGAGAAGTGCAGTCACCGATAGGCTGGTTCGAGTGGGGAAGTTCGATTAGTCGGGCGGACTTAGTTCAGTGGCGATGGATAAGGTGAAGCTTATCCAGAGCGGTTGTTAGCGGCTCGAGTGGCGAAGTCGTATGCAGATCATCGGCGCCGACACTTGGAATTTGAGATAGATGATTGGGTTTTTCTAAAGGTATCGCCCATGAAGGGCGTGATGAGATTTGGAAAGAAGGGGAAGCTTATCCCAAGGTACATTGGGCCGTATCGGATTGTCCGTAGGGTAGGCAAGGTTGCCTATGAGTTAGATCTTCCGTCCGATTTGGAGGCGGTACATCCAGTTTTCCATGTGTCCATGTTGCGGAAATGTATTGGAGATCCATCTAGAGTGCACCCGGTTCAGGATGTCCAAGTGACAGAGGAGTTATCGTATGAGGAGAGTCCCATAGCGTTACTCGATCGTCAGGTTAGACGACTTCGGACGAAAGACGTGGCTTCCGTCAAGGTCTATGGCGAGCGAGCGAGGAAGAAATGACGTGGGAAGCAGAGGATGACATGAGGAAGAAGTACCCTCACCTATTTCCTATACCTCCAGGTAACCCACTTTCCTGCTTGTTCGTTTTAATTTAGCCTTTACGCTTCAGTGTGTTGTGGCTCGTGGAGCTTCTTTATTTGCAAGAGAATAGTAAGGAGGGTCTATGTTGATGTTGTGATTTGAGTAAGCCTAGAAGGAACATTCGGGACGAATGTTTCTAAGGAGGGGAGAATGTTATACCCCGTAGTTCTGACCCTACGTATGAGAGCGTACGAAATAATGTAAGACTTAAAATTTTCAAATGATAGATTGACGGATTATTCCGGACGGGTTTAAGTCAACTTTGAGGCGGGTTATGACCCGATTCATTGAGAGTTCCTAAGTATTTTAAAGGCCTAGGGCGTAGTTCGTTGAGCCTAGATTCCAACGCAACCAACCGTTCGTCAATAGGACGTCGGAGTAGAAAGTTATGAGGGTTACAAGTTCAGCGATGACGGACAATGCGTTTCAGGCAAAGGCGACAGGGTCGCGGCGCCGGATGCAGGGCCGTGGCGACCAAAGTACTGTAGGGTCGCTGAAGTTTCAGCGCCGGCTCGGGAAGCGGCAGCGCGGCGCGCGCACTGCGGCAGCGCCGGCGGGATTTTGGGCGGAAAAACTTAGGAAAGTATGATTTCTCTTTTAAAAAGGCCATGGGAGGGTGACAAGTGTCCCCCCATCTGATTTTGCTTGCATGGCTTATATTGACCAAGTCTTGTAGACTTGGTCATCTCTCAAACACCTTCCTCTCTCTAAAAATCAGCTCATCCTTCTCTCTAAAAACCCAAGAAAAATCTGAATAGTTTAGAACCAAAAAGGAAGCTTGTAGCTAGCTTGTTGGCATTGTTGTGGTGGTGTTCTTGGCAAGGAAGCTAGCAATATTTGGAATAAGTTTTGGCTAAAACTTTAAGGTAATGATTCTTCCTTTAGATTTAGTTTTGCATGTTAAGAAGAAAGAACTTGTGGTAGTAAATAATGCGCTTAGAGTCATTGCATGCTAGAAAATGTGGTTTGGATATGAAGAATGGGTTAAGAAGAGATTATGAGCATGTTGTAGCCTAAAAACTACCTTAGAATTGTTAAGTGAATTGTTGTAAACTTATGGGCAGAATTTTGGGTATGTAATCCCCTTTGAATTGTTGGATTGATTGAACCTTAAATGTGGTGTTTGGATGATAAATTCGGCCTTGAGAAAGGTGGCAAAGTGAGTAGAAACAAAGGAAATGCTGCCCAATTTTCCATAGAATTTAGTGGCCTTGAAATTAGATTGTTCTACTTTGAGATTAGAGGTTAACAAACGTATCGTGATTATTATAGGTTGAAATATTACTTGCGGTAGTTGAGCTTAGCAAGTGGATTGACCAAAGAGGTATGTGAAGTTTTCCTATCTCTTGAGCATGAATAGATGAAGCTATGTAGTACGGTAGACGTACAAGATTTGGTATTCTTACTTGTTTTAAGTATATAATGATTTGTTTCATTTTAAGAATGTATAATTCCCTTAGTTAGGGGAAAAATATGATTTTACTAAAGTGTAGAGTTAATATAACAACTTTATGGGAAGTTGGTTTATTAGCTTCATAAAAGGTTAATGAGAAGAGATTTACTCTAAATAAGATAAGTATATGGAGAGGCAAATTGATTTTAAGGTATCAATGGCCCAAAGGTTTTTATGTATAAAGAAGAGTCATTTTCAAAAGAGTTGAAGTGTGTAGTACTTGGGTTAAACTCCCGGTGTTCTTTTATTAAAGATATGGTTAAGTGTCTTAAGTAAACTAAAATGAGAGGGTATATGAACAAGACTAATAAGAAGTTATAAGTTTTCTTAACTTATTTATGATTATGATATGATGACAGTTTGAGCTAGGGTAAGAGTATATCTGAGGGGCAAGCCCCAAGATCGTTATACCACCTTCTCCAGGGTAAGAGTATGTCTGAGGGGCAAGCCCCAAGATCGCCATACCACCTTCTCCAGTGTAAGAGTATATCTGAGGGGCAGATCCAAGATCGTTATACCATCTGCACCAGTGTAAGAGTATATCTGAGGGGCAAGCCCCAAGATCGTTATACCATCTGCTCCAGTGTAAGAGTATATCTGAGGAGTACAGCCCCAAGATCGTTATACCATCTGCTTCAGGGTAAGAGTATATCTGAGGAAAGTTCCCAAGATCGTTATACCACGCTTAGTGGATTTTCTACCCATGATCGAGGAATACCTCACGCGAGTCCTTATGGGCTTATGCGGGTGAAATAGTCCCGTGCGGTAGTCTGGCCGATGCGAGGAGTACCTCATGCGGGTCCACAGGACCCATGCGGGTGAAATAGTCCCAGGAGTAGGATGGTTTTATTGATACCACGGGCGAGGTACCCCGTTTTGATCATGAGCCTCCTATTTTATGCAGTATCATATATATATATATACTTGTCACTCTCATTGTTAGTAAGGCACAGTAAAAGGTATTTTATTGACTTCCATGACTCGACACTTTGGACTTATGATATCATTATTATAGTATTTTCCGACTTTACATACTTGGTACATATTGTGCAGGCCCCTTCCTCGGGTGCGTTCACGCCGCGGTAAGGGTAAGCGATTGAGGATCCTCGTTCTTAGGATCACTACTCCGAGGTCGAAGCTCCATCCCTCGGAAGCTTGTCTATTAGTACGGATATTCCACGATGCTATAGGTATTTTGTACATCCAGGGTATGGCGGGGCCACTGTCATACGATTGTTATCTTTAAGTGCAGTGGTCACCTATGTGTTTTGGGCTATAAGAACCAGTTGTATTACTATACTTTTGTTTAAGTATGTTTTATAGAAGGCAGCCTTATCGGCTGGCCAGTAATGTTTACCCTTTTCTCTAAGTAATGTGTTATGTATGTTCCGCTGCTATTCTCTGACATATACCTGACAGGTACCCGGTAGGTACCGATCATGGCCGAGTGAGTCGTGACAAAAGATGAGAACCTACAATGCCAATGGGTATATAGACAAGACATTCATACGTATGTTCATGACTATCGCCGCCTTGCGGGATCTTAAATTACATCAAATGAATGTCGAGATAGTCTTCCTAAATGATGATTTGGAGGGAGAAATATACATAGACCAACTAGAGGGGTATGTGGTTTCAGAACAAGAGACAAAGGTCTGTCTGCTTGTCAAATCATTGTACAGGCTGAAACAGGTCCTAAATAATGGCACGAGAAATTTGATAGTACCCTACTATCGTAAGGAGTCTCTATTAACAAGTGTGATGAGTGTGTTTACATGAAGAGGAAATGACCGATTCATTAGGCATAACATTCCTCTATTTAAACGAATTGTTGGTAGCAGTCATAGGGTAATCCTAGAGACTAAGATTGTGCTAAAAACAATGTTTTGACATGAAAGATATGGGTGTCGTACATGTTATCTTAGGGATCAAGGTCTCTAAGACAACTAACGGATTGGTCTCGTCTCAATCTCACTACATCAAGAATGTGCTAAATAAATTTGAGATGTTCGACATTCACCTTCAACGACACCATTGGTTAGAAGTTAATAAATTGGCAAGACTCACCCATAAGCTGAATGGCTTTATGGTTTCTTAGAAGATATTTCATGTTGGGATAAACCCATGTCTTATGTAATGATCCACTGCAATAGTCAGTCGGCTCTAGGAAGGGCACGAAGTTCTATTTACAATGGCAATCCTCGTCATATTCGACGAAGACATGAGTCTGTTAGGCAGTTGATCACCTCGGGTATTATTTCCATTGATTATATAAAATCTAAGGAAAATATCGCAGATCCCTTGACGAAGGAAATACCCAAAGATCAGTTGTTCTGCCTGTCTAAGGGAATGTGCTTAAAACCCAATCAATAAGAACCAAGATAGTGGACACCCAACCTTACGGACTGGAGATCCCAAGGATAAGGTTCAATGGAAAAACTAAACTGTAAAGGTTCAGTTGAGCGCTTCGGTGAAAGCAAGAGCACTTCGGACTTCTTAAGAAACATAATCCAAGGCCATTCCCGTGATAGACATAAAGTGCTACCTGTAGAGGGGTAAAGGATAAGTTTCCAAAACCTTTAATGATTCTCAATAATTGAGGTTAGGTTGAGGAAATTTTTAATGGTTCCTATCGCTTGTGTAGCGGGGTATTACATGATATATTGTAAGATACCACCTATTTAAGTACGAGGACAGGCCGCCTCAAATGAACGTACTTAAGAATCCAAGTGTGTCCACGGCCCACGACGGACAAAACACTAGAAATATTGAGTAGGAAAGATGTTGTGTTGGTACTATTATCTTGGCATATACTAAACACTGACGGTTCAAGACATCACGTTTACCGCGCAGTAAATATGTTGTTACATCTCGTAAGTTCAGGACATGTATAAGAGAAGGTATGTAAGGAAACAAGACTTGGAAATTAGTACGAAAGGAAGAATTGTTTTTCCGACGAAAAATCTTCCGAACGTCGGAAAGGAAAAATATTCGTTGATGAGAATTGGATTCTCAAAATGTATTATTTGAGGAATATGGAACTTTTAACATTATGGAAGTTTATTTTTACGGATTTGGTCATGTGGGGCCCACCCGAGAAATTTTACGTTTTGTGGGGCCCACGAGGGTTACGGAATTTTATGGATGAATGAGAGGGCGACATGTGGCACCCCCACATGTGGTCTTGGATGAAATTTAGTAAGGGTAGAATGGTCATTTACCATGGTGGAAGATAAGTCTTGCTAATCTTGATATTGTTGACCAAGTCAACTTGCCACTTGTGCTTAATCCATGTGATCTACATCTTAGCCACCCATTTGTTTAAGTCTAAGCCATCCATAGCGTTTTAAATACTAAGCTAGTAGCAAGACAAGGTCTTCCAACACTTAGAAAATTTCACACTAGTCTTGTGCTTCCATTGTGCTCTCGGCTTTGTCTCATATCCCACTAGAAATATTTGTAGTTTTGTTCCTTTGTTCACAATACTTTAACCCAATGTCCCTAAGGGTATTGTAAGGATATCTCAATAGAAAGATTTCGGAAAAACGGTGTTTTCGTATTAGTCGCAAGGCGGAAACTTAAGGAGTTCTTCAACTTTGAAGTTGGAACTTGAAGATGGGTTCTTCATAGGCTTATAAGGAGTGCTTGAAGCGGATTGGAACATAAGGAAAGGAGCTAAGAATTTGCTAAGGCGCGACTTTGAATCTTGGAATTTTTAAGGGCTTATAAAGGTATAATCTTGTCGTTTTAGCAATTAAGATTTACTTATTGTTGTAGCTATGGATATTAGAAAGCATGAGTTATATAGTATGAAGTTTGATAAGTATATTGGCTATTGGAACCCTAATTCGAAAACTAGGATGTTTAGCCTTAAGATTACAATTCGAGTTGATTATTAGTTTAAGTCGTCGCATGTTGTATAAAGAAGGAAATTGTAGTTGTTTATGACTATATAACATGTTTGACCTTAGAACTTGGAATTGGAAAAGGATTGGAAAAGACTTTGAATTGCTGGTTATGTAGTTGGCCGAGAATGGCTTTAAATATGGAACTACTTTGTATGAATTGTGGGGCGGAATTTTACACGTATTGTAAGGCGTGTAATCCCCTTTGGTTGGTTGTTGTTTTGAACCTTAAAAGTGGCAGGATGGTTATTGTATTCGGCCTTGAAAAAGGTGGCAAAGTGAGTAGAAACAAAGGAAGTGCTGCCCGATTTTCCGTAGAATTAGAGACCGTATACTTAGTATTATTCTACGTTAGAGACTAGAAGTTGATAGTCATGTTGTGACCATTATAGATTGACACTTCTACGTGCGGCGTATTCGGCTTATCTTGTGGATTTAGCCGGAAAGGTATGCGAACTATCTCCTCTTCTAGCATGATTCCTTAAGATAAAGAAAGTATGTCCTACTCCTTAAATGATCCATTCCTTGGTTGTATTTGGATTGCCTAAAATAGAATTTGTTCTATGTACTTCCTTGATTGTACTTTGATGTTTAAATTGTAAGTTGTATAATCCATTGCCTTAGTGAAGTTGGATTCTTAAAAGTGAAAGTATTTTACTTAAAGTACATGGAGTCTTGAAAAGGAAGTGGTTCCAAATATTTTGGCTAGTGTCCTAGTTCCAAAACCTAAGGGTTGTTGTAATGACTTTAGAGGAGTCAAATGAGTGATTTACTTAATTGTTTTAAGAGAGGAGAAATGACATGATTTAAGAGAAGTAACTTGTTTTAAAGGTGTGAGTTACTTCAGGTTTAAAAGTAGAAGAAACTTGTTTTCTAAATATTAAGAGACTTGAAGTATTTTGAAAGTTAAGAAACTTGATTTATAAGTATTTGATACTTGGTTTTAAGTATAAGTCTCTTGGTTATAAAAGGAATGGATATGTCTAAAACCATAAAGGGTTATAACGGCTTTATGGGAGTTGGTTATAACGACTTTACGGAAGGTTAAGAAAGTTGTCTATTTTGATTAATGGGCATAATTTGCCTAGTTTGTGAAAAATTTGAAGTTACTTGATTTCAAGCTTTGAAATGAGTTTCCTAAAAGTATAGTATCTTACTTTGAAAAATAGACATACATTGATACTACGGGTGTTAGTATCTTGGGGTTTTACATAAAAAGGAGTCTTTGGAAAGAGATATGCGTCACGTAGTACTTTGGCTTGTTTAATTGAGAATTATTCTATGTATGCCTTGATAAGTACTTTGGCTTGTTTAATTGAGAATTATTCTATGTGTGCCTTGATAAGTACTTTGGCTTGTTTAGTTGAGAATTGCCAATGTGTGCTGGTGATAGCATTTGAGTACAAGTATTATGTTTTATTACGTTGCCGCGACTCTCGGTTGGAGGGTCGGCTGCCTTGTTGTAAGTTTACTTGGGCGTCTGCAGCGGTGAGGTGGGATTCCACGGGTATGCTTCCATTATCCGTGTTACCTACGGTCATGCTTATACGATGTGGGATCTTGCGGGCATGCGACCGCGAGGATACCCTATGGTCACGCTTATACGATGTGGGATCGGCACGCGACCACGAGGATACTCGCGGACATGCTTATACGATGTGGGATTCCGGCACGTGACCGAGTGGGTTAGATTCGGTTGTTTGTGTTACCCTACGGTCATGCTTATACGATGTGGGATGCCGGCATGCGACCGCGAGGATACCTATGGTCATGCTTATACGATGTGGGATCTTGGGCACGCGACCACGAGGATACTTCTTGACACGCTTATACGATGTAGGATTCCGGCGTATGACGAGGCGGGTTTGATTCGGTTGTTTGTATACCCATGGTCATGCTTATACGATGTGGGATTCCGGCACGCGACGCGAGGATACTCTCGATATGCTTATTGGTGTTATATTATATCATGGATCAGCGGTGAAAGGATTCCACGGGCATGGTTGATATTATGGGCTTGAGACCCATAGTTATATTTGAGTAGTGACTTTGAGGGCATGCGTCCCTGACTTGATATGACTACTTATGTATTGTGTAGTGTAGGTTGGCTATCATACATGTCTCCTGTTTTGTTTAGACTGTTATGATTTCATTCTGATGCATCATTTCACATACTTGGTACATTCTTCAGTCTTGACCTCCTTCGGGTGTGTTCATCTGCAGTTTAGGTAGATTTGGTGATCTGCAGTGTAGGACCGCCTCGGAAGTTTTGGATAGCTCCTTCCTTCGGGAGTTTATCTTTTGGTATAGTTCAAGATCTGTGCTTTTGTACGGTTATGGGTACGGCGGGGCCTTGTCCGTCATGTTCTGTAAACTCTTAGAAGTGCGTATTCATATGTGGATTGGACTCGTATGCGGTGTAGTGTCTTTTGTTTATGTATATTATATGGCAGACTTGTCGGCTTTGCCCTTGCACGTACGTTGGTTTTAAAAAAAAAATGAGGCGTTATTTAATTTCCGCAGTTTACTTAGTTGTTAAGGTAGATGGGTGCCCAGGTAGGGCACCAGTCACGGGCCCGGGGTTCGGGTCGTGACATATGTCCGATGGTATTCTACTATGAAAGGTTCAAAGCTCCGGCTACCTCTCCAGATGCAACATCGTTCCGCCAAGTGATTGCTAGAACGACACCATACACGTGCACCAAAATCTCTTCCAAGAGGGGATTGTTGGAAATATTTATTAAACGTGAAATAAAGTTAATCCTATTTAATTACGAATCGAACAGTAGGGGCCCCACACGTCGAAAACGTTGTTTCCACACCCCTGTAAATATAATGCCAATTATCATAATTTCCTTAAATGGAAGAGATATTGGTACGTATACGAATTGTTTGAGACGTAAGGTAATAGACGGTTATTGGCCAAATGACGTAGGTTTCACGTTGGTAAATGAAGGAAGAAGTGTATAAATGTGTTAAAGATGAAACGAGTCATGAATCGCCGCGGCCCGATAGGGCCGCAGCGCCAAACAACAGGGCCACGACGCTAACTCTCTGAAGTTTGGGCGCTGCGGCGCCTCCCTGCAGGGCCGCGGCGCCGGTAGTCCAGAGGCTGCAACGGGAGACGAAAAACATGACTCTTGGGCTGGTTTTTGAGACATTAAACCTCCATTACATCCCAAATGAATTCAACCATTATTTGGTTGAATTAACACTCCATAATCAAGGCCATTACATGGCCATTCAAGGTCATTACATGGGCAATTGGAGAGTCATCTTCACAACACTATAAAATGAGGCCTTAGGCTCATTTGCAAAACACTTAAAATCTGAAATACTTCTTCCTCTATTGCAATCACAAAACACTCAAAGATCTTTCTTCCAAAGCAAACACTTGAGTTACCTTTGCTCATTTGTTTGATTGTTGTTTTATCTTGGGAGATAAGTTGCCATTACAACCGTTGAAAGGATATACAGAGCAATATTATCTTAAGAATAGATCAAGAATTTAGTCGACTCACAAGCCTTTCTATTTGATCATTTCCAAGTTTTATTACAATTTGTTGTTGTTGTTATTTTCCCGTTTTACTCATTACCACTCACATGTATTTGTGATATGTATTCGAGAATGTAAAGAATGGATCTTGGGCTTAACTCAACCCTAAAAGCTAGCTTGTAGGATGAAGATTGTCTAAATCCATATAAAGAGTCCATATTTTTATTCTATATCCGATATGAGATTCTTAACACTCTCCCGCATGCTTAAACTTTGTTAACTGGAGCGTGAATAATATAATTTGGGGCCCCAACATCAGTGAACAAAGAATTGGAATGAGTCTGACTTTGATACCATGTAAATGATGGATCTTGGACCTAATTCAACCCTAAAAACTAACTTGTAGGGTGATGATTGTCCAAGTCTATATAAGAAGTTCATGTTTTCATTTCATATCCGATGTGAGACTCTCAACAGAGATCTTTCCGACGTGTTTTTTTAAATATGTATTTGAGACCTTTTCCAACTAAAAATGTTTAACGTTAGAATATTATAACAACAGTGAGCCGATGTTTACGTGGAAGATTATTTGCAAAGGAGATGGAGTCGCTCTTCAAAATTTTGACTGCCCATTCCTAAGAAGGTGGAGCTTCGTTTCTAGGCATTGTAAAGGTCACAATATGGCCTTCTTGCCCATTTTTATGTTTATTTTTTCCTTTCTTGATACAATTAAAACAACGAAAATATTTCATATGAACCAAACTAATGACAATCCTCCGCATAAATTGGGTAGATTTTTTGGCAGCAATATTCGTTTTGGCACTAAAACAAATGATCAACTCGATTCTACCTTCTACAAGTGTTCTAACCCTATTATACTGTTATACTATTTTATTCTATATTATCTAAAAAAAATCACGTTGATCAACTTCATGAAATTCTCTCTAAGATGATATTAATATCCTTAGGGAGTCTTCTCATTAATATCAAAGTATATAAGTGTACAATATTCATCTCTTATATAATAGGAATTCTAAACCTAATCACAAGAGGATTTCTAGTCTTAACATAATTATATTTACACAATATATAGAATATATTCTAATTATGAAAAGAGAATATTATTAGAACTATACACACGTTTACGCACCCTCTCAGTCGGAGCGGGAGGAGGCTGGAAGCTGAGACTGGATCTGAAGTCAAGAAATAACTGTCTGGAAAGTCCTTTGTTAAATATGTCTGCATACTGATAGGATGATGGAACATGTAACACTATGACATGGCCTAGTGCAACTTTCTCATGAACGAAGTGTAGGTCTATCTCAATGTGCTTGGTTAGCTGATGTTGAATCGGATTATGAGAAAGATAGATGACAGAGATGTTATCACAGTACACAATAGATGCCTGACGCAAAGGACACTGATGTTCTAACAGTAAATTTTTGAGCCAACAAATATCAGCTACCACATTTGCAACGCCTCTGTACTCAGCCTCGACACTGGAACGAGATAAGGTAGCATGTAGCTTAAATCAGATTATCCCCTAAAAAGACACAAATGTCGAAGGTGGAGCGTCGTGTGTCCGGACACTCAGCCCAATCTGCATCCATATAAGAGAGCAATCTGTTTGGTGCAGAGAGGTATATGTGCAAACCATAATCAAGTGTGCCCTTAATGTATCAGATGATACGCTTAAGAGCAGTGAAATGAGACTCTCTGGGGGCATGCATGAATAGGCATACCTGCTGAACAACATAAACAATGTCTGGACTTGTAAATGTGAGTTACTGAAGTGTACCTGCAAGGCTCATATACAGAGTAGGATCGGAGACTGGAGCACCATCCATAACACTGACTTAAGTAATTTCTTAAGCTTAAGTCTTAGCGCTCTTAGCACCGACCTCGTATGTTCTCAGTCTTCAATTTCCCCTTTCTTCTTTTTCACTCGAACTGTGGTACACGACCTCCTTTTACTGGAAAGACCTCTATTGGACTGGGAAGTAGCGCGGGAAAGTATGAAATGCTCATTTGCGACCCCTGCTCTTTCTTTTTCTCTATACGAATTATTGGATCCCATTACTTGTACTGAACTAATCTATTTGCATTCAATCTTTCTTCTATGATCCCTCGAGGGAAGATTTTCTGCCTCCTAGGCGGGAACCGAGGGTCCTTAGTTTTCTCTAACTGACAGATAAGGGGAAATAGCAACTATGAACCTTGTTAACAAAGCGCCTCCTGACACCGACATATTCTGAAGCTAAATACGCCGTCCTGTCTTCCTGTCTTAGCAGCTCTCCTCCCCTTTCGTCATATATATGGAGCGATCGTTCATTCTCCCTCCCCAGTGGCTTTCGAAAGCTCGACATGAAAGAATAAAGAAAATAGGAAAAAAGTTTTGAATCAATTGGAGTAGGTGAAACTTTGCAATTTGTCATCTTAGCCTTGTACACAATCTCCTCTGCATACTTACGCTGACACAAGAACATGTGGTCGGCAGACTGGTCACTGATATCCCCAAAAAATAACCCAGCTTCCCCAAATCAGTCATTGCAAATTCAGACTTAAACAAGGCAATAATCTCATTTTTCAACCCGTCGGAGGAAGCAGTAAGAATAATATCAGCCACGTAAAGTAATAAGTAAGTAGTGCTACTACCTCGATGAAAAATGAAGAGTGATGTATCACTCTTGCTGCATACAAACCCAATCTGCAAGTTATACATGGCAAAACGATCATACCACGCACGGGGGCCCTGTTTCAGGACATATAGTGACTTACGGAGACGACACACATAGTGAGAAACTGCTGGATGGGTGAACCCAGTCGGCTGATGCATGTAGACTGTTTCTCTCAGATCCCATGTAGAAATGCATTCTTCACATCAAGCTGATGGATCGGCCAGTGTTTTCCCATGACAATGCTCAAAACTGTGCGAATGATAGCCGATTTGATGTCACACCCCGACTTTTCTCAAGTCTTCCCTTAGAGCGTGATGGCACATGGACAACTATCCATTTCTAGACGAACCATTTAACTTCTTTTCTTCCTAAGTTATACAAGTATTTAAGTGTGGAAATGATATATATAATAATAAGCAATTCAAGATTTACAAAGAATAATCTCTTGTGGGGCATTCCCCAAAATAGCGAACTTAGTTCTTTAAACATACTTAGTCTAGAATAACTTTCATCAAATCCGAAGTAATGGATTGGTGGACAATGAGGCTGCGGGACGATCGCTAGCCATGTTGTGGAGCTTTTCCTCTATCGCGCTTTCCTGAAATATGTTAAATAAAAGAATCAGCCCTACCATCCAGAGCTGTGTGAGAATTTCACCTTACAAATCTAAAGTAACCTCATAATATTTCAAATACAATCATATTAGAACAAAATAAACATGTTATGAAACAAACTTCAGCACTTTCGATGTACCACAATCAAGTATTCACATAATAATATTCTCTTTCAACTCGTTTCAGGAAGTACTCAGCTTAACCAACATACATGTTTTATCCCATATAGTATATTATATATTTATTTAGAATGTGCAACATGATACAATGCACTTGACATATAGCTTCAAAGCAAGTGTCCTTGAATAGCCCCGAAGGCAAGTGTCCTTGAATAGCCCGAAGTCGAATGTATTTAGATATTCTTGAAGGCAAGTGTCCTTGAATAGCCCCGAAGGCAATGTATTTAAAATAGTATTGAAGGCAAATGTTCTAGGAAATACTTAGTTTAATCAATACCCCTATAACACATTAAGGTATTCCACTGTATTTATATATTTGTTGCGGCGTTCAACCCGATCCGATGCATTCACGAATGCATTTATATATTTATTGCGGCGTGCAACCCGATCCAGTGCATTCACAGATGCATTTATATATTTGTTGCGGCGTGCAACCCGATCCAATGCATTCACAGACGCATTTATATATTTGTTGCGGCGTGCAACCCGATCCAATGCATTCACAGAGACATTTATATATTTGTTGCGGCATGCAACTCAATCCAATGCATTCACAGACACATTTATATATTTGTTGCGGCGTGCAACCCAATCTAATGCATTCACAGACGCATTTATAAATTTGTTGCGGCGTGCAACCCGATCCATTGCATTCACAGATGCATTTATATATTTGTTGCGGCGTGCAACCCGATCCAATGCATTCACATATGCATTTATATATTTGTGATCATATATTCACTTTGTATTTTCAGAAGTTCAAAATATAATTATATATTTTTAATATTCTGTCTTTCATACTTGTAATGGTTATAACTCTTCAATCGTAATTTTAACTAAGACGTTTCTTACGCTGAAACGAAGGTAATACGGAGATCTTTCACTGTATCAAATTTCATTTGAAAATACTTTGGGTAACTAGTATAAATTCATCCGCAAAACAGCCACATGTAACTAGTCTCGCCAGAATTTTTGTAAAACAAGGTACTATATTAAAATAGTCATAACTTCTTATCCGTAAGTCAGATCAATCCCAGTAAGGTATCAAACTGACGAGAAAGATAAATCTAGGATTTGTGTTTGAACCAAACTTTCATATTCTGTACCAATTGGTACATTTTTACCATTTAACATTCTGCCCTACGGATTTCAATCAATCCGAGGCAGAAACTTTAAAGTGAGATAACTCTCAAACCACAAATCCGTTTCATCTCCTCTTTGGTTCTATCTGTCCGTAACAGAGAGATTTATATCCATGATTTTTTTATCTAATTCTAATAAGTACAACTCAGGAAAAAAACAGTTCGTAATTCTGCCTTTTCAAATTTCGGCCAAATCTAAAACAGAAACTTTAAACTATGTAACTCTTAAACCGTCAGTCCGTTTTATCTCCTATTTGGTTCAATCCGTTCGTAACAGAGAGATTTACAATCATGAATTTTTTTTATCAAATTCTAATAAGTATAATTAATATAAAACAGTTCATAAAGTTCCTGACTCAAACTCGTTGTTTTAAAAATCAAAGTTCATGATTTTTATTTTAACTCCCGAATTATATTCTAACATGTATAGAACTTAAAATAAAGAATTTCACTAAGAATTTTGAGTGAGAAAACTCACCTTTGTTGGCTCGTAATTGCGAATGAACTATCTCAACTTCGACTTATCCTTTCTCTCTTTAACCTTTTGTTCTCTGAAATTTCTGGATTTTCCTCTTTGTTTTGTTCCTGATTTTTTTCTTTTGTTTTTGCTCTCTTCATTGTGTGAGTTAACTACATAGATGTGCATGTTGCACATATTTTGGGATGTGAGGGAGTGGAAATGGGAAATGGGTCGCGGGGGAGTTAGAAGTTGGGGTAGTTCCTTTTATTTTATATTTTTTTTCCTGTTTTTATTTTATTTATTTTGGGACTTTACATTTGACAACCGGGCTGAAGGTCTCACCACAATCAATGCCCTCCTGCTGATTTGTGCCATTAGCCACAAGTCGTGCCTTATATCTCTGAAGATCTCCACTGTCTCTGAATTTTTGACGAAATAACCACAGACAACGAATCACATTTACCCCCTCAGGTCTAGGTACTAGATCCCATATATGCTGTTTTCTTAAAATATTGAATTCCCCAGACATAGTCGCATTCCAATTAGGGTATTGTTTAGCCAATATAAGGTTCTTGAGAATTAGAGAAATGATTTGGGCAGACAAGTTAAATTGGATTTTGGGTTTGAAGATTTCATGCTTGGCACGAGTTTCCATTTGGTGAGTGGAGATAGTGGAAGGCTGTGTTGGCTGAATGAGATATATTCTAATTATGAATAGGGAATATTGTTAGGACTATACACACGTTTACATTCTCTTTTGGTTATTATGTGATAATTATCTTCTGAGTTAAAAAAAATGAAAAGATAAGGTGACAAAAAACATAATGAAAGTTAAAGTGCGTTTTATATTTTCAGTGACCTAAAGCAATTTCACTTTTAATTACTCAAATTCTCACTTCATGTTTATATACAAATGTAGCTTGCTAAACTAACCATTTTTATAAGTTACAATCTAACATACTTTTCACAATAATAGGTTTCTTTCGCGCTATAGCCCCACTATTTGTTTAGGGTTATAGTTTTCATTGTCCACTTATATAATTATTTTTAGCATCTTATGGGGTTATATTTTTCATTAACCACTTCGTCATTTCCGTTTACGTGTTACATTTATACACTAAAAAAAATTGCTAAATTATGGCGGCTTTTTTATAAGGGTCATAAAAAAACCCTATTATACATTCAATTTATGTTGGTATAATAATCTGTATTTGACTAAATAATATTTCAACACAATCTGTTAATCACTTAGTGAAACAGATTACACGATATAACATTACTTAACAGTAAATTGATCATGAAACAATAAACGAAAACAGAATTTGTTTTGAAAAATAATTTCAGAATATAATCGAGCCCACTTAGTTCAAAGTGTGTCCTTAAGGAAATTATTCCCCTCACAGTACTCGAGGTTAACGGAATATCGCCTCCCAGGATAGAACGATTATCTTACCAGAATAGTAGTACTCCAAATTCCGGTAGCAGCGAACCACTCAACGGCAGTATATCACACAGAATGAAGACAAAATAATTTTTGAGTTCAAGACTGAAATTCAGGATTGAAAAATTATAATGAATGAATAAATTCTTGGAACAATCAAGAATTTATAGGTTTGGAGGTACTGATTCTGAATGTTTGCAACCATTCAGAATAGTCACCTAATATTTGGAGGGAAATTCAAAAAAGAGAGGGAGAGCCGGACGGGTCGGATCGGTCGTGGGTCGATCCGTTTGGATTTATTTTTAATTAAAAAATTAATTAAATTAATTAAAGAAACGTTTGTCCAAAAAAATTATCAATCAATCGAGCCGAAGCGGCGAGAAGCGGCGGCGGCGACGGCGAGGGGTCCTTGCCCTCTCAACCCTTTTAGCAGCTCGAGAAGGTGTAATGTAATATATACACCTCTCTTTCCTTCCCTTTTTTCGATGTGGGACAAAAGAACTTTTTACCCTCTTTAATTTTTATCCCATCATTTCATATTCACCAATATCAAAACTCAACAATCCCCCACATGAATGGGGAATGATTATAAGATAGAAGAATGTACGGACGAGTGTGATATCTGGCGAGAATTATCGCATCTGGATAAGTAGGTTTCCCTTTGAACTTTCCGTAGTGAACTTATATCGGATATACTCGATCAATCGGTAGATTTGATATCTTTGAACCGTCGAACTTTATTGTATACCTAGACAACATAAGACACACAATCAACCCTCAACCGTTTATGGTTCTCACGGTTGTGTTCGTTTCAGCCATGAACCGCTTTGGTCTCGTGAGTGCATAGAGAATGGGCATTTCTTGTCATTCCCTTTAAAGCGGCTTACACTTAACACTCACATAGGTGATTTCTAAACATGTGGTCCTATAGCCACATTATCCGGTCATCGTTGCGGTTAGATAACCGTTAAAAACCGTAATGCTTTATTAACTCATTAACAAGCCATAAAGTCTTATCCTTATTTCGAACATTGTCTTCATCCGAGAATGGGTTGAGTTATTTGACAATGTTGAACCGTCGATCCTGACTTTGTTTGATCTCCTTGAACCTAGCTCTTGGGATCTCGATGCGCTAGGTAGAGTTATCGCCATGATGACTTGTCCTTGGCCTTAACCCCATTCCTATTGATGATCTACCAACTCCCTCTCTAGATAAGCCTTTTGTAAGCGGATCCGCCACGTTATCTCTTGACTTTACATAATCAATTGTGATAACGCCACTAGAGAGGAGTTGTCTAACGGTATTGTGTCTCCGTCGTATGTGACGAGATTTTCCGTTATACATTACGCTCCCTGCCCTACCTATTGCTGCTTGACTGTCACAGTGTATACATATAGGAGCCAAAGGTTTGGGCCAGAATGGAATATCTTCTAAGAAATTCCGGAGCCATTCAACTTCTTCACCGGCCTTGTCTAAAGCTATAAATTCTGATTCCATTGTAGAGCGGGCGATGCATGTCTGTTTTGATGATTTCCAAGACACTGCTCCTCCGCCAACGGTGAAAACATATCCACTCGTGGATTTAACTTCAAACGATCCGGTGATCCAATTTGCATCACTATATCCCTCAAGTACTGCGGGATATTTATTATAATGCAAAGCATAGTTTTGGGTGTGTTGTAAATATCCCAAGACTCGTTTCATTGCCATCCAATGAGTTTGATTGAGATTACTCGTGAATCGACTCAGCTTGCTTATAGCACATGCTATATCTGGTCGTGTACAATTCATAATATACATCAAACTTCCCAAAACTCGTGCAAAGTCCAATTGTGAGTCACTTTCACCTTTATTCTTTTGAAGTGCAAAACATACATCAATTGGATTCTTTGCAACATTGAAATTCAAATACTTGAACTTGTCAAGTATTTTTTCAATATAATGTGACTGTGATAATGCTAGACCTTGTGGAGTTTTATGGATCCTAATTCCTAAGATCAAATCAGCAACCCGTAAGTCTTTCATGTCAAATTTGCTAGCGAGCATACGCTTCGTAGCATTTACATCGACAATATCTTTACTCATTATCAACATGTCATCAACATACAAACAAACAATGACTTCATGATTTGGAGTATTTTTAATGTAAACACATTTGTCACACTCATTAATCTTAAATCCATTTGTCAACATTGTTTGGTCAAATTTCGCATGCCATTGTTTGGGTGCTTGTTTAAGTCCATAAAGTGACTTAACAAGTCTGCACACTTTCTTTTCTTTACCAGGAACCACAAAACCCTCAGGTTGTTCCATGTAAATTTCTTCCTCCAATTCTCCATTTAAGAAAGCTGTATTGACATCCATTTGATGAATTTCAAGACCATATACGGCCGCCAGTGCCATTAACACCCGAATAGATGTTATTCTTGTTACCGGCGAGTATGTGTCAAAGTAATCAAGACATTCTTTTTGTCTATAACCTTTGACCACAAGTCTTGTCTTATATTTGTCAATAGTGCCATCAGCTTTCATTTTCCTTTTAAAAATCCATTTTGATCCTAAAGGTTTATTTCCAGGAGGAAGATCAACTAATTCCCATGTATGGTTGTTTAAAATTGATTCAATCTCACTATTGACTGCTTCTTTCCAAAATATTGAATCAGAAGATGACATTGCTGCTTTAAATGTTTGGGGCTTATTTTCAAGCAAGAATGTTACAAAGTCTGGTCCAAAGAAAGTAGATGTCTTTTGACGTTTGCTACGCCTTAGATCCTCTTTGCTTGGTATACTTTCCTTTGGTTCTTCCCGCGGTCGTTTAGATCTTTCACTTGACGACTCACATTCAGTTTTATACGGATAGATGTTTTCAAAGAATATTCAATTACCGTATTAACATGAATTTCAGGATTGTCCGATTTGTGAACCAAAAACCGACAAGCTTTGATGTTTGTAGCATAACCAATAAAAACACAATCTACAGTTTTTGGTCCAATTTTTACCCTTTTGGGCAAAGGAACTTGGACCTTCGCTAAACACCTCCACACTTTGAAATATTTCAAGTTGAGTTTTCTTCCTTTCCATAGATCATATGGAATAGATTGTGTTTTGCTGTGGGGCACTCTGTTGAGTATTCGATTAGCTGTAAGGATAGCTTCCCCCCACAAGCTCTGCGGTAAACCGGAACTAATTAGTAAGGCATTCATCATTTCCTTTAATGTTCGGTTTTTCCTTTCCGCAATTCCATTTGATTGTGGTGTGCAAGGGGCAGTAGTTTGATGTATAATTCCATATTCCAAACATGTCTCTGCAAAAGGAGATTCGTACTCTCCACCCCTATCACTTCTAATCATTTTGATCTTTTTATTCAATTGATTTTCCACTTCGTTCTTGTATTGCTTAAATGCATTAATTGCTTCATCCTTACTATTAAACAAATACACATAACAGTATCGAGTGCAATCGTCAATGAAAGTTATAAAATACTTTTTCCCACCACGAGATGGTATTGACTTCATATCACATATATCTGTGTGAATTAAGTCTAAAGGATTTGAATTCCTATCAATAGACTTATATGGATGTTTAACAAACTTAGATTCAACACAAATTTCACATTTTGATTTGTTACACTCGAATTTAGGCAATACTTCTAAATTGATCAATTTTATGAGTTTTATAATTGACATGTCCTAAACGAACATGCCATAAATCATTTGACTCCAATAAGTAAGACGAAGCTGAATTTTCATTAATACTGTCAACAACCATTACATTGAGTTTGAAAAGGCCCTCGGTGAGGTAGCCCTTTCCTATGAACATATCATTCTTACTTATTACAATTTTCTCACTAACCAACACGCACTTAAACCCGTTTTTGACGAGTAGTCCGACTGAAACTAAATTCTTCCGAATTGTTGGAACGTGCAGAACATTGTTGAGAGTCAGGACCTTGCCGGAAGTCATCTTCAAAAGTATCTTCCCATATCCTTCAACCTTGGTCATTGCGGTATTTCTCATAAACAAGACCTCTTGGTCAATGAGCATAGGTTGCAAATGCTTCTTTTTGCGGTATAACATGTCGAGTGGCACCGTAATCCGATCCACCACTTGGGTTTCCAACCAAATTGTACTCTGACAACATTACACACAGATCATTCAGATCATCATTCATTTTCACCATATTGGCTTGTCTTTTTCCCTTGTCCTTTTCTGAGGCAGCGATCAGGCTTTTGTGGCGCTTTCCCACAATTAAAGCGATTGCCGCTTGAATTTTTCTTGTTAGAACCCTTCTTTTCGTAAGGCCTCTTTCTTTTCTTGTTCATTTTCGGAGCAGCATCTTCAACGATGTTGGCCCCTTCAATTGGTGAACTCTTACGATACCTCTTCTCAGCGGTTTTGTTATCTTCCTCGATCTTGAGACGAATCACAAGATCCTCCAACTTCATTTCCTTTCTTTTGTGCTTAAGATAATTCTTGAAATCTTTCCACGAAGACGACAATTTCTCAATCATTGCAGCCACTTGGAATGCTTCATTCACTACCATACCTTCAGCAATAAGGTCATGGAAGATAAGTTGAAGCTCTTGAACTTGGGTTCCAACGGTTTTCCCATCAACCATTTTATAGTCTAGGAATTTGGCAACCACAAACTTCTTCAAGCAAACATCTTCTGTCTTGTACTTCTTTTCAAGTGCACTCCATAGTTCTTTGGAAGTTTCTACTGCACTGTAGACATTGTACAAGTCATCTTCTAAGGCACTTAAAATGTAGCCTTTGCACAAAAAATCAGCCTGTTTCCAAGCCTCAGTAACCATGAACTGCTGGTTGTCAGGCATGTCGGCGGCAGGCACGGGAGGGTCCTCACTGGTGAACTTTTGCAAACCAAGGGTGGTAAGCCAAAAGAACATTCTTTGCTGCCATCCTTTAAAGTTGGCACCGGTGAACTTCGCAGGTTTCTCAGCCGGTGGTACTGCGGTACGAGTTGTAGTAGTAACCGTTAGTGCAGTATTTGCAGAGGTAGTTCCAGTTTCAATTGCCATTGTTTGTCACTGTCAAATCGACAAACTGTTTTAATTAATAAAACCAAAATAACAATTAATTCACAGACTTCAACGATGAAGATTTTATTTATTCAAATCGCAGTCGAATTATAAACTTGTCACGACCCCGACCCCGGGCTCGCGACTGGTGCCCTACCTGGGCACCCGTACAGGTAAACATCAGAGATAATCAGCGGAACATACGTAAACTTAACAATGAAACAAATACTAGGTTAGCCGATAAGGCTACCTCCCGGAATATATACAAATCCAAAAACAGTTACCTCCAATCCTTTTTATAAAGTGACCCACAAGATATGACTACAGACCTCTAAGAGTTTACATAACAACTGTGACGGGACAGGGCCCCGCCATACCCCTGAATGTACAAAAGTCTACAACCTCAGGGTACCGTACCAAAAGACAAAGCCTCCGGAGAAATGGAGCTTTCCAAGAACTGAACAGTGATCCTAAGAGTGCGGATCAGCAAGCTATGTACCTCAACCTGCGGCATGAACGCAGCCGGCGAGGTCGATCAACATGTACCAAGTATGTAAAAGCGAAATCGTAATTTAAATCATAATAGTCTAAAATAAAGCTGATGACATGTATGATAACCCAATTAACAGTACACTGTGTCTTACCGAAGTGAAAGTAATGAAAGTCAGTTTTACCCTGTACATTCTATTTCAACATATGAACCATAGTCACACCAGGGCTATGAACACCAACCCTTAAATATCAAAACGCGCCCGTGGGATCCCCCATCACTGTCGACCGCTAGGTATAAAAGCTAACCATGTGACGCGCCCGTGGCATCCTACCTCACTGTCGGCGTACACACATACAACACATATACACATAAATCCTCTGCCCGTGGAATCCCCCGTCACTGACGACAGCCGTAAGAGTAAAATACAACCATGTGACGCGCCCGTGGCATCCTACCTCACTGTCGGCGTACACACCTACAACACACACATATATATATATATATCTCATGCCCGTGGAATCCCTCATCTCGGGTACATGACTTCATGGGGAGCTAATCCATGGGGTAATAATCGTATATAACATGCCCGTGAAATCCCTCATCTCGGGTACATGTCTTCATGAAGAGCTAATCCATGGAGTAATAGCCGTATCCGGGAATTTAACCCGCATCCTGGTCGCATGCCTCGGAATCCCTCATCGTAAGCATCTCCAAGGATCAACCACCATGGGAGCATACCCGTGGAATCCCTCACCGCTTCGATGCGTCGTGTAAACTCATCGGGACAATGGAAGCATACGTGGAATCCCACATCACCGATGCGTCAAGTAAACTCATACTCGGACAATGGAAGCATGCGTGGAATCCCACATCACCGCTTCGATGCGTCAAGTAAACTCATACTCAGACAATGGAAGCATACCCGTGGAATCCCACATCACTGTCGGTACGTCCAAGTAAGTTCATAACTTCTATAGACTTTCATTAACATACAAAATAGATCTCATCTTTATGACCTTAAGGCACTTTTCATATCGTTTAATCAAATCCGGGGAATTTAACCCGAAGTACTATGTACTTCTACTCTTTCAAAAGATCCTTTTTTCACATAAAACCCCCATTTTACACTTTAAGCAATTGATGCCTTTAAATCAAATTGCCCTACTTAATTTCGATTCTTTCATCTTTGACTACCTTACTCAAGAAAACCATTCCTTTAACCTTCCATAAAGTTATTATAACCAACTTCCCATAAAGCCGTTATACTAACTTTATGCTTTAGGAACTAAGACGTCCTTATCCGTTCATATAGCCGTTATAACTAACTTCCCATAAAGCCGTTATAACTCCTTATATCTTAGACAATTTCGTTCTTTTTATGACCAAGAGACTTATACTTCAAATCAGGTTACACAACTTTCAAAATACTTCAGGTCTCATAACTTTAGAAAACAAGTTTCTTAACTTTAAAAATCAGGTCTCTTATCTTTAGAATAATTCAATACTCAATACTTCCACGTCAAGTATTCTATACTTTTTCATGTCAAGAAATCCTTGTCTACCTTATTTAGAATAAACCATTCCTCAAGAACAAGTGAGTTAACTCTCTAACTCAACCAACTTAGACATTTTTTAAACAAGTCAAGTATATCAAATGGATTTACTTCATTTAAATCACGTACGTCTACCGTACTATACAGCTATAACTACTCATGCTCAAGTGATAACAAAGTTTCCACATACCTCTCCGGCTAACCCACTTGCCAAGTCCAATATGCCGTCCGTAGATGTCAACCTATAATGACCATAATACGTCCATTAGCCTCTATCTCCAACGTAGAACATTCTAATTGAAAAGTCCCTTATTCCTACGGAAAATTGGACAGCACTTCCTTTGTTTCTACATACTTTGCCACCTTTTTCAAGGCCGAATCCAATAACCAAACACGCCACCTTTAAGGCTCAACAATGCAGTTAACAAATAGGGGATTACACGCCTACTAGATGTGTAAAATTCTGCCCCACAATTGATATCAAACTAGTACAAACTACAAGGTCCAATTCGGCAACTTCGAGGTATAACAACATAAATTCTTATCCAATTCCTTTTTAATCCAAATTCTTATCAAATTCCTACATGCAATATATCTAAAGGCAATATTGACAACTACAAGTCCTTTCTTCCATACATGCAACACAATTTTTCTTAAAGAAATGAACGGATTGTTACCTTGGAGTTTACCCAAATTAGTCCAACAAATTCCACTTGCCTTCCTTCCACAATCACCTCCACAAACCTCCTACAAGCTTGTGAACATGTTTCCTTCTTGCCACCTTTCCAAAATTTCTCTAGGCCTTGATTTCTCCTTGAATTTCTAGAGAGAAGGGAGAGGAAATTTTTAGAGAGAAGGAGGAGGAATTTTTAGAGTGAAGGGAGTTCTTTCAAGAATGACCAAGTCTTCAAGACTTGGTCAATAAATAGGACATGCACGAAATCAGATGGGGGGGGACACTTGTCACCCTCCCATGGCCTTTTTTAAAAAAAAACAGTTCTGATTTTTCCCCCAGATTCGCAGAAACCCGCCTCGGCCATGACACTGGCAGTCGCGGCGTGAAACCTCTGCAAACTTTCAGCACTTCCGGCGCCGCGGCGCTACAACTTAAGCGATTTTCAGGCTATCCGGCGCCGCGGCCCTGCATCCGGCGTCGCGGCGCTGTGGCCTATGACCAAAAATATTTTTCTGCTCGACTGCGCACTGAACTTGTAACTTCCATAACTTTCTACTCCGATGTCCTATCGACGAACGGTTTGTTGCGTTGGGAACTAGACTCAACGAACTACATACTAGGCTTTTGAAACACCTAGGAATTCCTAAGGTAACTGGACATAAACCGCCCCAAAGTTGACTAAAACCTGTCCGAAATATTCTGACAACCTATCTTTCTAAAATTTTGAATATTAATTCCTTTCGTACGTTCTCATAGCATGACCTGAATTACGGGGTGTAACAAAACTTAAACGATGAAGATTTTATTTCTTCAAATCGTAGTATAATTATGAAACTTTAGTATTACAACGAAGTTTTTATATCTTCGAGTCAGAATACTAATATTCATATGGAGTAGAAAACTACACAAGTTTTAATCTCCTTAAACAGAACGATGAAATTTTTATGTTCTTCAAATCGTTGCAACAAATATCATACACAACGGTGAAGATTTTATTTCTTCAAACCGAATCAATTTTGATAGAAATGAAGTGCAGTAGATTGTATGTTATATACTTGATGAAGTTTTTATATCTTCAAATCAAGTATCCAAATGAGTAGAAAGTTATGAAAACTTTAATCTCAACCGGAGTAGAAAATCCGAAGATTTTAGTCTCCAAACAACATACAAGAAAAACACTTTTTTTTTTCTCTGAAAAAAACACCTTTTTTTTTTCCTTCTGGAAAACACTTTTTCCTGGACTTTAATATTCCAACGAAGTTTTTATATCTTCAAGTTAGAATATGAAATTTCATACGGAGTAGAAAACCACACAAGTTTTAATCTCCAAACCAGGATACATATTAAAATAAAATAAACATAATTTCCTTAAGATTGTTGGTATAATAATCTGTATTTGGCTAAATAATGTTTCAACACAATCTGTTAATCACTTAGTGAAACAGATTACACGATATAACATTACTTAACAGTAAATTGATCATGAAACAATAAACGAAAACAGAATTTGTTTTGGAAAATAATTTCAGAATATAATCGAGCCCACTTAGTTCAAAGTGTGTCCTTAAGGAAATTATTCCCCTCACAGTACTCGAGGTTAACGGAATATCGCCTCCCAGGATATAACGATTATCTTACCAGAATAGTAGTACTCCAAATTCCGGTAGCAGCGAACCACTTAACGGCAGTATATCACACAGAATGAAGACAAAATAATTTTGAGTTCAAGACTGAAATTCAGGATTGAAAAATTATAATGAATGAATAAATTCTTGGAACAATCAAGAATTTATAGGTTTGGAGGTACTGATTCTGAATGTTTGCAACCATTCAGAATAATCACCTAATATTTGAAGGGAAATTCGAAAAAAAGATGGAGAGCCGGACGGGTCGGGTCAGTCGCGGGTCGATCCGTTTGGATTTATTTTTAATTAAATAATTAATTAAATTAATTAAAGAAACGTTTGTCCAAAAAGATTATCAATCAATCGAGCCGGAGCCGAAGCCGAGCGAGCGACGACGACGGCGCGAGGGGTCCTTGCCCTCTCAACCCTTTTAGCAACTAGAGAAGGTGTAATGTAATATATACACCTCTCTTTCCTTCTCTTTTTCCGATGTGGGACAAAAGAGCATTTTACTCCCTTTAATTTTCATCCCATCATTTCTCATTCACCAATATCAAAACCCAACAATTTATGGCATTTGTGTCAACCCTCATAAAATAGTTCTTTTTGTGGCGATTTAAACGTGGAGATTATAAAAGACCCCACTATAGATTTAATTTGTGGCATTTATTTCAACCTCCCCAAAATTATTCTTCTTGTGGCGATTGTTTGTGGGTTTTTTGATAACCTTCATAAATACATCAAATGTCATTTACTTAAGAAAATATTGCAATTCGATACAAATTGACGATTACTAACTAATGCAATTATAAGTCATTTTTTTAATATAACAAAATTAAATTAAAATTACATAATTTAGTTAATTTTGTGAATTATTGTAATTTAGGTTAAATTCTCATAGTTTGTTGTTCCTTTTTCCATCACATTCTTTCATGGCAAAAAGAAAATCCAAAGATAGAGATTTTTTTCATTTTTATCTAATCTAAGAATTTTAGATATTAAATGAATAATTTGATTGAGTTTTTATGGATTTATTCTATACTTTAACCTCTCCTTTTCCGGAATGTTTTGTTTTGTACTTATTCTCCTTATATTTTTAATTATATAGTATATAATAAATTTATGTTTTTGTTATGTTTAATAAACGAGGTTAGTTCAATCGAGTTCGATCTTTGAACGAGCGTAGCCAACTCAAATTTGAATGAAACAAGTCGAGCCAAATTATGTCTCTTTTTAATTGATGTTAAACAATTCACTTACAATCGAGTAAGTAAGTACAAAAGTATAAACCCACAAATAGTAACTATTGAAAGTTGATTTTACTTAGTACTTGAGCCTAATGATTAAATGTTACTACTAAATAACAAGTTACACCATCAATCGAACTAAACGAATCGAGTTAGTTCAATTGAGCTCGATCTTTGACCGAGCGTAGCCAAGTCAAATTTGAATGAAACAAGTCGAGCCAGATTATGCCTATTTTTAATTGATGTTAAATAATTCACTTACAATTGAATACATATGTATAGAATTACAAACTCACAAATATTAACAATTGCATTAATATATATTCATAGTAAACGTTGTACTTAGTACTTGAGCTTAGTGAGTGAAGTTACTTTCTAAATACTAACAAGTTACGCGATCAATTGAGCTAAACGAATCGAGCCAGCTCAATTGGGCTCTATCTTTGATTGAGCGGAGCCAAGTTGAAGTTTGAATATGAAACTAGTAGAGTCGAGCAAGATTTGACTCTATGCCCCGTCTTAATCATACATGTTCCCTTAGGTAAACAAAAGTATTCAAATTTGTTGGTACTAAACACTAATTTGTAAGCAAATCGTACCCTAATATTTTTATTAGGTAATCAAAATACTCCATTTTTTTCATAGTTAATTTCTAAATAAATTCAGATTTCACATCTGCTGAAAGTTCTGCAGCAGTTAGGCATCTGGACAGAGTCCACATTTATCGCTTTTTAATTACACACTCCTTAAGAAATACTAGATTAATTAAGTGGAATTTTTATTATTGTATCTTTATTTATGTCTAAATTCTAACCTCTCTTTATTAAATATTTAGTTTTATGTATCATCTCTATTAATGACACAATTATACTAAAGATAGAATGAAAAAAGTCTAATTATTTTTACTTTAAATTTCTAAAATGATATATATTTTGAGATAAACTATAAAATATAATTTTTTCATCTCATTACCATCGAACCAACTCATTGAAAAATTATTGGAAAAATACATGGTGAAAAATAAGTTTCTATTCAAACAATGAAATTTTTTATAATTTTTTAATGTGTAGTTAGAATAGCTGGGTTATGAATGTGAAATTGAGTAGCTGAGAATTCCAGCTAGCAGATGTTACAGGGATCTGGCTATTTTGCCCTGTCAATATAGCAGATGTATCTCGACTTGGTATAATTAATTAATTTGATCCTTGTTCTGTCATTTGGAGGAAAAAAAGTTATTTGTGCTTTTTTATTGATAGTACTTTAACCTGGTAAAATACTAAAAAGGATATGAAGTTATCATCATTAAATGATTATTTTATAGAACCTTGAGATATTTCCTAGTGAGTTGTGAAAGTAAATAAATATCATTATGATTTAAATGATAACAATGAGGTTAATGTTTATGCCATACACAAGGTGTTACCTGCTGGTGTGGTATATGCCAATACTCCTTCATACTAATAGTAAATTAATTTAGTTAGTTAGAGTAGTTTATAAATGGGTAAGGAATAGTTCTTTTTTTTGTTGTAGATCACTTGTTACTGAAGTGTCATTTGGTTGACACAGAAATAAATAATCTTTTTCAGTCCATTTTTACTACTACTATTTACTTGCTTCATGTTTTCTCAATGAGTGCTTCACCATATTTGATTCACATATTTTATTTTTATATGAATATGTAGCCACGTAAGACTTTGAGATTATTTTTCTTCAATTACCTTGTTTCATTAGGTAAGAATATATATATCAAGTACCATGATTAGGAAGAATAAGTCTTCCTTAGTATAATCCTAGGAATATTCCCTATACAATAATTACCTACCATATATGATGAGATATTACATTAATACAAAATATTCACACAATATTATATTAATGATACTATTCTAGAATATTCTAATATTAATATTTTAACACTCCTCCGCAGTCGAAGGTGGAGGACGACGAATGCTGAGACTGTCCCGAAATTCTTCAAATAATATCAGCGGAAGTCCTTTTGTGAAGATATCAGCAATCTGATGTCGCGTCATAACATGTAACACTCGCACTTGTCCGCGGGTCACTTTTTCACGGACAAAATGAATATCTAACTCAATATGTTTAGTGCGTTGATGATGGATTGGATTCTCTGATAGATAGATCGCACTAATGTTATCACAGTATACCATAGTAGCCGTCAGAATAGGGCAATGAAGCTCAAGTAAAAGATTCTGAATCCAGCAAGAGTCAAATACCACATTGACAACCGCACGATACTCAGCTTCAACACTCGAGCGTGATATTGTGGGTTGTCTTTTAGAAAACCAGGAGATCAAATTATCACCAAGAAAGACGCAATAGCCGGAGGTGGAACGTCTGATGTCCGGACACCCTGCCCAGTCTGCATCTGTGTAAGTGACAAGTTTGGTGATGTAAAAAGGATATAGATGTAATCCATACTCAAGAGAGCCCTGAATATACCACACAATGCGTTTGAGGGCATGCATATGTTCTTCCATCAGATTATTCATGAATAAACACACTTGTTGTACTACATAAGTAATCTCCGGCCTGGTGAATGTGAGATAATGCAACGCTCTAGCCAGGCTGCGGTATAATGTAGGATCAGCAAAGGGTTTGCTAGATATAACACTCAACTTCGACTTTGTGTCCACCGGAGTTGCCGAAGGTTTGCATGAGGACATACCAGCTCGTTCCACAATCTCAGATGCATACTTCTTTTGGGAGAGAAATAACCGCTGCGTATGGTCACATCAATGCCTAGAAAATAGTGCAGTGGACCAAGATCTTTCATAGCAAATTCGGAACCAAGCTGAGACATGATACTCTTGCGTAGGGAGTCTGAAGGCGTTGTAAGAATGATATCATCCACATATAAAAGAAGATAAACAGTATTATTACCTGACGATAAATAAACAGAGAATTGTCAGAACGACTGTGAGTAAAGCCCATGTGTGACACAAAATCTGCAAATCACTTATACCAAGCCCTGGGGGCTTGTTTAAGGCCATATACTGATTTGTTCAGCAAACACACATGATTGGGATATGCAGGATATCTGTACCCCGAGGGTTGGTGCATGTAAACTGTCTCATTCAGATGACCATGAAGAAAGACATTTTTGACATCTAGTTGATGAAGTGACCATCCTTTTGAGAGTGACAGACTTAGAATCGCTCGATGGTATTTGGTTTGACCCATCGGGTGAACGTCTCCCCACAATCGATGCCTTCCCTTCTGGGTCATCACATCACCTACAAGACGGGCCTTATGCCGCTCAAAAGAACCATCAGATTTTTCTTTATGGCTAAAAATCCACATAGATCGAATAATATTAGCATTAGATGGACGAGGTACTAAATCCCATGTCTTATAATTAGAGCATGATATTCATCATCTATGACTATTTTCCAATTCGGGTCTTTGAGAGCAGACATTGAGTTACGAGGCAAAGGTGACTTGGAAACCTGTGTGTGAAGGCTGTATTTGGTATTGGGTTTAACAATACCATGTTGACTACGGGTGACCGGACGAGAGACATGGCCAGTGGACTAGACGCCATCGCCGGTAGAGAAGCGATGGGTGAACGCCACCGGCGCCAGAGTGTGGCCGGTCGAGCAGTGGTGGGTAGGAATCGGGCAGAGAAGGCGGAGGGTGGCCCAATCTTTGAGCGATGTCCCATCGGGCCGAATCATCGTGCCACCGCTGCCGACCGATGTGATCGATCCGGTTTCTGCTGGCGGTCTAGTGGGTCCACTGTTTGTGTACCTGCGGGTCCCGGACTGTGAATAAAATGTGTTAGATACGAAAGTTAATCATCATCCAAAAAATCATAGTTATGGGTCTCGGTTTCATGTATTTTAGCAAAGGGAAAAACTGTTTCATAAAAAATGACGTGGCGACTTACAAACATTCTTTTGAAGAAATATCATAACATAGGTAACCACGATGATTAGTAGGGTATCCCAAGAAAACACATGGAGTGGACCGGCTTGGAGTTTTGTGATTGTGATGGATGGAAAGAGAGGGTAGAAAAGACAACCAAACACTCTTAGATGATGATATGAGGACTCTCGTAAGTAAAACATTTTTAGTGGAGCTTGGTAAGACATGTTTTTATGAGGAAGAATATTCAACATGTAAGTAGCCATTTGAAGTGCATAATGCCAAAAGATGGGGGGTATGGATGCATGAGCAAGGGATGTTCTAACAATATTATTGATGGTTCTAATTTTGCGTTCTGCCTTCCCATTTTGTGAAGAAGTGTCCGGACAAGATAGACGAAAATTTAAACCATTTGTTTTGAAAAAAATCCCAAAACTGATTATTGTCAAGTTCTCCCATTGTCACATTGAATACTTTTAATCTCCTGTTCAAATTGAGTTTTGATGAATGCCCTAAAGGTGAGAAATGTGGAAAACACTTGCGATTTCTTTGATAGAGGAAATGTCCACAGATAATTAGAATAATCATCAAAGATAAGCAAATAATATCTATGACCCGAAGAACTCAAAACGGGAGAAGTCCAAATATCACAATGGAAAATATCAAAAGGCATAAGAGTGTAAGAAGTAGAAGCAATAAATGACAATTTTAGATGTTTATCAAGTGCACAAGAATGACACTTATTCAAAATCCGAGTCTGGATACAAGAATAAATTTATTTCGTTTAAGAGAAGCTAAAACAGTCTCCCCCGGATGTCCCAAAAGTTGGTGCCAAAGCTGCAAAAGTAGAATGAAACTTGGATTGATGATTAGGTAAGTTTATTAGATAGAGCCCCCCCTTTCTATCACATCTCATGAGAAGCCTCCCCGTCTGTAAATCACGCACGGAAAATCCAAACGGGTCAAAATTAACAGATACCCAATTATCTGATGATAAACTTCGTAACAGATACCAAGTTTTTGATTATTTTTTGAGCATGTAGGACATTATTTAAAGACAGTGGTGGGTTAGGTGGTGACAATGTAGTAGAACCATACCCTTTAATTGGAATTGAATGACCATTTCCGACAACTATACCATTATCATTGCTCAAATTAAAGTAGGACGTGAGATTACCTTGAGAGGACGTCATGTGTGACGTTGCCCCGGAGTTCATGTACCAATTTGAATCAGGTGGATCGAGTCCAAGAGTTTGTGTTACACCCCGTAATTCCAGGATATGTATAGGAGAATAGACGGGAGAACACATGGCTTAAAAATTTGAACGAAAGAAAGAATTGTTTTCCAAAGGAAAATCTTCCGAACCTCAGGAAGGAAAATGTTCGTTAATAAGAATTGGGTTCTCAAATTTGTTATTTGAGACGCTTAAAATTTATCGGGATTATGAAAGTTTATTTACAGAGTTGGATACGTGGGACCCACCCGAGAAATTTTACGTTTTTTTTGGGCCCACGAGGTTTCCGATATTTTGACTAATTATGGAAATTTCGGGAAAACAAAATATATGGACCAATGGGAGGGTGCCACGTGTCACCCCCATTTAGGCTTGGTCGAATTGACCAAGGTCAAAGGTGCTAGTCTTGAAGACAAACTTGATAATATTGACTAAGTCAATCTTGCCAACTTGACAAAGAGTTTTTAAATCCAAGCTACACAAATATTTTAATCTAGACCCTTCATTGTATTATATATACATATACAAGTAGCAAGACTTATCACAACACTTAGAAAATTTCCACAACATTCTTGCTATTGAAATGAGCTCTCGGCCATGAGCCCTTGTGGAAGAGAATTTTTTTCAATTGTTGTTCATAAATCCCAATATTCAAACCCAAGATCCCTAAAGGTATTCTAAGGATATCCTTCCACAAAAATTCCGGAAAAACTACGTTTTTACGTTAGTCGCAACATGAAAACCTAAGGATTTTTTCATAGTTGGAGTTGGAACTTGAAGAAGAGTTCTTCATAAGCTTCTAAGGGTTGCTTGGAGTGGATTGGACCGTCAAGAAGAGGAACTAAAGTTGCTAAGGATCGACTTTGAATCTTGGATTAGATTTGGGCTTATTGAGGTAATAATCTTCGTCTTACTATTGTAATTGAAGATTACATGTTGTATTAGTTGATAGATGAGCATGTGATATATATAATGAAGTTTGAAAAGATTTGGATCATGTCGACATGTTATAAAAACCGAAAATGGGCAAGTTAGCAATTTATGTTGTAATCAATTTGGTCGTTAGTTACAATCGTCACATGTTAAGAAAGAAAGGATTTATAGTTGTTATAATTGTTATAGAGTATATAACATATTAGAATAACAACTTGGATTGAAAAGGAATTGAAAGGAAATTGATATTGTAGTGATACATTGTAGCCGAATATGACTTTGGATTAATGGACAATTTTATACTGATTGTGGGGCAGAATTTTGCACGGCCGGCTAGGCGTGTAATCCCCTTTGATTAACTGATTGTTGAGCCTTAAATATGGCATTTGGTTATTGATTTTCGAGTCTTGAAAAAGGTGAAAAAGTACGTAGAAACAAAGAAAGTGCTGCCCAATTCTCCGTAGAATAAGAGTCCTTATACTTAGCAATATTCTACGTTGAAAGCTAGTAGTTGATGGACGTATTATGGTCATTATAGGTTGACATTCTACGTGCGGCGTATTCAACTTGGCAAGTGGTTTAAGTCGAAGAGGTATGTGAACTCTTCCTATCCTCTTGAGCATGAATCTTACGAAAGGTATAGTACGGTAGACATACGTGTTTTAAATGAACTCGGTTTCATTTTGGTATCCTTGTTTGATTTACGAAAGTGTAGTAACTTGTTTTCAAAGAAGTATATGTTACTTGACTTGAAAAGTATAGAATACTTGATTTGGAAAAGTATTGATGACTTGAATTTTCTAAAGTTAAGAGACTTGAATTGTAAAGTTAAGAGACTAGTATTCTGAAAGTTGTGAAACTTTATATAAATGCATATGATACTTGGTTTAAAAGTGTAAGTCTCTTGGTTTAACAAAAAAAAGAATGTAATGGTCTAGGTTTTGCTTAAAAACATAAAGTGTTGTAATGGCTTTATGGGAAGTTAGTTACAACGGCTTTATAAAGTTTAAAAGAATGGTTTACTTGATTAATGTAAAGGAGGATAAATGACTTGGTTTAAAGAATGATAACTTGATTTAGAGATACAAGTTATTTGGATTTTGAGAATGAAGTTACTTGATTTCAAGGTTTTGAAATGAGTTCTAAAGGTGTAGTAACTTGATTTGAAAAATAGACATGTCTTGATACTACGGGTGTTAGTATCTTGAAGTTTTTATATAAAAAGGGTTCTTTTTAAAGAAACGGAAGTACGTAGTACTTTGGGTTAAATTCTCGGATTTTTCCTGACATGTTAGTGCCTTAAGTGAAATAAAATGAGAGTGCATGCTAACTAAGTCTAATAAGAGTTAAGGGATGTCTTAACTTGCTTATGATATTTATGGTAGCCGGTTGTGCTTATGTTACGTGATTATGTTAGCCGACTGTGCTTGTGGTATATTATTCATTACGGGATCATTCCCCGGGCTTGTTGCATTTGCATATTTCGTGGATTTGCTCTCCACGATGCGAGGAGATTACCTCATGCGAGTCCATAGGGCTTATGCGGGTTCGATTACCATGCGGGCGGATACATCCTATGCGAGGAGATTACCTCATGCGGGTCCATACGACCTATGCGGGCGGATACAGTCTATGCTTGGAGATTACCTCATGGGGTCCATACGGCCTATGCGGGTGAAATAGTTTCAGGAGTAGGATTGCAGAATGATACTACGGGCGGATGGCCCTAGGTTAATCATGAGCTTCCTGTTTTAAAACCGACAAAGTTTATTGTTGTCCACTCTCATTGTTAGTAAGGCACAGTGTACTGTTAATGTGGTTAATGTTCCCAGCTTTATTTTAGACTATTATGATTTCATTACAGTACTTTCAGTTTCACATACTTGATACATGTTGTACTGACCTCCTTCGGGGGGCTGCGTTCATGCCGCAAGTTGAGGTACATAGCTTGCTGATCCTCACTCTTAGATCACTGTTCAGCTGTTGAGAAACTCCATTACTCCGGAGGCTTATTTTTGGTTCAGATCCCTGGTATTGTCGGTTGTTGTACATTCAGAGGTATGACGGGGTCCTGTCCCGTCATAGTTGTTATGTCAAAACTCTTAGAGGTCTGTAGTCATATCTTGTGGGTCGGTTTGCAAAGAAAAAGGATGTAACGGCTGCTGGCTATTTATATATATAACCAGGGAGGCAGCCTTATCAGCTAGTCTGTTATTTACTTCTTATTGATTTAAGTTGTGTGTTTTATGTATGTTCCGCTGACTTTCTCTGATGGTTACCTGTAAGGGTGCCCAGGTAGGGCACCAGTCGCGGGTCCGGGGTCGGGTCGTGACAGTGTGCATGGCGGACTCAATATCCATTGGGTTGACCATGGTGGAGTGGGCCTCATGCCACTGGGTCGGCTGAGGCCCATAACCACTGTCTGCCGAGACTGGAGCAGCAACAAAGGCATGTTGGGCCGGCCTGAATTGAGGCCCAGTTTGAGACATCTGCTGCCATTGTTGGGGCGGCGGTGGGCAGCGTCGATGCAGCTCGATTTCTGCGGGTTGGGTGGTGCGATCTAGGGCGGCTACCGAGCCCGGTCAGCCGGACCACCGCCGCCATCGCGCTGCCGCTGGTTACGCGCCGCCTGCTGCGCTGTCGCCCGCCATCGCTGGTTACGCCACCGCCTCGCCACTGTCCACCATCGGAGTTGGTGGTGCCGTCATTTCCACCACCACCGGAATTCCGGTGTCCTCCACCATTGTTATTTTCGCGATTTCCACCCTTATTTTTATTATTATGTCTTTTTTTACACTTATTTTGGTGAGAAGGATCAAAAGAAGTACCATTATTTGAAGGAGTGGCAATGAAGCCGGAATTTGAAGTAGTTGAGGCCTTTTTTATCAAGCCCGACTCTTCAAGTACAAACATGGATCTTGCTTGATAGAATTGTGGTAAAGGGTTACTTTGACGGATTAGAGTTCCCACTCCTCTATATGCATCAGTGAGACCAGCGACCAATTACAAGACTAACCGATTATTAATGCTTAGGTGAGCAAGCGTTTCTTAAGCGATGCGCCAATACTTTGAGGCATTGACAATATGCCGAAATATTGGGAAAATCCACCATTTCAATGGTAGAGAATTCTTGTTCCAGTGTAACAGCGCGAGAGTTTTGATTGTCTTGAAAGATATCTCTCAATCGGTCCCACACCGCCATGGCCGTTGAATCCGACTCCATTATGGTGTACAACAAATCCGTGGAAATTGTTGCATAAATCCAACCGAGGACTGTGGCATCAAGCGTATCCCATAAGTTCTTGTCTGCATCTGTGGGTTCCTTTCCATTCTCATATTTTGGTGGAATGATATGATGAAGGACTTTGTGAGCCCAACAACATATTTTAAACAATTCTGCCCATGAAGCATAATGCACGGTTTTCATCTTCAGTTTAACAGAAACATGTGTCTTAATATTTAAAATGACTAGAGCGGGATGAAAAGAGGATTTAGATTCAGACATATTTTGGTTGAGATGAAGGTTGTCCAACAATGGAGGAATAAAGCAAAAAAAACCTAAAAAAATTGAAAGACAATTCGGCCAAGGAGAAGCCTAGGTCGAAATTTTGGATCTTTCCTTAAACTCTTGATACCATGTAAGACTTTGAGATTATTTTCCTTCCATTACCTTGTTCCATTAGGTAAGAATATATACATCAAGTACCATGACTAGGAAGAATAAGTCTTCCTTAGTATAATCCTAAAAATATTCCATATACAATAATTACCTACCATATAGGATGGGATATTATATTAATACAAGATATTCACACAATATTATATTAATGATACTATTCTAAAATATTTTAATACTAATATTCTAACAATGCCGAAGGTTAAACGTTTTCTGAATCCACTAAAGTCGACTCGTGGATCACATGATGCTCATGGACGTTCTTTTTCATTAACAACTCCAGCATGTTCACATGCTATAGAGCCCTCAACATTGTTACAATCACCTCCACATGCTCCACGAAGTTCCTCACTAGCTGATGAAGTCCCGCAACAAGAACAAGCTCCGACTCAGCTTTCTAATCCACGTGCAACATTTGCACGCGCTGTTGGACGGGTATCTACACAATATTGGAGAGTAGAGGCAATAGGTATATGCCTTGTATATATGTTTATTTCACTTCATAAATATCTTATTTTTTTTCTTTTTGTTGAGTAACTTGTTTTCTTATTAAAGACTCAAACAACGCTACCAAGAATATTAATGTCAAGGTCAATGAGGTCAACAACCTGCCTATAGATGAACACATCATTGTGAACTTTGATAACTACGATGCACCATATGGCGAAGCGCAAGGGTTGCTTGCTGGATATTGTGGATCATTAGCCATTGATGGCAATTTGTTTCCAATTAATTTTGACAGGTGGTCAGGCCGTCGGGTCTTCCTAAAAATGTCACGACCCGAGCCGACGGGCCGTGACTGATGCCCTACTTGGGCACCCTTCTACCCTCACATCACATATAATCAACTAAGACTCGTAACACCACATAACAAAGGAATCCTGTCCCCTAAACTGTAATAGTAAACTCATATAAAAAAAATAGGCAAACCGACAAGGCCGCCACTGTAGATAGAGATATCCAAATGAACTACAACTCACACATGTCCAAATACACATTTACCACCCACACCTGTCTACAGACCTCTAAGAGTCCTCTAAGAGTATGATAATGACCTGTGACGGGACAAGACCCCGCCGTACCCCTGAATATACATAAGTCTATAATCAAAGATCTGTACCAAAATGACAAGCCCCGGAACAATGGAGCTATCTCAACAAGATGAGCAAGGATCCTAAGCTCGAGGATCACCAAACTGAGTACCTATACATGCGGGCATGAACGCAGCCCCCCGGAGAAGGGGGTCAGTACAACAATGTACCAAGTATGTAAACATAAAGTACTGTAAATAAGATCATAACTGACCAAAAGATGACAGAGACAAGTATGATAATCAAAATACCAAATCCAACCGTGCCATATAAAATAGAGAGTCAACTGTGCCTTATAAAAATAGAGAGTCAACTGTGCCTTATAAAAATAGAGAGTCATCTGTGCCTTTTAAAAATAGAGAGTCATTTCATAATCATGAATGTCTGTCCATATAATCATATACTGTCATGGGTATCTATACCCGCATCATGGATACATGTCCATGAAATTATATACATCTACTGCCCGGCCCTCTAGTGAAGAATGCGGTGAACATATAGAGAGATACACACGAACTGCCCGGCCCATTCTGAGACGCGGTAAAATCATATATTGCCCGTCCCTTTCTGGAACGCGGTAAAATCATATAACAACACTTGCACGAATAGCTATCATGAGCAACTATGTGCAATTTAAATCATCTTTTGACTCTCAAAGGAATAAATAGAATGACTTTCATTTTAGAAAAACCAAGGCACTATCATATCATGTATCACTAGAAATTAGGATTTAATGGAATTACGTACGTCCGCCGTACACCTATTTCATATACATCATGCCAAAAGAAGAAAGGATAGTTTCACATACCTTATCGGTTATACCAACACGATAAGTAGAATACGTCTCAATTAACACTTCAACCTATAATAACAATAACACGTCTATCAACTTCATGCTTACTAGTGTAAGTCATATACCAAATGATGGTTCTCTTTTCATATAAAAATTCGGGCAGCACTTCCCCTATTTATACATACATCCACAACTTACAAACAAGGCCAAAAACATCAATAACCAAGCACCAATTAAGGATAGTTCAAAACAACAACCAAGGTGATCGACACACCTACTTCACATGTTAATCCGACCTCTTAATCCTTATTAAAACAGTCCACTAAAATAGTCCATACTTCAACAACAACGAGGGTGAAATGTGAAGTCGTTCTACACCCTTCTATATCATTATTCCTTTAGGACATACGTTAGCAATTACCACATTAAACATGCATGATTGTAACTAAATTTTCAGCATTATAACTCCACAAAACAACCCTAAAACAACACAACAATATCCAACAGTTTCATATATGTCTCGGCCAACAACCAATACCAAAGCCCTTTTCATAACTCCTTACAATTCAATTCATATTTCAACGCTTTTATATAAACCATTTCAGCTTTCAATGACAATATTTCCGTCAATCTAACATGCAATTAGTGACGATAATAACAATAACAACCAACGAATCCAATATAATAAAAACAGTCCAAAATCGGCTCATTAGCCAAAACTGTCACATACATTTCTTATCCTCCATTTCACTTAACACAAGTTCATCCCTTAACTACAACATCATTTAACTTCCATTATTCTTAAAGAGGAAGAAGAAATCTTACCTTAGCTTTAGCACAAAAACAGTCGCTAAGTTCTCGGCCACTGCTTCACTTTTGTACCACTTCTTCAAGTCACAACAACATGCATGTATCCTTTACAAGCTTGTAACCATCTTACTTTCATGTCTTTCTTCCAAAAAGTTCATCTCCAAGCTTAGGGTTTCAAGACAGTTTTCAAGCCAAAATCGTGACCCACTATTTTGGAGTATAACCTTGTCTTAGAACTTAGTTAAGGAGCTTAATCTTGGAAAATAAGTTAACTTGTTCTTCACTTGGCTATGAATTTTTTTCGAGACTTGTAGGAGAAGAAAAGAGAGAAAAGAGTTTAAGGATGAAGATATGTGTGTAACATAAAGTCTTGCAATGTGTATCTAATATTGGAGATTACTACACAAGTGGGGAGGGACACGTGTCACCCTCTTGTCCACCCATAATTCTCTTCACAAAATTTTCCCACACTTAGCCAAAATTGTGAAATTTTAGTTGATCTCATACTTCACAATGCCAAGACTTAATAATTCAACACTAAGTCCATAACTCTATTAGAAAGGATTCAACTACTAGTATTAGTTCTTGTCGTCATATTTGTTGTATCCAAAATTATTCCATATAAAAATGTAAATATACTTTCCTTCCAACATTCAAATCTTATATCCTAACTTACGTTCTCATTTCATTGCCCTGGAATTACGGGATGTAACAAAAAAATATATGGAAGACTGCTTTGAAACACTACTAAAGGTATTACGCATATATTACCTATTGCTACTAGATTTTTATGCCTGTATACAACACTTAACTTTGTATTTTTTCTATTTGAAGCCTCGATTCCTTTTAGGACTACTGATGCCATTCCATATAGATATTGCAATGGTAGTTTAAATAAAAAGTGGGCTACACATAGACAAAGGCTGTGGGATGAATTTTATGACCCAGCAAAGTGCAAGAATGAAATTTTAAGAAATGTGCCAGTGGGTATATATAGAGACCAGTGGGCTGGCTTTGTTGCTTATCGTCTAAAAGAAGAAACAATTGTAAGATTTTGATTATCTCAATAGGTTTTATTGAAATTATGATTAGATATTAGACTAACTTTTTAAGTTGTACTCATTTATGTTAACAGGAGCTTTGTAAAGAAATAAAGAAATTCGACGTAAGCAAAAAATTTCTCATACTGATGATTCGAAAGCTAATTCAAGAAGACGACATGAGACGATAATATATTAATTTAATAATGTTTCTTCTTTTTCTCTCATTCGAATGTTTTATTACAATGTATCTAATTTACCCCCAAAGGCATGCAGTGAACTTCCATGTTTCTATCCATGGGGCTTTTTAATATTTTATTTTATGTAAGTTTTGATGTCCAGACTTGTAGTATCTCTAGGTTCTTGATTTTAGAGCTAGCTATATTAAAATCAAATTCTGATGTCAATTTAAGAATTTATTAATAATGCAGTTAACTAAGCTAGTTGCCTTGCTTTGCTCATGCTTATGTTGTGTCTTGAGTCGAGAGTCTCTCGAAAATAGTCGCTCTACCTATCAAGGTAGAGGTAAAGTCTGCATAAACTTTACCCTTCTCAGATCCCATATTGTGGGATTTCACTGGATATGTTATTGTTGTTATTCTTTTTTTTTCCTGAATGCTCCATTTAACCTTTTAACCTGATTTAGTTAAGTATTGCATATTGATTTCTAATTAGTTAGACGTTAGCTTTTAAATTTCTCATCGAATATTTTTTTATTTCAGCCTAGCGATGATGTCGGGAGTGAATCTACATCACCAGTGAATATAAGAGAATCATTGGGTGACATCAATGAAAATGATCAAGCAAATACTTAGAATTTTATTTATTTCAATATGAAACCACTTTTGCTTCTATGAAATAGTAGTAATGTTTAGCATACATTAGTTTATATTGCTTCAGTTTCTTAGGTAGTAAAGTATTTGAATTTGTGACTTTTATTATGGATTATTTTTATGAAATTTGATTTATGTTATATATTATTAAGTAAACTATTTATTTGATATGCATATTGTTATACAAGTTTGGTCTTATTTAATCATGCAATGAACTTTTTTATTGAGAAGAAAACACATTTCAATAATTAATTTGTCACGGTAATTGACCCCCACAAATTAAATTTTATAAAATAATATTGTGGAGATTGTAGACCCCAACATATTAAAATATTTTTAAATATAAAGCTTATATTGTGCCGGTTGTACACTACCACTAATTATATTTTTAAAAATCAAATCATACTGCGACAATTAAAAAAACCCATAAATTATATATCTTGAAGTATTAAAATTAAGTTGCGGAGGTCACAGACCACCCCTAAGTTGACTTTAAAATCCCCACTAATTACACTTTCAATTTGCGGAGGTCGTCGTGGAGGTTTTTTAAAATCGCCACAAAATGCATCGTGGCACGTATAACTTTGGCGTTTCTGAAAACCTCCACAATTCCATCTGTGGAGGTCGCCACAAAGTTAAGAAAAAACATCCGCAAAATAAGCCTTTTCTTGTAGTGATATTTCTAGACAGTGTGCGGAGGTGTGAAAGGTTGGTTATGAACGGGTACAAGAGGGGTACAAGTAAGCCGGGAAAGTATTGGGAAGATGTGATTAGACGGGACATGACGCAAGTGCAACTCACTAAGGACATGCCCTTAGATAGGGGGTTATGGAGGACACGTATTAGGTAGCCCAGCGTAGTCCTGCCTACGCTTACAAACTGACAGTTGTAATATTATTAGTGTAGACTCGCTTAGCCTATCATACTAGTAGACACATTATTGTCTTATAGTCACTTGTCGTTTGATTTATGATGCTATGTGTATTTTATTTGTCTTATTTACTTGCATTATGTATTGCTTCCTTTTGCTTTTTTTTCTCTTTCAGAATTCACTATCATGACTTACTCACTTTGTTTGTCTTACTTTGCTTAGGTGTTGCTTTGTCTTGAGCCAAGGATATCTCAGAAACAGTCGCTCTACCTATCAAATAACTCTCAGAGCGTACAGATTCATTAGTGATAAAATAACTCTTGACAGTAAGAGTTTAGTAGTTTACCCTTACCGTCAAAGTTCAAACTAAACCCACATAAAACAAACATATAAAGCCCACAATCAATAACTAGTTACCGCTATAATTAGTATACGTTTCGTTTATGATTAAAAGAAATATTTATATCTAAATAGTATACTTCTTTTTTTTGGGTGGATTATTGGTCTTTAATTTTTGCTCTTCATTAAAAAATATCATGAGGTTCTGGGTTCGAATCCCTACTCAGTCAAAAATAAATAAAAAATCACAAGACGAAGTTTGTCTTATGCCTGAAGGCAAACTCTGTCTTTAAACTAGAGTTGCATGCATATCAAATTAAATGCCACAAACAATCGCCACAAAAAGAATATTTTGGGGAGGTTGAAATAAATGCCACAAATTAAATGTACAGTGAGGGTCTTTTACAACCTCCATGTTTAAATCGCCACAAAAAAACTATTTTATGGGGTTGGGTCATAAATTGAATGTATAATGGGGGTTTCTTATGACCCTGTAAAAAATCCGCCATAATTAAGCAGTTTTTTCGTAGTGAAAAATTAATTTTTTTTTAGTTTGAGAGACAAAAATTAAAAACCAGCCCAAAATAAGAGCATTCTTGCGAATTGCCCAGTATACTTCTAATAATGTAAGCTCATTTTTCTTACAATAATATATGAATACGATTTAAAGAGCTATATATAATACATGCAGTCACGTTGAAGTTACAAACATGCGTCAAAATCGTACAAAATGTGTTCTGAAATTATTGGGTCTTGTAAGAAACTTATTTTATTTATAAATAAACCCACCCACCAAAGGCATTTGAATATATTTAATTGAGTGTATATAATATTATTGAAGTGCTCTCAGTATTTTAATTTTTCATCAATGTTGTTTGGCTTTGTGGTAAAGTCCCTATCGAAGGCCTCGATAAAGCATCCACTAAAACATAAACTCAATGCCTTTGAACTTTTCCTTATCAGCCTTATAAACACCCTAATGTAATTTCAATGTTCCCCACTCAATATCACTAGGGCACGTTTGGTACGATATATTAAGCTGTACTATATTGAACAAAAAAATAATACAATGTTTGATGGACGTTTTTAACCGCACTGGACTGTACTATTTCTAAAAATAGTATAGTCCAACTGTCATCTAACAGGTGGGTCTGCCCTGAACTGTACTAAAAATAAAAAAAGTAAAAAATACAGTCCATTATATATTAATAGTCTAATATCGTCCATTATATATTAATACAGTTCAGTTCAATGAAATTAATCAGTCCGTGCGACGTACCAAAGAGCCCTAATTTTACTGAGATTATTACAGTAGACATAACTATTGAAGTAATAAAATCTAGATGTCCATACGTTGCCACCAATCAAGAGGACCCTTTATACTACATCTTGTCCGTGCATTTTTGGGAGGTCAAATATGTTTATTTTTTCTAACTCCCATTGTTTTTTTTCTTGTACATGACAATGTGGCATAATTCACATATAAGGTTGGAACTTTTTCGCCATGATATATGTATGAACACTTGTTCATCAAATATGTAAAGCAGATTCAAAAACATATCTTGTCTTAGTGAAAGCGACGTTCCCACACCCTTATGCACCCCTCCTTGGATATTCATCCGGATTTCTCTATCCCGATTAATCATGGGTGGAGTTATGAAAATAATTTTCTTGAGTTGATACATGGTTATTTTTTTAACGAAATTAATTCACATGCACGCTAAGAATGGAGATATATATAAGGGAATATGTTCTTTGATTGTATTAATTAATAATGTATAATATATATAGTAGTACAAGAATATTTAAATTAGGTAACTAATCAATCTAATTACAATAGAAAATATAATTCTACATAAAATAAGAGACCTAATTACAATAGGAATACAATTCTACCTAAAATAAGAGATATACAATTAATGAAATAATATTCGGGAAATATTCTATTACACCCCCCACAATCGAAGCGGGACGTTCACGAACACTGAGACTGACTCAAAAATCATCAAATAGTATGCGCGGAACTCATTTGGTGAAGATGTCGACAATATAATATCTATAAGGAACATGACGGACATGAAGTTGACCACGAGCCACTTTTTCGCGAATGAAATGAATATCCATCTCAATGTGTTTAGTGCGTTGATGTTGGACGGGATTGTCGGAAAAATATATCACACTAATATTATCGCAGTAGACTAGTGTTGCCTTTTGAATCGGGCAGTGAAGCTCAAGTATAAAGTTACGAATCCAACAAGACTTAGAGACGACATTGCCGACACATCTGTACTCTGATTTGACACTGGATCAGCATAATGTAGGTTGTCATTTGGAAGACCAAGATAATAGGTTATCTTTGAGGAAAATACAGTAACCAGACGTGGAGTATCGGGTGTCAGGACATCCACCACAGTCAGCATCAGAATAAGTAGTTAGACTAGTGAGCGAGGACCTGTATAGATGTAATACGAAGTGAAGTATACCTTGGACGTATCGTAATATACGTTTGAGGGTATGCATGTGTACTTTCATCGGATTGTGCATGTGTAGGCAGATTTATTGCACGACATATGATATGTCAGATCTCGTGAATGTGAGGTACTGCAGGGCCCCAACCAGGCTACGATACTGAGTCAGGTTTGATTATGGGGGGCCGGAATCAGCGTTGATCTTGAAATTGGTATCTACTAGCGTGTGGAATGGTTTGAAAGATATCATGCCTACATAGTCAAAGATATCTTCGGCGTACTTCTTCTGACACAGAAATAGGCCGCCAGAATATGGAGTGACCGAGATGCCTAAGAAATAACTTAGGAGCCCCAAATTCTTCATAGTATACTCAGAGGAAATGAGAGACATAATGGACCGGCGGAAAGCATCAAATTATGTTGTGAGGATGATGTCATCAACATATAAAACCATGTCTGTACCCTTGTTGTAGATGAACATGGAATGATCAGATCTACTATGTGAAAAACCGACAGTGGAGACATAATTGGCGAACCGTTGAACCATACTCGAGGAGCATGTTTCAGTCCATAGAGTAATTTTTGTAACAGACACACATAATCCGGATGAATATGATCCCTAAAACCCATAGACTGATGCATATATACCGTTTCATGAAGATCCTCATGTAAGAAGACATTATTGACATCAAGTTGATGAATGGACTAAGACTTGGATAAAGCAATGTTGAGGAAGGTCAGGATGGTTGTAGGCTTTACGATCAGGCTGAACATTTCATCACAGTCCACTCCCACATATTGAGACTTGTCATCATCTACAAGACGAGCCTTGTACCTCTCAAAAGAACTATCAGAATTCTTTTTATCTCCAAAAATCCACATATATAGAACAAATAATGTTAGCATCAGGTGGACGGGGTACTAGGTCTCACATCTTACTATCAATAAGAGCATTATATTCGTCAATAATTACAACTTTCAAATTAGGATCAGACAATGCATCCTTTGGATTTTGAGGGACAGGGGAAGGGACAATTGAAACGGATAGATTAAACAAACGTTTAAGTTTATGAATTTAGTGCATGATACAAGTTTTCATGGTCCGAGAGTATGCCTCGGGATGTGGGGCGGGATGGGATGGGTGTGTACCGCGGGACTGTCGGAAAGAGGAGAAAGGGCAGGGGTGGTAGAACCGGCTGGCCGATGCTCGGTTTGTCGAGAGGTGGTGCGGAATCACCCTGAGGTAAGCTGTTTCGGGCCACCGTTGACCGAATTGGGTGGGCAGTGTGTCCCGGACTGTCTGAGGTGGGGGCGGGTGTCGAGATCTGGGACGACAGACTATATAAATGATAAATTAGAAGAGGGTTTAGACCATGAAGCTGTGGGAATGCCGAAGTTGCGAGTTTAGGAAGGCAAAAGAGAATTGAGACTCATCAAATAGGACATAACGTGAAATAATAATTTTATGGCTTGACAAGTTGTAGCACGAGTAACCACAATGATTGGTGGGGTAACCTAGAAATACACACGGGGAAGACCGGGGTTGGTGTTTATGAGTGGTCGGGTGGAGAGGATAACAAAGACATCCAAAGATACATGAGTGTTGGTAGGATAGGTTCCTATAAAGCAAAATTTGAGTGGGCGATCGTTGAGCTAGAGACTTTTTTGGTATTATGTTTAGGAGATATGTGACAATGGAGAGTGTGTAATGCTAGAATTGAGGCGTGAGCAAGTAGGACACAAATTAAGTTATTTATGGTTCAAATTTTCTGTTTGGCCTTACCATTTTGGGAGGAGGTGTGATGGTAGGAAAACTAAAAGGTAAGACTGTTATTGGAGCAAAACTGTTTAAATTAATTATTATTGAATTCCATGCCACTGTCACATTGAAAATACTTAATGCTCTTTTTAAATTGTGTTTTTACGAGAGCACTAAATGAGGAAAAAATAGGGTAGACCTGAGATTTATTGTCAATTGAAAAAGTCCATAGAAAGTTAGAATAATCGTCCAAAAGAAACACATAATATCAATTTCCAGTCGTACTTAAAATAGGGGACGTCCACAAATCACTATGTATGATATCGAAAGGTAGTAAAGTATAATTTGCGGATGCAAAAAATGGTAATTTAACATGTTTCCCAAAAATGCAAGATTCACATATATGAGTCCTAGAAATACAGTTGTTAAAAGGGAGCGTAAAATAGAATCTCCCGGATGTCCTAATCTAGAGTGTCATAAGGAAGACGAAAGAACATCAAAGGTTGATGGAACTGAGGGTGGATTGTTTTCGACGTTTAATAGGGTAGAGATCTCTGGTGCTGTCACATCTCATTATTCGTCTCCCTGTCATAAAATTCTTCACAGAAAAACAAAAGGATTAAAGTCAAGGAAAACATTATTATCAGTTGTGAAACATCGCACATAAATTAGATTCTTAATGAGTTTCGGGAAATAGAGGATATTTTTAATATTAGTGGTGGATGTGGTGGGGATAAGGATGAATACCAAAACAACGAATGAGAATGCATTATCCACTACCAATAATAATATTCTCATTTAAATTACTCAAATTGGAATAAGACGAAAGAGTACCTTGTGATGTCGTCATGTGAGATGTGGCGCCTGTGTCCATATACCAATTTTCGTCTAGAGCATTGAGTGACATTATGTTCATAGCTACCTCAATGTTAGTCGGTGCATAAGTTGAGATGGGGGGCTGTGTTATATAGGCATATTGAGGACATGGGCCGAATATGCCAGAGTGGGCTTGTCGGTTCTAAGGTATAGCCTGCGAGGATGTCGGATATGAGCTAGGAGGAGAGGCCCATGACTATGGGGGCCACACAACCCACAATCGTAGCGCCAACCGCGGCTATTTTCGTTTACGGGGACTTCATCTTCCCGCCGTTGTTGCGAATTGCATGCCGTGGCCACTGCATCGCTGTTCGGCGATTGCTGCGTGGATGCAGCCGCGGGTCCTCCAAGGTTCCGTTGCCGGAGTTGGAGGCCCTGCCATCGGCGGAGGGCTGATAGTGGTGGTGAGGGCAGCGTCGGCAATGCTGGCCTGAGTGGTGTTGCGCTTGATTTTTAGGTTTCCTCAAGAATAAGCATTGTTGAAGTATGGTGGCAACGCCGTCATAAGATTCATTCAAGTTTGCAATAAGTTGTATGACCAATCGCTGATTAGTGATTGGTGCGCTAATGTTGGAGAGTTGGTCGACAATCATCTTGAGTTCTTGACAATATGCAAACACGTTTGGGAAATCATCCTGATGAACGTCCTTGAACTGATTTTCAAGGTATAACGTTCGTTGAGTTTTTTAATTTTTTTGTCGTGGAAAATATTTTTCAAACGTTCCCACATTTGGCAGGCAGTGGCATCGGTCTCAATGATGGTGTGCAACAGATCATTAGAGATTGTGTCGTATATCCACTGGATGATGGATGCGTCCAAAAGAGACCAGAGTGCATCATCAGAAGTCGAAGCTTAGGGTAGGTTTGTGGACTTCGGTGTAGGAGGGATGATGTGGTCGATAGCTTCGTAAACACGACAATGGATCTTAAAAAGCTCTGTCCATGATGAGTATTGGCCATTTTCCATCTCAAGGGTGATAGGAATGAAGTTTTTGATGTTGTTTACTGCAAGTGCATGATAAAATTTGGTTTTGTCAGTCACGGAACATGAAATTTAGGAGGAGAACGGAGAGAGAATGACTGAAGAAAAAAACACTAGTGTTCTATGGGAGTGGCGGCCGAGAGCTATGGTCGGCGGCAGTGGAGGTATTTTTATGCTACTGATACCATAAAGAAATATGTTTCTTGATTATATTCATCAATTATGCACAATATATATAATAATACAAGAATATTTAAACTAGGTAACTAATCAACCTAATTATAATAGGAAATATAATTCTACCTAAAATAGAAAATTTAATTACAATAGGAATACAATTCTACCTAAAATAAGAGATATACAATTAATGAAAGAATATTTGAAAAATATTCTATTAATATCAACAGTGCAGTATGTTATGGTAAAATATAATAAACTACTTAATCATTAATATATGAGATACTATTAAAGTTGTATCAAAGACTTTATTATAAAGTTATAGTGTTATGATCACTTAAAAGAAGATATTATCGCAATTAGTGTTGAGACTAATAGTTTCCCGTGAGGCAATAATCCAGATGGTGAATTTTGATTTAACAGGTACAATTTGACCCATTGCGGGAATTTTGAGGATGAACTAATCAAGTCGCAAATCAAGTTGTATGCAGTGACGGATTTACATTATTTGAAGTGGTTGTTCGAAATATATAGAAAAAAAATTCACAGCGGTGTATAAGAAAATGAGAATGTTGTGCTTGTTCAAAAGTGGAAAATAGCTTTGCAAAAAAAAAATCACACTTATTCACGTGAACAAACGTGCACACTATGGATCCGCGCCTGGTTGTATGTGTATATAAAAAGAAAGAATAATCCGCTTGTCCAACTAGTATCGTTAATGTTTAAACTGGGAAGTTGAAAATTTAAGGTCTTTATCAATACATGAAGATGAAAAATATGGAGGACAAGTTTTCTACATCCTCAATAGGATTAACCCTAGGAAGTTCGATATTGAATTTGAAACTTTATAGGTTTGAGATTCTAAAATAACGACCTCAAATGCTAATAATCTGAATTTCTTAATAAAAATATAAGGTCTGAATCAAAATTACTAAGTCTGTCGAATCCGTAGCTTACCATTGTGCCTCCGCCCCTATGATGATTCAATAACATTGAATGAAGAACAGTTTGTACAAGTGGGAAGCAGAATTGAAGAAATATTGAGAATCTTTCACCAAAAGATAAGAGATGGGTGGAGTGTGTGGCAAATGGAATTAGGGTTTGGTGCTCCTTAGCTAAGGGTTTGGAGAATCTTGAAATAGTGTATTAGTGGATATAATGATATAAGAGGAGATGCATGTTTGCATATGTAATCATGATATATCTCTTTCCAAGCAATAAGCAGATCATAAATTTTGAGAATTTTCAACTTGTTTTTCTTTGGAGTTTTCAAATGCTTGTACTGTTTAAAATTATACCTGTCTAACGGTTCAATCCGGACCGGATCGGTAGCCCGTTACCGGGTTGAAGGTTCGGTCCACTGGCTTACCGGGCCTACCGGTCCGGTTCATTACCGGATTTCCGGTCGGCCCGTGCGGGTCCGGGTTGAATCGAGCCTACCGGTCCGGGGTTTTGTTTTTTTGTAAATTTCGAAAATCTAACTAAATTCAAATTAAATATGTAATATAATAATATAATATAGTTTATAACTTTATAGTTATATAAATTATATTAATTTTTTTATTTCGAAAATTTATTAATTTATTAAATTAGTAGACATAAGATAAGTTAACAAATATTCAAATAACAACTAAAGAGATAATAAAATAAAAACTAATGATAAAATGTAAACTTTCGAACTTTTATTATTCATAATGTTAATAAGAGTACATAATGAAGTAATAATAATTGTTATTTACATATTATGCATCCTTCTTGCAAGTTCTTCGTAATTTATAGGTTGATTGAATTGGTTATACTCCATAGCCTCTAAATTTGGAGTATTAATTCCAGTCCCGGTTGCGCTCCCGATTTTCAAAATATTGTCGATTTCTTCATCTTTCGGAGAGTCAACGTCTTCATATCCTTGATTTCTTCTCTCTGATATGATCCAATCCCTTAAGCATACTAACACTTCTAATGTGCTTCCGCCCAATGAGTGACGTATGTCTCCTATTTGATCTCGTGCTTGGCTGAATGTACTTTCAGAAGCCACTGTTGAGATAGACACATTAAGAACATCTCGTGTCATAGCTGCTAGTACCGGAAATTGTCTTTTGTTATCTTGCCACCATTGTAAAGGTTGAAAGTTCTTCTTCGGCTCCGTTGGCTTTTGCAAATAAAACTGCATCTCATCACAATTTCGAGTTGTGCTTGCTTGTGTTGTTGCAAAAGTGCTCCATATAGATAAAGATTCATTTTCATCGTCTTCATCGAATCCTGCAGATGTAGACACAGAAGCAGAAGAAGAACTAGAAGGAATATTAATAGCGGAGTCATGTAATGTAACATAATAATCATATAATTTAGCTAAATTAGTATCAACTTTACATATGCATAAAATGAAGACGGAGTTTCTGTTTCACCTACTTCCATATAAGTATATAAACTAAATATTAAATTATGACAATCTACTTTTTTAACAGAAGGATTTAAGACTGCACCAATATAATAAATATCAGCAATAGGAAAAAATATTTTTTAAACTTTTCAAACATAACTGTAACTGCAGCTTTATATTTTATATTTGATTTTAAACCATAAAGTAAATATGAAATTTCAGCTATATGAGTTAAAGCATTATAAACTGTTGGGTAATAAGATCCCGAAAATTCAACAGCAGCAGTGTAAATTTTTTAAAAGTTCAGCAATTGATTTCCAAACATCGCCGGTTAACATATAAATCGCGTTCTTACAATGAGCATTTGAAACATGTGTTATGAGGTCTTTATACTTATAACATTCTTTTAAAAATAAATAAGTATAATTTCATCGTGTAATAATCTCTTGTGGCATGAATTTAGGTCTCAAATCAAATTGTTTACATTTTTCTTTAAATTCTATAAGTCTATTTTTTCTATTATTACCTTGAATAACTCCAACAGCTCTTTTGACAATTTGTATTTCAGTTGCAAATAACTCAAGACCACTTTTAACAATTAAATTATAAATATGACAAACACAACGAACATGAAATATATCAGAAAGTGACGGTTCTAATTCCGCTTTTAAAAAATCCACAACAACAGTATTATTAGATGCATTATCGAATGATATACAAAGTACTTTTTTATAAAGATTATAATTTTTGGCATAAGCACAAATAGTTTCACTTATATATTTTTCAGTATGACTTTGATCCTCGTCATACGCAAAAGCAATAATACGTTTTCCATTTTAAAATTTTCATCAATCCAATGACAAGTAATTATTAAATAATCATAACCGTTTAAAGCATGCCCAATGTCTGCAGTAAAATTAACTAGGCATGAAAGATTAGTGAACAAATATTGCAAAAATATAACATAATCATTATAAAGTCTAAAAATATCGGCTCTACAAGTACTACGAGGAACACCTGTAAAACAAGAATTATATACTCTTTGAATATATGTAATTAAATATGAAGAAGAAGCAAAATAAAAAGGTAAATAACTCCGACAATCATTTTTGCTAATTCAATGTGATCCTTCTTTGGATAGTACTTAGTCAACCCCCGGTTAATGGATTAAGTTGTTGTTGACCGGGTTCTAAATCAGTGGCAACACCCCATTGTACAGGATGATCTTTCGTTAAATGCCTACTGTTATACCCCGTATTTCCAGAGTATGTACGTAAGGGCGTACGTACAAAAGTTTAAGCCTTAAGTAGGCAAAGTGGCGAAATTTGTGCACAACTAGCGAAAAGAGTCGTTTTCCGACGAAACGTTTTCCGGACTTTGCGAAGGGAAACATACGGCTATGTCATTTATAATTTTTGCGGATTTTTCCGAGAGATGAAATATTTTGGACCAACGAGAGGGTGACAAGTGTCACCCTCAAGTGGACGAATTCAAGGGCCCTTCTTGGCGTTTTTTTGTAGTCAAAGAGTAGGTAGGATATTTTGTGTAGTTGATGAGCAAGTGGGACCCACACACACATGTCCAAATCCTCACCCTACACTTGCCCACCACTTGTCTTAATCCTAGCCCTTGAAAGTCCTATAAATACCCCCCCTAAGTTGAAGGATTTCTTCATCCACACTTGTGAAATTTCAAAGCAAAAATCCCTCCCCTCTTAGCAAAGCTCTCGTCCAAGAGCACCCCTCCCCCTTTGTGAGCCTTGGCCAAACCAACCCTCCCCTTTGAGTTGTTTTTCGTAAATACACCCCCTTGGTAGAAAAATACTCTCCAAGTATTGTTGTTATTCCAAAATACCTGCCCAAATACCTTGTAGTATTCCGAGGTTACCCTTATACTAAAAGCCCGTAAATACTATTATACTTCCTTTAGCCACTAAACTAAACCCTAAGGAAATCTTCATAGCGAGTTGAAGTATTAAGAAGAAGTTGTGTAGAACTTCTAAGGGTTGTTTGGAGCGGGTTGAAGCGCCAGTAGGAGCTAAACATTGCTCAGATCGACATTAAATCTTGGATAATTTTGGGCTTACCGAGGTAAATACTCCGCCCTTCTATTGTAATTGGAAATTACATACAGTAGTAGTATAGAAATGAATATAAGATTCATGTAAGGATATTACGTAAAAGAATTGAATCGAAATCACATCGGAAGAATATTAAAGAAAGATTAATCAGACATTTGTATAGATCAGATTTACAGAGACTTGTGTAGTTGGCGGGTAGGAAGTCGCCCAACTTTCCGTAGAATAAAGGAATCTGTATCTAGAAATATTTACGTAATAGTCTAGACATTGTGTCACGACTAACCCGACCGTGACGGTGCCTTAACCCTGCACCCTAGTGACCCAACATCGAGAAAACCAATGAATGTAAACTCAAGATAAACAACCATTAAGATATAGAATAGTCTAGCCCAAATCAAGCAACCCAAAAGTACATAAACCGAACAAGCATCCTTAACTAACCAAGTTCGACAAGACTACAGCCTCTAAGAATGAATAACACTATGACGGACAGGCCCCGTCATCCCCCTGAATGTACAAAATAACAACCACTCCAGGGAGAACCAGACCAAAAGTCGAGCCTCCGAAGAAATGGAGCTCCTGACACCTGAGTACAAGATCCTAGGAACGAGGATCTACCACCGCTTCCCTTACTCGCAGATGAACGCACTTGCCAGGCGGGTCGACACAACGTACCAAGTATGTAAAATCGAAAATATCAGAGTAATATCATAAGTCCAAAATACATTAAAGTTATAGATAAAACCAAATTATGTCAGACTGTGCCTTACTAAAAATGAGAGTAACAAGTATACATTTTATAGCATAAAAATAGAGGCTCATGATCAAAACAGGTACCTCGCGTAGTATCATTAAGCAATCCTACTCGGGACTATTTCACCCGCATAGGTCCCGTGGACCCGCATGAGGTCATCCGCCTCGCCATAGGACTATTTCACCCGCACGGGACTATTTCACCCGCACGGATCCCGTGGATCCGCACGAGTACCATCGCGCACTGCACGGGACTATTTCACCCGCACGGATCCTATGGTCCGCATCCGCATGAGTACAAGCGCCGCACTCGCATCATGGGTAGCAAATCCATGGCATAAATAATAACCCGGGGTTTACCCGTAACAATATAAATATATATAACATAGCTCATCCGGCTATTAAACATAACATAAGCACTACCGGCCTATCACATCACAACATAAGCACTACCGGCCTATCATAACTTAAGCAAGTTAAGAATCACCTAACTTCTTATTAATAGTATTAATACATCCTCTCATTTTAGTATACCTAAGGCACGATCATGTCTTTTAATAAAAATTCGGATTTAACCCAAGTATCATGTACCTCTAACCTTTAAGAAATAACTCTTTTTATACAAAAATTCCAAGATACTAATCACCATAGTATCAAGTTACGATTTCTTTTCAAAACAAGTCACATTTCCTTTTAAAACTATCTCAAGCTTCTAAATTAAGTGACTTCATTTCTTGTAAAACCTTAGGCACTTCATGCCTTAAAACCATTTTCCTTTCACAAGTTCAAATCATCAAAACCTTTCTCCATTAAACTTTCACAAACTAATATAACCAACTCCCCATAAAGCCGTTATACTAGAGTTAAACAATAGTAAAACACATTCCCTTAAGTCCAAGGGATTTTTCTACTTTTCTTTTAACGAAGCAAGTATCAAATACTTATATCAAACGAAGATTTCCAAATCTTGTACGTCTACCGTACTACATAGGTACAACTAATCATGCTCAAGAGATAGGAAAGCTCCACATACCTCTTCGGTCAATCCACAAGCTAAGTCCAATTTACCGCATGTAGTATGTCAACCTAAAATGACCACAATACGTTTATCAAGCTCTAATTTATAATGCAGAATTTTCCCAAGTTAAAGTCACCAATTTCCTACGGAAAATTGGGCAGCGTTTCCTTTGTTTCTACATACTTTGCCACCTTTTTAAGGTCGATTTTTAACGCTCAAATGCCATGTTTAAGGCTCAACAACCAACCAACACCAAGGGGATTACACACCTAAATTTTGGTGTGTAAAATTCAGCCCCACAAGTTACAACAACTAACCCAACAAGTCTAATGTGGTATTTAGGCAACAACATGCTCATAAAATCCCCCTAACCAATTCTTTCATAACCAAACCCCATTTCTTACATGCAACTACTCTAAGTGCATTTTTCCAACTACAAGTTTTTCCTATTAAACATGCAACACCCAATACCAACTACAAGAGAAGAAATGTTACCTTAAGTTTTAGCCAAACTTATTCCAACACCTTGCTAGCCTTTTTCTCCAAGAACACCACCACAATAGCACTTCTAAGCTAGTCACAACCTTCCTTCGCCTTTAACTTTTCAGATTTTCTTAGGCTAGAACACCTCTTGAGGTTTTAGAGAGAAGGGAGCTCGAGCCTTGAGAGAGAGAGAGAGAGAGAGTAAAGATGAAAGATGGAAAAGTGACCAAGCCTTGGTCAATTATATTGCATGCATTCTGAAAATCGATGGGGACACTTGTCACCCTCCCATGGCCTCTTTTAAAACACAAATCAGATTTTCTAAGTTTTCCGCCCAAATTTCCGCTCGGCGCGCGGCCCGACAGCCCGGCAACTCTGCGGACCTCGGATCTTTCGGCGCCGGCCTGCTTCCCGCGCTGAAACTTCACGACCCCTCGATTCGAGTCGGCCGCGACTCGGCCGCCGGCCCGCACGCGTACAATCGCGCGGCGCGTCTCGCCCTGCCGGCGTGAGACACGACCGCGGTCCAGTTCGAACCACTGGTATAACATTCTCTCCCTTAGAAACATTCGTCGAATGTTCCTTCTAGCCTCACACAAAACACAATATAAACATATCTTCTTAACTATTCCTTTGCAAATAAGAATGCTCCCGAGCCACAACATTACTCAAGCATAATCAACTAAATTAACACCAATCGAGGAAAGGGGTTACCCGAGGTATAGGGAATAAGTGTGGGTATTTCTTCATCATATCATCCTCCGCTTCCCACGCCATCTCCTCTCCTCTGCTCGCTCCGCCATAAAACTCGACGGAAGCCACCTCCTTCGTCCGAGTCGTCTAACTGACGATCGAGTATCGCTATGGGACTCTCTCATACGACAACTCCTCTCACACCGGATATCCCGAATCCGGTGCACTCTAGACGGATCTCCAACGCATTTCCGTAACATAGACACGCGAAAATCGATGTACCGCCAAGATCGGACGGCAGATCCAACTCATAGGCAACCTTGCCCACTCTTCTGACAACTGATACGCCCAATGTACTTGGGCCGAAGTTTCCCTTTCTCCCAAATCTCATCACACCCTTCATGGGTGACACTTTCGTAAAGACCCAATCATTAACCTCAAACTCTAAGTGTCGACGCCGATGATCTGCATATGATTTCGCCGACTGGCTGCCAATAACCGCCTCGGATAAGCTTCACCTTATCCATCGTCACGAACCAACCGCCCGATTAATCGCACTTCTCCCACTTCAAACCAACCTATCGGTGACTGCACTTCTCCCGTATAAGGCCTCATAAGGCGCGCCATCCGAACACTAGAATGGTAGCCGTTGTTATAAGCAAATTCCACAAGAGGTAAATGATCCTCCCACCTACCCCGAAATCAATAACACAAGCCCGCAGATATCCTCGCGTGTCGGATAGTCGCCGCCCGTCCGTCCGTCGAGGATGAACGCCGTCCGAGACTCACTGTGTCCCTAATCCTTCCGAAAGACCTCGAAGTTAGCCGTGAACTGGCCTCTATCTGATATAATCGACACCGACTCGTGCAATCTCACAATCTCTCTAATATATAATCCGCATAGTCCTACCAAAACGCCGTCCGATCGAAGAAAGTGGGCTGATTTCGTCACCACAACAATAACCCAAATGGAATCATGCCTCCTCGTGCGAGGTAACCTCGTAATAAAGTCCATGTTGACCACCTCCCACTTCCACATCGGAATATCAATAGCCGTAATAGCCCACCGCTTCGTGCTCAACCTTAACTCGCCGACAATTAGGACATCGGGCAACAAAACCGCCACGCCCTCTTCAAACCATCCCACCAATATATGCACTGAGGTCGTGGTACATCTTAGTCGACCGGATGAATCGAATAACGAGCACCGCGTGCCTCCCTGACCGCCGACGGTCCTGGCCACATCGGAACACACAACCGCCTCGAATCTTAGCACCCCATCCTGCTACCCCAAATAGACTCTTCTCTTCCCGGAGAGTCGATCTCTGCATCGCATCAAAATCGGATCATCATATCGCCGCCTCTTCACCTCCTCGACGATGGAAGACTCGCGACCTCTCGAACCCGACTGCATTAACTAATCAACCAAACGAACCCCAAGGCTTGCTAGTGATGTAACTTCTGACCATATCCTCTTCTCTCGTCAACATCGACGCACTACCCATCGACCGCGACTAAGGGCATCCGCCACTACATCGCCTTCCCCGGTGGTACGTAATATCAACGCCATAATCCTTAAGTAGCTCCAACCACCGCCTTCGCCGCAAGTTCACTCTCTGGTCGAAGATGCATCGAGACTCTTGTGGTCCGAGTAAATGTCCACATGAACTCCATATAAATAATGCCTCCGCATCTTTAAGGCATGAATCATCACGCTAACTCCAAGTCACGCGGGATAGTTCTTCTAATGCTTCCTAAGCCGCCGAGATGCATAAGCTATAACCTTGCCGCGGCCGCATCAAGACGCACTCCAAGCCCGACACTGACGCTACACAAAAACCACATAACCATCTAAGCCCTCCGAAGAGTAAGAACTGGGGCGGTCGTCAACTTCTCCTTTAGCAACTGGAAGCTTTCCTCACAAGTATCCGTCCATCGGAACATAGCTGCCTTCTGAGTCAGCTTAGTCAAAGGTGCTGAAATAGAAGCAAACTTCTCCACAAACCTCCGATAATAACCTGCAAGGCCCAAAGCCGCGCACTGCTTGGTGTAGCTGGTCTAGGCCAAGTCTTGGATCGCCTCACCTTTCCAGACAACCCAATACCATCGGCTCCGATAACATGTCCTAAGAAAGCCACTGAAGCCAGCCAAAACTCGCATTTCGAGAACTTGGCATACAACTGCCGGTCCCTGAGGATTCCCAACACCGTCCTCAAATGATCTGTGTGCTCCTGCTCTGTGCGCGAATACACCAAGATATCATCGATGAAAACTATAACGAACATATCCAAGAATGGCCTGAACACCCTATTCATCAAATCCATGAATACCGCTGGAGCGTTGGTCAACCCGAAAGACATCACCCTGAACTCATAGTGCCCATACCGGGTCCTGAATGCGCTTGGGACATCCGCTCTCTAACTCGCACTGATGATAACCGTAACGCAGTCTATCTTGAAAACATCTCGCACTCCGCAATCGTCAAACAAATCATCAATCCCGGGAGGATATCTATTCTTGATAGTTACCTTGTTCACCGTCAGAATCAATACACATACGCAGCGTCCCATCTTTCTTCTTTACAAATAACACCGATGCTCCCCAGGGAGAAACACTTGGCCTGATAAAGCCTTTCTCCAGCAAATCTTTCAGCTGGTCCTTCAATTCCTTCAACTCGGCAGGTGTCATTCTGTATGGCGGGATAGATATCGGCCGAGTGTCCGTGCCAAATCGATGCAAAACTCAATCTCCTCTCGTGAGGATACCCTAAGCTCGTCTGGGAAAACGTCTGAAACTCTCTAACCACCGGATCGATCAAGGTCCTGTATCTCACCTCGTGATTTAATACCCGAACCAAATGGTAAATATACCCTTCCGCACCATCTTCCTAGCCTTGAGGTAAGAAATAAACCTACCCCTACGATGCAAGATTCTTCCACTCGAGCAACCGCTCACCAGAAACCGAACCGAACTAACTCTCTCTCAAGTCCACATTGGCATAGCAAGACGCTAGCCAATCCATACCCATAATCACATCGGTCCGCTGTCCAACTCTATCAAGTCACCAGAGTCCGACGGCCATCTAAAGTCATCGGGCAAGCCTTATATACCCGCCGCCTAACACCGGCACCTACGGCGTAGCCACCTCAAAGGATTCTATGGACTCTGCTCTATCCCTATTCTACCAAAGAATATGAGGAGATATGTAGGACAAGGTAGAACTCGATCTATCAAAGCATATACATCACAAAGAAGAAACCAACAATGTACTGACGACATCGGTGACGCCTCACGGTCTGGCGGCCGGACATAGCATAAATGCGCTCGAGGACCGCTGAATCGAACCTCTACCACGACCTCGCCGCGCTCGCTCGTCTGCGGAACACCTCGCCCCGGGCGCATCGCCATCGACGATGAAGACCACCATCGACCACGCTTACCGAGCCATCATATTCCCGCCACCTGACCGACAATCTCTCAAATGGCCTGCCGCCGCAAGAATAACAAGCTCCTGGAGGAACACGACACCCACCATAATGGCAATCACCACATCGACCACACCGAGGCATAGGTGGCCTCATCGACCGAACTCGTCCTCCGAAACCCGGCTCGAACCCCGCCCCGCCTCAATACTCGTCCGCCCCGGCATGGTGGAGGAGCGCTCGACCGGCCGTGGTGCAAATTGGTTTGTCGGGGTTGCCTACCCTAAAACTACCAGAGGACCGTTGTCTCGCCTCTTCTCGCGATACTGCCGATCCGCCGGCCCTGCGTTCACACCCGAGCATGTGCTCGCACGCGGCAATGTCCATGCCCGGCCGAGAGCCACCCCGAGCAACTTCTCGCCAAGTGATCATCGAGTCCTGTGACATAGCGGTGCACCCTGTCCTCCATGTCTGCTACCAATGCGGGCACATACCTAGCCAATGAATCAAACTCCACATTGTATTCCCGGACCGTCCGCCCATTCTGTCTCAGCGTCAAAAATCTATCGGCCCGAGCCCTCCTCATCTGCGGTGGCAAGAAATGGCCAAGTAACGCCTCTGAGAACTCGTCCCAAACAGCTGGATGTGCATGCTCCCCCCGGGGCTTCCTACGAATCATACTACCAATCGCAGCGTTGTCCGCAGCCGCGAACCTAATACCACCGACTCGGTCTCCGGCCCCGATCACCCTACGATCCTCAGAATCGCTTGATAAACTCGCGGATCATCCTCGTGCCTCGACCCATAAAACTCGGTGGCGCAACTCAAAAGTCTCTCGCCTCGTTAGCTAGCGGCTGGTGAACTACGCAGCGCAAACTCATCGTCTCCACTTATCCTCCTGCTTCGCCACGATCTCGCCGGCGATCGGCTATCTCCTTGTAGCCCATATCCTCGCCTCCGCTGGATCGAGGCTCAGTATCATGTCTCGGCAGCAGCCGCTGCCGCCTCCGACTCTGGGTTGGCGACGTCGTGAACTCGCCGTCCAAACACCTCGTCTGCGTAAGGACCGGCTCGTGCCACGTGACCTCGGTGCCCTACCGTAGTTCCTCTCTTGCCGCCTTTCGGGCCGCGGTTGCCTTGCGCGAGACATAATCGTCTGAGAAAAAATACGCCGAGGAAATTCAACCTATAGCACTACCTATTGCACGATCTAGAGTGAAAGAATGGGAACCAATCCTAAATATCCTGCAACCTCCCGATTATAGATGTGGTGCACAACACATCGATAATCAAGACTTACTAGATACGGCTCGTAGACTCTTTCCGAGGATTAATCGCTCGATACCACTTTTGTCACGACCGAACCCGGACCGTGACTGCCTTAACCCGGCACCCTAGTGACCCAACATCGAGAAAACCAGCGGAATGTAAACTCAAGATAAACAACCATTAAGATATAGAATAGTCTAGCCCAAATCAAGCAACCTAAAAGTACATAAACCGAACGATTACATCCTTAACGAACCAAGTTCGACAAGACTACAGCCTCTAAGAATGAATAACACTATGACGGACAGGCCCGCCATGCCCCGAATGTACAAAATAACAACGACTCAGGAGAACCATACCAAAAGTCGAGCCTCCAAGAAATGGAGCTCCCGACACTGAGTACAAGATCCTAGGAACGAGGATCTACCACCGCTTCCTTACCTGCGCATGAACGCAGCTCCAGGAAGGGGGTCGACACAACGTACTCAAGTATGTAAATCGAAAATATCAGAGTAATATCATAAGTCCAAAATACATTAAAGTTATAGATAAAACCAAATTATGTCAGACGTGCCTTACTAAAAATGAGAGTAACAAGTATACATTTTATAGCATAAAAATAGGAGGCTCATGATCAAAACAGGGTACCTCGCCCGTAGTATCATTAAGCAATCCTACTCCTGGGACTATTTCACCCGCATAGGTCCTGTGGACCCGCATGAGGTCATCCGCCTCGCCATAGGACTATTTCACCCGCACGGGACTATTTCACCCGCACGGATCCCGTGGATCCGCATGAGTACCATCGCGCACTCGCATGGGACTATTTCACCCGCATGGATCCTATGGTCCGCATCCGCATGAGTACAAGCGCCGCACTCGCATCACGGGTAGCAAATCCATGGCATAAATAATAACCCGGTTTACCCAGTAATAATATAAATATATATAACATAGCTCATCCCATTATTAAACATAACATAAGCACTACCGCCTATCACATCACAACATAAGCACTACCGGCCTATCATAACTTAAGCAAGTTAAGAATCACCTAACTTCTTATTAATAGTATTAATACATCCTCTCATTTTAGTATACCTAAGGCACGATCATGTCTTTTAATAAAAATTCGGGAATTTAACCCAAGTATCATGTACTCTAACCTTTTAAGAAATAACTCTTTTATACAAAAATTCCAAGATACTAATCACCATAGTATCAAGTTACGATTTCTTTTCAAAACAAGTCACATTTCCTTTTAAAACTATCTCAAGCTTCTAAATTAAGTGACTTCATTTCTTGTAAAACCTTAGGCACTTCATGCCTTAAAACCATTTTCCTTTCACAAGTTCAAATCATCAAAACCTTTCTCCATTAAACTTTCACAAACTAATATAACTAACTCCCCATAAAGCCGTTATACTAGAGTTAAACAATAGTAAAACACATTCCCTTAAGTCCAAGGATTTTTCTACTTTTCTTTTAACGGCAAGTATCAAATACTTATATCAAACGAAGATTTCCAAATCTTGTACGCTCACCGTACTACATAGGTACAACTAATCATGCTCAAGAGATAGGAAAGCTCCACATACCTCTTCGGTCAATCCACAAGCTAAGTCCAATTTACCGCATGTAGTATGTCAACCTAAAATGACCACAATACGTTTATCAAGCTCTAATTTATAATGCAGAATTTTCCCAAGTTAAAGTCACCAATTTCCTACGGAAAATTGGGCAGCGTTTCCTTTGTTTCTACATACTTTGCCACATTTTCCAAGGTCGATTTTTAACGCTCAAATGCCATGTTTAAGGCTCAACAACCAACCAACACCAAGGGGATTACACACCTAAATTTTGGTGTGTAAAATTCAGCCCCACAAGTTACAACAACTAACCCAACAAGTCTAATGTGGTATTTAGGCAACAACATGCTCATAAAATCCCCCTAACCAATTCTTTCATAACCAAACCCCATTTCTTACATGCAACTACTCTAAGTGCATTTTTCCAACTACAAGTTCTTCCTATTAAACATGCAACACCCAATACCAACTACAAGAGAAGAAATGTTACCTTAAGTTTTAGCCAAACTTATTCCAACACCTTGCTAGCCTTTTTCTCCAAGAACACCACCACAATAGCACTTCTAAGCTAGTCACAACCTTCCTTCTTGCCTTTAACTTTTCAGATTTTCTTAGGCTAGAACACCTCTTGAGGTTTTAGAGAGAAGGGGGAGCTCAAGCCTTGGAGAGAGAGAGAGAGTAAAGATGAAAGATGGAAAAGTGACCAAGCCTTGGTCAATTATATTGCATGCATTCAAAATCGGATGGGGGGACACTTGTCACCCTCCCATGGCCTCTTTAAAACCACAAATCAGATTTTCTAAGTTTTTCCGCCCAAATTTCGCCGCCGCGGCTCGATTCCCAGCGCCGGCCGCAACTGCGGACCTCGGATCTTTCGCGCGCCGCCGCTTCCTGGAGCCGCTGGCTGAAACTTCAGCGACCCTCGCATTTTCGAGCCGCGCCCGACTTCCGCGCGCCCCTACAATCACTGGCCTTGCCGCGTTCGCCCGGCCACGCCGAGACCGATCATGGTCCAGTTCGAACCACGGGGTATAACACATTGATAGACTTATATGACCGATATAGGTTGAAGTACTGCGAGTAGCATATTTTACTCGAAGGGTGGAAAAGGCTAGCAGGATTACAATACTTTGGAGCTACTTGCTAATAGTCGATAAATCGTCGCGAGGTATGTGATTCTTCCTATACTCTTGAGCATGATATTTTAAAAGAATATATATATAGTACGGTAGACGTACGTGTGCTAACTGAACGTAGTTTTACGGCAATGTCTTTTGACTTAAGCCTGAATAATAAGAATCTTGAAGTATTTCAAAAGATTTAAGAACCGTTTTTGAAAGAAGAGTAATACTTGGTTTTGAAAGCTTAAGTTATACTAGCTTTATGGTAGTTAGGTATAACGACTTAAGAGTGATAAAAGGAACGGTTGACTTAAATTGAATTGATTTAAAGTCTGTTAAAGTGTGAAACCTCATTCGTGAGTAATGAGTACCTGGTTTTTAAAGGAATAATGTTTCTGATTTCGTAAATAAGAATAAGTTATTATATTAAAAACAGAGAAACCTCCATCCGCATGAAGCTTAGATAAGACGAAATTGTATTACAGTTCCTAGAGCATGGCTGCTTTAATAAGAATCAGTATAAACAAGCATTGATTTTCTTAAATTTCCAAAGTAAGGAACTTGATTTCTAAAAGAAAAGATGACTTGAGGAATTGATGAGTTTTTGGTTTAAAACATAAAGTGTTATAACAGCTTTATGGGAAGTTAGTTATAACGACTTTATGAAAACAAAAGAATGGTTTTATCATTGGTTTTAAAGTGATAACTTGACTTTAAAAAAAGAGAAGTGTTTTGGTCTAAAAAGAAGGCATGGTATTGTCTTAATGTGGTTTAAAAAGGAAAGTATGGAAGTTGTTTTGGTTTACTTAAAAATGTTAGTCACTCTACTTTTATAATACGGGCATCGGGTGACCTTTGTAAAAGAAATGGATCTTTTAAAAAAGAATTTAACGTACGTAGTACTTTGGGGTTAAAACCTGGACTTTGGCATAAAATGAAAGTACCTTGAGTTGTGTATGTTTGCGTGTGATAGCCTTGTCGTGCTAGTATTGTATTTCTATACCGTCGCGTCTCTCAATGGAGGGCCGGCTGATTTGTTATGATATTACTTGGACGTACCGGCAGTGACGGAGAATTCCACGGGTACGCTCCTGTTGATAGTGTTATTCCATGGACTAGCTCTCCATGAGGTTTCTTACTGATTCGGCCTTGGTATCTGGTCGGCTTCGTGCCGCCTCGTGGTGATTCGGCCTTGGTACTGATAGTTAGCCTCACACTTGCCCGCTCAGTTTAGTGGCAAAGTCTCGTGATACGCCTCGTATCCGTAGTTAGCCCTCGTACTTGCCCGGTCGGCCACGCACACGGCCTTGGTATCCGTAGTCGACTTCATTTCGGCCTCGACGCCGTGGCGAGTCGTGATACGCCTTGGTATCCGTAGTTAGCTCAGACTTGCCCCGGTCCACGTGACGGACACGCCTTGGTATCTGGTAGCCTTCGTGACTTGCCCCGGCTCCGTGTGGTTTGTATAGTATTGTTAGTATGGCTCGTATTCGGTAGTTAGCCTTCGCATTGCCGTCACGGTTTATGACTCGTAGGACTTGGTGTTCATATGTACTTGGTGTTATTATATCATGATCGCCGGCGGTGAGAAGGTATTCCACGCATGATTGATGTGGCGCGAGACCCATAGTTATAATCGAGTGATGACTTGGAGCGTGAGTCCCCGACTTACATGATCGCTATTTATATCGTGTTTGGTTATCATACATGTCTCCCGCTTTATATAGACTACTATGATTTCATTTATAATTTTCGGGCCACATACTTGATACTTGGCCGCACCTCCTTCGTGGCCGCTCGCCGCAGTGTAGGTACACTGGCGCCGATCCGCCATGATGTGCTCAAAGATATCGAAGCTCCGCTTCTCCGAGGCTTATCTTTTGTATAGTCCTTGTCACTAGAGGTACTTGTACATTCGTGGTATGGCCGGGCCCCGTCATGTTGTATAAAAACTTGTGAGGTCTGTAGTATCACAAGCGGGGTTTGTAAAAGGATTAAACTGGGTTTGAAAGATTTGTATATATATTATTGGAAGGTGACCGTTTTGGTTATCCTGTTCTTATCATATATCTTGTTTCATTTTTAAGTTTTTATTTCCGCTGATTTTCTCTGATTTTGTATCACTAGGGTGCCCGGTAGGCACGATCACGCCCGGATCGGTCGTGACAAAAGTGGTATAAGAGCGCTTAATCCTCGGAAAGTGTCTGCATCGCGTCTAGTAGAGTCTTGATTATCGGTGTGTTGCACCACATCTATAATCGTGAGGTCACAGGACATTTAGGATTGGTTTCCATTCTTCTCATTCCGAGATCGTGCCTTAGAGTTGTGTTATAAGTTGGACCCTCCGACGATTTCGTTTTACCGCTTATGCCTCCGCGCAGGCAACCCGCCCAGATGGGCAAGGCAATGAGGAAATCACTGGTAGGATACGAGGAGTACGGCGCAGCCCGATCATTACTGATATAGTGCTTGACGGCGAAGTTTTGCGACGCCATTTCGCTGAGAGTTTAGAGCGCACAAATGTCGCCGAGACCACAAGACTGAGCCTCCATCCCCACACCGAGCATAAGAGACGGGGTACAAGGAGATGGCCCGATTATTGGCGGTGATAGTGGCAAGGCACGAGGATAAGCCGGATGCAATGATTCCAGACTGAGTACCCGTAGTTCACCCGAGAGGATAGTTTGAGATCATGACTTTCCGATTCTGACACGCCAATGTTTTATGGATCGAGGCCCGAGGATGATCCGCAGGAGTTCATCGCATACGATTCTGACGACTATGAGTGATCAAGGCTACAGAGACCGAGTCAGTGGTCTTAGGTTCACATCGGCTGCGTGATACTGCAGTCGACTGGTTTGATTCGTAGGAGCTGTCGGGAGCATGCGCCTCACTATTTGGGACGAGTTCTCGGAGGTATTTCTTGCAGATTTCTTGCCTCCACGGCGAGGGCTCGCCGACAAATTTTTGGTGTTGAGCGAGCGGGCGTGCGGTTCGTGAGTACAATGTGGAGTTCGACTCATTGGCTCGGTATGTCCCGCGTTAGTAGCCGATATGGAGGGCAGTGTACCGCTATGTCACAGGGCTCGACGATTATTTGGCAGAGAGTTGCGCGGGTGTAGCTCTTCAGCCGGGCATGGACATTGCCCGCATGCAGGCTTATGCACTTGGGTGTGAGGAGCGGAGAGGTCGACGGAATGACCAAGATCAGCAGAAGAGGGCCAGAACAGCAGGGTCCTTCGATAACTTTTGAGGCGGACCGCCTCAAGAAGAAAGTTATGTACCTCCGCCGATGCAGTGGTCCTCCGCGATCTTCGGACGTTGGGATATTCGAGAGCGTGTCGAGCTCCCGTGTTTCGTGTTTCAGTTTTCAGGGGAGTAGGAATGCTCGCCAGATAAGGTCACCCTTATCTTAGTGTGGCCGTTGTGGAATACTTCATAAGGGAGAATGTCGTACTAATTTGGGAGATTGTTATGCTTGCGGCCAACAGGGCCATTTGGCGAGATCGTCGACCAGGTAGCACCGTAGGATAGCACAGGCTACGAGATCAGTTGTGGGTTCTTCACCTTCCATAGCTAGGCAGGATGCTCATACACCGGCAGGCCACGGCAGAGGTCGCGATAGAAGTTCCCAGTTTTAGCGGTCCTTTGAACCGCCTATCGTTTCAGGTATATCCTTAACCTCAGAGTTTAGCATGCGTGAGGCGATAATTATATGTTGAGTACTATGTACAGATAGCATTGTGTATATTGTGGTTTAGAGACATGGTTAGTTGAAAGAATAAGTATGGGACAGGAAGGTATGAACCTTAGAATATTACACGCTGAGACCTTAGATGTAAGCCGACTTGAATAAAAGATTTTACTGCTAGTCTTTGTCAAATACTTGGTATGCGTATAAATGTATTGTGGGATAATTCCATGGGTTGTGTAAAATGAAAGTGGTAGCCTTCGTGACTTGAATAGGTAAGATTGTTCCGATCGAGAACAAGTGTTTGGCGCGATAATGGAGTCGTTAAGACTGCGTCGCGGGTCAACCGCGCCTGTAGTGTGGTGGGTCGGTTCGAGGTGGTCCGCAGTGGGTGGTCACGAGGGTGCTAGGCCCAAGTTTAGATGACCATCGTATGAGTTCGTGGATATGTTCGACCGAATCGGATCGTGAAGGTCGGGAATGGCCTTAAAAGAGAGCGAGGCTAGTAAGATGACCAAGTTTGGAGGTGGTGACTCCAAAGTTTTGGAAACCCGGCGATGGCAAGTATGGCACGATACTAGAGGAATTCAAGTGTTCGAGAAAAGTCACGAGTAAGGAAAGAAGTGAACATATCTTGAGAGAATAGAAATGATCATTACTTTTGTGAAGAAAAGGTGCAAAGGGATATCTTTTAGGCAGGGGTGGAAGCTTTTGTAATGCTAGAGGTGATTCCTCGTTGACTTGGGATAAGTATTTGCGTATGTGTTATTTGGTGGCGGGTGTGGCATTGGCAACTTGTTATGAGGAACTTTATCGTTATCTGTCTTGAGAAGGAACATTCGACGAATGTTTCTAAGGAGGAGAATGTTATACCAGATTTCAGTATGTACGTAGGCGTGCGACAAAAGTTTAAGCCTTAAGTAGGCAAAGTGGCGAAATTTGTGCACAACTAGCGAAAAGAGTCGTTTTCCGACGAAACGTTTTCCGGACTTTGCGAAGGGAAAAATACGGCTATGTCATTTATAATTTTTTCGGATTTTTCCGAGAGATGAAATATTTTGGACCAACGAGAGGGTGACGACGAATTCAAGGGCCCTTCTTGGCGTTTTTTTGTAGTCAAAGAGTAGGTAGGATATTTTGTGTAGTTGATGAGCAAGTGGGACCCACACACACATGTCCAAATCCTCACCCTACACTTGCCCACCACTTGTCTTAATCCTAGCCCTTGAAAGTCCTATAAATACCCCACCTAAGTTGAAGGATTTCTTCATCCACACTTGTGAAATTTCAAAGCAAAAATCCCTCCCCTCTTAGCAAAGCTCTCGTCCAAGAGCACCCCTCCCCCCTTTGTGAGCCTTGGCCGAAACCAACCCCCCCCCCCTTTGAGTTGTTTTTCGTAAATACACCCCCCCCTTGGTAGAAAAATACTCTCCAAGTATTGTTGCTATTCCAAAATACCTTGGCCCAAATACCTTGTAGTATTCCGAGGTTACCCTTATACTAAAAGCCCAGAAATACTATTATACTTCCTTTAGCCACTAAACGAAACCCTAAGGAAATCTTCATAGCGAGTTGAAGTATTAAGAAGAAGTTGTGTAGAACTTCTAAGGGTTGTTTGGAGCGGGTTGAAGCGCCCAGAGTAGGAGCTAAACGTTGCTCATGATCGACATTAAATCTTGGATAATTTTTGGCTTACCGAGGTAAATACTACATCCTTCTATTGTAATTGGAAATTACATATCGTAGTAGTATAGAAATGAATATAAGATTCATGAAGGATATTCTGAAAAGAATTGAATCGAAATCACATCGTAAGAATATTAAAGAAGAAGATTAAATCAGACGTACATGGTGTATTCAGATGAGACTTGTGTAGTTGGCGGGTAGGAAGTCTGCCCAATTTTCCGTAGAATAAAGGAATCAGATCTAGAAATATTTTACGTAATAGTCTAGACATTGATAGACTTATATGACCGATATAGGTTGAAATCGCGAGTAGCATATTCTACTCGAAGGGTGGAAAAGGCTAGCGGATTACAATACTTTGGAGCTATTTGCTAATAGTCGATAAATCGTCGCGAGGTATGTGATTCTTCCTATACTCTTGAGCATGATATTTTAAAAGAATATATATATAGTACGGTGACGTCGTGTGTTAACTGAACGTAGTTTTACGGCAATGTCTTTTGACTTAAGCCTGAATAATAAGAATCTTGAAGTATTTCAAAAGATTTAAGAACCATTTTTGAAAGAAGAGTAATACTTGGTTTTGAAAGCTTAAGTTATACTAGCTTTATGGGAAGTTAGGTATAACGACTTAAGAGTGATAAAAGGAACGGTTGACTTAAATTGAATTGATTTAAAGTCTGTTAAAGTGTGAAACCTCATTCGTGAGTAATGAGTACCTGGTTTTTAAAGGAATAATGTTTTACAGATTTCGGAAATAAGAATAAGTTATTATATTAAAAACAGTAGAAACCTCCATCTGCATAGAAGCTTAGATAAGACGAAATTGTATTACAGTTCCTAGAGCATGGCTGCTTTAATAAGAATCAGTATAAACAAGCATTGATTTTCTTAAATTTCCAAAGTAAGGAACTTGATTTCTAAAAGAAAAGATGACTTGAGGAATTGATGAGTTTTTGGTTTAAAACATAAAGTGTTATAACAGCTTTATGGGAAGTTAGTTATAACGACTTTATGAAAACAAAAGAATGGTTTTATCATTGGTTTTAAAGTGATAACTTGACTTTAAAAAAGGAGAAGTGTTTTGGTCTAAAAAGAAGGCATGATATTGTCTTAATGTGGTTTAAAAAGGAAAGTATGGAAGTTGTTTTGGTTTACTTAAAAATGTTAGTCACTCTACTTTTATAATACGGGCATCGGGTGACCTTTGTAAAAGAAATGGATCTTTTAAAAAAAGAATTTAACGTACGTAGTACTTTGGGGTTAAAACCTGGACTTTGGCATAAAATGAAAGTACCTTGAGTTGTGTATGTTTGCGTGTGATAGCCTTGTCGTGCTAGTATTGTATTTCTATACCGCCGCGTCTCTCAATGGAGGGTCGGCTGATTTGTTATGATATTACTTGGACGTACCGGCAGTGACGGAGAATTCCACGGGTACGCTCCTGTTGATAGTGTTATTCCATGGACTAGCTCTCCATGAGGTTTCTTCGATTCGGCCTTGGTATCCGTGGTCGTCTTTCGACTTGCCCCGTCTCGTGGCTGATTCGGCCTTGGTACCTGGTAGTTAGCCCTCACACTTGCCCCGTTCAGTTTAGTGGCGAAGTCTCGTGATACGGCCTTGGTATCTGGTAGTTAGCCCTCGTACTTGCCCCGGTCAGCTACGTGACACGGCCTTGGTATCTGGTAGTCGGCTTTCGTGCGCCTGTATCGGCCGTGGCGAGTCTCGTGATACTGACCTTGGTATCGTAGTTAGCCCTCGTACTTTCCCGGTCACGTGACACGCGCCTTGGTATCCGTAGTCGGCTTCGTGCTTGCCCGTATCGACTCGTGGTTTGGTTGTATAGTATTGTTAGTATGGCTCGTATCCGGTAGTTAGCCTTCGTACTTGCCGTCGGTTTTATGACTCGTAGGACTTGGTGTTCATATGTACTCCTTGGTGTTATTATATCATAGATCGTCGGTGAGGAAGGTATTCCACGCATGATTGATGTTGAGGTGCGAGACCCATAGTTATAATTGAGTGATGACTTGGAGGCGTGAGTCCCCGACTTACATGATCGCTATTTATTGTGGGATCGTAGTTTGGTTATCATACATGTCTCTGCTTTATATAGACTACTATGATTTCATTTACGTGATTTTCGGGCCACATACTTGGTACCGTTGTCTTGACCTCGCCCAGGGGCCGCGTTCATGCCGCAGTAGAGGTACACCGATCGTTGATCCTCGCCATAGGATCACAATTCAAAGATATCGGGAAGCTCCGTTTCTCCGAGGCTTATCTTTCGTATAGTCCTCCACCGTAGGTACTTGTACATTCTGGGTATGGCGGCCCCGTCCCGTCATGTTGTATAAAAACTCTTAGAGGTGCAGTAATGTTGTAAGCGGGGTTTGTAAAAAGGATTAAACTGTTCGGTTTGAAAGATTTGTATATATATTATTGGAAGGTGACCGTTTTGGTTATCCTGTTTTATCATATATCTTGTTTCATTTTTAAGTTTTTATTTCCGCTGATTTTCTCTGATGTTGTATCACTAGGGTGCCCGGGGTAAGGCACCAGTCACGGGCCCGGGATCGGGTCGTGACACCTACCTATAGTGCCCGTCTCTCCGTCACCACCACCTCTCTTATGTTTATAAGTTTTCCCACAAATATTACATCCAACTCTATCATAAAAGAGCAACACTTTACTCCTTTTTCTCCTTACTTCTGGTTCTGGTAAAGGAGGTCTACGACTACCACTAAGAGAACATTGACAGAAGGAACACTAGTAGGTGTAGGAGGTTCAGTTTCTTCAAGTTCAACAATATTATCTAATTGAACGTTATCATATTCGTTATCTTCTATTCCAAAATCTTCTTGCATTTGATCATAATCTATATTTTGATTAGATGATGAAGAACCTACATATTTTTTACCCCTTGAACTAGATTTACGGCGCAGTCCCGACGCAATTCCCCTTAGCAAAGACATTATAAAATATTTAAATAATCAACAAATAAATATGACAATTTAATAAAATAATTAGAGAATGAAACGAGTGTACCAAATTTCGGAATTCAGAATTCAATTGAAACTCGAAGGTCGAAGGTCGAAGCTCGAAGTCTTGCTACTTTGCAAATTAATAATAATAATAATAACTTGAGAATTGATAATATACAGAATTAAGAGAGTATGAGAATTGAGAGAATTGTAGAAATAATTGTGTGATAAAAATGAGAAAAATGTAGAGTATTTATAGATTTTTTAAAGGATAAAAATGTTATTAACAAAAAATTAAAAAAAAAAAAAAAAACCAAACGGTCCATTGACCGTTGGCCTCCCTCTACCCTCTAATTTCAAGTAATGTTACCGTTGGGCATCAACAACCCTTTAATATTTTTTTCCTTACCGGTTCGGATCCCGATTAACCGGTAAGGTTCTTCAGATTCTGGCTCAACCGGTCCGGTCCCACGGATTTCTCTGTAATCGTGCGGGTTGGGGTTGAGCCAAACCAACCCCAACCCAGAAGTCTTATCGGTCCGATCGGACCAGATTTTGTCTCGAAGTCGGGTCAATTAAGTCAACGACCCCTTAAACAAGTATATTTAAAATACAAGTTTCATAGAATTTCATAGCTTTAACCTATACATTCTTTATTTATTTTAAACTATTCATTTAGTATATACAAATTATAAAGTATGATTAACATTTTCAATCTCTTAGTTATTAATAAATTGTGATATTAGTCCTTATAGTATGTGATTAAGCATCAGTTACTTGAAATCTACACTTTTGATCTCTTTATTGGAGAACAATCATATCACAAATTTCTAGGAGTATTAATTATTTTACCATTTAATTACGGTGTTATCTTAAGTGTATTGTTTTTTCATATTTGAAGGTAATACTTCTAAAAAGAGTCTAAATTTAACATACTTCCTACATAATTGGATAAAAAAAACATACATTTTAACTAATTGAAGATTAAATATGCTGAGTCATATATTACAAGAACCAAAATTAGAATTATTCATAAATGAGGGATGAAAAGTACTATTATAACTCAAAGGATTAAACAAAACTAGAATCAAAAACTTTAATCCTAAATTTGCATCTGATTTCACCCATCATATATAGGTGATTCTCACTGTTCTTATACCTCATTTCTCCTCCCGTCACTTATGTAATAGAGAAAACAATTAAGAAAAATTATTTTCCGCCCTTTATCAAGAAAAAGATATATAAATCTCCTCTACCTAAATATCAACGTAATTGTCAACTGTATTTTGGATCAACCAATTGTGATGAACCCCAAAAAGGAAGCTAAAACTTAGTGCAGATGAAGATAATATTAGTACTTTGTTTGCTTATGAATACATCTTTGTATGGCTCAATAACTAAGGTTTTGTGCCCACTACTTATGGATCACTCGAATTAATAATTTACTTAGAAAATGTAGATTAGTAATTAATTTAATGTTCGAACTTACATTAGACACTACTTTTCCCTTACCTAGAATTCCTCAACCCTCCAATTAATAAATGTAATAAAATATAAAATTATTAATGTCTAGCCAAGGTTAACTAAAACCATTGCCCTTTGGAGAGTGACAAAGGCCAAGTATAACTTAAATTCGTTAGCATGTACGTAGTGTTGACATCACATTCCTTGGTCTATGAAAATCAACACTATGTTTGATATTCTATATACCACTATACGAGTTAGAAATTAATAAAGCCTTTGTTTGCTATAAGAATATATACACTTTTTAATCACCGCTATAAGCGATGGATACAATATTTAGTCGTTGTGTGTGTAGAGGGAGAGTTTTGAAATATATATATATATATATATATATATATATATATATATATATATATTAGTAGTCAAACAATCCACATTAAATCCCATTGGTTTGGTTAAAGATACCTACTAGTACGGTAGTACTTTTCAAGTTTCAACCATAATTGGTAAACTTCTGCCTTCGTGGAAAGATTACCAAAAGAAACTGAAACATAAGAAGCCTATCTCTTTTGATGAACTTCAGTGTATTCAAATTGAGACCTAAAGCCTTAAAAGAGATGGTTCAGTTTCTTCTAAGAATGATGGTGTGAATCATGTTTATGATAAAAACCTTCATGAAACTTCTAAGGGAAACCAAAAAACGTCCAAGAAGAGAAAATTATTTAAGAAAAATGGGAATGAGGATAACAACAACAACAAAAAGAAAGGAAATTGTTATGTTTGTGGCAAACCTGGCCACTATGCTAGGGAATGTCGTCGTCGTTGTCACACCCTTTTTCGACCGCGACAAATTCAACTCCTGCTTAAAAAGATGTTAGAAATAAAACAAAAATGGTGTTAAAAGGTTGCAAAAAGGTGCTGGAGTGCTAAAGGGTTCGCGGAGTCGCCACCTAATTATTTTGGGCGAATTAGGACACCTAAATGTCAACTAGGTTAAAGTCGACATTAACTCCATTTAATGGTCTGCAAAATTGTACGAGATTCTGGGTAATGGTTCTTTATTAATCTAGAGGGAAGGGGTTAGACATCCTCTAAGATCTGCTAACTTGCGGTTGTCCGTTCAAACCTAGGTTATTATTATGCTAAGAGTGCAATGCATGTTTAAAAGATGTTACCAACATTTTTTTTTTAAAAGATGCATTTTTTATAAAGAATTTATAAGACCAATGCTATAGAAGTACATATAAAGTTTAAATGTATGCATTTGTATTATTTATGAGAAAATGATGCAAAATTGATTTATTGACTAAATGCATGTATTTACTTGCTAACTTAATCTTGATTAACACAAGTATGGCATGATGCATAAAAAATACTTAATTTTGCAATTGAGAAGAATCTATGCCTAAATTTCATGAGTAGATATGCAAATTAAATTGTTAGGCAGAAGTTTAGGTGTGCATGATAAGCCTAGGATAATTAACTTAATGAGAAGTAAATTTCTAGTATCGAATCACTTTCTAATAACGACTTAAAGCTTAGGGATCCTACTAATGTAATGTTAGACAAATAATTTGTAATAGATGAATGGGGAAAGGAGAATCAATAATAATGACTCGAAGGAATGACAGTGTAATTCCGCCTGTGTTTTTTTTGGAATTTTTGATGCGGATAGTAAGATGCACACAAATGCGGGTGAATATAGATGCAGATCTTCAGTTGATGGAAGGCGCGGTGAGTCTCGCAATGAAACTCTTCATTCGGCTCCGGTGTATTTCATGTAAAAGATAAGAAAAGATAAGAATTAGTAAGTGCTAAATAACTAATGACACAAACTTAAGCACTCATACTCTTAAATTCACTAGTCCAAGGAAATGAGTACAAAACAGAGAACAAGCAACTTTCCATTGAGGGATCAGAATACACGAGCTCAATATCGTAATAGAGTAGCATAATTACAACATAGAGATAGCAAGATACTGGTTCGTTCCACTTGCAGTTAATGAGATAAATGCATCTTGTCACAATATTACAGGTTCATTTCCCCCCTCATGAAGTCTCATGAGGATTTGCAATCCATATATTTCTTATGCATAGAAGTGAATATGAAAGCTTAAGATGATAGTATTCCAGCGAAAGAGAAGAATGAAATGCATTTTATGATCCCTAGATTCCTTTAACAGACAAATCACAAAGTAAATTCCATTCTCTTGTACATTATTCTATTATTCCTACCTTTATTAAACTGATGGAGTCTAGGTACTTTGGCAGAACTGACTTAACAATTTCACCAAATACAATTTTACCAAAAGACTTTCACAATAGTTCATTCACTTGCTCTACTCTCCGGTAAAACATGTAGGACTGAAATAAGTACACAATCATTCATAGGTCATGTATATTAGACATACTGCCTAGAGTAAGCATGTATTTAACTCAATATGTAGGGGTGTCATATTGACTAGATATACACAATGTTCTAGTGATGTTCTACTGACCGTTGCTGATTCGGATAAGCAAATTCCAGAGCCGGTGCAGGATTACAGGGCTGGCTAAATCATGGATGTATTCAAACATCCAAATTCATGAGTTATTCTGCACTAACATGGGCATGGTCCAGTTTTACTAGTCAGGAGCATAGTGAACCAATTAATACTAAACAAGATCCTAGGCAGGCAGGACACACATAACATATAAACTATCGCCTTTATATTTGCTGTTCACAGATTCGTTCCACGAGTTTATAAACATATCAATAAAGATCTAAGATTAAACCTACCCCACACCACTTATAACAAGCACACAAACAAGTTATCGAACATGCTTACAAATATAAAATTGCATCATTACGATCGACATAATTTCGAATGAGCAAAGAATACACTTATAATCACATATGAGCTTCTACTATCACAGATCCTAGCTTCTATGACAAAACAATGCGTCGCATTTATCACATGACCCCGAAACACGAAACTCACGCGACTTAGTTTGAATACAACAGTCGATAATATCAGAAAGCATTAATAAACCATTTCGACACCCAGAAAATTCATGAGAATGCAGCAGATACGAAAAACAAACTAGATTTAAAGGAGATTGATTTTACCTTCTCCGGGCAGCGAACCGAGGCAGCGTATCAAGTCGTCGATGCCACTCGGGATTTGTTGCTTATGCGATTAAGGGGAACTGATGCCTTTCTCTTACTTTTAGAGAATTTATTCCTAGACTTCGATCATTGCTCAAATGTGCATTTGACTCAAAAAACTCGACTGCTTTACGATCGCTTCTTAACTCTGCTAAAAGATTCCCTCTCTTTCGATGCCTACCAATTTTTATGATTTTTCCTGGATCCTTTTACATGTGTATATTGATTAGTTTATATAGCCTAATTTGGGTTCCAAGTTTGGTAAGCTTTTGGTACGATTTTAGACTGCGATTTGGGTACTGATTTGGTATTGATTTTGATGCTTATTTTGGTAAGGTTTTTATTGTATGGGGTTCTTGGTACTGGATTTGACGGGGGTATTATGGTTGTACCGGATTTTCCAACCGAAAAATCCAGCGGGAATCTCGTGGATGCGCTGGTGGGGGTGCGACAGACTTAGTTCCTTAGGTTCTTAGGTTTTCCTAGGTTTTATTTATTTTGTTTAGGGTATTAGGGATGAAATAGAAAAATGGGCTGCTGGGTATTGTTTGGGCCGTGGGTCAGAGGTTTGGGCTGCAAGGTGTGGGCTGGGTATTGGGCTGTGTGTGTTGGGTAGATTTTAGGTATTAATTTTGATTGTTTATTAAATGGGGTTTAAGTTATTATTAAATTATTTTAATATGATTTTAGGTGCTTTATTAATTTTTAGCTTGGGTTTAAATTATTACAATAATAAATGCGGGCGTGCTATTTAATTAGTGCTAAATGCTTTATAATGCGGGATCATTATTAAAATCTTATTTATTATGCATGCTTTGCGATGTCAAATTAAAATTGAATTAATGGGGGATTTAAATTACAAATAATAATTATAAAATTGCTTTGGGTATTAATAAATGTGGATATAATTTTAAGGAATGCTTGATGTGACGCCATTATTAAATTATTTATTTATTTATTTACGTATTTATTATTATTAAAATTATTAAAAATTAATGGAAATAGAATATGGCTTAAATTATGAACAATATTTATGCAAATAACGAATGCGAACGTGAGACTCAAAGTGTTTAATACTCTACGTAAAATGCGGTGCCATTATTAAATCGCTTATTTCTGCTTATATTAATGTTTTATTGTTGCATTTTATTATTATAAAATTATTAAAATTATTTTGAAAAATTAGTGTAATTTTATAGTTAATGATTGGGCGAGAGGGTCAAAATTGGGTGTCAACGGTCGTAAGGGGAAAGACAAGAAAAAAGAACAAACCAATGTGATTGATGACAAAGACTTTGTCGCTGTCATGTCTGAAGTATGCTTTGTCAACAATGGCACTACTGATTGGTGGGTGGACTCGGGGTGCTACCTATCATGTTACCCCAAATAAGAGTTTGTTCAAGACATATGAAATGGTGAAAGAGGTCAAGGTCGTCTACATGAGAAATGCACCATCAAGTGAAGTTCTTGGCGTAGGCACTATTGTTGTTCCTCTCACTTCAGAAAATACTTTGACTTTGAGAAATGTGTATCATATCCCATCTATGAGGAAAAATATTGTATCGATCCACAAATTGGATGAAAACGGTTTCAAAGTAGCCTTTGGTTCTCAAAAAGTGACTATCACTAAGAATGAGAAGTTTGTAGGAAAAGGCTACATGAAAGACAAGATGTACTTGTTGAATGTTGACTATAATAAGATTGCATTGTCTGCTTACTTTTCTGATGTTTTACTTAATCTTGATAATCATGTTAATTGACATTATAGACTAGGAAATGTTGGTATAAATTCTATGAATCTCATGATTTTATTCCTAAGTCTTCTAAAACTTTTACCGCAAAAACTTGTGAATGTTGCTCTCAATCCAACTTGACTAAATCTTCTTTCAAAAGTGTTGTTAGAATAAATGGTTTACTTGAACTTATTCATACTAATATTTATGATAATAAAGAGCATGTTACTAAAGGTGGTAAAATATACTTCATAACTTTATTGATGATTATTCAAAGTTCTCATATGTGTATTTGCTTAAAACCAAATATGAGGCCTTTAATAAGTTTAAAATATTTAAGGAGGAAGTTGAAAATAAAACCAATTTAAGGATCAAATGTTTGAGATCGGATAGGGGTGGTGAATATCTATCTAACGAGTTTATATCATTTTGTTTACAAAATGTAATTGTTAGAGATTTTTCAGCACCTAATACTTCACCACAAAATGGAGTGGCCGAAAGAAAAAATAGATCCTTAATGGAAATGGTTAGTGTCATGCTAATACATTCAAAATTACCAATGAGTTATTGGGGAGAGGCAGTACTATTGAGTTCTTGTTACATTACTAACAGGATTGTAAACAAAAAACATACGAAAACTCTATTGGAATTGTTTATTGGGCGTAAACCTAGTATTAAACATCTAAGGGTATGAGATTGTATTGCATATGTTTTGGACGCAATTTTGAAAAGGCCAAAATTTGGTAGTAGAGAAGTTAAATATGTTTTTATTGATTATTATGCTATGAGTAAAACATATAGATTTCTTAGGCTTCATGATAATAGTGTATTTGAGGCTGCGCATGCTATATTTTATGAGCACTTGAATATTCGTGATGCTGATAAAATAGAAATAAATAATGATTTATTTGGTGAATTTGATATTAATGAGTATGCAACTTGAAATAAAAGTGTGAATGATGATAATTTAGAAGAAAACGAGAATGATGCAATAATCAAATTGAGGAGAAGAGACGTATAATTGAAAAGAATTTTGGTCATGATATGTTGACTTACATGTTAGAAGAGGATCCAAAAACTTTTCAAGAAGCTATGTCACAATCAGATTCTGATATGTGGAAAAGAGCCATGGATGATGAAATTAAGTCTATACTTGAAAATCAAACCTGGACTCTTCTTGATTTACCTCCTATGACTAAGCCTATTGATTGCAAGTGGGTTCTGAAAAAGAAACTCAAAACTGATGGTACTATTGATAAGTACAAGGCCAGATTCGTAGCCAAATGTTATAATAAAAAAGAGAAGATTGATTATTTTGAGACATTCTCTCCCGTTTCTAAATTCAAATCAATTAGAACCATGTTTGCTATTGCATCTATGTATGGATTGGAGGTTCATCAAATGGAGGTTAAAACTATGTTCTTAACGGAGATTTGGATGAGGAAATTTATTTGCATCAATATGAAGGTTATGTTATTAAAGGTGAAGAACATAAAGTATGCAAATTAAAGAAGTCTCTGTATGTGCTTAAGCAAGCACCACAACAATGGTACAAAAAATTTATGCAAGAAATTAAAGGGTTCGAATTTAAAAGTAGCAAAGTAGAAAGTTGTATTTTTACTAAGATTACTCTTAAGTATAAAGTAGTGGTGACTTTATACATTGATGACTTACTTATCTTTGGTTCTGGCATAAAATGTGTGAATGAGACCAAAGAGTTTTAAAGCAAGCTTTCAACATAAAGGATTTAGGTCATGTCGATGTCATATTGGGAGTCAAAGTGCTCAAGAGAGGTGGAACTTACATTCTAACACAATATCATTACATTGAGAAAGTGTTAAAGAAGTTTAATTACTTTGACAGCAAGGATAGTACAAGTCCTATCAATCCAATCGTAAAATTAGTTCCAAATGAAGGAGAAACTATAAATCAAGAAGAATATGCCAAAATCATCGGTATTATTATGTATGTGGTGAATCACACAAGATCTGATCTTGCGTGTTCTATTGACATATTGAGTAGATTTACTAGCAATCAGGGAGAAAATCATTGGAAGGGGATAAAATGAGTACTAAGGTACTTGAAGTCAACAAGAAATTATGGTCTGCATTATAAATGCAATGTATCTACACTTGAGTGTTTTAGTGATGCAAATTGGGAATCAGATGCAAGTGATTCTAAGTCAACTAGTGGATGGTTATTTATTGTTGTTGGTGCCATAGTTTCTTGTGCTTCAAAAAAGCAAAGTTGCGTTGCTTTATCTTCAATGGAATCTGAATACATAGCCATGTCAGTGGTGCCAAAGATCTTCTGTGATTTAGAAAAAGCCCAAGAACTATTTCTTTTATAAAACTGAAGAAGGGTTCCTATAACTTTGTATTGTGATAATCAAGATGCGTTTATAATGCAAATAATGAGAAAATATCTGATCATAGTAACACATATTTCTATGAGAGTTAATCATGTTCGAAATATGGTTAAGAAGGGGAAGATCACACTTGAATATCTTCTAACAAATCAAATGCTAGCAGATCCGTTAACAAAACTGTTATCGGGAGATAAGATACAAAAGGTCATGCGAGATATGGGGCTATTACCGATATAAACCATGTCTTGATTGAAACCAACTCTATTCTAAGGTACAAGTTATATATTTGGCATCTTATCATAAGAGTTAAAAATGCAATTCAATATTAGACATTGGCAAGATGGAAACTTGGATACATCTTAAAGTGCATAGCTTGAAAATAGTAGGGGTGATTGTTAGGCGTATTTTATATACACCTTTTGAGTCATTTTTAGTTAGTCTTTGGCCCATTTTTGTACAAATACGTGTCATGTTAGTATAGATTTTCTTTCTTTTGAGTCACAGTGGTTTAAAATGGCACATTGGCGAAAAGAAGCAAAAAGAGGGCAGAAACAGAGGTTCCAGAGCCAAAAGAGATGAAAAGTTGGCACCCCGAACGAAGGACAGGGCGGCGCCGTGGCGCCACTCTATCAGAGAAAGCAGCGCCACGGCGCCCAAATAAAACCCGAGTTGCAGGAGTTTCGACGCCACGGCGCCGGTCTCAGGGCCGTGGCGCCGACGCGGGTTTTCAGCCAAATCCGAATGGAAATGGGCCAAGACCAAGATTGAAAGTTGGGAACGTTTTTGGAGGATATAAAAAGGCCTTAGGGCAGATTTTTGAAGGGTTCCACAATCCCTAACTCTACACAACAAATAGTTCTTGAAAGCTTCAAGATTGAAGGCTTGTTCTTGAGTAATTCTTTTTCTTACTTTATTTATTTTTCAGTTTATGTTGGATAATCTTTTAGTTCTTAGCATGTCTATGGCTAGGAGCTAAACTTTAATTAGGGCTTTCCATTCGATATATTTGAACCTCGTTTTATGATTTAATGCATGGTTTTGGTTTCTTCTTTATATAGTTGAGATTTATTAATAATTGTTTTGATTGCTTGGTAATTAATTGATCACTAATTACCATCACATACATGATTTCTAATCGAGATCCGAAAGAGGAGATTGTGAATATGCTATAGTTGAATAAACATAGGTTAAAATCATGGACGAAAGTACCCCGATACTTGTGTAGTTTAATAGGTTATTGTTCTTAATCCTCCTTTGTGGTAAATCTTATCATCGAAAGATAGAAGGGTTCTGCATCGGGGTTGAGTGTTTATATATCCTAACCGGAATATAAAACGGCTTAGTTAACCTGTTATCTCAATATAGAAGAAAAACTTTTATCATTGCATTAAAGATTAAAGCGAGCAGATAGTTGAGGAGATTGGAAGCCCTATTTCCACCATCTCTGATTTAAGTAAAGTAATTTAGTTAACTTTTATAATTATTTAGTAGTCATAGATATAAACAACCATCAAAATATCGATCACCAAATAGATACCATATGATAGAAATTGGTAATTGAACACTAATCCCTGAGGACGATATTCGGTCTTACCCAGACTATATTACTTGTCACGATACGTGCACTTGCGTTAAGCGTGTGGATAAATTGCTAACAAGTTTTTGGCGCCATTGTCGGGGATTGGCGTAGTTCAATATCAATCTATCTATTCTTAATTTCTAATTTGATTTTTATTTTATTTTATTTTATTTTATTTGTGGAACCGTGCGCCGTGATTCGTTTGTTGGTTTTGATTCATCTCAGGGATCCAACAAACATGGACTACCACTATCATAGGTTACAAAACTATCAACAACAATGTAACCCACATGTCCCACATGAAGAGCAGAATGGGTTGCGAGCGGTCATACTCAGGCTAACTAAGCACCAAACTCAGTTCATGGATGAGACAAGAGTGTCCCTAAAGAATTTGGAGACACAAATAGGATAACTCGCGGGCATGCTAAGCAACAGAATAAAAGGGAATCGCCCTGAAAATATTGGGGCGAATCCAAAAGAGCAATGTCAGGCGGTTGACCTAAGAAATGGCGAACCAGTGGAAGCAAGCTCCCCACCGCCGTATCGAGAGAAGGATGGTCCAGAATTCTCGCAGTATTTGCAGCGCCGTGGCGCCACTGAGAAGCGCCATGGCGCCGAAAGTCCAGAGACTTTTCAGGAGTTTGGGCGCTACGGCGCCGAATCTCAAGGTTGTGGCGCCGCAAGATCATAAGGCGCAGTGGTTGTTGGAGACCGTCATCCGGAACAAGGAGCACTGACAGCAGTTATGGACGCACCCCAAGTGAAGATACCGTATCCTCAGAGGCTAAAGACAAGTTCCCTTGACAAGCAGTTCTCTAAATTCTTGGAAGTTCTCAAACAACGGCAACTCAACATCCCGTTTGCTGAGGCTCTAGAGCAGATGTCGAGTTACGTAAAGTTCATGAAGGAGATTCTCAGTAAAAAGAGGAGGATAGATGACCATGAAACAGTATTGTTGACTGAAGAATGCAGCGCCATCCTACAGAGGAAGTTACCTCAGAAGTTGAAAGATCCGGGAAGCTTCACCATCTCTTGCACTATAGGAAAGTTTGAATGTCAGAAGACGTTTTGTGATCTGGGGGCAGGTATAAATTTGATGCCCTATCTGGTGCTTTGCAAGCTTGGAATGGGAGAAGCAAGACCTACAAACATCACTTTACATCTAGTTGATCGCTCCATCGTCCATCCCAGAGGAGTCATCGAAGATGTGTTGGTTAAAGTGGAAAAGTTCATCTTTCCCGCTGATTTCATCATCTTAGACATGAGAGACAATGACATGACCCCCATTATCCTTGGCAGACCATTCCTAGCCACGGGACAGGCACTCATTGATGTTCGAAAATGTGAGTTGAGGCTTCGTATAGAAGAAGAAGAGGTGATTTTCAATGTATTCCAAGCAGCAACCTTCCCAGAGGCAAATGACAACTTTTATGCCATTGATATGATTGAAGAAGCAGTTTCAGAAAATGGGTCAGGAGTGATGATGATCTTGAAGAAGTGTTGACCCAATGGGGTGAGAATAGCGGCAATGACCCGAAATTGATGGAGTATACAAATTGGATGGATTCATATGAGCAATGCTATAAGAAGAAATATGAAGAGCTAGGGCAGATGCCAGAGAGATCAGTAACATCCACAGAAAAGCCCCAGAGTTAGAGTTGAAGACTCAGCCAGATCATTTGCAATACCGATATCTAGGTGAGAACCAATCCTTACCAGTGATCATATCATGTCAGCTATCCACAATGGAGGTTGAGAAGCTGCTGAGAGTTCTGAGAGCTCACAAGCGTGCCATTAGATGGACATTGGCAGACATAAGGGGGATAAGTCCCTCAACAGTGATGCATAAGATCCATCTAGAAGATGAGAGCAGATCCTCCATTGAGGCACAGCGGAGACTGAATCCAAACATGAAGGAGGTAGTAAGAAAATAAATCATGAAATGGCTTGACGCTGAGGTAATTTATCCTATCTCTGACAGTGCATGGGTGAGTTCTGTGCAAGTGGTGCCCAAAAAGGGTGGCATGACAGTGGTGACCAACGAAAGAAATGAGTTCATTCCATCTAGAACAAGACAACCAAAAAAAACCACTTTCCATTGCCCTTTTTAGATCAGATGCTGGATAGGCTTGCAGGGCACAACTATTATTGCTTCTTGGATGGTTACTCAGGGTATCATCAGATTGCCATAGCACCAGAAGATCAGGAAAAGAAAACATTCACCTGCCCCTTTGGTACGTTTACTTTCAGAAGGATGCCATTTGGGCTTTGCAATGCACCTGCCACCTTTCAGAGGTGCATGATGGTAATTTTCTCTGACATGGTGGAGAGGACCATAGAGATTTTCATGGATGATTTATCGGTTTTTGGGTCTTCTTTCGACGAGTGTTTAAGGCATTTGGAAGCAGTGTTAACACGGTGTGAAGAGTCCAACCTTGTGCTGAATTGGGAGAAGTGTCACTTCATGGTGAGAGAGGGGATTGTCCTTGGACACAAGATATCCAACCAAGGTATTGAGGTGGACAGAGCAAAGATTTCAGTAATTGAAAATCTACCACCTTCAGTGTCACGACCCGACCTCGGGCCCACAACTGGTGCCTTACTCGGGCACCCTAGTAGGTATACATCAGAGAAAACCAGCGGAATAAACTCATAGACATGGAACAATGTAAAATAAGAAACATGCTAACTGATAAGGTCGTCTTTCAACATGTATATAAATATATAAAAAAAACCGAACAGTTACATCCTTTACAAACCCAACTCACAACAGGACTACAGACCTCTAAGAGTTTTTTCATAAAAACTATGACGGGACAGGGCCCCGCCCTACCCCTAAAAGTACATGTACCTACAATGACAGGGAACCATACTAAATGATAAGCCTCCGGAGAAACAGAGCTTCCCAAAACGCAGAACTGTGATCCTATGAGCGATGATCAACAACCGGTGTACCTCTACCTGCGGCATGAACGCAGCCCCCCGAAGGAGGTCAGTACAACAAGTACCTGTCGCGCCCGTTTTTTACCTCGGGGGTCCGAACGGTATCCGCAACGTTGCTCTTTGGCGCGGTTCCCTGGATGGAGCAATAATGCTGATTTTAAGGAGTCGCCACCTAATTATTTAAGTGAATTAGGACACTTGATTTATTGCAGTAAAATATTGCAATTAATCTCCATTTAATGGTCTGCGAAATTAGTGAGATTCTGGATCAGAGTTCTTTATTATCCTAAAGGGAAGGGGTTAGACATCCTTTAAGATCCGCTAACTTGCGGTTATTCGTTCAAACCTAGGTTAATTATTTATTGCCCTTTTTTATTCTACGTATTCTAAGCATTTTTCATAATTTATAATTAAAATAAAATTCAATACAAAATAATAAAAAAAACTAAAATTAAATGCGACATAAAATAAAACACCGGGACATCTTTTAGCCCTTTTTAGGCCTTCTGCACAAGATGATCTCCGGGTACCTGCATAAACACTTAGTAAAAGTGTTAGTACTAGAATAAATAATTTAAAAAAAAGGCAATGACAGGAATTTAATAAATAAAGCCAAAAAAAAATCCGTCTTTTGCACAGAGGAGGCCTTGGAAATCAGACGGAGATTCCTTCATCGGCCAATATTGTTAAAAGCAATAAAATAAATAAAACTTTCAAATCCGCGCAAAAACAGTAATAGTTTTAAACACGGAGGGCTCAGATATATATAAAAATAAAGTGGGACAGCCTAAACAAGTGCGGCTGCGAGAATTCGCCCTGCCAGCGCATGTTGGTTATCCGGTGTAAGTGGAAGAAATCATCCTTGCCCAGAAAGCTTCATTTATTTTATTTTCCGTCTTTGCAACTGTGGAGGCCTCAAAAATCGACGGATAACTTTTTCATCGGCCAACAAGTGTAGCATTTTGTTCAAATCAGTAAACCAGTCAGTGCAGTATCTATTTTTGGAAATAAGGATATATTCCAATCAGTTTAATAAAATGAGAGGGGCAAAACTGTCCAACATTAATCCGGAACAGTAAAAATAGCAATAATCAGTCCGACAACCCAAAAATCAGTCCAGCAAATTGGCCAAAATCAGTCCAATAATATGGCTAAATCAGCCGACAAACATAGCAACAATGACCAAAATCAGCCCATTAAGATGACGAAAATCAGTCCAACCAATAACCACAATCAGTCCAACAACCATACAAAACAACAACAGAAATCAGTCCAAAAATCAATCCAACAATCGTACAAAAACAATAACCACAAATTAGTACCCACATAAAATAAAATAGTGAATTCAACAAAGCTAGTCGGAACAGTGTTCAACGCCGCCGGTGGTCAAATCCGGCGGAACCGCGACAAAACAGATGGGGAAGCAAGGCGTTGCTTCGACGGTTTTCACCGGAGCAACGCCGAAGTCTTCGACCGCATCTAAAAAGCAGTAAAACCGTGTAATGGTAGTTCGACGGTGGTATTTCTGTGTAGTGATGGCGGCAAGGTCGACGGGAACAGTGGTCGACGGAATGGTGACGGTGGTGCGCTGGTTTCGCCGGTGCTGGGCGAGTGGTGGTGGTTTCGGACAGTGGTGTGTCGACGGGCGACGGTGAAGAGGAGAGGGAGAGACGGCGACGGGAAAGGGGAAGAGGGAGAGATGAAGGGCTGAAGTTTAAGTGGGCTTGTGCGGCTGGCTGATAATGAATGTTGCGGCTGACCTTAAAAATGAAAGGGGGGGTGTTTTATTTTATAGGGTAGGTTTAGGGTTTGGTATTTGGGGGGGAAATAAAAAGTGGGTTTTAATTTTAGGGGGGAAAATAAAAGTGTGGTATAGTTTGGATGAAATAAAAAAAATGGTGTTGGATTGGACTGATTCAAATTGCGTCTTGGACTGGGCTGGTTTGAAAAAATGCAAGACGGGTTAATTATTTAAAAGAAAAAATATTTAAAAAGATGCGAAATTATTAAAATGCAAATGCCGATGCAATAATACTAAAATGCAATATTTAAGACATGTTTAATGCCTAATTAAAAGTAAAAACGGAATGTCAATTAATTATTTAAAGAGATGCAAATATTATTAAAATAAAACGACGGTGTAACAATAACAAAAACATAATATTAACAAAGACATAATGCTTAATTTTAAAATAAAAGATTCAATGCATTTTGTGAAGAAATAAACATAGAATATTATGCGAAAAATGCAAAAAATGGTGATTAAAATGCGGTGTGCTAAAATACTTAAAATTGCAACAAATATACAAAAAACGGGTCAAAATTGACTGTCAACAGCATGTCCCTCTTTGTACGGAGATGATAGAAGAGTCTTCGGACAAAGATGTTGACTTGTAGCTAATTTTGTCCTGTTTTATAAATTAAAAACTCAAAAGTAGGGCTGATGCAGTCCCAAAAATGTCCCAGTGTCAAACCATGATGACACTGGGTCGTTGTGATGCGAAAAAATAAAAAGTAAAGCTGACGCAGATTTAAAAATATCTAGTGTCGAATTATGATTGACACTGGATTGCATGTGATGTGGTGCTGTAACAGACAAGGTGTTTGTAGATATTGATGGCGTCATTTGCATGGACGCGATGCAGATGCTCGTCGTTGCATAGGCTTAAAATGAAATGACGTCGTTGCATAGACGCGATGCAGATGTTCGTCGTTGCATAGACGAAACATGGATGAAGCTGTTGCATAGGCTTAAATAAAATGACGTCGTTGCATAGACGCGATGCAAATGTTCGTCGTTGCATAGACGAAACATGGATGAAGCCGTTGCATAGGCTTTTAATAAAATGACGTCGTTGCATAGACGTGATGCAGATGTTCGTCGTTGCATAGACGAAACATGGATGAAGCCGTTGCATAGGCTTAAATGAAATGACGTCGTTGCATAGACGCGATGCAAATGTTCGTCGTTGCATAGACGAAACATGGATGAAGCCGTTGCATAGGCTTTTAATGAAATGACGTCGTTGCGTAGACGTGATGCAGATGTTCGTCGTTGCATAGACGAAACATGGATGAAGCCGTTGCATAGGCTTTTAATGAAATGACGCCGCTGATGTGACGCGATGCGTATGTCCATCAGATGACGAAACATAGATGGCCGCCAGATAGGCTTTTAAGAAATGACGCCGTCATGACGCCGATACAGTGCTCGCCGTCAGACAGATCAAACATGGACGAAAGTCGCCAGATAGGCTTATATGAAATGGCCGTTGCATAGACGCCGATGCAGATGTTCGTCATCAGATAGGCGAAATATAAACGGCCGCCAGATAGGCTTATATGAAATGACGTCGTTGCATATACGCGATGCAGATGTTCGTCGTTGCATGGACGAAACATAGATGAAGCTGTTGCATAGGCTTTGACTGAAATGGAGTCGTTGCATAGACGCGATGCAGATGCTCGTCGTTGCATAGACGAAACATGAATGAAGTCGTTGCATAGGCTTATACGAAATGACGTCGTTGCATAAACGTGATGCAGATGTTCGTCGTTGCATAGACGAAACATGAATGAAGCCGTTGCATAGGCTTAAATGAAATGACGCCAGATAGACGTGATGCGATGTTCGTCGTTGCATAGACGAAACATAGATGAAGTCGCCAGATAGGCTTAAATGAAATGACGTCGTTGCATAGACGTGATGTAGATGTTCGTCGTTGCATAGACGAAATATAGATGAAGTCGTTGCAGAGGCTTAAATGAAATGACATTGTTTACGGACGCACCGCTTGCGGACTCGCCTGTTGAGATAATGTCATTGCATAGACGTTATGCGTTTGTAACCCGCATGGGCTTATTGTTGTGCTCCTGCCTTTGCTGATATGAAGATCCTGCACTCAAAGAAAACTTGTGAGTTTTAGAAAAGGAGCGGTTGATTCGCGTCGACTTTGTAGCTTTGGCTCTTGACACTTGCATGCTCAGACTGGTTTAAACTGAAGACCTAGTTGGCCTGCTTTTTTCCTGTCTATTGTCATTTTCTTGCAGTGAATCCTTAAAAGATCCCAGTTTCTGTTAATGAAGATGTTGTACTTTCAACTGGGTAAGGTTGAATCTTGACGCTATCAAGGCGATCAGATAAGAGATTTTTTTTTATTTTTTTTCAAATGATGTGGGACCGAAGCCGATGTGGTCGCCTACGTATCCCGCCGAGGGAGTCAGGTCAAGGCGTAGTTCATGCTGCAAAAAATAAGAATTTTTTATGGTTTTAAAATGATGCGGGACCGAAGCCGATGTGGCCGCCTACGTATCCCGCCGAGGGAATCAGGTCAAGACGTAGTTCGTGATGCAAAATAAGGATTTTTATGATTTTAGAAGGATGCGGACCGCCGATGTGGCCGCCACGATCCCGCCGAGGGAATCAGCCGTCAGCGAGTTCGTGATGCAAAATAAGGATTTTTTTTTATGCGGGACCGAAGCCGATGTGGCCGCCTACGTATCCCGCTGAGGGAATCAGGTCAAGACGTAGTTCGTGGTGCAAAAATAAAAAAAAATTATGATTTTTTTTTTAAAAATGATGCGGGACCGAAGCCGATGTGGCCGCCTACGTATCCTGTTGAGGGAATCAGGTCAAGACGTAGTTCGTGCTGCAAAAATAAGAATTTTTTATGATTTTTTTTTTAAAATGATGCGGGACCGAAGCCGATGTGGCCGCCTACGTATCCCGCTGAGGGAATCATGTCAAGACGTAGTTCGTGATGCAAAATAAGGATTTTTATGATTTTAGAAGGATGTGGGACCGAAGCTGATGTGACCGCCTACGTATCCCGCTGAGGGAATCAGGTCAAGACGTAGTTCGTGATGCAAAATAAGGATTTTTGTTTGATGTGGGACCGAAGCCGATGTGGCCGCCTACGTATCCCGCTGAGAGAATCAGGTCAAGACGTAGTTCGTGATGCAAAATAAGGATTTTTTATGTAATATGCATTTTGTTGTTTTTTCTCTGAAAAAGTGGAAGACAAAATTACATTCCGACTTCAATTGATACCAACAATTAGTATTGTGCATGAGGATTTTCGTTTATTGCTTTCAGTCTAACCGAGATTGACTCCGGTGTAATTCACACAGCTTCAGACATACCTGAGTGTCGACACACTTGCTTGCAGCCAAGGTTTCGAACTACACGTAATCTCACGTTTCAAATGCGCTCACTGAAAGAAAGTCCCATTTCTCACATATATTCCAGTATTTTGAATTTTGGGACGTTTAGAGAATTACACTCACACTCAAAAAGATGTTCAATGCATGCAATTGTGATACCATAGGCTTGGCCGTCATGTAAGTATCCACTAATGTGAGAACCCTCAGTATAAGATCATGTAGGGCTTGTCACGGGTTTGTAATGTAGGCTTGGGGAAAGGGAATGGATATCATTTGGGTAAAAGTGACTAATCATTCCTCGAGAGTTGGACTACGTCCATGCTTGATATTTGTGCGTTTTGATGCTGACTTGTTTTTTTTTTGTCCCAGTTTTTCTGTACTGACTTCTTTTGAATCTTTCATTTGGAGCCCCCTTTTTTTTCGGGGTTATATATTCCTCTTTTTTATTGTCGGGGCTTTTGATTTCCACTTTGTGTGAAGTCGTATCTGCTTCTATTTTTTGAGACTTTGACAATTTTTGTCTTTGCAAACTTCAGCTATAATTTTGTCAGTCACTTGCACATTTCTAAAGCATTCAAGGAGGTCGGACCAAGAGAGGGATAGTGCGTACGCACTCAGAAAGGGTATAGGTGTAATATGCGATTGTCGAAAGAAATAGGTTTAGGCTCAAAATGGTGTACTAGGGATAATGTTATTTGGTAGGCTGAAAAGGCTCAAACGGGTCAAAGAAAGCCTACGATCATTTCCTACACCGAGTGTTACTCAATATTTCGCCTCAACAAACATTCAGGCCAAGTTCTAGATCAGAATGCAATGCAATTGAACTTATGCTAAAAACTCGCCACACAATACATATGAAACGATGAGGTTGGTTTCGTCCTTATCTTGGAAACACGCAAGACAATGTCATTTACGGGTGTGAATAAGAGGTACCAAAAGAATTTATGGTTTACCACAAAGTCAACCCATACTGTTTTTTTTTATGCACACTTGTAACTGTGTTGGTATCAACAAAGTCAAACAATAATACTTGAAAATGTTTTTGTATTTTTGAATAACATTTTTTGTATTTATGAACAAAATATTTTATTTTTATTTTTTTGAATAATTATTTTTTTGTATTTTTTGAATAAATGATACCGAACCCGAATAGGACTGCCTACGTATCCCGCCGAGGGAATCAGGTGCGCGTAGTTCATTCAAATATATTATAAAATGTATGCTTGGAAAAAATTTATCAATGAAAGGATAGCAATATAAAGATGTGCAAAATAAAATGATTGTCCATTGTGGAAGAATGCAAAAATAAAATGAATGCCCGAAAACATGATGAATGGGATGCATGAGTGAGAAATGTGCTCTTTATTATTTATTTTTTTGGTTTTTATTTTTGTGGTGTCGAACCCAAAATGAGTTGCCTACGTATCACACCGTGTGGTGAGAATCAGACACGCGTAGTTCGGAATAATTATGTTGTAAAATGCATGATATGATTATGTAATCAACACTAGCCATGTCAATTGAATTTGCAAATAAAGATACAAAATATAGAAAAACTGAGAGCGATGTCTCGTTGGTATAAAACTGATTTTTTTTCCGACCGCCTTGGACTGATTGCGAGGACGACCTTCCTGCAAAATATGAGACATGGGTGAGTAGGAAAATGACAAAATAATAAAAATGAAGAGGTGTGACAATACAGTCAAAGACTCCCCTGATTGGTTCGACCGGACTGGTGGTTGATGCTTCCCAACGTCCACATTGCGGTGTTCAAGAATGATTTACACAATAGAAGTCTTGATTGCAATGTGACAACAAAAAATGCAAAATGCAAATGCTCGTGTCCGGAATTATAAGCATGATATGTACAGGGTTGCTAGAGACAAACAATAATAAACAAAAAACATGCAAAACAAGCGCGTGCCCTAATATGTTTGGGACCTCCCTTATGCCAGAGGTGAGCCTAAACGCCAAATATGCGGGATTATGATAAATAAGTCTAAGCCGTTAAACTGCAATGTTTTGTTGGAAATGACGACCAAATGACGGTGCACTTTTTCCAATTTTGGCGTGTCATAATCAGGCTTGGATCTGTCTATCATTATCACGCTACACATATATGCTTATTGGTCATTGGGTTGTGAAACCCGTCGACAATTTGGTGGATTCCCTAATTGTGGAGACGATACCAAGGTCCGATCCACCTAAGATTTATGCATGCATGACTTAAAAAAATGTGGTATAGCTCTATCCTAATTTTGCTAAGATTTGGTTGACTAGACACAATGGTTCCCGAGCGGACTACTCGAGTGAGAAGGCTACGCGGCCACCGGATGGTCCGGCTGCTCCGCGCCTTTGCCAACTCTCCTAAAATTGGGAAATTGAAAGAAATTTTGCGGGTGCGTACAACACACCTCGCGTGTAGTGTGTGATAGTATTAATTTTTCAGAATGGAGGAAATATGAGCGGAATGCCAATTTAAGGAAAGCAGTAAAAGAATGTAACAATTAAAGTAGTTAATTACAAAATAAAAACAAACAATATAAAACATTTACAACAAATATAAAAGTAAAATAAAGCACAATATTTAATTAACCTGAGTTTGTTATGATCAAGAACCTGATATCCCCAGCGGAGTCGCCATGCTGTCGCGCCCGTTTTTGACCTCGGAGGTCTGAACGGTATCCGCAACGTTGCTCTTTGGCGCGGTTTCCTGGATGGAGCAATAATGCTGATTTTAAGGAGTCACCACCTAATTATTTAAGTGAATTAGGACACTTGATTTATTGCAGTAAAATATTGCAATTAATCTCCATTTAATGGTCTGCGAAATTAGTGAGATTCTGGATCAGGGTTCTTTATTATCCTAAAGGGAAGGGGTTAGGCATCCTTTAAGATCCGCTAACTTGCGGTTATTCGTTCAAACCTAGGTTAATTATTTATTGCCCTTTTTTATTCTACGTATTCTAAGAATTTTTCATAATTTATAATTAAAATAAAATGCAATACAAAATAATAAAAAAAACTAAAATTAAATGCGACATAAAATAAAACATCGGGACATCTTTTAGCCCTTTTTAGGCCTTCTGCACAAGATGATCTCCGGGTACCTGCATAAACACTTAGTAAAAGTGTTAGTACTAGAATAAATAATTTTAAAAAAAAGGCAATGACAGGAATTTAATAAATAAAGCCAAAAAAAATAAATAAATCCGTCTTTTGCACAGAGGAGGCCTTGGAAATCAGACGGAGATTCCTTCATCGGCCAATATTGTTAAAAGCAATAAAATAAATAAAACCTTCAAATCCACGCCAAAACAGTAATAGTTTAAACACGGAGGGCTCAGATATATATAAAAATAAAGTGGGACAACCTAAACAAGTGCATTGAGAATTACACTACGCATGTTGGTTATCCGGTGTAAGTGGAAGAAATCATCCTTGCCCAGAAAGCTTCATTTATTTTATTTTCCGTCTTTGCAACTGTGGAGGCCTCAAAAATCGACGGATAATTTTTTCATCGGCTAACAAGTGTAGCATTTTGTTCAAATCAGTAAACCAGTCAGTGCAATATCTATTTTTGGAAATAAGGATATATTCCAATCAGTTTAATAAAATGAGAGGGGCAAAACTGTCCAACATTAATCCTAATAAGAAAATAGCAATAATCAGTCCGACAACCCAAAAATCAGTCCAGCAAATTGGCCAAAATCAGTCCAATAATATGGCTAAATCAGCCGACAAACATAGCAACAATGACCAAAATCAGCCCATTAAGATGACGAAAATCAGTCCAACCAATAACCACAATCACCCAACAACCGCATAAAACAACAATAGAAATCACCCAACAATCAGATAAAACAATAACCACAAATTAGTACCCACATAAAATAAAATAGTGAGTTAAACAAAGCTAGTCGGAACAGTGTTCAACGCCGCCGGTGGTCAAATCCGGCGGAACCGCGACAAAACAGATGGGGAAGCAAGGCGTTGCTTCGACGGTTTTCACCGGAGCAACGCCGAAGTCTTTCGACTGCATCTAAAAACAGAGTAAAACCGTGTGTAATGGTAGTTCGACGGTGGTATATCTGTGTAGTGATGGCGGCAAGGTCGACGGGAACAGTGGTCGACGGAACGCGACGTGGCGCTGTTTCACGGTCGGGCGAGTGGTGGTGGTTTGTGGTGTGTCGACGGGCGACGGTGAAGAGGAGAGGGAGAGACGGCGACGGGAAAGGGAAGAGGAGAGATATGGCGGTGAAGTTTAAGCTGGCTACGGGTCGATAATGAATGTCATACGACCTTAAAATGAAAGTGGTGTTTTATTTGATAGGGTAGGTTTAGGGTTTGGTATTTGGGGGGGAAATAAAAAGTGGGTTTTAATTTTAGGGGGGAAAATAAAAGTGTGGTCGAGTTTGGATGAAATAAAAAAAAGGGTGTTGGATCGATCGATTCAAATTGCGTCTCGATCAATTTGGTTTGAAAAAATGCAAGACGGGTTAATTATTTAAAAGAAAAAATATTTAAAAAGATGCGAAATTATTAAAATGCAAATGCTGATGCAATAATACTAAAATGCAATATTTAAGACATGTTTAATGCCTAATTAAAAGTAAAAACGGGATGTCAATTAATTATTTAAAGAGATGCAAATATTATTAAAATAAAACGACGGTGTAACAATAACAAAAACATAATATTAACAAAGACATAATGCTTAATTTTAAAATAAAAGATGCAATGCATTTTGTGAAGAAATAAACATAGAATATTATGCGAAAAATGCAAAAATGGTGATTAAAATGCGGTGTGCTAAAATACTTAAAATTGCAACAAATATACAAAAAACGGGTCAAAATTGACTGTCAACAGTTCCAAGTAAGTGAAACTGAAAGTACTGTAATGAAATCACAATAGTCCAAAACAAATACACAGACATGTATGAAAAACCAATTAACAGTACACAGTGCCATAGTATATACGAGAGTAAATAAGTGTGACTTGGCCGGTGCTGAATAGGCAGCCAATGATCGAACTAGGGCCATTTGCCCATAGTATCATTGTGAAAATCCTAATCCTGGACTCCCGCAGTCCGCATAGGTCGCGTGGACCCGTATGAGGTACTCCTCGCATCGGGGGAAGCAAACTCGCGGTAATACATAGGACCCTGTCCCGCATGAGCCCCTTAGACTCGCATGAGGGTATTCCTCGCATAAGACCCCGTCCCGCATGAGCTCCTTGGGCCCGCATGAGGTATTTCTCGCATCGGGGGGAGCAAACCCGCGGAATATGAACAACGTAACATGGCCAGGGGTTTAAGTGATATAATACAAGCACAACCGGCTATCGTAAACAACATAGGCAAATTAAGAAAACTCCCTTATCACAGAAGTCTCAAGACACTAACACCCGTAGTATCATAACACGTTTACTTATCAAACCAAGTTACTACACCTTCAGAAAATCATTACAAGGCCTTTAAAATCAAGTAAGTAAACTGTTCTTTTATCCTCCTGAAGTCGTTATAACTAACTTCTCATAAAGCTATTATAACACTTATGTTTTAAGCAATTCGAACAATTACATTTATTTGGGAAACCAAAGGACTTATTCTTTTAAAAAAAACAAGTATCAATTTCTTTTCGAATAATGATTCACAACTTTTTAGAATAATTCAAGGCTTTTAAGATTTAGAAGTCAAGTCAAGGACATCAAAATGAAACCAAATTCATTTAACACACGTACGTCTACCGTACTATATATTTCATAATAATCATGCTCAAGAGGATAGGAAGAGTTCACATACCTCTTCGGCTTATCCACTTGCCAAGTCGAATATGCCGCACATAGAATATCAACCTATAATAACCATAACACGTCTATCAACTTCTAGTTTTCTTCGTAGAATATTTCTAAGTATAAGGTCTCTTATTCTACAGAAAATTGGGCAGCACTTGCCCTGTTTCTACGTATTTTTCCACCTTTTTCAAGGCCCGAATCAATAACCAATTGCCACATTTAAGGCACAATAATTTAGCAAGTCAAGGGGGATTACACGTCTAACTGGACGTGTAAAATTCAGCCCCTTAATCTACCAATAATGTCTATTAAAACTAGTCCATACTCCAATATAAAAACAGTCCATAGTCCAATGTAAAAACAGTCCATTAGTCCACTAATACAATCCATTAGTCCAGTCCTTTAGTTGGTGTTCTTGGCCAACTACTACCATCAAAACTGTCCAGTTTTTGGCTAGCATGCCAAATTTGTTTCATTACTTTTTTAATAATCCTCCAACTTATATTTCAATCTTTATATAAGTTATATTAACTTGTTATCAACAAGATTCCTTCATGTCAACAAGTAATAGGTAATGTTTTAACAACTTTAATGGCTAGCATGCCAATTCTCAATTTTTAACAACTTTAACGGCTAGCATGCCAATTTTCGGTTTTTAACATCTTATTAAGGTCCAAATCTTTTCAATCTTCCTTCCATATATCATATACTCAAACATATACTACTAACATATGTAATTTCCAACTTCACTAAAAGGACAAAGATTATTACCTCAATAAGCCCAAATTTTTCCAAGATTATAAGTCGATCCTTAGGAATCTTAGCTCATATTCCTTACGTTCCAATCTACTCCAAGCAACCCTTAGAAGTTCCTAACCAACTTCTCTTAACACTTCATCAAAAAATATGAAGATCACCTTTTGCGACTATCGGATTAACGTAGTATTTCTGGGATTTTTTGTGTTGGGATATCCTTAGAACACTACTAGGGACACTTGGTTTAAGTATTGTGATTAAGCAACAACAATTGAAGAGTTTTCTTCAACTAGGGGGGGGAGGGTGCCGAGAGCACACAAGGGAGAGAGTATATTTTGCTTGAAATTTTCTCTAAGTGTTAAGTCTTGCACCTCTATGTGTATATATAATGCAACCAAGGAAGAGGATTAAAACAAGTGTATGGATGAGATTGCGGACACTTGTGTGTGGGTTCCACTAGTCCACTTGTCCAACAAAATATCTTGAGCCACTTGGCTTGCCACTTGTCCTCACTTTCTCGCCCAACATGGGTCATATGGGGGTGACACGTGTCGCCCTCCTATTGGTCCAAAATATTTCATCCTCCAAAATATCGAAAATTCTGTGGGCCCCACAAAACCGTAAAATTTCCTGGGTGGGCCGAGCCCCACATGTCAAATCTTGAAATAAAATTCTATAATTCTTATAAATTCTATAAGTCTCAATTACAAAAATTGAGAATCCAATTCCCAATAATAAACTTTTTTCCTTCACGAGGTTCGGAATTTCCGTAGGAAAAGAAATCTTTCTTCCTTTCCAAACTTAAGGTCGCATTCTCTTATGTACGTCTACATATATATATCCTGAAACTACGGGGTGTAACATCCAGTGTCAGCAAAAGGGGTCAGAAGTTTCCTTGGGCATGCTGGTTTCTATAGAAGATTCATCAAAGACTTCTCAAAAGTTTCGAAACCCCTTTCCACCTTGCTAATGACTGGAGTTGCTTTTGAATTCAATAAGGAATGCATGACCGCCTTTCAGACACTCAAGGGGAGGCTAATCTCAGCACCCATAGTCATTGCACCAAACTGGGAGCTCCCATTTGAACTAATGTGTGATGCAAGTGACTATGCAGTGAGAGCAGTTCTTGGGCAGAGAGTTGATAAGGTATTCAGACCCATTTACTATGCTAGAGAAACCCTTAATGATGCACAATTGAATTATGCTACTACAGAAAAATAATTGCTAGCAATAGTATATGCATTTGAGAAGTTTAGGCCATACTTAATTGGCAATAAGGTGATAGTATACACGGGCCACTCTATCATAAAGTACTTGATGACAAAGAAGGATGCAAAACCCCGCCTCATCCGATGGGTACTGCTATTACAAGAATTTTACATGGAAATCCGTGACAAGAAGGGGACAGAGAACTAAGTTGCTGACCACCTGTCAAGACTTGAAAACAAAGAGAGCCAGAACACCAAGAATGTGCAGATAAATGATCACTTCCCAGATGAGCAATTGTTTCAAGTAAGCGTTGTCTTTAATTTACCTTGGTACGCTGATTTTGTTAATTTTCTTGCAGCTAAGGTAGTACACCCAGGATTGACAAGACAATAGGTGAAGAGGTTCCACTCAGAGGTAAAACATTACTATTGGGAGGAGCCAATGCTCTACAAGCACTGCGCCTACCAAGTCTTTAGGCGCTGCGTACCAGAAGATGAGATGCACCAGATTCTCACAATTGTCACACCTTACAATGTGGTGGGCATTTTGGAGCATCAACGACAGCCGCCATAGTATTGCAGAGTGGGTTTTATTGTTTATGAAGGGCTGCGATCGTTGTCAGCGAACGGGGAACATATCAAGGCGAAATGAAATGCCCCTGAATGAGATCTTGGAGGTGGAGCTATTTGATGTTTGGGGGATCGAATTCATGGGTCATTTCCCGTCGTCCTTTGGGAATCAATATATTCTTATTGCAGTGGATTATGTGTCCAAATGGGTAGAAGCAGTAGACACTAAAGAGAATGACAGTAAGACAGTCCAAAGGTTTCTCCAAAAGAACATATTCACAAGGTTTGGTACTCCCAGAGCCATCATCAGCGATGAAGGAAGCCACTTTTGTAACAAGCAGCTTGATATAATACTTGGCCACTACGGAGTCTACCACCGCACCACACTGCCCTATCATCCTCAAGCGAATGGACAAACCGAAATTTCAAACAGGTCGGTGAAAAGCATACTGGAAAATACAGTGGATAGCTCAAGGAAGAATTGGTCTATCAAGTTGGATGACGCACTCTGGCCTATAGAACAACGTTCAAAACTCCCATTGGAATGTCACCATACCGATTGATTTTTGGGAAAGTTTTTCATCTGCCGGTGGAGTTAGAACACAGGGCTTATTGGGCGATGAAGAAGCTGAACATGGATGCCAAGGCAGCAGGACAGAAGAGGTTGCTACAACTGAGTGAGTTGGATGAATTCAGATACAACACTTATGAGAATGCAAAGATCTACAAGGCAAGAACCAAGACATGGCATGATAAGAACTTGATCCCTAAAGAATTCCAAGCGGGACAACAAGTGCTCTTATTCAAATCAAGGTTGCGACTCTTCCCAGATAAGCTTAAATCTCGATGGTCAGGCCCATTCACTATTGAAAGAGTATTTCACTATGGTGCGGTTGAAATAAGAGGAAAAGAGGGAGCACCGTTCAAAGTGAACGGACAGAGATTGAAACCGTACTTGATAAATGATATGGAACATGTGAGCTCTGTGACCCATCTCAAGCCAGTGTGAAGAGGAACCTGCGTCCGGCTACAAGACGTTAAAGACAGCGTTACTTGGGAGGCAACCCAAGATTTTAAATTTATGCATTTTTAGCTTAGTTAGAACAGTCTCACGTCAGGTATTGTTTTTGATGTTGTGATGCTAGGTACAAGGCCAAAAACATGGAGCAAAAGCAGCGTCACGACGCCGACATGCAGAGCCGCGACGCCACCCTGAAATTATCTGCCATACATTACCCGCCGCCACCGCCACCATTTTTAACCACAAGTCTGTAAGTTGTCCCGTCTTTCTTTTATTTTTGAGTCTTGCACACATTAGGGACAATGTGTGATTTAAGTTTGGGGGGGTTCTTAGTTTATTTTTGTTCTTAGTTTATTTTTGATAGTTTATTTTTGAGTCTATTTTTGTGTGTTTGAGTCTTGTTATTGTTTATTTTTATGTCTTATATGAGTGTAATTTTTTTATGATCATGCATGTTGTAGTTACTTGAAACGCCTAATGGAAAAAAAAGTGGGATAATGTAATGGAGTTAGAAGAAGAAAATCTGAACGCTTAAGTTAGATATGCCAAGAATTCTTGAAACCAAATTATTTGGGGTATCTTGCTTGATTTATGCATTTGTTAATGATTAAGCCTATGTGTCTGCTTACTTGTTATTTGAGGCGAAATAGTTAGGATATACATGTTAGAGATATGACTCAGACATTTCTTTGTTAGCCTTTTCTTACCATTCATTGCCTATCCCTGACATTAAAATTGTATCCCTAGTCAGCCCCTTTGAGCCAAAAATAAGATCTTTCTTTGACACCCTATAATTCCATAATTGTGCCATAAGTGGAAAATTAAGATGTTTGGAATGAAAAGTGTTGAAAAAAGACAAAAAGATAAGTGAAAAAAAAGATTTTTTTATGCACCCCAATGAAAAAAAAATGCAAAAGCTTAAGTTTGGGGGTGTCTGTTATTCACAATGCACCTTATTCTCTCTAAACAAAAAGAGGGGAAAGATAGGTACGAGATTAAAGAGGAAATCAAAAGAAAAGGGAAGAGTTGAAAGAAAATGAGCGTATGGTACGTAAGTTGAGCCTAAATGCCTATTTTTTTACCTACCCCTGTCTAAGCCTACATTACAACCCTGAAAAGTCCTGAAGATCTCTAGTATGTGTACCCATGATTAGTGGAGAATATCAAGTAAACATGCCATATAATTTTGATATTGACATGCATAGGTTAAGTGTTCTTACGTCCATTGAGAATGATTGAATTGAATTTGCGAAATATCTGACTTAAGAGTTTTAGATGCTAACAATTCATGCTATATGTTCCTGCATATTATCCTACTAATCTTCATGCTTTTCTAGTGACAATTGTGCAGCAGATTGATCAGTGTCTTTGAGTCCTTTTATTTTCTTTTCTTTCGTGTCTTTGTCTTTATTTCTGATCTTTACTCGAGGGTGAGCAAAGGTTATGTTTGGGGGTGTTTGTTAGGCGTATTTTATATACACCTTTTGAGTCATTTTTAGTTAGTCTTTGGCCCATTTTTGTACAAATACGTGTCATGTTAGTATAGATTTTCTTTCTTTTGAGTCACAGTGGTTTAAAATGGCACATTGGCGAAAAGAAGTAAAAAGAGGGCAGAAACAGAGGTTCCAGAGCCAAAAGAAACGAAAAGTTGGCACCCCGGACGAAGGACAGGGCGGCGCCGTGGCACCACTCTATCAGCGAAAGCAGCGCCACGGTGCCCAAAGAAAACCCGAGTTGCAGGAGTTTCGGCTCCACGGCGCCAGTCTCAGGGCCGTGGCGCCGACGCGGGTTTTCAGCCAAATCCGAATGGGAATGGGCCAAGACCAAGAGGGAAAGTTGGGAACATTTTTGGAGGATATAAAAAGGCATTAGGGCATATTTTTGAAGGGTTCCACAATTCCTAACTCTACATAACACATAGTTCTTGAAAGCTTCAAGATTGGAGGCTTGTTCTTGAGTAATTCTTTTTCTTACTTTATTTATTTTTCAGTTTATGTTGGATAATCTTTTAGTTCTTAGCATGTCTATGGCTAGGAGCTAAACTTTAATTAGGGATTTCCATTCGAATCACTTAAACCTCGTTTATGATTTAATGCATGGTTTTGGTTTCTTCTTTATATAATTGAGATTTATTCAATAATTGCTTTGATTGTTTGGTAATTAATTGATCACTAATTATCATCACATATATGATTTCTAATCGAGATCCGAAAGGGGAGATTGTGAATATGCTATAGTTGAATAAACATAGGTTAAAATCGTGGACGAAAGTACCCCAATACTTGTGTAGTTTAATAGGTTATTGTTCTTAATCTTCCTTTGTGGTAAATCTTATCATCGAAAGATAGAAGGGTTCTGCATCGGGGTTGAGTGTTTATATATCCTAACCGGAATATAAAACATCTTAGTTAACCTGCTATCTCAATATAGAAGAAGAACCTTTATCATTGCATTAAAGATTAAAGCGAGCGGATAGTTGAGGAGATTGGAAGCCCTATTTTCACCATATCTGATTTAAGTAAAGTAATTTAGTTAACTTTTATAATTATTTAGTAGTCATAGATATAAACAACCATCAAAATATCGATCACCAAATAGATACCATAGGATAAAAATTGGTAATTGAACACTAATCCCTGATGACGATATTCGGTCTTACCCAGACTATATTACTTGTCACGATATGTGCACTTGCGTTAAGCGTGTGGATAAATTGCTAACAGTGATACTATTTCGAAATCTCTATATCTTACCTATGCACTTTTGTTTACTACGACATGTAAAGGTTGGATTCTAAATCCTTAATAAACTTATAGCTTTGTAGGATGCGTTGTGGACATTCTTGATAAGTCTATCTATACAAGTATATAAGTGAGATGCCGCTTCTTAGGGATCATTTGGTAAGATTCTAGAGTACTTGTGAATCTAGGATTCATCATAAGGCCCATATTCAATGATGCTGTCAAGATTAAAAAGGAACAAGAAATCATACGCGACGAGAATGTGATTCCTTAGTGTTTCATATTCAACAATAAGATAAAGGCCTAGTCCAATTCATGGCTATTTGTTGTGTAACGCAAGCTATATATATTTTATTACTTTCATTATGCATGTAAATAAATGGGGGATTGTTTATATCCCACATTGGATATGAGTATTTCCATCATAATTGAGTCATTTGTCCCACATTGATTTTTGAGTAAGAGTCATTTATCCCACATTGATTTTTGAGTAAGAGTCATTTGTCCTATTTTAATTTTTGAATAAGAGTCATTTGTCCTACATTAGTTTTTTAGTAGGAGTTTGAACTTCCTTGTGGCTATAAAAGAATTAATGGGATTGACATGTTGGTCATGCTCTTGGGCTCCTATTCATTATGGAGGGAAACCAATAGTAGCTTCAATAGTTTAAAACTTTATATATATATATATATATATATATATAATAAAGAAAGAGAGAAATAAATAAATATTTTAAATTATTTATTAAAGATAGAGAGGGAACGAAAATGATTCTTATAGCAGAGCTGTTTCGTGAACGAAGTATCCCTTCGTGAAAGTGTTGCAAAGTTTCGGGGCAACCATTGAGTATCTATAAATACTCAGTGCTTTGCAGAAATGTAAGACATTTTTTGAGATTCCATTCTCTGCGATTTATTATTTCTTCTATCTTTCAAAGTCAATTTAATATACTTGCGATTTCTGCTTCTGAAATTCGTTAGAGTGTAACTTTCGAATTTTGAGAGTTATAGGTTTTGTATACTGGAAGGTTAATTCCTTAATGAACCTTTTACACCTGAGAGGGAGGAATTAATACATTTAAAGATAACATCATTTTTCGGTGTGCCTAACCTATCTTTAAATCTATTACCCTATTATACAACAATGTGTGCATACTAGGAGAGATAGAATTAAAAATAAAGATATCCGGGACAAGGTGGGAGTGACATTGATGGAGGACAAGATGCGGGAAGCGACGCTGAGATGGTTCAGCATGTGAAGAAGAGATGTGCGGATGCCCCAGTACGGAGGTGTGAGAGGTTGACCATGGAGGACTTCAGGAGATGTAGAGGTAGACCAAATAAGTATTGGGGAGATATGATTAGACGTAATATGACACATTTGCAACTTACCAAGGATGTGATATTTGATAGGAGATTGTGGAGGACACAAATTAGAATAGAAGGTTAGTAGGTAGTAGAGTGTTGTCACGCTTATCCTTCCTTACTTGTAGTCGTAGTATTTCTGATGTAGTCTCTTACCTTTCGATTTTTGTTACTATCTAATGTTTCTTGTTATTCGCTTAATGTACTATTTTGTTGTAGTTATAACCCATTTTTCCTCCCTTACTTGATTTATTTTTGCTTTAGCATGAGCTGATGGTCTATCAGAAATAACTTTTCTACCTCTCAACATATAAGTAAGGTCTGTGTACACTCTACTCTCCTTAGATCCCACTTGTAAGATTACACTGAATATATTATTTTTATTGTTGAATATGTTTTGGACACAAACATTTATTATGTTTCCCTAAAAGTTAAAACTTTTAAATATCAAATCCAAGATTATGCTCAAATGAGAATTATTTGAGCTGGAAAAACTCTAACTCCAAGCTAGTTGGGTCAGTTGTATAAATACTTATTAGTCATTTTATTTTTTATTTGGATAGAGAATTACTCCCTCTATATTATTTGATGGGACACAATTTAATTGGATATGATATTTTTTTTAAATGTAGAAAAATTTATGGTCTTAGTGCATGTTTGGTTTCAATTCCGGCAATTTAGAATTTCGTGAAAATGAATAAAATTGCGGTGTTTGGATTTCCTCTCCAAAATCAATTCTTCTCTTCAAAATTAATTATAAGGTGAATAGAATCAATTCTACATTTATTTCAATTTGAATTTTTACCTTTTCCTTCATTACCCTCTTTAATTTAGTATTGTAATAATATTTAATAATATTGTAATAGTATTTAATAATATTGTAATGATATTTTAAGTACTATATTGTAATAATATTCTATTAATATTTAAGTACTATATTGCACTTTAAATTCTATTATCTATTTATAATTTTTGTTTACATACTTTCATTTTTGTAATTTTATTTATATGTATTGACTAAATGTCTATTTTGGTAATTCTATATTCAAAAATAATTTTGATCAAAACTATTCAAACATCATGAATTGATAACAATCACTTTTACATTGTTGCATCCAAAACATAAATCAATTATTGTTAAACTCAATTCTATCAAAATCAATTATGTCCACCGCAGAATCAAACACATGCTTAAACATCCTATAATATTTATGTAGTTATAAAAATATATCGATAAAGATATAAATATGTCATTCATCGGTAGTACAAACTAAAATGAGGGGGTTCAAGTTACGAGAGTTCACATCAGATCAGAATTCCCTTCTCCAATCTTGTTGTTCTATTCCCTATGGATGATAAGAATAATTTTCATCCAGCCCTCTCAGTTTCTTACATCAAGAGCGTCATCCCTATTGTTCTTGATCTTGAAAACGTCCAATATGAGACGTGGACGGAGTTATTCAAGATTCATGTTAAAGCACATAAAGTTATTCACCATATCATTCTTCCAACTCCTTCAAAGGAGAGTGATAAGGCGTCTACATCTACTGTGCTCACTAAAGAAGCAGACCCAGAATTATGGGACATGCTTGATTCCAAGGTTCTTCAGTGAATTTATGCCACTATTTCCTTGGACCTTTTGCAGATGATTATGGAACTCAACTCCACAACTATGTTGGTGTGAGATCGATTGCGAGATATATTTCAAGATAACAGTCATTCTCGGATTGTTATTCTTGAGCAGGAATTTTCACAGGTGGCTATGGTGAATTTTCAAAACGTTTCTTCTTATTGAAAACGTCTCAAGGACTTGGCAGACCAACTCAACAACGTGGGTTCTCCTATTTTTAATAGTCGCCTAGTTCTTCAGATGGTTGCAGGCCTGTTAGAGGTCTATAGCGGTGTTGCTTCAGTTATTCGTCAGAGTAACCTCCTGCCAGGATTTTATCAAGCCCGTTCTATGCTCACTTTGGAAGAAGCTGGTTTGGCTAAGAAAGTAGCAATTGGGGCTAGTCCTGACGGCATGATGACTGCTTCCAATTTTTCTCTTTTCAATCCAGCCAGTGTGACCCAAAATCACAATAACGGGGGTGGTAAGAAAGGCCAGAATCGGTAGAATAATGGCAAAAATCATGGCGGCAACAACGGGGGAAATCGTCAGCAGCAGCAACAACAACATCAACAATCCTGGAACACACAGGGGCACCCTGGTCAGTGGAAGTGGGTCCCAACACCTAACAATGCCGCGGTTCAGCCTTACAGCGCGGCGCCACCTTACAACACCGCGACGCCTCAGTACCAGCCCGTATACACGCCGCGACCCAGCTTCTCCCGAGTCCAGACTCCAGGGTTCAGACCAGCGTATGGGCAGTCCCATCAGTCTAGTATACTTGGGCATCGCCCCCATCAGGCCCACCACGCAGTGGGAGACACTCAGACCGACATTGAAGCAGCGATGCACACACTTGGCTTAACTCAACTGGACCCTAATTGGTATATTGACACCGGCGCCACTACCCACATGACATCCGATCAAGGTACTCTCTCGTTTTATTCCAATTTGAGCACTAATCGTGGTATAACTGTTGGTAATGACAATTCTATTCCAATTAAAGGTTATGGTCATAAAACCTTGTCTCCTCCTTGTCACGACCCGACCCCGGGACCGCGACTGGTGCCCTACCTGGGCACCCTTACAGGTAAACATCAGAGAAAATCAGCGGAACATACATGAAACTTATAAATAAAACATCGGAAGTAAAACAACAGGTTAGCCGATAGGGCTACCTTCCTGAACATATATAAATACAACCGAAGCAGTTGCCTCATTTCTTTTACAACCGACCCACATATGTGACTACGCACTCTAAGAGTTTTAACATAACAACTATGGCGACAAGGCCCCGCTGCACTTTGAATATACATAAGCGTGACAACTCCGAACACCGAGCCATCTCAACTTTCTCAACCGATCCTAAGTCATGATCCACAATCGTACCTAAACTCGCGGCATTTAACGCAGCCAGCGGTCGATAACAAAAATTGAATATGGAATGTAAATAACGTCAAGAAATGATCGAATCGCATAAAAGAATGACAAGGACAAGTATAAAAACACATACCGATCCTGCCGTGTCATTACCACTTATGAACTTAATTTCACATCAATATCTTTTTCCATTCCATTAAGAGTTATAGCCATATCTTACGTGCTTACTTAGGAGAAGTCATTAAGTTCATTTCTATCTAACTTACTTATCTTTCATAACATAGTCCGGCCCACTACGGAGGGACACATATACTACCCGGCCCAAACTGGGACGCGATCAAGTCACACCAATATCAAAGCATGCCCGTGGAATCCCCCATCACTGTCGACAGCTAAAAGTGTAAAATATAACCACGTGACGCGCCTGGCATCCCACTCACCGCCGGGCGCATACATACACCATACATACATATATCTCCCGCCTGGAATCCCACATCACCGCCGACTAAAAGTGTAAAACATAACCACGTGACGCGCCGTGGCATCCCACTCACCGCTCGGCGCATACATACACCATACATACATATATCTCCGCCCGTGGAATCCCACATCACCGCCGATACTAAAAGTGTAAACATAACCATGGATCTCACGCCATAATATCAATCAAAACAGTGGTATAACGCCTGGGGCTTGCCCTCATTTATACTCTTACCCCGGAGGGTGGTAGCGGGGTATAACGTCTCGGGCTTGCCCTCATTTATACTCTTACCGGAGAAGGTGGTACAACGTCTTGGGGCTTGCCTCATTTATACTCTTACCCTATCTCAACCGGCCGACAATCAACACATAAAGCGGGTGGTACAGTCTTGGGGTTTACCCTCACTTATACTCTTACCCCGAGAAGGTGGTACAACGCCTGGGGTCGCTCATTTATACTCTTACCCTATCTCAACCGACCATCAAACAAGACATAAGCACTACCATGTCTTTTATAAAATCCGGGAATTTAACCCAAGTGCTACAAATAACGGAAGCATACCCGTGGAATCCCACATCACTGTCGGTACGTCCAAGTAACTTACAACAAGACAGCCGGCCCTCCAACCGAGAGTCGCGGCAACGCAATAAAACATAAAACTTGCACTCAAAGGCTATCACCAGCACACATAGGCTAATTCTCAATTAACCAAACCAAAGTACTTATCCAGGCACACATAGAATAATTCTCAATTAATCAAGCCAAAGTACTACGTACGTACATTCTTTTCAAAAGACTCCTTTCCAAATAAAACTTCCCCGATACTAACAACCGTAGTATCAAGTCCTATCCACCTTTCAAGACAAGTCACAATACCTTTTTAGAAATACAATTACCGGCTTCTAAATCAAGTGACTTCTTTATTAAAAACCTTAAGCAATTGGTACCTTTAAACCAATTTGCCCTTACCTAATACAAGTTATTCCTTTGATTACTTTACTAGAGAAAACCATTCTCTTAATCTTCCATAAAGCCGTTATAACCAACTTCCCATAAAGCCGTTATAACCCTTTATGGTTTAGACTAACACGTCTTTTATAACCAAGAGACTTCTACTTTTTGAAACCAAGTATTATATACTTTCAAATCAATTCTCATAACTTTCAAAAATACAATTAGTCTCTTAACCATTAGAAAACAAGTGACTCCTTTTATTATAAAACCCTAGGCAATTGATGCCGTAGAATCAAGTTGCCTTTTTACATAGTCAAGTCATTTATCTTTCCATAAGGCAAATATAACTAACTTCCCATAAAGCCGTTATATTCACTTTATACCTTAGCCATAAACAATTTCCTATCCAAGGGACTTATGCGTTTTAAACTAACAAATATCACATACTTTAAAACTCTTCAAGTCCCTTAACTTTAAAATCAACTTAAGACATCCTTACTATTTTCAAAGAAGTGAGTTAATCTCCTAACCCACCCGACTTGGCATTACATAAAACAAGTAAAGAATATCATAGTTCAGACGCTCACCGCACTACATACGTGCAACTAATCATGCTCAAAAGATAGGAAAAGTTCTACATAGAGTAAATCACATAACTACCTCTTAACTTCTAAGAGTAGAAGGAAACATGAAATGATACCACAAGTATATTCCATACATAGAATCATGCCAAGGAAGGAAGAGGTTCACATACCTCGCGACGATTATCGACACGTAGCAAAATGCTCCAAAGTACTTCAATCTTGATAGCTATTCCACTCTCCAAGTAGGATACGCTATACTTAGTACTTCAACCTAAAATGGTCACAATACGTTCATTAACCTCTCACTTCATACGTAGAATTATTCTAAGTGCTAAGTCACCAATTTCTATGGAAAATCGGACAGCACTTCCTTTGTTTCTACTACTATGCCACCTTTTCAAGGCCGAATACAATAACCAAACAGCCCCAATTGGCTCACCACAATCTATAAGGTAGTCCAATACAACTAAATAACCATACAGCCCCAATTGGCTCACCACAATATAGAAGGTAGTCCAATACAAATGAATAACAAACTATTACAACTATAAGTACAATTTCGGCCACCTTGAGTTCAACAATACCAATTCTTATCCAATTTCCATTTCAATTCCAAATTGGTAGCATAACATGATATCAAGTCGCATTTGATTATAACAACCATAATCCTTAAGTAAGTAACATGCGACGATTTCTAATAACGATCAAATTGTAATCCAACTTAACATGGCCTACATTTCATTTCAAATTTCCAAGACTACAATCGATCTATAATCCTTATAAACTTCAATACATATACTTCATGCTAGCAACAAGTAAAGCTAACAATAATATAAATAATCTTGTAACACTTTCAAGAACAAGATTATACCTCAACGAATCTTAATCCATTCTTCAAATCCGAAGTCGCTCCTTAGCAACTTAGAGCCTCTTCAAGAAACTTCAATCCGCTTGTTGAGACCCTTAGAACCACACCAACAACTTTCCTTCAAACTTCAATCCAAAACCTAGAAAGACCATTAGGTTTTCGCTTATGACTAACCCGTAAACCATCTTTTTCCAAGATTTTTCTATTGAGATACACTTACATAACACTCATGAACCTTGGTTTAAAATGGGGAGCTAAAATAACAAGGAACAAAGATTTTTCTTATTTCTTGTTGGTGAAGCCGAGAGCTCACTAGGGGTGTTCTTCAAATTTGTGTAATTTCTCTAAGTGTTGAACTCCCTCTTGCTACTAGTACTACTATATAGTTCAATGGAGGGTCAATAGTTGCACATATGTGTGGTTAGGATGAAACTCTTTTAAATATCAAGACTTTGGTCCCATTGACTAAGTCAACATTGTCAAGCTCTCCACTTGCAAGACTTGGTCATCTAAAAAATGGTCAAGTGACCCTTTTGCCCATGAAATTTTCGTCCAAGACATAATAAGGGGGTGACACGTGTCGCCCTCCCATTCGTCACAATATTCCTTTTTCGACAATTTCATAATTCCGATAAATTTTTACAAGTCTCAATTCTCAACACTTGTGAGTTCTTACGTACGTTCTTAAAACACGTCCTGTAAATACGGGGTGTAACACTCCTCATCCACCACTTGTCCTGAAAAATACCCTTCATGCCCCAAAATTAATTAAAAATTTGGTATCAGTCAGAAAATTCACAACTGATAACTGAGTTTCTATTAATTTTGATCCATTTGGATTTTCTGTGAAGGATTTCCAGACGGGGAGTCATCTCATGAGGTGTAACATTGGGGGGACCTCTATCCAATCATACCAAGTCCCAGCGTCTCGCGTCAAACTATGACATCCACCTTTGCAGCTCTTGCTCCTTCCTCGCGTACGCTTGTTCAGTCATCCGGGGTCGTTTATTTTATCTTCGTTAGATAGACATAAGTTTATTTCTTGTAAGGGTACGTGTAGTACTCCAATTTGTCAATCCTGTGCTTTGGGAAAGATTATTAAATTACCATTTGTAGCTTCAAATTCGAATACTTCTATGCCATTTGAAATTATTCATAGTGATTTATGGACATCTTCGGTTCTCAATTCTATGGGTCATCATTATTATGTTATATTCTTAGATGACTATACTAAATATTTATGGACGTTTTCAATTGCGAAAAAATCTCAAGTTTTTTCCATCTTCATAAAATTTAGAGCCTTCATAAGAACACAATTCGAACGGGAAGTAAAAAACATTCAATGTGATAATGGAAAAGAGTATGATAATGAAGAATTGAGGGAGTTTTGTGCTCAAAATGGGATAAATTTTTGTTTTTCTTTTCCTCATACGTCTTCACAAAATGGGAAAGCTGGGCGAAAAATTCATACCATTAATAATATTGTCCGCACTTTATTGGTTCATTCTTCAGTTCCTCCATTATTTGGGCATCATGCACTACAAATGGCTACCGATCTCCTAAATATTCTTCCCTCTAAAGGTTTGACATATTCATCCCTTCTAAAAATGTTATACAATAAGACTCCGTCATACACTCATCTTAGGGTCTTCGGATGCTTATGTTATCCATTGTTTTCATCCACTACAATCAACAAACTTCAGGCACGTTCTACTCCTTGTGTATTTTTGGGTTTTCCGTCAAATCAGCGTGGTTATAAATATTTTGATTTGTCCTCTAAACGAATCATCATTAGTCGTCATGTTCTCTTTGATGAATCCCAATTTCTCTTTTCTAAAGTAGAAAAATCCGTGCCTAATTCTTATGATTTTTTGGATGATGCTATCTTCCCCTATGTTCTTCGTCATTTTTTAGATTTTCCAGAAAATACGTTAAATCTGTCATCAGCATCGCGACCCTGCACAGAGGCGCCGCGTCGCCTTCAATGGTGATTTTCGAAAATCCTAAAAATTCCCAAAATTCACCCAATCCAGCTCAGAGTCATGGTCCAGTCACTCGTAGCCAACGGGGTATTTTTAAACCAAAGACACATTTTAATTTGAATTCTAATGTTCTTAAATTCTCCTTACCCCGTAATCCCGTGTCTGCCTTAAATGACCCTAATTGGAAAATTGTCATGACCGATGAATATAATGCTCTTATTGATAATAATACGTGGGAGTTGGTACCCCGTCCATCTGGTGTTAGTATTATTCGGTCTCTGTGGATTTTTGTTCATAAGGAAAATTCTGATGGTTCATTTGCAAGGTATAAGGCTAGACTTGTAGGTGATGGTAAGACTCAGCAGGTTGGTGTGGATTGAGGTGAGACATTTATCCCGTTGGTCAAGCCGACTACCATTCGCACTGTGCTCAGCTTGGCTCTTCCGAAATCATGGCCCATTCATCAGCTAGATGTGAATAATGCTTTCCTACATGGTGATCTCCAGGAGACAGTGTATATGCATCACCCTTGGGGTTTCGGGATACTAGATATCCTAATCATATTTATCTATCGAAGAAGTCTTTGTATGAGCTTAAGCAGTCTCCACGGGCTTGGTATAAGAGGTTTGCTGATTTTGTTTTGACTATGGGTTTTTCGCATAGCAGATCTGATAATTCATTATTCATATATCTTCGAAGGTCTTTCATGGCTTATATATTGTTGTATGTTGATGATATTATCTTGACTGCCTCTTCTGATGCTTTGCGAAAGTCGATTATGACAATGCTCAGTTCTGAGTTTGTCATGAAGGACTTGGGCCCATTGAGTTATTTTTTAGGGATTACAGACACTCGTCATGCAGGCGAATTGTTCTTGTCACATAGGAAGTATGCAACAGAGATCATTGAGAGGGTTGGAATGTCATCCTGTAAGTCCACTTCCCCTCCAGTTGATACTAAACCCAAGTTAGGTGCTGCAGCTAGCTCTCCATACGGCGAATCGACCCACTATCGCAGCTTTGCAGCGCACTTCGATTCGGCGTTCACGCGACCTGATATTACATATGTCGTACAACATGTGTGTTTGTTTATGCATGATCCCAGAGTTGAACATATGAAAGCGCTAAAACGCAATTCTGAGGTACATTCAGGGAACACTTGAGTATGGTTTGCATTTGTATCCCTCGTCGACGTCTACACTTGTCTCTTACACAGATGTTGATTGGGGTGGTTGTCCTGACACCAGACGATCTACGTCTGGCTATTGCATATTTTTAGGTAATAACTTGGTCTCATGGTCTGCCAAGCGTCAATCAACGCTTTCACGTTCAAGTGCAGAAGCCGAGTATAGAGGGGTAGCCAATGTGGTTTCTGAGTCATGTTGGTTACGAAATCTACTGTTAGAGCTTCATTGTCCTATTGAGAAAGCTACCTTGATGTATTGTGATAATATAAGTGTCATCTACCTTCTAGTAATCCAGTTCAGTACCAGCGTACTAAACATATATAGATGGATATTCACTTTGTTTGAGAGAAGGTAGCAAAAGGAAAAGTACGCGTCTGCCATGTTCCTTCAAGATACCAAATTGCAGACATCTTTACAAAGGGTCTTCCCTCGGTCATTTTTGAAGATTTTAGACAGCCTCACAGACGAAGACCTCCCATTGCCATCAAGGTGTGTTAAACCACACAGATCAGATGGATGACAGTGGCCCCACTACCCTTTGTATATTTGTAATTACTCTTTTACCATAATTGGTATCAGATCGTTACCATTGTCACGACTGCCCGGCTCGTGGATCGTGCCTTACCCGGGCACCCAAGTAGTCATACATCAGAGAAAAACCAGCGGAATATAAAAAAAAAAAAAAAAAAAACAAGACATGAAGCAATGTAAATTGAGACACAGTTTTTATGAGAAAACTTCGCCTTTCGGCATATATATACATCAAAGTTTGGCAGTTACATCCCAACTGTACAATAGTACTACAGACCTCTAAGGAAGTAGACAACTATGGCGGGACAGGGCCCCGCCATACCCTGAATGTACATATATCTACAACACCGGGAGAACCATACCAAAAGTCGAGCCTCCCAAGATGGAGCTCCCGACACCGGCAGTAGATCCTAAGGATGTGGATCTAGCACTGCTTCCCTTACTGCGGCATGAACGCAGCCCCAAGGAGGTCAAGACAACAGTACTAAGTATGTGAAATCAGAAGTACTTAAATGAAATCATATCATTTTAAAACCAATTTTACAAATATGTACGAAACAACCAATATAACCGCATAGTGCACATCACAAACAAGAGTAATAACAATGTAGCGAATGTGTCTTTTCTAGGTCGCGAATGATCAAGCAAGGCCAATCGCCCATAGTATCATTATGCAAGCCTAATCACGACTCGTAGTCCGCATAAAGCCACTCACATATGCCCGCATGAGGTATTCCCCGCATCGAGGGTAGCTACTCCTCGGCATCGTCCTGGACTCGTAGTCCGCATGGCCACATAGAACGCATGAGGTATAACCCCGCACACTAACCTGGAACTCTCGTAGCTCCGCATAGGTCCCCTGGACCCGCATGAGGTATTCTCGAATCATGGTCCTAGACCGCCTGAGTCTACCCCGCATCGGAGGGCAGCTTAACCCCCGGTATCATGTCAAGAGGTGAGTGATATAATACTAACATAACAGCTTATCGTTAAACAACATAAGCACAACAAGAATACCCTCTTTTACAAACGTTACAAGACACTAACATACATAGCATCATATTATGTCTACTTATCAAACCATCTTTATACTTTCCATAATCAATATAAGTATTTTATAAACACATAAGTAAACTGTCCCTTTTATCTTTCTTAAGTCGTTATACTTAACTTCCCATAAAGCTAGTATAACTCTTAAGCTTCTTGTTTTAAAAACAAATATTCTTCTTCTTTCAAAACTGATTTATAATTCTTTTGAAACACTTTAAGATCTTTATTATTCAGGCTTAAGTCAAAAGACATTGTCGTAAAGCTACGTTCAGTTAACACACGTACGTCTACCGTACTATATATATACTTTAAAATATCATGCTCAAGAGTATAGGAAGAATCACATACCTTCTCGGCGAAATCCACCTGCCAAGTCGAATATGTCGCGCGCAGAGTAACAGCCTATAATAGTCAAAGAAGTCTATCAAAATCTAGACTACTCTGTAGGACATTCTAAACAGAGGGTTCTCTATTCTACGGAAAATCGGGCAGCACTTCCCTACCCGGTAAACTATACAAGTTCATCAGAATACAAATCCTATGTAAGTACAGTTTAAATCTTCTTCTGTTATACCCTTCTACCGTGATTACAGTTCACTTCTATTCTTCAATATCCTTCTTTATCTTATACTCAAGTCTTAACTATTCTTATATGTAATATCCAATTACAATAGAAGGACAAGATATTTACCTCGATAAGCCCAAAATTATCCAAGTTAAAAGTTGATCCTGAGCAAGGTTTAGCTCCTAGTTTGCACGCTTTGATAGCTCCAAGAACCCTTAGAAGTTTCCAACAACTTCTACTTAAATACTAAAAGGGATTTGGGGCTAGGGTATTTTGGAATAGTGGCTATACTTGGAAGACAACTTTCTACCAAAGGGGGGGGGGCTCTCGGCCAAAGCCACTAGGCTAGAGGGGGGTGAGGCTAGGACGAGAAGCTCTCAAAGGGGGGAAGAAGGATTTTAGACTTGGAGATTTGTGATGAAGAAGTCTTCAAAGGGAGGGGTATTTATAGGGAAACCAAGGGCCATGATCAAGCCAAGTGGGGGGCAAGTGGAGGGCCAAGATTTGCCCAAGTGCCCCCTAACCTACTCCTCAAATCACTCCACAAACAATGGCCCATGTCTTAAGCCCCAAAACAAGGCCAATCGTCCAAGGCCTTAGCCCCCCTTTGCCGTCCAATGAGGGTGACAAGTGTCACCCTCTCGTTGGCCCAAAAATGTTCCATCTCTCGGAAAAATCCGCAAAAATTAGAAATGGCATAGCCGTAATTTACCCTACGCAAGTTTTGTAAAACGTTTCGTCGGAAAACCATCCGTTTTGTGAGTTGTGCCCAAAATCGTCCATTATGCCTAACTTAAGGCTACACTTTTTGTACGTACGTCCCTACGTACATACTCTGGAAATACGGGGTATAACATTCTCCCCTCCTTAGAAACATTCGTCCCGAATGTTCCTTCCCAAGACAGATAACGATAAGGTTTCTCATAACTTAAACAGTTAGCAAATGCCTCACATGGCCATAAAACAACACTTTAAGCAAAATAGGTCAATGAAATTTTACAAGTAGGAAAGTGAGTTACCTGGAGGTGTGGGAAATAGGTGAGGATACTTCTGCCTCATGTCCTCCTCAGCTTCCCACGTCATCTCCTCCCTGAGCTCGTTCCGCCACAAGACTTTGACTGCCACGCCTCGTCCGCAGACGCCTAACTCGACGATCAATTATCGCTATGGAATCTCTCATACGATAACCCCTGGCACACCGACTTCACAATCGGTGCACTCTAGATGGATCTCCGATACATCTCCTCAAAGATAGAAACATGAAACACCGGATGCACCGCCTCCAGATCGGACGGCAGATTCAACTCATAGCAACCTTGCCTACCTCGCGACAATCAAACGCCCAATGTACTCGGCCGAGTTTCTTTCTTCCGAATCTCATCACACCCTTCATGGGTGACACCTTCAGAAAACCCAATCATCAACTCGAACTCCGGATGCCGACGACGATGATCGTGATATGACTTCGCCGACTGAGCCGCCAAGAACCGCTCTGGATAAGCTTCACCTTATCCATCGCTCGCCGCACCAACTGGTCCTACTAATCGCACTCGCCCACATCAAACCAGCCTATCGGCGATCTGCACTTCCTCCCATACAAGGCCTCATAAGGCGCCATCTGAATACTGAGTGGTAGCTATTATTATACGCAAACGCAACTAGAGGCAAATGATCCTCCCAGCTACCCACGGTCAATAACACAGCTCGCAGATATCCTCGAGAGTGCGGATAGTGCGCCACCGTCCGCTCTGCAGTGGATGGAATGCAGACTGTGCTCACTGCGTCCTAAACCCTTCGGAAAGACCTCCGAGTTAGTCAGAACCGGGCTCTGCTGCGATATGATCGAAATAGGGACTCCATGCACCGACGATCTCTCGGATGTAAAGTCCGCATAATCCTCACCGAAAAAGTCGCCCCGACGGAAGAAAGTGGGCTGATTTCGTCAGCCTGTCGACGATAACCCATATAGAATCATGTCTCCTCTGAGTGTGAGGTAATCCTGTGATAAAGTCCATGTTGATCACCTCCCACTTCCGTGTCGGGATCTCTATCGTCGCAACAAACCACCGGGCCTCGGTGCTCTATCTTCACTGCCGACAACACGCATCGAGCTACAAACTCGCAATGTCCTCTTCAAGCCATCCCACCAATACATAGATCTAAGGTTGTGGTACATCTTGGTCGACCGATGGATAGAGTAACGCGCGCCGCAGTGCTTCCCTAGAACTCTGCCAAGTCCCGCAATATCTGGAACACACAACTCGCCTCAAACCTTAGCACCCATCAGTGCTACCTTAAAAGGACCCTTTCTCACGGCGGCCGTATCACGCACCACGCCAAAATCGGATCCTCAAATTGCCTCTTCACCTCCTCGACGATGGAAGACTCGGCAACCTCTCGAACTCGAACCCCACTGCTATCAGAATCAATCAAACGGACACCAAGGCTCGCTAACTGATGCAAATCGCGAACCATGCCCCTCCTCTCCGGCTGCACATCTGATAGGCTACCCATCGACCTACGACTAAGGGCATCTGCCACAACATTGGCCTTCCCCGGGTGGTACAGGATATCAACATCGTAATCCTTAAGCAACTCTAACCACCGTCTCTGTCGTAAGTTCAGCTCCCTCTGGCTGAAGATATACCGAGGCTCTGTGGTGCGTATAAATATCCACATGAACCCCATACAAATAGTGCCTCCAGATCTTCAAGGCGTGAATCACCGCCGCTAACTCCAAATCATGCGGGTAGTTCCTCTCATGCTTCTTAAGTCGGGACGCGTGACGCTATAACCTTGCCTCACGCGTCAACACACATCCCAACCCGATGCCGACGATCACAATACACGACATAGCCGTCCGGACCTCCGGAAGAGTAAGAACGGGCGGTCGTCGCCTCCTTCAAGAATCGAAACCCCGCCACAAGCATCACCATCAAACTTAGCCGCTTCGAGTCACCTAGTCAATGGTGCAGAGATAAGCAAACTTCTCCACGAACCGAGCAGTAACTCGCAAGGCCCGTAAAATCGCGCACTCGCCGGAGTAGAGTTCAGGCCAACTCGATCGCTCGATCTTGGCCGATTCACCCGAATGCCATCACCGGCAATATGCCCAAGAAAAGCCACCGGTTAACCAAAACTCACATTTGGAAAACTTGGCGTACAATCGCTGGTCTGGAGAACTCTCAAAGATACCTCAAATGCTCCGCTTGCTCTCGCCTGAGCGAGAATAAACCAAGATATCATCAATGAACACTATCACAAACGTGTCCAAAAATGGTTTGAACACTTGTTCATCAAATCCATGAATACCACGAGCATTGGTCAACCCAGGACATGACTGAACTCATCCGCATCGGTCCGAATGCGATCTGGGACATCCGCCTCGACTCGTGCACTGATGATAGCCCGATCGCAGATCAATCTTGGAGAAACATCTCGCGCTCGCAATCGGGTCGAACAAATCATCAATCCCGGGAAGGGTATTCGTTTAATGGTCACCTTGTTCACCGCTCAGATCAACACACATGCGCAGCTGCCCCGCCCTTCTTCTTCACGAACAATACCGGCTTCCCTGGGAGAAACACTAGGCTGATGAAGCCCTTCTCCAAAGAAATCTCTCACCGGTCCTTCAACTCTCTCAACTCGGCAGTGCCATCCTCGTATGGCGGAATGGAAATAGCCGAGTGTCCGCAGACATCGATACAAAACTCTATCTCTCTCTCGTGAGGGATACCCGAGGTCATCCGAAACACATCGTGAACTCTCGACTACAGAACTGATCAAAATCTGTACCGCCGCCAAGATCAAACACCCGAACGAGATGGTAAATATACCCTTCGCACCATCTTACTAGCCTCGAGGTAGGAAATAAACCTACCCTACGACACCGTGTTCCCCTCCCACTCAACAACCGGCTCCTCAGGAAACTGGAACCGTACTACTCTCTCCCTGAAGTTTACATTGGCGTAGCAAGAAGCTAGCCAATCCATACTCATGATCACGTCGAAATCAGTCATATCCAACTCTATCAAGTCGGCCAGTGGTCCGACGATCAGAATGGTCATCGACAAGCCCTATATACCCGCCGAGCTACCACCGAATCACCCATCGCGTAGCTACCTCGAAAGTGGTCTATGGACTCGTGCTCTATCCCTATCCTACTAGCAATAAGGGAGATATATAGGACAGAGTAGAACCCGGATCTATCAAGGCATACACATCAAATCCAAAAACTGATAAGGTACCTGTGACGACATCAGGTGAGGCCTCCTGATCCTGCCGGCTGGACAAGGCATAAATACGGTTCTGAGGACCGCTAGAACTGGGACCCGTTACGACTCTGCCGACACTGGCCGCCCATGAGTACCTTTACTCCGGGCGAGTAATCGTAGGAGATGGCAAGACCCGAAAGAACTCGTAGTGACTTCTAACATCTGCCGCCTTAGTGACAAGTTCCGCAAAGTGACCCCATCGCCACAATCGTAACAAACTCCCGTAGCGCATTCACAATTCCCGGCGGATCTACCGTGACGGCCACACCGGCGGGTGGTCCCGATCGCCGACTTCGCCGCTCGACGCTCAAGTCCTGGGCCTGTCCGCCTCGAATATCTCCGGCCGTGGCCGAGGACGGTGCAAGAGTGCTCGAGCCGGCCGTGGTGCAAATCTAGATCGCCACGAGGCCGCCACCACGATAGCCACCAAAAGACCGCCGCCCCGGCCTTCTTCGCTGCCGTCACAACCCGTCGCCTCTACGCCTCGCATCCAGTGCGTGAGCTCGCACGCGTAATGTCCATACCGTGAAGAGCCACACCCGCACAAGACTCGCCATATAATCATCTAGCCCGGTGACGTAACGATGCACTCGCCCTCCATATTCGCTACCAACGCAGGACATATCGAGCCAACGAATCAAACTCAATGTTGTACTTTCTAATCGCGGCGCCTCTCTCGTCTCAAAGAACAAAAATTGCTTACCCGTGCCTCTCATCCGCGAGGCAAGAAATGAGTGAGAAAGGCCTCCGAGAACTCGCCCCAGTAGCTGGGACGCGCGCTCTCCCGAGATAACTCCCACGAATCAAACCAATCGATCGCGTATCACGCAGCCTATGCGAGAAGACCACCGACTCGGTCTCAAGCCTTGATCACTGTGACGATCTCTGCAGAATCGACGGATGAACTCCGCGGATCATCCTCGTGCCTCGACCAGTAATCGCGGGCTACAACTCGTAAAATCCCGTAGCCTCAAATCGTCGATCTCGGGTGAACCACGTGCACTACTGAATCGAATCGCTGTGATCCAACCTATCCTGCAGTTCGCCACGATCTCGCCGCAGAATCGCCATCTCTTGTAACCCATCTCGCCTACCCAGCCGGTGAACCGAGGTGCAGTGTATCGTGGTCTCATCGCCCATCGCCGCGGCGAAACTCCTCGGTCGGCGGCGTCGTAGAACTCGCCGCCTCGTATAGATCGGGCACGAGCCTCGTGACTCTAGGTGTCCCACTAGCAGCTCCCTCGGCTGTCTTGCCCTTCTGGGCTCGGGTTGCCTTACGTTGAGGCATAACTGTTACAGAAAAGGAACACGTTAGAAGGGTCCAACTTATAACACAGCTCTAAGGCACGATCTCAGAGTGAGAAGAATGGAAACCAATCCTAAATATCCTATAGCCTCCTTATTATTGGTGTGGTGCACAACACACCGATAATCAAGACTCTACTAGATACGGTCTGTAGACACTTTCCGAGGATTAACTGCTCTGATACCACTTTTGTCACGACCCATTCCGGGGCCCGTGACTGGTGCCTTACCCGGGCACCCAAGTAGTTATACATCAGAGAAAAACCAGCAGAATATAAAAAAAAAAAAAAAAAAAAAAAAACAAGACATGAAGCAATGTAAATTGAGACACAGTTTTTATGAGAAAACTTCGCCTTTCGGCATATATATACATCAAAGTTTGGCAGTTACATCCCAACTGTACAATAGTACTACAGACCTCTAAGGAAGTAGACAACTATGGCGGGACAGGGCCCCGCCATACCCTGAATGTACATATATCTACAACACAGGGAGAACCATACCAAAAGTCGAGCCTCCGGAGAAGATGGAGCTCACGACACGGGTAGAGATCCTAAGGATGTGGATCTAGCACCGCTTCCCTTACCCGCATGAACGCACTTCAAGGAGGTCGATGACAACAGTACTAAGTATGAAATCAGAAAGTACTTAAATGAAATCATATCATTTTAAAACCAATTTTACAAATATGTATTTAAACAACTAATGTAATCGCACATAGTGCCACATCACAAACAAGAGTAATAATTAGCGATATGTGTCTTTTCTAGCCGCGAATGATCGGCAAGGCCAATCGCCCATAGTATCATTATGCAAGCCTAATCTCGACTCCGTAGTCCGCATAAAGCCACTCACATAGCCCGCGTGGTATTCCCGCATCGAGGTAGCTACTCGGCATCGCCCCGACTCGTAGTCCGCGTGGCCACATGTAGACCGCGTGAGGTATAACCCCGCACACTAACCTCGAACTCGTAGCTCCGCATAGTCCCTGGACCCGCATGAGGTATTCTCGAATCACGGTCCTGCATCACCGAGTCTACCCCGCATCGGAGGGCAGCTTAACCCCCGGTATCATGTCAAGAGGTGAGTGATATAATACTAACATAACAGTTTATCGTTAAACAACATAAGCACAACAAGAATACCCTCTTTTACAAACGTTACAAGACACTAACATACATAGCATCATATTATGTCTACTTATCAAACCATCTTTATACTTTCCATAATCAATATAAGTCTTTTATAAACACATAAGTAAACTGTCCCTTTTTATCTTTCTTAAGTCGTTATACTTAACTTCCCATAAAGCTAGTATAACTCTTAAGCTTCTTGTTTTAAAAACAAATATTCTTCTTCTTTCAAAACTGATTTATAATTCTTTTGAAACACTTTAAGATCTTTATTATTCAGGCTTAAGTCAAAAGACATTGTCGTAAAGCTACGTTCAGTTAACACACGTCGCTCACCGTACTATATATATACTTTAAAATATCATGCTCAAGAGTATAGGAAGAATCACATACCTTCTCGCGAAATCCACCGCCAAGTCGAATATGTCGCGCAGAGTAATGACTATAATAGTCAAAGACGCCTATCAAAGTATAGACTACTCAGGACATTCTAAACAGAGGTTCTCTATTCTACGAAAAATCGGGCAGACTTCCCTACCCTAAACTATACAAGTCTCATCAGAATACAAATTCTATGTAAGTACATTTTAAATCTTCTTCGTTATACCGCTTCTACCGTGATTACGGTTCACTTCTATTCTTCAATATCCTTCTTTATCTTATACTCAAGTCTTAACTATTCTTATATGTAATATCCAATTACAATAAGGACAAGATATTTACCTCGATAAGCCCAAAATTATCCAAGTTAAAAGTCGATCCCGAGCAAGGTTTAGCTCCTAGTTTGCACGCTCAGATAGCTCCGAGAACCCTTAGAAGTTTCCAACAACTTCTACTTAAATACTAAAAGGGATTTGGGGCTGTGGTATTTTGGAATAGTGGCTATACTGGAAGACAACTTTCTACCAAAGGGGCTCTCGCCAAAGCCACTAGGCTATGGGGGGTGAAGCTAGGACGAGAAGCTCTCAAAGGGAAGAAGGATTTTAGACTTGGAGATTTGTGATGAAGAAGTCTTCAGCGGAGGGTATTTATAGGGAAACCAAGGGCCATGATCAAGCCAAGTGGGGGGCAAGTGGAGGGCCAAGATTTGCCCAAGTGCCCCCCTAACCTACTCCTCAAATCACTCCACAAACAATGGCCCATGTCTTAAGCCCCAAAACAAGGCCAATCGTCCAAGGCCTTAGCCCCCCTTTGCCGTCCAATGAGGGTGACAAGTGTCACCCTCTCGTTGGCCCAAAAATGTTCCATCTCTCGGAAAAATCCGCAAAAATTAGAAATGGCATAGCCGTAATTTACCCTACGCAAGTTTTGTAAAACGTTTCGTTTAAAAACCATCCGCTGTGAGTTGTGCCCAAAATCGTCCATTATGCCTAACTTAAGGCTAAACTTTTTGTACGTACGTCCCTACGTACATACTCTGGAAATACGGGGTATAACAACCATAATTGTAGAGTTAGTCTCCTTATAGAATAGAGATTTAGATGTAGAAAGGGAAAATGATTTTTCCATTGTAACTTGTATATATATGTCTTTCATTAATAAGAATAATCAAGGGGATTATTTCTTACATTCTTTCAGATAGCAACCTTTTAAATTTTTTTCAACTAATGTCAAAAGAAACCCCTTAGCCTAAAATCTTGGGCCTAACTCAATTCTAAAAGTTAACTTGTAAGGTGAGGATTATTCAAGTCCATGTTCTCATTCCATATTTGATGTGAGACTCTTAACACTCCTCCGCACGCCCAGACATCGTTAACTGGAGCGTGAACAATATAAATTGAGGGCCAACATTGGTGAACAAAGAATTGGAATGATTCTAACTCTGATACTATGTAAAGAATTGATTTTGGGTCTAACTCAACCCCAAAAGCTAGCTTGTAGGGTGAGGATTGTCCAAATCCATATAAGGAGTCCATGATCTCATTCCATATCGGACAACTCTTAACAATTGCAATTATAAGATAGTATTAACTAAATTAATGTATGATTTATATTAATTAGTGTAGATCTAGAACACATGAAGGGAGTAATGTGGTGACTTCATTCTGATTAAAAAACAACAGAAATAAAAATGTTACACTACTTATTTTATTCACTATGTTTGGCCCCAGTGGAACATCAGCAAATCCCACTAGTATACAACCAGCCTTTCCCTTTCCTTTTCGTGTCATTTTCACTGTGTCAAACAACCTCTTAACAGTCCAACTGTAACTATCGCCAAAAGTTATGGCAAGATGGTCAAAATTCTTGTATTCTTCCCTAAAAAATTTGAGTTCGAAATTATGTGTATGAATTTTCTATCTGAACTATCAGGTGTTTGCGTTATCTACGTGAACTATCATCAAATATTTATCAAAACACATCTGAACTATCAAATGTTTGCATTTTCAACCTGAACTATCACCAACTATTTATCAAAATACACCTCGACTAATATCTTATGGTGCTTGAAACTGGCAAAAAAGTGATACTTTTTTTTACCATTATCGCTTAATATTTTTTAAATTTTCAATTAATTCCTTAATTATCCGCGTGGAGTGTCGTTTGACATCATTTTTAAACGCAAAAAGAAAGAGAAGAGAATGTACATCACGCACCATCAGATATAACTAGTTGGTGATAGTTTAGATATAAAACACAAACACCTTATAGTTCAGGGAGGAAACTCACAAAAAATGATACTTGATGTGTTTTTGACCATTGTCACTTTAAACTTCTAAGTTCTAACAATACATTTAGTCATAGAATTTTTTAGTTTTCAAAAGAAATTTATATATTTGCAAACGGCATAAAAAGTATTATAAGTTAGATTAATTAATAATTTAAAATATTAAAAGATATATAAAAAAATTACGATCAAAAGAATAATTAGTTTATCGCTCAAAATCCGTAGAGTTTCGATACCTAAATTGAGACGGAGGGAGTAATAAAGAACACTTTATTTACCTTACTACTATTACCTGATTAATTTAAAACAAAGTCAATATGGTAACAGAAAGAATGTAAGAAATAATCTCTTGATTATTTTTATTAATGAAAGACATATATATACAAGTTACAAGGAAGATTCTCTTCTTATTCTACCTAAGAATTCTTATTCTATAAGAATTCTAATTTTACAATTATGATAATATTATACTACTAATTAAAGTACAACTTTAAATCTAATATTTACTAAATATATAAGAAAAAAGCAAGGGCCCCACAATACATTTTGAACGTGTATTGTGATGTTTAACAGTAACCGTCTTAGATCTTCTAAATCTTGGTTTACTCTCATTTGGTAATATATATTGTGGCCAGGAATCTGTACACTTGTTCGCATGCACCTAAAGATTAAAAATCTTGGCTGGCCACTTATTTATTTGTGAGTTTATGACATGTCAAGTGGTAATCAATTCTAATTTAGGTGCACTAAACATTACCATATATTAATCCTAGTTGTTATGTTTTTTTCTAATTCACCTAGCCCATGACCCTGCCAATACTAGAACTACGTGGTGGAAGTGGTTACAAGGACTAGACATCTCTGTCATGGAATTTAATTTGACAGATCTATGTTGTACATTTTTGTAAACATAATTTTTTAAGTGTATCAATATAATAATCAGTGCCGTCTTAAAAATTTTGAGGGTCTATTCTAATTCGTAAAAGTGATCACTTAATTGGGCTAAGATCTGCGAATTAATTATGGGCATTTATATTAAATTCCGATTAATACTACTTAATAAAAAATAAAAAAATGGATCCTAAAAATTTTCATTTTTCGAGGCCCCCTGTGCGGTAGCATACCTCTCACGGATTCAAAGACGCTCTAATAGTAACTCGAGATTTTTCTTTGATCTATATATTATGTTCTTCCTTAAATTTCGAGGAAATTTAATGTCAGGCGGACTCATAAAAAATTGAAGTTTAATTACTTTTATACATCGATAGGGTAAATAAGACATGACCACATGTCATTTAAAAATTAATTACAAGTAACTTTCTACACCAAGCGCATGAAAATAGGTAAGGGGCCGTTTTATAACCCCCCATAAAACTACCTTTGCAGTGTAGTTTTTTTAATAATATTGGTGTATATAATTTAAATCCAAACAAAAGGTACCAGAAGTGAAGCATGCATTACAAGTTGCAACTTGCAAGCCAAACAATTTCATTTTAAACCTTTATCAAACAGTAAATCCCCCTAAGTATTCATTTAAAATTTAAGTTCATGAGTTTAACTTTTAAGATTTTTAATATTGAATTTATTATAATTTTAAAATTAAAATTAATTATTCATTATAATTTTAGTTCATTTTACACATAAATTTATAATTATTAGTTCAGATAAAATCCGATATCGCACGGTGCATTCGCCTCTAATTGTAAGAGACAGAGATTACAAGTTGGGAGATATGTGGATGATTGCATGAAAATACAATAACTTAGGACACACCAATAAGCAAATGTTTAAGTGCTTTCCTATCCCGAATGTCACAAATTTAATATTTCTTGATTTGGAATATTCTCTTACTTAGAAACTATAACATAAAAGAATGTCCGTATGGGCGTAGCTCAGTTGGTTCCAGAATGATAAATTGCTCCAAGGAGGCAAGTTCGAGCTGTGACAGTCGCAGTGTGGGAGTTTCATTCCTCCTTTGTGGGATGTCTTCTTATGGACATCAGACATTTTGCCTCCCATCTAGTGGGCTGCTGAGTTACCATAATTTATCTCTTCCGCCAATTTTTATCGAGCCAGAAGGTGATAGCTGTGTGGGTAAGAGATTTTGCCTTTTTACTTTTAAACATAAAAGAATAATTCCTTGATTCCTTCCTTCTGCCTCTTCAGTGGGATCTGTTCAAAACACTGACATGACAAGAATTCAATATTTCTCTCATTGTCATTCAATATTCCCAGCAACTTGGCTTTCCTATTGAGTATTATCAATCACAAAAAAAAAAAAATTGCTTCCTTTTTTATTGGCCCTAATTTTCTCCTTTTTTCTCTTTACACTCATTCTTATACTTTTAGTTTGAGTTATCTCATTAGCTCCTTGTAATAATTGTCCACATGAAACATTTCAAGAGTTGAGTCCATTACTAGTCGTCAACATAATTACATATCACATACAAACGCATAACATTAGAAACTGTTCAATATATAGTCGGCATGTTCCAATATTAGTAGAAGATAGCGAGAGATGGGTTCAAAATTTAAAGTTTATGAGGGTAAAGAATGAATTTTTGGTCTAACTCAACCCCAAAAGTTAGCTTGTAGCGTAAGGATTGTACAAGTCCATATAAGGAGTTCATGTTCACATTTTATATCCGATGTTAACACTCCCCCGCACGTCCAGACTTTGTTAACTGAAGCATGAATAATGTAATTTGGGGGCCAACATCGGTGAACAAAGAATTGGAATGGACCTAACTTTGATATCATGTAAAGAATGGATCTTGGGCCTAACTTAACACCAAAAGCTAGCTTATAGAGTGAGAATCGTCCAAGTCCATATTCTTATTTCATATCCGATGTGGGATTCTTAACAATGAATTTCCAACAATCTCAAATTAAAAAAGAGAATTTGTTATAAATGCCCAAGGAAAACTGAACCCTCGTCAAGGAAGATAACAAAATAGGCTATAGCAAATTTCATTTCTACCGCTAGACCCATAGACTATTGTGGAATTGGATTCCCAAACAAATACTTCTTATATATTTAATAAATTTCTCAATATAAACACACGATCTGCATGAAAGTTATTGGGTTCCAGACCACTCGCACCCTATACCCTAGATCCGCTCCTGAACATCACGATTGGAGAGTTTATGTCGTTTGTTGTTTTAAGAAGGAAACTATTACGATTAAAAGAAAAGAGAAATCTATTTAAACAACGTTGCTTAAATAACGAGATAATATCTTAAAAGATCACTCAACTTTGTTTTCTAATCAGAAAGTCACTTAACTATTGATGTTTCATTTAAAAAGTTACTCAATTATTGGTGTTTCACTCAGAAAGTCACTCAACTTTATTTTCTAACTATAAAGTCACTCAACTATTGATGTTTCACTTACAAAAGTCACTCAATTTATTTAAGTAATTTTTAATTATATTTTGTTAATTTTTATTTAAAGTCCAAATTATATGAAATAAACAAGTACCCATTTTAATTATTGTATTGACCCTCCCACTTGACCCAATCCACAAAAAATATATTGACTATGATCTTTTATTTTATCCTATTCCCACTAAATATATTATTAGGTAGCAGTAGTAGTATTTTATTTACTAGTTATGTCGCTAGTTTTAAATAATGTTGTTATTGATCTTTGTTTTATTAAAACAAATTTATCTAGAAAGATTCGAGATTTAATTTTATAAATTAATCTACATTTATGGTTGAATTTAGTAGTTTATTTATCAATTATGTTGTTACTTTTAAATAATTGATACGCCAATTGAGCTTTGTTATTTATTTTAAATAGACGTATTTGATAATCGATTTTTTTACACATAATATACAATATGTATATTATGTGTATATCCAATATATTAAAGGTCACGGCCACACTGGCCCAGCAGCCAAGGCTCATCACGGGCAGTGTAGTCTCCCAGCCCTTCACGGGCAAACCCTAGGATTGTTGTAAATTTGATATATATTAGTTATTAGTCTTGTACCTTAATTAGTAGTGTAATATTATCATAATTAAGATACAATACTAATAACTAAATTGTTATTTGTACTTGTTCCGATTTTAAAATTGACCTCCAATTAATTTCATTTTTCTATTTTAACATTTCTACTTGAGGGAACGAGCATTACTACGTCTCTGGTCGTTTACTATGCTTTATGAGTTATGAATTGTGTGGCAGCGACATAACTAACATGGCCAAGGTGCTTGCCAGTCACGCTTACTAAGGCGTGTGAATACGATGATTTTGATTTAAAAAAATTAAAGTTTGAAAACATAATAAACCATAAAATAAAAAATAAAACGGAACACATAGATGTATTAGAACATTTAACTATTTCAATTCTTGTTCTAATTTCATTCTGTATTTGAGTGCTAATAAATCCCATATATGTATCCATATTTCCTGTTCCTAGCTTGCCATGTATGGTATACCATTGCTCCCCATACTGCTGCAACAATCTCATTCTTGAACTGTCTCCAATGTCTCCTCTTTATCCACTCTATCTTTACTCTAACTTCACATTGTTATGCCCAGTCAGTTTGAGACCTCATCTCTTAGTTTTGTACTCCATGGGCAGTTTCCAAACATATGTAATTGTGTTTCATCAGTACCTACAGAACACAAGCAACACTTTGTATCATTCATTGGTATGTTCAACTTCTGGAGCTTCATCTTTGTTAATATTTGTTCTTATATGCTAGCCATATGATGAATCTCTGCTAGGTAGCATGTAACTCTAGAACTTATTAGGTCCATTTGAAATCAAGATGATTTGAAATGGAAGATTTGTTTGGACATGCAATTGGATCTTTTAAGTTATATTTTTTCTCATAAACATAAAAATCTTACAAGTTGTGAAAATCATCAAAACTTCCTCAATTCTTATACAATCTTAACAAATGAGCAAATCATAGTTCATAACTAAGTTAATATGCTACGAGAAAACATTTCTAAAATATACAACTTATCGAACTTTAGTTCAATAAGAAAAAATTGAACATGAGTTGTAAAGTAAATTCAATTGGTAAATGATAGGCAAGAGTAAATTTTGTTATAAATATATACTACCAACTTACATATATTTTTATATTTGATATAAATGGTCGGTAAATATATCTACCAAGTTATGAATTTTCTTTTACAAAATATAAATTTATGGGTCAAGTTTTAGATTTTTAAATCATAATTTGAAATCCCAAATCATGACTTTTTGGAGAAATTTGAAATAATCATGATATGAAGTTGAAGTTGAAATTTTGTGCAAATTTCATAAACAAACGCTGATTTAAAATCATAATTTCATATCTTATGACTAAACGCTTACTTAGTATTTTGAAATAAGCATTAAAATTTTATAACATGTCAAAATACATTGAAAATATATAATAAGATTTTTGAATCACTAATAGCTAGGCATTTAGCTAACTAGATAAAGGAAATTTGACATGTTCTTTTTCTTCCATGAACTCTCAAGCTTACAACAGTCGTTTTTCTCTTGTTTTGTAAGCTTACCGATGGTCATGATATTATCGAGTCTTATGTTGTCAGTTAGCAGTATGAATGGGAAAAGTATGGGATTTCGAATTCTACAAATGTAAGTTTCCCTCAAGGACATTATATATCTTTTCAAACCATTATTTAAATTTTATCCCTTTTAAAGGATTGCAAATTTATACCTAGTGACCGCTTTCATTTCCACGCACTTTTGCTCTTTCCTCTTCTTCATTTTTTTTATAAAGGGTTACAAAATTAATTGACCTCTTTCTTTTTGTTGTGAAGGCGAACTGGCACGCTTCTTCGAAATACAAGAAACCCCGGATCGACGCAATACCGCAAACCACGCCAGCTTAAACCACACTTGGCAAGCAGTGTGACAGCCCCAAGAGCGGCGCGGGCGTTACTGCAGGGTTTCGAACTTGTGACCAAGCTCTCCCACACCACCCAATGAGGATACCCTCTGCCTTTAAGACCAACTGGTCTAGGGCTTCGGATATTAATTGACCTCTTTCGGATGGGGAAATAGGTGAACATATCTCTTTATAATTTGAATAGACAAAGATAACTTTACAAAAAACTCCTGTATGTTACTTTCAAATTTCTTATGTGTAAAAGCAAAATTTCCTTTACAAACATAAAAAGTTAAAATAAATTTATAAAAGGCTACAAAATTAATTAATGTGGATGAGTAAAAAAGACAAACTGAGCCATTAAATTCAACTAAAATAACATACCATAGAGATTTGATTTGATAGTGGAATTAAATTAAATATCTAAACACAAAAGTCTCAATCTCGAATGTCATTAACTAAAATCTAAGGGAAGTGGTAACAAGTTATTCAAACAATCAAATGACTGAAATGTATGATGATATTAATTTTTCTTGAGAAGTCTTTCTTATTAATATAAATATATATAGTTTATAATATTTATCCCTTATATAATAGAAATTCTAGTCCTAATTACAAGAGGAATCCTAGTCTTACCATAATTATATTTACACAATATATCAAATATATTCTAATTATGAGTAGGGATTTTATATTGGTGTACTATACACGTTTACACACCCCCTTAGTCGCAGCGTGAGGAGACCGGACGCTGAGACTGGATCTGAAGTCAAGAAATAATTGTCTAGGAAGTCCTTTGGTAAACATATCTGCATACTGATATGATGAGGGAACATGTAACACTTTGACATGGCCTAGTGCAACTTTTATCACGAACGAAATGTATGTCCATCTCAACGTGCTTGGTTCGCTGATGTTGAACCGGGTTGTGAGAAAGATAGATTGCAGAGATGTTAGTACACAATAGATGTCTGCCACTGAAGATCTAACAGTAAATTTCTGAGCTAACAAATCTCAGCTACCACATTTGCAACGCCTCTGTACTCAGCCTCGGCACTGCAACGAGATAGGATGGCATGTCGCTTGGCAGACCATGAAACCAGATTATCCCCTAAAAAAATACAAAAGCCGGAGGTAGAGCATCGCGTGTCCGGACACCCTTCCCAATCTACATCCGTATAAGAGAGCAACTTGTTTGGTGCAGAGGGGTATAGGTGTAAACCATAATCAAGTGTGTCCTTAATATATCGGATGATACGCTTAAGGTCATTAAAATGAGACTCCCTGGGGCCATGCATGAATAGACATATCTGCTGAACAACATAAGCAATATATGGCCGTGTAAATGTGAGATACTGAAGTGCACCTGCAAGGCTCCTATCCCTAGTTCTCTCGGTCATAAATATTATCTTGTGTTGCTAGATGATTTTTCTCACTACATTTGGGTATATCCTCTTAAATTCAAATCGAAAGTGTTTGTCAAATTTCTTGAGTTTTGCACTTTTATCCAAACACAGTTTGAAAAAGGTATAAAATAATTTCAGTGCGATAATTATCGTGAATTCAATAGCTCTATGTTTCACCGATTTTGTACAAACAATGGCATGGTTTTTCGTTTCTCCTGCCCTCACACTTCCCCACAAAATGGTAAAGCTGAACGAATCATTCTCACCATTAACAATATGATTCACACTCTATTGATTCATGCTTCCCTCCCTCCGTCCTTCTGGGTATATGCTGATAAGATGTCAGAATACATTCTAAATATTCTCCCAACTAGTACCTTTCACAATATGACCCCTACCGAAATCCTCTATCGTAGAGTCCCTTCTTACAATCATTTACGGATATTCGGTTGTCTATGTTATCCTAACCTTGCCTCTACTGCCCCTCATAAACTAACTCCCCGGATCATTTCATGTGTCTACCTAGGTTTTCCGTCGAACCATAGGGGCTATCTCTGTTATGACTTGTCCACTCATCAAATCCACATTTCACGTCACGTCACATTCGACGAGACCACATTCCCGTTTTCGAATCCTCAGAAATTCCAAAAACTGGATTACTCATTTCTTGATGAGCGTGTCATCTATCCCATAATTCTCAGTCAGCTCCAGTCACCACCGTCGTCAGCGTCACAGCCCATTGATCAGGCGCCACAACGTCACCCCTCTAGTGACCAAACTGATTTCTCACCGTCATTAGCGTCGCGGCCCAACGAGGAGGCACCGCGGCGCCAATCTTCCAGTGAGCAAAATAATCTTTTACCGTCGTCAGCGCCGCGGCCCCTCGGGGATGCGCCGCGATGCCAAACTTCCAGTGAGCACTGTCTCTCAAGCGTCGCGGACCTTGATCGCAACGCCGTAGCGCCTTCGACGACAACACCTCCACCCTCCCCATATCCGACCATACCATCTGTCTCGGACCCCACCATTCAGCTGCCACAGCCAACCACTGTCCCCACTCACCAAATGAAAACTCGTGCCAAACACGGAATTTTCAAACCCAAAGTTCAATTTAACTTGTCTGTCCAAATCATCTCTCCAATTCCCAAGAACCCCAAATTGGTCAAACAAGACCCTAATTGAAATGCGGCTATATCTGAGGAATTCAATGCTTTGACTAAACATCACACGTAGGATTTAGTACCTAGATCTAGGTGTGAATGTGATCTGTTGTATGTGGCTATTTCGTCACAAATTCAGAGACAATGGAGATCTTGAGAGATATAAGGCACGACTTGTGGATAATGGCACAAATCAGCAGGAGGACTGATCGGTGTATTTTATATACACCTTTTGAGTCAGTTTTAGTTAGTCTTTTGTCCCTTTTTGTACAAATAAGTGTCGTATTAGGATAGTTTTCCTTTCTTTTGAGTCAAAGCGGTTAAAATGGTCAAATGGCGGAAAAGGAGCTAAAAGAGGGCTAAAGAGGAGATTCCAGAGCTAAAAACAGAGAAAGTGGCGAACGAGACTGAAACCCAGACCATCGCCGCGGCGCCTCGCAATCGAAGCGGCCGCGCGCCACTATCCGAGAGGCTGCAAGACCCAGCGCCGCGCCATGTCGGCAGTGCAGGCGCGGCGCTAAACATCCGGTAGGCTACAGAAGTTGCGGCGCCATGCATGCCAGAGATTAGGGTCGCGGCGCCAAATCACCCGGCGATTACAGACTTCCGGCGCTGGCGCTTATTCGCAGCCGCGCGCCGACGCGGAAAAATAAGGTTTTGAGACGGATTTTGGGCCAGCTGCAGGGAAAAGTTGAGGCGGTTAGAGCCTATAAAAGGAGAACCCTAGGCGCTTTTAAGGGTTCCTTCTTGCACAACACAAGGCTTTCTTGCTTGGAGATGGAGACCATAGTTTAGTAAATTTCCTTTACTTTTCTTATTTTTATTTCAGCTTTATGAAGAACATGGAATTAGTTCTTGTCATGTCAATGGCTAGAACTAATTCTTCTATAGGCTTTCCATGTTGAATCTCTAGAAACTTATGTTATGATTTAATGACGCTTATGGTTATTCTTCTTGTTGAGATCTATCCAATAATTAAATTGAATGCTTGGTAGTTAATTGACAACTAATTATCACTATATGATTTTTAATCAGACTCCGAAAGGAGGGGATTGTGAATATGCTGTAAGTTGGGTAGACATTCTTGGATTGGGGATGAAAATACCTCAATTATTTATGTAGCGTTAACGAGAGGCTTAACAACCCTAATTTTACGCATTGTACGCATGGTTAACTAGGTTCTTAGTCTTAATCCTCCTATAGAGTTATCCTTATCACCAAAGGTAGGTAAGGTGCAACATCAGGTTGAGTGTTTATATAACTTAACGGAGTATAAAACGATTTAGTGAACCTGCTTTCTCCAAAAGAAGAAGACCATAAGTTATTGCATTAATAAGTAACATAAGCGGATAGTGAGGAGACGTGGAAGCCCTATTCTCATCACAACTGAAGTAAACTCATTAGTTAAATTAGCCTTTATAATTCGTAGTTATAAACCACAAAAAAATCAAGTATCAATTTACCAAATAGATACCAAAAGATAGATATTTGGTACTTGAACCCTAATCCTTGTGGACGATATTCGGTCTTGCTAAGACTATATTACTTGTCACGATAACGTGCACTTGCGTTTAAGTGTGTGCATCTTTTCGCGCATCAAGGACATTGATTGTGGTGAGACTTTTAGCCCGGTTGTCAAACTGGCTATCATTCGCATTGTTCTGAGCATAGCCATGAACAAACACTGGCCGATCCATCAACTTGATGTGAAAAATGCAGTTTTACAATGTAATACTTTCACATGAAATTCCATAATTTTCAGCACATTTGATTTTGACTTGATTAATAATACTATAATACGTTGAATGGTCACATGGCATTTTTATTAAAGCTAAAAGATACAGTATATAGGACAGTCACATTTCTTTACTTAAATACATGACTAAAACGGGTAATATAGTGAGATGTAATGATTTAGTAGATAAAATTAAATGTATTGGACAAACTACATTACATCTATTAAAGAAACAAATTAAGCGGAAAAGTGGTCATAAGTTGTCCAAAGGATTATCTGTTATATTACGTCATACATTTTCCTTTTTAGTTTATCTAAAAAAATGATACATTTATATATTTAAAAATAATTTAACTTAAAACTTCCCCTTTTACACTTAATAAAAAAATCTACAGTCACACAAATATCTATGATTTCTTTTAGACCATAAATTTCAAAAATCTTATTTTTTTTTAAACTTCATGTCTAATCAAACTATATCACATAGATTAAAATGGAAGGAGTACCATTTATTGTATGTTAAAAGTTAAAACAAGTATTGTGATATTGACAAATGAACTTGAACTAGAAAAAATAATTGCCAAGTCAATTCACACACTCATCCTTCTCAGTATAAAAAATAAAAAGGAATAATAACACTTTTGGTCCTAAGTTTTGATAATTTTTTTAATTCTTGTTATATATGATTCATCATATCTAACTTTTAATTATTTGAAATGTGTGTGTTTTGATTCCTTTATATAAAAAATATATTATATTTAACTATTTATAGAACTATATTACCTTCAAATATGAAGTATCAGTACAAATTTAACATATTGCATGGATAATTAAGTGATGGAGCGGTTAATAATTATGATAAATTTATGATTATTTACAAGCAAATGAATCAAAATTATAAAATTCAATTAATTAAATATTTAATATGCTTAGTCAAATATCATAGAGACTAAACTCAGAAAGTCTGAAAGTTTAACTTTCTGGAACTACCATGACTTTTTCTCTAAATGATTTGAATACTCAATCCAATTAAAGAAAAAAATTAACTAGTTTTAAATAGTAAAAGTTTATTTGCAGGATATCAAGTTAAATTTGGTCATATACTATAATCTTTTAAATTAAAGCTCCATAAAATGTGAAAACTTTTTGTTTACTTCCACCGATAAATCATTTGGATATTAGCAACTTTCTTCCATATAGTTTTTCTCCTTCGATTGTTTTGATAATGTATCCAACTATATAGCACAAAAGGCAAAAAAGTCGAAATAAAACGTAACAGACATGAATTCCTTTTTCATAAGCTTTCATTTTCTCTTCTTAATTTACGCAATAAAGGAAAAAAAGAACAAGAACAAATAAGGAAAAAGGAGACACTAGTAAAAGTAACGGCTGTGGTTCCCGTCATAAAAAAAAAAAAGAGGAGACACTAGTAGAACTAATTATCTTCTTAAAAGGAAACACTTTTTGTCTATCTTAGATTTACAACATTAATCGTTGATGGGTCGGAAATGATCCAAATTAGATTTTACAATCGAACATAACGCTTGTTTGATGGGCGTGGTTAAAAGATAAATGCACTCTTGCTATCAGTTGTAGCTTTTGACATGATGGTATTAATACTAGATCAATTAGTAGACGACAACTCGATAACGCAAATTTATGTTGCTCGAACTTTTTAGAAATGCAGTTGTGCTCGTGTCATATCCTAAAAAATTGTATTACTTTTGAAAATTTTGACACACGACTTTCAATTTTTTTGAAGAATCGGAGCAACACACACCGACTAACCCAAAAAGAAAAAAGAATTATGAATCGAGTGGATCAGAGTAACAATCACTATTTACTGTCTATTACTAACTTTTGTATCTCTTTAACACCCTCCGGACTCCGTGTATAATGGGACTCCGTGTATAATGGAAGCTTAGTGTAACAGGCTATTTTTTTTTATTATTGATAGTTGATTCAGTTTTTTTCTGGTGTAAAAAGGTAACCATTATACATGCTTCTAAGAAATAATAATAAGAAGAAACAAAGCAGCCACTATTTACTGTCTATTACTAACTTTTGTCTCTCTTTAACACCCTCCGTACCCCTCTATATATCTTTGTAAACTTCCTCTTCTTGTCTCTCATCTCTAATATTCCCTCCTTCTTTGGAAGAAAAAAAATAATGGTGAAGTTCTCTAAAGAACTTGAAGCACAATTGATTCCAGAGTGGAAGGATGCTTTTGTAAATTATTGGCAACTTAAAAAACAAGTTAAGAAAATCAAGATTTCAAGAAAACCAAAACATCATGTTCAAGATGGGAACACTACTCTTCATGATATTGGTAGATCCATTTTCTCGATTCGTTCTTACACCATGTCAATAACATCCCACAAGCTTCATAAACCTGAAGTTTCTCAAGTATGTTTTTTCTTACTTGTTATATATGTATTATGTTAATTTTGTTCAAGTTTTTTTGTCTTTTGTTTGAAAAAGAAAGGGAAAGTGATGTTATTTTGAGGCAAATACTTAATTAAAATATAGTCCATGGCTGCACCACCACTATCAATAGTAACAAATGTATCTGCTTGGTTCTTGCCACCTTTTCTTCTCCTTTATGGAAATGGTTTTTTCTTTAACTTTTTACTATGTTTTTTTTTTGTATTTTAGTACAATATAGAAAGATGGTTCTTTAGTTTCTTTATTAATCTTCTAGTTGAAGTTGAAGTTGAAGTCACCGGAAAATCAAGAAAATATCAAGGGGTGTGTGATTTAGCATGGACGCAATAATAATGAAACGGTTTTCTTTTTGTATCATGAAATTATCGTGAAGAGTTGAAACAAGTACAACAACCTGAAAAAAGGAGTCAAAATGAAAATGACAACTTAATTATTATCTAGGAATTTTGATAAAATTAGTAAAGTTATTAATATTACTCTCCATATTGGTATTTGTAAAGAATTTATATTGGGCCTAACTCAACCCCAAAAACTTCATTCTTTACATGGTATCAAAGTCAAATCCATTTCAATTCTTCGTTCATCGATGTTGGGTCCCCAAATTATATTATCAACGCTCCAATTAACGAGGTCTGAACGTGCGGGGAGTGTTAAGAGTCTCATATCGGATATGGAATGGAAACGTGGACTCCTTATATGCACTTGAATAATTTCGCCCTACAAGCTAGTTTTTGAGGTTGAGTTAGACCAAATATCTATTCTTTACAATATTAATATCTTTTTTTTTTTGTGAAATTGTTTATGTAGGTGAAGAGTATAATCAAAGAAGGAGAAGATGATGGAGAGGAGCAAGAAGACATGTATGAAACTGAAAATGAGCTTGTTCAGTTGTTTTCTGAAGAAGATGAGGTAATAATAATAAAATATTAGGAAATTCAATAAAATAAAATAGAAATTAGTTACAAAAAACGTCGCTTCTGGTCTATGCTAAATAACACGTAACTAAATAACAGCTTGTGACTTACTTTTTTTTTTTTGTTGGTATTTTTGCATGTGTTTAGGTGAGGCTATTTTTTGAGATGCTTGATGAAGAGCTGAAAAAAGTGAATGATTTTTACAAGACTAAAGAGAGTGAGTTTCTTGAAAGAGGAGATATTCTCAACAAACAGCTCCAAATATTACTGGACCTCAAGCAAGTTCTCAGTGACCGGCGTCGGAAAACCCTCGGGTCGAGGTCCGGATCGGGGTTTTTCAGTCGGACCCACTCGTCATCTGGCCGGAACTCTGATTTTTCCGGTGAGTTATCCAATTTTCATCCTTTTTTTTACAACAATTCTAAGCATAGCATGTGATTAGTTAACAAAGTTTATTCTCCTTAATAGAGTTCATGGGATGTTTTATAGTTCCTCCATTTATATGAATCATGGTGGACCCAAAATACAAAGGTTGCATTTTTATTTTTCTTCCAACAGAATAATCATTCTTGTTTGATAATATACTAGTGGATTCCACAACATTTGTCATATATAAGTGTCCACCCTAGGTAGAATATGTGAAGAATTTAAGTTACATTTACACTATCACTATCATTCGACCTATTAATAAGATGTTAGTTACATACCAACTTTATCATATTACCAATTAAAGCTCATTATAGAGATATACATGTAATAACCTTATCAGTAATATAATTGTGTAAATATATTTTTTAACCACCAGCATGTAGAACTTAAACATAAAAAGTATTTTTCAGTTGTTATATCTAGCTAGTCTTTCCTATAATATCAATCCAATTTGAAACTTATGTTGCTTGAACTCTTTAAAAATATTGTCGGATATGATATGTATCCGCGGATCCTCCAAGATCAATACATTTTTCTGAGAATTCTAAACGGGTGTATTGTTTTGGAGGGTTTGGGCAACATAATCCTAAGTAAAATAATATATTTGAGGTGTTACATAGAAACTCCAAGCGGATATTGTGATAGTTATTTCTGTTTGAAAATCTATGTTGTTCGAACTCTTCAGAAAGACAAAATGTAGGACTGGTGCCAACAGTTCATCACGGAAGAAAGGATGTCTCGTCTGTCCTTCTTGCCCTCAGCCTGTCTTTGAGCTCTATCCCGCCCTTCCTTTGGCTGATCGAGCGCTAGATGTGCATGCGTCAAATCCTTCAAAAGTTATATAATTTCCAATGATCTGATACGGCTGTGCTGCGGCATCATTTTTGGAGATGTGAGCAACATAATCCGAGACAAAAAGCTAACATTTTTTTTGTGTTGTATAGAAACTCCAAGTGAATATTGTGGTAGCCCAACAGGGACAGAAACAATATCACAAACAGAAGAAGTGATAGCAGCACTAGAAAAGAATGGGATAAATTTTGTAAATTCAGCAAGCACAAGGGCTAAAACCAAAAAAGGGGGAAAACCAAATGTGGTCAGGAGGATTGACATTCCAGCGACTACACCAACACGTACTATAGCTGCTGTTACATCTATGCTTTGGGAAGATTTAGTGAACAACCCTAAAAAGGATGGACCAAGAGAATATATTAACAAGAAGAAAATCCAATGTGCTGAAAAAATGATCAGAAGTGCTTTTGTGGAACTGTATAGAGGCCTTGGCTTACTCAAAACTTACAGGTTTGATACTATTACTACTATTTTTCCAAATTCGTCATCAATCTATCGCTAAATAGTACATATCTAACTTGATTTTTTGATAAATTTGTTATTAGGATTAGCCACAAAATTCTGTTGTTTAGTGATAGAAGTTGTCCGTTATTAATTTCTATCTTTTCTTTAGTATTTCATTTTTGAAATATAAACCGTGTATTGTTTTTAGAGACAGATTTAGAATTTTAAATTAGTATACGTACATAGAAAGAATATCACTACATGGAAAAACATCCTGCGTGATAATTGGTAATATAGTTCATGCATGCATATACCAAATAGAACTAGTTGTGGCTGAGCCACGAATTTCTAAAAAGAATATTGTTAAACAACAGTAAATTTAGTATAAAGTAATATTTGTCGTATATGTAATATAACTTTCAGTCAGACCAAGGTAATGATTGTCGTATAAAAGTAAAATGTGTTGATTACCACGTAGAATTTAACTATATTACCATGGTAGGTAGCTTCAGTGAGCTGCAGGCTATCATGGTAATAGTTGTAAGTTCTATATATTAATGGAGTAATATTTACACAACCTGCAGGTTATGTAAGAGGTAATTGCAAGTAACTTTATTTAATAAGCATTGACTAATAGAGCTGCAGGCCTTTGCATTTGGTTAGTATTTATGTAGTTAAGATTTCGTAGTATAATAGATTTATGTCGTGATATTTAACTTTATCTAGCAATCATTTATTCATTCATCGACATTTGGAAACAAACATGTAACAAACAATACAGTGTATCTTTTATATAGCCAAATGCAATGGAAGAAGTTTCTTGAACGTAAACGTCTATAATCTTTGTTACTTTAATTTTCAGTTCTAATTATTTCACTAACTCTTTTTTTCAGCTCACTAAATATGGTGGCTTTCGAGAAGATACTTAAAAAGTTTGACAAGGTAATGACTTAAGTATCAATCAAGGTTTAGTGCATTGCATACAAGAAAAACGGAAACGATTTTAACATCGATGATGATCAGTGGCGGATCCAGGAGACTATATTTAGTGATGCAATTTTTTTTTTAATTTTTTATGCCTAGGAGGATTTTTTTTTTTTTTATATGCCTAGAAGGCAAATTTTTTTAAAAATTCTGGTGGTGCAACTGCACCACCCTGTTAACTGTGCATCCGCCACTGATGATGATCTGTGTTTCCATCATACCAATAAATGCATGTGACTCAGTGAAATATTTTGTGACATTATTTGATTTATTTCTTTTTATCCCCCTCAAACAGGTAGCTAAGCAGCAAGCATCAGCCAATTACCTTAAACAAGTTAAAAGATCCCAATTCATTAGCTCTTATAAGGTAATTAGTATTCCATTGATGATTACATCTACAGTTAGCTCAAAGGAAAAGAACATATATAATTATCTTTATGAATTATATGACCTTTGTGAAAATGACCTCCGTATCAAATTTATATTTAATTAGTTAAAACTTTTTACTTTTCATGTTTCGTGTTGTTTTCGTGTTGTTTTAATCTCCATAGCTACCTATATGATAATATTTTGTTATTGCACGAGATATCTTAGGAATAAAATATTAGATATTTATGAAAAAATTATGTGGAAAATGCATGTACTAATGTTATTATATTATTTGTTAATGGTGAGAAGGTGGTTAGGCTAATGGATGAAGTGGAGTCCTTATTCACACAACACTTTGCAAACAGTGACAGGAAAAAGGCAATGAAGTTCTTAAGACCCCAACAGAATAAAGAATCTCATATGGTCACCTTTTTTGTTGGTAATTTCCTCACTCACCACCCACCCACCCAACCCCTTATTAAAAAGAGAGTTAACTTAAATATATTCATTCATAAGGTTAGGTCAAATTAAGATACACTACTAGTTCAAATAACTAGAGACTTAAAAGAACAAATAAACAAAGAAAAAAATATTGGAGTGATTTTGAGTTAGGAGGGTTGATCGAATTAATTAACTCTGCACATTTTAACTTTGCTCATTTGACACTCCTAAATGCATGGAACATGTCAATTAAGACAAGTAACCTTGCTCATAAAAAAAAGTTTATATTGTCAGTAAGTTAAATATTCATAATTTTTATTGGTTTTGTTGACTTGCAGGGCTGTTCACAGGTTGTTTTGTGACACTATTTAGTGTATACGCAATTTTGGCTCATTTAAGTGGCATGTTTTCTCCTAGAACTGAAGTTGGTTATGTTGAAACTGTTTACCCTGTTTTCAGGTACTCTTTTCTTTCTTTCTCATTATCTCATGTTTTTCCTTCTTTCTTCCCAGGCTTTAAGGATGTCTTTTTCCTCTTAAAGTAGCTCCACTTTTTATTTGATTAACATTCTTGCCATATTTTGAAATATAGTAAGGTTGTCAGATCCAATAAAAAGACATGCTATAAAAAATGACTAGAATGTCATGTTTTTCTTGGTAATTTATTCCGTCGCAATGGGGATTTACCTGTAACTACCTTACACTTAATGTTAACAATATGTTTTATACCACTAGTGCATACAACTTAAACTCATTGAGCGATATATGCTAGTGAATTGATAAAAACTTTGAAAGGCAGAGGAATTCATATAAGGAACATTTGCTTTGAGGTAGACTGAAAGAGAATACTTTATATTTTGACAGAATCAACTAATAAGGGACAATTAAGTGTTGGTTAAGATTGTTAACATCCTGAACTTTGTGTCACAAGTACTTATCTTCTCTCTTTTTTTAATCATGTAACTCCCATAATATTTCGAACTAGTTACCTCGAAAATAAAGAAGCTATAACCGATTAACTTACGTTGATATATCACAAAGTTCATCCATATGAGTGCTAAAGATGAGTATTGTCTAAGTAATAATTTGGTGTTAGACAAGATTGTTAGCATCCTGAACTTTGTGTAACAACTTATTTTCTCTCAATTATTCTTTGTTTCCCCTTTTATCATGTAAGTGCCTTTAATAAGTCGAACTAGTTACCTGGAAAAAAAATAGATAACTTGTTATAACACCATATTGACCTCTGATGGTGTTCGTTATCATGTCTTGCAATCTTTTCGAATATTACAAAGTTCTATGATGCTAAAGATGAGTATTGTGTAATTTGTGCAGCATGTTTGCATTGTTGAGCTTGCATTTGTTCATGTATGGATGCAATCTGTTCCTATGGAAGAGCACAAGGATCAATTACAACTTCATATTTGAGTTTCAACCAAAGACAGCTCTCAAATATAGAGATGCTTTCCTCATAGGCACTTGCTTAATGACTTCTGTGGTTGGGGCTCTAGTTGTTCACTTAATCTTACTTTCAAGTGGATTTTCTCCGAGCCAAGTCGATGCGATTCCTGGAATTCTCCTACTGGTTTGTCAACCAAAATCTTGTTTACTGTAACATTTGTGTTGAATGCATATAGGGTTCTAATGTTGAGAGAGTATTTTGAACTGATTGCCCTTCCATGTTTTTCAGATTTTCCTTGCTCTTCTGATATGTCCATTGAACATTTTCTATCGTCCAACGCGCTTCTACTTCCTCAAAGTGATACGTAACATCGTCTGCTCTCCATTTTACAAGGTACTTTCATATCCTGGAAATCATGAAAGTGGTTTGATGACTTACATTGATCTCTCAAATCTAATGATATTGATGTAGGTGCTCATGGTAGACTTTTTCATGGCTGATCAACTAACAAGCCAGGTAGCTAAACTTGCTATCAAATATATTTTTCACATTATCTTATATTCGAAGGGAACTTTGGAGAACCGGTAAAGTTGTCTCCGACCTATAGGTTACGGTTGGAGCCTAATACTTATGTCAGGGTAGGCTGCCTACATTATACCCCCTTGGGGTGTGGCCCTTCCTCGGGCCCTACGTGAACGCGGGATGCTTTGTGCACCGGGATGTCTTTTACATTATCTTCTATTCAGATACAATCTTGAAAATTATATCATGATCTAGTTATTTTTCTAACTTAGCTTCTGTTTTCTGTCTTTAGATCCCATTGATGAGGCATTTAGAGTCATCAGCTTGCTATTTCCTTGCTGGAAGTCTCAAAACTCATGGACTTCCAACCTGTAAATCCGGAAGGATGTACAGAGAGCTCGCTTATGTTATCTCCTTCGCGCCATATTATTGGCGAGCAATGCAGGTAAATTTAGTAACAGCTAACTCCAAATTAAAATCACTGCTAAAGAGTTACTTTCATCTTCCAAAGTTTGGAATTTTTACAGTTCTCTGAGTGAATTAACTTGTGTGTTTTGTTATCTATCTAGTGTGCAAGGAGATGGTTCGATGAGTCTGACATAAACCACCTGGCTAACTTGGGAAAGTATGTTTCTGCTATGGTCGCGGCTGGTGCTAGGCTAACCAATGCAAAGCAGCCTGATTCACAGTTATGGTTGGCGATCGTCTTGGTGACTTCAGTCATAGCCACAGTTTATCAATTGTATTGGGATTTTGTTAAGGACTGGGGAATTTTTAACCTAAAATCGAAAAACGTTTTTCTCAGAGATGAACTAATCCTGAAGAATAAGAGCACTTACTATGCTTCAATTGTAAGTCCTTTCTCTTTCAACAACTTTAATTTTTTTACATACAACAATATCATATATCTGAACATATTTTAAAATTTCAATCTTAGGCTTTGAATTTGGTCTTGAGAGTAGCTTGGGTGGAGACAGTGATGCATTTCAATGTTGGATTATTTGAATCGCGTTTACTTGACTTTTTCCTTGCCTCGTTGGAAGTTATTCGACGTGGTCACTGGAACTTCTACAGGTACACTAAGTCCCTAGCAAAGCATTATGTGTTAGAATATTTATTATTAAATGCAGATTCCTTACATTATGTTCTAAATATTTCAGATTTTATATGAAATGCAGATTCCTTACTGTATATTTGTGATTGTTTAGGTTGGAGAACGAGCACTTGAACAATGTCGGAAAATTCAGAGCAGTGAAAGCAGTTCCATTGCCATTCCGCGAGACAGACTCTGATGGCTAGAATAAGTTGTAGATCCATGTTTGAATATCAAAGACAGGCTTCTCAATAAGAGGAAAGCAGTACTTTCCACAGCAGCAAATTCGAGGCAGTTATCGCTAATGGTGAGAGTGGAGAATCCGCCATCATTTATTGATCATTTAACAAATGAACTGAGCCTTATGGCTCACGGTGTCGCCAAGAAAAGTTGCACTAAGCTAAAAAATGTTATTTCCATGCCTGTTTGTATATTTTCTCGTTCTTAACTCAATTGTGATCAGAAAATGTATCTGTGAGATCTTATATTATTCTTTGTAAATATCAAATGTCTTGATTTCCCAGAATATTTTGGCACATTGTTATGATTGTATGTCATTAACACTTTCCGAGCCTTAAATCAGTTCAACTTGTATCTTTTATCCACATTCAGATTTGCTATAAGCCAACTGCATTTCTGTGTTGTACGTAGGAACACAAGAATGAAACTTTAACATTCCTCCGATGATGTTGATGCTGATACAAAGGACAAAACACGATTATGTTGTTTTATTGAGATCCACTAGGTATACATATATAACTGGTTTAAAATGAAGAATGTTTTAAATTTAAATACAAATTACAAGTATAAGAACATTCAAAGAAGGACAAGACATTACAAATTTGTATTGAAACAGAATATATATAGAGGATCACTTATCTTGAGAATTTTCCTTCGTTTATCATATGTGCTATTTTCTTGGACAGGCAATATGCAGTGGACTGGATAGTGATCATGGGATTTACACCAACAGCACCAGGTAGAACACTAGCATCACAAACAAATAATCCATCTGCTTCCCAACTCTCCCCGTTCTCATCAACCGCGCTATCTTTTTCACTCGTTCCCATTCTGCAGCTCCCCATCTGATGAGCAGAACAATAAGTTGTAAACTCCTTTACAAGTGACTTTGGCCCCTTCGCTGCTGTGATCGTGGCAAGAAAAGCCTCGAGTTCTTTTTCACTTTTTCCCTTACACTTAAATCTCTGTCCATCACTTTGTTGAGTGCCTACCTCATCAGCTCCTGCTGCTATCAAAATCCTTAAAGCTTGTCTTAGCCCGTGTTTCAAACTTTCCTTATCCATGGCATTGAACTTATAGCTTATTCTTCCGTCTGATCTGACTTTTCCCGATCCAACGTCGTTAACCATTGCAAACAAATGAGCTGTTCTGGAGTACTTGAGTAACCTATTTTTTAAGTCCTCTCCAGATGTCCAAGGACATAAAGCAGCGAATGATCCAGGTCCTAAAATAGGAGATTCTATAATAGCTCTAACATTCGAATCATAACTCCCCACTTTGTGTACTGAGGTAATGATTCCTCCTTCATATATTTTTCCCTTGAGGTCTGAATTAGACTCAGGAAAGTACCCCCATGCCATTATGACTGGATGAAGATGGAGATTTAGGCCAATGTTCGGATTTTTCAATCCACTAGAGATCATAAGTGGAGGTGTCAAAAGAGAACCACAAGCTGAAATAGTCACTTTGGCCTCGATACATATCCTCTTTGTGATATCTTTGTTTATACTAGTTGCAATCACTCCTAAGCATTTCTTGTCTCTTGTTTTTTCATACTTGTTGTTTTCTAGTATGAATTTGTCAGCTTTGCATCCTGTTATAATCACTGCTCCACAGTCCACGGCGTCCACTAGCCAAGTTGTATCAGTTCCTTTTTTCTCACCTCTTCTACAACCATAGCAGCACGAACCACAATAATGATTCTCGGATGAGTTTCGAGGCACGCCTTCAACTTCAAGACCGAGTTTTTCACACCCTTTTCGGAGAATTTGATTCTGGAGACCTTCTTGTGTGCACTTCTCCGTCACACCAATTTGTTGACAAACTTTGTCCATAGCGGATACATACTCGGGGCTCTTGAAAGTTGGGATTCTTTTATCGTCACCCCATTCTTGTATAATGGAATCAGGAGTCTTAATGCAGGCTGACCAATTAATAGCAGAGCCACCACCAACTGTTGAACCTGCCATGACCATAATTTTACCATCCAAAGTTGAGAGTATACCTCCTGATTCATACATTTGACTCTGGGAAGGTCCTTCAAGGGAAGAATAGTCTGATTTTGTGAAGTAATTTCCTTTCTCGAGAACGACGACTTTGTGGCCAGAACTTGCAAGAACACTTGCTGCAACACCTCCACCACATCCTGAACCAACAATGACAACATCACATTGAACTTTGTACATGTTGTTTTTGGTGTCTTCTATGACTTTTAGGCCTTTTTGGACAAGGGACTTGACAATACTTGATTCTGTCTCATATATAGTCTCAACAATTCCCTTCTGAAGAGGTCTCTCATCAGATGTTTCTGAAGGGTTCTCTTCATTGTCTACTTGATATCCCATGTCATTCCACGCTGGATTTTTAGAATTTTCACCAACCTATGTCAAACAAAATGACACTCAATTTAGCATTTTTAGCTAGTTTATGTGGTTCTTTTGTTAACTTCTTGAATAAAATGATGCAAATTTGTTGAATGTAGTATAAAAAGCACTCACAAATTTGTCCAAGTCAAGACAATTTGAAAGTAAAAAAATCCAAACAGAAGAAATGTTACAAAGATTCAATATCAACTACCCTCCCGATTTATTTCATCTATTCCATGACCTGAACAGGGGAAGAAAGGGCTGTAAAGAATAGAATTCCTTCCCCTTCCTTCTTAGAGCGAAAGACACTCGAACGAATGTGAGAGGAACGGAGCTTTAAAAGGAAAGGAGTGGAAAGTTACCCAGCGACCAAGCACTCCCGCCCCCAAAAGTGGGACCGCAGTATGCTTCATCGACTGTCTCTCTACCTTCTTGATCGTTGCATCACAAGTTCGCACTTAACATCAACCCAATCTCGACTATAAGAAGAGGGAGCTACAGGCCCCACCCCGTCTCCACTGGATCTGTTTCCGGGAGTACCCTAAAATAAAGGAGCATTTCCTCTCCCCAGCCATTTCGGGTAAGAAGATGTGAAAGAGCGTTTTTCTCTAAGAAGGGTGCGTTCCGAGGTGTGAAGTGGGAGAGAAGGGATGTCAGATGCTATTGCTAAGAGGGCATTCGAGTCGAGTCAACTATACGATAGTGAAGTTCCTCGTTAGGAAAGACTCTTACTATACATAGGGATGCAGTGGAATGCCTTCACCACCAGATATTGCATCAAGAGCTTCTATTGCATCAACTTTTATTGAAACAATTTCGAAAAAGAAACTGCTCCTTCCTTCCCCAAGAGCCAACCATGACATTCGATGCATCAACAATTTCATTGCCTTCCTCTAGAGCATCAGATTCAATAGCAAGGGTTATTCAACTAACACCGGATTCTGGAGAACATCACATCATATAGAATACCTATTCTTTTTTTTTTTGAGATGTATAAAGCCAAGGAGTGATTCAGGCATCTATCTTATTGTATTGACGCAATTGGAAGATCAGGATTTCTCCCTTGCTCCAAGGGCTATGGATCGGGCGGGCTAGGCTCGAAGGTTCTAGGGCAGCAAGTGAGTTTTCAATCTTTTCTATTTCTTTCTGGTTTTACACCTCTTGGAAACCGCAGCAAATTAAACTTCCATCGGATCGAACTTACCAGCCCTTGACATATGAACAAGAAAACTTGTCCTTAACGGGATGGTACTTACTTTCATACTGTGTCGTATGGCCGCCGCCACCGTGTCGTGAGATGTTTGGTCAAGTCCTATAACTAGCGAAACCCTTGTTTTGTGTTGCTACATGCGCCTAAGGAGAAAGTCTTTGCAATCGAAGTGAGCCGAGGAGCCGAGTGACGTGCCAGCGCTCCGTTTTTACCTTTGTCAGTGAGGGTAAGCGGGCATACTTGCTTTCCCTTCTTCCAGGATCAAATGCGAAAATAAGACCTCCCTTTCGGTCCTATTTTATTTACCCACCTCTTTGGATTGGCGATTGGACAGAAACGCTCAACTGTGGCACAATTAGTTCAAATTCTTTCAGAAGCGAAAAAAGTTTTATGCGTTCGTGCTCCACATCCGTGAAGCACTTCACTCGCTCAAAAAGATACATAAAATTACTAGCTTTTCGGTGTTGAAGGAAAAAGGCTTTAAACCTTCATCGACGCCAACACACTGGCAGGGGGAGCAACATGGAAAGCGAGGCTCCACAAATTCATTTTCAAATATAGTTGGGAGACTTTATCCAAGAAATAGGTCAAAAAAATGGAAAAGGCCATCATTGGGGAAAACGATGCAATAGCTTCGGTTAGAGCAAAGCCCAAAATGGCATAACCAAATAATTGTTTTGCCAATGATTCGTGGTTGATACCAGTTGACAACAATTGGCCAGTTTCCTACAGTTGACCGATATAGCTCGACCGATTGATCCATAAGAGCGGTGAGAGAGAATATTTACAAGGAGGGGAAACGGTATCGAACAAGAAAAGCTGGAAGGGAAGCACCCTTTGAAAAGCGGTAGGAATGTATTGCTCAAGGGCAGGATCTTTCTTTACAGGAAAGAAGACGGGGATAAGCGCCCTATCCACTAACTAGTAACTGCAAAGAAAAAGCGAGATGATCCATCATAACGAGAATTTCCATTTGCATTACCAGAAGAAAGAAAGATGCGCTAGATTTTGGGGATATAGACTATGAAACTACTATTGGCTAATGGAATCAATTAGTCTAGCTCTATTATATATTCTGAAAGAAAGCAGCATAGCAAATGATTCTTTAGCTAATGAGATTAACACTAAAAAACCCAGGAAAGACCAATCACCAATACCAGTTAAAGCGGAAAAGAGATGGCCTGGGGGAATGGAATACGGGAGGCGAGAAGTAATTTTTCGAAAGGTTTTCTTGCCTTATTATATTATGGAGGCTCAATTGACTATGAATATTGACAGTTAATCGTCGACGATGGCATATATTCGATTCGGACAAGACGATAACTATCCTATATTAAGAGAAGGCAATCTAGGAAAGCAAAAGACTATGAGACATGAAGGGGCGCCAGGCAGGGTAAAAAGAAGATTTTTTTTCCATTAGCTGAGGAAAGAAGTAGTAAAGGAATATCGCTATCGTGGGAAAAAAAATAAAAACGTAGGATTGATCGAAGGGAAGGCCAAATCCGGCTAAAAAGAAAAAGAAGAGATCAAGGAGAGAGAGCTAGACGAGAACTTGCAAGAGAGCGAGCGGTAGATCTAAAACTTCTATAGTAAAGTAGAACGAAAGTACCTCCCAAAGGTTCTACCTTTTCTTGTGCGTTCGGGAATGAATATAAAGTTTCTAAATGTATAGAAGGCGGTCAGAATGACTCCTTGTGGTCTTTTAGATCCTAGTACAGTCTCTTTGGCCTAAATTGAGTCAGCTTACCTGCTCTATAGAGGTTCTGAAAGAAACGAAACACCATCGCGTCAGCTCAACAAATGGCGAGCGCCGCCAAGAACTTCCGTGCACAGATATAGATTCATTCTTCGTACCTGGTCCAGCCTCAAAACCCTTCGCGGGTTGGTAAGAAGTCAGTCTTGTTTGGTAAGAAGGAATTGGACAAAGAAAAGAGAGTTTGCAGAAAGGCTGGCTGCCTCGTCATTTGATTTGCATGGTTAGCTGCTGCTTGTGGCGCCGATATGCCAGTGAAAGCCTTTCGTCCACAACATCTAACTGAGCTGACCCGCCTTAGTTTCCCAGATCCACTCATTGACTTAAGCACTTAGTACAGCATATTACGTACTTGAACCTAACAAGGGAAGTCACCCTCTATTCGGGCGAAAGAAGATTCATCAATTCGATCTCGCCTGAATAAGAGCAAAAAGAAGAAGCGGGAGGATAATTCTTTGCGCTTGAGCCAAGCTTGAAGATCTAATTACGGACTGGAAGCGAAACGTAAAAATGGCTTCTTCTTTGTCTCCGCTGGACTCTTTTGTAATAGCTTGATGAGCTGAACCAACAAGAGATATTACGTTCTACCTTCTGCTTCAAGCCCGGCCGGAGTGAGCTTCCCGATAGTCTTTTCCTTCCTAGAAAGAGAACTCTAACTATCAAACCCGTCCCGTCTCCTTACTGAAGATATCTGAGATAGCTCCGTAAACTAATAACAACTAATAGACGAGCCCATTATCCGTCGTTACAACTTGTTTCTTGCATAGAGAGGGCAAAGAATTCTAGTTCTAGTTCTTCTTCTGCCTAATCTTTAGTACCTCTTTGAGATTGAATCTTTAGAACCATGTGCCTCTTCCTTCTTCTTTCAGCTCCCCAAACAATCAGTGGAAGGAGAGGGGCGAAAAGTGACTCGACATTCATTGAATTTCTTTTTGATAAGAGTTAGGCTATGTCCCTTGATGTGAAATGGAGAGGGTGCGAAGCCTGATTGACCGCTTTAGTTCAAATTTATGTGACACTATTTTCTTTTTAGTCAGTCCAAAAAAGAATGACACGTTTCTATATTTAGTATACTAACAATTTAACTTGAAATTTTCAGTTTTACCCTTAAAGAGATAATTTATGGCCACACAAATATTTATAGCTTGTTTTGGACCACAAGTTACAAAAGTCTTTCTTTCATTTTCAAACTCCACGGTCAAACACCGTCACATAAATTGTGAAGGAAGGAATACTTGATATTTTCTTCAATATAGAATGTTGTAGCTATTATTCATATATGAAGATATCACAGATTCTATGTTGCTCGGACCCTCCATAAATATTGTCGCACTCATGTCGAATCCTCCAAAAATTCATAGTTTTCCGTGGATTCGATACACAACCGACAATAGATTTGACGAATCCAAGCAACATAGCTCATAATAAAATAAAAGCAACTTAACATAAATTAGCAGTGTTTGTTGTTATCTCATTTTCCATTCCAGACCCCAGAATACAAAGAAACCGAAAGTAGAAAACTATAATTGGAATCAATGTACCCAAAAAGATGTACATTGAAACAGGGGCGAAACCAGGATTTTGGTCTAGGGGGGGCCTATTTATATTTAAACATAATTAAAATATATTATTAACGAAATTAATATGTATTAAAAATCATGACAATCAGAAATTCAATAATGACCTCGGCGAGTTTTCATTTTCTGAAACGTATCTATGATATCTTCATTATCAACTTCAGCAAATATGTCTTTCTCAATATAGGTAATCATGCTGTCATTCAACCATTGATCTCCCATTCTGTTTCATAATTTATTCTTCACAATCTTCATTGCAGAAAAAGCTCTTTCTACCGTCGCAGTAGCAACAGGTAGTGTCAATGCTAATTTCAAAAGCAAATAAACTAGAGAGAACACCTTATCTCTTCTTGTTTCAACCATTTTCTCTGCAAGCTGACTAATCCCTTTTAAATTAGAAAATTCTGTTGTAATACGCATATCGACAATATAAGTCTCAAGTTGATCATCAAGTACCACCAAGTCCATCTCAGAAAAATTATTTGGATAAAAAGTAGCTTGTTCTTGTCAAAAGCTGAAAATGAGTCACTTGGATGTAAACATGTCATGGAAAGAAGAAACTCAGTGTTAGTCTCGTTAAAACGACTCTCCAATTCCATAAGTTGTAAATCTATGACGACACAAAATATCTCAACACGATAGTGATGTAAATTTGTTATCTTCGAATCTTTTCGTTGCGACCGTCCAGCACGAACGAACATTTCATCCATGTTACATACATCAATATCATGCTCTTGCAGAATGGAGAAACTTGATCAATATCATGCTTCGTGTGGTGTGAGTTTTAAAAAAAATCGTGAGATTTATTTGGGTCGTTTTGTTTTGGTTTTCGTAGGATTTGTGAATATGGGTGAGAAAAATGAAGAGATAATGAGTCAATTCGTGGACCCCACAAGTTTTCTTTTATTGTTGGAAACTTCCAGTTGTCCACACTTTAAAAGAAGAAGTGTAAAGAATTGAGGACTCTATTGTAATATCATGAATATTACTAATAATATATTAGGAAAAACTTAAATTTGAGGGGAAGCCCGGGTCCACCCTGGTTACAAGGTGGCTCCGCTCCTGCATTTAAATCTTGCGACCAAATAATAATGACATTGGCAGTAACTTTTAGCAAACTTCCCCAAAAAAACTATCATTTTCAGCCACCTAACTTCTAGAAAAATAAATATTTTCAACAAATAAGCAGTGACCAATCAATTATAAGTCATCTTCAATGGTCACATGTTTAAACTTGAAAATCTGGCTTAACTTAAGTGACTTGAATGATTATTTTTTTCATGTCACGTGTTCTGTAAAGAAAAGGATCATTATCCGAAATTAAATGGGTAATTTTTTGTCGAATTAATTTAATAATAGTAATTTTCAATTATTTGAAAGAAACTTGAAAATAAAAATAAGTAAAATTTAAAGAACATGATGCTTGTTAATAATCTAAATGTCAACTTGATGCTTAAATTATGAAACTTCCTAATGACCAATTCTTGAAGGACACTCAAGTCAAGCTGGCTATATTGAAGAAAACAAATTTGTTAATTCCCAAATCACAAATGTGGGATTTCTACACTGTCCATATCACAAGAAAAAGGGAGAATAATACTTTTGATCCCTCGATTATTGATAAATTCTGATTTTAATTCTTGTGATATAATAGAATTCCAACCTTCAATTAATTACAATGTGCACAGGGATCAAAGTGCACATTTCAAGTAGTTGAAATTTAAATATGGCTAATAAAATATCACAAGAATTAAAATTAAAATTTATAAATAACTTAGGGACCAAACCAAACACACTATTAATCCCAAGAAAAAATATACAAAAGAATAATGAAGAAAAGTCAACAAGTACTTTTAAACTATGTGCCATTTAGACTAAAGAAAAAAATGAACTGAGCATTGTGAAATATTATAAACTGTAGGTGTTAAGAATTTATAAACGGTAAGATATTATTGAATGACCTGATAGTGTAAATATTATTTATGATATATAAAACTTAAACTATTGCGAAAAATGTTAGAAAAAAAGAAGAATTTACCTGACTAAAGAAGATGTAGAGACACAAGAACTTGATAAACAGAAATGCCACTCTAACAGGAGTTAAAAATCTGTTCTTGAACCATTTTTGCAGCACAATTTCTCTTTGTTCCAGTGGAATATCAGAGAATTTATTGATGTAAGGCCAACTTTTGCTAAAACAAAATAATCCACAGAGTAATAAAGTCCCAATTCTTGTTGATAGGATTCTTAACAAACCACACACCAAGATTCTTGCTTCTATAAAACCCCTTTTCATTACAACCTCTGCAACCTGCAAAATAATCAACAACCAAAAAAAATTAAATTACTTCAATTCACCCCAAAAGAAAAAGAAAAAGATGGGTTTTTTATAATTTTGTTTTTTGAAGAATCAACCTACATAGCCACCCACTCGATTGCTTAAACTAAAACTTGTCAGCGGATATATAATATTTATGTACAATTCATGTATAACTATATATAATCAGTGTATACAACAACATATACAGTGTAAACCCACAAAGTGAGGACTGGGGAGGGTAGGATGTACGCAGACATTACATCTACCTTTGTGGGATAGGGAGACTATTTTCGATAGACCCTCCGTTCAAAATGAAAAGAGTATAGTCTACTCTATGTATAATTCATGTATAACTGTGTATAATCACTATATAATCTATGTATACTAGCTAGAAAAAGTAAACAGTAAATCCGGCCGACTAGGTGCCGGTGCATAAAGATCCCTACTTTTTTTTTTACCTCGTCAGGAATTGGATACTGAGATCCAGAAGCTTTATGAAGATATTGAATTTTGTGGCTATTTTTTTCAAGAGAATTTTGAGGAAGAGGAGGAAGAAGAGTTTCACAAATGGTGGTCAAAGTTTCCATATCTGATGAAGAAAAACCATGAGTATACTTTGTATCTCTTCTTCCACCTCTCAGTAAAGGATGACCCTTTTTCTCCATTCTTTTTTTGTTTGTTTCTTTATGATTATTGGTTTTCACTAACTGTTGAAATTTGTAAAGAAAAGTTTAGCTAATTTATAGATGAGATTAGTATCTTTCTCGTCTCTTTCTGCATGATAAAAGGTGGGCAGTTTTACAAGTATATGAAATATTTCTTATTTTTTGTTGCCTTCCTATTGTTTTTATTATTTGTCTAAGACCCTGTATTTTTATCTTTTATTTATTAATATTTCATTTTCGTAATCACCCTCTCTACTTTCACGAGATACGAATATGATCTGTGTACACTTTATCTTTCTAAATTTTACTTGTGAGATTTCACTATTTATTAGTATTTCACTTATGCATTTGGTGTTCACTACAAGAAAAAAGGTATTTGCAAACAATATTTTTTGTTACCATATGTTGATGATAGAGAATATATAAATATTAAAAAAGGTATTTGCAAACAATATTTTTTGTTACCATATGTTGATGATAGAGAATATATAAATATTAATATTAATATTTTTCATATATTCTGTAATTATTATTCTAGTGTAATCATGTAAAGTAGAGATCCTTCTCCAATTAGGTTTGTAAATTGTAAACACCTATAAATATTGCATTAATAAGAAGTTTTCAACCAAAGAGAATTACAATATTCTACATGGTTAGGTGAGGTATACATTTATGTTTTTAGAGAGGAGAGTTGTATATCACGTAAAAGTAGGGTATACTGGCTATATATCATGAATAGTCGGTGATATACAGGGTTGTATGCGGCGGAATGTCGCCGGAAAAAGGGAGGCGGAGAAGAGATGGATGGCAGCCGAAACTAGGGTTAGGGTAGGGAGGGATTTTTTGCTCTTGATACCATGTAGAATAGTGTAAATCACTTTGAGGGAGTTCTCTTATTAATGTAATATATATAGAGTATACAATTGTAGTCCTAATAGAATTAGGATATCTATTTTACATTAATTACACTAAATATTCATTACGAAATATATTGTGAATATATATGAAATATATTCACTTAAAATCAATATAATATTAATATAATAAATATACGTCACTCATCGTACTTAAACTTGACTTGTTTTGATATTTTGAACAACAAAAAGAAGTTTTAAAGAAAGAGAAAGCAGGTGAATTTCTTTGCAAAATGGGTGTCAAGGGAAGACGTTTGTTTTAAGCCTATTTTAAACGTCAGAAAAGTTCCTTTTGACCGCATTTTCTCTTGGATATTCTGAATTATTAGTTTTTACCATTTATAGTATTTTTTGTAATTTTAAACATCTAAATTTTTAAATAAAAATATAAAATATTTATGTCATAATTCACACATAATTATGACCCTGTTGACCCGAAGTCAACCATTTTGCTATACAATGAAATTATGTCCCCGGTCCCTTCATAAAAAGGGAGAGATTTATTGATATATTTATTGGATCCGTCGGGACTGACGGGGCTCGAACCCGCAACTTCCGCCTTGATAGGGTGGTGCTCTAAAGTCTAACCTATTGAACTACAATCCCAAGAAAATACGGAATCTAGCAGAAAATTTGATTCCTTTTTATCTCCGGATCGGATATTTCTGAAGTACAAAGGAGGTTATATCATCTCATGGCGGATTGGCTCATTATAGTACACAATGAAAATAATGCAATTGTTAACGCCAACAAAGTGATTTATCGGCCGGTGGCGGTCAGCCCATCGGGATCGGGAGGCTGGCCTGACGGTCGGGACGAAGAGGCGGGGCGGGTGGGCCGGGCGCCAGCAGATCGGTACTAGCGGGAAGATACCGTGTCCCGCCCCGCACTCTGGCCCCGCGGGCGCTGGCTCGACGGATCGCGGATTTTTTTTAAAAAAAAAATTTCCACTAAATTACTAACAAAGTAACATATAGTCATATACTCATATTATACTATTATAGTCATATACTCATATTATACTATTATAGTATTATACTCATATATATTTATAAACTAAATAATTAAACAAAGACAAGAAGAGTGTAAAAAAAAATATCCCAAGGTTTTTTTTGTGTCTCTTATATTATTAATTATTTCATTGAAATATACAAGATTCAGAATTGCAAATATCAGAGTGTATCGTTGTTGAAAAAATTGCAAAGACATAGAAAAAAATACTAAAATTGCAATGAAATATATTACCAATTTGAAAATACTTTTTCTAGTTTCTTTATAATTTCGTGTGGTTCTTCGGTTGAAATTGGTATATCTTGGTCAAATTGTTTCACGTCGCTACTCATGCCTTCAGATAAGATGTCGTTGTAGTTTTCGTCTTCTTCGTTAATCTCCGGTGATCAGACCTTCTTCGCTCCGCTCGTATCCAATCTCTCGAATAGTACCGTCATCTCCAAGTCGCTCCCGCTAATGAGTGTCTCAGGTTCTCCTATTTGAAATCGCCTGCAGAAAAAGCGCCGTAGTGATTGATGACGCCAATGTTCAAAATATCTCGTGCCATCATTGAAAGTGTCAAATGTCTTCTCATTCTCGCATCCAATATTTCAGCAAGTCTTCCTTTCCGCTCTTCATCGACAACCGCTGTAAGGTAAAGTGTCCCGCAAAACAAAATCATCGAACTCACTAATTTGGTTAGCGCATACCACCGCACATTCTATTTTGAGGCTTTCAACATCATCCGCGAAACAACATGTATTTTTGAGGTTGTGTCAAGGTAGAAGATGGTACGAAAGCCGGTTGGTTACTAGCACTTTCTTGCTGGTAATGCCGATATACTTTCTTGCATTCATCTTCTACGCTATCCAACACTTCTTCTAGCGTTTGTTCAATATGTGACTCAACATTTAAATTTTTGGGAGTTGAAGGTGGTAGTACGTCCATACAGTTATAAATATTTTCAATAAGACTTTTACAACCGTCTACTTTAATAGTCGGGTTTAATACAACACCAATAATATAAATAGGGGGAATAGTAATAAAATATTTCTTTAATTTCATAAACATTTTTTTAATAGCTGCCTTATAAGCAGGTTTTTCCATATATTCTTTAAGAAGTAAAAATATTATAGCTATATAAAACAACATAGTTGAAATAGTAGGATAATATAAAGTAGAAAATTATTTTGTTGCTCGTTGAAAATTCTCTAGAAATACAATAAGTTCTTTAGTTTTGTCTCAATCATTATCCACAATCATATCAATTGAATTTTGATTATGGGCGTTAAAAAATAAAGTGATAGATTTTCTATAGTCATAAGCAACAACTAGTTGGTCATATAAAGATTCCACCTAGTTGGTACTTCTTCGGAAATTTTTCTGTAAGATAGTCCACAATCGTGACAAGTTTTTTTATATTCTTTTCTTTGTTGAATTCTATTATTTTTAAAAATAAAGTTTATAGCAAATTGTATTTTTTCAAGAATATCTTGAAAAAGTGAAAGACCGTCCTTTACAACTAAGTTATAAATATGACACACACATTTGATATGAAAATGTTTTGGAAAAGACGGAGTTAAAACTTCTTTTAAAACATAAATAGCAGAATTGTTAGAAGTTGTATTATCTAATGTAATACTCATAACTTTATCAGTTATTCCGTAATAATCACAGACTAAATAAATATTTTGTGAAATAAACTCACCAGTGTGCCTACTATCTATATATCTATATGCTAAAATACGTTTTTGCATAGACCATTTATAATCTATCCAATGACAGGTTACCGTTAAATAATCATGATCGTTAGTACTACGACCTATATCAGAAGTTAGAGCGACTTTGCAATTTAAATGATATAATGAATAACACAAATATTATTGATATTCGTGTGCAAATTTAAACACGTCTCTCTTAACCGTTGATCTAGGAAAACTTTTATAAGCATGATTATACATATCTCTAATATAATGAATAAAATCAGGCGATTCAGGAAATGAAAAAGGCAAACCCTCCACAGCAACTAATTTTGCTAGTGCTTCCTTATCTTTATGTTTATCGTATTTAGGGCCTACAACTCCCCCGTCATAGGGTTAATTTGACCCTGTATTTTATCCGGGACAGTATGTGAACCTTGTCCCGATTGAGAGGACGCTTGCTCACCATCTTTTTCAATAAGGTATTGGGCATGCAAGGCTTTGTGTTTTTGCAATAGGTGACTTGCTAAACCCCCCGTCCCACCATGACCTTGTCCAGTTTTAAAAGTATAAACATATTTACAAGTTTTACATATAGCTATTTGATTCGGTACGTCCCTGTGAAAATATTTCCATACAGCTGATGTTAATGGTCGTTTTGTCGGACCTCGTCTCATACTAAGGGGGGATAGGAGACATTTCACTAGTGGATGTATCATCATCTACATTAGTAGGTGTATCATCATCTAGAGTGTCATCTAAATTAAAATCTTCTTCATTTTGAGGATAAACATTTGTGTCAAGATCATATGGTATTTCAGGAAACAGTTCAGGATCCATAAAATCATCTTGTCTAGTAATACTAGAAGAAGTACCCTTGCCCTTGATACCCAAGACCTTGCCCAAAATATTTTTTGTTCTTTTCATTTTAATTATGATAATAAATAGTTAAAGACTTAAAAAGTTAAAGATAATGAAATTAAATGTGCTAAATGAAATAAAAACAAAATAATAATTTAATGAGAGAACGAATGTACCAAACGCCGACATAGAGTCGATGTGTGATCGAGAGAGGTTGAAAATTGAAACTTTGCTCGATAGATTAATCCTCAAGCTAGTTGTCAACTTTACTCCCAATTCTCAAATTAATAAATAGAGTGAATATGTAGTAGACAATGTTGTATAGAAATAGATTGATTGAGATTTGAGAGATTAGAGATTGTAGGAAGATTTGTGAGAAATAAGAAGAGAAAATGAGGTATTTATAGTTGAAAAATTGGGTTAAAGTGTAAATATAATAACTTAGGGGTTAAAAATAAATATAAAGGGGGTAGGGGGGTTGGGGGAAGCCAAAAATGGCCGTTGCAATAACGACCAAAATGTAAAATGACCGTTATTGCAACGGCTATTTTTGACAAGTAGCGGGACTGGGACGGGACCGGGACGGGACCGGAACGGGTCGGGTCCTAGCGGGACCGGATCGGACGGGACCATATCATGTCCCGTCCCGGTTCGATCCCGGACCCGCTAATTTTTTTTTAAAATTAAAACGAGGCTGATACAGGATCGGAACGGGACCGGGTAGGGCCCGGCCCGACCCGGCCCACTGGCCCACTGGCCAGCCCTTTACATGTATGTCATGCTAACATGTTTTTATATCAAAATGAATCATCTTATTTAATTAATTTTATTTTCTTATAGCCGCCCCTCTCCTCTTTCTTAAATTATGATCTTTTAAAGAAAATAAAGAATCTTTATCGCATGACGGCATGAGTATGATATTTTTTATTAGTTTAACTTAAGCCTGTAGTAATTAGGATTAGGGCATTGATCTTATAGCATACAATTATATTATTTTATATGACAAATTTCAACTTAAACAAGTTGAGTTCAATATACAGTTATTAACAAATGCGGCGCAAGTGTTAATTAGAGATGGCAACGGATCCTGGATCCGGTGAATCCAGATCCATTTTATAAGATATGAATCTTCAAAATTTGGATCCGGCGGATTCGGATCGGACCCGGATCCATTTATGATGGATCGGATCTGGATATGAATCTTGTGTTTGATATCCGTATCTGATCCAAATCTGACCCATGAATCCGTTTTTTATTAAATACATTTTTTTTCTTTTTTTTAAGCAGCAAACACGGTCCCCACTAGACAAAAAGAGCAATATGCAAATCAAGGAAATTATACCATCACGCAGCTAGAAAGGCTATGTTGCAGCCTTTACCAAGTCTTAGAGATACAAAATTAAGTATAACAATTATTACAGTCTGACATGGTTCAATAACACGGAAATCTTTTAATGTAAATAGAGCAATAGGCTCTTCCAGTCCCTTAGACTCCCCACTGTGGACCGTGCTGCTAAAACACAGTATGATGGCACCCTCAATCACAGATGACCAACAATATTACCTAGACAACAATATTAAATACATTTATTATAATTAATGGCAGTGTATTATTCAATTAAGGATAGGTATCGTGAAGGCTTATCGTTTCATTTTTTGAATGTTTCGAAGTGAAAGTGTAAATGCAAATTCTTTTCTTTTTGAACTAAAACGTTCAAGTACTATTAGTTTTAGTAAAATTGAGAGTGAATTAATTAAGTTGATGAACTCAAAGAGTCAAAAAAGACCAAATACAAATACAGCTTAACATCTAAAGACTTTGTGTCTTCGCATTAAATGTTGGAATATTATTAAGGCAATTTTTTTTACATGTGAATCCAGATTCAATCAGTGGACCCGGTGAATCTGATGTTAATGTGTTATGTAATCATACCATCTATAATAAGGATGAATCCAAAGAATCAAAATTAAATAATGAATAAAAGAGTCATCCAACAGATATTGTTATGAGATTTGACTATGAAACACGTAAGATATTAGAAGTTGTTCATTTTGTACCATGATTGATAATTTTTTGCGGTCAAACAACATTTCTTTGACTCAATTTCCAATATAAATCTCCATAATTAATAGTTTACAATATATGAAAAATATTAAAGAAAATCGCAGTCGAAGAAAAAATCATTTAACTCCTCAAACTAATCCATTCTCGTATAAATGGCGACAAATGTATGTCTTATTATGTCTAAGAGAAACGAACTTGATTGCAACAGTGTTGAATAGGTAATTGATAATAATATATACAGCAATATTAATTTAACAATATGTCACTTCCCTGTAGATAAATAAAACAAACTTATCTCTTACCAAAAACAAAACTAGTTGTTTTTGTTTGGTTGAATAATAGCGGCGCACCTATTAGTTAATTAAGGAAGGAGCTAAAAGGAAATATTTTCAAACTTTTTACAGTTCCGTCAATGTTTGTGTTAGAATATATACATTGAATAGGAAGAGTGAATTTTGTCTATTCAATTCCTAAGAATATTTCTTCTTTACTACCTACCTTATAATATGATACTACCTACCATATATAATAGAATACTACATTAATACACAATAACACATAATATTACTACATTAATGATTATTAATGCGGAATATTTTAACACTCCCCCGCAGTCGAAGCTGGAGGGCGGCGAATGGTGAGACTGTCCCTAAATTCTTCAAATATTATCAGCGAAAGTCCTTTTATGAAGATATCAGCAATCTGATGGCGCGTCGGGACATGTAACACTCGCACTTGTCTGCGTGTCACTTTTTCACGGACAAAATGAATGTCTAACTCAATAAGTTTAGTGCGTTGATGATGGATTGAATTCCCTGAGAGATATATAGCATTAATGTTATTGTTATCACAATATACTAAAGTGGTTGTTTGATAATGAAATGTGACGGAAAAAGGCCCCGTCGTATCCCTGAATATACATAAGCCTATAATCAAAGATCTGTACCAAAATGACAAGCCCCGGAACAATGGAGCTATCCCAAAATCTGAGCAAAGATCCTAAGCTCGCGGATCACCAAACTGAGTACCTATACATGCGGGCATGAAACGCAGCCCCCCGGAGAAGGGGGTCAGTACAACAATGTACCAAGTATGTAAACATAAAGTACTGTAAAAAGGATCATACTGGCAAGTATCATAATCAAAGATATAACAATGCCCCTGTGCCTTATGAAATGAGAGTCAAAACATGTCCCTATCATATACCGTACCCGACCCATTGTGGGACTCGGTGAAAGGATCTTATCCGTGTGCCATATACCGTACCCGGCCCATTATGGGACTTGGTGAATGAAGTCATATCCATATACATACCGTACCCGGCCCCCTAGTGAGGGTCTCGGTGTGATCATATAATGTGCACATACCGTACTCGGTCCATTATGAGACTCAATGTGAAATCATCATGTATGTATATATACCGTACCCGGCCCCCTAGTGAGGATCTCGGTGTGAATCATATAGTCATATCCGCACGGATAGAGTATCATGAGTGACCATATGAAATTTAAACCCTCATTTGACTCTCAATGGAATAAGTAGAATAACTTTCATTTAGAAAACTCAAGGCACTATCATGTCATGTATCATTAAGAATTAGGATCCAATAGAACTATGTACGTCCGCCGTACACTCACTTTATAAAAATCATGCTAAAAGAAGAAAGGATAGTTTCACATACCTTATCGTCTATACCAACTCGATAAGTAGAATACGCCTCAATTAGTAATTCAACCTATAATAACAATAACACGTCTAGCAACTTCATGCTTACTAGTGTAAGTCATATACCAAATGATTGTTCTCTTTTCATATAAAAATTCGGGCAGCAATTCCCCTATTTATACATATATCCACAACTTACAAATCAGGACAATAACATCAATAATCAAGTACCAATTTAAGGATATAACCAAACATCAACCAAGGTGATCAACACACATACATACATCCACTAAAACAATCCATGCTTCAGTAACAACGAGGGTAAAATGTGAAGCTTTCTACACCTTTTATACCCTTATTCCTTTAGGACATACGTTAGCAATTTACCACATTAAACATGCATAATTGTAACTAAATTTCCAGCATTATATCTCCACAAAACAGTCCATAAAACGACACAACAATATCCAACAGTTTCATGAAGTTCTCGGCCAACAACCAATACCAAAGCCCTTTTCATAATTCCTTAAAATCCAATTCATGTTTCAACACTTTTATATAACTACTTCAACTTTCAATAACAAGATTTCCTTCAATCTAACATGCAGGTAGTGACTATAATAACAATAACAACCAACGAATTCAATATAGTAAAAACAGTCCATAAATCGGCTAACTTGCCAAAACTGTCACATGCACATTTTATTCTCCATTTCTCTTAACACAAGTTCATATCTTAACTATAACATCATGTAACTTCCAATTACTTCAAGAGGAAGAAGAAATCTTATCTTAATCTTATGTCAAAACAGTCCCTAAGTCTCGGCCACTGCTTCACTTTTGCACCACTTCTTCACGTTACAATAACACACATGTATCCTCTACAAGCTTGTAACCATCTTGCTTTCATGTTTTCCTTCCAAAAAGTTTATCTCCAAGCCTATGATTTCAAGACAGTTTTCTCGGCCAAGTACCGTGACCCACTGTTTTGGAGTGTTAATTTGACTTAGAACTTAGTTAAGGTGCTTAATCTTGGGAAATAAGTTGATCTTGGTCTTCTTGTCTTAAGGGAATTTCAAAAACTTGAAGGAGAAGGAAGATATAAGAGTTTGGAGGATGAAGATATTTGTGAACAAAGTCTGCAAAGCTTCTATATAATTAGTGTATGTAGCACAAGTGGAGGGGGCCCGTGTAGACCCACTTGTCCACTTATTTTTCTCTTCACAAAATATCTCCCACACTTAGCCAAATTCTCAATTTTTTGATGGCCTCCTACTTCATAATGTCAAGACTTAACAATTCAACACTAAGTCCATAACTCTATAGAAAGGATTCAACTACTAGTATTAGTTTCCGTCGTCACATTTGTTGCATCCAAAATTATTTCATATAGAAAATGTAAATATACTTTCCTTCTAGCATTCAAATCTTATTTCCTTAATTATGTTCTCACTTATATGCCCTGGAATTTTGAGGTGTAACAAGTATTCAGCTTCTGCACTTGAGCGTGATACTGTGGCTTGCCTTTTTGAGGACCATGAGATTAAATTGTCACCGAGGAAGACGCAATAACCGGAGGTGGAACGTCTAGTGTCTGGACAACTTGTCCAGTTTGCATCTGTGTAAGTAACAAGTTTGAAAATAGAAGAGAGGTAAAGTATCCATACTTCAGAGTGCCCTGAATATATCGCACAATACGTTTGAGCGCATGCATATATTCTTCCATCGTGGATTATGTATGAATAGACACATGTGTTGCACTGCATAGGTAATATTCGGCCTGGTGAATGTCAGATACTGCAAAACTCCTGTTAGGTGTAGTATAATGTTAGATCAGGTTTGTTTGAGATGACACTCAATTTTGACTTCGTGTCTACCGGCGTTGCTGAAGGTTTGCAATAAGCTATCCCAGCCTTTTCCACAATCTCAGATGCATACTTCTTTTGGAAGAGAAAATAACCCACTTGCATGTCGTGTTACAACAATTCCAAGAAAGTAGTGGAGTGGGCCAAGATCTTTCATAGAAAATTCGGAACCAAACTGTGACATGATACTCTTGCGAAGAGAGTATGAAGATGTTGTTAGAATAATGTCATTCACATATAAAAGAAGATAAGCAGTATGAGTACCCTGACGATAAATAAATAGAGAATTATTTGAACGGCTGTGAAAGAACCTCATGTGGGACACAAAGTCAGCAAACCGCTTATACCAAGCCTTGGGGGCCTGCTTCAGGTCATATAAAGGTTTATTCAGCAAACACACATGATTGAGATATTGAGGATCCCTATACCCCAATGGTTGGTGCATGTAGACAGTTTCATTAAGGTGCCCATATAGGAAGGCGTTTTTGACATCCAATTGATGAAGCGTCCATTCTTTTGAGAGAGACAAATTTAGAACTGTTCTGTTAGTTTCCGGTTTGACCACTGGATTGAATGTCTCCCCGCAATCTATTCCAACCTGCTGTGTTTTGCCATCACCTACAAGACGGGCCTTATGCAGCTCAAAAGAACCATCAGGTTTTTCTTTATGGCTAAAAATCCACATAGACCGAATTATATTAGCATTAGATGGACGTGGTACTAACTCTCATGTCCTATTTTTAATTAGAGCATGATATTCATCATCCATGACCATTTTCCAATTCGGGTCTTTTAGAGCAGACACTGGGTTACGAGGCAAAGGTGATTTCGAGACCTGAGTGTATAGACCGTATTTGACATTGGGTTTGACAATCCATGTTGACTGCGGGTGACTGGACGAATGACATGGTCAGTGGACTGGACGCCACTGACCGAGGACGGGGCAGTGGGATGGACGCCACTGCCCAGTGGGCTGGCATGACACGTCGAGTGAAATTGGGCCTGGGGATGTGGAAGGGCCCAATAAACGAATTGGCTCTAATTGTGAGTTGGAAGGGCGGGCAATGGGCCTTGGAGCCGCTGGATTGTATTTTTCCAGCCGATCACGGCCTCGTCCAGTGGCCCGCCATTCTGGCCCAAAGATTGATGGTGGGTCCCGGGCTGTGAAAAAAATGAGTTAGATACGGAAGCCTATCATCTTCCAAAAAATCATAAGTATGAGTCCCGGTGTCATGTATCTTGGCAAAAGGAAATTATGTTTCATCAAAAATTACATGACGACATATGATCATTCTTTTGGAAGAAATGTCATAACACTTGTAACCACGGTGATTAGTAAGATATCCCAAGAAGACACATGGAGTAGACCGGGGTTGGAGTTTTGTGATTGTGGTGGATGGAAATAGAGGGTAACAAAGACAACCAAACACTCTTAAATGATGATATGAGGGCTCTCGTAAGTAAAGCATTTTTAGGTGAGCTTGGTAAGACATATTTTTATGGGGAAGGATATTCAACATGTAGGTAGTCATTTGAAGTATATGATGACAAAAAATGGGGGGTATGGATGCATGAGCAAGTGATGTTCTAACAATATTGTTTATGGATCTAATTTTGCGTTCCGTCTTCCCATTCTGAAGAGGTGTGAGGACAGGATAACCGAAAATTTAAATAATTTGTTTTGAAAAAATTCCAAAATTGATTATTGTCAAATTCTCTCCCATTGTCACATTGAATACTTTTAATCTCCTGTCAAACTGAGTTCGGATGAATGCTCTAAGGTTAAGAAAAGTGAAAAATACTTGTGATTTATTCGACAAAGAGAATGTCCACAAATAATTAGAGTAATCATCAAGGAAAAATAAATAATACCTATGACATGAGGAACTCAAAACAGGTGATGTCCAAATATCACAATATAAATGTCAAATGGCATAGTAGTGCATGAAGTAGAAGAAATAAATGACAATTTAACATGTTTACCAAGGGCACAAGCATGACACTTATTAAAAGTTCGAGTTTGACTACAAGAAATAAAGTTATTTTGTTTAAGAGAGGCCAAAACATACTCTCCCGGGTGTCCCAAACGTTCATGCCATAATAATGATGCCAAGGCCGCAAAAGTGGAAGGAACTTTAGACTGTGGATTTGGTAAACTTATCGGATAGAGCTCCCCCTTGCTATCACATCTCATGAGAAGCTTCCCCGTCTGGAAGTCATGTACGGAAAAACCAAACGGGTCAAAACGAACATATATCCAATTATCAGTAGTAAATTTTCTCACAGAGACCAAATTTTTTATTAATTTGGGAGCATGAAGAATATTCTTTAAAACTAGTGGTGGGTTTGGTGGTGTCAATTTGCTAGATCCATACCCTTTTTATTGTAATTAAATGATCATTTCCGACGCTTATACTATTTTGTTTGCTCAAATTAAAATAGAGTGAGAGCGTACCTTGAGATGACGTCATATGGGACGTTGCTCCGGAGTTCATATACCAATTTGAATCCGGTAGATTGAGTCTGAGGGTGTGCATGGAATTCTCAATGTCTGTTGGTTGGGTCATTGCTGATGGGCCTCCTTCCACCGGTCGGAGGCCCAAAGTCGTTGCGACGCAGAACCGACCAACGACCGGGCTCGCTGGTCGGCTGGTATTTTCCCGTTGGGGCCCATCATTGCCATCGCCATTGGGCTCGCTGTGTTACTCGCCCAATTTCCATTTTGGATTGGCCGATATGGCGATCATGGCCTACGCCGCCATCGTATCGCCAATCGTTGCCCTCGCCGCCGCATCCGATGGTTTCTGCCATTGTCCGCCACCCTACTGCCAGTATCCGCCACCAGAGTTGGTGGTCCTTATATTTATTATTCCCACGATTTCCGCCCTTATATTTATTATTACTACGTGATTTTTGTCCCTTATTTTGTTGTGAAGGGTCAAAAAAATTACCACCATTCGAAGACGTGGCAATCATGGAGGAATTTGAAGTAGTTGAAGCCTTTTTCATGAAGCCCGACTCTTCAAACACAAGCATGGATCTTGCTTGATAAAACTTTGGTAGCGAATTACTTTGGAGGATTAGTGTTCCCACTCCGCTATATGCATCGGTTAGTCCAACGACTAATTGTAAAACCAACCGATTATTAGTGACCGGTGATCCCGACGTTTCTCAATTGATCTGCCAACACTTTAAGGCGTTGATAATATGTGGAAACTTTAGGAAAATCTGCCATGACTATGGTGGAAAATTCCTGCTTCAATGCAACGACACAAGAATTTTGGTTGTCTTGAAAGATGTCTCTCAAGCGTTCCCATGCCGCCATGGCTGTAGAATCTGGTTCCATTATTGTATGCAACAAATCAGTGGATATTATTGCATAAATTTAACCCAGAACTGTGGCATCAAGGGTATCCCACAATTTTTTGTCTGTAGCGGATGGTAGATCCATTGATGTATCATCTTTCGGAGAAATTATATGATGAAGAACTTTATGAGCCCTACAACATATTTTGAATAACTCTGCCCATGTTGAATAATGAACGGTTTCCATCTCTAGTTTGATGGAAACATGTGATTTGATGTTTGAGACGGCAAAGGCTGGGTGGAAAGATGATTTTGATTCAGACATAGTTAGTTGAGATTGAGTATGATCAATAATGGAGTAAAAAAAATTCGGCCACTAAGGTTTGGGAGGAAGATGATGACCGAAATTGGAAGAAAAAAAAATGTTTTTGGATCTTTTTCCTTAAGTTCTTGATACCATGTAAGAGTTTGAAATATTTTCCTCAAATGTCTTTGATGCATAAGGTAAAAATATATACATCATATACATTGAATAGGAAGAGTGAATCTTGTCTATTCAATCCTTAAGAATAATCCTTCTTTAATATCTACCTTATAATATGATATTGCCTACCATATACAATAGGATACTACATTAATACATAATAACACAGAATATTACTACATTAATGGCTATTAATACGGAATATTCTAACAGTTTGTGAATGAAATAGTAGAGGCACATGAATTAGAAATTATAGTTATAGGAAAAGTTTCGCCTAATAGTTATGATGATGTGAAGTCCCAAATTATTATTACAATAATAATAATAATAGTAGTAGGGTGTAGTAGAAAATTAAGGATTTAAAGGTAATTAATAATTTTCTAAGCAATTTTGGGGAAAAAACAGAAAAGAGGGTATGTACCATGGATGTAATACATCTTAATCTGCCTAACTTATGTCACTTATGTCATATTCTATTTTTATATTAACTCTTAAAATAATTTATAACTTAATTTAATCTAAAAGGACCGATTAAATCATGAGAAAACAATTTGCATCTAAACCAAATAGGTTGTAAATGCAATAATAAATGACATATGCGTTAGAAAACAGAGGGAGTGTCAACAAATAACTTCATGCACTGAACCTCTCACATTTCAACACCTATTAGTTTTAAGCTCCTACCAGTTTTAAGATTTATTCATTCATAATCCTTTTGTACGTTGAACACATGGAGACAACCTTTAATTCCCCTCCACTCTTACCCTTCCACCTCCCCCGAGTTATACAAACATCTCTAGTTATATATGTTACTTATACACAAATAAAATACCTAACACAAAGAATAGGAAATCAGAAAAAAAACAAGTGAAAAGAAGAGGAAAAAAATCTGGAAAAATACCAAGAGGGCAAGAAGAACAAGAATCAAAATACTAGGGAGCAAGGATCATTTTAGCAACCAAACAACAATCATCTTCACACTTACAAGGTGAGTTTTCTCACTCAGAAATTCTTGGTAACATCCTTTACTTTAATTTCAATACATGTTAGAATAAGAATTGAGTGTTGAAAAGAAATAATGAGTTTTTGATTGTTTAAACAACTAGTTGTGTCGTGAACTTTACGAACTGGTTTCACTGAGTTATAATTGTTAGAACTTGATGACATTAAGAAGAATGATACACCTCTCTATTATGATCATATAGAACCAAAAATGAGGTAAAATGGACATACGGTTTAAAAGTTATCATAGTTCAAAGTTCCTGCCTTAGATTTGGCCGAAATTCGGAAAGGCATAATTACAGACTTTTTTTATTGAGTTTTACTTATTAGAATTATATAAAAATTTACATGGTTGTAAATCTATCTGTTACAGACAGATATAGCTAAAGAGGGGTTAAAACGAACTTACGAGTTGAGAGTTATTGTAGTTTGAAGTTTCTGCTTCGAATTCATCGGAATCCAGAAGGGCAGGACGTTGAAACGTAAAACTGTAAAAATCCGTGAGAAATATGAAAATTTGTGTTAAATGAAAGTTCTAGATCTCGCTGTTTTGGACATTTTGAGACCTTACGGAGGTTTATCTGACTTACGGATTGAGAGTTATCGCTGTTTAAAGTTTCTGCCTCGGATCTATCTAGATCCAGGAAGGGAAGCGAATAAAAGTGTAAAACTGTACCAAATGGTATAGAATATGAAAGGATGGTTCACATGGAGACGTGTAGCTCTCTGTTCTCGTCGTTTTAGGATTTTATGGGGCTTGAATGAGTTTACAGATTAGGAGTTATGACTATTTTAAGATTTGGTTCTATTTAATAAAAATTCTGCCGAAACAAATTTCATGTGGCTGTTTTGAGGATAAATTTGTGTTAGTTACCCAAAGTAGTTTTAAATGAAATTTGGTACAGTGAAAGATCCCCGTCTCACCTTAGTTTCAGCTTGAGAAACACCTTAGTTTGAGTTATGGTTGAAAAGTTATAATCATTACAAGTATGAATGGCGGAATGTTGGGAAAAAAATATTATTTATTTGACCCTCTGAAAAATATGAAAAGTGAATACGTGTTAACATAAATATATAAATATATAATGGATCGGGTTGCACTCCGCAACAAAACGTAAAGTGAATACACGTTCACAAATACGTAAACATAATGGATCGAGTTGCACGCCGTAACAAATATGAAAGATGAATACGTGTTCACCTATATATAAATACTTTAGATCGGGTTGCACGTCGTGATAAATATGAAAAGTGAATACGTGTTCACAAGTATATAAATGCAACAAATATATGGAAATACAAGGGAATGTTTTAACGTATAATACGAGATAAAAATAAAGTGTTAGTTAAACTAAGAATTTCCTATGAGGAGTTGCTGCATATTTAAAAGTGTTGTAACCTAATATGTTTTTGCAATATGCTTATTACGTTATAATGTGATTGCACTTGGAATATTGTGGTGTTACTTTGAATTGCAGGGTAAGGTTCTCACTCAGCCCCGGATGGTAGAGCTGACTATTTATTTAACATGTTTCAGGAAAGCGTGATAGAGGAAAGGCTCCACGTCAAGACTAGTAATCGTCCCGCAGCCTCTTATCGTACCAAATTCATTGCTTCGGGCTTGATACTCGTCAGGTTCAGAATGTCAGTTACAGTGTCTAGAAAAATGCCCGTGTGGGATGGTCTCCTTTCCAACTTAGAATAATCTTTGTCAGTATGTCTATGTAGAAACAGTATTTGCACGAGCATGGGCTCGCGTTATGTTTTCAATAAAGTCATAAACAGATTTCTTTATTGTTATTGTTAATAATAGCTCCGTACTTGAATATAAGTTTAAATTTCTAAATAAAGAGAATTAAATGGTGCTCCTCGTGGGAAATAATTGTCCAGGTGCCATCACGTCCTAAGTAAAGGCTTAGAAAAAGTCGGGGCTTGACAAATGAGCTGATACGATTTGTGAGTCATCCAACATGATAACTAGGTTTCATATAGTACGACCTAAATCAATTTGTTATGACTTGCTTTTTATAGTGCTAAAATGCAATATATATATATATTCTTTCTTTGTATCTTTTGATATCATATATACTGAAAATGCAGGGCCATCTTTAGACCCGTGAGAGGTGTGCTACCGCACAGGGGCCCCGAAAAATGAAAATTTTTAGGACCCCTTTATTCATTTTTTATTAAGTAGTATTATCCAGAATTTACTGTAAAAATTCATAATTTGCAGGTTTTAACCCAATTAAGGGCCACATTTACGAATTAGAACAGGGCCCCCAAAAAATTTGAGACGGATCCATCACGATTCATAATAGGATTTGCTAGATTAAATATAGTATGAAGTCTTTATACTGGATTTAATTTAATTCCGCTTGACAATGTTTCTTTACGATTTCTACCGCTCTGTTTATGATTATTTTAGTACAAAATTTTTCATTAAACTTAAAATGGTAAATTCCACACAAATATCAAAACCGAAAACAACATTTAAAACCAACCCCAAAGTATTCCTTTTGTGCAAATCTCCCAACTATTATAATATTATTATGTCCATTCTACCAACCAAAAAAAGTCCTAACCTGAGAGCGGAGAAGATTTACCCAATTCAACCTCAAGCAAGTGGAGTTTTGAGCAGAAAATTAAAAGAAAAAGAAGGCGTTAAGAAAGTTAATAAAACGACAAGTCAATGGACTATAAAACGAATGGATTCAATTCTTAACTTGTATCGGTAAAGAATGAATCTTGAGCCTAACTCAACATAAAAAACTAGCTTGTAGGGTGATGATTGTCCAAGTTCATATAAGGAGTTCATGTTCTCATTCCATATCTGATGTGGGACTCTTAACACTCCCGCACGTCCAGACTTTGTTAACTGAAGCGTGAATAATATAATTTTGGGGTCCAACATCAGTGAACAAAGAATTAAAATTGGTCTGACTCTGATACCACGTAAAAAATGAATTTTGAGTCTAACTCAATCTCAAAAGCTAACTTGTAGGGTGAGATATAAGGAGTTCATGTTCTCATTCCATATCTGAAATGAGACTCTTAACAGTATCAACATATCTTATCAGAGTTTACCTTATAGTTTTATAGTATAAATATTTTTTGCAGTACTAGGTTACTAACTATATGTTGACATATCTGTATTGCAAAAATCAGTAAACAATAATAACTGAAAAATGAACAGAATCAGTGTTGAAAAAATAAAAAATATTTTTCAGAATATAATCGAGTCACTTAGTTCAAAGTGTGTCCTTAAGAAAATTATTCCCATAACAGTACTCGAGGTTGATGGAATATCCCCACCCAGGATAGAACGATTATCTTACCAGAATAGTAGTACTCCAAATTCAGGTAGCGTCGAACCACTCAACATCAGTGTATCACACATAATTTATTTGCAGAAGAAGAAGAAGTTTGTAGTTCAGAAAATTAGTAAGTAAAATTCTGAGGAAGCAAGTGAATTTATAGCCATGGAAGTAGGGGTGCACAAAAGGTTAAAACCGCATCGGACCGAAAACCCAGATCACTAGGACCGAAGACCGGACCGAAAAATTCGGTCCGGTCTAGGTCATTTTCGGTCCGGTACGATTTTTCGGACCGAATGAATTTGCCCCCACCACTTCTACCAAAGACTCCCACCACTTCTCCCCAAATAGCGTATTGACATATCAAATATAAGTTGTAAATTGATCAAACTTTATATGGTCATAACTTTGCGCTCGAACGTCCGTTTTACCTTCTTTTTTTTGATTTCGCGTATTTTTTCGATACGGGGGTGGGCAAACTGCCAAAGCAATTTGATTCAGCCGATTTCTCCAAAAACGTCCATCTTGCCCCTCAATTTCACTTTTTCCCCAAATCGTTACGTTTTTCCCCTTTTCAAATCTAAATATCTCGCGATGTACAATAGATTTCAACGTAAAAATTTCGTGGTAATGTGTCCGAGAATGTCAATTTCTGTATTGAAAATTCAATTTTAAAAAATACCGACCCTAACCCAATTCAAATTATATATATTATATATTAGGAATTTAGAAAATTAGGAATTATATATATTATAAATTATATATATTATATATATATTATAAATTATATATATTATATATATTAGCAATTATATAATTCAATATATATTAGGAATTATATATATTATAAAAAAAAAATCGATCCGGACCGGATCGGACCGAACCTGGACCGGACCGGACCGAAAACCGAATTCTCAGATCATTAGGACCGAAGACCGGACCGAATTTCTCGATCCGGCTCGGTCCGGTCCGAACAGGTTCGGTCCGGTCCAATTTTTCGGTCCGGACCGACTTTTGTGCAGCCCTAGTTGCAGATGTGGTAAATGAACTCATGGCCGAAGAAACTTGTTTGAAGACTCTAAAGGGGGTGCATACTGCTTCTACCTCCGCCTTGTCTTTACAATTTTTTCATCTACATCAGTCTTTGCAGCTCCTACACACCATTATAAAACATCTTCCATATGTAATTGTAATTATTGCAAGGAATACGGACACTGAAAGAATCAATATCATGTGCTACGAAAGGCGTTAGGTTGGAAGCCTACACAATCAGGACAAGGTTGAAAGTCTACAGGGCAAGATTGGAAGCATCCACAGTCAAAGTCACAAGGACGAAAGACTCTACAACAATATCATAGCGGGCAATAAAAGTCATACTCTGAGGGTCAATCCAGAACTCATATCCACATAATCAGGCTGCCTTTGTGCCCTTTATTGATCACTCAACTTCAGGAACTCATGTGATTCCCAGTACTGATTATGTAGCTGACCAATTTAAGAAGTTCATCGGCTTCCAGCAGTTTTAAAGTAATCCAGTCTTATGCTCTTTCTGCTCCTTCCGATTTATTACCATATATTGGTCCAGGTATTCGTCTTCTTGGATTTTAGACTCTAGAGCTAAAAATCATATGTCTCGTGATTCTTCTGCTTTTATATCTATGTCTTGTGACCCCCATCCACTTCTGTTGTGACTGCTGATAGCACACCTATGTCATTGACAGACATTGATAACATTCATACATCTAATATATCTTTACCTGATGTCTATTGCATTCTCAAATTACATTTGAATCTTGCTGTTGCTGGTCAAATATGTGACTCTGTTGTTTTATTGGCCTTTTTTCCAATTCTTGTTATGTGCAGGATCGAAAATCCAAGAGAGTGATTGGGACATGGCGTAGGAAGGGAAAATGTCTATATGTTTTGAATGAGTTGCATCTTCCTACTCATGCAGCGGCTATGCCTGTTAATTTGTCTTCTTTTTCATTTGACGCCTTCTTCTTTGAAATTTTATTTGTGGCACTATAGACTCGGTCATGTATCAGGCTCTCGCCTAAATTTTATGTGTACTTCTGGTATTCTTGGTGATTTACAATCCGATGATATTTCTGATTGTAGTGGATGTAAACTTGAAAAAAAATTGTTTTGCCTTTTAATATCAGTACTTCTACTTCTTCTGCACCATTTGATCTAGTTCATTATTATGTTTGGGGGCCGGTATCTATCCCTATTAAAGGGGCTCCAGATATTATATTTCTTTTATTGATGATTATACTCATTATTGTTGGGTTTATTTACTGAAACGACGTTATGATCTTGTTCATATTTATACTGAGTTTTAAGCCTATGTGAAAACTCAACATTCTGCCACTATTAAATATTTTTGAGTTGATTTAGGGGGTGAATATACTAGTGGAAATCTTTTTGATATTTTCAAAATTGATGGTATAATACATCAATCTTCTTGTACTGATACCCCACAATAAAATGAGATAGCCGAGAGAAAGCATATACATATTATTGAGACCGCTCAATCTATACTTTTGTCCGCTAGTGTCCCTACCGAATTTGGGGAGAAGCTGTCCTAACATCTGTTTATCTTATTAATAGAATTCCTACCTCTCATAATTCTGGAATTTCTCCGTATGCTAGACTATTTGGCCACACCCCACTGTATTCTCATTTGAGAGTTTTTGGCTCAACATGTTTTGTTTTGCGTCCACATGCAGAGCATACTAAGTTATCCTGTCCCCCGAATGTCGTCAATAGTGGCAAATCACATGAAACCTATATTTACGAATTTCATTACTAGGAGCATTGGTAATCAAGGCATTCCATTTAAATTTTTGGTATGTGCATTTCTCTAATTTCCCCTTCCCTTTCTTTCATAACTTTTTGGTATTTCATTGTTTTCATGTTCATCTCCCCCCTCTTCACCCTAAGAATGAAAAAGAGCAAGGTAAAAACAGGCCTTTAGAACATAGAGAAGGGAAGGGGAAAGCAGGAGAGGTCAGAAGGAACTGCAGCCAAACATCAGCTAGCCAGAAGAGTCAGATTTTTAACAATGCTGGTGTTGAGTGATTTCTAGGAAGACGTGAAGCAAGAACAACTTGTAATTATCAGTAAAGAGTATGTACGAGGAGCCACAATCGCAAACTCACACACAAGAACGAAGTACACCATGCAGATAAATGTCAGAGTTACTGAAAATGGTCTTTCTTAGTTAGTTACTGAAAATGTGTTTATTAAGTTGTTTTGGAATACAAGATACTGAATGTATCTCAGCTCCTCCAGACATCTACATATGATGATACATTCTCCCAAGCTGTGAATCTCAGACACATTTTGCACCTCCGTGGCACTATCCTTATTAGCCAGTGGCTTACAGGAGAAAGTTCATATCCCAGCACTAACACGTTAGTTTGAACTCTATTAGGAGACTTGGGTCCTGTTCACTTCCACACAAATTCCCAATCTCTCTGTATGAAGAAGATAAAATCTGGTTGTTGGCCCCAACTTCCTATTTCTTTATCCAGGATTTTGCAGAAATTTGTTAAAAGAAGATGTAAAACTAATGAAAATCGTCTTTCCTGCATTTTCCATCCAGTGAAACACGGAGCCAGTTTACCAATAAATGAGATGCCAGTTTCACATCAGTTCACCTACCAACGGTGACTTTCCCTGGGCTCCTATTTCCGAGTTCTTTTGCTAGTTTAACTCTCAACAACTTTGCCCACTTGTTATACTTTCACCACCCTAGGTTGACCATTTTGAATTAGCATATCCTAGTTACTCTCCGTCCAGAAAAAAGAATACAGTGCTCAGTTGTAACCTTAAGTGCACACAATCAGATAATAAAAGTCTTCTTATATGTTTATCATCTTCATGTGGTGGGTGGTTTGGGGGGGGGGGGGATACCTTGTGAATGGTGAAGGTTGGCTGCAGGTATTTGAATCCAAGCAAAGGAGCTCGCGAACAACTTGTCACAAACTTCAGCAGCAAACACCGTTCTTTGGGTTCAAAATTCACAAATACCTAAACCACAAGAAATTAGCTATAAATGCTTAATTGTCTTTAACGGTTTATCCATCCACTTTAACACTAGCGAACACATACATATGGTTAGAAAACACAATTCAATAAAAGATTTCTGCTTAAACCAAGTTCCTTAATGTTGAGAGATGTTCTCAAGTAGACAATGATGGATATTCTTAACATAACAAGAAAAAAGAGAAGAGGGGAAATTCATGTATACCTCCCAAAAAAGTTTAATTGTCCGACTCTCTTCTGTGTAACCTCCAGTATAGCGTGTATTTTTCCTTAAATCATCAATGTCAATATCATGGTTTCCGCCTGAAAGTAACTGAATAAATACTTTGGGATTAGCTGAAACATAAGTATCAACATAGGAATGCCTTTTTGACACAAGTGGCTTTCAACTTATCACACGACAAAGAAGTATATGCATTCTATGCAGTTTCTTTATGCCTTTCATTATATTGTCTGCGTGTCATGTCAGATTTAACTTCCTTAATTTTAGAGAAATGTGGAGAACCAGTCAACCAAATAAGATAAAGCAAAAACAAAAAAACGCAGATGTGTTGCCGATACATTCGGCATTTACAAACCAATCCTTGTTTTGACTAAGCAAAGAGATAAGAAGGTCCAAAACTAGTATGGAAAGAATCTCATACCCGATGAGGAATACAGTAACATTCTTTGGATTGATGGTAGGATGACAGAGCAGGTGCATATGTGTGCAAACAAACCAATTAGCAAGCATCCCCCTACCCCCTTCTCTCTCTCTTTTTTGCCCACACATAGAAACTACATACACATGCAAGTATATAAGCATCTGTAATAAAGCACAAGTCGAACTAGAGAGGCATCCACCTCCATTTTGCTAGAAACAATAAAATACAGGGTATGAAATCACAATCTTTATTACATTGGCACAGACATGGTTATGCGTCCAATACAACTGCAGGACTATTCCTTACAAGCATGTTTTGAAGGATCTGCACTCATACCCATATCAGACCTGTTTGACACGATTAAGTTAAGCCAAAGGAAGAGTCCATGTGACATATATTTTGATCTACTGACCACCTCCTAGGTCTAGCTTAACATAAAAAGTTCTGCTAAGATATGCACAAAGGGAATTACCTGATTAAATTCACTTGCATTAAACAACTTTAATCAAGAAGGGGATATAAGGTCCGTCAATCCTTTATAAAATGCATTTGAGAAAGGAGGTATCTGCAATTGAGTGCTTGAAACAATATGTCACTAATACCAGAAAAATTGGCATCTCAATGTAGGAGCACAAGTATCGATACCTGCCGATTTAGTTTAAAATCTGACATTGCATGAACATATTGCAACATGTTCTCTTTTGTTACAGAAATATCCTTGCCACAAAGTTTAAGCTCAATAACAATGAGTCTACCTAATGATTCTTCAGTAACTGCAAAATCCAAAGCGAGGTCTTTGACATCACCATCATAGTGCTGCATAGACCGAAACAAAATATAAATCTTGTGCATAGTTCCATCAAAATTGGATATGGATATGAAGAGAGGTTTGGGGTCGTTGATTAGTTGGTTATGTTAGATTGAAACTTTATAACTGCCCTCATTAGATAATTATCACTGGTATACTTACAAGTGGCGTCTCTATATTCCATATTAATCAAATCGCTACTACATTTCTATCCTTATTTTTTCATATATTATCGGAGCCTTTACGATCTTAGAATAGGCCCCTTCTTTGATTGGTAACGATCATATAAGAGACTTAAGTAACTTTTGCTATGACTGCAGTCCTCTTACTTCCCGCTACAGTTCCAGCAGCAGCAGACATTAATTCCAATGCCTTCTTCGACGAGTGTTCTGGAAACACCACTTGAACTCAAAATCTCTAGGTGCTTTGATTTGAGAACTTGACAAAAAGGAAGAAAGAGCCTTTTAAATGCTGAAAAGGCACTTCAAAGTACAAGTAAAAGAAATTGGAAATGAATGTTGAAGTCTACTTAATTCTCAGCACTAAGTTAAATCTCCTCTATGACCAATCACACCACTTTTCAGCATATAAAGGAAATGAATCCCTGTGAATGCCACCGATGATTTACATTTGTGTTTTTTTTTTCTTTCACAAGAAATATTTCAGAAGAAAAATAAGATTGTTTATGAAAGAAGTAGTCTGGATAGAAACATATATTAGTATAAACATCTTTGTGACCTGTATTTGCTTAAATTTAGGAGAGATAAAGTGCTTAAAGAGCTTTCTTTTTCTTTTGACAATGATAAAGTGCTTAAAGAATTTTTAGAACATTCTGTTCAATGCAAATAGAAAATCTGTTTTTATATCAATGTTGGTTTCAGGCAGATTGAGTTTCCTACCGTTTCAACAACTCTTCTAGAGCAGATCAAAGTGAGTATCAAAAGGAGTAATTAGCTACTCACTTTTACTTGATTTTTACTAGATATTACCAATGAACTTTCGAGAATTGATTAGAAGCATTTATCTTAACATACATCAGATTCCTGTATAACTCAGGATCAAGTGTAGATAATTCATCAAGAAAGCTATAGCGGCCCAACAGCTTTTGCACAAAAACGTGTGAAAAGGAATAATCTAGCAATATTCCTTCATAGAGTGCTTTGCCAACGGTTCTCCCCAAAAACTCAATCATTTGAATTCTATTGTCCAAAAATCTTACAGCTGTATTAGGAATTAGATGTCTATCTGAGGTCAAGGTCTGTGTGAACAGCCCGTACCTTAAAATAGAACCAATTACAAAGACCTCCAGTCATTTCAGAGAGCAAAAAATGAGATGGCTAACTGGATGACTACAAAAGCACAGGCAACTCACTCAGGTGAGAAGGCTATTTTGGCTATTTCTGTCAGGAATTCCTTGGATAACCCACCATAGTCCAGGCCAGCCTCTGGAAGACCAGACTCATTCACAAAAGAGACGTGGATGCTGGACTTTAACATTGATCCTAAGTTATTTAACTGCTGAAATCCATCTTCAACAATATGACCACGACGAATTACTATCTCGACGGTACATGGACCAGGTCCAACAACTTCACCAACCATTTTTCTTGATACTTTATCCATGTTTATGAATTCTCTGAACATCTCAACCCTGCCAAGAACCAGAAATGATTTAGATCACTGCTAGACCGGAAGAAAACAACTGGCAATCTTTGACTTAAAAAGCAAGAAACAGTTGCATGTGTAATTCTGAAATGATGCCTCTGATGCAAGAACTACACATTAGAATTCATGTAAGTCAACATAGCAACATCTCTTTATCTAGAAATCAAAAGAAAATTACTCTTTTCACGATTAAATTGGATTTATGAGACTAACCTCGGTGGTTTGAGCCACAACATGCAACATCATCATATACAGTGGACCAACATATAAGTACAATTCCTAGTTATTACGGAAATACTCAGAAAATTCACACAACCATGTTATATATGTATTTATGCCATTGAAATGTTTAAAAAACAGAGCATAAGTCAGTAATGGTCCTTAATGGCAACAAAAAAAGGAGGTTAATGTATTTATATCTTAGACAAAGTGTCACCACAAAAATCCAACCAAAAACTCAGGAGTAAACTACCTTGATTCATGATAGAAATTTTATACTCCAAGGTGTTTAAGGCAATAAGAGTCAGCACTGAGAAATACTACTGACACAAATCAAATTTGGTGTTGTTGGTGTCATTAGCTTCCTCACTCCAGCAGGGGCTTCAAAAAAATACCTTAAGCGCATATGATGACGTTCAAATGTTAAGGCTTGTTTAAGTGCACAAGTTTCAAACGTCTTCAGTTCTTTCTTAAACTCCCTCCCCAGTCAAACAACAGCACAAAATTTGGGACGGGGAGAGTACCATATATCTTAAGGTGGAAGAGGAAGATTAAAACAAAAATATGAACAAAGAAAGATGAAAGGCACAGAGAGTCGCAGACAAAATCCATGATCTGCCAATGTCAAGCACGGGAAAGGAGCATTTGGATAAACTCTATATGTTGACAATTCTCAGAATAATCTTAAAGGTAAATCAATGATGAATTGTTACAATGTATGATGAGTTTTTTATGTCAAAACTACCTTTCTTCAAATGGGAAGATGTGTGGGATAACAATAATGATGGAGCCCATGCTCAGAGAGGTTGAGGCATCATCACCGTTTGAAGTAGCTGATAAAACTTCATGAGTCCTAGCAGCTACAGCAATGGGCGGCCGATTATTTCTACCTGGTGAAAGCTACACAGTAGGAGGGCAAAATTGGTGCCTTCAATCTCTTTCATACAATAAATGAAGACATTTGATAGCAGAACCTGTCAGAGGTCTACTTTTAGGACCATATTGTGCGACATTGTATTATAAACCAATGTATTTAGCACCGACACAATTTTCTGTTGCTAGTCCAATGTAAAGGGAACCTACATTCACGCAACTCTTACTTTCAGCCTTTCAGGACATATTAATATCATTCTAATGACATTGGGAAAACAAATAATGCACGAAATCGTGAAGAAAAAGAAATCTGACCTGTTTCTCATAGAACTCCTGGTCATCAAGAACTAACAACAAGTGTGAATAACTAGCACAAAACAGATGTAGAAGACAAGACAAATCTTTTGATATGCCATCAGGACCCTGCCTTAGCAGTTCAATGTCCCACATATCAGAATAATGCTTGTTAATGTGCACTGTATTTGATTTTCCATCAGGCAGATCCACTTTGAACTCACTTTGTGATTTCCCAGTTATCTTTTGAAATACGCTAGCCCATTTGCTGCCTATATCTTTAGAAGAATGCTTTTGCTTTCTCTCAGAGACTTCAAGAATCTTGTTTTCATAAATTGTACTTTCACCCAAATATTTGCCCTTACCAACAAGATTCTTTCCTGGAAAAAGTGATTCTTCGAGGGTTCCCCACAGGTTAGACAGAAACCCAGGAGTAAAAGATAGCATGTTGAGAACTGGCATTGCCCCTAGCACCGGATTCAAAATAGAAAATATTATGAGCATCCATGAATAGTAGTAAGCAACATCAAGAAATTCACAGCTCCCAGAAGATTCTGCTCTGCATGAAGGTAGACTTTCAGCTCTCTGAATGAGACCATCTTTCTCCAACACCAAAAGTTCCATCAGATGCCTCTGCAGGCAAACAGGATTAAAGAGGTCCATATACGACATCTTCAAGGATCCAAAAGTTTTCACGGCTTCAACAGAATTTCCGTCACCTTGAACTTCTTGATTCTCCTTTCTCACCCATCCAGCCCTTTCAATCTGAGCCAATAATTCCTCCGCCAGCGTAATCACTACACGGACATAGGATTGACGGTCTAAACCAGACACTAACTTTCCAGAATCTAAGATGTTGCTTTCACTGCCTGTAGCAAGGTATATAAAATTTCCAAGAGCCCAACCAACTGGTGGCATCACCCTGTTGTGAGAAGAACTTGTCATCTGATCCATATTTGACATATCCTTTAGAATTTGCTCATTTGACATCTGCCATCACCTGTCACAGTTTGATCAGTCCCTTCGTATACTATCTCCATAATTGCACTAGAAATAAGGTAATATACGGATGCTAATTCAACTCTGGAAAGGTATCAATATAGTAATTTGCACAAACTAAATGTTGATATAGAGATGATCACCAAAATGAAATTTGGTAAGTGTTAATGCAGGCTGCCTCAGCAATTTATGGGAAATTACAGTCAAATGTCCAGCTTTTATGTAAGATAAAATTATGTCAACAAACTACAGTATCAAGGATTACTAAGAGTGTACAAAATAATTTGTGATTCACTCCTTTAAGTATGTAAGTTTTATTAAGAACAAAGTAACAAAAATATGTAAGGGGCCTATAACTTTCAGTACAATATCAAAACCATTTACATCATTTATACTACACTACAAAAAATCATGATGCAAGCTCTATCCAAAAGATAAAGGAACTGTTTAGTGCTCTACTGTTTTTGGTGTAAAAAAACAATGTCTAGAAAACATAGAATCTATCTTTGATGTCCTAGATTACATTTAGCAAGCTTTTAGATCTTCCTTTTGTAATCCCTTTTGTGATCTGGATACAAACACAGCTTGTGTAAGTATCCTTTCGATATAAATATAAACTGGTTACCATTTTCAAAAAAAAAATGATGCAAGCATCTAAGCAGAACAAAATATAAGGCTTTGTCAAAACACCTATGGTTCCTTCCCATCCAAATTGTCCAAATTGACAGTAAGGGATAATTCTCCATATATTGCTTTGGTTATTATTTATCCTTTGTCTCTTGCAACGGTTTACTGCAGCTTATATATTGTCAAACTTCGCCCATAATCCCCCAAAACAAGCTTACAAACATGCACGGTATCTGTCATATATTTACGATCCAAGAGTATGTGTTCACAGATTCAGAACATTTTTTGCAGCAGTAATAACCTCTGCTGCACAAGTGGAATCCCTTATTGGAGGGATAGCACTGCACGAAGCATGTGACAACCTACAGAGGAGGGGTTCCACTTTTGCAGCAGATGATAGGATGGATGGCATCTGTTTGCATAAGTGGAACCCCCTTTTACTAGGTTATTCCGTGTTAAGTATGATTCATGTCCTACACATCCAAAAGAATCCACCTACGGAGGTTCTCTGAGCCTCCAAATCCATCTTCCATGGCCACTGAGATAGCTCTCCAGAATCTTTCTGCAGCAGCAAGTCATAGCATGACTTCACTGAAAAAAGCTCATCATTCTTGATAAACCACTGAATGAGTCAGGTAATCGTCCACTGGCACCGCTCCCTCTTATTTAACGGGCAGAAAACTAATACTATCCAGTTTTTTTGTCTTGAACATTTCTTCTAATAAAATACTCAATTGCAGTTTCCTTTTTAAATCCTCTGCAATAGTACAATCTTTGTCACAGCCAAGATTGTACAAATTCGCAAATTGGACCCTCATTTTCTAGCCATCCGTCCCACCACAGCCTTGTTCTTCAGCCATTTTCCACCTATAATCTCACCATCTCTTCAAATTCCTAACCACACATTTCTGATTTGCTTCAAGATTGCAACTCCATAGGAAGCTATGACTATATTATTGCACCCTTGTCAAATCGTTCCATATCTACCTTCAATTACATAGATCACCCTTTGTCGATAGAACCATATCAGTTGAGACTTCAAATATCTATTTGACAAGCATATGGTAATGGGTTTACTTCTTCATTTTCTTTTTTTTGGGGGGGGGGGGGGGACCACTATCTATATTTGTTATCCATCATACTATGAGCATGAAGTGCCAAGCTTATAGAAATCACCCAATGGTCCAACTGATCAATGCTTCTCGTAGAACATGGTGAAATATAAACTGATCATCAAACATGTCGTTAGCATTTTACAAGCACAGAAAAATTCTACTAAAGTAACATATTTGTTTGAGTTTCCTACCTGAACTAGAGAATTTTCTAGCTAAACTGTCACCAACTAGTTAGTAAATCACACCTCAACTATCAATTGTTCACTTTTCCTACCTGTGTAGCAGTCTAGGGTTGTTACAAGGTTGAAAATGATAAGAAGAGAGAGAGAGTAAGAGAAAGAGAAAGAGAAGACGATATATATTTCTGGATAAAAACCTAATACAAGTTAAGGCAACCTTATATAGTTGTCCTTAATGTTCAGTTACAAACTTCAAGGACTAAGTAGCAAAACGTCAATAACATAACATAAGGACTAACTTGTCCTAATATAAACTTAAAGGGCAAATATCTATATCTAAAAAAGTAGTCACAAATAATGAATTGTGACACTCCACTCCTCTTGAAAAACAGCTTGAATTCCTCGCCTTTGCAATTGATTTCAAACTTCAAAACTCAGCAATCTCTGAAAATTGTGACTTAATAAAATTGTAATCCTCCCAAGTTGCCTCTTCTGGCAGCAAATTTTCCCACTGAACTAGGATCTGTGTTGTTGGTTTGTTTCCCCTCTTGACTAGCCTACTGTCTAATATCGCAGCAGGTTCCACCAAGGGTTGGCCTTCAGCTGAACAGTATGGAGGATCAACTGTGGGTGTAATATGTTCCCCTACGTTCTTCTTAAGTTGAGAGATATGAAAAACAAGATGAATCCTGGCTGTTGCAGGTAAGGCCAATTTGTATGCTACAGCCCCCACCTTTTGGATGATCTGGTAAGGTTCATAAAACCTTGAAGCCAGCTTGACACTTCTCCTTATAGCAATAGAAGTTTGCCTATAAGGTTGTAACTTTAGAAAAAAACAATTACCCACTGCAAACTCCCTTTCTGTCATCTTTTTATCCTCATTAGTCTTCATTCTGTTATGAGCTCTCATCAAGTTTTCCTTCAGTACTTTAGACATCATTTGTCTTTCTTGCAATATTTGATCAACAATATCTAGCTTAGTTTGAGTTATGAGTTCGAAATTAATTTGGGGAGGTTCATAGCCATACAACACCTTAAAAGGGCTCATCTTAAGGGAGGTGTGGTAGTTACTATTATACCAGAACTCTGCTTGAGATAACCACTTATGCCAGTTCTGTGGTTTGTGACTGATCATACATCTTAAATAGTCCTCCAAGCACCCGTTTAACCTCTCCATCTGTTTGTGGATGGTATGTTGTACTGAAGCATAGCTGGACTTGTAGCAGCCTAAAGGTTTCCTTCCAGAAGTTGCTCACAAAGATCTTGTCTCTATCAGATACTATACTCTTAGGCAACCCATGTAGTTTATAAATATTATCCATGAAAACTCTTACACCTGCCCAACAGTGAAGGGATGAGTAAGGCCCAGAAAATGGGCATATTTACTATATCTGTCCACTATTACTAAGATAGTGTCCTTATTTTCTGATTTGGGCAGCCCTTCAATAAAGTCCATTGAAATGTGTTCCCAGGCTCATGTAGAAATGGGTAGTGGTTGCAACAATCCAGGATAGGCTACCTGTTCTACCTTACACCTTTGGCACACTTCACAATTTTTTACCACTTCTTTAATCTGCTCTACCATTTCAGGCCAGTAGAATATTATCTTAAGCCTCTCATATAACCTGTGCTCACGAGTGTCCTCCTGCCGAGCAATGCACATTCTTGATCAACTGCTCTCTGAGATCTCTATGTTGCCCCACCCAGGCCCTGCCTTTGTATCTTAGTATTCCCTGTTGTAGTGACACAGTAGAATCAGTGTTAGTTCCTATAATGGTGAATGCTTGTATGACACCTGCCCCTTATAGCTTTCTACAATCTCTTCAATCCATCTAGGTTGTATCTGTGTGAGGACTGGCAATGTGCCTGACTTTGAGGCTTTCTTGACAATGCATCAGCTACTACATTTTCCACCCCTTTTTTATATTGTATATCATAGCTTAAACCCATCAGTTTAGTGAGGCCTTTGTGTTGTAAGGAGGTAGTAATTTTCTGGTCTTGTAAGAATTTCAAGCTAAAGTGGTCAGTTTTGATGATGAAATGATGGGGGTGCAAGTAGTGTCTCCACCTATCTACAACATGTAATAAGGCTACCAACTCTTTTTTCATAAGTTGATAATCCTTGGTGTTTTAGACTCAAAACCTGACTTAAGTAGGCCAGGGGTCTTTTCTCTTGCATCAGAACAGCTCCAATTCTATGGTTAGAAGCATCCACTTCAACAACAAATGGCTTAGAAAAGTCTGGCAGGGCCAATACTGGGGTGCTAGACATAGCTTCCTTTAGCTGGTTAAAGGCAGCTTCAGCTTCTCCATTCCACCCAAACTCCCCTTTCTTAAGTAGGTTTGTCAATGGCTTGCTCATGTGTGCATAATCCTTGACAAACTTCCTGTAATACCCTGTCAGTCCCAAGAATCCCCTCAATTCCTTCACTGTCTTAGGGGTTGGCCAGTCTACCATAGCAACCACTTTATTAGGATCAGTACTTACCCCTCTACTAGTGATTATGTGTTCCAGATATTCCACTTGTGATTTCCCAAAGTCACATTTACTCATTTTAGCAAATAACTGATTTCCTTTTAATAACTGGAAAACCACCTCTAAATGTAACAAGTATTATGTCATGGTATTGCTGTAGATCAGAATGTCATCAAAGAAGACTAGGATGAATTTCCTCAGTTGTTTCTTGAAAACTTGATTCATGAGAGACTGGAAGGTAGCTGGTGCATTGGTTAACCCAAAAGGCATGACTCTGAATTCCCATAGGCCATGATGTGTCCTGAAAGTTATTTTGTGCTCATCACCTTCTTTCATCCTTACTTGATGATACCCTGCCCTCAAATCAATCTTTGAAAATACATTGGCCCCAAAGAGTTCATCTAACAAGTCATCAATCATAGGTATGGGTACTTATTTTTTATAGTGAGACTGTTCAGCTTTCTATAATCAACACACAATCTCCAAGTTGAATATTTCTTTTTGACTAACAGGGCAGGAGAAGCATAAGGAGATTGGTTGGGTGTGACAGTGACAAATTTAAGCATTTCAGCAACAATAGATTCTACGGCATTCTTTTGGTCATACAAATATTTGTAGGGTCTTAAATTGAAGGGTTGGGCTCCAGGGATCAAGGTTATCCTATGATCACAATCCCTCTTTGGTGGTATTTCAGTGGGTTCTTGGAAGATATGGTGATACTTTTGTAATAACTGGTTGATGTCTGGGTGTATTGTGGGTACTCCTTTGCTGTCTGTCTCCACTTGTATTCTACTAAGTTCAGCTATCACTTCACAGGTTCCACAGTCCAGCAACCTTCTCAACCCTTCAGGCTCTATTGTGTCTAACTTAGAGTCATTCCTTTCACCTTGTAATGTAATTAACTTTCCTTTGATAATAAAGCTAATACTATGAGGCCTTGTATGCAATATCACTGGAGCAACCTGATATATCCAGTCCATCCCCAAAATCATGTCACACCTTCAGCAATCTCATTCTAAATGTAAATAATTCCTCTTGCATTCTCCATTCAAAAACAGGACTTTCTTTGTAGCAAACCATCATCTGGTCATTAGCTACCCTTACTTTCATGGGTAGATCCACTATCTATCAGTATTATCATAGGTATCTTCCCTGCATACCCCTTAATTTTGATAGTGGACACTTGGTCTTTGGATGAACTTAACCCCAGTATTGCATTCAGGGACACCACAACTTGCTCTTCATTGGCTTCTTCTAGTGTCTCACCCACATCCACAAATTCTTCATTGTGATCTTCCTCCCCTTCTACTTCTTGTCCCTCCATGGCAAGTATACCCCTTGTCTTACATTGGTGCGCTGGAGTATACCTCTCTTTACATCTATAACATAACCCTTGCTCTCTTAATGCTTCCAAGTGTGGGGGTAGGGTGTTAGGCTTAAACAGGTTCTTGACTGGTAGTTTCTGATTGGGATAGATAATTTTGTGGGGAGTAAGAAGGTTGTACTGTGGTGCTAGTTTGTGGGTAATATGTGGTTGGTTCTTTTGGTTGATGTTGGTTATAAGTTTTGGATTTTGATAATGGTATTTTGGGGTGATGAGTGGGGTGAAAGCTTTGAAGGATTCTTCATATAGTTTGGCTATTTCATATGCATCCAAAACAGTATAAGGGTTGGCTAGTTTAACTAATGGTTTGATTTCTGGTTTAAGCCCACTAATGAAGCTAGCAACATAGTGTGCTTCATTTAATAAGGGGTTTAGGATGGACATGTGGCTGATTAACTCATCAAATCTATTTTAGTACTGGTCTATGGTACCCTGTTGTGTAAGTTTATTGAATTCCTCCACAATGTCTTGATTTTTCAAGTTCTCAAATCTCCTACAAACTTCATAACAGAACTTGCTCCATGAAACACTTTCTTTAAGATGAGCTGAATACCCATCTAGCCAAAGATCCACCCTGTCTCCAATATGCATCGATGCGTAGTGTAGTTTCTCATTTTCAGGGATATCATACAACTCGAAAAACTTTTCACACCTCCTTAACCAGCTTCTCAGGTTATCTCCATCAAATTCAGGGAAGTTGATTTTGGGTTTCAAAGTTCTGGGGTTATTATAGTTTCCTGGTGTATGTACGATAGTTCCGGGTATGGTGGGTGGTGAGTTGGAGTACATAGGGTTTCTGAAGATTGGGGGACTTGTCAATAAGGGTGCTGGGGGAAATGTGAAGCCTCTACCCACACTCTGACTCGACGACGCATATTGATTAGAGTAAGAAATAGGGGTTTTGCTACGCTGAAGGATATTCAAATTCAGCTGTCGGAGGAATGAGTTGCAAGTTGATTGGAATTGACCCAATCGCGATGTTTGCCTGAGTTGTAGCAGGGTTTGCTGCTGGAGTCGCTGGTGTTGACCCTCCCGATTGAATGACATTCAAACTCGCCATAATGAGTTCAAACTTTCGATTGGCTTCGCAATTTTCGTCCAGTAGCTTTTGTTCTAAGTTTTCTAGTCTTTTGCCTGTACTCGATTCGATTTCTTCAAGCTTCTTACTCGTGTCCTCGGCTAATACTGTTAGCTGCGTCTTGAGCATTCGAATCTCATCGTGTATGTTTTGTATCTCCGACGAGATGCTAATTCCCGGCATCGAATCGGCTCTTGATACCATTTGTAACAGTCTAGGGCTGTTACAAGGTTGAAAATGATAAGAACAGAGAGAGAGTAAGAGAAAGAGAAGACGATATATATTTCTGGATAAAAACATAATACAAGTTAAGACAACCTTATATAGTTGTCCTTAATGTTCAGTTACAAACTTCAAGGACTAAGTAGCAAAACGTCAATAACATAACATAAGGACTAACTTGTCCTAATATAAACTTAAAGGGCAAATATCTATATATAAAAAAGTAGTCACAAATAATGAATTGTGACAACCTGATAGTTGAGGTAACCCTTAACACTATACATTATTGCAAATTAAAGCCATACTACTCAATCAAACAGTGTAAACTGATCATAACTATGTAATCTTCTTATTTTTCAAAAGAAATAATCTACTTAAGCTAATAAACTCGAATTACTGACCTGAATTAAGCGCGCAGCAGCAGTAGCTCGCCGAGTAAAATTCCTCAACGCTCTCTCCTGAGAAATTTTCTCCAAAAGTACATCTCTCGAAATCTCCTTCGCACCTGCGCCTCGTAATGAAACCTAATCAAAACAAAACAAAATTCAATCAAATTCTCAAAATTCGCACTCAATATTATGCAAAAAAAAAAACGATCAATTTGATCAAATTCACCAAATAAGATAACAATTAGCAACAATAATGATGATGATTACCTGATGTTTTCGAGATTCGCTCATGGTTAAGATTATGTGATTGAGAGAACATGGGGATATGGTAATTTGGTTTTTAACGGGCTTAATTATTGACCCGATTGAAAAATAGAAAGCACCATTATTGAAGAATGAGTATACATAATGATATACGTAACTAATTATAATTTATAAGGTTGCGGAAGTTAACAAGCTTGGCGTTTTACAGATGGTCAAATCAAACAAAGGGGCAAATAAGCTTTTCACTAATGTTTCGGACCTATCAGAGTTTCATTTTTTTTAGTTTTACTCGTGAATATCAAGCACATTTTAAGTAAAAAAATTCTGCGAATTAAAATAGTACACTCTCATCGCGTCCGGTCACCGCACTGTAAGAAAGACTGAAAGAAGAGCACACGCGGCCTTCACAACAAAAAAAAAAAAAAAAAAAAAAAACTTTCCATTTGATGTACCGCAAGCAGAAATGCCAGAAGAGAAATACGACCGCAAGGTCACGAGTTCGATCCTCGCATAAACCTTCTTTGAGCTCGTCACACATGACTTGCCAAGTGTGGTTTACATGGTGACGTGGTTTGCGGTGCTACCGCCGTCCGGTTTACTGCGCGCACTCGAAAGAGTAGGGCTGCGGGTTCCTTCGTCAAAAAAAAAAAAAAAAAAAAAAAAAAACTTTCCATTTGATGTGTATAACAACGAGTGTGCTATTTTAATTGATATTCTCTCTCAATTTAAGTATCTTAGTTTGTCTTAAGTATTGATATTCTCTCTCAATTTAAGTATCTTAGTTTGTCTTAAGTATAATTCATATCTAACGTGTCAGATCCACGTGTTCATGAACACGTATACAAATTCAACTGCACCATTTTACGGGTAAACAGATACAACAATTGATAAAATTTTAAATATAACTTATTCGTTTTCAACAGCTCCTTACTCATTTTGGGTACTCAGTGTATACCAATTTAGTGCATGTTTGGATTGGCTTTTAGGTACCCAGAATCAATTCTTGTACCTACTTTCGTGAAAATCAGAAAATTGACATATTTGGCTGACCAAAATCAATTCTGCCAGAATCAATTATGGCCTCCAGAATTAATTAGCTTCTGGCAGAATCAATTTTGTCATTTATTTCAATTTGAATTTTACCCTTTTCTTTTCATCAACCACTATATCCGCTTTCATTACACTCTTTAAATATCTAGAAATAATTACAAAAAAAAATCAAATATACAACTTTCATTACTCTCTTTAAATATCTATAAATAATTACTAAAAAAATGAAACATAACTCATTCGTAATTGCAATTACCTCAACGAGGTTTGGGACAAACAACGTGAATCATAGAATTAGTGCCACAATTCATCATTAGGAATTAATCGTCATCAAGAAAATAATATCGGGACATGACTCTTGAAGGTGGTATGTGGTGATGGAAAACTAAATAATTCTCCTTAATCTACTTACCTCGTTTGGTAATACATCTTCTTTAAAAAATACAACTTATCTTCATTTTAATAAAATATAATTGCAGGAATCAACATTAAATTATTAAATATCAACTTTTATAGAAGTTATACTTTAAAAAATGAAAAATATTGTCGTAATTAATGAATCAACATTAATTCATATATATTTTATGATAATATTAATTTTTTTTTTCATAAGTGAGGATTAATATAGTTGATCCTATTTATTTAGAATTGAGGGGTAGTTATTATTGTTATGTTAAATTTAGCGTGTTAATAATGAATTCTTATTATGAGTTTCAAAATAATTATGATATTATAATATTTATATTTAAGTACTATATTGCACTTTAAATTCTATTATCTATTTGTAATTTTTATTTACATACTTTTATTTTTTAGTAATTTTTATTTATATATATTGACTAAATGTCAATTTTGGTAATTATACATTCAAAAACAATTTTGATCAAAACTATCCAAACATAAATCAATTATAACAATCATTTTTACATTGTTGCACCAAACCAAAATCACTTATGTCAGAATCAATTATATCAGAAATAATTCTGCAAGAATCAATTCTGCCCACAGCTAATCCAAACATAGCCTTAGGAACTTATTGTTATGGTCATTTTTGTTTGTTATAGTTTTTTCTCTACGCTCGTATATATTAACTGAATTTTCTATTTTCCTTTTCTCTTAGATAAAATAAAATACAATTTTAATCGAACACATGACTAAAGAGTCATGAATATCACTAGAGAATCATAAATACAAAGTTCACACATTTGCTTAAACTTACGGACAAAATCATTAGTAGGGAGTATTGCTTATATGTTACTTGATTTTCATTTTTGAAGTATTTAAGCATGACTCGAGGTGATGGTATATCAATCTTAACTCTATTGGAGCAATACTTATTCGGCAGTTTTACGTTTGTTATGGACTTACGGCCCAATTTAGAGAAATAACAGTCCATTCACATACACTTATAACAAATGGAATACATTCTAAAAATTTAACAAATAAACTCAGATATTCAATAAAAAACAACAAATACGCTAAATAAAATGCTCACTGGAAGCTCATATCTGGAGCTTCGACGGGCAGTGAGTCACGATAGAGTTTATTGCTATCAAATCTGGAGGCACCGACATAACAGTTCCAAGTCACGACGGAGTCCATTACGACGTTTTATTTTTTCCATAGTTGGTCTTGTGGCGAACTGGTGTTAGCGATATTTCGAATGCTCACGCAAACGCACACATCGTTCACAAGTAATATAGTCTGTAAGACATAATATTGTCCACAGAGACTGGTTTCTAAGTACCGTTCATCTATTTTATGTTATCTATTTGACAACCGATATTTGATTTGGGGTTTTTGTTTAACTACTAGAATAATTGTAAGAATTAATTAAACTAATTAAGTTGTAATCAGATTATGAAGGAATTATGGCTTTCAATTTCCTCAACTATCCACTCTATTCAATCCTTAATGCGACTAGAATGACTCTTCTTCTTCGTTAAGATAGCGGTTAACTAGACTGTCTTATATTCCGGTTAGGATATATAATCACTCAACTCCAGTGTATAACCCTTCTATATTTCTATGATAGGATTTGCTACATAAGAGGATTAAGAACAGTAACCTATTATGCTACACAAGTATCGGGGTACTTTCGTCAGCGATTTTAACTTATGTCTATTCAATTACAGCATATCCAAATCTCTCCTCTCGGTTCTTGATTCGAAATCGCTTTATTATGATAATTAGTAATCAATTAACTATCAAACATTCAAAACAATTACTGAATAGATCTTAATCTAAGTGAAGAAGAAATCAACTAGTGCATTAAATCATGAAATAGAGTTTCAAGTGAATCCAAAGGAAAGCCATAATAAAGCGTTTAGTTCCTAGCCATAGACATGCTAAGAACTAACACAATATCCATACATAAACTGAATTAAAAAATGAAAGAAAGAAAATTACGTAGAACAAAGTCTCCAATTCTCGCTCTCAATCCGCCTTGTGTTGTGTTGTGTTGTAGAATGACCAACTCCCATCATTAAACTAATCCATAGGGCTTAAATATGTTGCAAATTCGTGCCCTATGAACCCTTCTGCCCTTGGCCAATTCTAACTCGGATCTGACATTTCGCGTCTCGGCACCGCGGTCCTGCGACCTCTCTGATCTTCTAGCACCGCGGTTCTACATGATGGCACCGCGGTGTTGAAACTCCTGATTCGGCGTTTTCCAGCGTTTTTCCCTGCTTCATGTTCCATTCCTTCACCTGGCATCATAACACAACAAAAATATCAAAAGTGAGACTGTTCTAATTAAACTAAATTGCATAATTTAAAACTTGGGTTGCCACCCAAGTAACGTTGTCTTTAACGTCTTGTAGCCGGACGCAAGTTTCTTATCAAAAAGTTATTGGGGTAATTTAACCCCACAACCTATCCACTTCATAATCATCCTCATCTTTCTCATTCTATTTTTCTTTTTCACAAGAGGGAGTTCAGTAGAACTTACCTGTTCGACAACTTTCATCTCATCAATTTTCGTTTTAGCTTTTAAACTAGCCTGTGGTTTAACAACTGTCGAAATGATCTCCCTGGCTTGGGCCGATGTTGGCTGAATTGTTGTGTCATCCGTGCTTACTGTGAAGCACTTGTTGGTGGCCTGAGATTCGATGGTGAATTTAAACACCTTGAAGACCATATCTTCTTCCTAGACCCTCAATCTCAGTTTTTTCTTCTCTACATCAATTAAAGCTTTTCCCGTTGCAAGGAAGGGTCTCCCCAAACTGATGGGTATCTCATCATATTCCTCCAGGTCCAGAATGAGGAAGTCTGTTGAGAAGAAGAAATTTCCTACCTAGACAAGCACATCTTCTATTATGCCTCTGGGGTGCACTATTGTCACGACCTGACCCCGGGCCGCGACTGGTGCCCTACTCCGCACCCTTTCTGTATACATCGAGAATAGCAATGAACATACACCACACATAAACATGTTTAGACAATAAACATCACAGGCTAGCCGATAAGGCCGTCTTCCATAAAATATACATAACCAAAAGTAAAACAGTACAACTTTGTTCTTACAGCCCACACCAAAAATGTGACTACTGCACTTAGAATAACAACTGGTGGGACAGGCTCACCATACCCCGAATGTACATAATATCTACAACATCGTGGAAAATCGTACTAAAAGACAAGCCTCCGAGAAATGGAGCTTCGACACTGATCATCGATCCTAAGAATGAGGATCCACCACCGCTAGCCCTACCAAGCAGATTTAACGCAGCCGAGAAGGGGTCGACACAATATGTACTAAGTATGTAAAACTGGAAAATACTGTAATTACATCATAAGTCTAAAACAAAGCCGGAGACATGTATTATAATCAAATTACAGTACATTGTGCCTTACTAACAATGAGAGTAAATAAGAGTATACTTACTACATAAAAATAGGAGGCTCACGATCAAAGCAGGACCACCCGCCCGCAGTATCATTAAGCAATCCTACTCCTGGGACTATTTCACCTGCAAGGGTCGTGTGGACCCGCATGAGGTATTCCTCGCATAGACTGTATCCGACCGCATAGGTCGTGTAGACCCGCATGAGGTATTCCTCGCATAGGACTGGTCTGCCCCGCATGAGACTATTTCACCCGCATAAGCCCTTACGGACCCGCATGAGGTATTCCTCGCATCATGGGTAGCAAATCCATGGAATATGCAAATGCCACAAACCCGGGGAATGGCCCCGTAATGAATAATATACCACTAGCACAAACCGGCTATCATACATAACATAAGCACTACCAGCTTATCATATATAACATAAGCACTACCGGCTTATCATACAATATATAAGCAAGTTAAGAAATCCCCTAACTTCTTATTAGTCTTGTTCATATACACTCTCATTTTAGTTTACTTAAGGCACTAACATGTCTTAATAAAAAGAATCCGGGAATTTAACCCACAGTACTACATACTTCTACTCTTTTAAAAAAATGACTCATTTTCATATAAAACTTCCAAGATACTAATAACCGTAGCATCAAGTCACAACTACTTTTCAAGACAAGTCACAATACCTTTTAGAAATATAATTAGGCTTCTAAATCAAGTGACTCCTTTTCTTTTAAAACTTTAGGCAATTGATGCCTTAAAATCAATTTGCCTTTCACAAATTCAAGTCATTTATCCTTACTTATTTTACTTAGAGTAAATCTCGCTTTTTAACTTTCCATAAAGCTAATATAACCAACTTCTCATAAAGTCGTTATATTAATCTTTATACATTAGTCAATTACATTTTCCTATATCCAAGGGACTTATACGTTTAAAACGAAACAAGTATCATATACTTTAAAACGCTTCAAGTCCCTTAACTTAGAAAAACTAAGACATCCTTACTACTTTTAGACAAATGAGTTAATTCCCTAACTCAACCGACTTGGACATTCTTATAACAAGTAAAGGATATCAAAGTCTCAGACGCTCACCGTGCATCAGATAGTACAACTATTCATGCTCAAGAGATAGGAAAGTTTCACATACCTCTTCGGGTCAATCCACTCGCTAAGTCCAATATACCGCACGTAGTATGTCAACCTATAATGACCATAATACGTCTATAAACTTCTTACTTCAAACGCAGAATATTATAAGTGCAAAGTCACTAAATTCTACGGAAAATCGGACAGCACTTCCTTTGTTTCTACATACTTTACCACTTTTTTCAAGGCCCGAATTCAATAACCAAACACGCCACATTTAAGGCTCAACACATTAATCAGTCAAAGGGGATTATACGCCTTACCAGACGTATAAAATTCTGCCCCACAATTCATATAAAACAGTCCAATACTAACGGTCATTTTCGACTACAAAGTATAACCACAATAAATCTTTTTCATCCATAATGTCGTCTTCGCATGTCATATAGTCGCAACCAACTTCAACAACTATAATCTTTCATTTAAATAACCTGCGACAAATATAACTATCGATTCCTTTGTATTTCAATTTCAAATGGCTTCCAATATCCATAATACTTATAAATCTTTAATACATGATTCACGTGGTCAAAACCAACTATAACAAGTATTGTAATTTATTTCCAAGAGAAGAGGGAATTTTTACCTTTTGGATTAGCCCACTAAAGTCCCTTTTCTTCAAATCCTTTCCCGTCAAACTCGTCCACGCGAGCTTTCTACAAGTTTACCAACACTTTGCCTTCTTGTCGCCGCTCCAACAATTTCACTGGCTAGGTTTTCTTCAAATTTCTAGAGAGAAAAGGGAGAGGAGTTCTTAGGATGGTTCCAAGATAAAATGACCAAGTCTTTCAAGACTTGGTCCTAAAATAGGCCCCTTTCTTGGTCAAAAAGATGGGAGGGACACTTGTCACCCTCCCATAGGTTTTTTTGAAAATATCCCCTGTTTTTCTCCTCTTTCCGCGGAAAAATCCCGCCTTGGCGCCATGCCTCGCAGCCGGCGCGCGACCTGCAGCCGGTGCCGCGGCGCTGCAACCTCAGAGAATTTCAGGACTTACGGCGCTGCTCGCAGACGGCCGGCCGCGACGCCGATCGAATACCTTTTCTCTGCGTCTGCCCACTGAACTTCTAACGCTCATACCTTTCTGCCCCGATGTCCTACCGGCGAACGGTTTGTTGCGTTGGAAACTAGACTCAACAAACTTTATGTTAGGCTTTTTAAACACCTTAAAAACTCTTAATACTTGGGGTATGTAGTACTTCAAAGTTGACTCAGAATCTGCCCAAAACATGTTAGCCAACTTATCTTTCACTTTCGAATCTTAATTCCCTTCGTACGTTCTTATCTTATTCTCCTCGAATTTACGGGGTGTAACATTCTCCCCCCCCCCCCCCCTTAGAAACATTCGTCCTCGAATGTTCTTTTGGAGTCAAACTTATAGATAGCGACATAGTCTCCCTTTTCACCCTCTACATAACAATAATGCCACACGTGGCCACATAATAGCACTTTAAGTAAAATACTTTAATTAAAACTTGACAAGTAAGGGAAAATGAATTACCTGAAGGTGTAGGGAATAAGTAAGGATACTTCCTCAACATGTCCTCCTCCGCTTTCCAAGTCATCTTCTCCCTGTTATCGTTCCTCCACAAGACCTTGACGGAAACCACACCTCGTCCGCGATGACCGACCGCGATCGAGTATCGCTATGGGACTCTCCTCATACGATAACCCCTCTGTCACCTGGACCTTACTAGCTGGGAAAACTCTCGATGGATCTCTGATACACTTCCGCAACATAGAAACATGGAAGACCGGATGTACCGCCTCTAACTCTGATGGCAGATCCAATTCATAGGCAACCTTGCCTACTCTACGGATGATCTGGTAGGGCCCAATATACCTTGGGCTAAGTTTCTCATTCTTTCCGAATCTCATCACACCCTTCATGGGCGATACCTTCAAGAAGACCCAATCGTCTACCTGAAACTCCAAATGTCGACGCCGATTATCCGCATAAGACTTTTGCTGACTCTGAGCTGCTAACAGTCTCTCCTGGATAAGCTTTACCTTATCCACAGCCTGCTGAATCAAGTCTGGGCCAACTAACTGCACCTCGCCCACGTCGAACCAACCAATCGGCGACCTACATTTCCGCCCATACAAAGCCTCGTATGGTGCCATCTGTATACTAGAATGGTAGCTGTTGTTATAAGCAAACTCCACAAGAGGCAAATGATCCTCCCAGCTACCCATGAAATCAATCACACAGGCTCGCAGCATATCCTCAAGTGTCTGGATAGTACTGTCATGACCCGACATCGGGCCCGTGACTGGTGCCTTACCCCGGGCACCCTAGTGATACAACATCAGAGAAAACCAGCGGAAGTAAACTCATAAACATGAAACAATATAAAATAAGAAACAGGCTAACCCAAAAATGGTTACCTTTCGGTAACTATATATAACAAAAACTAAACAGTTACATCCTTTACAAAACCCAATTTACAACAGGACTACAGACCTCTAAGAGTTTGTAACAACTATGACGGGACAGGGCCCCGTCATACCCCCGAATGTACATGAGTCTACAATGACAGGGAATCATACCAAAAGATAAGCCTCCGGAGAAACGGGACTTCCCAAAAGCAGAACGGTGATCCTAAGAGCGAAGATCAACAACCGATGTACCTCGACTTGCGGCATGAACGCAGCCGGGAGAGGTCGATCTGACAGTACCAAGTATGTGAAACTGAAAATACTGTAATGAAATCATAATATTTCCAAACCAAATCCACAGATATGTATGAAAAACCAATTAACCGCACACAGTGCCACAACATAAATAAGAGTAAACATGTGTAACACAACCGGTCTTTTCTAGGCCGCTAATGATCGTAGCAGGGCCATTCGCTCATAGTATCATTATACAAGCCTAATACTGGACTTCCGTTGTCCGCATAGGTCCCGTGGACCCGCATGAGGTATTCCTCGCATCGGGGGTAGCTAACCCGCGGCATTTCCTGGACTACCGTAGTCCGCATGGCCACTAGGACCGCATGAGGTATTCTCGTGACGGCCAGAACACACTCGGAGTGATTTACGGACTCACCGTAGTCCGTATAGTCATGTGGACCCGCGTGAGGTACTCACCGCGACGGGGTAGCTAACCCGCGACAACATAACAAGTCAGAGGGGGTAGGTGATATACACAAGCACAACCAGCTTATCGTAAACGACATAAGCACAACGAGAGAACCCCCTTACCACAACAAAACTCAAGGCGCTAACACCCATAGTAACATAACATGTTTACTTCTCAAACCAACTTACTACACATTCAGACATCATTACAAGGCTTCTACAAACAAGTAAGTAAACCATTCTTTTTATCTTCCTTAAGTCACTATAACTAACTTCCCATAAAGTTAGTATAACACTTAAACTTTGTAATAAATCAAAACATTCACATTTGTTTGGAAAACCAAAAGAACTTGTTCTTTTAAAACCAAGTATTAATTTTCTTCCGAATAATGATTCATAACTCTTTTTGAAATATTTCAAGATTCTTAACATTTAGAACTCAAGTCAAAAGACATCAAAGTAAAACCAAATTCAGTTAATACACGTACGTCTACCGTACTATATATTTACAAATATCATGCTCAAGAGGATAGGAAGAATCGCATACCTCCTCGGCTAAATCCACTTGCCAAGTAGAATATGTCGCGCGTAGAGTATCAACCTATAATAATCACATACGTCTAGACTTCTTCGTCGAATATTCTAAGTATAAAGTTCCTTATGCTACGGAAAATTGGACAGCACTTCCTTTGTTTCTACATACTTTTCCACCTTTTCAAGGCTCGAATTCAACTACTAAACGCCACATTTAAGGCCCAACAATTCAGCAATACAAGGGGATTACACGCCTAACTGGGCGTAAAATTCTGCCCCACAATACAAATTAAATAATCCAATAAGTTTAAGGTATTATCTTGGCTATAACATGTTCACATATCATCCTTATCCAATCCTTTCAAATCCAAATCGTTATTCCTACATGCAATATACCTAAAAGCAATATTGACAACTACAAGTCCTTTCTTCCTCACATGCAACACAATTTACTTAAAAAGGAGAATAGATTGTTACCTTAGAGTTTACCCAAATCAGTCCAACAAATCTCACTTGTCCTCTTTCCACAATCACTTCCACAAACCTCCTACAAGCTTGTCAACATATTTCCTTCTTGCTACCTTTCCGAAATTTCTCTAGGCCTTGGTTTCTTCTTGAATTTTTAGAGAGAAGGGAGAGAAATTTTTAGAGAGAAGAAAGATGAAATTTTTAGAGAGAAGGGGTTTTTTGAAGAATGACCAAGTCTTCAAGATTTGGTCAATAAATAGTGCTTCCACACAATCAGATTGGAGGGACACTTGTCACCCTCCCATGGACTTTTTAAAAAAAATATCTTCTGATTTTTCCCCCAGATTTCGCAAAAATCCCGCCTCGGCCACGGACTGAAATTGGGCCATGCGCGCTGAAACCTCCGAGAACTTCGATTTCCGGCCATGACCTGATTCGGCGCCATGGCTGCAACTTCAGAGAACTCCCAGTAAAACCGGCGCCGCGGCCCTGCATCCGGCGCCGCGGCGCTGTGGCCCCTGACCGAAAATACTTTTCTGCTCGACTGCGCACTGAACTTGTAACTTCCATAACTTTCTACTCCGATGTCCTATCGACGAACGGTTTGTTGAGTTGGGAACTAGACTCAACGAACTACATACTAGGCCTTTGAAACACTTAGGAACTCCTAATGTAACGGGACATAAACCGCCTCAAAGTTGACTAAAACCCGTCCGAAACATTCCGTCAACCTATCTTTCTAAAATTTAAATCTTAACTCCTTTCGTACGTTCTCATAAGCATGACCTGAATTACGGGGTGTAACATTCTCCCCCCCTTAGAAAAATTCGTCCCGAATGTTCCTTCTATGTTTACTCAATTCACAATATCGACATAGACCCTCTTAACTATTCTTCTTGCAAAAGAGACGCTCTACACGGCCACAACAACACTTAAGAATAAATGCCAAATTAAAAACTAACAAGCAGGAAAGTGGGTTACCTGGAGGTGTATGGAACAAGTGAGGATACTTCTTCATCATGTCCTCCTCTGCTTCCCATGTCATTTCTTTCCTGTTCTCGTTCCGCCATAAGACCTTGACGGAAGCCACATCCTTTGTCCGTAGTTGCCTAACCTGACGATCGAGAATCGCTATGGGACTCTCCTCATATGATAACTCCTCTGTCACCTGGACATCACAAATCGGGTGAACTCTAGATGGATCTCCAATACACTTTCGCAACATAGACACATGAAAAACTGGATGTACCGCCTCCAGATCGGACGGCAGATCCAACTCATAGGCAACCTTGCCTACCCTACGGATAATATGATAAGGCACAATGTACCTTGGGCTAAGTTTCCCCTTCTTCCCAAATCTCATCACACCCTTCATGGGTGATACCTTCAGGAAGACCCAATCATCCACCTCAAACTCCAAGTATCGACGCCGATGATCTGCATACGACTTTTATCGACTCTGAGCTGACAATAACCGCTCCTGAATAAGCTTCACCTTATCCACCGCCTGCTGAATTAAGTCTGGCCCGACTAACTGAACTTCGCCCACATCAAACCATCCTATTGGTGACCTGCACTTCCTCCCGTACAAGGCCTCATAAGGCGCCATCTGGATACTAGAATGATAGTTGTTGTTATATACAAACTCCACAAGAGGTAAATGATCCTCCTAGATACCCCTGAAATCAATAACACAGGCCCGCAGCATATCCTCAAGTGTCTGGATAGTATGCTCGGCCTGCCCGTCGGTCTGAGGATGAAACGCAGTACTGAGACTCACCTGTGTCCCTAATCCCTTCTGGAAAGACCTCCTGAAGTTAGCCGTGAACTGGGCTTCTCTGTCTGAAATAATCGATATAGGAACTCAGTGCAGTCTCACAATCTCTCTGATATACAATCTAGCATAATCCTCGGCCGAAAAAGTCGTCCTGACTGGAAGAAAGTGGGCTGATTTCGTCAGCCTGTCGACAATAACCCAGATGGAATCGTGCTTCCTCTGAGTGTGAGGTAACATTGTAATAAAGTTCATATTGATCACCTCCCACTTCCATGTCGGAATCTCCATCATCTGCAACAACCCATCAGGCTTCTGGTGCTCCACCTTGACCTGCTGACAATTCGGACACTGCGCAACAAACTCTGCAACGTCCCTCTTCAGGCCATCCCACCAATATATACACCTGAGGTCATGGTACATCTTAGTCGACCCCGGATGAATAGAGTAACGAGCACCGCAGGCCTCCGAATCTGCTGACGAAGTTCTGCTACATCGGGAACACATAACCTGCCCTCAAATCTTAGCACCACATCAGGTGCTACCTCAAATAGACTCTTCTCCTCTCGAAGAGCCGTATCTCGATACCGTACCACAATCGGATCCTCATACTGTCGCCTCTTCACCTCTTCGACGATGGACGACTCGACAACCTCTCGAACCCGAACCCCACTACTATCGGAACTAACCAAACGAACCCCAAGACTCGCTAGCTGATGTAACTCGCGGACCATGCTCTTTTCTCTAGCTGCACATCTGACAGACTACCCATCGATCTGCGACTAAGGGCATCTGCAACTACATTGGCCTTCCCTGGGTGGTATAGGATATCGACATCATAATCCTTAAGTAGCTCTAACCACCGTCTATGCCGCAAGTTCAGCTCCCTTTGGCTGAAGATATACTGGAGGCTCTTGTAGTCTGTGTAAATATCCACATGAACTCCATATAAATAATGTCTCCAGATCTTCAAGGCATGAATCACTGCTGCCAACTCTAAGTCATGTGTGGGGTAGTTCTTCTCATGCTTCCTGAGCTGTCGAGATGCGTAAGCTATAACTTTACCGTCTTTGCATCGACGCACCCAAGCTCCGACACCCGACGCATCACAATAAAACCACATATCCGTCTAAACCTGCGGAAGAGTAAGAACTGGGCGGTCGTCAATTTCTCCTTCAAGAATGAAGCTCTCTCACAAGCATCCGCCCATCGAACATACCGCTCGAGTCACCAGCTGGCGGTGCCGAAATGAAAGCAAACTTCTCCACAAATCTCAGATAATAACCCGCAAGGCCCAAAGCTACGCACCTCCGGTGTAGTGGTCTAGGCCAAGTCTGATCGCCTCAATCTTTGTTGTATCAACCCGAATACCATCGCCTCGATAACATGCCCTAAGAAAGCTACAAGCCAACCAAAACTCGCGTTTGAAAACTTGGCATACAATCGCCGGCCCCGAGGACCCCGATACCGCCTCAAATGATCTGCATGCTCCGCTCAGGCGCGCGAATAAACCAGGATATCATCAATGAATACTATAACGAACATATCCAAGAATGGCTTGAACACCCGGTTTATCAAATCCATGAATACTGCTGGGGCGTTGGTGTCACGACCCGAACCCGGACCCGTGACCGGTGCCTTAACCCGGGCACCCTAGTGACACAACATCAGAGAAAACCAGCGGAATGTAAACTCAAGATAAACAACCATTAAGATATAGAATAGTCTAGCCCAAAATGGCTAACCCAAAAGTACATAAACCAAACAAGCATCCTTAACGAACCAAGTTCGACAAGACTACGTGCCTCTAAGAATGAATAACACTATGACGGACAGGCCCCGTCATGCCCCGAATGTACAAAATATCAACGACTCGGGGAGAACCATACCAAAAGTCGAGCCTCCAAGAAATGGAGCTCCCGACACTGAGTACAAGATCCTAGGAATGAGGATCTACCACCGCTTCCCTTACTGCGGATTGAACGCAGCCGGCGAAGTGGGTCGACACAACGTACCAAGTATGTAAAACTGGAAAATACTGTAGTAATATCATAAGTCCAAAAATGTACTGAAGTTATAGATAAAATCAAATTATGTTGCACTGTGCCTTACTAATAATGAGAGTAATAAGTATAAGTTTTATAGCATAAAAATAGGAGGCTCACGATCAAAACAGGTACTGCCTCAGTAGTATCATTAAGCAATCCTACTCCTGGGACTATTTCACCCGCATAGGTCCTGTGGACCCGCATGAGGTCATCCGCCTCGTCATAGGACTATTTCACCCGCATGAGACTATTTCACCCGCATGGATCCTGTGGATCCGCATGAGTACTATCGCGTACTCGCATGGGACTATTTCACCCGCATGGATCCTATGGTCCAGATCCGCATGAGTACAAGCGCCGAACTCGCATCATGGGTAGCAAATCCATGGCATAAATAATAACCCGGGGTTTACCCGTAACAATATAAACATATATATAACATAGCTCATCCGGCTAATATAACATAAGCACTACCGGCCTATCACATCACAACATAAGCACTACCGGCCTATCATAACTCAAGCAAGTTAAGAATCACCTAACTTCTTATTAATAGTATTAATACATCCTCTCATTTTAGTATACCTAAGGCACGATCATGTCTTTTAGTAAAAATCCGGGAATTTAACCCAAGTATCATGTACCTCTAACCTTTTAAGAAATAACTCTTTTTATACAAAAATTCCAAGATACTAATCACCATAGTATCAAGTTACGATTTCTTTTCAAAGCAAGTCACATTTCCTTTTAAAACTATCTCAAGCTTCTAAATTAAGTGACTTCATTTCTTGTAAAACCGTAGGCAATTCATGCCTTAAAACCATTTTCCTTCCACAAGTTCAAATCATCAAAACCTTTCTCCATTAAACTTTCACAAGCTAATATAACCAACTCCCATAAAGCCGTTATATTAGAGTTAAACAATAGTAAAACACATTCCCTTAAGTCGAGGATTTTTATACTTTTCTTTTAAAACGAAGCAAGTATCAAATACTTATAACAAACGAAGATTTCCAAATCTTGTACGTCTACCGTACTACATAGGTACAACTAATCATGCTCAAGAGATAGGAAAGCTCCACATACCTCTTGGTCGATCCACAAGCTAAGTCCACTTTACCGCACGTAGTATGTCAACCTAAAATGACCATAATACGTTTATCAAGCTCTAGTTATAATGCAGAATTTTTCCAAGTTAAAGTCACCAATTTCCTACGGAAAATTGGGCAGCGTTCCTTTGTTTCTACATACTTTGCCACCTTTTCCAAGGTCGATTTTTAACGCTCAAATGCCATGTTTAAGGCTCAACAACCAACCAACACCAAGGGGATTACACACCTAAACTTTGGTGTGTAAAATTCAGCCCCACAAGTTACAACAACTAACCCAACAAGTCTAATGTAGTATTTAGGCAACAACATGCTCATAATATCCCCCTAACCAATTCTTTCATAATCAACCCCATTTCTTACATGCAACTACTCTAAGTGCATTTTTCCAACTACAAGTTCTTCCTATTAAACATGCAACACCCAATACCAACTACAAGAGAAGAAATGTTACCTTAAGTTTTAGCCAAACTTATTCCAACACCTTGCTAGCCTTTTCTCCAAGAACACCACCACAATAGTCTTCACAAGCTTGTAATAACCTTTCCTTCCTATTACACTTTTCAGATTTTTCCTTAGGCTAGAATTCCTCTTGGGAATTTAGAGAAGGATGAACTTTTAACTTAGAGAGAGATGGAGTGTAAAGATGAAAAGTTGAAAGAAATGACCAAGTCTTGGTCAATATAATGCATGTAGCAGAATCGATGGGGACACTTGTCACCCTCCCATGGCCTCTTTAAAACAAAAATCAGACTTTCTAAGTTTTTCCGCCCAAATTTCCCGCCTACACATGTTCTGCTTCCGGCGCGGCCGCAACTCCCGCGACCGGATCTTTCGGCGCCGCCTCGTTTCCTGGCGCGCTGGAACTTCAGCCACCGCACTTCACCCGCTGGCGCGCGCCCTCGCCACCGCGGCTGGCCTGAGGCCCCTGAACGTGTTTCTCTAATTTCTCGCACGGCCCGAACCACGGGGTATAACATTCTCCCCCCCCTTAGAAACATTCGTCCCGAATGTTCCTTCTAGCCTTACACAAAACACAATATAAACATATCTTCTTAACTATTCCTTAGCAAATAAGAATGCTCCCCGAGCCACAACATTACTAAAGCATAATCAACTAAATTAACACCAATCAGTAGGAAAGGGGGGTTACCTGGAGGTATAGGGAATAAGTGAGGATACTTCTTCATCATGTCATCCTCTGCTTCCCACGTCATTTCCTCCCTGTTCTCGTTCCGCCATAAGACCTTGACGGAAGCCACGTCCTTCGTCCGAAGTCGTCTAACCTGACGATCGAGTATCGCTATGGGACTCTCCTCATACGACAACCTCTCACACTGGATATCCTGAATCGGGTGCACTCTAGACGGATCTCCAACGCATTTCCGTAACATAGACACGTGAAAAACTGGATGTACCGCCTCAAGATCGGACGGCAGATCCAACTCATAGGCAACCTTGCCCACTCTTCGGACAATCTGATACGGCCCAATGCACCTTGGGCTGAGTTTCCCTTTCCTCCCAAATCTCATCACACCCTTCATGGGTGACACTTTCAGAAAGACCCAATCATTAACCTCAAACTCTAAGTGTCGACACCGATGATCTGCATATGATTTCTGTCGACTCTGGGCTGCCAATAACCGCTCCTGGATAAGCTTCACCTTATCCATCGTCACGAACCAACCGCCCGATTAACTGCACTTCTCCCACTTCAAACCAACCTATCGGTGACCTGCACTTCCTCCCGTATAAGGCCTCATAAGGCGCCATCTGAACACTAGAATGGTAGCTGTTGTTATAAGCAAGCTCCACAAGAGGTAAATGATCCTCCCACCTACCCCCGAAATCAATAACACAAGCCCGCAGCATATCCTCAAGTGCCTGGATAGTGCGCTCGGCCTGTCCGTCCGTCACGAGGATGAACGCCGTCTTTGAGACTCACTGTGTCCCTAATCCTTCGGGAAGACCTCAAGTTAGCCGTGAACCGGGCTCTCTATCTGATATAATCGACACCGGGACTCGTGCAATCTCACAATCTCTCTAATATATAATCGGCATAGTCCTCGGTGAAACGCCGTCCCGATGGAAGAAAGTGGGCTGATTTCACGACCACAACAATAACCCAATTGGAATCATGTCTCCTCTGGGTGCGAGGTAACCCTGTCATAAAGTCCATGTTGACCACCTCCCACTCGCACATCGGAATATCAATACCGTAATAGCCCACCGCTTCGGTGCTCAACCTTAACTCGATAATTAGGACATTGGGCAACAAAACCGCCACGTCCTCTTCAAACTATCCCACCAATACACTGAGGTCATGGTACATCTTAGTCGACCGGATGAATCGAATAACGAGCACCGCGTGCCTCCCGAATCTGCGGCCGACGAAGTCCTGTCACATCGGAACACACAATCGGCCTCAAACCTTAGCACCATCAGCGCTACCATATAGACTCTTCTCTCTCGAGGCGGCGTCTCGATACCGTACCATAACCGATCCTCATATCGCCGCTCTTCACCTCCCTGACGATGGAAGACTCGGCAACCTCTCGAACCCGAATTCCATCACTATCAGAATCAACCAATCGAACCCCAAGGCTCGCTAGCTGATGTAACTCGCGGACCATGTCCTTCTCCCCTGGCTGCACCCCCGACAGACTACCCATCGATCTGCGACTAAGGACATCTGCAACTACATTGGCCTTCCCTGGGTGGTATATGATATCAATATCACAATCCTTGAGTAACCCTAACCACCGTCTCTGTCGCAAATCCAGCTGCCTCAGTCTGAAGATATACCGGAGTTTCTTGTGGTCTACGCAAATATCCACATGAAATCTATATAAGGAAATTGCCTCCAAATCTTCAAGGTACGATTAACTGCCGCCGACTCTAAATCGTGAGTAACGTAATTCCTTTCTTGCTTCCCTAACCGCCGGGAAACATAAGCTCTAACCTTATCGTGTTGCGTCAGCACACAACCTAGCCCAACACCCAACGTGTTACAATAACACCCTAACCCTCTAGTCTCTCAAGAGGGGTTAGAACTGTAGTCGTGGTCAACTTCTCTTCCAATAACTGGAAGCCTTTCTTGTACTTGCAAAATATTCGAGCATCCTTAATCTCAGTTATGGTTCCTGTTTCTCTTTCCCTGTTGCAACCAAACTTGGTTACTATACTTGGATCTGATTCCTTTGCTTGCCGCATGGCTAAGACTTCCTGCCAATCACAATTTAGGGGGAAGACTTCCTTGATCTTGTCAAGTAGTAATCCTATTATCCTCTCTCAGCTCGTAGAGCTTATAGTCCGGTGTTCAACCTCAATTCACGGTATTACATAATCCAATGACTTGTCAAGATTTCTTATCGTTCGAGTGTTTACTCGTCTTCCCTTTAAAAGTTATTTCAAGTTGTCCTGGGGTCCCCTACCTCTCCGTATTCTCTTACTATCTTTATCGTCAGTACAGATGCTACTACCGTTCCTCGAGGTGTTCCTACTGCCCATTACCTACTAATGGTCTTACACTAGTCCGGGGTAACTGTATCTCGTGCAACTTACATAACCATAGTTGTATTCTCTTTTATCCTTCTGGTCATAACCTACCTTATGCTTATTAATAGTAAAGTGTTTCTAATTTGATCTATAATCGTACAGTTCCAAATATGTGTACTACCTGCATTTTTCTTATGACTCTTCCCTGACCGTTTCGTAACGTCGTTCTTAATTACCCCCAACATAATACTTTTTCCACGGTTATCTAAAACTGTAACTTATGGCATGACGATACTGAAGACCTACCAGTCTCCCATCCTTCGTCTAACTACATGGGTACACATAACCCCATAATACGTAAGACTATCCTTTTATGTATGGGAGAGAACTTATCTCCCTTCAATAAACTTTCCTTGGTGTCACAACCCTAATCACCGGGTCCTCTCGTGGTCCTGTAAATATCTAATCATTACGCACCGCCTTAAAATCGTGTAGATTTTCAAAACCTACAAAAGATGCCCTCTTCTTTCCGCTTACTCGCACTTATTTTATTCTTGCCTTGCACATTTCCTTGAAATTATCCGGAAGGTCGTGGCCCTGACCGCCACACCAAACCAACTCCAAGTACCTCCAAGGGAACTTAACATAAATTCCTTCAAATTCAAGTATTACTTACTTTCTGCGTCAATTTTTCCCAATGGACAAGTCACACAGACTTATTAAAAACAATGATGCCAAAGAAGGAAGGATAATTCACTGGTTACTACCACTTCCCTTCCTCTCCACTCGATAACCGGCTTACCGGGAAAATTGGTACCGAATCTGTTACACCCCGGAATTTCAGGATATGTTTATAAGAATGTAAGTAAGAATTCAAAATGTTAAGGTTCGAGACGAGTAATTATTTAGCGGAATTTTGGAAATGGTCGGAAAACGAAATATTGCGATTTAACGAGGGCAACACGTGTCACCCCCCCCTTAGCTTTGCCTTGGACGAAATGGCATGGCCATTTTGGTCATTTACCTTAAGTCTTGGATGACTAAAGTCTTGCAACTTGTGTAGCATGACATTCTTGACCAAGTCAATTAGTCAATAAGTCTTGACTTACTAAGAGCTTATCCAAGCCTCACATTTGGTGATATCTTGACCATCCTTTACTCTTTATATTACTAGTAGTGCTAGAGAGAGCCAACACTTGAAATTTCACACAAAAATTGGAAGAGCATAGGCTTAGCTCTGGTTCACTTAGCATTAGAAGGAGAAAATTTGTTCCTTGTTCTTTTAATTCCCCACTTTAAACCAAGGTTCATGAGGGTATAGTAAGTGTATCTCAATAGAAAAATCCCGGAAAAAGAGAGTTTTCGTATTAGTCGCAAAGAGAAAACCTTGAGACTTTCTAGGTTTTGGATTGAAGGTTTGAAGGAAAGTTGTTGGTGTGGTTCTAAGGGTCTCGAGAGCGGATTGAAGTGTCTTGATGAGGCTCTAGGTTGCTAAGGAGCAACTTCGGTTTTGAAGATTGGGTTACAATTCGTTGAGGTATAATCTTGTTCTTTGAAAGTGTTACAAGATTTTTTTATATTGTTGTTGTTAGCTTTACATGTTGCTAGCATGAAGTGGTTAAGTTGAAGTTTATAAGTATTGTGGAGTGCTTGTAGCTAAATTCGAAATGTTATATAAGCCACTTGAAAATTGGATTACTAATTGGTCGTTTATTAGAAATCGTCGCATGTTACCTACTTAGAGATTATAGTAGTTATAATTGGTGGCGACTTGATATCATGTTATGCTAACATTGGATAAGAATTGATGTTGTAGTATTTCAAGTTAGCCGAATTGGACTTTTAGTTTGTTTTTCATTTGTATTGGACTACTTTCTAAATTGTGAGCCAATTGGTCATTTAGTTTTTATCGAGTACCTTATAGAAATTGTGAGCCAATGCTGTTTGGTTATTGTATTCGGCCTTTAAAAAGGTGGCAAAGTAAGTAAACACAAAGGAAGTGCTGTCAGATTTTCCGTAGAATTTAGTGACGTAGCACTTAGAATATTCTACGTGTGAAGTAAGAAGGTTAATGGACGTATTGTAACCATTATAGGTTGAAGTACTAAGTATAGCGTATCCTACTTGGAGAGTGGAATAGCTATCAAGGTTGAGGTACTTTGGAGCATTTTGCTACTTGTCGACAATCGTCGCGAGGTATGTGAACCTCTTCCTTCCTTTGGCATGATTCTATGTATGGAATATACTTGTGGTATCATTTCATGTTTCCTTCTACTCTTAGAAGTTAAGAGGTAGTTATGTGATTTACTCTATGTAGAACTTTTCCTATCTTTTGAGCATGACTAGTTGTACGTATGTATGCAGTAGACGTACAAGACTATGATATTCTTTACTTGTTTTATGTAATGCCAAGTCGGGTGGGTTAGGAGATCAACTCACTTCTTTGAAAATAGTAAGGATGTCTTAAGTTTTATTAAGGTTAAGGGACTTGAAGAGTTTCCAAGTATGTGATACTTGTTCCGTTTTAAACGTATAAGTCCCTTGGATAGGAAATTGTTTTTGACTAAGGTATAAAGTGAATATAACGGCTTTATGGGGAGTTAGTTATATTTGACTTATGGAAAGATAAGTGATTTGATTTTAGTGAAAAGGCCACTTATTTTTAAGGCATTAATTGCCTAAGGTTTTATAATAAAAGGAGTCACTTGTTTTCTAAAGGTTAAGAGACTATTTGTATTTTTGAAAGTTATGAGAATTTATTTGAAAGTATTTAATACTTGGTTTCAAAAAGTAGAAGTCTCTTGGTTATAAAAGGAATGTGTTGGTCTAAACCATAAAGGGTTATAACGGCTTTATGGGAAGTTGGTTATAACGGCTTTATGGAAGGTTAAGAGAATGATTTTCTCTAATAAAGTAATCAAAGAAATAACTTGTGTTAAGGAAGGGCAAATTGTTTTAAAGGTACCAATTGCTTAAGGTTTTAAATAAGGAAGTCACTTGATTTAGAAGTCGGTAATTGTATTTCTAAAAAGGTATTGTGACTTGTCTTGAAAGGTGAATAGGACTTGATACTACGGTTGTTAGTATCGGGGAAGTGTTATTTGGAAAGGAGTCTTTTGAAAAGAATGTACGTACGTAGTACTTTGGCTTGTTAAATGAGAATAATTCTATGTGATGCCTTGATTAGTACTTAGGCTTGTTAAATGAGAATTATTCTATTTGTGCCGGATAAGTACTTAGGCTTGTAAAATGAGAATTATTCTATTTGTGCCTTGATAAGTACTTAGGCTTGTAAAATGAGAATTATTCTATTTGTGCCCGGATAAGTACTTAGGCTTGTAAAATGAGAATTATTCTATTTGTGCCCGGATAAGTACTTAGGCTTGTTAAATGAGAATTATTCTATTTGTGCCCGGATAAGTACTTAGGCTTGTAAAATGAGAATTATTCTATTTGTGCCCGGATAAGTACTTAGGCTTGTAAAATGAGAATTATTCTATTTGTGCCCGGATAAGTACTTAGGCTTGTAAAATGAGAATTATTCTATTTGTGCCCTGATAAGTACTTAGGCTTGTAAAATGAGAATTAATCTAGTTGTGCTGATAAGTACTTAGGCTTGTAAAATGAGAATTATTCTATTTGTGCCGGATAAGTACTTAGGCTTGTAAAATGAGAATTATTCTATTTGTGCGGATAAGTACTTAGGCTTGTAAAATGAGAATTATTCTATTTGTGCGGATAAGTACTTAGGCTTGTAAAATGAGAATTATTCTAATACTGCCCCGATAAGTACTTAGGCTTGTAAAATGAGAATTATTCTATTTGTGCCCGGATAAGTACTTAGGCTTGTAAAATGAGAATTATTCTATTTGTGCCCGGATAAGTACTTAGGCTTGTTAAATGAGAATTATTCTATTTGTGCCTTGATAAGTACTTTGGCTTGGTTAATTGAGAATTAGCCTATGTGTGCTGGTGATAGCCTTTGAGTGCAAGTATTATGTTTTATTACGTTGCGCGACTCTGGAGTGGCGGCTCTTCGCGTAAGCTACTGGACGCACTGACGGTGATGTGGGATTCCACTGTATGCTTCCGTTATTTGTAGTACTAGGTTAAATTCCGGATTTTTATAAAAGACGCGGTAGTGCTTATGTCTGTTTGATGGTCGGTTGAGATAGGGTAAGAGTATAAATGAGGCAAGCCCCAAGACGTTATACCACCTTCTCCAGGGTAAGAGTATAGTGAGGGGTAAACCCCCAAGACGCTGTACCACCTGCTTTATGTGTTGTTTGATGGTCGGTTGAGATAGGGTAAGAGTATAAATGAGGCAAGCCCCAAGACGTTATACCACCTTCTCCGTGGTAAGAGTATAAGTGAGGGTAAACCCCAAGATCTTGTACCACCCGCTTTACCACCTTCTCCGGGGTAAGAGTATAAGTGAGGGTAAACCCCAAGACGCTATACCACCGGGACTTGGTGCTCATGTATGCCTATTGGTGTTATATTATATCATGGATCACGGCTGAGGAAGGATTCCACGGCAGATTGATATTATGGGCGTGAGACCCATGGTTATATTTGACACTTATAGTCCGCTTCAGTGATGGGGATTCCACGCCACCCTTTGCTATTTTGTGTGACTTGATCGCGTCCCGATTGGGTCGGGTAGTATATCGTCCTCCACATAAGGCGGATTGTGTTATGAAAGTTAAGTAAGTTATATGGTAATGAACTTAATGATTTTCCTAAATCATGTACATAAGAGTGTGACTATAGCTTTTATTGAAAATGGAAATGATGATAAGCTACGATTAAGTTCATAGTGGTAATGACACGCAGGATCTGTATGTACTTTTATACTTGCTGTCGTTCTTTTGTACGATTATGATCACGCTTATCAGACGTTATTTCTGCTCCATATTCGTACTGTTGTTATCGACTTCCGGCCAAGTGCGTCATGCCCGCAGTTTTAGGTACTGTGTGGTGATCCTTGCTCTTAGGATCTCGGTTGATTTTGAGAAAGCTCCATTTGCTCCGAGGCTTAGCTCTTGGTGCAGTTTTCCCGAGGTAGTAGATTCATGTATATTCGTGGTATGGCGGGCCTCCCCGCCAGATGGTTATGTTAAAACTCTAGAGGTCTGTAGTCACATATGTGGGTCGCTTTGTAAAAGAAATGAGGCAACCGCTTGGTTGTATTTATATATGTTCAGGAAGGTAGCCCTATCGGCTAACCTGTTATTTTACTTCCGATGTTTTATTTATAAGTTTCATGTATGTTCCGCTGATTTTTCTCTGATGTTTACCTGTAAGGGTGCCCAGGTAGGGCACCAGTCGCGGTCCCGGGGTCGGGTCGTGACAGAATCAATCTCTTCTGTAGTCCACGTTGGCATAATATGAGGCCAACTAGCCCGTACTCATAATGACCTCAACGTCCGTCATAATAGCTCTGCTAGGGTCCGACGACTATATCGTTACTGACAATTATTATCTGCCCACTCAGCTACCACCCAACACTCACTGTGGTGTTTACATCATAAAGGTTCTCATGGATTACGGCTTCATTTCTTTCACACTTGGTTGCTCACTTCCACGGCCGTACTCTTTTCCGCATTTCCAAACTTATTCTAGCTTACGCATAACTTCCATAATAAAGCCGCCTTCGATCTTGGAGTTACTAAGTTAAACAATATAAGGTCATTTCCGCGCTCACAACCTGGTTCCGGGATACGTCTGCGAACTCGTAAAATGATTAATTAGACTCGCTTGTACTGCGTGACTCGCCCCGTAGCGGGACTACTATTAACTGATCCCACCCCATAAACGGGTATACTAACTTCTCATAATACCATAGTCGTGTCGTCTTGGTCACAACAACCATTACTTACTCCACACGGATCTCATTCGTACTATCCTCTTAAGCGTACCACGTAGCTCAATTTACAAACATAGTTCCCATCAGCCCCTTAATTAAGCTTCTTAAGGTTCCATTACTTTTTCCGACAACTCATCGTCTCCTAATTTTCTCAACTAGCACGTAAAACCTCGATGAGAGTTCCTTAATCGCTCATACCTTCCCTGCACTATTTAGTACTTACCGAATCACGGTAATCTAAAATCATTCTAGTAACACATATGTGACCCTCATACGTAAATCTGATATTGTATGTCACAATACCAACTATACTACAAGTATTACCAACCCGGATACGCAATCCACATAATCTTTCCGGTCACTATCGCCTCAGAATGCAAACACCATAACTGTTAGGAGAGACGACCCTAACCACACTTCTATCGCACGATCTTAGAGTGAGAAGAAATGGAAACCAATCCTAAATGTCCTATAGCCTCCTGATTATAGATGTGGTGCACAACACACCGATAATCAAGACTCTACTAGGTACGGCCTGTAGACTCTTTCCGAGGATTAACTGCTCTGATACCACTTTTGTCACGACCCGAACCCGGACCCGTGACCGGTGCCTTAACCCGCACCCTAGTGACATAACATCGAGAAAACCAAATGAATGTAAACTCAAGATAAACAACCATTAATATATAGATTAGTCTAGCCCAAAATGGCTAACCCAATAGTACATAAACCAAAAGCATATCCTTAACGAACCAAGTTCTGACAAGACTACAGGCCTCTAAGAATGAATAACACTATGACGGGACAGGGCCCCGTCATGCCCTGAATGTACAAAATATCAACGACTCCAGGGAGAACCATACCAAAAGTCGAGCCTCCGAAGAAATGGAGCTCCTGACACCTGAGTACAAGATCCTAGGAATGAGGATCTACCACCTGCTTTCCCTTACTCGCAGATGAACGCACCCAGGAAGGGTCGACACAACGTACCAAGTATGTAAAACTGGAAAATACTGTAGTAATATCATAAGTCCAAAAATGTACTGAAGTTATAGATAAAATCAAATTATGTTACACTGTGCCTTACTAATAATGAGAGTAACAAGTATAAGTTTTATAGCATAAAAATAGGAGGCTCACGATCAAAACAGGGTACCTCGCCCGTAGTATCATTAAGCAATCCTACTCCTGGGACTATTTCACCCGCATAGGTCCTGTGGACCCGCATGAGGTCATCCGCCTCGTCATAGGACTATTTCACCCGCATGGGACTATTTCACCCGCATGGATCCCGCGATCCGCATGAGTACCATCGCGTACTCGCGTGGGACTATTTCACCCGCATGGATCCTATGGTCCGATCCGCGTAGTACAAGCGCCGCACTCGCATCATGGGTAGCAAATCCATGGCATAAATAATAACCCGGGGTTTACCCGTAACAATATAAACATATATATAACATAGCTCATCCGGCTAATATAACATAAGCACTACCGGCCTATCACATCGCAACATAAGCACTACCGACCTATCATAACTCAAGCAAGTTAAGAATCACCTAACTTCTTATTAATAGTATTAATACATCCTCTCATTTTAGTATACCTAAGGCACGATCATGTCTTTTAGTAAAAATCCGGGAATTTAACCCAAGTATCATGTACCTCTAACCTTTTAAGAAATAACTCTTTTTATACAAAAATTCCAAGATACTAATCACCATAGTATCAAGTTACGATTTCTTTTCAAAGCAAGTCACATTTCCTTTTAAAACTATCTCAAGCTTCTAAATTAAGTGACTTCATTTCTTGTAAAACCTTAGGCAATTCATGCCTTAAAACCATTTTCCTTCCACAAGTTCAAATCATCAAAACCTTTCTCCATTAAACTTTCACAAGCTAATATAACCAACTCCCCATAAACCGTTATATTAGAGTTAAACAATAGTAAAACACATTCCCTTAAGTCCAAGGGATTTTTATACTTTTCTTTTAAAACGGCAAGTATCAAATACTTATAACAAACGAAGATTTCCAAATCTTGACGTCTACCGTACTACATAGTTTACAACAATCATGCTCAAGAGATAGGAAAGCTCCACATACCTCTTCGGTCAATCCACAAGCTAAGTCCACTTTACCGCACGTAGTATGTCAACCTAAAATGACCATAATACGTTTATCAAGCTCTAGTTATAATGCAGAATTTTTCCAAGTTAAAGTCACCAATTTCCTACGGAAAATCGGGCAGCGTTCCTTTGTTTCTACATACTTTGCCACCTTTCCAAGGTCGATTTTTAACGCTCAAATGCCATGTTTAAGGCTCAACAACCAACCAACACCAAGGGATTACACACCTAAACTTTGGTGTGTAAAATTCAGCCCCACAAGTTACAACAACTAACCCAACAAGTCTAATGTAGTATTTAGGCAACAACATGCTCATAATATCCCCCTAACCAATTCTTTCATAATCAACCCCATTTCTTACATGCAACTACTCTAAGTGCATTTTTCCAACTACAAGTTCTTCCTATTAAACATGCAATACCCAATACCAACTACAAGAGAAGAAATGTTACCTTAAGTTTTAGCCAAACTTATTCCAACACCTTGCTAGCCTTTTCTCCAAGAACACCACCACAATAGTCTTCACAAGCTTGTAATAACCTTTCCTTCCTATTACACTTTTCAGATTTTTCCTTAGGCTAGAATTCCTCTGGGAATTTAGAGAAGGATGAGCTTTTAACTTAGAGAGATGGAGTGTAAAGATGAAAAGTTGAAAGATATGACCAATTCTTGGTCAATATAATGCATGAGCGTAAATCGGATGGGGGACACTTGTCACCCTCCCATGGCCTCTTTTAAAACAAAAATCGGACTTTCTAAGTTTTTCCGCCCAAATTTCGCCTCGGCGCGCAGCTGCGCGCGCGCGGCGCGACTCCTGCGGACTTCGGATCTTCGCGCCCTGCTTTTCCGTGGCCACGGCTGGAACTTAGCGCCACCGCACTTCACCGCTTTGGCGCTGCGCGCCACCGCGCGCGGCCTGGTGCCCCTGAACGTGTTTCTCTAATTTCTCGCACGGCCCGAACCACGGGGTATAACAGTTGGTCAACCCGAAAGACATCACCCTGAACTCATAGTGCCCATACCGGGTCCTGAATGCAGTCTTTGGAATATCTGCCTCTCTAACTCGCACCTGATGATAACTGCATCGCAGTCTATCTTGAGAAACACTCGCACCGCAATCGTCAAACAAATCATCAATCCTGGGAGGGGGTACTTGTTCTTGATAGTTACCTTATTCAGCTGCCTGTAATCAACACACATACGCAGCGTCCCATCCTTTTTCTTTACAAATAAAACCGGCGCCCCTGAGGGAGAAACACTAGGCCTGATAAAGCTTTTTTCCAAAGAAATCCTTCACCGGTCCTTCAACTCCTCAACTCAAGAGTGCCATCCTCATGGTGGAATAGATATGGGTCGAGTGTCCGCGACATATCAATGCAAAACTCAATCTCCTCTCGGGAGGGATACCCGAGATCGCCGGGAATACGCCGGAAACTCTCTCGACAACCTGAATCGATCGAAAGTCTGGGATCTTGGCCACAGTATCGAATACCCGAACAATATGGTAGATATACCCCTTCTGCACCATTTTCTTAGCCTTGAGGTAAGAAATAAACCTACCCCTACGACGCAAAGATTCCCTTCCACTCGATAACCTGATCCCCGTGAAACCGAACCGTACAATCTCTCTACAGTCCACATTGGCATAGAAAGACGCCAGCCAATCCATACCCATAATCACATCAAAGTCCGTCATATCCAACTCTATCAAGTCGGCTAGGGTCTGACGATTGTATATAGTCACTGGGCAAGCCTTATATACCCGCTCAGCTACCACCGAATCACCTACTGGCGTAGCCACCTCAAAAGGTTTTATGGACTCATGCTCTATCCCTATTCTACCAGCAATATGAGGAGATATATAGGACAAGGTAGAACCTGGATCTATCAAAGCATATACATCACAACATGAAACCAATAATGTACTGCGGATTTACATCCGCTGACGCTCCCGTCCCGACGGGCAGACATAACATAAATGCGCTCGAGGACCACCGGAACTAGGACCGCCACGACCTCGCCGCAACTCGCCGCCCACGATGTCACGACCGACCTCGATCGCGATCGTGCCCTACCCGGGCACCCTTCTACGTAAACATCGAGAAAATCAGCGAACATACATGAAACTTATAAATAAAACATCTAAGTAAAACAACAAAGTTAGCCGATGTGCTACCTTCCAACATATATAAATACAACCAAGCGGTTGCCTCATTTCTTTACAAACCGACCCACAATATGTGACTACTGCACTTAAGAGTTTTAACATAACCATCGTGGCGGGACAGGCCCCGCCATACCACGAATATACATGAATCTACTACCTCGTGGAAAACTACCAAGAGCTGCTTCACGAGCGGATGGAGCTTTCTCAAAATCAACCGAGATCCTAAGAGCAAGGATCACCAACCCGTACCTAAAACTGCGGCATTTAACGCACCCGGCGGGTCCGCATAACAGTACCGAATATGGAATGTAAATAACGTCAGAAATGATCATAATCAGACAAAAGAATGACAAGGACAAGTATAAAAATACATACCGGATCCTGCCGTGTCATTACCACTTATGAACTTAATTTCACATCAATATCTTTTCCATTCCATTAAGAGTTATAGCCATATCTTACGTACTTACTTAGAGAAGTCATTAAGTTCATTTCTATCTAACTTACTTATCTTTCATAACATAGTCCGCCCACTACGAGGGACACATATACTACCCTACCAAATCGACGCGATCAAGTCACACCAATATCAAAGCATGCCTGGAATCCCCATCACCGCCGACTAAAAGTGTAAAACATAACCATGGGTCTCACGCCCATAATATCAATCAAAACAGTGGTATAACGTCTTGGGGCTTGCCTCATTTATACTCTTACCCTGGAGTATGGTAAAGCGAGGTATAACGTCTTGGGCTTGCCCTCATTTATACTCTTACTGGAGAAGGTATAACGCCTGGGCTTGCCCTCATTTATACTCTTACCCTATCTCGACTTGGCCACAAACAACACATAAAGGTGGTACAGCGTCTTGGGGTTTACCCTCACTTATACTCTTACTGGAGAAGGTGGTATAACGTCTTGGGCTTGCCCTCATTTATACTCTTACCATATCTCGATGACCATCAAACAAGACATAAGCACTACCATGTCTTTTATAAAATCCGGGAATTTAACCCAAGTGCTACAAATAACGGAAGCATACCCGTGGAATCCCACATCACCGCTTGCAGACGCTCCAAGTAACTTATAACAATACAACCGGCCCTCCAACCGAGAGTCGCGGCAACGTAATAAAACATAATACTGCACTCAAAGGCTATCACCAGCACCTATAGGCTAAATCTAAATTAACCAAGCCAAAGTACTACGTACGTACATTCTTTTCAAAAGACTCCTTTCCAAATAAAACTTCCCCGATACTAACCACCGTAGTATCAAGTCCTATCCACTTTTCAAGACAAGTCACAATACCTTTTTAGAAATACAATTACCGGCTTCTAAATCAAGTGACTTCTTTATTAAAAACCTTAAGCAATTGGTACCTTTAAACCAATTTGCCCTTACCTAATACAAGTTATTCCTTTGATTACTTTACTAGAGAAAACCATTCTCTTAATCTTCCATAAAGCCGTTATAACCAACTTCCCATAAAGCCGTTATAATCCTTTATGGTTTTAGACAAACTCATTCCTTTTATAACTAAGAGATTTATACTTTCAAATCAAATCTCTTAACTTTCAAAAATACTTCAAGTCTCTTAACTTTTAAGAAAACAAGTTTCAAAGTCTTAAAAGCTTCATACGTAAACTCTTTTAAAATTTGTAACAAATCTTTGGTGCGTCGTGAATAAGTTATACTTATTTATAACGATCTTATTCAAGTAGCCATGATCTAGAAAATGTAATACAATTTTGTCTTATCTTAGCTTCTATGCAGATGGAGGATTTCTACTTGTTTTAACATAATGGATTGTCATTACATTTTCCTTTATTAACGCTGCAGTGGCTTGTTCGATACTTATTCTCATTTGTGCCGTAAATTAGCCAAATCAACTCGACTCCTTTTATTATAAAACCCTAGGCAATTGATGCAGAAATCAAGTTGCCTTTTACATAGTCAAGTCATTTATCTTTCCATAACGCATATATAACGAACTTCCCATAAAGCCGTTATATTCACTTTATGCCTTAGCCATAAACAATTTCCTATCCAAGGACTTATACGTTTAAAACGAACAAGTATCACATACTTTAAAACTCTTCAAGTCCCTTAACTTTAAAATCAACTTAAGACATCCTTACTATTTTCAAAGAAGTGAGTTAATCTCCTAACCCACCCGACTTGGCATTACATAAAACAAGTAAAGAATATCATAGTCTTCAGACGCTCACCGTACTACATAATGCAACTAGTCATGCTTAAAAGATAGGAAAGTTCTACATAGAGTAAATCACATAACTACCTCTTAACTTCTAAGAGTAAGGAAACATGAAATGATACCACAAGTATATTCCATACATAGGATCATGCCAAAGGAAGGAAGAGGTTCACATACCTCGCGACGATTGTCGACAAGTAGCAAAATGCTCCAAAGTACTTCAACCTTGTTAGCTATTCCACTCTCCAAGTAGGATACGCTATACTTAGTACTTCATCCGATCAGGGTCACAATACGTCCATTAACCTCTGACTTTAAACGTAGAAGATCCTAAGTGCCAAGTCACTAAATTCTACGGAAAATCTGACAAAGACCTCCTTTGTTTCTACTCACTTTGCCACCTTTTCAAGGTCGATTACAATAACCAAACAGCCCCAATTGGCTCACAATTAAATAGAAGATAGTCCAATACAAATGGCTAACTAAATGACCCAATTGGCTCACAATTAAATAGAAGATAGTCCAATACAAATGGCTAACTAAACATGCCCCAATTGGCTCACAATTAAATAGAAGATAGTCCAATACAAATGGCTAACTAAACAGCCCCAATTGGCTCACAATTAAATAAGATAGTCCAATACAAATGACTAACCAACTACTACAAACTACAAGTCCAAAATCGCCACCTTGAGTTCAACCAAACTAATTCTTATCCAATTTCCATTTCAATCCAAATTGGTAGCATAATAAGATATCAAGTCGCATTTGGTTATTACTACCATAAGCTTCAAGTCAATAACATGCGACGATTCTAACAACGATCAAATTGTAATCCAACTTAACATGGCCTACATTTCATTTCGAATTTCCAAGGCTAAAATCGATCCATAATCATTATAAACTTCTACACATATACTACATACTAGCAACATGTAAAGCTAACAACATAATAAATAATCTTGTAACACTTCAAAGAACAAGATTATACCTCAACGAATCTTAATCCAATTCCAATCCGAAGTCGCTCCTTAGTAGTTTAGAACCTCTCCAAGACACTTCAAACCGTTTGTTGAGACCCTTAGAACCATACCAACAACTTTCCTTCAATCTTCCAATCCAAAACCTAGAAAGCCACTAGGTTTTCACTTTGCGACTAATACGAAAACTCTCTTTTCCGGGATTTTTCTATTGAGATATACTTACATAACACTCATGAACCTTGGTTTAAAGTGTGGGGTTTATTGGACAAGAAACACAATTTTTTTTCTTTTCATGGGACATGAAGCCGAGAGCTTCATAGTTGCTCATCCAATTTTTCTTCAATTTCTAAGTGTTGGACTATGTATCACTACTAGTAGTATTATACAGCACATTGGAGGGTCATGATACAAACATTTGGGTGGCTAGGATAAGGTCTTCATAATATCAAGACTAGTTGTCTCCTTTGACTTAGTCAACATTGTCAAGCTACACTGCAAGACTTGTTCATCCAAGACTTATGGTAAATGACCATTATGGACATGTCTAAATTCGACCAAGGCATTACTAAGGGGGGGTGACACGTGTCGCCTCCCATTCACACAATAGTACGCTTTTCGACAATTTCATAATTCAGATAAAAATTTTGCAAGTCTCAATTCTTAACACTTTAGAGTTCTTACGCACGTTCTTAAAACATGCCTCAGAATACGGTGTAACATTCTTCCCCTTAGAAACATTCGTCCCGAATGTTCTTTCTGAGTCAATCTTTATAATTTGCGACATAGTTTCCTTTCACAACCCCGACATACCGATAATGCCACACATGGCCCTAATACTGCACACGCATACTGCTCATCTTAAGCCCAAAAGAGATTATCTTTTCGCACTTCCAACTCATACTAGCATACATACATAACTTCCATACCGATTCGGCCTCAAATCTTTGGAGTAACTCTTTAAAACAATATAAGGCCATTTCCGCCACGACTGGTTCCGGTGGAACGTGTCCACGAACCCAGAAACAATTAACTAGACTGGCCTTGCACTGCGTGACTCGTCACGTGGCGAACTACTACCAACTGATCCCACTCCATTCGAGCCATGGGAGACCTGAACGTGTCCTCGACCCTACCGTCGCACTTAACTCTTATCCTTGGTCTGACTTAAAATCTTATTGCCAGAGAAAGCCTTATACATCTAAGGTCTCGGCAGTTATCAATATTCTTAGGCTCGCAATTTCCATGCTCCAAGCCTACCTTACCAATCCCCCCCAATAACGGGTATAAAAACTTCTCATAAAACCATAACCATGTTGTCTCGATCACCACAACCATTACTTACTCTGTACAGGCCTTATCCGTATAATTCTCGTAAGCTTACTACACAGCTTAATCTATTAACATGACATCCCGTTAGGTTCCTTAACATGGCTTTCTGGGGTTCACTACCCTACCAGACAGCTCCTCCTTTCCCAATTATCTCAAAATAAAACACAAAACCTTGGCGAAAATTCATTAACTATTCCATACCTTCCCGGTATCTAGTTAGTCTTTACCGATTCCTGGTAATCTAAAATCATTCTAGGCAACACGCGTCTGACCCTCATACATAACTCCGTATAGATGTATGTCACAATACCAACTATACTATAATCATTACCAACCTGGATACGCAATCCACATAGTCATTCCCCGGTCATCACGCTTTCTCGTCGCAATCAACATAACTCGTTAGGGAGGGACGACCTAACAACACGACTCTATCGCACGATCTCGAGTGAGAAGAATGGAAACTAATCCTAAATGTCCTGCAGCCTCCCGATTATAGATGTGGTGCACAACACACCGATAATCAAGACTCTACTAGACACGATGCGTAGACACTTTCCGAGGACTAATCGCTCGATACCACTTTTGTCACGACCACCCTCGATCGCGATCGTGCCCTACACAGGCACCCTTACAGTAAACATTAGAGAAAATCAGCGAACATACATGAAACTTATAAATAAAACATCTAAGTAAAACAACAAGGTTAGCCGATGTGCTACCTTCCCGAACATATATAAATACAATCAAGCAGCTTTCATTTCTTTACAAACCGACCCACATGTGACTACTGCACCTCTAAGAGTTTTAACATAACCATCGTGTGACAGGCCCCGCCATACCTCAATATACGAATCTACTACCTCGTGGAAAACTGCACAAGAGCTAAGCCTCCGAGCGGATGGAGCTTTCTCAAAATCGAACCGAGATCCTAAGAGCAAGGATCACCAACACAGTACCTAAAACTCGCGGCATTTAACGCAAATTCGGGCGGGTCGCATAACAAAAATTTAATATGGAATGTAAATAACGTCATGCAAGAAAGATCATAATCAGACAAAAGAATGACAAGGACAAGTATAAAAATACATACCGGATCCTGCCGTGTCATTACGTCTTATGAACTTAATTTCACATAAATTTCTTTTCCATTCCATTAAGAGTTATAGCCATATCTTACGTACTTACTTAGGAGAAGTCATTAAGTTCATTTCTATCTAACTTACTTATCTTTCATAACATAGTCCGCCCACTACGGAGGGACACATATACTACCCGACCAAACCGGGACGCGATCAAGTCACACCAATATCAAAGCATGCCCATGGAATCCCCATCATCGCCGATACTAAAAGTGTAAAACATAACCATGGGTCTCACGCCCGTAATATCAATCAAAACAGTGGTATAACGTCTGGGCTTGCCCTCATTTATACTCTTACTCGAGAAGGTGGTAAGCGGGGTATAACGTCTTGGGGCTTGCCTCATTTATACTCTTACTCGGAGAAGGTGGTATAACGTCTTGGGGCTTGCCTCATTTATACTCTTACCCTATCTCGATTTGGTCACAAACAACACATAAAGCGGGTGGTACAGCGTCTTGGGGTTTACCCTCACTTATACTCTTACCCTGGAGAAGGTGGTATAACGTCTTGGGGCTTGCCCCTCATTTATACTCTTACCATATCTCGATGACCATCAAACAAGACATAAGCACTACCATGTCTTTTATAAAATCCGGGAATTTAACCCAAGTGCTACAAATAACGGAAGCATACCCGTGGAATCCCACATCACTGTCGGTACGTCCAAGTAACTTATAACAATACAGCCGGCCCTCCAACCGAGAGTCGCGGCAACGTAATAAAACATAATACTGCACTCAAAGGCTATCACCAGCACCTATAGGCTAAATCTAAATTAACCAAGCCAAAGTACTACGTGACGCATTCTTTTCAAAAGACTCCTTTCCAAATAAAACTTCCCGATACTAACCACCGTAGTATCAAGTCCTATCCACTTTTCAAGACAAGTCACAATACCTTTTAGAAATACAATTACCACTTCTAAATCAAGTGACTTCTTTATTAAAACCTTAAGCAATTGGTACCTTTAAACCAATTTGCCCTTACCTAATACAAGTTATTCCTTTGATTACTTTACTAGAAAACCATTCTCTTAATCTTCCATAAAGCCGTTATAACCAACTTCCCATAAAGCCGTTATAATCCTTTATGGTTTTAGACAAACTCATTCCTTTTATAACTAAGAGATTTATACTTTCAAATCAAATCTCTTAACTTTCAAAAATACTTCAAGTCTCTTAACTTTTAAGAAAACAAGTTTCAAAGTCTTAAAAGCTTCATACGTAAACTCTTTTAAAATTTGTAACAAATCTTTGGTGCGTCGTGAATAAGTTATACTTATTTATAACAATCTTATTCAAGTAGCCATGATCTAGAAAATGTAATACAATTTTGTCTTATCTTAGCTTCTATGCAGATGGAGGATTTCTACTTGTTTTAACATAATGGATTGTCATTACATTTTCCTTTATTAACGCTGCAGTGGCTTGTTCGATACTTATTCTCATTTGTGCCGTAAATTAGCCAAATCAACTCGACTCCTTTTTATTATAAAACCCTAGGCAATTGATGCCGTAAAATCAAGTTGCCTTTTTACATAGTCAAGTCATTTATCTTTCCATAAGACAAATATAACTAACTTCCCATAAAGCCGTTATATTCACTTTATGCCTTAGTGTCACGACCCGACCCCGGGCCCGCAACTGGTGCCCTACCTGGGCACCCTTACAGGTATACATCAGAGAAAATCAGCGGAACATACATGAAACTTATAAAATAAAACAACAGTAATAAAACAACAGGTTAGCCGATAGGGCTACCTTCCTGAACGTGTCATACATAAACGGTTGCCTCATTTCTTTACAAACCGACCCACAAATGTGACTACTGCACTTAAGAATTACAATCACAAGGACGGGGCTCGCCATACCCTGAATGTACATAAGTCTACCATATCGTGGAAACCGTACTAAAAGATAAGCCTCCGAGTGAAAGGGCTTCTTTCCAAAATCAACAGAGATCCTAAGAGCAAGGATCACCAACCAGGTACCTATAACTGCGGGCATGAACGCACTTCGGCGGGTCGATAACAAAAATTTAGTATGGAAATGTAAATAAAATGCAATAACCAAATCGATTCAGTATAAAAGAATGTCCTTTTAACTCCTCAAATCAATCATATATTAACTGCCTTTCCTTCTTTCAATAAAATTAACAACATATTCATACATACATACTTAAGAGTTTAATTCATTTTTCACATAACACATATCTTACATAACATAATCCAACCCATTATGGAGGACTTCTTATTTGGGAGCTTACTTTGATTATCCATACGTGATAACGTCCGTCAGCCCGTTTCGGGACACGGTGTACTCATAAATCATGTGGCATAATCCGCCCGCTGTGGGGCTCGGTGTCTTGTGGAATCATGTAGCATAATCCGCCCGCTGTGGGGCTCGGTGTCTTGTGGAATCATGAAGCATAATCCGCCCGCTGTGGGGCTCGATTGCATTGTGGAATCATGTAGCATAATCCGCCCGCCTGTGGGGCTCGTAAGATGACGAACCGACTATGTGAAGGCTCGGGTAATATGGCGTGTCCGCCTATGTGTAGGCTCGGTGTATTTCATAACGTAATCCGCCTATTCGTAGGCTCGGTGTATTTCATAACGTAATCCGCCTATTCGTAGGCTCGGTGTGATTTTCCTTACATAACATTTTTAAACCATCTTTTCACTTCTTCTTAAGTCGTCATAACAACTTCCCATAAAGCTATTATAACAACCATTCATTTTAGAGAACTTATGTCACTTTTATTCTTACAACATTTAGGAAAACGGGATCCAAAGATACTACGTACATACATACTTAAAAAGAATCGACGCTTAAAACTTCATAATCCTTAAAAGACAATCAAAGTTCTTAGTCTTCATACTTCATAACATACTTCCTTTAAAGCCCAATTACTTATACAAAAACATATAAAGTTCCATACCTTCCCAAAACCATGTAATTCATTCCTTAAAATCATATAACTTCCACTTTTAAAATCAATCCCCTTTTCACATATAAATTCAAGTCATTTTCAACATAAAATCCACTTACTTACTTTAAACAAATCAAGACACATAGCCTTTAAATCAAATCTCATAACTTCCTAACCGTTTACTAACGTCTCCCATAAGACCTAGTAAGGACTTAGGACAATTTAAACATACTCTTAACTTAGATTCAACAATGTAAATACTTCTTAACTTCTAAGAGTAGAAGGAATCTTGAAATACTATCACATGGAGATTTCATACGTAGGATCATGCCAAAGAAAGAAAGAGGTTCACATACCTCGCGACGACTAGCGACAAGTTGCAAAAGGCTCCAAAGTACTTTCAACCTATAATGGCCACAATCGTCCATTAACCTCTTAATTCAAACGTAGAATATTCTAAGTGCTAAGTCGCTAAATTCTACGGAAAATCGGACAGCACCTCCTTTGTTTCTACTCACTTTGCCACCTTTTCAAGGCCGAATACAATAACCAAACAGCCCCAATTGGCTCACAACAATATAGAAGGTAGTCTAGTACAAATGAATAACCAAACAGCCCCAATTGGCTCACAATTTGAAGGTAGTCCAATACAATTGAATAACAAACTAATACAAACTACAAGTCCAAATTCGGCCACCTTGAGTTCAACAATACTAATTCTTATCCAATTTCCATTTCAATCCAACTTGGTAGCATAACATAATATCTAGTCGCAACCAATTATAACTACTATAATCTTCTAGTCAATTACATGCGACGATTCTAATAACGATCAAATTGTATTCCAACTTAACATGACTTACTTTTCATTTCAACTTAAGCTACAAGTAATCCATAATACTTACAAACTTCAACTTAACAACTTTATGCTAGCAACATGTAAAGCTAACAACAACAATATAAATAATCTTGTAACACTTTCAAAGAATAAGATTATACCTCAACGAATTGTAATCCAATCTTCAAAACCGGTTGCTCTTAGCAACCTGTGAGCCTCATCAAGACACCTCAATCCGCTCCTTGAGACCCTTAGAACCACACCAACAACTTTCCTTCAAACCTCCAATCCAAAACCTAGAAAGCCACTAGGTTTTCACTTTCATGACTAACCCGAAAACTAACTTTTTCCGAGATTTTTCTATTGAGATAAGCTTAAACTACCCTCAAGAACCTTGGTTTAAAGTGTGGAGTTTAATGGACAAGAAACAAATTTTTTTCCTTTTGAAAGGCATGGAACCCGAGAGCAACCTGTAGGGTTCTTGAAATTCTTGCAAAATTTTCTAAGTGTTGTGCTCTCATGCTACTACTAGTATTATAAAGGGACATGGAGGGTCAAGATGCAAACAATTGGGTGGTTTGGATGATCTCTTATTAAATATCAAGGCTAAGTGGGTCCATTGACCAAGTCAATTATGTCAAGCTCTTCAAGTGCAAGACTTGTCTTCCTAACAAGGGTCAAATGACCCTTATGTCCAAGATCAATTCGTCCAAGCTCACTTAAGGGGTGACACGTGTCGCCTCCCATTCACAAAATAATACGTTTTCCGACAATTCCATAATTCCGTTAATTTTTTTTACAAGTCTCAAATTTAACACTTGCGAGTTCTTACGTACGTTCTTAAAACATGTCCTGCAATTACGGGGTGTAACACTTAGCCATAAACAATTTCCTATCCAAGGGACTTATACGTTTAAAACGGAACAAGTATCACATACTTTAAAACTCTTCAAGTCCCTTAACTTTAAAATCAACTTAAGACATCCTTACTATTTTCAAAGAAGTGAGTTAATCTCCTAACCCACCCGACTTGGCATTACATAAAACAAGTAAAGAATATCATAGTCTCAGACGCTCACCGTACTACATACGTGCAACTAGTCATGCTCAAAAGATAGGAAAGTTCTACATAGAATAAATCACATAACTACCTCTTAACTTCTAAGAGTAGAAGGAAACATGAAATGATACCACAAGTATATTCCATACATAGGATCATGCCAAAGGAAGGAAGAGGTTCACATACCTCGCGACGATTGTCGACAAGTAGCAAAATGCTCCAAAGTACTTCAACCTTGATAGCTATTCCACTCTCCAAGTAGGATACGCTATACTTAGTACTTCAACCTATAATGGTCACAATACGTCCATTAACCTCTTACTTTAAACGTAGAATATCCTAAGTGCCACGTCACAAAATTCTACGGAAAATCGGACAAAGACCTCCTTTGTTTCTACTCACTTTGCCACCTTTTCAAGGTCGATTACAATAACCAAACAGCCCCAATTGGCTCACAATTAAATAGAAGATAGTCCAATACAAATGGCTAACTAAACATGTTCCCAATTGGCTCACAATTAAATAGAAGATAGTCCAATACAAATGGCTAACTAAACAGCCCCAATTGGCTCACAATTAAATAGAAGATAGTCCAATACAAATGGCTAACTAAACAGCCCCAATTGGCTCACAATTAAATAGAAGATAGTCCAATACAAATGACTAACCAACTACTACAAACTACAAGTCCAAAATCGGCCACCTTGAGTTCAACCAAACTAATTCTTATCCAATTTCCATTTCAATCCAAATTGGTAGCATAATAAGATATCAAGTCGCATTTGGTTATTACTACCATAAGCTTCAATTCAATAACATGCGACGATTCTAACAACGATCAAATTGTAATCCAACTTAACATGGCCTACATTTCATTTCGAATTTCCAAGGCTAAAATCGATCCATAATCATTATAAACTTCTACACATATACTACATACTAGCAACATGTAAAGCTAACAACATAATAAATAATCTTGTAACACTTCAAAGAACAAGATTATACCTCAACGAATCTTAATCCAATTCCAATCCGAAGTCGCTCCTTAGTAGTTTAGAACCTCTCCAAGACACTTCAAACCGTTTGTTGAGACCCTTAGAACCATACCAACAACTTTCCTTCAATCTTCCAATCCAAAACCTAGAAAGCCACTAGGTTTTCACTTTGCGACTAATACGAAAACTCTCTTTTCGGGATTTTTCTATTGAGATATACTTACATAACACTCATGAACCTTGGTTTAAAGTGTGGGGTTTATTGGACAAGAAACACAATTTTTTTTCTTTTCATGGGACATGAAGCCGAGAGCTTCATAGTTGCTCATCCAAATTTTCTTCAATTTCTCTAAGTGTTGGACTATGTATCACTACTAGTAGTATTATAAAGCACATTGGAGGGTCATGATACAAACATTTGGGTGGCTAGGATAAGGTCTTCATAATATCAAGACTAGTTGTCTCCTTTGACTTAGTCAACATTGTCAAGCTACACTTGCAAGACTTGTTCATCCAAGACTTATGGTAAATGACCATTATGGACATGTCTAAATTCGACCAAGGCATTACTAAGGGGGGGTGACACGTGTCGCCCTCCCATTCGTCACAATAGTACGTTTTCTCGACAATTTCATAATTCCGATAAAAAATTTTGCAAGTCTCAATTCTTAACACTTTAGAGTTCTTACGTACGTTCTTAAAACATGTCCTGTAAATACGGGGTGTAACACATGAGTACCCTGCCCTCCGGGGCGAGTAACCGTAGGAGATGAAGACCCGGCGAATGACCTCAGAAGCCGAACCCTACCATCTGCGCGCCTGCTCTGACAAATCCTCGAAATATGACTGGCCGCCATAAGTGTAATAAGGCCCCACCGGAGTACCACAACGCCCGAAATGGGATCTACCACATCGGCCACACCGAGAGGGGGGTGGTCTCGATCGGGTAGCATCCTCGCTTCTGAAGCCCGCCTCGGGCCCCGACCGCTCGAATACCCCAGACGCCCGAAGACGGTGGAGGAGCGCTCTGAACCGACTGAGGTGCAAATCCAATCTGGCCGAGGTCGCCCGCTAAAACTACCAGAGGACCTCTGCCCCGACCTCTTCACCGTATCTATCAATCCGTCGACTTTCACGCTCACACCCAAGTGCATAAGCATGTATGCGGGCAATGTCCATGCCCGGCTGAAGAGCTACTCCCGAGCAACCCTCTGCTAAGTAATCATCGAGCCCTGTGACATAGCGGTGCACTCTGTCCTCCATGTCGGCCACTAAAGCGGGGACATTGATGCGCGAAAAGATGCACACACTTTAACGCAAGTGCACGTTATCGTGACAAGTAATATAGTCTTGGTAAGACCGAATATCGTCCACAAGGATTAGTGTTCAAGTACCAATTATCTACCTTTTGGTATCTATTTGGTAACCGATATTGATTTTGTTGTTTATAACTAACAATTATAAAAGCTAATTAACTATATGTTTACTTCAGTAGTGATGGGAATAGGGCTTCCATGTCTCCTCAACTATCCGCTTATGTTACTTATTAATGCAATGAATTATGGTTCTTCTTCTTTTGGAGCTAGCAGGTTTACTAAATCGTTTTATACTCCCGTTAAGGCTATATAAACACTCAACCCCAGTATTGCTCCTTTCTACCTTTCGGTGATAAGGATGACTTTATAGGAGGATTAAGACCAAAAACCTAGTTAACCGTCACGCGCTATGCGTAAAATTAGGTGTTTAGACCTCTCGTTAACGCTACACAAGTAATTGAGGTATTTTCATCCCAATCCAAAATATGTCTACCCAACTTACATCATATTCACAACCTCCTCCTTTCGAAGTTTGATTAGAAATCATATAAGTAATGATAATTAGTGATCAATTAATTACCAAGCATTCAAAGCAATTATTGGATAAATCTCAACAAGAAAAAGAATAACCATAACCATGCATCAATTCATAACATAAGTTTCTAGTGATTTAACATGGAAAGCCCTATAATAGAATTAGTTCCTAGCCATTGACATGACAAGAACTAATTCAATGTTCATCATAAAACTGAAATAAAGACAAGAAAAGAAAAGAAAGTTACTAAATTATGGTCTCCAATCTTCAATCCAAGAAGTTGTCAGTGCAAGAAAGGGAACTCTTAAAAACTGCCTAGGGTTCTCCTTTTATAGGCTCAAAACCGCCTCTAACTTTTTCCTTCAGGCCTGGCCCAGAAAATCGTCATTAAACCTGATTTTCCCACGTCGGCGCCGCGACCCTGCTATCGGCGCCGCGACACCGGAAGTCCTGCGATACTTCGGATGATTTGGTGCCGCGGCTCTACTCTCTGCTGTCTGGGGGCGCCGCGGCGCTGCAACTTCTGCGGCCTTATGGATATTGGGCACCGCGGCCTTGGACTGCTCCTCAGAGGCGCCGCGTGCCGGGTCCGCAGTTTACGCCCGTTCGCCATTTTCTCTGTTTTTAAGCTCTGGAACCTCCACTTTTGCCCTCTTTTCGCTCATTTTCCTCCATTGGACCATTTTAACCAACTTGACTCAAAAGAAAGAAAATCTATCCTAATACGACACTTATTTGTACAAAAAGCGATAAAAGACTAACTAAAAATAACTCAAAAAGTGTATATAAAATACACCGATCAAATACCCCCAAACTTAACTTTTGCTCGCCCTCGAGCAAAGATAAAAAGAAAGAAATAAAAGACTCAAGAAAAAGGAAAATAGACAGACTCAATGACATTGATCACTTTTGCTGCATTGATGTTACTTAGAAAAATATGAAGATTAGTAGAATAATATGCAGGAACCTATATCATGAAATTTTAGCACACTAAACACATTAAGCTAGATATTTCGCAAACTCATTTTTATCATGCTTAATGGAAATCACATACTGAATTATGTTTGTAAATTTCAAAATTCCTATGGCATGTTGACTTGCTATTCTCCACTAATCATGGCTATGCATCTCAGAGATCTTCAGGACTTTTAACGGTTGTAATGTAGGCTTAGGTATGAGTAGGTAAAAATAGGCATTTTAGGCTCATTTTTGTGTACCATAAGCTCTTTAGCTTTTCAGTGTTTCCATTTTCTTTTGATTCTCTTCTTCACTTCAAATCTATCTTTCCCCTCTTTTGTTTTGGGAGAGTGAAGTGTATCATAATAACAGGCACCCCCAAACTTAGGCTTTTGCCTAGTTCTTATTACTTTTTTTATTGGGGTGCATCACTTTTGTTCACTCTTTTTGTCTCTTTTTTAACACATTTTATTCCAACTATTTCAAATTTCTACTTATGGCACAATTGTGGGAATATAGGGTGTCAAAGAAAAAGTTCAACTTTTAGCCTCAATGGGGCTGACTAGGGATATTTTTAGTGTCAGGGATAGAAAAGAGTGGTAAGAATTGGCTATCAAAGAAACGCTTGAGTCATCTCTCCTAACATGCATATCCTAACTATTTTGCCTCAAATAGCAAGCAATCATAACACATAGGTTTTAATCATTTAGCATGCACAATTCAAGCAAGAAACTCCAAATAGACAGACTTTGTGAGTTTTTGGCATATATAACCTAAGTGTTTAGATAGTTGCTTTAATTTCGTTACATTATTCCACCTTACTTCACTAGGTGTTTCTAGTAACTACAGCATTCATGATCTTTTGACAGACAATTTTGACTCAAAAAAGAAAAAATAATAATTTATGTGTGACTCAAAAATACACAAAAACAACAAAAAGATTTAAACATACTATAACAATAAGACACAAATAATAAGACACAAATAAAACACCCCCTAAAACTTAAATCACACATTGTCCCCAATGTGTGTAGACTCAAAGACAATAAAAGAAAACAAGACACTTACAGACTTGGCTAAAATGGTGGTAGTGGCGGTGGCATTGGATAGTGCATGGACCACTGGTTGAACAAGGAACTCATCTCGTTGATTTGCTGCCTCGTTTCTTGTTGTCCTTGTATCACCGTGTCCAAACTCTGCATCATCCTCATCTGATTCTGGAGTAACTGCTCCATCATGGGCACTGAAGGTTCTGATTCTGTGGGTGGCTGGTGGCTAGGACCTGCCGCATATTGAGCCTCTATTTCAGGCTCATCTTCATTTATTTCGGCCTCTGCTGCTGCTGGTGGTGGTGCTGGTGCTCTTCTTCTTGCTACTGGAGGGCTTGGGTCTGGGAAGGAGTGCACTATCCCATAAGATACATGCAGTTAGTTTCTCTCTCGAGTGTCATTGGGTAGGGTTGGGACCCCATTGAAGGCGCATAAAGTTGTAATGATTGAGCCATGTCCCAACCCACCCGTTGTTACCAACCGGCTGGTCTCTTCAATACTTTGCACTATCTCCCTTCCCACATCAATCGTCTTCCCCGCCATAATTCCATTTATCAGTTTGATTACGCTCTTCCGCACTCGTAAAGTGTGTGGATGGAATCACGCGGCATCGATTTAAATACCCAACCCTTGGTCGCTTTGTTGAACCGCACCGCCACCCTTGACCCATTTCTTGCAATATCAAATGCAGCCCCAGGGTAGCTCACTGTGTCTGCAACGGCATATCAGTCGATGCTGGAGGTGCTTATAGACCATGTTCTAAAATAATTCCAATCACCATCTCCTCCTTCAACATCATCTGTTTCCAATTGCGCATTTACCGCTTCTGCCGTCACAGACACATATTTTCCCCTCACAAAGCATCCATGTTCCACCTTCTCCGGAAAATTAGCATAAAATTCACGCACCATCACTGTGTTTATTGGTGCTATCTCTCCCGGTTTTACAAATCTTTTCCACCCCCTCATCTCAATCATCGCCCGAATGGGCTCATAGACATCTCCCTCTTCCAAATGAGTCTCTTTGATAGTCCATTCCCTTCGTGATTAAGGGTCTTGTATTGAGTTTATGGTATCTATCTTGAGCACTTGGTGACAAACCTAGTCTCATCATATCATGGGTGATGTAGACGCGAGGCTCTTCTCTTTCCGCGCACACGTTAGATAACTTTTGCGCCTTATCCTTCAGATCCACAACACTACCCAACACTATCACCCTCAAAACTTCGATTCTGACAACTCCCACACCTCCAAACTCCAATTCTCAGACTACACAATACCCACACCCTCCTTGTATACTCCTCCTCTAAACTTCACAACCAATTTTTCAGCACCCCAACTACTTCAACAATGCAATACTTCTCCAAACTACTACCTCCTTTAACTACTGAAAACTTTCAAGAAGAGATGAAGATTACCTTTTATGGTGTTCTTTCAAGGTGTTCTTTCTTCTAATGATGATTTGAGGCAATGGGATGAAGTTTTTGTTGGTTGAGATGGCTTAGGGTTTAGGGATTTTAAGAGTTTTGGTTGTGGTAGGGTTTGATTTGTGGAAGATTTGTGGGTAAATTGTGGATTTTCGTGGGTTTTTGTGGAGAAGAAGGTTAGGTTTTGGTTTTGAAATTGGGGAAAATTGGATTTCTGGGCGTTTTATCACTTTCTGGATTTCCGCTTCGGCGCCGCGGCCCTGCATTTGGCGCCGCGGCGCCCAATGTTCTGCACTGCTTCGGGAATTTCTGCGTCGCGACCCTGCTACGGGGCGCCGCGGCGCCTAGACTTGGCAATTTTTCTGGGTTTTTGGCGCCGCGCTCGCCCCGGCGCACAAGCGCTTAAACTTCAAAGATCTTTCGCTGCCGCGACCGCTTCCTGGTGCTGCGGCGCTTACCCATTTTTCTGGAAATTCCTGATGTTCTTCAGTTTTTCGCCCTTCAATTTATTTACCTATACCTGTCAATCACAACACAACCACTACCTCCGTGAGACCGTTCTTAATAAAAACTACTATATTAACGTAAAATAAAATCAAAATACCTTGGGTTGCCTCCCAAGTAGCGCTGTCTTTAACGTCTTTTAGCCGGACGCAAGTTCCTTAACTTAATAAGTGTGGGGTGGAATAACCCCACAACCAATCCATTTTCTCCACATTTTTCATTTTCGGTTCCTTGTTCTTCTTCTTTTCTTAGAATTATCTTCAAGGGAAGGTTCAGGAACTCATACCTGCTTTTGTGGAGGTTCGGCGTCACATACCTGCTTTTGTAGGCTTATCTCCCTTGGTTTGACTTGCATTGGCTCACAAGGGGGTTTGATGGTGCTGATTACAAAGCACCTGCTCATGGTTGGTGGCTCAATGATGTGTTTGAATACTTTAAACACCATTTCTTCCTTCTCCACCCTCAATGTCAGCTCTCCTCTTTCTACATCGATCAATGCTCTCCCTGTCGCTAGGAATGGTCTCCCCAATATGATAGGGATTTCTGCATCCTCTTCCATGTCAAGAATGAGGAAGTCCGCAGGAAAAAAGAATTTTCCTACTTTAACAATCACGTCCTCAATCTTCCCTCTTGGATGAACCACTGTCCTATCGGCCAGCTGCAGGCTCACCGTGGTTGGTTTGGCCTCACCCAACTCCAACCGTTTAAATACCGATAAAGGCATCAGATTTATACTTGCCCCTAAATCGCATGCAGCTTGCATGTCACCCCGCCAATCAGGTGCGTAGTGTAAAGCTCCCTGGGTCTTTTAGTTTAGGGGGCAACTTCTTCTGCTAGATAGCACTGCACTCCTCCGTTAGTGCTACTATCTCATACTCCGCCAATTTTTTCTTCTTCCCCAAGATCTCCTTCATGAATTTGAAATAGGAGGGCATCTGCTCCAACGCCTCTATAAAAGGTATGTTGATATGCAGCTTTCTGAATGTCTCCAAGAATTTAGAGAATTGTTTATCAACTGCCTTCCGCTGCAATCTCTGTGGGAATGAGATCTTCTCTGTATACTCCTTCTCCGAGTTTTCTACTCTCGGGCGAGATTCAACCACCTTCTCTTTTTCAATCTCTGCCCTTTGCTCAACTATCGTGATGTGATCGCCGCTCCAATCGCTTACCACTTTCAACCGCATCGCTGGCATTGCTCTCTCGGATTCACCTCTGTGTTGCTTGGCAGTGTACCATGTGGCCTGCTGTTTGCTTGCTTTGCTAGCTGACCCACTTGTGTTTCCAGGTTCCTGAACGAGGATCTAGCTTCTGTCAAGAACTGGGTCTGGGCGTTGGTGAGTGCCAACAAAGCTGCTCTCAGCTCGTCTGACTTTTCTGGCTGGACATGTGTATTAAATTGTTGAGAACGTGAGGCCTGAGTGAAGGGCTCCTGATTTTGGTTCTCGCTGGTTTTGCATCGCCCCTATATTGATTCTCGCCGCTCGGTCTCCTCCATGAGAAATTTGGGTGATTCTCCACCGGATTATATGTATGGAGTATGGGTTGTTCTCGTGGCCTCTCGATAATTACCCACTACCGACACTCTGCCTGCTCGATTGTCACATTATTAGGATCAGCTGAAGGACACCTATCGAATGTATGTGGGCCACCACATATTTCACAGCTCTTAGGCATCTGACCGCATTTATCGACATCGTGTGTTGCAATCGCTTGGTCAAAAGGGCCACTTGGGCATTCAAGGCAGCAATGACATCTATCTCGTGAACTCCCACTGTTCTCCTACCACTCATTGATCTCTCTTCTGTGACATGGTTGTTGGTGGCCATATCTTCTAACAATTCGTGAGCGTCGTGGGCTGTTTTCCTCATGAATGTCCCACCTGCTGCTGCATCTATAATGGTTCTGGTTGTTCCGCCGAGCCCGTTATAGAAGATGTGGACCAAGTTCCACAACCCAATACAGTGTTGTGGGCACTTTCTCTGCAAATCTTTGAACCTTTCCCAAGCTTCGTACAATGACTCTCCATCTGCTTGGTAGAAGTTATTCAGCTCCCCTCTCAATTTTGCTGCTTTGCATGGGGGAAAGAATTTGGCTAGAAATTTTTGTGCCAGCTCTTGCCATGTGAAAATCGAATCAGCTGGCAGGGAATTTAACCATATTTTTGCTCTATCCCTGAGTGAGAAGGGAAAGAGCCTCAATCTGACGGCATCATCAGTAACGCCGTTATATCTGAAAGTTTCACATAGCTCCAAGAAATTAGCTATGTGCATATGTGGATCCTCTGATGGCAGTCCTCCAAATTGCACTGTGTTCTGCACCATGCCGTAATCGCCGTTTTATCTCAAAGTTGTTTGCTCTTGCGGGAGCCTAATACATGTCTGTGCTCCGTTCACCCTCGGTAGCACGTAGTCTCCCAAGCTTCTTTCTGCCTGGACTTGCACTCTCTCCTCGACGTCCATTGGCACTCTCTGAGGCATTCCTGGGTTAGGTTGATTTTCACCTAACCCTTCTCTCATCACATTGTTGTTTTAAACACCGTTCATCTCTATCACGGCTGAAATTCGCTGATTTCTTCTATTCTGCTTACAGGTTTTCTCAATCTCTGGATTGAAGGGAACAAGAGTGTCTGCCCCTCTTCTCATTCGCATAAACTGATTTTCTGAAACAGATAAAAAACAAACAACAAATCACGGTACCCTGACTTTTACCGAAATAAATAAAAAACGTAAAACTAAAATAAAAATTAAAAACCAAATTAGAAATTAAAAATAGATAAAATTGATATTGAACTATGCCTAATCCCCGGCAACGGCGCCAAAAAGTTGATGCGCGAAAAGATGCACACACTTTAACGCAAGTGCACGTTATCGTGACAAGTAATATAGTCTTGGTAAGACCGAATATCGTCCACAATGATTAGTGTTCAAGTACCAATTATCTACCTTTTGGTATCTATTTGGTAACCGATATTGATTTTGTTGTTTATAACTAACAATTATAAAAGCTAATTAACTATATGTTTACTTCAGTAGTGATGGGAATAGGGCTTCCATGTCTCCTCAACTATCCGCTTATGTTACTTATTAATGCAATGAATTATGGTTCTTCTTCTTTTGGAGCTAGCAGGTTTACTAAATCGTTTTATACTCCCGTTAAGGCTATATAAACACTCAACCCCAGTATTGCTCCTTTCTACCTTTCGGTGATAAGGATGACTCTTGTTATACCCCGTAGTTCCTGGGTATGTATGCGAGGACGTACGTACGAGAATACGACAGAAAGATTGGAAAGGAAGAAAGAGGTGATTTCTCCACGGAAAAGTTTCCGGTTTTTGTGAAGGAAAAAGGTTCGTTAATGGGAATTGGATTCCCAGATTTGGTATTCGGACTTCCTGGAATATTAGAGAATTATGGAATTTTATTTTCGGAAATGGTCACGTGGGCCCACTGAGAAATTTACTGGCTTTGGGGCCCACTTTGTTTTCGAGATTTTGGCCATTGTGGATATTTTCGAAGATGTTTTATTTTGGGCCAATATGAGGTGACACGTGTCACCCCGCCTAGTGGCTCGCCGAATGGCATTTGTGCACAACACCCTTGCTAGAGTCGTTCGACTAAACGCTTTACATAACTTGCAGGGGAAAATTCCGCTATGTCTTTTCTTATTTTTGCGGATTTTTCCGAGAGACGAACATTTTGGACCAACGAGAGGGCACTTGGCACCCTCTCATCGCGGGCGCGTGGCGCTGACGACTTGGGGGTCAAGTGGTAGATATTTTTGTGCAGATATTTGTGAGGGTTTTAAGGAGTAGGGTCTAGGGGGCACTTGGGTGAATCTTGGCCCTACACTTGTGTAGCACTTGGCTCAATCTTGGCCATTGGTTGGCCTTGGCTTGTGCTATAAATACCCCTCTCCCTTTGATGAATTCTTCATCCATTCCTAAATGTTTCTAAGTGTAAAATCCTCTCCTCCCTTGTGTTGAGTTCGGCCAAGGGCCTCCCTTGTGGCCGAGAGCACCCCCTCTGGGGTGCTAGCCGAGAGTAGTGCCCCCCCTCCTAGAGTTGCTAGTATGGTACCCCTAGCCTAGTTGTTTTCGTATAATACCCCCCTTTTGTGGTGTAGAAATACTCTCAAAAGTATTGTTATAATGCCCAAATTACCTTAGCCAAATACCTTGTAGTATTCTAAGGTTATACCTTTACAAAAATAAGCCCAGTTATACTATTATACTTCCGTCACCCCAAAACCGAAACCCTAGAAAATCTCCATAGTCCGTTGGAGTATTGTGTAGTTGGTTAGAACTTCTGGCGGTGGTTTAGAGCGGGTCGAGCGCCTGAGTCGAGCTAAACGATTGCCCAGATCGACTTTAAACTCGGATAATTATGGGCTTATCGAGGTAATTATCTTGTCCCCCTATTGTAATTGGAAATTACATGTTGTTAGAATATATAGTTGAAGTATACTATATATAGAACTGAACGTAGTTATCGGCAATGTCTTGCGACTTAAGCTCAAGAATCGAATCAATGTTTTACATAGGATCAGACATGAGGCTTGTGTAGCTTTTCTCGTGAAGTAGAATTGTACCGTCGGGTTAGATGTAAACCCTCGTTGGCTTCGTAGCCTCGTTAAAGCGAGGAGATTTACGCTGTTGCGGGAGGTCGCCGAATTTTCGTAGAATGTTCGCGATAAGGTCTAAATGTTAATAAGCGCCTTGTGGCCTTATAGGTTGAAGTACTACGTATGGCGCGATCCATCGCTAAGGAGTAGCCGGTTTGAAGTACTTGGAGCGTTTTCTATTAGTCGATACTCGTCGCGAGGTATGTGAACCTTTTCCTACCTCTTCTAGCATGATATGTGTGAACTATGTAGTACGGTAGACGATACGTGCTAAACGTATTTGATTGGTTTAAAACATAAAGTGTTATAACGCTTTATGGGAAGTTGGTTATAATACTTTATGTTGGTAAGAAAGTACTTGTGGTCTTGAAAAGGTAAATCGATTTGAACTATAATCGCTTGTTATGTGTTAATAAAGAACTTGAAGTATTTCAAAAGATTTTTGAATCATTTCAAAGAAGAAGTAATATTTGGTTTTGAAAACTTAAGAGTTATACTAGCTTTATGGGAAGTTAGGTATAACGGCTTAAGAATGTTTTATCGATTTCGAAATCGAATGTGTATCGACAAACCATCATAGCGTTAATTAAAAGGAAATGTTTTGAATAATTAAGTATTATTAAAACCAGAGAAACTTCCATCCGCATGAAGCTAAGATGAGACAAAATGATATTTCCTAGATCATGGTCATTGTAATAAGATTGTTATAAACAAGATATCCTACTCACATATAAGACTTATGTTTCGATTGTTTAAAGGAGAATTATATTCTTAAATGAATAAAACTATGAACTATTTAAACCTTTCTAAAATAAGAAACGTGAACATTTGATATTAGGCAAACTTGGACGCTTGGAAAATAATGTTGTTACTTGATTTTACAAAGGTAAGAGTTTTGGTTTTCTTAAAAGGATAGTCACTCTATTTTATACTACGTATTGTGTGAATTATGTGAAAGAAACAGATCTTTTAAAGATTTAATGTGAAGTACTTTGGGGTTAGATAACCAACTTGTTAGTAGAAAGTACCTTGTGTGAATACTCTATTGTATTGGTTCGTGATAGCCTTGTAAATACTTTCTTGTTGCTTTGATAAGTAAACGTGTTAGGATGCTACGTGTGTTAGTATCTTGTGATGTATGGGTAAAGGGGTTTCTTGATTGTGCTTATTAACTATCATCGTTATGATAGTATTGTGGCATTCACCTCGAGATGATTCCGGGTTAAGCCGCCCGACGCGGGTAGACTCAGCGGTCGATGGACCTATGATTCGAGAATACCTCACGCAGTCCCGGCCTATGCGAGCTACGAGTTCCGTGTTAGTGTACGCCCTTACGGGCATGCGTCCACGTGGCTACGCGATCGCGAAGTCGTGACGATGCCGGAGTAGCTACCTCGACGCGGGAATACCTCACGCGGCCGATGAGATTGGCCTACGCGAGTCGCGGAGTTCGTGGTTAGACGCTGCGACATCGATATCGCGCAAGTGGCCGCCTTTGATCATGTGACGGTTCAGACAGATCTTATGATACAGTTCATGACCTTGTTGGTACTGTGGGTTTTTAGTAGTCGCTATGCCTTCGTACTTACCCCGTACAGAGATATTATGACACAGGTGGGACCTGGTGTTCATGTGTGTTCCATGGTGCTTTTATATCATGATCGCAGCGGTGAGGAAGGTATTCCACGCATGATTGATGTTGTGGGCCCGAGACCCATTGTTATACTTGAGTGATGACTTGAGGCGCGAGTCCCTAACTCGACATGACTTGGTTGTAAATCGTAGTTGGTTATCATACATTGTCTCTTGCTTTATATGACTGCTATGATTTCATTTACAGTATGTATTTTCAGTTTCACATACTTGCACTTGTTATCGACCTCCTCGGGCCGCGTTCATGCCGCAGTTGAGGTACACCACCGTTGATCCTAGCTCGTGGTCACAGCGTTTGGGAAGCTCCGCTTTCTCGAGGCTTATCTTCGTATAGTCCCTGTTGTCGTAGTGCTACATTCGTGGTATGACGGCCCCGCCCCGTCGTTGTCATATCTTTCGTAGAGTCCGTAGTAATCTTGTGGGCGTGGTTGTAAAAAGGATTAAACTGCTCATGTTGAAAAAGTTGTCATTTTTTATATACGCCGAAGGCAAGTTTTTCTCGATCATTGTTTCATATGTCTTGTATCGCTTTATGTTACCGACACTGATGTTGTATCACTAGGTGCCCGGTAAGGCACTACCACGCCCGGATCGGTCGTGACAAAAGTGGTATCGAGCGCTTAATCCTCTGAAAGTGTCTACGCATCAGATCCGAGAGTCTTGATTATCGGTGTTGTGCACCACGCCAATAATCGTGAGGCTATAGGATATTTAGGATTGGTTTCTATTCTTCTCACTCGAGATCGTGCCTTAGAGTCGTGTTGTAAGTTGGACCTCTAACGTATTTCTTTCCTTACCGCTATGCCTCCGCGTAGGCAACCCGCCCAGAGGGCAAGGCAACGGCGGAACCGCGAGTTGAGTACAGAGGGTCACGAGGCACAGCCCAAATCATTACCTAGGGTAGTGCTTCATTCGGGATTTCGCGACGCTACTAGCCCCAAAGAGTTTAAGCACGGCGACGCAGCCTCCTGCGCCATGATATGTGAACCTTCGCCCCACGCATCGAACCGAATATAGATTGCAAAGAGGCAACCTCGCATTAGCCATGGATTTGGCTACAGAGAGTATACCGATGTACCGCGAGTCTTGATGACTACCTAAGAAAGGGTTGTGCAAGAGTAATTCTTCATTGGGCTTCGAGCACGGCTCGCACGCTTATGCGCAGCAGCCGAGAAACGTAGAGATCGACGCGTTAACCAAGGATGCGAGAAGAGGGCCGAGCAGCAAGGTCCTTCTGTAACTTTCAAGGTGAGTATACCTTAAGTGCTATGTTCGATAGCAAGGTGTTAGTTGTGATTAGAAATCATGGTGGGTTAACCGAGTAAGATTTTGGAGGATAGAGAAAGTGTGAGCCTTAGAGCTTTATACGCAAAGACCTTAGAGGTAAGGCCATCTCTGTAGAGACGTATGTTTATGTTTGACTTTATAGGAGTGCATGGTGCACGTGAGTCGTGGTTTGGGATAAGTCCCAAGTAGTATGAAATGAAAGAGGTAGTTGAGCTAAGAAGACCGCTAGGTTTTCGTAACGTGTTTAGTAAGATTGTTCCTTCTGAGGTGGTATTTCGCGCTCACGGCCTGGGTTGAGGCTACGCGCGGGTCGACCCGCGGCAGTTTGGTAGCGGGTCAGTTTGGGGTGGTCCCGCCTGGTAGGGTCGCGAGGTGTTAGGCCCAAGTTTAGTTAACCAACGACGAAGTTCGTGGACGCGCTCGACCGGTGGTCGGGCCATGGGGCAACCCATCGTGTTCTTCGGTCGACCGCTCACTTGGCGATGTTGATTTATCGTAAAGGTTGTAAGGCTGCACGGTGCCTACCTTCACCTTATGACGCATGTGGAGCCCTGTGTTACTACTGTTTTGTTTCCGAAAGTCCTACCAGCAGGTTAAGAACTCAGTGAGTCTCGACCGCATTCGCCTCGCCAGCGGCGTGGATTTCGCGGTAGTTGTGAGGATTGTTGTCTCCTCGTGGAGGAGCGCTTGAGCTACCATTTCAGTGTTCTGATGTCGCTTATGAAGACTTGCAGGGCGGAAGTGTAAGTCACGGCCGATTGGTTCGATGTCGCGTGGTTCGATAGTTGGTTCAGCTTGTTCCAGCAGATCGTGGATAGTGAGAAGCTTGTCTAGAAGAAGTTCGCAGCCGGAGGAATCGTATGATAATCGGCGACGACGCCAGAGTTCAGCCGACGGTCGGTCTTCTTGAGTACCACCCTGACAGGTGTGACGAGTTTTGATACTAAAGCGATCGTAAATGTGGTAAGAATCGAGCGCATTTACGCTGATCGACGCAGCCGGTACCATTTGTTGGGTCGTTGGAGCAAGGCTCGCGACAAAGTGACAAAAGTGGTGATGTTAGAGGTATTTCCTCGTAGACTTGGATATAAGTATGTTGCGCAAGTATTTTCTGTGGCCAGGTATGGCAGGATTGTTTCGTAAGTTTAAAAAGTGAAGACTATACTGGCGCAAGTATGTTTTGAGATTTAGAAGGAACATTCGACGAATGTTTCTAAGGGGAAGAATGTTATACCCGTAGTTCCCGGTATGTATGCGAGGACGCACGCATTTGAGAATACGACGTAAAGATTGGAAAGGAAGAAAGAGGTGATTTCTCCACTAAAAGTTTCCGCTTTTGTGAAGGAAAAGGTTCGTTAATGGGAATTGATTCCCAGATTTGGTATTCTGACTTCGGAATATTAGAGAATTATGGAATTTTATTTTCTGAAATGGTCACGTGGGGCCCACGGAGAAATTTACGGTTTAAGGGGCCCACTTTGTTTTCTAGATTTTGGCCATCAGGATATTTTCTAAGATGTTTTATTTGGGCCAATATGAGGTGACACGTGTCACCCCGCCTAGTGGCTCGCCGAATGGCATTTGTGCACAACACCCTGCTAGAGTCATTTTTCGACTAAACGCTTTACATAACTTCATGAGGGAAAATTCCGCTATGTCTTTTCTTATTTTTGCGGATTTTTCCGAGAGACTAACATTTTGGACCAACGAGAGGCGACACTTGGCACCCTCTCATCAGCGGGCAAGGGCGCTGACGACTTTGGGGGTCAAGTGGTAGATATTTTTGTGTAGATATTTGTGAGGGTTTTAAGGAGTAGGTCTAGGGGCACTTGGGTGAATCTCGCCCTACACTTGTGTAGCACTTGGCTCAATCTTGGCCATTGGTTGGCCTTGGCTTGTGCTATAAATACCCTCTCCCTTTGATGAATTCTTCATCCATTCCTAAATGTTTCTAAGTGTAAAATCCTCTCCCTCCTTGTGTTGAGTTCGCCAAGGCCTCCCTTGTGGCCGAGAGCACCCTCTGTGGGTGCTAGCCGAGTAAGGCCCCCTCCTAGAGTCAGCAGCTGGGTACCCCTAGCCTAGTTGTTTTCAGATAATACCCCCTGTGGTGTAGAAATACTCTCAAAAGTATTGTTATAATGCCCAAATTACCTTAGCCAAATACCTTGTAGTATTCTAAGGTTATACCTTTACAAAAATAAGCCCAGCTTATACTATTATACTTCCCACGGTCCCAAAACCAAACCCTAGGAAAATCTCCATAGTCCGTTGAGTATTGTGTGTTGGTTAGAACTTCTAAGGGTGGTTTAGAGCGGGTTGAGCGCCTGAGTTAGAGCTAAACGATTGCCCAGATCGACTTTAAACTCGGATAATTATGGGCTTATCGAGGTAATTATCTTGTCCCTATTGTAATTGGAAATTACATGTTGTTAGAATATATAGTTGAAGTATACTATATATAGAATCAACGTAGTTATCGGCAATGTCTTGCGACTTAAGCTCAAGAATCGAATCAATCGTTTTTACATAGGATCAGACATGAGCTTGTGTAGCTTTTCGTGAAGTAGAATTGTACCCGTCGGGTTAGATGTAACCCCGGTTGGCTTGGCAGCCTCGTTAAAGGAGGAGATTTACGCTGTCATGGGGAGAGTCTTGCCAATTTTCGTGAGAATGTTCTCGCGATAAGGTCTAAATGTTAATAAGCGCTGTGGCCTTATAGGTTGAAGTACTACGATGGCGCGATCATCGCTAAGGAGTAGCCGACGGTTTGAAGTACTTGGAGCGCTTTGCTATTAGTCGATACTGTCGCGAGGTATGTGAACCTTTCCTACCTCTTCTAGCATGATATGTGTGAACTATGTAGTACGGTAGACGATACGTGCTAAACGTATTTGATTGGTTTAAAACATAAAGTGTTATAACGCTTTATGGGAAGTTGGTTATAACGACTTTATGTTGGTAAGAAAGTACTTGTGGTCTTGAAAAGGTAATCGATTTGAACTATAATCGGCTTGTTATGTGTTAATAAAGAACTTGAAGTATTTCAAAAGATTTTTGAATCATTTCAAAGAAGAAGTAATATTTGGTTTTTGAAAACTTAAGAGTTATACTAGCTTTATGGGAAGTTAGGTATAACGGCTTAAGAATGTTTTATCGATTTCTAAATCGTAACGTGTATCGACAAACCACCGCAATACATTAAAAGGAAATGTTTTGAATAATTAAGTATTATTAAAACCAGAGAAACTTCCATCCGCATAGAAGCTAAGATGAGACAAAATGATATTTCCTAGATCATGGTCATTGTAATAAGATTGTTATAAACAAGATATCCTACTCACATATAAGGCTTATGTTTCTCAATTGTTTAAAGGAGAATTATATTCTTAAATGAATAAAACGATGAACTACGAAACCTTTCTAAAATAAGAAACGTGAACATTTGATATTAGGCAAACTTGGACGTTTGGAAAATAATGTTGTTACTTGATTTTACAAAGGTAAGAGTTTTGGTTTTCTTCAAAGGATAGTCACTCATTTTATACTACGTATTGTGTGAATTATGTGAAAGAAACAGATCTTTTAAAGATTTAATGTGAAGTACTTTGGGGTTAGATACGAACTTGTTAGTAGAAAGTACCTTGTGTGAATACTCTATTGTATTGGTTCGTGATAGCCTTGTAAATACTTTCTTGTTGCTTTGATAAGTAAACGTGTTAGGATGCTACGTGTTAGTATCTTGTGATGTATGGGTAAAGGGGTTTCCTTGATTGTGCTTATTAACTATCACCGTTATGATAGTATTGTGGCATTCACCTCGAGATGATTCCGGGTTAAGCCGCCTCCGACGCGGGTAGACTCAGTGGTCGATGGACCTATGATTCGAGAATACCTCACGCAGTCCCGGGCCTATGCGAGCTACGAGAGTTCCGTGTTAGTGTACGCCCTTTACGGGCATGCGTCCATGTGGGCTACGCGATCGCGAAGTCCGTGACGATGCCGGAGTAGCTACCGACGCGGAATACCTCACGCGGCCGATGAGATTGGCCTACGCGAGTCAGCGGAGTTCCGTGGTTAGACGCCAGACATCGATATCGCGCAAGTGGCCGCTTTGATCATGTGACGGCCAGACAGATCTTATGATACGATTCATGACCTTGTTGGTACCGTGGGTTTTTAGTAGTCGGCTATGCCTTCGCATTTACCCCGCACAGAGATATTATGACACGTGGGACCCGTGTTCATGTGTGTTCCATGGTGCTTTTATATCATAGATCGCCAGCTGGCGAGGAAGGTATTCCACGCATGATTGATGTTGTGGGCCCGAGACCCATTGTTATACTTGAGTGATGACTGAGGCGTGAGTCCCTAACTCGACATGACGGCTTGGTTGTAAATCGTAGTTTGGTTATCATACATTGTCTCTGCTTTATATGATCGCTATGATTTCATTTACGTGATGTATTTTCGCCACATACTTGCACTGTTATCGACCTCCTTCGGCCGCGTCATGCCGCAGTTGAGGTACACCGCCGTTGATCCTAGCTCGTGGTCACGCCATTGGGAAGCTCCGCTTCTCCGAGGCTTATTCGTATAGTCCCCGTTGTCGTAGGTGCCATTCGGGGTATGACGGCCCCGTCCGTCGTTGTTGTCATATCTTTCGTAGAGGTCCGTAGTATCGCAAGGCGTGGTTGTAAAAGGATTAAACTGCTCATGTTGAAAAAGTTGTCATTTTTATATACGCCAAAGGCAAGTTTTTCTCAGATCATTGTTTCATATGTCTTGTATCGTTTTATGTTCCGCTGATTACTCTGATGTTGTATCACTAGGGTGCCCGGGGTAAGGCACCAGTCACGGGCCCGGGATCGGGTCGTGACAACTCTATAGGAGGATTAAGACCAAAAACCTAGTTAACCGTCACACGCCATGCGTAAAATTAGGTGTTTAGACCTCTCGTTAACGCTACACAAGTAATTGAGGTATTTTCATCCCCAATCCAAAATATGTCTACCCAACTTACAGCATATTCACAACCTCCTGCTTTCAAAGTTTGATTAGAAATCATATAAGTAATGATAATTAGTGATCAATTAATTACCAAGCATTCAAAGCAATTATTGGATAAATCTCAACAAGAAGAAGAATAACCATAACCATGCATCAATTTATAACATAAGTTTCTAGTGATTTAACATGGAAAACCCTATAATAGAATTAGTTCCTAGTCATTGACATGACAAGAACTAATTCAATGTTCATCATAAAACTGAAATAAAGACAAGAAAAGAAAAGAAAGTTACTAAATTATGGTCTCCAATCTTCAATCCAAGAAGTCTTGTGTTGTGCAAGAAAGGGAACTCTTAAAAACTGCATAGGGTTCTCCTTTTATAGGCTCAAAACCGCTTCTAACTTTTTCCTTCAGGCCTGGCCCAGAAAATCGTCATCAAACCTGATTTTCCCGCGTACGCCGCTGTTCGCTGCTATCGAAGCGCGCCAAGTCCTGCGATACTTCAGATGATTTGGCGCCGCTGCTCGCTTCGTCAGATGGAGCCACGGCCGCAACTCGCGCCTTCGATATCGGGCGCCGCGCCTCGACTGCTCAGAGTGTAGCCAGCGCCTGGTCCGTGTTTCTGCCCCATTCGCCATTTTCTCTGTTTTTAAGCTCTGGAACCTCCACTTTTGCCCTCTTTTCGCTCCTTTTTCGCCATTGGACCATTTTAACCAACTTGACTCAAAAGAAAGAAAATCTATCCTAATACGACACTTATTTGTACAAAAAGGGACAAAAGACTAACTAAAAATGACTCAAAAAGTGTATATAAAATACACCGATCAGACGTACCGAGCCAATGATTCAAACTCTACGTTGTACTCCCGGACCGTCCGCCCGCTCTGTCTCAACGTCAGAAATCTATCGGCCCGATCTCTCCTCATCTGCGGAGGCAAGAAATGGCTAAGAAATGCCTCTGAGAACTCGTCCCAAACAGCTGGAAGCGCATGTTCCCCCCGGGACAGTTCCCACGAATCAAACCAGTCAACTGCAGTATATATAACAAAAACTGAACAGTTACATCCTTTACAAAACCCAATTTACAATAGGACTACAGACCTCTAAGAGTTTGTAACAACTATGACGGGACAGGGCCCCGTCATACCCCCGAATGTACATGAATCTACAATGACAGGGAATCATACCAAAAGATAAGCCTCCGGAGAAACGGGGCATCCCAAAAGTAGAACGGTGATCCTAAGAGTGAGGATCAACAACCGATGTACCTCGACCTGCGGCATGAACGCAGCCCCCCGAAGGAGGCCAGTACAACAAGTACCAAGTATGTGAAACTGAAAATACTGTAATGAAATCATAATATTTCCAAACCAAATCCACATATATGTATGAAAAACCAATTAACACACAGTGCCACAACATAAATAAGAGTAAACATGTGTAACGCAACCGGTCTTTTCTAGGCCGCTAATGATCGTAACAGGGCCATTCGCCCATAGTATAATTATACAAGCCTAATCCTGGACTTCCGTTGTCCGCATAGGTCCCGTGGACCCGCATGAGGTACTCCTCGCATCGGGGGTAGCTAACCCGCGGCATTTCCTGGACTACCGTAGTCCGCATGGCCACTAGGACCGCATGAGGTATTCCTCGCATCGACGTAACACACCCGGAGTGATTTCTGGACTACCGTAGTCCGCATAGGTCATGTGGACCCGCATGAGGTTGTTATACCCCGTAGTTCTGACCCTACGTATGAGAGGATACGAAAGCATGTAAGACTTAAAATTTCCAGAGGATAGGTTGACGGATTGTTCCGGACGGGTTTTAGTCAACTTTGAGGCGGGTTATGACCCGGTACATTGAGAGTTCCTAAGTGTTTCAAAGGCCTAGGGCGTAGTTCGTTGAGTCTAGATTCCAACGCAACCAACCGTTCGTCGATAGGACATCAGAGTAGGAAGTTATGAGAATTACAAGTTCAGTGCGCAGTCGGACAGAAATGTGTTTCGGACAAAGGCGACAGGGCCGCGGCGCCGGATGCAGGGCCGCGACGCCGGATGCAGGGCCGCGACGCCGGATGCAGGGCCACGACGCCGAAAGTACTGAGGGGTCGCTGAAGTTTCAGCGCCGCGGCGCCGGAAGATCCGAGGGTCCGCAGGAGTTGCGGCGCCGGGAAGCAGGGCCACGGCGCCGAGGCGGGATTCTGGGCGAAAAAACTTAGGAAAAGTTAGATTTTTCTTTTAAAAGACCTTGGGAGGGTGACAAGTGTCCCTCCCCCCCCCCATCTGATTTTGCATGCATTATATTAACCAAGTCTTCAAGACTTGGTCATACTTCATCTCTCTCTCTCTCTCTTAGGCAAAAGCTCTTCCTTCTCTCTTAAAAGTTCAAGCTCCTCCTTCTCTCTAAAATCCCAAGAGACATTCTAGCCTTAGGAAAAATCTGAAAAAAATAAAAGCAAGAAGGAAGCTTGTGGCTAGCTTGTGAAGGTTGTTGTGGTGGTGTTCTTGGAATAGAAGCTAGCAAATTGTTGGATAAATTTGGCTAAAGCTCTAAGGTAATGATTCTCCCTCTATTATTAGTTTTTAGTGTTGCATGTTAAGAAGAAAGTACTTGTGGTAGTAAATAATGCTATTAGAGTCATTGCATGCAAGAAATGTGGGTTGGGTATGAAGGATTTGGCTAAAGAGATATTATGAGCATGTTGTAGCCTAATAACTACTTTAGAATTGTTAAGTGAATTGTTGTAACTAGTGGGGCAGAATTTTACACACCCAAGATTAGGTGTGTAATCCCCTTTGTGTTGGTTTGGATGTTGGGCCTTAATGAGGCGTTTGAGTGTTGAAAATCGGCCTTTGAAAAAGGTGGCAAAGTGAGTAGAAACAAAGGAAATGCTGCCCAATTTTCCTTAGGAATTGGTAACTTGAATTTGGAATTTCTACATTGAAATTAAAGGTTAATAAACGCACTATGGTTATTATAGGTTGACATATTACTTGCGGTAGTTGGACTTAGCAAGTGGATTGACCGAAGAGGTATGTAGAGCTTTCCTATCTCTTGAGCATGAATAGTTGTATCTATGTAGTACGGTATACGTACAAGATTTGATAATCTATGCTTGTTTTAAAGTATATGATACTTGTTTCATTTCAAAAGTATAAGTCCCTTGGATTGAGGGAAAAATGTATTTGACAAAGGGATAACGCTAATATAATGACTTTATGGGAAGTTGGTTATATTAGTTTTCTTGAAAGGTTCACAAAGAAAGGTTTACTCTAATTAAAACAAGTACGGGTAAAGGATTTGAAACTAAGAAAGGTGAATTGATTTTTAGGCATTGGTTGCCTAAGGTTTTAAAGGAAATGAAGTCACTTGCTTTAGAAGCCTATTATATTTCTAAAAAGAAATGTGACTTGTCTTGAAAAGAAATCGTAACTTGATACTATGGTGAATAGTATCTTGGAATCTTTGTATAAAAAGAGTTTTTCTTAAAAGTTAGAAGTGCATGGTACTTGGATTGAATTCCCGGATTTTTCTATTAAAAGACATGTTGGTGCCTTAGGTATACTAAAATGAGAGGATATGTTAATAATGTTAATAAGAAGTTAGGATTTCTTAACTTGCTTATGTTATGATAAAGTTTAGCGCTTTATGTTATGATATGATAGCCTGAGCGCTTATGTTATGTATGATAGCGGTTGTGCTAGGTGATATGTTCTACGAGGTAGACCTCGGTTATTCTTGTTATTTCCTTTGACTTCATCGACACGATGGATGGTCCACTGTATGCTCATTAGGATGGTTCACTACTTATTCTTGTTAATTCTCGTTGGCATACTCGACACGTTGGGTGCCCACTGTATGCGGATTCTTGTTATTTTTCGACATACCGACACGATGGATGGTCCACGTATGCGCCCATTAGGATGGTTTACTACTTATGCCATGGATTTGCTACCCATGACGCGAGTGCGGCGCTTGTACTCACGCGATCCGGTCCACGTGATCCACGCGGTGAAATAGTCCCACGCGGCGGATGATCTTACGCGGATCCACGGGATCCATGCGGTGAAACAAATTCTGCGAGTAGGATTGCTTAATGATACTACGGGCGAGAGATCCTTTTTTGATCATGAGCCTCCTATTTTTATGCAGTATTATACTTACACTTGTTACTCTCATTGTTAGTAAGGCACAGTGCAACATAAATTGATTTTATCTATAACTTCAGTGTATTTTGGACTTATGATATTACTACAGTATTTTCCAGTTTTACATACTTGGTACTGCAGATCGACTCTCCTGGGCTGCGTTCATGCCGCAGGTCGAGATACGTAGCTTGCTGGTCCGCACTCTTAGGATCACTGTTCATTTCCTGGAAAGCTCCATCCCTCCGGAGGCTTTGTCTTTTGGTATGATTTCTTGAGGTTATAGACTTTTGTACATTCAGGGGGTATGGCGGGGCCCTGTCCCGCCACAGTTGTTATTCCTAGAGGTTTGTAGTCACGTTTGTGGTTTGGGCTGTAAGAACCAGTTGTACTGTTTCACATTCGATTAAGTTATTTTATGAAAGGCGGCCTTGTCGGCTTGCTAGAGATTTTTACCTTATACAGATTTTGTATTATGTATGTTCCGCTGCTATTCTCTGATGTGTCCCTGACAGGGTGTCCCGATAGGGCACCAGTCGCGGCCCCGGGGTCGGGTCGTGACAGAGGTACTCCTCGCATCGGGGGTAGCTAACCCGCGGCAACATAACAAGTCAGAGGGAGTAGGTGATATACACAAGCACAACCAGCTTATCGTAAACGACATAAGCACAACGAGAGAACCCCCTTACCACAACAAAACTCAAGGCGCTAACACCCATAGTAACATAACATGTTTACTTCTCAAACCAACTTACTACACATTCAGACATCATTACAAGGCTTCTACAAACAAGTAAGTAAACCATTCTTTTTATCTTCCTTAAGTCACTATAACTAACTTCCCATAAAGTTAGTATAACACTTAAACTTTGTAATAAATCAAAACATTCACATTTGTTTGGAAAACCAAAAGAACTTGTTCTTTTAAAACCAAGTATTAATTTCCTTCCGAATAATGATTCATAACTCTTTTTGAAATATTTCAAGATTTTTAACATTTAGAACTCAAGTCAAAAGACATCAAAGTGAAACCAAATTCAGTTAATACACGTACGTCTACCGTACTATATATTTACAAATATCATGCTCAAGGGGATAGGAAGAATCACATACCTCCTCGGCTAAATCCACTTGCCAAGTCGAATATGCCGCGCGTAGAGTATCAACCTATAATAATCACATACGTCTAGACTTCTTCGTCGAATATTCTAAGTATAAAGTTCCTTATGCTACGGAAAATTGGACAGCACTTCCTTTGTTTCTACATACTTTTCCACCTTTTCAAGGCTCGAATTCAACTACTAAACGCCACATTTAAGGCCCAACAATTCAGCAATACAAGGGGATTACACGCCTAACTTGAACGTGTAAAATTCTGCCCCACAATACAAATTAAATAATCCAATAAGTTTAAGGTATTATCTTGGCTATAACATGTTCACATATCATCCTTATCCAATGCTTTCAAATCCAAATCGTTATTCCTACATACAATATACCTAAAAGCAATATTGACAACTACAAGTCATTTCTTCCTCACATGCAACACAATTTACTTAAAAAGGAGAATGGATTGTTACCTTAGAGTTTACCCAAATCAGTCCAACAAATCTCACTTGTCCTCTTTCCACAATCACTTCCACAAACCTCCTACAAGCTTGTCAACATATTTCCTTCTTGCCACCTTTCCGAAATTTCTCTAGGCCTTGGTTTCTTCTTGAATTTTTAGAGAGAAGGGAGAGAAATTTTTAGAGAGAAGGAAGAGGAAATTTTTAGAGAGAAGTGGTTTTTTGAAGAATGAAGACTTGGTCAATAAATAGTGCTTCCACACAATCAGATGGGAGGGACACTTGTCACCCTCCCATGGCCTTTTTTTAAAAATATCTTCTAATTTTTCTCCCAGATTTCGCAAAAATCCCGCCTCGGTGCCGCGGCCCTGCAGCCGGCGCCGCGACGCTGAAATCTCCGAGAACTTCGATTTCCGGCCGTGGCTCGCGTTCAGCCGCGCGCTGCAACTTCAGAGAACTCCCAAGAAACCGAGCCGCTGCCTCAGATCCGGCCACAGCCAGGGCTCCCGACCAAAAATACTTTTCTCGCCGATCACGCACTAAACTTGTAACTTCTATAACTTTCTACTCCGATGTCCTATCGACGAACGGTTTATTGCGTTGGAAACTAGACTCAACGAACTACATACTAGGATTTTGAACCACCTAAGAACTCCTAATGTAACGGGACATAAACCGCCTCAAAGTTAACTAAAACCTGTCTGAAACATTCCGTCAACCTATCTTTCTAAAATTTAAATCTTAACTCCTTTCGTACGTTCTCATAAGCATGACCTGAATTACGGGGTGTAACATTCTTCCCCCTTAGAAACATTCGTCCCGAATGTTCCTTCTATGTTTACTCAATTCACAATATTGACATAGACCCTCTTAACTATTCTTCTTGCAAAAGAGACGCTCTACACGACCACAACAACACTTAAGCATAAATGCCAAATTAAAAACTAACAAGAAGGAAAGTGGGTTACCTGGAGGTGTAGGGAACAAGTGAGGATACTTCTTCATCATGTCCTCCTCTGCTTCCCATGTCATTTCTTCCCTGTTCTCGTTCCGCCATAAGACCTTGACGGAAGCCACATCCTTTGTCCATAGTCGCCTAACCTGACGATCGAGTATCGCTATGGGACTCTCCTCATATGATAACCCCTCTGTCACCTGGACATCACAAATCGAGTGCACTCTAGATGGATCTCCAATACACTTTCTCTACATAGACACATGAAAAACTGGATGTACTGCCTCCAGATCGGACGGCAGATCCAACTCATAGGCAACCTTGCCTACCCTACGGATAATATGATAAGGCCCAATGTTCCTTGGGCTAAGTTTCCCCTTCTTCCCAAATCTCATCACACCATTCATGGGTGATACCTTCAGGAAGACCCAATCATCCACCTTAAACTCCAAGTGTCGACGCCGATAATCTGCATACAACTTCTGTCGACTCTGAGCTGACAATAACCGCTCCTGGATAAGCTTCACCTTATCCACCGCCTGCTGAATCAAGTCTGGCCCGACTAACTGAACTTCGCCCACATCAAACCAGCCTATTGGTGACATGCACTTCCTCCCGTACAAGGCCTCATAAGGCGCCATCTGGATACTAGAATGATAGCTGTTGTTATATGCAAACTCAAGTAAAAAGACATCAAAGTGAAACCAAATTCAGTTAATACACGTACGTCTACCGTACTATATATTTACAAATATCATGCTCAAGAGGATAGGAAGAATCACATACCTCCTCGGCAAAATCCACTTGCCAAGTCGAATATGCCGCGCGTAGAGTATCAACCTATAATAATCACATACGTCTATACTTCTTCGTCGAATATTCTAAGTATAAAGTTCCTTATGCTACGGAAAATTGGACAACACTTCCTTTGTTTCTACATACTTTTCCACCTTTTCAAGGCTCGAATTCAACTACTAAACGCCACATTTAAGGCCCAACAATTCAGCAATACAATGGGATTACACGCCAACTTGGACGTGTAAAATTCTGCCCCACAATACAAATTAAATAATCCAATAAGTTTAAGGTATTATCTTGGCTATAACATGTTCACATATCATCCTTATCCAATCCTTTCAAATCCAAATCGTTATTCCTACATGCAATATACCTAAAAGCAATATTGACAACTACAAGTCCTTTCTTCCTCACATGCAACACAATTTACTTAAAAAGGAGAATGGATTGTTACCTTAGAGTTTATGTCACGACCCGACCCCGGTCGCGATCGTACTTACCGGCACTTCGCCGTATACATCGAGAATAGCAATGAACATACATAACACATAACTTATAAAAAGGTAAACATCGCTGGCCAGCCGACAAGGCTGCCTTCCATAAAATATACTTAATCTGAAGTACAACTTATTCTTACAAATTTCAAACCACAAACGTGACTACGCACTTACGAGTAATAATCGCGGGACAGGGCCCCGCCATACCCCCTGAATGTACAAAAGTCTATAACCTCAGGGAAATCATACCAAAAAGACAAAGCCTCCGGAGGGATGGAGCTTTCCAAGAACTGAACTGTGATCCTACGAGTGCGGATCGCCAGTTACGAACTCGACTGCGGATGAACGCAAATTTCCGGGCGAGGTCAAGACAACAGTACCAAGTATGTGAAACTGAAAATACTGTAATGAAATCATAATAGCATATGTAAAGCAGGAGACATGTATGATAGCCAAACTACAGTACACAACATATACGCAGCCATGTCAAGTCAGGGACTCAAGCCATCTAAGTCATCACTCAAATATAACCATAGGTCTCATGCCCATAATATCAATCATGCCCGTGGAATTCCTTCCTCACTGCCGGCAGTCTATGATATAACAACACTAAGGAGTACACATAAACACTAGATCCCACCTGTGTCATCAGAACCGTACGAGGCAAGTACGAAGGCATAGCTACCAGATCCACCCTGCATCCTCAACCGACCGGGGCAAGTACGAAAGCCAGCTACCAGATCCACCTGCACAACAATACTATACCCGAATCACGGCCGACGGCAAGTGCGATAGACTCTACCAGATCCACCTCGCCACATCACGATCGGCAAGTACGCAGCTAACCACCGATCCACTCAGATCACACCACTTCGCCCTAACCCTGACCGGGGCAAGTACGAAAGCCAACTACCAGATCCACCGTGTATCACGTCTCTGACCGGGGCAAGTACGAGGGCTAACTACTAGATCCACCCTGCATCAGCAGACCTCATGGAGAGCTAATCCATGGAATAATACTGTCAACAGGGAAACGAACCCTCATCATGACCGCATACCCGTGGAATCCTCCATCACTGACGGTACACCCAAATAGACTCATAACTACATGCTTTTAATTCGAATTGCAATACCATGCCTTTACATAAACCAAGACAATTACCATGCCTTCTTTTCACATAAACCAAGAGAATTATTATTTAAGCAAGCCAAAGTACTTATCAAGGCACACATAGAATAATTTAAACAAGCCAAAGTACTATGTACGATATTCTTTCAAAGCCTCCTTTTTATATAAAATCCAAGATACTAACACCCGTAGTATCAAGGCGTATCTATTTTTCAAAGCAAGTTACTACACCTTTAGAAAACTCGTTTCAAAGTTTGAAACCAAGTAACTTCAATTTTTCACAATCTAGACAACTTATGCTCATTAATCAACATAGACAACTTTCATAACCTTCCATAAAGTTATTATAACCAACTTCCCATAAAGCCGTTATACTAACTTTATGCTTTAGAAATTTAAGACATCCTTATCCTTTCATAAGGCCGTTATAACTAACTTCCCATAAAGCCGTTATAACTCCTTATAAACCATTTCGTTCTTTTACTAACCAAGAGACTTATACTTCAAACAAATTCATACAATTTTCAAAATACCTCAAGCCTCTTATCTTTTAGAAAACAAGTTTCTTACCTCAAAAATTTAAGTCTCTTATCTTTTAGAATAATTCAATACTCAATACTTTCACACCAAGTACTCTATACTTCATTATGTCAAGAAATCCTTGTCTACCTTATTTAGATAAACCACTCCTTAAGAACAAGCTGTTAACTTCTTAACCCAACCACTTAGACATTTTCTTAAAACAAGTCAAGTATAACAAAAGGATTTACTTCATTTAAAACACGTACGTCTACCGTACTATATAGTTATAACTACTCATGCTCAAGAGGTAAGAAAGTTTCCACATACCTCTTCGGTCAATCCACTTGCTAAGCTCAAACTACCGCAAGTAATATGCCACCCTATAACAACCATGATACATTTATTAACCTCTAATTTCAATGTAGAAATAATCTAAGTTCAAAGTCACTAAATTCTATGGAAAATTGGGTAGCATTTCCTTTGTTTCTACATACTTTGCCACCTTTCTCAAGGCCGAATTTATCATCCAAACGCCACATTTAAGGCTCAACAATCCAACATTTTAAAGGGGATTACACCTCCAAAATTGGGTGTGTAAAATTCTGCCCCATTAGGTACAACAATTCACTAAATAATTCTAAGGTAGTTTTTAGGCTACAACATGCTCATAATATCTTCTTAACCAATTCTTTTATATCCAAACCACATTTCTTGCATGCAATGACTCTAAGAGCATTAATTACTACCACAAGTTCTTCCTTCTTAACATGCAACACTAGAAACTAATCCTAAAGGAAGAAATGTTACCTTAAAGCTTTAGCCAAATCTTTCCAACCACTTGCTAGCTTCCTTTTCAAGAACACCACCACAACAACCTTCACAAGATAGCCACAAGCTTCCCTCTTGCTATTACTTTTTCAGATTTTTCCTAAGGCTAGAATGTCTCTTGGAATTTTAGAGAGAAGGAGGAGCTTGAACTTTTAAGAGAGAAGGAAGAGCTTTTGTCTAAGAGAGAGAGATGAAATATGACAAGACTTGGTCAATATAATGCATGCAAAAATCAGATGGGGACACTTGTCACCCTCCCAAGGTCTTTTAAAAGAAAACTGACTTTTCCTAAGTTTTTCCGCCTGAATCCGCCTCGGCCGCGCCTCGCCTCCCGCAGTTCTCAACTTCCCCCGCCGCTTCTGCTTCCGCGCTGCCAAGCGCTTCAACTTCAGCGCCCTCGATTTTCGCGCGCCATGCGTTCGCATCCGCGCCATGCCCTTGCCTTTGCTCAAACGCATTTCTGTCCGTCACAGACCGAACTTGTAACTCTCATAACTTTCTACTCCGATGTCCTATCGACGAACGATTGGTTGCGTTGGAATCTAGACTCAACGAACTACGCCCTGGGCCTTTGAAACACTTAGGAACTCTCAATGTACCGGGTCATAACCCACCTCAAAGTTGACTAAAACTCATCCGAATAATCCACAACCTATCTTTTGAAAATTTTAAGTCTTACTCCCTTTCAGATGCACGCCTCATGCGCATGACCTGAACTACGGGTGTAACATTCTCCCTTAGAAACATTCGCCCCGAATGTTCTTTTGGAGCCAATCTACTATTCCTGCACATCCTCGCACTATATACTAATGGAACTTCATTATGCCACCTATGACCCTAAGATATCGCACACGCATACCCATTCACCGTAAGTCAAACAGTAAATCGAACCCAAAATATGAACCATTACTACTTACCTCGCCACGCCTAACAGACTGCCCGCTCAGATTTACCACTCATTCTATCACATGTACACGCCTCAATATCCTCTGCTCATAACACTAAATCATACAACAATCCTATCATGCATACTAATCTCTAAAGGGCCAAAGATATACCAGAACTATTGCTTCACATTCCCTTTGTCGTCTAATCATGATCCCGCTCGCACGACGCATAACAAAAGAAGGCGATGAACCACCATTGATCCCGGGCGTCGAATCTCTACATCCGTGCTATCTCTGGCCTGACAGTTCCTCACATAATGGCCCGCTGGCCGCATGTATAGCAATTACCCAAACTAGCACGACACTCCCATAACGGTGTTACCACATCGCCACACCGAGGCAGGTGGCTTCTCGCACTAACACCCTTACTCTCCCGAAACTCAACCTCGAGCCCCGCCCCGCCCCGACCTCCAACGCCCCAAGATCAGGTGGAGTACTGCATCGGCCGAGGCGCATAACTAGCTCGCCACGAGGCGTCCGCTCAAATCGCCTCGAGATCTCGCTGCCCCGCCTCTTGGCCGCTCGAGCCAAGCCGACCCTCCATTTCTCTCGCCCTCTATCCTCGCGCATATGCTCGCATCTCCGGCGATATCCATACCGGGCCAAGAGCTACTCCCAAGCACGCAGAATCATATGACGCCTAGCCCCATCACATAGCGATGAACTCGCTCGCCATGTCGGCTATAATAGTGTCGCGATACCGCCAAAGAGTCAAACCTGTGTCAGACTCTCGATGGTCCTCCCATTCCGCCTCAAGGTCAAGAATCTATCCACGCGGCTCTCTCAACTCGTAAGGCAAGAAGTGATCCAGAAGGCCTCCGTGAACTCCTCCCAAACCGGGAAGAGCACCCTCCTCTAGACAATTCCCATGACTCAAACCAGCCAACGCAATATCGCATAACCTGTAAGAAGCTAACACAATGCATTCCGCCTCCGAGGCCCTAAGCACTGCAGAGTCCGCCGCACTGCCGAATAAACTCCCGAGGATCCTCCTCGCACTTCAACCATAGAACTCGTGGATTACAACTCGTAAAGTCCGAATCCTTAAATCGTTTACCAGGTTAGCCACGGCCGGCGCGCCGCCGCCACGATGCTAGTCAACAACCTGATCTGCTCTCCGTAATCCCTATACCGCTCGCCGCGGAATCGAGGCTCGGTATCAAACCTGAGCTACTGCCGCTCCCGCCTTTCTAATATCGCCGCATAGCTGAACTCGCCGACCCGCCTACTCCTCGTGCATAGTCGCGGCACGAGTCCTAGTAACTCTCACAGACCACTAGCGCCTCGCTGCTGCCTTGCCCTTCTGGGCCGCGGTTGCCTTGCGTGGAGGCATAACTGATACATAAAGAAAAACATCAGAGGAGGTTCAACCTATAACTCAGCTTTATTGCACGATCTTAGAGTGAAAGAATGGAAACCGATCCTAAATGTCCTGCAGTATCCTGATTATAGATGTAGTGCACAACACACCGATAATCAAGACTCTACTAGACACGATCTGTAGACACTTTCCGAGGACTAACTGCTCTGATACCACTTTTGTCACGACCCGACTCGGGTCGCGATCGTACTCCTACCGGCACCCGCCGTATACATCGAGAATAGCAATGAACATACATAACACATAACTTATAAAAGGTAAACATCGCTGCCGCCACCGGTCGCTTCCATAAAACATACTTAATCAAGTACAACTTATTCTTACAAACCCAAACCACAAACGTGACTACGCACTTACGAGTAATAATCGTATGACAGGCCCCGCCATACCCCGAATGTAAAAAGTCTATAACCTCGTGGAAATCATACCAAAAGACAAGCCTCCGAGGGACGGAGCTTTCCAAGAATCGAATCGTGATCCTACGAGTGCGGATCGCCAGTTACGTAACTCGACTCCGCAGATTGAACGCACTTCGGGCGAGGTCAAGATAACAGTACCAAGTATGTGAAATCAAAATATCAGAATGAAATCATAATAGCATATGTAAAGCAGGAGACATGTATGATAGCCAAACTACAGTACACAACATATACGCAGCCATGTCAAGTCAGGGACTCACGCCCTCTAAGTCATCACTCAAATATAACCATAGGTCTCATGCCCATAATATCAATCATTCCCATGGAATTCCTTCCTCACTGCCGGCAGTCTATGATATAACAACACTAAGGAGTACACATAAACACTAGATCCCACCTGTGTCATCAGAACCGTACGAGGCAAGTACGAAGGCATAGCTACCAGATCCACCCTGCATCCTCAACCGACCGGGGCAAGTACGAAGGCATAGCTACCAGATCCACCCGCACTCAACAATACTATACCGAATCACGGTCGACCGGCAAGTGCGATAGCCTCTACCAGATCCACCCTGCGTCACATCGCTGACCGGGGCAAGTACGCAGGCTAACCACCAGATCCACCCTGCATCACACCACTTTGCCCTAACCCTGACCGGGGCAAGTACGAAAGCCAACTACCAGATCCACCCTGCATCACGTCTCTGACCGGGGCAAGTACGAGGGCTAACTACTAGATCCACCGCATCGTGAGACCTCATGGAGAGCTAATCCATGGAATAATATCACAACAGGAAACGAACCCTCATCATGACCGTGATACCCGTGGAATCCTCCATCACCGATTCAGACGCCCAAATAGACTCATAACTACATGCTTTTAATTCGAATTGCAATACCATGCCTTTACATAAACCAAGACAATTACCATGCCTTCTTTTCACATAAACCAAGAGAATTCTTATTTAAGCAAGCCAAAGTACTTATCAAGGCACACATAGAATAATTTAAACAAGCCAAAGTACTATGTACGTACATTCTTTTCGAAAGCCTCCTTTTTATATAAAATCCAAGATACTAACAGCCGTAGTATCAAGGCGTATCTATTTTTCAAAGCAAGTTACTACACCTTTAGAAAACTCGTTTCAAAGCTTGAAACCAAGTAACTTCAATTTTTCACAATCTAGACAACTTATGCTCATTAATCAACATAGACAACTTTCATAACCTTCCATAAAGTTATTATAACCAACTACCCATAAAGCCGTTATACTAACTTTATGCTTTAGAAATTTAAGACATCCTTATCCTTTCATAAGGCTGTTATAACTAACTTCCCATAAAGCCGTTATAACTCCTTATAAACCATTTCGTTCTTTTACTAACCAAGAGACTTATACTTCAAACAAATTCATACAATTTTCAAAATACCTTAAGCCTCTTATCTTTTAGAAAACAAGTTTCTTACCTCAAAAATTTAAGTCTCTTATCTTTTAGAATAATTCAATACTCAATACTTTCACACCAAGTACTCTATACTTCATTATGTCAAGAAATCCTTGTCTACCTTATTTAGGATAAACCACTCCTTAAGAACAAGCGGGTTAACTTCTTAACCCAACCACTTAGACATTTTCTTAAAACAAGTCAAGTATAACAAAATGATTTACTTCATTTAAAACACGTACGTCTACCGTACTATATAGTTATAACTACTCATGCTCAAGAGGTAAGAAAGTTTCCACATACCTCTTCGGTCAATCCACTTGCTAAGCTCAAACTATCGCAAGTAATATGCCACCCTATAACAACCATGATACATTTATTAACCTCTAATTTCAATATAGAAATAATCTAAGTTCAAAGTCACTAAATTCTATGGAAAATTGGGCAGCATTTCCTTTGTTTCTACATACTTTGCCACCTTTCTCAAGGCCGAATTTATCATCCAAACGCCACATTTAAGGCTCAACAATCCAACATTTTAAAGGGGATTACACCTCCAAAATTGGGTGTGTAAAATTCTGCCCCATTAGGTACAACAATTCACTAAATAATTCTAAGGTAGTTTTTGGGCTACAACATGCTCATAATATCTTCTTAACCAATTCTTTTATATCCAAACCACATTTCTTGCATGCAATGACTCTAAGAGCATTATTTACTACCACAAGTTCTTCCTTCTTAACATGCAACACTAGAAACTAATCCTAAAGGAAGAAATGTTACCTTAAAGCTTTAGCCAAATCTTTCCAACCACTTGCTAGCTTCCTTTTCAAGAACACCACCACAACAACCTTCACAAGCTAGCCACAAGCTTCCCTCTTGCTATTACTTTTTTAGATTTTTCCTAAGGCTAGAATGTCTCTTGGGATTTTAGAGAGAATGAGGAGCTTGAACTTTTAAGAGAGAAGGAAGAGCTTTTGTCTAAGAGAGAGAGATGAAATATGACCAAGTCTTCAAGACTTGGTCAATATAATGCATGCAAAAATCAGATGGGGGGTGGACACTTGTCACCCTCCCAAGGTCTTTTAAAAGAAAAATATGACTTTTCCTAAGTTTTTCCGCTGAATCCGCCGGCCGCGACTTACTTTCCGGCCAAGCTGAAACCCCGCAGCCTTCTCGAACTTCCGCGCCATGCCGCTTCGGCGCGCAACACTTCAACTTCAGCGGCCCTCAAGATTTCGGCGCCGCGGCCCTACATCCGCGCCGCGCCTCGTTTTGCTCAAACGCATTTCTGTCCGTCTCACAGACCGAACTTGTAACTCTCATAACTTTCTACTCCGACGTCCTATCGATGAACGGTTGGTTGCGTTGGAATCTAGACTCAACGAACTACGCCCTGGGCTTTTGATACACTTAGGAACTCTCAATGTACCGGGTCATAACCCGCCTCAAAGTTGACTAAAACCCATCCGGAACAATCCGTCAACCTATCTTTTGAAAATTTTAAGTCTTACTCCCTTTCGTACGCCCTCATGCGCATGACCTGAACTACGGGGTGTAACAGTTTACCCAAATCAGTCCAACAAATCTCACTTGTCCTCTTTCCACAATCACTTCCACAAACCTCCTACAAGCTTGTCAACATATTTCCTTCTTGCCACCTTTCCGAAATTTCTCTAGGCCTTGGTTTCTTCTTGAATTTTTAGAGAGAAGGGAGAGGAATTTTTAGAGAGAAGGAAGAGGAAATTTTTAGAGAGAAGGGGTTTTTGAAGAATGACCAAGTCTTGAAGACTTGGTCAATAAATAGTGCTTCCACACAATCAGATGGGAATGACACTTTTCACCCTCCCATGGTCTTTTTAAAAAAATATCTTCTGATTTTTCCCAGTTTTGCAAAATCCGCCGCGCCGCGGCCTGCGCCAGAAGGCCATGGCCTAAACCTCCGAGAACTTCAGTACTTCCGGCGCCACGGCCCTGCATTCCAGCGCGGCTGCAACTCGTGGAACTCCCAAGAAAACCGCGCCGCGCCTCAGATCCGGCCACACTGTGCCCCCGACGAAAATACTTTTCTCGCCGATCACGACCGAACTTGTAACTTCCATAACTTTTTACTCCGATGTCCTATCGACGAACGGTTTGTTACGTTGGAACTTGACTCAACGAACTACATACTAGGCTTTTGAACCACCTAAGAAATCCTAATGTAACGGGACATAAACCGCCTCAAAGTTGACTAAAACCCGTCAGAAACATTCCGTCAACCTATCTTTCTAAAATTTAAATCTTAACTTCTTTCGTACGTTCTCATAAGCATGACCTGAATTACGGGGTGTAACACGCTCTGCCTGCCCGTCAGTCTGAGGATGAAACGCTGTACTGAGACTCACTTGTGACCCTAATCCCTTTTGGAAAGACCTCCAGAAGTTAGCCGTAAACTGGGCCCCTCTTTCTGATATAATCGATATAGGGACTCCGTGCAGTCTCACAATCTCCCTGATATACAATCTGGCATAATCCTCAGCCGAATACGTAGTCTTGACTGGAAGAAATTGGGTTGATTTCGTCAGCCTGTCAACAATAACCTAGATGGAATCATACTTCCTCTGAGTATGAGGTAACCCCGTAACAAAGTCCATGTTGATCAACTCCCACTTCCATGTCGGAATATCAATTGCCTGCATTAGTCCACTAGGCCTCTGGTGCTCAACCTTGACCTGCTGGCAATTAGGACACTATGCAACAAAACCTGCCACGTCCCTCTTCAGGCTTGTTACACTTCGTGGTATTAAGAACGTCATTAAGAACTAAGATTCGAATTTTGGAATTTATATATATTTCTACATGCTAGTACGGAACAATCTTGGGTTATTACGTGTGTGACATTGGAGATTTAAAATGATAGTCATATATTCCGGATGTGGTTTAGTCACGTATTATATAAGTTGCGACAACGGGGATACACGATCTTATGAGATTTTCAAACTTAAAAGGAAGGGGAGTTAAGACATAATTGATACTAGAGGGATTAAGTTGGTAATACAATTGGGACCAATGTGTATTTTTTATTAGAAAATTTCAGATTTGATTTTAATCCTACAACCCCTCATCTTCTTCATTCCAACACAAATCCTTCACTAAATTTCTCTCCTCTCCCTACACCAAATTAAAATCTCCCCATTACCATAGAAAAATTTAAGGTTTTATCTCCTCTTCTTAGACTACAACATTCACTAAAAACTGAGCAAAACTACACCAAAATAAGGCCAAATCCCACATCACGACGGCTAAGCCCTTAAAAATCCAAGTTTTGGACAAATTTTGTGAAGGAAAAACATGTATAAATGTTGGTCTAACATTGTAGAAGGGTTGTGTCACGACCCGACCCGGGACCGCGACTGGTGCCCTACCCGACACCACTACTGTAAACATCGAGAAAATCACGAACATACATGAAACTTATAAATAAAACATCTAATTAATACAACAAAGTTAGCCGATAGGCTACCTTCCCGAACATATATATATAAATAAAACCGGCGCTTGCCTTTCTTTTACAAATCGACCCACAATGTGTGACTACGCACTTCAAGAGTGTTAACATAACCATCACGTGGACAAGGCCCCGCTGCACTTCGAATATACATAGCCATGACAACTCCGAACATCGAGCCATCTCAAATGCCAACCGATCCTAAGCTCGCGGATCCATAATCAAGTACCTAAACTCGCGACATTTAACGCAGCCTCAAGGGGTCGATAACAACAATTTAATATGGAATGAAATAACGTCAAGAAATGTATCATAACTGTACAAAAGAATGACAGAGACAAGTATAAAAATACATACCAGATCCCGCCGTGTCATTACCACTTATGAACTTAATTTCACATCGATATCTTTTTCCATTCAATTAAGAGTTATAGCCATATCTTACGACTTACTTAGGAGAAGTCATTAAGTTCATTTCTTCTAACTTACTTATCTTTCATAACATAGTCCGCCCACTACGAGGGACACATATACTACCCGCCAAACCGGGACGCGATCGATCACCAATATCAAAGCATGCCCGGAATCCCCATCACCGCCGATAGCTAAAAGTGTAAAATATAACCACGGGTCTCACGCCCATAAAATCAATCAAAACAGTGGTATAACGTCGGGCTTGCCTCATTTATACTCTTACCACGGAGTATGGTAAGCGGTATAACGTCTGGGCTTGCCCTCATTTATACTCTTACCCCGGAGAAGGTGGTATAACGCCTTGGGCTTGCCCCTCATTTATACTCTAACCCTATCTCGACCGGTCATCAAATAACACATAAAGCAGGTGGTACAGCGTCTCGGGGATTTACCCCTCACTTATACTCTTACCCTGGAGAAGGTGGTATAACGTCTTGGGGCTTGCCCCTCATTTATACTCTTACCCTAACTCAACCGGCCATCATACATAACATAAGCCCTATCGGCTTATCATACATAGCATAAGCACCACCAGCTTACCATACATAACATAAGCACTACCGACTTATCATACATAACATAAGCACTACCGGCTTATCATACATAACATAAGCACTACCGACTTATCATACATAATATAAGCAAGTTAAGAAATCCCCTAACTTCTTATTAGCTTGTTCATATACACTCTCATTTTTGTTTACTTAAGGCACTAACATGTCATTATAAAATCCGGGAATTTAACCCAACGTACTACGTGCCTCTACTCCTTTAAAATGATTCTCTTTCAAATAAAACTTCCAAGATACTAATAACCGTAGTATCAAGTCATATCTATTTTTCACGACAAGTCACAATACTTTTTAGAAATACATTTATAGGCTTCTAAATCAAGTGACTTCTTTCTTTAAAACTTTAAGCAATTTGTACCTTTAAAACAATTTGCCCTTCTTTATTTCAAATCATTTCTTTGCTTACATTACTGAAGAAAACCATTCTTTTAATCTTCCATAAAGTTGTTATAACCAACTTCCCATAAAGCCGTTATAACTCTTTATGTCTTAGACAAATTCATTCCTTTTATGACCAAGAAACTTATACTTTCAATTCAAATCACATAGCTTTCAAAATACTTCAAGTCTCTTATCTTTTAAGAAAACAAGTTCCTTAACTTTAGAAAGGCAAGAAATCAATACTTTCCAAATCAAGTATTCTATACTTTTAAATCAATTCATTTCTTCCTTTAAGAATCAAGTCTCATAATTTGAAAAATAAAGTCCCTTAACCTTTTAACAATTGAGGTCCATAGTCTTAAAACTTCATACGTAAATCCTTATAAATTAAGTAACATATACTTGGTGCGTTGTGAATAAGTTATACTTATTTATAACCATCTTAATCAAGTAGCCATGATCTAGAAAATGTAATACAATTTTGTCTTATCTTAGCTTCTATGCAGATGGAGAATTCTACTTGTTTTAACATAATTAATTGTCATTACATTTTCCTTTATTAACGCTGCAATGGCTTGTTCGATACTTATTCTTATTCGTGTAAATTAGCCAAGTCAACTTGGCTCCAAAATACCTCCTAACTAGCTACCAACATCCCCATAAGACTTGGTAAGAACTTAGGATAACTTATACATAACCTTTACGTAGAGTAAATCAACATACATACCTCTTAACTTCTAAGAGTAAGGAATCATGAAATAGTACTACATGTATATTCCATACATAGAATCATGTCAAAAGAAGGAAGAGGTTCACATACCGCGACGATTGTCGACAAGTAGCAAAATGCTCCAAAGTACATCAACCTTGAGCTACTCCATTCTTCAAGTAGGATACGCTATACCTAGTACTTCAACCTATCATGGTCACAATACGTCCATTAACCTCTTACTTCAAACGTAGAATATTCTAAGTGCTAAGTCGCCAAATTCTACGGAAAATCGGACAGCACTTCCTTTGTTTTTACTTACTTTGCCACCTTTTTCAAGGCCGAATACAATAACCAAACAGCCCCAATTGGCTCACAATTTCTATAAGGTACTCCAATACAAATAAAAACTAAACAGCCCCAATTGACTCACAATTTAGAAAGTAGTCCAATACAAATGAAAAACAAACTAAAAGTCCAAATTCGGCCACCTTGAGTTCAACCTTACCAATTCTTATCAAATTTCCATTTCAATCCAAATTGGTAGCATAACACGATATCAAGTCGTATTTGATTACAATAACCATAATCTTTAAGTAAGTAACATGCGACGATTTTTAGTAACGACTAAATTGTAATCCAACTTAACATGGCTTACATACATTTCGAATTTTCCAAGGCTACAATCAATCCATAATCCTTATAAACTTCAACACATATACTACATACTAGCAACATGTAAAGCTAACAACAAAATAAATAATCTTGTAACACTTTCAAAGAACAAGATTATACCTCGACGATTCTTAATCCAAATTCCAATCCAAAGTCGCTCCTTAGTAGTTTAGAACCTCTCCAAGACACTTCAATCCGCTTGTTGAGACCCTTAGAACAACACCAACAATTTCCTTCAAGCTTCCAATCTAAAACCTAGAAAGCAACTAGGTTTTCACTTTGCGACTAACCCGAAAACTATCTTTTTCCGAGATTTTTCTATTGAGATACACTTACATAACACTCATGAACCTTGGTTTAAAGTGGAGCTTATCGACAAGGAACACAATTTTTTTCTTTCTTCTAGTGAAGAAGCCGAGAGCTCCATTTATGGTTCATCCAATTTTTGTAATTTGGCTAAGTATGGAACTCTTGTCTTGCTACTAATACCCTTATATAACAACATGGAGGGCTAAGATAAATACAAATGTGAGGCTTGGATGCAATTCATATTAAAAAATCCATAAGTGGTCCCATTGACCAAGTCAACATTGTCAAGCTTTACTACATTGCAAGACTTAGTCATCCTAGCAAAGGTCAAGTGACCCTTTTGACCTTGCCTAATTCGACCAAGGCATCTATAAGGGGGGTGACACATGTCGCCCTCCCATTCGTTACAATAACACAATTTCCGACAAATCCAAAATTTCCGATAAATTTTACAAGTCTCAAATCTTAACACTTGCGGGTTCTTACTTACGTTCTTACACCATGTCCTGTAAATACGGGGTGTAACAGGTTGCATGTTGAATTGGAGTTGAAGAAGTGACAAAATTGGACAAGAATTGGGTGAAAGTTGGGGGCAAAAATCTGGACAGTCAAGTTTTTGGGACTGTTTTGGGTTAAATTTTAAGGTATAAAAATCTTCTTCTATTGGTGAAACTTTATCCCTTTTACTTGATATTTGATAGATTAATTGATATTATAGTTAGGAGAATTATCCATGTCAAATAAAAAAGGGAAAGAAGACAATGCATGTGAATGATAGAGGTCGAAACCGATTTAGAACCTATTTTTGGCGTACGTTGGAACTGAGTAATTGTGTTGGTATGTTATTACTAATTGCATGTGAAAATTTAGATGAAACCTTGATGTTTAAAGTTAAAGTTGTTAATTGAAGTTGTTGGAAGATTAATTGGAAAGTAAAGAATTTTGGAAAAGCTTTGGAATTGTAAAATGCTGATATGACCGGAAAGTTGATAGAAATTGTTGAAAATTACGATAATGTATTACGGACTGAATTAGTGTGTGAATATAAGTTACTACATGCATATTTATTGAGGCAATTATCTATACATGCCTTGAAAGGATTAAAGTATAGAAAAGTTTTAAATTCACATTCTTGAATTGGCGATGTCGTTAAGAGATTGGATTACCCCATGATAATTCTAACGTGACTAAATGATTGACTAACATGAGAAGTAAATGTAGTAGTTGTCTTGGTTGTTGAAGTTGTTGTCTTCCAGGGATATAAGAGAAGGAAAGTTATAGGATAGCGTGTATGAAGTATGTGGGGCTTAACTTAATTATATCCTGGAAGAACGTTGGATTATTGGTTTCAGTAACAGAGTTTATGGTAGTAATTTTATTGGGAGTCACATAATGATTTTAATTGCATACAGTTGCTCATGATATCTACTCATGCTAAGTGTTACTATTTCACTCTACTGAGTCCCGGGCCAAATCATGTTCGTGCGCAGCCATGCATCATTCATCGAGTCCCTCACTAGAGGGCCGAGACACGTTATATATATACACAGATTACATCGAGTCCCTCCATAGAGGGTCGAGACATGTTACGCGCGCAGATACAGATTCCATCGAGTCCCTCCATAGAGGGCCGAGACTTGTTATACAGTGTATTATACAGACATGAGCATGATGATTTATGTTTCAGTATATATGATATGATTTTCAGACATGATTATGAGTTTTATGAAATTTGATGACTCTCTGTTTTACTTGGTACAGTTGTTATTGGCCAAGATTTTATGTTTTACATACTCAAGACATTATCTCTGCATCGACCCCTTTCCTGGCGCTCATGCCCGCAGTTCGTGTGTTCGATAGGTGACCTCCGCCTAGGATTTTGTACAAAGATTGGAGAGCTCCTTTGTTCCGAGCCAATTATTTTTGCATGCACCTTTATCTTTCAGACTTATGCATATTTTGGGCACGACGGGGTCCTGTCCCGTCATATGTCAGTATTACACTCTTAGAGGTCTGTAGACAGTTGTGGGTTGGACGTTTGTACCTTGTTTTGGGTTTTGATGTTATTATCTCGTGGTAGCCTTGTCGGCTTGCATATTTTGATTATGCCTTTGTACACGTGATGTTGGTTGGTGGCAGCCTAGTCGGCTAACCTATTATGACTGTTGTTGTTTTGGCAGCCTTGTGGGCTAGCCAATTTTAGGGAAATGTTGTAAAAGCAGTGTTGTGCTGTCGAAATTTCTATAGATCTCTGTGTTAGATGGAGTAAGAGTGACAGGTCAGTAATGACGTCCAATTAGGACGTTAGTCGCGGCCCGTCGGGTCGGGTCGTGACAAAAGTGGTATCAGAGCGGTTAGTCCTCGGAATGTCTACAGACCGTGTCTAGTAGAGTCTTGTGTATGAGTATGTTGTGCACCATACTTATACACAGGAGGCTACCGGACATTTAGGATTGTTTCTATTCTTCCATCTCTTAGATCGTCCTATAGAGCTGTGTTATTAGGATGATCCGTTTTCTGATAGTTTACTATGTTTACAGCTATGCCTCCGAGGAAGGCGCCCGTGGCCCGGAAGGGCAAATCTACAGTAGGGGACACTAGTCGGGTACGGAGAGCTACCAGGTCCCGCACGCGGTCTACTCCTGAGAGTGTGCCCCCGACGACGGGTTCTGCCTCGTCACCGCTCAGAGGCTCTCTCGTGGGAAACATCACCAGATCCGAGACTCCGCACCGAGCCTTCATTCCCAAACAGGCAGGATGGAGATTTGAGAGAGACAGTCCAGTTATTGGCAAGGATAGTGGCGGGACAGGTTCATAGGCAGGAGCCGACAGTTAACCCCAGGGCAGACAGTTTGAGGGTTAGAGATTTCCTGAGTTGCAGTCCGCCGGAGTTTTACGGGTCAAGGCCCGAGGATGATCCTCATGAGTTCATCCGCCAGACGCAGAGGACATTGAGGGTGATCCGGCCGTAGATCGAAGTCAGTTATATTGGCCTCATACCGGATGCGCGATGTAGCAGTCAACTGGTTTGAGTCCTGGGAGTTTTCTAGGGGCGAGGGTGCTCCTCCTGCAGTGTGGTATGCGTTTTCAGAAGCATTCCTTGGCCACTTTATGCCTCCAGAGATGAGACGGGCAAGATTCGACAGGTTTCTATAGTTGCGGCAGAATGGGAGGATGGTTAGAGAGTATAGCTTGGAGTTCGACTCCTTGGACCGGTACGCACCCACTATGGTAGCAGACATGGCGAATAGGGTGCACCGTTATGTGATGGGGTTGGACCATTATCTTATTGATGGGTGCTTGACAGCCGCACTTCAGCCGACCATAGATATTTCCCGGATAAAGGCTTTTGCGCAGGGGATTGAGGAGCGACATAGAGGGAGACGACCGGAAAGGGGTCAGGATAGAGATCAACCTAAGAGGGCCAGGACGACAGGGTTTTCAGGTGACTTCCGGGGCAGGCAATCTATCAGGTATTCTTCCCATCCAGCACAGAGTACACCCTCACAGAATTATGGTAGACGATTTGATCGCCGGCATTCGTGAGTCGGTCGTGGCTCCCGAGCGACAGATCACGCACGCATACGGGTTCTCGGTGAGACCATCTCTCCTCGTTGTTCACAGCGATGACGTCATCCGGGGGAGTATCGCATTGATACTGGTACTTGTTTTTCTTGCGGCCGTCCAGGCCATTTGATGAGGGAGTGTCCCTCTAGAGGTGGTTCGGAGGGTATGGTTCAACATACGGGTTCTGTTGCGGGTTCGTCATCCACAGCTATGTGCCCTATCGGACAGGGTACTCAAGCACCAGCTGGCCGGGGTAGAGGTCATGGCAGAGGTCCTAGTTCTAGCGGTCATTCGAACCGCATTTATGCCTTGGCCAGTAGACGCGACCAGGAGGGGTCACCGGATGTTGTCACAGGTACATTATCGGTCTTTTTCTATGATGTGTATGCTTTGATTGATCCCGGTTCCACCTTGTCCTATATATCCCCTCTTGTTACTAGTAGGATAGGGATAGAACCTGAGCCAATAGAACCATTCGAGGTAGCTACACCGGTGGGAGATTCGGTTATAGCTAGGCGTGTGTATAAGAATTGCTCGGTGGTGATATATAGCCGTCGTACCTCAGCGGATTTGATAGAGTTGGATATGATCGACTTCGACGTTATTATGGGTTTGGATTGGTTGACCTCTTGTTTTGCCAACGTGGATTGTCGAGAGAAGTTGGTTCGATTCCAGTTTCCAGACGAACCGGTTATTGAATGGAAAGGGAATACCGCATCGCCGAGGGGTAAGTTTATTTCATACCTCAAGGCAAGGAAGATGGTTCGAAAGGGGTGTATTTATCACTTAGTTCGGGTACATGATACGGAGGCCGAGGTATCGGCCCTTTAGTCAGTTCCAATAGTCAGTGAGTTTCCGGATGTTTTCCCAGATGATCTCTCAGGTCTTCCTCCAGAGCGAGAGATAGATTTCAGTATAGATGTAGTGCCAGGTACCCAACCTATATCCATTCCCCCTTATAGAATGACACCTGCAGAGTTGAAGGAGTTAAAGGAACAGTTGAGAGACCTATTACAGAAAGGCTTCATTAGGTCTAGTGCATCTCCATGGGGTTTGCCGATATTATTTGTAAAGAAGAAGGATGGTTCGCTGCGAATGTGCATTGATTATAGGCAGCTGAATAAGGTGACCATCAAGAATAGGTACCCCTTCCCAGGATTGATGACTTGTTCGATCAGTTGCAGGGTGCTAATTATTTCTCGAAGATAGAACTGCGATCCGGTTATCATCAGGTATGGGTTAGAGAGGCAGATGTCCCAAGATCGTTCAGACCCTGCATTTTGACATTATGAGTTCAGGGTAATGTCGTTTGGGTTGACTAATGCTCCAGCAGTGTTCATGGACCTAATGAACCGAGTGTTCAAACCATTCTTGGATACATTTGTTATAGTATTCATTGATGACATCCTGGTATATTCTCGCTCAGAGCAGGAGAACGCGGATCACTTGAGGACAATACTTGGAGTCCTCCGGCACCGGCAGTTGTATGCCAAATTTTCGAAATGTGAGTTTTGGATGGCCTCAGTGGCATTATTGGGGCATATTGTCGGGGCAGATGGTATTCGGGTGGATACTCAGAAGATTGAGGCGGTGAAGACATGGCCCAGGCCCACTACACCTACCGAGGTACGCAGTTTTCTGGGTCTATCAGGGTATTATAGGAGGTTTGTGGAAGATTTTGCCTCGATCTCAGCGCCCTTGACTAGGCTAACCCAGAAGATAGTTAAGTTCCAGTGGACCGATGCTTGTGAGCACAGTTTTCAGTTGTTGAAGGATAAGTTGACTTCGGCCCCAGTTTTGACTCTTCCGGAGGGGTTAGACGGGTATGTGATTTATTGTGATGCTTCAGGTATCGGGTTAGGGTGTGATGAGATTTGGGAAGAGGGGTAAGCTTAGCCCGAGGTATATTGGGCCTTATCGGATCATTCGCAGAGTAGGCCAAGTTGCCTATGAGTTGGACCTACCCGCAGACTTAGAAGCAGTACATCCAGTTTTTCATGTATCCATGTCATGCAGTGTGTGAACTATATATGTGTTTTTTTATGGCCCCGTGGCATCTACGTTCTTGGGATATAGATGGATAGACACTATTATAAAGGAGGCTCTGCCTAAATTTCTAGAACTTGAGACTTGTTATGAACATTTGAGGATGAATGTTTCTAAGGGGGGGGGGAGAATGTTACACTTCGTGGTATTAAGAACGTCATTAAGAACTAAGATTCGAATTTTGGAATTTATATATATTTCTACATGCTAGTACGGAACAATCTTGGGTTATTACGTATGTGACATTGGAGATTTAAAATGATAGTCATATATTCCGGATGTGGTTTAGTCACGTATTATATAAGTTGCGACAACGGGGATACACGATCTTATGAGATTTTCAAACTTAAAAGGAAGGGGGGGGGGGGGGAGTTAAGACATAATTGATACTAGAGGGATTAAGTTAGTAATACAATTGGGACCAATGTGTATTTTTTATTAGAAAATTTCATATTTGATTTTAATCCTACAACCCCTCATCTTCTTCATTCCAACACAAATCCTTCACTAAATTTCTCTCCTCTCATCTCCCTACACCAGCCAAAAATCTCCCCCATTACCATAGAAAAATTTAAGGTTTTATCTCCTCTTCTTAGACTACAACATTCACTAAAAATCTGGAGCAAAAACTACACCAAAACAAAGGGCCAATCACATCACGCTGACTAAGCCCTTAAAAATCCAAGTTTTGGACAAATTTGGTGAAGGAAAAACATGTATAAATGTTGGTCTAACATTGTAGAAGGGTTGCATGTTGAATTGGAGTTGAAGAAGTGACAAAATTGGACAAGAATTGGGTGAAAGTTGGGGGCAAAAATCTGGACAGTCACGTTTTTTGGGACTATTTTGGGTTAAATTTTAAGGTATGAAATTCTTCTTCTATTGGTGAAAATGAATCCCTTTTACTTGATATTTGATAGATTAATTGATATTATATTTAGGAGAATTATCCATGTCAAAGAAGAAAGGGAAAGAAGACAATGCATGTGAATGATAGAGGTCGAAACCGATTTAGAACCTATTCTTGGCGTACGTTGGAACTAAGTAATTGTGTTGGTATGTTATTACTAATTGCATGTGAAAATTTAGATGAAACCTTGATGTTTAAAGTTAAAGTTGTTAATTGAAGTTGTTGGAAGAGTAATTGGAAAGTAAAGAATTTTGAAAAAGCTTTGGAATTGTAAAATGCTGATATGACCGGAAAGTTGATAGAAATTATTGAAAATTACGATAATGTATTACAGACTGAATTAGTGTGTGAATATAAGTTACTACATGCATATTTATTGAGGCAATTATCTATACATGCCTTGAAAGGATTAAAGTATAGAAAAGTGTTAAATTCACATTCTTGAATTGGCGATGTCGTTAAGAGATTGGATTGCCCCATGATAATTCTAACGTGACTAAATGATTGACTAACATGAGAAGTAAATGTAGTAGTTGCCTTGGTTGTTGAAGTTGTTGTCTTCCAGGGATATAAGAGAAGGAAGGTTATAGGATAGCGTGTATGAAGTATGTGGGGCTTAACTTAATTATATCCTGGAAGAACGTTGGATTATTGGTGTTGGTTGGCTTGTTGGTAAATTGTGGATACGCACATAAACAAAGGAAGTGCTGCCCAAATTTTTATAGAAATAAGAAGCCGTTATCTGAATAAATTACGTTAGAGACCGTAGAATTGACGAACGTATTGTCATTGTTATAGGTTGACATACTGGACGAGGCATATCTTAGCATTTAGTTGATTTGCTCGCTTAAAAGGTATGTGAGACCTTTCCTTCTTTCTTTTGGCATGATTTTTATGAAAGTACGGCAGACGTACTTAACTCCTACCAGTTCAGTTTTTAAAATGATTATTTACTAGTTATGGTTTCAGTAACAGAGTTTATGGTAGTAATTTTATTGAGAGTCACATAATGATTTTAATTGCATACAGTTGCTCATGATATCTACTCGTGCTAAGTGTTACTATTTCACTCCACTGAGTCCCGGGCCAGATCATGTTCGTGCGCAGCCATGCATCATTCATCGAGTCCCTCACTAGAGGGCCGAGACACGTTATATATATACACAGATTACATCGAGTCCCTCCATAGAGGGTCGAGACACGTTACGCTGCAGACACAGATTCCATCGAGTCCTCCATGAGGGCCGAGACTTGTTATACGATTTATTATACGCATACGAGCATGATGATTTATGTTTCAAGATACATGATATGATTTTCGCACATGATTCTCGCTTTATGAAATTTGATGACTCTCTGCTTTACTTGGTACGCTTGTTATTCGGGCCAAGATTTTATGTTTTACATACTCAAGACATTATCTCGCATCGAATTTCTTTCTGGCTGCTCATGCCCGCAGTTCAGTGTTCGATAGGTGACCTCCAGCCAGGATTTTTGTACAAAGCTTGGAGAGCCTTTGTTCCGAGCTGCTATTTTTGGTACAGACCTTTATCTTTCAGACTTATGCATATTTTGGGCACGACGGGGTCCTGTCCCGTCATATGTCAGTATTACACTCTTAGAGGTCTGTAGACAGTTGTGGGTTGGACGTTTGTACCTTGTTTTGAGTTTTGATGTTATTATCTCGTGGCAGCCTTGTCGGCTTGCATATTTTGATTATGCCTTTGTGCACGTGATGCTGGTTAGTGGCAGCCTAGTCGGCTAGCCTATTATGACTGTTGTTTTGTTGTTGTTTTGGCAGCCTTGTCGGCTAGCCCATTTTAGGGAAATGTTGTAAAAGAAGCGTTGTGCTGCCGAAATTTCTATAGATCTCTGTGTTGGATGTAGTAAGAGTAACAGGTTAGTAATGACGTCCAATTAGGACGTTAGTCGCGGCCCGTCGGGTCGGGTCGTGACAAAAGTGGTATCAGAGCGGTTAGTCCTCGGAATGTCTATAGACCGTGTCTAGTAGAGTATTTTGTATGAGTATGTTGTGCACCATACTTATACACATGAGGCTACCGGACATTTAGGATTGTTTCTATTCTTCCATCTCTTAGATCGTCCTATAGATCTGTGTTATTAGGATGATCCGTTTTCTGATAGTTTACTATGTTTACAGCTATGCCTCCGAGGAAGGCGCGCCCTGGAAGGAAAATCTACGAGGGACACTAGTCGCACGGAGAGCTACTGTGTCCTCGCACGCGTCTACTCGAGAGTGTGCCCCGACGACGGTTCCCGCCGTCACCGATTCTGAGGCTCCTCTCGTGGCAACATCACCGTATCCGAGACTTCAGACTCGAGCCTTCGGTCACCCAGTGCAAAGGCAAGATGGATATTTGAGAGAGATAGTCCAGTTATTGGCAAGGATAGTGGCGGGACAGGTTCATAGGCAGGAGCCGACAGTTAACCCCAGGGCAGACAGTTTGAGGGTTAGAGATTTTCTGAGTAGCAGTCCGCCGGAGTTTTACGGGTCAAGGCCCGAGGATGATCCTCATGAGTTCATCCGCCAGACGCAGAGGACATTGAGGGTGATCCGGGCTTCAGAGACTGAGTCAGTTATATTGGCCTCATACCGGTTGCGCGATGTAGCAGTCAACTGGTTTGAGTCCTGGGAGTGTCTAGGGGCGAGGGTGCTCCTCCTGCAGTGTAGGATGAGTTTTCAGAAGCATTCCTTGGCCACTTTACGCCTCCAGAGATGAGACGGGCAAGATTCGACAGGTTTCTACAGTTGCGGCAGAATGGGAGGACGGTTAAAGAGTATAGCTTGGAGTTCGACTCCTTGGCCCGGTACGCACCCACTATGGTAGCAGACATGGCAGATAGGGTGCACCGTTATGTGATGGGGTTGGACCATTATCTTATTGATGGGTGCTTGACAGCCGCACTTCAGCCGACCATGGATATTGCCCGGATACAGGCTTTTGCGCAGGGGATTGAGGAGCGACATAGAGGGAGACGGCCGGAAAGGGGTCAGGATAGAGATCAGCCCAAGAGGCGGGCAGCGTGGTTTTCGTGACTTTCGGGCGAGCCATCAGGTATTCTTCCCAGCCAGCACAGAGTACACCCTCACAGACTTCTGGTAGACGATTTGATCGCTCGGGGCATTCAGGAGCTGGTCAGGGCTCCCGAGCGACAGGATCACAGACGCACAGGGGTTCTGGTCAGTGGAGACCATCTCTCCCTCAGTGTTCACAGTGTGGCAGGCGTCATCCGGGGGAGTGTCGCATTGATACTGGTACTTGTTTTTCTTGCGGCCGTCCAGGCCATTTGATGAGGGAGTGTCCTTCTAGAGGTGGTTCGGAGGGTATGGTTCAACATACGGGTTCTGTTGCGGGTTCGTCATCCACAGCTATGCGCCCATCGGCGGTACTCGTGCACCACCGGTCGGTAGAGGTCGTGACAGAGGTCCTAGTTCTAGCGGTCATTCGAACCACATTTATGTCATAGCCAGTAGACGCGACCAGGATGTTTCACCAGATGTTGTCACAGGTACATTATCGGTCTTTTTCTATGATGTGTATTATTTGCTTGATCCCGGTTCCACCTTGTCATATATATCCCCTCTTGTTGCTAGTAGGATAGGGATAGAACCTGAGCCAATAGAACCATTCGAGGTAGCTACACCAGTGGGAGATTCGGTTATAGCTAGGCGTGTGTATAAGAATTGCTCGGTGGTGATATATATCCGTCGTACCTCAGCGGATTTGATAGAGTTGGATATGATCGACTTCGACGTTATTATGGGTATGGATTGGTTGGCCTCTTGTTTTGCCAACGTGGATTGTCGAGAGAAGTTGGTTCGATTCCAGTTTCCAGACGAACCGGTTATTGAATGGAAAGGGAATACCGCATCGCCGAGGGGTAAGTTTATTTCATACCTCAAGGCAAGGAAGATGGTTCAAAAGGGGTGTATTTATCACTTAGTTCGGGTACATGATACGGAGGCCGAGGTATCGGCCCTTTAGTCAGTTCCAATAGTCAGTGAGTTTCCGGATGTTTTCCCAGATGATCTCTCAGGTCTTCCTCCAGAGCGAGAGATAGATTTCAGTATAGATGTAGTGTCAGGTACCCAACCTATATCCATTCCCCCTTATATAATGGCACCTGCAGAGTTGAAGGAGTTAAAGGAACAGTTGAGAGACCTATTACAGAAAGGCTTCATTAGGCCTAGTGCATCTCCATGGGGTGCGCCGGTATTATTTGTAAAGAAGAAGGATGGTTCGCTGCGAATGTGCATTGATTATAGGCAGCTGAATAAGGTGACCATCAAGAATAGGTACCCCCTTACCAGGATTGATGACTTGTTCGATCAGTTGCAGGGTGCTAAGTATTTCTCGAAGATAGACCTGCGATCCGGTTATCATCAGGTACGGGTTAGAGAGGTAGATGTCCCGAAGACTGCGTTCAGGACCCGATACGGACATTATGAGTTCAGGGTAATGTCGTTTGGGTTGACTAATGCTCCAGTAGTGTTCATGGACCTAATGAACCGGGTGTTCAAACCATTCTTGGATACATTTGTTATAGTATTCATTGATGACATCCTGGTATATTCTCGCTCAGAGCAGGAGCACGCGGATCACTTGAGGACAAGATTGAGTCCTCCCAAGACCGCAGCAGATGCCAAATTTTCAAAATGTGAGTTTTGGTTGGCCTCAGTGGCATTCTTGGGGCATATTGTCGGGGCAGATGGTATTCGGGTGGATACTCAAAAGATTGAGGCGGTGAAGACATGGCCCAGGCCCACTACACCTACCGAGGTACGCAGTTTTCTGGGTTTAGCAGGGTATTATAGGAGATTTATGGAAGATTTTGCCTCGATCTCAGCGCCCTTGACTAGGCTAAGCCAGAAGATAGTTAAGTTCCAGTGGACCGATGCTTGTGAGCACAGTTTTCAGTTGTTGAAGGATAAGTTGACTTCGGCCCCAGTTTTGACTCTTCCGGAGGGGTTAGACGGGTATGTGATTTATTGTGATGCTTCAGGTATCGGGTTAGGGTGTGATGAGATTTGGGAAGAGGGGTAAGCTTAGCCCGAGGTATATTGGGCCTTATCGGATCATTCGCAGAGTAGGCCAAGTTATCTATGAGTTGGACCTACCCGCAGACTTAGAAGCAGTACATCCAGTTATTCATGTATTCATGTTGCGGAAGTGTGTTGGTGAACTATATATGTGTTTTTTTTATGGCCCTGTGTGGCATCTGTTGGGTTGCTGGATATAGATGGATAGACACTATTATAAAGGAGGCTCTGCCTAAATTTATAGAACTTGAGACTTGTTATGAACATTCGAGGATGAATGTTTCTAAGGGGGGGAGAGAATGTTACACTTCGTGGTATTAAGAACATCATTAAGAACTAAGATTCGAATTTTGGAATTTATATATATTTCTACATGCTAGTACGGAACAATCTTGGGTTATTACGTGTGTGACATTGGACATTTAAAATGATAGTCATATATTCCGGATGTGGTTTAGTCACGTATTATATAAGTTGCGACAACGGGGATACACGATCTTATGAGATTTTCAAACTTAAAAGGAAGGGGGGGGGGGGGGGGTTAAGACATAATTGATACTAGAGGGATTAAGTTAGTAATACAATTGGGATAAATGTGTATTTTTTATTAGAAAATTTCAGATTTGATTTTAATCCTACAACCCCTCATCTTCTTCATTCCAACACAAATCCTTCACTAAATTTCTCTCATCTCCCTACACCAGCCGAAAATCTCCCCCATTACCATAGAAAAATTTAAGGTTTTATCTCCTCTTCTTAGACTACAACATTCACTAAAAATCTGGAGCAAAAACTACACCAAAATAAAGGGCCAAATCCCACATCACGCTGCTAAGCCCTTAAAAATCCAAGTTTTGGACAAATTTTGTGAAGGAAAAACATGTATAAATGTTGGTCTAACGTTGTAGAAGGGTTGCATGTTGAATTGGAGTTGAAGAAGTGACAAAATTGGACAAGAATTGGGTGAAAGTTGGGGGCAAAAATCTGATCCACATTTTGGGATCGCTTGGGTTACATTTTAAGGTATGAAAATCTTCTTCTATTGGTGAAAATGTATCCCTTTTACTTGATATTTGATAGATTAATTGATATTATAGTTAGGAGAATTATCCATGTCAAATAAGAAAGGGAAAGAAGACAATGCATGTGAATGATAGAGGTCGAAACCGATTTAGAACCTATTCTCGCGCGTTGGAACTGAGTAATTGTGTTGGTATGTTATTACTAATTGCATGTGAAAATTTAGATGAAACCTTGATGTTTAAAGTTAAAGTTGTTAATTGAAGTTGTTGGAAGATTAATTGGAAAGTAAAGAATTTTGGAAAAGCTTTGGAATTGTAAAATGCTGATATGACCGGAAAGTTGATAGAAATTGTTGAAAATTACGATAATGTATTACAGACTGAATTAGTGTGTGAATATAAGTTACTACATGCATATTTATTGAGGCAATTATCTATACATGCCTTGAAATGATTAAAGTATAGAAAAGTGTTAAATTCACATTCTTGAATTGGCGATGTCGTTAAGAGATTGGATTGCCCCATGATAATTCTAACGTGACTAAATGATTGACTAACATGAGAAGTAAATGTAGTAGTTGCCTTGGTTGTTGAAGTTGTTGTCTTCCAGGGATATAAGAGAAGGAAGGTTATAGGATAGCGTGTATGAAGTATGTGGGGCTTAACTTAATTATATCCTGGAAGAACGTTGGATTATTGGTGTTGGTTGGCTTGTTGGTAAATTGTGGATACACACATAAACAAAGGAAGTGCTGCCCATTTTAGGGAAATGTTGTAAAAGCAGCGTTGTGCTGCCGAAATTTCTATAGATCTCTGTGTTGGATGGAGTAAGAGTGACAGGTCAGCAATGACGTCCAATTAGGACGTTAGTCGCGGCCCGTCGGGTCGGGTCGTGACAAGGCCATCCCACCTATACGTACACCTGAGGTCATGGTACATCTTAGTCGACCCCGAATGAATAGAATAACGAGCACTGTGTGCCTTCCTCAGAATCTGCTGACGAAGTCCTGCAACATTGGGAACACACAATCGGCCCTCAAATCTTAGCACCCCATCAGGCGCTACCTCGAATAGACTCTCCTCCTCCCGAAGAGCTGCATCTCGATACCGTACCATTATTGGGTCCTCATACTGTCGCCTCTTCACCCCACTATCATCGGTATCTACCAATCGAACCCCAAGGCTCACTAGCTGATGGATCTGACGGACCATGTCCTATCTCTCTGGCTGTACCTCTGACAGACTCCCCATCGATCTACGACTCAAAGCATCTGCAACTATGTTGGCTTTCCCCGGATGGTATAGAATATCAACATCATAATCTTTCAACAACTCTAACCACCGTCTCTGTCGCAAGTTCAGCTCCCTCTGCCTGAAGATATACTGGAGGCTCTTGTGGTCTGTATAAATATCCACATGAACCCCATATAAATAATTTCTCCAAATCTTCAAGGCATGAATAACTGCGGCCAACTCTAAGTCGTGGGTAGGGTAATTCCTCTCATGCTTCCGTAACTACCGGGAAGCATAGGCTATAACCTTACCGTGCTGTATCAATACGCACCCTAGCCCGATACCCGAGGCATCACAATAAATCACGTATCCCTCTAACCCCTCAGGAAGAGTAAGAATTGGAGTTGTCGTCAACTTTTTTCAGTAACTGGAACCCCTTCTCACAAGCTTCTGTCCACTGGAACTTAGCTGCCTTCTGAGTCAGCCTAGTCAATCTGCGGCCGATATCGAAGCAACCGCCCACAAACCTACGATAATAACCTCGCCATTTCTAAGAAATCGCGCACTTGGCCGGAGTAGTAGGTCTCGCCAAGACTGATCGCCTCGATCTTTGCCGTATCAACACGAACACCATCGACCCGATAATGTGCCCGGGAATGCCACTGAGGCCAACCAAAACTCACACTTGGAGAACTTGGCGAACAATCGCCGACCCGAGGACCCTGGTACCGCCCTCGTGATTCGCATGCCATCGCTCAGACGCGAATAAACCAGATGTCATCAATGAATACTATAACAAATGTATCCATAAATGGCTTGAACACCCGTTCATCGATCCATAAATACCGCTGAGCGTTGGTCAAACCGGAAGACATCACCCCGAACTCATAAGTGCCCATACGGGTCCCGAATGCATTCTTTGGGATATCTCGCCTCGAACTACTGATGATAACTGCATCGCAGTTCTATCTTGAGAAACACTCGCACTCGCAATCGGTCAAACAAATCATCAATCCCGGGATGGGTATCTGCTTGATGGTTACCTTATTCACCGCTCGTAATCAACACACATACGCAATGGCCCCATCCTTCTTCTTCACAAATAAATCGGGCGCCTCCTGAGGAGAAACACTAGGCCCGATAAAGCCTTTTCCAAAGAAATCTTTCAGTGGTCCTTCACTCCTCAACTCAAAGAAAGCCATCCTATATGGCGGAATAGATATAGGTCGAGTGTCTGGCAAAATATCAATACAAAACTCAATCTCCATCTCAGGAGGGATACCCAGAAGATCGTCTGGGAACACATCTGGAAACTCCCTAACCACTGGCACTGACTGAAGAACTGGCACCTCAGCCTCTGTATCGAATACCCGAACCAGTTGATAAATGTACCCTTTCTGCACCATCTTCCTGGCCTTGAGGTAAGAAATAAAACTACCCCTCGGCGACGCTGTGTTGCTCTTCCACTCGATAACTGGCTCACCAGGAAACTGGAACCGGACTAACCTGTCTCTACAGTCAACGTTGGCATAACAAGAAGTCAACCAGTCCATACCCATAATGACGTCAAAATCTGTCATCTCTAACTCTATCAAGTCTGCTAGGTCTGACGACTGTATATAAATACCGGGCAACCCTTGTACACCCGCTCAGCTAACATCGAATCACCCACTGGCGTAGCTACCTCAAAAGGCTCTATCGACACCGGCTCTATCCCGATTCTACCAGCAATAAGAGGGGACACATAGGACAAGGTAGAACCTAGATCTATCAAAGCATAAACGTCACAACATGAAATCAATAATGTACCTGTGACGACGTCTGGGGAAGCCTCCTGATCCTGGCGGATGGCTAAGGAATATATGCGGTTCTGTGGACCGCTAGAATCGACCCCACTACGACCCTGCCATGCTCGCTGGTCCGTGAACACCGCTCCGGCGCATAACCACGTAAGAAGAAGATCCAGAATCGACTTCGCTTACGAACCATAACACTCCCGCCGCCGTCGACAATCTTCTTCAAATGGCCCCGCCGCCACAAGAGTAACAAGCTCGGCCATACGGCACTCGCCCGGGTGAGATCTACCGCATCGAACACACCGAGATGTGGTGGTCTCGACGATAACCGCCGCCTCGCGAAACCCAAGCTCGAGCTCGACCGCCGAATGGCTACCGATCAACCTCCTGCCAGAAAACCGAGAAGGGGCACTCTGTGCCCGCTGAAATGTGGACCTAGTCTGCTGCTGAGGCTGTCCGCCTCGAAATCGCCACGAGACTCGCTGCCCCGCTGGCCCTCGAGTCAAGCCGATCCTCTCCTCTCTATCCTCTATCCTCGCGATACGCTGCATCCTGGCAATATCCATACCTGGCTGAAGGGTCATCCCCAAGCATGCAGTAATCATACGACGATCTAGCCCCATCACATAGCGATGAACTCGTCATCATGTCGCCACAATGGTGTCGCGCGATACCGCCAATGAGTCAAACTCGGTCAGACTCTCGATAGTCCTTCCATTCTCGCCTCAAGGTCAAGAATCTATCCACCCGGCTCTCCTCATCTCGTGAGGCAAAAGTGATCCAGAAGGCCTCTCGTGAACTCCTCCCAAACACCGGAAGAGCACCTCACCTCTCGACAGGCTCATGACTCAAACCAGTTCAACGCAATATCGTGTAACCGGTAAGAGGCTAGCATAACTGACTTTGTCTCCGAGGCCCTAAGCACCTGCATAGTCCGCTGTAATTGCCGAACAAACTCCTGAGGATCCTCCTCAGACCTCGAACCATAGAACTCGGGTGGATGACAACCCAGAAAATCCCGAATCCAGAACCGGCTCAGGGTTAGCTACCGCTCGCCGGCGCCGCTCGCCACTATGCTGGTCAATAACCGGACCTGCTCCCCGTAATCTCTATACTCACCGGCCGCGGAATCGAGGCTCGTACCGAACCTTCGTGCTACCGCCGCCTCGCCTCTAATACTGCCGGCGTGGGTGACCTCGCCGACTGCCGCAACCTCGTGCATAGCCAGGCTCGAGTCTCGTAACCCTTCACAGACCGCCAGCGCCTCTCGCCGCTTTGCCCTTCTGGGCCCCGCCGCCTTCCGCGAGGCATAAGCGATACATAAGAATAGGTCGAGAGGATTCAACCTAATAAGACAGCTCTCGCACGATCTCGCAGAGAGAAGAATGGAAACCAATCCTAAATGTCTCGCACTCACGATTATAGATGTGGTGCACAACACACCGATAATCAAGACTTACTAGACACTCTGCCTAGACACTTTCCGAGGACTAATCGCTTCGATGTCACTTTTGTCACGACCGACCCGGGCCGCGATCGTGCCCTACACAGGCACCCCTTTCGTATACATCGAGAGAATAGCAATGAACATACACAACACATAAACATGTTTAGACAATAAACATCACAGGCTAGCCGATAAGGCCGCCTTCCATAAAATATACATAACCAAAAGTAAAACAGTACAACTAATAACAACTGTGGCGGGACAGGGCCCCGCCATACCCCTGAATGTACATAATGTCTACAACATCAGGGAAAACCGTACCAAAAAGACAAGCCTCCGGAGAAATGGAGCTTCTGACACTGATCGTGATCCTAAGAATGAGGATCCTCCACTGCTACCCCTACCGCGGATGAACGCAGCCCGAGAGCGGGTCGACACAATATGTACTAAGTATGTAAAACTGGAAAATACTGTAATTACATCATAAGTCTAAAACAAAGCCGGAGACATGTATTATAATCAAATTACAGTACACTGTGCCTTACTAACAATGAGAGTAAATAAGAGTATACTTACTACATAAAAATAGGAGGCTCACGATCAAAGCAGGACCACCCGCCCGCAGTATCATTAAGCAATCCTACTCCTGGGACTATTTCACCCGCAAGGGTCGTGTGGACCCGCATGAGGTATTCCTCGTGATAGATCGTCCGCCCGTAGTCGTGGTAGACCGCATGAGGTATTCTCGCATAGATCGGTCCGCCCCGCATGGGACTATTTCACCCGCATAAGCCCTTACGGACCCGCATGAGGTATTCCTCGCATCATGGGTAGCAAATCCACAGAATATGCAAATGCCACAAACCCGAGGAATGACCCCGTAATGAATAATATACCACTAGCACAAACCGGCTATCATACATAACATAAGCACTACCGACTTATCATATATAACATAAGCACTACCGTCTTATCATACAATATATAAGCAAGTTAAGAAATCCCCTAACTTCTTATTAGTCTTGTTCATATACACTCTCATTTTAGTTTACTTAAGGCACTAAAATGTCTTAATAAAAAGAATCCGGGAATTTAACCCACAGTACTACATACTTCTACTCTTTTAAAAAAATGACTCTTTTTCATATAAAACTTTCAAGATACTAATAACCGTAGCATCAAGTCACAACTACTTTTCAAGACAAGTCACAATACCTTTTAGAAATATAATTAGGCTTCTAAATCAAGTGACTCCTTTTCTTTTAAAACTTTAGGCAATTGATGCCTTAAAATCAATTTGCCTTTCACAAATTCAAGTCATTTATCCTTACTTATTTTACTTAGAGTAAATCTCGCTTTTTAACTTTCCATAAAGCTAATATAACCAACTTCTCATAAAGTCGTTATATTAATCTTTATACATTAGTCAATTACATTTCCCTATATCCAAGGGACTTATACGTTTAAAATGAAACAAGTATCATATACTTTAAAACGCTTCAAGTCCCTTAACTTAGAAAAACTAAGACATCCTTACTACTTTTAGACAAATGAGTTAATTCCCTAACTCAACCGACTTGGACATTCTTATAACAAGTAAAGGATATCAAAGTTCAGACGCTCACCGCATCAGATAGGTACAACTATTCATGCTCAAGAGATAGGAAAGTTCCACATACCTCTTCGGGTCAATCCACTCGCTAAGTCCAATATACTGCACGTAGTATGTCAACCTATAATGACCATAATACGTCTATTAACTTCTTACTTCAAACGCAGAATATTATAAGTGCAAAGTCACTAAATTCTACGGAAAATCGGACAACACTTCTTTTGTTTCTACATACTTTACCACCTTTTTCAAGGCCCGAATTCAATAACCAAACACGCCACATTTAATGCTCAACACATTAATCAGTCAAAGGGGATTATACGCCTTACCGGACGTATAAACTTCTGCCCCAGAATTCATATAAAATAGTCCAATACTAACGGTCATTTTCGACTACAAAGTATAACCACAATAAATCTTTTTCATCCATAATGTCGCCTTCGCATGTCATATAGTCGCAACCAACTTCAACAACTATAATCTTTCATTTAAATAACCTGCGACAAATATAACTATCGATTCCTTTGTATTTCAATTTCAAATGGCTTCCAATATCCATAATACTTATAAATCTTTAATACATGATTCACGTGGTCAAAACCAACTATAACAAGTATTGTAATTTATTTCCAAGAGAAGAGGGAATTTTTACCTTTTGGATTAGCCCACTAAAGTCCCTTTTCTTCAAATCCTTTCCCGTCAAACTCGTCCACGCGAGCTTTCTACAAGTTTACCAACACTTTGCCTTCTTGTCGCCGCTCCAACAATTTCACTGGCTAGAGAGAAAAGGGAGAGGAGTTCTTAGGATGGTTCCAAGATAAAATGACCAAGTCTTTCAAGACTTGGTCCTAAAATAGGCCCCTTTCTTGGTCAAAAAGATGGGAGGGACACTTTGTTATACCCTCGGTGGACCGCGTCGGGCCGACCGGCCAGCCGCGCGCCGGAGGCGGCGCGCGCGCGCAGCGTGATTGTAGGCCGCGACTCGGAAGTCGGGCCGCGCGCTTGAGTCGCTGAAGTTTCAGCGCGCGCCGGAAGCAGTGGTCGCGGCCAAGATCCGAGGTTCGTAGAGCGGCGCCGGCGCCGGAAGCCGCGCGCCGAGGCGGGAAATCAGCGGAAAAAACTTAGGAAAAGTCGATTTTCATTTTGAAAGGGAGTGGGGACAAGTGTCCCCATCCGATTTTTACATGCAATATATTGACCAAGTCTTAAAGACTTGGTCATTTGTCATCTCTCTCTTTGAAAAACCTCTTCCTTCTCTCTAAATATTTCAAGCTCCTCCTTCTCTCTAAAAATCCAAGAGGATTCTTGTCACGACCCGACCCCGGGGCCGCGACTGGTGCCCTACCTGGGCACCCCGTTCAGGTATACATCAGAGAATAGCAGCGGAACATACACAACATAAACACATGTGTAAATAAAACGCATGTGCTAGCCGATCAGCCGCTTCCATAATATAAACATAATCAAAAGTACAACTCGGTTCTTACACCCAACCACATATGTGAATACTGCACTTCTAGAATAACAATCGAACAATGGCGGGACAGGCCCCGCCATACCACGAATATACATGAATCTACTACTTGGAAAACCGTACCAAGAGATAAAGCCTCCGAGCAAATGGAGCTTTTTCCCAAAATCGAACCGAGATCCTAAGAGCGGATCACCAACCTGGTACCTAAACTGCGCGGCATTTAACGCACTTCGGGCGGGTCGATAACAGTACCGAATATGGAATGAAATAACGTCAAGAAATGTGATCATAATCAGAAAAGAATGACAAGGACAAGTATAAAACAATACATACCCGATCCTGCCGTGTCATTACCACTTATGAACTTAATCGCACTTATTATCTTTTCCATTCTTAATAAAATTTACCACTTTCTTACGTATTTTAGAAAAAATCATTAAGTTCATTACTATATAACTCACTTATCTTTCATAAGTATAAACTGCCCTTTGGCGAGGGCACCTATACTACCCCTACCAATCTAGACGCGATCAAGGTCACATAGTCCGCAGCGTAAGGTATCTTGCCGCCCGATCACGGTCGATAATGTCATCTAGTCCGCGTGAGGTATACCGCCTGCCATTCTCGGTCGATAATGTCATATAGTGCGCCCAGATAGGTATACCGCCTACCATTCTCGGTCGATAATGTCATATAGTTCGCTCAGATAGGTATACCGCCGCCCATTCTCGGTCGATAATGTCATATAGTCCGCCCGTATAGGTATCGCCGGCCCATTCTCGGTCGATAATGTCATATAGTTGCGCCTGTATAGGTATCTTGCCCGCCCATTCTCGGTCGATAATGTCATATACCGCGCGTGATAGGTATCTTGCCCGCCCATTCTCGGTCGATAATGTCATATAGTCCGCCCGTATAGGTATCTTGCGCCCCATTCTCGGTCGATAATGTCATCTAGTGCGCGATAGGTATCTTGCCCGCCCATTCCCCGGGTCGATAATGTCATATAGTATCCAGAATTTAACCCAACGTATCACGCGCTCTACTCCTTTAGAAAGACTCTTTTTCAATTACAACTTCCCAGATACTAACAACTATAGTATCAAGTCCTATCCGTCTTTCAAGACAAGTCACAATATATTTTAGAAATACAATTACCATTTCTAAAAACAAGTGACTTCTTTTCTTATAAAACCTTAGGCAAGCGATGCCAGAAAATCAAGTTGCCTTTTCACTAAAGTCAAGTCATTTATCTTTCCATAAGGCAAATATAACTAACTTCCCATAAAGCCGTTATATTCACTTTATACCTTAGCCATAAACAATTTCCTATCCAAGGGACTTATACGTTTAAAACGAACAAGTATCACATACTTTAAAACTCTTCAAGTCCCTTAACTTTAAAATCAACTTAAGACATCCTTACTATTTTTAAAGAAGTGAGTTAATCTCCTAACCCACCCGACTTGGCATTACATAAAACAAGTAAAGAATGTCATAGTTCAGACATCTACCGTACTACATACGTGCAACTAGTCATGCTCAAAAGATAGGAAAAGTTCTACATAGAGTAAATCACATAACTACCTCTTAACTTCTAAGAGTAAGGAAACATGAAATGATACCACAGGTATATTCCATACATAGAATCATGCCAAAGGAAGAGGTTCACATACCTCGCGACGATTGTCGACAAGTAGCAAAATGCTCCAAAGTACTTCAATCTTGATAGCTATTCCACTCTCCAAGTAGGGTACGCTATACTTAGTACTTCAACCTATAATGGCCACAATACGCCCATTAACCTCTCACTTCATACGTATAATTATTCTAAGTGCTAAGTCACCAATTCTACGGAAAATCGGACAGAACCTCCTTTGTTTCTACTAACTTTGCCACCTTTTTCAAGGCCGAATACAATAACCAAACAGCCCCAATTGGCTCACCACAATCTATAAGGTAGTCCAATACAAATAAATACCAACTACTACAAACTACAAGTACAAATTCGGCCATCTTGAGTTCAACAATACCAATTCTTATCCAATTTCCATTTCAATCCAAGTTATAAGCCTAACATGATATCAAGTCGCAAACGATTATAACTACTATAATCTCCAAGTCAAAAACATGCGACGATTCTAATGACGACTAAAATTGTAATCCAACTTAACATGGCTTACATTACATTTCGGATTTCCAAGGCTACAATCAATCCATAATCCATATCAACTTCAACACATATACCTCATGCTAGCAACAAGTAAAGCTAACAACAATATAAATAATCGTGAAACACTCAAAGAACAAGATTATACCTCAACGATTCTTAGTCCAACTTCCAATCCAAATCGCTTCCTTAGCAACTTGTAGAGCCTCCTCAAGATACTTCAATCCGCTACTTGAGACCCTTAGAACCATACCAACAACTTTCCTTCAAACTTTCAATCCAAAACCTAGAAAGCCACTAGGTTTTCACTTCATGACTAACCCGAAAACTATCTTTTCCGAGATTTTTCTATTGAGATACACTCACAATACACTAAGGAACCTTGGTTTAAAGTGTGAAGCAATGGACAACAAACAAAATTTTTCTTTCTTCGACCCAAACCCGAGAGCTAAGCCTCTATGTTCTTCAATTTTGTGAAAAATATTCTAAGTGTTAAGCTTGTCTTGCACTACTAGTATAATATAGTGTAAAGGAGGATTAAGATCTAAACAAATGGGTGGTTTGGATGAGGTCTTAACAAATATCAAGACTAAAGTGGGGTCTTTGACTTGGTCAATGTTGTCAAGCTCTAAGGCTAGCAAGACTTGTCTTCCTAACAAGGGTCAAATGACCCTTTTGTCCATGATCAAATTCGTCCAAGGCATTCTAAGGGGTGACACGTGTCGCCCTCCCATTCGTCACAATAATACGTTTTCCGACAATTCCTTAATTCCGCTAAATTTTTACAAGTCTCAAATCTTGACGCTTATGAGTTCTTACGTACGTCCTTAAAACATGTCCTGTAAATACGGGGTGTAACATTCTTCCCCCCTTAGAAACATTCGTCCTCGAATGTTCTTTCGGAGTCAAACTTAAAATTAACAACATAGTTTCCTTTCACCACCCCCGACATACCAACAATGCCACACATGGCCTTAATACCTCGCACCCACATATCTGTCCGTCATAAGCCCAAAAAGGGATTATCTTTTCGTACTTCCAACTCCTTCTAACATATACATAGTCTCAATATAATCTGTTCATAAAACTTAAACATACCATAACTTATCATGTAAACAAGTTTCTAAAGGCCAAAGACATACGAAATCATATAGGCGTTCAAGGACCGCTAAAATCGAACTCCCACCACGACCTCTCGCCACTACTGTCGCATGAACATCCTGCCTAGCTAGTGAAGGCGAAGAACCCGCAATCGATCCAAAGAGTCGTGTTGTCCCACCAGACCCTCTATAAGGACACTCTCTTAACATATGGCCTAGACGACCACAAGAAAAACAAGCACCGCATTGCGACATACCCCGAATGTAACCTACCACATCGGGCACATTGAGGCAATGTGGCCTCGATCGACCGGAACCCCATCTCCCCGAGACTCGAGCTCTAGAGACTGGCCGCCCTCGCATTCCCGGGTTGTGAAACCCCATTGAAAAGCGTGGAGGTGCACTCTGTGTTGGCCGAATCAGACCTAGCTCGCCGAGGCTCTCCGCCGAATATCACCTGAACCCTCGCTGCCTCGCCTCTTGGGCCGCTCTCGTCTGGTCGGCCTCTCTCTCTCGTCCTCAATCCTCGCATATGTCAGATCTCCGCAATATCCATTCCTGGCTGAAGGGCCACTCCCAGGCAAGCAGTGATCATATAACGGTCTAGTCCCATAAAATAGCTATGTACTCTATAGGCCATGTTAGCCACAATTGTGTGCGCATACCTAGCCAATGAGTCAAACTCTATGGTGTACTCCCTGATGGTCCTCCCATTCTGCCTCATTGATAAGATCCTATCAACACGGGCTCTCTCATCTCGGGAGGCAAAAAGTGACCAAGAAAGGCCTCGTGAACTCATCCCAAACCGCCGACGAGCATCATCACCTCTCGAAAGCAACCACGACTCAAACTTCAACGCGATGTCGGCGTAATCGGTAGGAGGTTAGCGTAATGCACTGTCTCTCAAGCCCTAAGAACTCGCGCGTCCGTCCGTAGCTGCCGAATGAACTCCTGCGGATCCTCATCAGAACTCGAACCATAAAACTCAGGTGGATGACATCCTAGAAAATCCCTAATCCATGGCAAATTGGCCTCAGGGTGGGTTGCTGCTCGCATTGCCGCCCGACTACTATATGGTCAATAATCGGACCGCCTCGTAGTCTCTATACTCGGCCCGATCGCGAATCGAGGCTCGTACCGAACCTGCGAGCTCTGCCGCTCTCGCCTCTATCATCGCCGGCGTGGCTGAACTCGCCGACCCGCCTACTACCTCGGGCATAGTCCAGGTTCGACTCACGGTAACTCTGCGCACTATGGTAGCTCCTGCTGCCGCTTTGCCCTTCGCCACGGTCGCTTTCCGCGAGGCATACCGTTTTCATAAGAATAGGTCGAGGGATTCAACCTAATAAGACAACTCTTCGCACGATCTCGAGAGAGAAGAATGGAAACCAATCCTAAATGTCCTCGCACACGATTATAGATGTGGTGCACAACACACCGATAATCAAGACTTACTAGACACTGCTGCAGACACTTTCCGAGGACTAATCGCTCGATACCACTTTTGTCACGACCACCCCGGGCGCGATCGTGCCCTACCCGGGCACCCTGCTCGTATACATCGAGAATAGCAATGAACATACACAACGTAAACACATGTGTAAATAAAAACGTAACAGGCTAGCCGATCATGCCGCCTTCCATAATATAAACATAATCAAAAGTACAACTCAGTTCTTACAGCCCAACCACATATGTGAATACAGCACTCAGAATAACAATCGAACAATCGTGGCGGGACAGGGCCCCGCCATACCCCTGAATATACATGAATCTACTACTTCAGGGAAAACCGTACCAAGAGATAAAGCCTCCGGAGCAAATGGAGCTTTTTCCCAAAAACTGAACCGAGATCCTAAGAGCAAGGATCACCAACCTGGGTACCTAAAACCTGCGGGCATGAACGCAGCCGGCCCGGGGGTCAAGATAACAGTAATTTAATATGGAATGTAAATAACGTCTGAAATGTATCATAATCAGATAAAAGAATGACAAGGACAAGTATAAAACAATACATACCCGATCCTGCCGTGTCATTACCACTTATGAACTTAATCGCACCCTATTATCTTTTCCATTCTTAATAAAATTTACAGCCACTTTCTTACGTACATTTTTAGAAAAAAAATCATTAAGTTCATTACTATATAACTCACTTATCTTTCATAAGTATAAACCAGCCCTTTAAGGAGGGGCACCTATACTACCCGGCCCAATCTAGGACGCGATCAAGGTCACATACCGCCTGCAGAAGGTATATCGCCCGCCCATCACGGTCGATAATGTTATCTAGTGCGCGTAAAGGTATATCGCCCGCCCATTCTCGGTCGATAATGTCATATAGTGCGCGTATGGGTATCTTGCCGGCCCATTCTGGTCGATAATGTCATATAGTGCGCGTATAGGTATCGCGGCCCATTCTCGGTCGATAATGTCATATAGTGCGCGTATAGGTATCTTGCCGCCCATTCTCGGTCGATAATGTCATAGTGCGCCTGCAGATAGTATATCGCCTCGCCCATTCTCGGTCGATAATGTCATATAGTGCGCGTGATAGTATACCGCCCGCCCATTCTCGGTCGATAATGTCATATAGTCCGCTATAGGTATATTGCCCGCCCATTCTCGGTCGATAATGTCATCTAGTCTGCGCGTATGGGTATATCCGCCTACCATTCTGGGTCGATAATGTCATATAGTATCCGAATTTAACCCAACGTCTTACGCGCCTCTACTCCTTTAGAAAGACTCTTTTTCAATTACAACTTCCCAGATACTAACAACTATAGTATCAAGTCCTATCCGTCTTTCAAGACAAGTCACAATATATTTTTAGAAATACAATTACCGGCTTCTAAAAACAAGTGACTTCTTTTCTTATAAAACCTTAGGCAAGCGATGCCAGAAATCAAGTTGCCTTTTCACTAAAGTCAAGTCATTTATCTTTCCATAAGGCAAATATAACTAACTTCCCATAAAGCCGTTATATTCACTTTATACCTTAGCCATAAACAATTTCCTATCCAAGGGACTTATACGTTTAAAACGGAACAAGTATCACATACTTTAAAACTCTTCAAGTCCCTTAACTTTAAAATCAACTTAAGACATCCTTACTATTTTTAAAGAAGTGATTTAATCTCCTAACCCACCCGACTTGGCATTACATAAAACAAGTAAAGAATGTCATAGTCTTGTACATCTACCGTACTACATACGTGCAACTAGTCATGCTCAAAAGATAGGAAAAGTTCTACATAGAGTAAATCACATAACTACCTCTTAACTTCTAAGAGTAGAAGGAAACATGAAATGATACCACAAGTATATTCCATACATAGAATCATGCCAAAGGAAGGAAGAGGTTCACATACCTCGCGACGATTGTCGACAAGTAGCAAAATGCTCCAAAGTACTTCAATCTTGATAGCTATTCCACTCTCCAAGTAGGGTACGCTATACTTAGTACTTCAACCTATAATGGCCACAATACGCCCATTAACCTCTCACTTCATCGTAGAATTATTCTAAGTGCTAAGTCACCAATTCTACGGAAAATCGGACAGAACCTCCTTTGTTTCTACTAACTTTGCCACCTTTTTCAAGGCCGAATACAATAACCAAACAGCCCCAATTGGCTCACCACAATCTATAAGGTAGTCCAATACAAATAAATACCAACTACTACAAACTACAAGTACAAATTCGGCCATCTTGAGTTCAACAATACCAATTCTTATCCAATTTCCATTTCAATCCAAGTTATAAGCCTAACATGATATCAAGTCGCAAACGATTATAACTACTATAATCTCCAAGTCAAAAACATGCGACGATTCTAATGACGACTAAAATTGTAATCCAACTTAACATGGCTTACATTACATTTCGATTTCCAAGGCTACAATCAATCCATAATCCATATCAACTTCAACACATATACCTCATGCTAGCAACAAGTAAAGCTAACAACAATATAAATAATCGTGAAACACTCAAAGAACAAGATTATACCTCAACGATTCTTAGTCCAACTTCCAATCCGAAATCGCTCCTTAGCAACTTAGAGCCTCCTCAAGATACTTCAATCCGCTACTTGAGACCCTTAGAACCATACCAACAACTTTCCTTCAAACTTTCAATCCAAAACCTAGAAAGCCACTAGGTTTTCACTTTGCGACTAACCCGAAAACTATCTTTTTCCGAGATTTTTCTATTGAGATACACTCACAATACACTAAGGAACCTTGGTTTAAAGTGTGAAGCTTAATGGACAACAAACAAAATTTTTTCTTTCTTCTTGGACCCAAACCCGAGAGCTAAGCCTCTTTGTTCTTCAATTTTTGTGAAAAAATATTCTAAGTGTTAAGCTTGTCTTGCACTACTAGTATAATATAGTGTAAAGGAGGATTAAGATCTAAACAAATGGGTGGTTTGGATGAGGTCTTAACAAATATCAAGACTAAAGTGGGGTCTTTGACTTGGTCAATGTTGTCAAGCTCTAAGGCTAGCAAGACTTGTCTTCCTAACAAGGGTCAAATGACCCTTTTGTCCATGATCAATTTCGTCCAAGGCATTCTAAGGGGGGGTGACACGTGTCGCCCTCCCATTCGTCACAATAATACGTTTTCCGACAATTCCTTAATTCCGCTAAATTTTTACAAGTCTCAAATCTTGACGCTTATGAGTTCTTACGTACGTCCTTAAAACATGTCCTGTAAATACGGGGTGTAACAATTCTAACCTTAAGAAAAATCTGAAAAATTAAAAGACAAGAAGGAAGCTTGTGGCTAGCTTGTGAAGGTGGTGGTGGTGGTATTCTTGGTAGAAAGGCTAGCAAATTGTTGGATAAAATTTGGCTAAAAGGTAATGATTCTTCCTCTATTGTTAGTTTATAGAGTTGCATGTTAAGAAGAAAATACTTATGGTGGTAAATTATGCTCTTAGAGTCATTGCATGCTAGAAATGTGGGTTGAATATGAAGGATTTGGCTAAAGAGATATTATGAGCATGTTGTAGCCTAAAAACCACCTTAGAATTGTTAAGTGTACTATTATAACTTATGGGGCAGAATTTTACACACCCAAGATTAGGTGTGTAATCCCTTTTGTGTTGGTTTGGTTGTTGGGCCTTAATAAGGCGATTGAGTGTTGAAAAATCGGCCTTTGAAAAGGTGGCAAAGTGAGTAGAAACAAAAGAAATGCTGCCCAATTTTCCTTAGGAATTGATAACTTGAATTTGGAATTTCTACATTGAAATTAGAGGTTAATAAACACACTATGGTTATTATAGGTTGACATATTACTTGCGGTAGTTGGACTTAGCAAACGGATTGACCAAGGAGGTATGTAGAGCTTTCCTATCTCTTGAGCATGAATAGTTGTATCTATGTAGTACGGTATACGTACAAGATTTGATAATCTACACTTGTTTTAAAGTATATGATACTTGTTTCATTTCAAAAGTATAAGTCCCTTGGATTGAGGGAAAATGTTTTTGACAAAGGGATAACACTAATATAATGACTTTATGGGGAGTTGGTTATATTAGTTTACTTGAAAGGTTCACAAAGAAAGGTTTACTCTAATTACAACAAGTACGGGTAAAGGATTTGAACTAAGAAAGGTGAATTGATTTTTAGGCATTGGTTGCCTAAGGTTTTAAAGGAAATGAAGTCACTTGATTTAGAAGCCTATTATATTTCTAAAAAGGAAATGTGACTTGTCTTAAAAAGAAATCGTAACTTGATACTATGGTGATTAGTATCTTGGAATCTTTGTATAAAAAGAGTTTTTCTTAAAAAGCTAGAAGTACATGGTACTTGGGTTGAATTCCCGGATTTTCTATTAAAAGACATGTTAGTGCCTTAGGATACTAAAATGAGAGGATATATTAATAATGTTAATAAGAAGTTAGGGGATTTCTTAACTTGCTTATGTTATGATAAGCCGGTAGTGCTTATGTATGATATGATAGGCCGGTAGTGCTTATGTATGATATGATAGGCCGGTAGTGCTTATGTTATGTATGATAGCCGGATGAGCTATGTTATATATTTGTATTATTACGGGGTAAACCCCGGGTTATTATCTATGCCATGGATTTGCTACCCATGATGCGAGTGCGACACTTGCACTCATGCGGATCCGGACCACAGGATCCATGCGGGTGAAATAGTCCCATGCGAGTACGGCGATGGTACTCATGCGGGTCCACAGGATCCATGCGGGTGAAATAGTCTCATGCGGGTGAAATAGTCCCATGACGAGGCGGATGACCTCATGCGGGTCCACAGGACCCATGCGGGTGAAATAGTCCCAGGAGTAGGACTGCTTAACGATACTACGGGCGAGATACCCTGTTTTGATCGTGAGCCTCCTATTTTTATGCTATAAGTTTTATACTCGTTACACTCATTGTTAGTAAGGCACAGTGCAAGGAAATTGATTTTTATCTATGACTCCAGCTTATCTTTGACTTGTGATATTACTACAGTATTTTCCAGTTTTACATACTTGGTACGTCAGGTATCGACCCTTCCTGGGCCGTTCATGCCGCAGTAAGGGAAAATGTGGTAGATCCTCATTCCTAGGATCTCTTACTCAGTGTCGGGAGCTCCATTTCTTCTAAGCTCGACTTTTGGTATGGTTCTCCCGGTGTTGTGATATTTTGTACATTCAGGGCATGACGGCCCCCGCCCATAGTGTTACTTATTCTTGAGGCCTGTAGTCTTATCATAACTTGGGTTGTCTAAGGATATACCGCTCGATTTGATTTACTTTTTGGGTAGCCATAATTGACTAGACTGTTTATACTATAATGGTTGTTTTACTTGAGTTTATTTCCATTGGTTTTCTCGATGTTGTGTCACGAGGTGCCCGGCAGGCACGGCCACGACCCGGTCGGGTCGTGACAAAAGTGGTATCGAGCGATTAATCCTCTGGGGTCTACAGTCGTATCTAGTAGTCTTGATTATCGGTGTGTTGTGCACCACATCTATAATCGTGAGGCTACGATATTTAGGATTGGTTTCATTTCTTTCACTCTAAGATCGCAATGAGCCGTGTTATAGGTTGAATTTCCTCCGACGTAAACTTTGTGTGTATCGCTTATGCCTCCACGCAGCGCGACCGCGCCCGTGGCGGCAAGGCATTGAGGGAACTACTAGTAGGGCACCGAGGTTACGAGCACAGCCCGCCCTTACGGATGTGGTGTTTGGACGGCGAGTTCTACCACGCCGCCAACCCCGATGAGTCCGAGGCGGCAGCTGCCATCGAGACCGCGTACCCGAGCCTCCACCCAAAGAATGGGGCAGAGGATATGGCTACAAGGATATGGCCCGATTAGCCGTGATCAGGCCATACGAGGATAAGTCGAGACAGCAGCCCGATCAGACCGTAGTTCAAAGACAGTGCTAGCTGAGATCGAGGACTTTTTGAGTTCCGGCCACCGAGTTTTATGGGTCGAGGCACGAGGATGATCCTCGTGAGTTCATCCGACACCGCAGCGGATCGCGAGGGTGATCGGGCTTGGAGACCGAGTCGGTGGTACTAGGTTCGCACGGCCGCGGACACCGCAGCTGATCGGTATGATTCATGGAACTGCCCTGGGAGCATGCGCTTCCAGATGTGGGACGAGTTCTCGAGGCGCATTTGGCCATTTCTTGCCTCCGCAGATGAGCGGCTCTCGCCGATAGATTTTTGACGCCGAGACGTAATGGGCGACGGTCCGAATACAACATGGAGTTTAATTCATTGGCTAGGTATGTGCCCGCTTGTAGCGCGACATGGAGGACAGGTGCACCGCTATGTCACGAGACTCGATGATCACTTGGCCGAGTTGCACGGGTGGCTCTTCACCGCATGGACATTGCCCGCACGCAGCACATGCACTGTGCGAGGAACGCAGGGCCGACGGATCGGCGGTATCGCCAGGCAGGCCGTGACAGCAGGTCCTCTGGTAGTTTTAGGGGTAGACAACCCCAAAGAAGAGACCAGATTTGCACCACAGCCGGTCCAGAGCGCTCCTCCACCATCTTCGGGACGTACAGAGTATTCAGGAGCAGGACAGGGTTCCAGGGCTTCGGGTTTCCAGAGGGACCAGAGTTCCAGTCAGATGAGGTCCCCTATGCCTCGGTGTGGTCGATGTGGTGATTGCCATTATGGGGGGTGTCGTGTTCCTCCAGGAGCTTGTTACTCTTATGGCCAGCAGGGCCATTTGAAGAGAGATTGTCCGTCCAGAGGCGGCGGGGGTGCCATGGCTCAGCCGACAGGTTCAGTTGCTAGGTCTTCATCTTCAGTGGTTGGGCGCCCGAGGCGGTGTTCACGCCAACAGCCGCGCAGGTCGTGGGCAGGGTTCGAGCCCAGCGGTCCTCAAAACCGCATTTATGCTATGTCCACCGCCAGACTGTGAGGCGCCACCGATGTCGCCACTGTACATTGTTGGTCTCTTGCTGTGATGTTTATGCTTTGATAGATCCAGGTTCTACCTTGTTCTATATATCTCCTCATATTGCTGGTAGAATAGGGATAGAGCCTGAGTCCATAGAATCCTTTTAGGTGGCTACGCCTGAAGTGCTTCGCCGTATGAGCTGTATATAAGGCTTGCCCAGTGACTCTAGATGGTCGTCAGACTCTAGCTGACTTGATAGAGTTGGATATGAGAGACTTCGAGGTGATTCTGGGGATGGATTGGCTAGCGTCTTGCTCTGCCAATGTGGACTGCAGAGAGAGGTTCGTTCGGTTCCGTTTCTGGTGGCCTTATCGAGTGGAAGGAATCTTTGATCGCCGGCGGTAGGTTTATTTCTTACCTCAAGGCTAGGAAGATGGTACGGAAGGGTATATCTACCATTTGGTTCGGTATTCGACATCGAGGTGAGATACCGACCTTGATCGGTCCGTTGTTAGAGAGTTTCAGACGTATTCCCGCACGAGCTCGTATCCTCCTGAGAGGAAGATTGAGTTTTGCATCGATTTGGCACCAGACACTCGACCGATATCTATTCCGCCATACAGGATGGCACCGACCGAGTTGAAGGAATTGAAGGATCAGCTGAAAGATTTGCTGGAGAAAGGCTTTACTAGGCCAAGTATTCTCCTTGGGGCGCCGTTGTTTGTAAAGAAGAAGGATGGACGCTGCGTATGTGTATTGATTACGGTGAACAAGGTTACTATCAAGAATGTATCCTCCCCGGGATTGATGATTTGTTTGACCATTGCGTGGTGCAAAGTGTTTTTCAAGATAGACTGCGGTCCGTTATCATCAAAAAGTTATAGAGATAGACATCCCAAAGACTGCATTCAGGACCCGGTATGGGCACTATGAGTTCAGGGTGATGTCTTTCGGGTTGACCAACGCCCCAGCAGTATTCATGGATTTGATGAATAGGGTGTTCAGGCCATTCTTGTATATGTTCGTTATAGTGTTTATTGATGACATCTTGGTGTATTCGCGCACAGAGCAGGAGCATACAGATTATTTGAGGACGGTATTGTGAGTCCTCCGAGACAGCAACAGTATGCCAAGTTCTCAAACGCGAGTTCGTTAGCCAGTGGCTTTCTTAGGGCATTTTATCGGGGCCGATGGTAATCGGGTTGATACAGCTACGATTGAGGCGCCAAGACTTGGCCTGCACTCCACAACACCGACGGAGGTGCGCAGCTTTTTGGGCCTTGCAGGCTATTATCGGAGGTTTGTGGAAAAGTTTGCTTCTATTTCAGCACCTTTGACTAAGCTGACTCAGAAGGCAGCTATGTTCCGGTGGACGGATACTTGTGAGGAAAGTTTCCAGTTGCTAAAGGAGAGGTTGACGACCGCCCCAGTTCTTACTCTTCCAGAGGGTTTAGATGGATATGTGGTTTATTGTGACGCGTCAGGTGTCGGGCTTGGGTGCGTGCTGATGCAGCACGGCAAGGTTATAGCTTATGCATCTCGACAGCTTAGGAAGCATGAAAAGAACTATCCCACACATGACTTGGAGTTGGCAGCTGTGATTCATGCCTTGAAGATCTGGAGACATTATTTATATGGAGTTCACGTGGACATTTACACAGACCACAAGAGTCTCCAGTACATCTTCAGCCAGAGGGAGCTGAACTTGCGGCAGAGACGGTGGTTGGAGCTACTTAAGGATTACGATGTTGATATTCTGTACCACCCAGGGAAGGCCAATGTAGTTGCAGATGCCTTTGTCGCAGATCGATGGGTAGTCTATCCGTTGTTCACCGCAGAAAAGGATATGGTCCGAGAGTTACATCGCCTAGCGAGCCTGGGGTTCGCTTGGTTGATTCTGTTAGTGACGGAATTCGGGTTCGAGAGGTTGCCGAGTCTTCCATCGCCGGCGAGGTGAAGAGGCGGCGATGAGGATCCGATTTTGGTACGGCATGCAGATGCCGCTGTTCGTAAAGAGAGGAGTTCGCTTTGAGGTAGCGCGATGAGGTGCTAAGATTCGAGGGCCGGTGTGTGTTCCCGATGTGACAGACTTCGCCGCCAGATTCTCGGCGAGGCACACGCTTCGTTATTCTATTCATCCGGATCGACTAAAATGTATCGTGACCTCGGTCGTGTATTGGTGGGATGGCCTAAAGAGGGCGTTGCGGAGTTCGTGCACAGCGCCCGAATTGTCGAGTTAAGATTGAGCACCGAAGCCGGTGGCTGTTGCGGGATATTGATATTCGACTTGGAAGTGGGAGGTGATAAATATGGATTTTATTACGGGACTACCTACCACCGGAGGAAGCATGATTCCATTTGGGTGATTGTCGACAGTCGAAATCACCATTTTCTTCCGTCGAATGACGTTCACCGAGGACTATGCCGATTATATATTAGAGAGATTGTGAGATCGCACGAGTCCCTGTCGATTATATCGGATAGAGGAGCCCGGTTCTCGCTAACTTCGGAGGTCCTTTCGAGGGATTAGGGACACGGTGAGTCTCGACGGGCGTTTCATCCTCGGGCATCGACGGACAGCCGAGCACACTATCCGCATTGAGGATATCTGCGGGCTTGTGTTATTGATTTCGTGGGTAGCCGAGGATCATTTGCCTCTTGTGGAGTTTGCTTACAACAACAACTACCATTCCGGGATTCAGATGGCGCCTTATGAAGCCTTATACGGGAGGAAGTGCAGGTCACCTATAGGCTGGTTCGAGGTGGGAGAAGTTCAGTTGGTCGGGCCAGACTTAGTTCAGCAGGCAGTGGATAAGGTGAAGCTTATCCAGGAGCGGTTGTTGGCAGCTCAGAGTCGGCAGAAGTCGTATGCAGATCATCGACGTCGACACTTGGAATTTGAGTTAGGTGATTGGGTTTTTCTAAAGGTATCGCCCATGAAGGGCGTGATGAGATTTGGAAAGAAGGGGAAACTTAGCCCAAGGTACATTGGGCCGTATCGGATTGTCCGCAGGGTAGGCAGGGTTGCCTATGAATTAGAGCGGCCGTCCGATTTGGAGGCAGACATCCGCTTCCATGTGTCCATGTTGCGGAAATGTATTGGAGATCCATCTAGAGTGCACCCGATTCAGAATGTCCAAGTGACAGAGGAGTTATCGTATGAGGAGAGTCCCATAGCGATACTCGATCGTCAGGTTAGACGACTTCGGACGAAAGACGTGGCTTCCGTCAAGGTCCTATGGCGGAATGTGAACAGGGAGGAAATGACGTGGGAAGCGGAGGATGACATGAAGAAGAAATATCCTCACTTATTCCCTATACCTCCAGGTAACCCACGTTCTAAAATTGTTGGTCTTTAAATTTAGTATTTATGCTTGAGTTTTGTTGTGGCCGTGTGAAGCGTCTTTATTTGAGTCTATGCCGATATTGTAATTTGAGTAAGCCTAGAGGGAACATTCGGGACGAATGTTTCTAAGGGGGGGAGAATGTTATACCCCGTGGTTCGCCCGACCGCGGTCGAGTCCAGGCCGCGCGCCAAGGCAGTGATTGTAGGCCGCGCGCGAAGTCGGGCCGCGCGCCGAGTGTATCTTGAGGGTCGCTGAAGTTTCAGCCAGCGCGCCGGAAGTCAGGGCCGCGGCGCCGGAAGATCCGAGGGTTCGCAGGAGTTGCGGCGCCGCGGCGCCGGGAAGCAGGGCCGCGGCGCCGAGGCGGGAAATCAGGCGGAAAAACTTAGGAAAAGTCAGATTTTTATTTTGAAAGGGCCTGAGTGGGGGACAAGTGTCCCCCCCCATCTGATTTTTACATGCAATATATTGACCAAGTCTTAAAGACTTGGTCATTTGTCATCTCTCTCTTTGAAAAACCTCTTCCTTCTCTCTAAATATTTCAAGCTCCTCCTTCTCTCTAAAAATCCAAGAGGATTCTAACCTTAAGAAAAATCTGAAAAATTAAAAGATAAGAAGAAAGCTTGTGGCTAGCTTGTGAAGGTGGTGGTGGTGGTATTCTTGGTAGAAAGGCTAGCAAATTTGTCTAAAAGGTAATGATTCTTCCTCTATTGTTAGTTTATAGAGTTGCATGTTAAGAAGAAAATACTTATGGTGGTAAATTATGCTATTAGAGTCATTGCATGCTAGAAATGTGGGTTGAATATGAAGGATTTGGCTAAAGAGATATTATGAGCATGTTGTAGCCTAAAAACCACCTTAGAATTGTTAAGTGTACTATTATAACTTATGGGGCAAAATTTTACACACCCAAGATTAGGTGTGTAATCCCCTTTGTGTTGGTTTGGTTGTTGGGCCTTAATAAGGTGTTTGAGTGTTGAAAAATCGGCCTTTGAAAAGGTGGCAAAGTGAGTAGAAACAAAGGAAATGCTGCCCAATTTTCCTTAGGAATTGATAACTTGAATTTGGAATTTCTACATTGAAATTAGAGGTTAATAAACACACTATGGTTATTATAGGTTGACATATTACTTGCGGTAGTTGGACTTAGCAAGCGGATTGACCAAGGAGGTATGTAGAGCTTTCCTATCTCTTGAGCATGAATAGTTGTATCTATGTAGTACGGTATACGTACAAGATTTGATAATCTACACTTGTTTTAAAGTATATGATACTTGTTTCATTTCAAAAGTATAAGTCCTTGGATTGAGGAAAAATGTTTTTGACAACGGGATAACACTAATATAATGACTTATGGGGAGTTGGTTATATTAGTTTACTTGAAAGGTTCACAAAGAAAGGTTTACTCTAATTACAACAAGTACGGGTAAAGGATTTGAACTAAGAAAGGTGAATTGATTTTTAGGCATTGGTTGCCTAAGGTTTTAAAGGAAATGAAGTCACTTGATTTAGAAGCCTATTATATTTCTAAAAAGGAAATGTGACTTGTCTTAAAAAGAAATCGTAACTTGATACTATGGTGATTAGTATCTTGGAATCTTTGTATAAAAGAGTTTTTCTTAAAAGCTAGAAGTACACGGTACTTGGGTTGAATTCGGATTTTCTATTAAAAGACATGTTAGTGCCTTAGGATACTAAAATGAGAGGATATATTAATAATGTTAATAAGAAGTTAGGGGATTTCTTAACTTGCTTATGTTATGATAAGCCGGTAGTGCTTATGTATGATATGATAGGCCGGTAGTGCTTATGTATGATATGATAGGCCGGTAGTGCTTATGTTATGTATGATAGCCGGATGAGCTATGTTATATACTTGTATTATTACGGGGTAAACCCCGGGTTATTATCTATGTCATGGATTTGCTACCCATGATGCGAGTGCGGCACTTGCACTCATGCGGATCCGGACCACAGGATCCATGCGGGTGAAATAGTCCCATGCGAGTACGGCGATGGTACTCATGCGGGTCCACAGGATCCATGCGGGTGAAATAGTCCCATGCGGGTGAAATAGTCCCATGACCAGGCGGATGACCTCATGCGGGTCCACAGGAGCTCCATTTCTTCGGAAGCTCGACTTTTGGTATGGTTCTCCCCGGTGTTGTGATATTTTGTACATTCAGGGGCATGACGGGGCCCTGTCCCGTCATAGTGTTACTTATTCTTAGAGGCCTGTAGTCTTATCATAACTTGGGTTGTCTAAGGATATAGCTGTTCGATTTGATGTACTTTTGGGGTAGCCATTTTGGGCTAGACTGTTTATACTATTATGGTTGTTTTACCTTGAGTTTATTTCCGCTGGTTTTCTCTGTTGTTGTGTCACGAGGGTGCCCGGGGCAAGGCACCGGTCACGGACCCGGGGTCGGGTCGTGACACACTTGTCACCCTCCCATAGGTTTTTTTGAAAATATCCCCTATTTTTCTCCCCTTTCCGCGGAAAAATCCCGCCTTGGCGCCGCGGCGCTGCAACCTCAGAGAATTTCAGGACTTACGGTGTCGCGGCCCTGCAGATGGCGCCGCGGCGCTGCGACGCCTGACTGGAATACCTTTTCTCTGCGTCTGCCCACTGAACTTCTAACGCTCATACCTTTCTGCCCCGATGTCCTACCGGCGAACGGTTTGTTGCGTTGGAAACTAGACTCAACAAACTTTATGTTAGGCTTTTTAAACACCTTAAAAATTCTTAATACTTGGGGTATGTAGTACTTCAAAGTTGACTCAAAATCTGCCCAAAACATGTTTGTCAAATTATCTTTCACTTTCGACGTATTCCCTCAAAGGTGCTGATGGAGCTTTCTAAACTGTAGGGCGGTCCTCAGTGACCCCCTCCTTCACTACCTCAACTGTTTTCTCAATCTCTTTCTCACGAACCACTGCGGGTTGGGGAGCAACCTGCACCAACTGATTTTCACTCCTCAACAACACTGCCTGACATTGTTCTCTAGGATTTACCTCTGTATTGCTTGGGAGAGTGTCATGCGGTCTTTTGGTCGCCATATTTTCCAGTTGTCCAACGTGCGTTTCCATGTTCCTGAGAGCGGACCTGGTTTCAGATATGAACTGATTCTGTGAATTGGTGAGTGTGAGCAATGCAGCCTTTAGTTCATCAAGCTTCTCATATCAGGTGAGCGGTCTATACCTTTGGGATGAGAGTTTGATTACGTATGCGCTGGTTCCGTAACCACCTTGATATGTTTGTTGCTGGGGTTGGTCGTTCCACCACGAAAAGTTAGGGTGATTTCTCCACCATGGATTGTACATGTTGCAATTATAAGACCTCTGAAAGTTCCCAACTGCATGCACCTGCTCCATTGGCACATTATTGGGGTCAACTGCTCTGCATCTGTCAAAAAGGTGCGGCCCACCACAAATCTCACAATTTACCGGCATCTGTACTGCATTCACAAACATGGTGTTCTGTTGCAGTTGCTTCGTCAGAAGGGCCACTTGTGCATTCATGGCAGTGATGACATCTATTTCATGTATGCCCATAGTCTTCCTGCTGTTCACTGACCTGTCATCCGCCCCTTGATGATTGTTGGCAGCCATATCTTCCAGTAACTCATGTGCCTCATTGGCACTCTTTCTCATGAAAGCACCCCCTGCTGCTGCATCAATGATGGTACGCGTAGTACCACTCAGCCCATTATAAATGATGTGGACCAACATCCACTTCTCTATGCCATGATGTGGGCACTTCCTATGCATATCCTTAAATCACTCTCATGCATCATAGAGCGACTCACCATCCACCTGATAAAAGTTGTTCAACTCTCCCCATAACTTTGCTGCTTTGGAAGGAGGGAAGAACTTTGTTAGAAACTTATGTGCAAGGTCCAGCAAGGTAGTGACAAAGTTGTAGTGAGTTCAACCAGCTTTTGGCTCTATCCCTCAGTGAGAACGGAAAGAGTCTCAATCTAATGGCATCGTCAGTAACGCCATTGTATTTGAAAGTGGCACACAACTTCATAAAGTTTGCAATGTGCATGTGGGGATCTTCAGATGGAAGTCCCCCAAATTGTACTGTGTTCTGGACCATGCTCAGGATGGCTGGCTTGATCTAAAAGTTGTTGGCCCCTATAGCTGGGAGCCTGATACAAGTTTGTGCAACTGTGACTGTGGGCAAAACATAATTTCCCAAACTCCTTTCTGCAGGTGGCTGGACTTGTCCCATGTCAGCTGGTTCCTTATAAATTCCGGGCACATCTTCGGGTATTTCATGGTTGTGTTGATCATTACCCAGCCCTCTGTTTAACTCGTTGTTCCCCTGGTTGTTCATTGCTAATAAGTCCGTAATTCTCTTTTCACGCCTGTTCTGTTTGTAGGTTTTCTCAATTTCAGGATTGAAGGAAACAAGTGTATGTGCTCCTCTCCTTCTTCGCATACACTAGATTCCAGAAACAGATCAAATCAACAAACAAATCAAGGCACACAGTTCTCACAGTAAAAAAAATAAAAATAAAAATAAAGTCAAAGTAGAAATAAAAACAGATGATTCGATATTAGATGTACGCCAGTCCCGACAGCGGCGCCAAAACTTGTTAGCGATATTTCGAATGCTCACGCTAGCGCACGCATCGTTCACAAGTAATATAGTCTGTAAGACTGAATATCATCCACATAGACTGGTTTCTAAGTACCGTTCATCTATTTTATGTTATCAATTTAGCAATCGATATTTGATTTGGGGTTTTTATTTAACTACTAGAATAATTGCAAGAATTAATTAAACTAATTAAGTTGTAATCAGATTATGAAGGAATTAGGGCTTCCAATTTCCTCAACTGTCCACTCTATTCAATCCTTAATGCGACTAGAATGACTCTTCTTCTTCGTTAAGATAACGGTTAACTAGATTGTCTTATATTCTGGTTAGGATATATAATCACTCAATCCCAGTGTATAATCCTTCTATATTTCTATGATAGGATTTACTACATAAGATGATTAAGAACAGTAACCTATTATGCTACACAAGTATCGGGGTACTTTCGTCAGCGATTTTAACCTATGTTTATTCAATTACAGCATATCCAAATCTCTCCTCTCGGTTCTTGATTCGAAATCATATGAGTTATGATAATTAGTGATCAATTAACTATCAAACATTCAAAACAATTACTGAATAGATCTTAATCTAAGTGAAGAAGAAATCAACTAGTGCATTAAATCAATAAATTGAGTTTCAAGTGAATCCAAAGGAAAGCCATAATAAAGCGTTTAGTTCCTAGCCATAGACATGCTAAGAACTAACACAATATCCATACATAAACTGAATTAAAAACAAAAGAAAGAAAATAACGTAGAACAAAGTCTCCAATTCTCGCTCTCAATCCGCCTTGTGTTGTGTTGTGTTGTAGAATGACCAACTCCCATCATTAAACTAATCCCTAGGGCTTAAATATGTTGCAAATTCGTGCCCTATGAACCCTTCTGCCCTTGGCCAATTCTAACTCGGATCTGACATTTCGCGTCTCGGCACCGTGGTCCTGCAGGTCGGCACTGCGGTGCTAAAAGTCCTGCAGCTCTCAGTACAAATGACACCGTGGTTCTGTCTGAATGGCACCCCGGTGCCGAAAGTCCTGCGGGACTCTGATCTTTTAGCACCGTGGTTCTGCTTTGCCTTTTTTCGAGTCATTAATTTTCAACTTTTTTTGTCTCGGACCTCCTTTTATGCCTATTTCTCGTTCCTTTTTGCCATTTTGCCATTTTGCACCGCTGTGACTCAAAAGGCGTATACACAATACGCCTAACACCCCCAAACTTAACCTTTGCTCGCCCTCGAGCAAAAATCAAAACAAAGAAAATACACAAAAAAAAGCTCAAAGACTCAAATCAAGCAGCTGCACAAAGACTTAGAAACACATGAACGTCGGTTGAGATAATATGCAGGAACATATATAGTATGAATTCAGCAATCCATAATTTCAAGTAAGATATTTCGCAAATTCATTTCAATCACAAGTAATTGAAGCATGAATATCTAACCTATGCATGTCAATTTTATTTAGTTCTACGGGCCTGTGTACTTGTTATTCTCCACTAATCATAGATATATATACTAGAGATCCTTAGGACTTTTTAGGGTTGTAATGTAGGCTTAGGCAGGGGTAGGTAAAAGTAGGCATTTAGGCTCAATTTACGTACCATAATCCTTTTTCATTTAACCATTTTGTCCTTCTTTTTGGTATTCTTTTCCATTCATACCTATCATTCATTTTTTCTCTTTTTGAGAGCATGAATCAATTCATATAGGCACCCCCAAACTTAAGCTTTTACGTTCTTTCTCATTGGAGTGCATCAATTTTTCACTCTCTTTTTGTATTTCTTTTTTCACTCTTTTTCATTCCTTTATTCAATTTCTGCTTATGACACATGAGGGAATCATGGGGTGTCAAAGAAAACAACTTATTTTAGGCTCAACGAGGATAAGTAGTGATACAATTTAGTGCAAGGTAGGCAATGAATGGTAAGAAGATCTAACAAAGAAATGTCTGATTCATCTCCCTAAACATGTACATCCTAACTATTTCGCCTCAAATAGCAAGCAAACAGGCTTCACAGACATTTTCAATTGACAACACATGGGCTAAGCATCAAATATTCCAAATAATCACATTTTCATGATTTTTTGGCATATCTATCTTAAGCACACAGATTTTAGCTTCTCATTCCACTACATTATCCCACTTAGTTCACTAGGCGTTTTCAAGTAACTACATCATGCATGACTCATAGAAAAAATTGAATCATATAAAACACAAAAACAAACAAAAGACTCACAAAACTAAAATAAATTAAATAACCCCCTCTCCCCCAAACTTAAACTACACATTGCCCCTAATGTGTAAAAGACTCAACAATTAAACGGGACGACTTACAAACATACATCGGCTCAAAATGGTGGTGGTGGCGGCTATTGCACTGGAACGGTATCTGTGGGAGGATATTTGGCGATTCAGGGCCTCTTTTTTTATTTTATTTTTAAGAAATCGCTATCGGCACCACGGTTCTGCATAGTGGCACCGCGGTGCCTAAATTCCTGCGACCTCTCTGATCTTTTGGCACCGCGGTTCTGCATGATGGCACCGCGGTGCTGAAACTCATGATTTGGCATTTTTCAGCATTTTTCCCTGCTTCATGTTTCATTCCTTCACCTGGCATCATAACACAACAAAAATATCAAAAGTGATACTATTCTAATTAAACTAAATTGCATAATTTAAAACTTGGGTTGCCTCCCAAGTAGCGCTGTCTTTAACGTCTTGTAGTCGGACGCAAGTTTCTTATAAAAAATCATTGGGGTAATTTAACCCCACAACCTATCCACTTCATAATCATCCTCCTCTTTTTCATTCTATTTTTCTTTTTCACAAGAGGGGGTTCAGTAAGACTTACCTGTTCGACATCTTTCATCTCATCAATTTTCGTTTTAGCTTTTAAACTAGCATGTGGTTTAACAACTGTCGAAATGATCTCCCTGGCTTGGGCCGGTGCTGTCTGAATTGTTGTGTCAGACATGCTTACTGTGAAGCACTTGTTTCTAGCCTGAGATTTGATGGTGGATTTAAACACCTTAAAGACCATATCTTCTTCCTGGACCCTCAATCTCAGTTTTCCCTTCTCTACATCAATTAAAGCTCTCCCCGTTTCAAGGAAGGGTCTCCCCAAAATGATGGGTATCTCATCATCTTCCTCCATGTCCAGAATAAGGAAGTCTGTTGGGAAGAAAAACTTCTCCACCTTGACAAGCACATCTTCTATTATGTCTCTGGGGTGCACTACGGTTCGGTCAGCCAACTGCAAATTGACTGTGGTTGGCTTGCATTCTCCCAAACCCAATCTCTTGAATACCGACAGAGGAATGAGATTGATACTAGCCCTTAAGTCACACAATGCCCTGTTGCATGTTACCTTGCCAATAGTGCAGGGCAATGTGAAGCTTCCTGGATCTTTCAGCTTAGGGGGGCAGTTTCTTTTGCAGGATGGCACTACACTCCTCTGTCAAAGATATTGTCTCATAATTCGCTAGCCTTCTCTTTTTTCCAAGTATCTCCTTCATGAATTTGAAGTATGCGGGCACCTGTTCTAGTGCCTCAATGAAGGGGATATTTATGTGCAACTTCTTAAACACCCCCAAACTTAACCTTTGTTCGTCCTCGAGCAAAAATCAAAACAAAACAAATACACAAAAAAAATTCAAAGACTCAAATCAAGCAGCTGCACAAAGACTTAGAAACACATGAACGTCGGTTGGGATAATATGCAGGAACATATATAGCATGAATTCAGCAATCCAGAATTTCAAGTAAGATATTTCGCAAATTCATTTAAATCACAAGTAATTGAAGCATGAATACCTAACATATGCATGTCAATTTTATTTAGTTCTACGGGCCTGTGTACTTGTTATTATCCACTAATCATAGACATACATACTAGAGATCCTTAGGACTTTTCAGGGTTGTAATGTAGGCTTAGGCAGGGGTATGTAAAAGTAGGCATTTAGGCTCAATTTACGTACCATAATCCTTTTTCATTCAACCATTTTGTCCTTCTTTTTGGTATTCTTTTCAGTTCATAACTATCATTCATATTTTCTCTTTTTGAGAGCATGAATCAATTCATATAGGCACCCCCAAACTTAAGCTTTTACGTTCTTTTTCATTGGGGTACAACAAATTTTCACTCTCTTTTTGTATTTCTTTTTCACTCTTTTTCATCTCTTTATTCAATTACTGCTTATGGCACATGAGGGAATCATGAAGTGTTAAAGAAAATAACTTATTTTAGGCTCAACGGGGCTGACTAGTGATACAATTTAGTGCAAGGTAGACAATGAGTGGTAAGAAGAGCTAACAAAGAAATGCATGATTCATCTCCCTAAATATGTACATCCTAACTATTTCGCATCAAATAGCAAGCAAACAGACTTCACATACATTTTCAATTGACAACACATGGGCTAAGCATCAAATATTCTAAATAATCATATTTTCATGAATTTTTGGCATATCTAACATAAGCACACAGATTTTAGCTTCTCATTCCACTACATTATCCCACTTAGTTCACTAGGCGTTTTCAAGTAACTACATCATACATGACTCATAAAAAAAATTGACTCATATAAAACACAAAAACAAATAAAAGACTCACAAAAATAAAATAAATTAAAATAAAATAAATAAACCCCCCAAACTTAAACTATACATTGTTCCTAATGTGTAAAAGACTCAACAATTAAACGGGATAACTTATAGACATACATCGACTCAAAATGATGGTGGTGGCGGCTATTGAACTAAAACAATATCTGTGGAGGATAATTGGCGATCCAGGGTTTTTTTTTTTTAAGAAATCGCTATCGGCACCGCGGTTCTGCATAGTGGCACTGCGGTGCCATAATTCCTGCGACCTCTCTGATCTTTTGGCACCGCGGTTATGCATGATGGCACCGCGGTGCTGAAACTCCTGATTCGGCGTTTTCCAGCGTTTTCCCTGTTTCATGTTCCATTCCTTCACCTGGCATCATAACACAACAAAAATACCAAAAGTGAGACTGTTCTAATTAAACTAAATTGCATAATTTAAAACTTGAGTTGCCTCTCAAGTAGCGCTGTCTTTAACGTCTTGTAGCCGGACGCAAGTTTCTTATAAAAAATCAATGGGGTAATTTAACCCCACAACCTATCCACTTCATAATCATCCTCCTCTTTATCATTCTATTTTTCTTTTTCATAAGAGGGGGTTCAGTAAGACTTACCTGTTCGACAACTTTCATCTCATCAATTTTCGTTTTAGCTTTTAAACTAGCTTGTGGTTTAACAACTGTCGAAATGATCTCCCTGGCTTGGGCGGTGCTGGTTGAATTGTTGTGTCAGTCGTGCTTACTGCGAAGCACTTGTTGCTGGCCTGAGATTCGATGGTGGATTTAAACACCTTGAATACCATATCTTCTACCTGGACCCTCAATCTCAGTTCTCCCTTCGCTACATCAATTAAAGCTCTCCCCGTTGCAAGGAAGGGTCTCCCTAAAATGATGGGTATCTCATCATCTTCCTCCATGTCCAGAATGAGGAAGTCTGTTGGGAAGAAGAACTTCCCCACCTTGACAAGCACATCTTCTATTATGCATCTGGGGTGCACTACGGTTCGGTCAGCCAACTGCAAATTGACTGTGGTTGGCTTGTATTCTCCCAAACCCAATCTCTTGAATAACGACTGAGGCATGATATTGTTACTAGACCCTAAGTCACACAGGGCCCTGTTGCATGTTACCTTGCCAATAGTGCAGGGCAAGGTGAAGCTTCCTGAATCTTTCAGCTTAGGGGGCAGTTTCTTTTGCAGGATGGCACTACACTCCTCTGTCAAAGATATTGTCTCATAATCCGCTAGCCTTCTCTTTTTTCCAAGTATCTCCTTCATGAATTTGAAGTATGCGGGCATCTGTTCTAGCACCTCAATGAATGGGATATTTATGTGCAACTTCTTAAACACCTCCAAGAATTTGGAGAACTGCTTGTCAATTGCCTTCTTCTGTAACATCTGAGGGTAAGGGATTCTATCAACGTATTCCATCAAAGGTGCTGATGGAGCTTTCTCAACTGTAGGACGGTCCTCAGTGACCCCCTCATTCTCTACCTCAACTGCTTTCTCAACCTCTTTCTCATGAACCACTGCGGGTTGGGGAGCAACCTGCTCCAACTGTTTTCCACTCCTTAACAACACTGCATGACATTGCTCTCTAGGATTTACCTCTGTATTGCTTGGGAGAGTTGATCGGTGTATTTTATATACACTTTTTGAGTCATTTTTAATTAGTATTTTACTCATTTTATTTATGTTTAGTATAGTATTAGGGTCGTTTTCCTTTCTTTTGTGTCACAGCGGTCAGAAATGGAGAAATGACGAAAAAGAGATGAAATGAGCATAAATGAGATGGAATTGCACACAAAAAGGGCCAAGAAATGAAGTCTAAGAAGTTTCGGGAATTATAGAGGAGATCCGACGAAGTCCGGACGGAAAAATGACGACAAGCAGTCGCTCAAACGTCACCGGAGCCGCGCGGCCGATAGCGGCCATGGCTAAAGTCTGAAAGTCCGAGAGTTGCTGAATTTGGGTAGTCGCCTCGATCTCAAGCCAGCGCGCGACGCTGGAATTATAAATCTTGGGCGAATTTGACATGTTTTCAGAATCCTAAAGGAATAACTTTTTCTTCCTAAAGGGATAATTTTTCCTACCTAAAGGGATAACTTTTCCTACCTTAAAACCCTTACCTAAAAGGATTCCAATAACTTTTCCTACTTACAAATCCTTAACCCTTCACCTAAAGGATTCTTGGTCTATAAATAGTCTCTACATCATTAGAAGAATTCATTCTCCATTCCACCATTCACCACTCTACATCCACCCTTCCACCAATCCATCTTGTAAATATTCCACAACACAACCCTTGGATGCTAGAAGGCTTGGAGACTCATTCTTAAGTATTTTCTTTTCTTTCTTTTCTTTATTTCAGTTTTATGATGAACTTTGAATTAGTTCTTGTCATGTCAATGGCTAGGAACTAATTCCTCTATAGGGCTTTCCATGTTGAATCTCTAGAAACTTATGTTATGATTTAATGCATGCTTATGGTTATTCTTATTCTTGTTGAGATCTATCCAATAATTAAATTGAATGTTTGGTAGTTAATTGACAACTAATTATCACTATATGATTTCTAATCAGACTCCGAAAGGAGGGGATTGTGAATATGCTGTAAGTTGGGTAGACATTCTTGGATTGGGGATGAAAATACCTCAATTATTTATGTAGCATTAACGAGAGGCTTAACAACCCTAATTTTACGCATTATGCGTGACGGTTAACTAGGTTCTTAGTCTTAATCCTCCTATAGAGTCATCCTTATCACCGAAAGGTAGAAAGGAGCAATACTGGGGTTGAGTGTTTATATAACCCTAACGGGAGTATAAAACGATTTAGTGAACCTGCTTTCTCCAAAAGAAGAAGACCATAAGTTATTGCATTAATAAGTAACATAAGCGGATAGTGAGGAGACGTGGAAGCCCTATTCTCATCACAACTGAAGTAAACTCATTAGTTAAATTAGCCTTTATAATTCGTAGTTATAAACCACAAAATCAAATATCAATTTACCAAATAGATACCAAAAGATAGATATTTGGTACTTGAACCCTAATCCTTGTGGACGATATTCGGTCTTGCTAAGACTATATTACTTGTCACGATAACGTGCACTTGCGTTTAAGTGTGTGCATCTTTTCGCCCATCAAGTTTTTGGCGCCGTTGCCGGGGATTAGGCATAGTTCAATATCAAGTTATCTATTTTTAATTTCTAATTTGGTTTTATTTCTGTTTTTATTTTTATTTGTTTTTGCTCCAAGAACAAGTTTCTAACTTGTTCTGCGAGCATCTTTTTATCACCTTTTGTTGTTTTTCAGGTTAAATTCGAAAAAAATAAATAATAATAATAAAAATAAAATATAATAAAATCAGGACACATGGACTACTACTATCAGAGACAGTGGAGTCATCAACAGCAGCTTAACTCACAGATGTCAGAGGAAGATCGAAATGAGTTGCAGGCAGACATACTTATGTTCGCCAAGTGCCAGACTCAGTTTATGGCTGAGACAACAGAGTCCCTCAGAAAGTTGGAACTGCAAATAGGAGAACTCGCAGTCATTTTGAAGCAATAAATGCAAGAAAAGCAATCTGCACCTGTGGGAGGTGGCAAGCAAATTGAGGAGCCTGAACCACACCCAACTATTGAGGAATCTGGCGAGATAGTTGGTGTAGAGAAGGAAAAGATTACAGAGATCCAATTATTCACCTTCTTGGATTCCTTGAAAAATCTCTTTCTGATACCTATTGCAGAAGAAACACCACCAGCTGTCAATGTTGACCCCCAAACAGAAAGTCCATACCATCAAGGGCACCACCTAGAGTTAAGAGATGTTGGGAATCTCACTGATCCCTACATTAGAGAGAGCCTAAAGGACAAGCATGTCTTGTGTACTTGGGGGATAATCGTATATTTGAGGCCCTTGTTTGAAGCAATTATTGTAGTTGAAGTGAGACCTGCAACAATAACTATGCGGATTGCAAGCAGTTCGCAGAAGGATCCAATGGGCACTCGTAAAGGTTAAAGGCGTTCGGCTAAAAGACGTTAAAGACAGCGCTTGTTGGGAGGCAACCCAATATTTTTAATTATGTTATTTTAATTTCTGTCTTTAGTTTATTTTATTTTGTCTTGAACAGTCTCACGGTCTTGGATTCTTGTTTTGTGTTGTTGGATGACAGGTGGACTGAAAGCTAAAACCGAGGAAAAATGAGCAAAAACGCTGGAAAAAAGCGATCGTCGTGTGGCTGAATCGAGGCATGGCCGTAACCAGAGAGCCACAATACTAAGCGCCATGCCTGAATCTCGAGCGCGCGCTGAACTTCAGAGAGACATTTTCCGTGCAAATTCCAGATTTTTTTCCTCCTAGACCTCCGTTATGACCGTTGTGTTGTGTCAGTAAGTTGTCCATATTTTTTTGAGTCGTGCACACATTGGGGACAATGTGTGATTTAAGTTTGGGGGGATGTTTTATTGTTTTTTTAATTGTTTTGTGTATCTTTGAGTAATTTTTGAGTCATTTTCGAGTCATAATTTTTTTTTTTTAAGATCATGCATGCTGTAGTTACTTGAATCGTCTAGTGAAGCAAGGTGGAATAATGTAATGGAATTAGAAGCAACTTTCTAAAACACTTAGGTTAGAGATGCCAAAAATTCATGAAATCGAACTATTTGGGGTATCTTGCTTGATTTATGCATTGTTAGTGATTAAACCTATGTGTCTGCTTGCTTACTATTTGAGGCGAAATAGTTAGGATATGCATGTTAGGGAGATGACTCAGGCATTTCTTTGTTAGCCCTTTCTTACCATTCTTTGTCTATCCCTGACAGTCAAATTATATCCTTAGTCAGTCCCGTTGAGCCTAAAAATAAGACCTTTCTTTGACACCCTATAATTCCATACTTGTGCCATAAGTGAAAAATTGAGATGTTTGGAATATAAAAGTGTTGAAAAAGAGACAAAAGAGAGTAAACAATTTTGATGCACCCCAATGGGAAAAAAAGGTAATAATAAATAGGCAAAAGCCTAAGTTTGGGGGTGCTTGTTTTTCATAATACACTTCACTCTCTCAAAACAAAAGAGGGGAAAGATAGATATGAAGTGAAGAAAGGAAATCAAAAGAAAAGGGAAGAATTGAAAAGCAAAAGAGCTTATGGTACATACAATGAGCCTAAATGCCTATTTTTACCTACCCCTGCCTAAGCCTACATTACAACCCTGAAAAGTCCTGAAGATCTCTAAAATGTGTATCCATGATTAGTGGAGAATAGCAAGTGAACAGGCCATAGGATTTTGAAATTGACATGCATAGTTAGGTATTCTTACTTCCATTTAGCATGATTAAATTGAATTTGCGAAATATCTGACTTGAGTGTTTAGAATGCTAAAAATACATGTTATATGTTCCTACATATTATCCTACTAACCTTCATGCTTTTCTAAGTGACAATTGTGCAGCAAAATGATCAGTGTCTTTGAGTCATTTTTTTCGTGTCTTTGTTTATATTTTTGATCTTTGCTCGAAGGCGAGCAAAGGTTAAGTTTGGGGTATTTGATCGGTGTATTTTATATACACTTTTTGAGTCATTTTTAATTAGTATTTTACTCATTTTATTTATGTTTAGTATAGTATTAAGGTCGTTTTCCTTTCTTTTGTATCACAGCGGTCAGAAATGGAGAAATGACGAAAAGGAGATGAAATGAGCATAAATGAGATGGAATTGCACACAAAAATGGCCAAGAAATGAAGTCTAAGAAGTTCCGGGAATTATAGAGGAGATCCGACGAAGTCCGGACGGAAAAATGACGACGAAACAGAATCACGAAAACGTCACCGGAGCGCGGCGCCGACAAAGCCGCGGCGCCAAAGTGCTGAAAGTCCTGAGAGTTGCTGAATTTGGTAGCTGGGCCTGATCTGCTGGCGCCAACGCGGGAATTATGAAGTACTGGGCCGAATTTGACATGTTTTCAGAATCCTAAAGGAATAACTTTTCCTTCCTAAAGGGATAACTTTTCCTACCTAAAGGGATAACTTTTCCTACCTTAAAACCCTTACCTAAAAGGATTCCAATAACTTTTCCTACTTACAAATCCTTAACCCTTCACCTAAAGGATTCTTGGTCTATAAATAGTCTCTACATCATTAGAAGAATTCATTCTCCATTCCACCATTCACCACTCTACATCCACCCTTCCACCAATCCATCTTGTAAATATTCCACAACACAACCCTTGGATGCTAGAAGGCTTGGAGACTCATTCTTAAGTATTTTCTTTTCTTTCTTTTATTTATTTCAGTTTTATGATGAACTTTGAATTAGTTCTTGTCATGTCAATGGCTAGGAACTAATTCCTCTATAGGGCTTTCCATGTTGAATCTCTAGAAACTTATGTTATGATTTAATGCATGCTTATGGTTATTCTTATTCTTGTTGAGATCTATCCAATAATTAAATTGAATGTTTGGTAGTTAATTGACAACTAATTATCACTATATGATTTCTAATCAGACTCCGAAAGGAGGGGATTGTGAATATGCTGTAAGTTGGGTAGACATTCTTGGATTGGGGATGAAAATACCTCAATTATTTATGTAGCGTTAACGAGAGGCTTAACAACCCTAATTTTACGCATTGTGCGTGACGGTTAACTAGGTTCTTAGTCTTAATCCTCCTATAGAGTCATCCTTATCACCGAAAGGTAGAAAGGAGCAATACTGGGGTTGAGTGTTTATATAACCCTAACGGGAGTATAAAACGATTTAGTGAACCTGCTTTCTCCAAAAGAAGAAGACTGTTACACCCCGTAGTTACAGGACATGTTTTAAGATAGTACGTAAGAACTCACAAGTGTTAAGATTTGAGGCTTGTAAAATTTTATCGGAATTATGGAATTGTCGGAGAAACGTAATATTGTGACGAATGGGAGGGCGACACGTGTCACCCCCCCTTATGTGTCTTGGACGAATTGAAGCAAGGACATAATGGTCATTTGACCCTTGTTAGGAAGACAAGTCTTCCAAGTAGTAGAGCTTGAGAAAATTGACTTGGTCAATGGGCCCACTAGACTTGATATTTAGCAAGACCTCATCCTAGCCACCCATTTGTAGACACCTTGACCCTCCTTTGCCCTATATATTACTACTTGTAGCAAGAGAGAGCCAACACTTAGTCTTATTTCACAAAAAAATTGAAGAACTTAGGCAAGGGCTCTCGGGTTTGGTGGAGCATGGGGAGAAAAAATTTTGTTTGTTGTCCATTCAACTCCACACTTTAAACCAAGGTTCATGAGTGTTATGTAAGTGCATCTCAATAGAAAAACCTTGGAAAAAGAGAGTTTTCGTATTAGTCGCAAAGAGGAAAACCTAGTGGATTTCTAGGTTTTGGATTGGGGGTTTGAAGGAAAGCTATTGGTATTGTTCCAAGGGTCTCAAGTAGCGGATTGAAGTGTCTTGGAGAGGTTCTAAACTACTAGGAGCGACTTCGGATTGGAATTGGATTAAGATTCGTTGAGGTATAATTTTGTCCTTTAATGTGTTACAAGATTATATGTTTATATTGTTGTTATTAGCTTTACGTGTTGCTAGCATGAAGTTGATTAGTAGAAGTTTATAAGAATTGTGGATTGATTGTAGCATTGGAAATCCGGAATGTAATATAAGCCTTGTTAAGTTGGATTTCAATTTAGTCGTTATTAGAAATCGTCGCATGTTACCTACTTAGAGATTATGGATTGTTATAATCAAATACGACTTGATATCATGTTATGCTACCAATTTGGATTGAAACGGAAATTTGATAAGAATTGGTAAGGTTGAACTCAAGGTGGCCGAATTTGGACTTTTTAGTTTGTTTTTCATTTGTATTGGACTACTTTCTAAATTGTGAGCCAATTGGGGCTGTTTAGTTAGTCATTTGTATTGGAGTACCTTATAGAAATTGTGAGCCAATTGGGGCTGTTTGGTTATTGTATTCGGCCTTGAAAAAGGTGGCAAAGTAAGTAGAAACAAAGGAAGTGCTGTCCGATTTTTCGTAGAATTAGTGACCTAGCACTTAGAAAAATTCTACGTATGAAGTGAGAGGTTAATGGGCGTATTGTGACCATTATAGGTTGAAGTACTTAGTATAGCGTATTCTACTTGGAGGATGGAATAGCTATCAAGGTTGAAGTACTTTGGAGCATTTTGCTACTTGTCGACAATCGTCACGAGGTATGTGAACCTCTTCCTTCTTTAGACATGGTTCTATGTATGGAATATACATGTGGTATTATTTCATGATTCCTTCTATTCTTAGAAGTTAAGAAGTATGTATGTTGATTTACTCTACGTAAGGGTTATGTCTAAGTTATCCTAAGTTATAAGTATGTTAAATTGTCCTAAGTCCTTACCAAGTCTTATGGGAGATGTTGGTAAGAATGGTTAGGAAAATATGAGATTTGATTTAAAACTATGTGTCTTGATTTATTTAAAGTAAGTAAGTGGATTTTACGTTCAAAAATGACTTGAATTTATATGTGAAAAGGGGATTGATTTTAAAAGTGAAAGTTATATGGTTTTAAGAGAATAAGTTACTTGGTTTTGGAAGTGTATGGAACTTTATATTTGTTTTGTATAAGTATAAGTAAGTGGATTTTAAAGAATGTATGATATAAGGTTTTAAGACTATGAACTTTGGTTGTCTTCTAAGGATTATGAAACTTTATTTTTCAAGTTGTGGACTTGATTTCTAAAAGTATTGATGACATGATTTTAAGAGTACGTGACTTGAGTTTTAAAAAGAAAGAAGTTTATGATTCTTTTAAGTACGTATGTCGTGGTATTTTAGTCTAGTTTCCCTAATGTTGTAAGAATAAAAGAGTGCCTTGAGTTCTCTAAAATGAAAGGTCGTTATAATAGCTTTATGGGAAGTTGTTATAACGACTTAAGAAGAGGTAACAATACGTTTTAAAATGTTACGTAAGGATATACACCGAGCCTACAAATAGGCCGGATTACGTTATGAAATACACCGAGCCTACAAATAGGCCGGATTACGTTATGAAATACACCGAGCCTACAAATAGGCCGGATTACGTTATGAAATACACCGAGCCTACAAATAGGCCGGATTACGTTATGAAATACACCGAGCCTACAAATAGGCCGGATTACGTTATGAAATACACCGAGCCTACAAATAGGCCGGATTACGTTATGAAATACACCGAGCCTACAAATAGGCCGGATTACGTTATGAAATACACCGAGCCTACAAATAGGTCGGATTACGTTATGATATACACAGAGCCTACAGATAGGCCGGATTACGTTCTGAGATACACCGACCATACACAGCTGCCGGGTTACGTCATCTTACACCGAGCCTACACAGAGGCCGGGTTACGTCATCTTACACCGAGCTCCACAGGCGGGCCGGGTTATGCTACATGATTCCACAGTACACCGAGCCCCACAGGCGGGCCGGATTATGTCACATGATTCATCAGTACACCGTGTCCCGCAAATGGGCCGGATTATGTTATGTAAGGTATGTAAGATATGTAAGTTATGTGGAAAAACTTGATTAAACTCTTAAGTAAGTACGAAAGAATAGGATGTTAAGTCTTATTGAAAGAAGGAAAGGAACGGTTAATATACGATTGATTTCAGGAGTTTCTATGACATTATCGACCAGATTTGGTAGGGTAGTATATCGTCCTCCATAAGGGACCGGACTATGTTACGAAAGATAAGTAAGTTAGATGGTAATGAACTTAATGACTTCTCTTAAGTATGTACGTAAGATATGGCTATAACTCTTAAGGGGACAGGAAAAGATAATAAGGTGCGATTAAGTTCATAAGTGGTAATGACACGGCAGGATCTGGTATGTATTGTTTTATACTTGTCCTTGTCATTCTTTTGTACAGTTATGATCCATTTCTTATCGTTATTTCATTCCATATTCGCACTTTTTGTTGTGCGGCCCGAGATGCGTTCATGTCCGCAGGTTTAGGTACACAGTGTGGATCCGCGAGCTTAGGATCCTGGTTCAGCATTTTTAGATGGCTCCGATGTTCCGGAGTTGTCATGGTTATGTATGTTCAGGGGTATGGCGGGGCCCTGTCCCGCCACAGTTGTAATTCTTAGAGGTCTGTAGTCACATGTTGTGGGTCGGTTTGTAAAAAGAAAGGGATGTAACTGCTGTTGTATAGGTATATGTATATGTGTCCAGGAAGGTAGCCTTATCGGCTAACCTGTAATTTAATTTCTCGTTATTTTATTTGATGAGCTTCATGTATGTTCCGCTGCTATTCTCTGACGTATACCTGAACAGGTGCCCTGTAGGGCACTAGTCGCGAGCCCGGGTCGGTCGTGACAAAAGTGGTATCGAGCGCTTAGTCCTCGGAAAGTGTCTACGGCGTGTCTAGTAGAGTCTTGATTATCGGTGTGTTGTGCACCACATCTATAATCGTGAGGCTGCAGGCATTTAGGATTGGTTTCCATTCTTCTCACTCGAGATCGTGCGATAGAGGCGGTTGTTAAGTCGTCTCTCCCTAACGAGTTATGTTGATTGCATTTCACGAGAAAGCGGCAGAGACCCGGGAAGGACTATGTGGATTGTGTATCCGTGTTGGTATGGATTATAGTATAGTTGGTATTGTGACATACATCTATACGGAGTTATGTATGAGGTCGACGATGTTGCCTCTGATGAGTTTAGGTCACCAGGAATTGGTAAAGACTAACTAGGTACCAGGAAGGTATGGAAGTTATGTATGTATGTTAGAAAGAGTTGGAAGTACGAAAAGGTAATCTCTTTTGGACTTATGATGGACGGATGTGCGTGTGCGAGGTATTAGGGCCATGTGGCATTGTTGGTATGTCGGGGTTGTGAAAGGAAACTATGTCGCTAATTATGAGTTTGACTCCGAAAGAACATTCGAGGACGAATGTTTCTAAGAGGGGAAGAATGTTACACCCCGTAGTTACAGGACATGTTTTAAGATAGTACGTAAGAACTCACAAGTGTTAAGATTTGAGGCTTGTAAAATTTTATCGGAATTATGGAATTGTCGGAGAAACGTAATATTGTGACGAATGGGAGGGCGACACGTGTCACCCCCCCTTATGTGTCTTGGACGAATTGAAGCAAGGACATAATGGTCATTTGACCCTTGTTAGGAAGACAAGTCTTCCAAGTAGTAGAGCTTGAGAAAATTGACTTGGTCAATGGGCCCACTAGACTTGATATTTAGCAAGACCTCATCCTAGCCACCCATTTGTAGACACCTTGACCCTCCTTTGCCCTATATATTACTACTTGTAGCAAGAGAGAGCCAACACTTAGTCTTATTTCACAAAAAAATTGAAGAACTTAGGCAAGGGCTCTCGGGTTTGGTGGAGCATGGGGAGAAAAAATTTTGTTTGTTGTCCATTCAACTCCACACTTTAAACCAAGGTTCATGAGTGTTATGTAAGTGCATCTCAATAGAAAAACCTTGGAAAAAGAGAGTTTTCGTATTAGTCGCAAAGAGGAAAACCTAGTGGATTTCTAGGTTTTGGATTGGGGGTTTGAAGGAAAGCTATTGGTATTGTTCCAAGGGTCTCAAGTAGCGGATTGAAGTGTCTTGGAGAGGTTCTAAACTACTAGGAGCGACTTCGGATTGGAATTGGATTAAGATTCGTTGAGGTATAATTTTGTCCTTTAATGTGTTACAAGATTATATGTTTATATTGTTGTTATTAGCTTTACGTGTTGCTAGCATGAAGTTGATTAGTAGAAGTTTATAAGAATTGTGGATTGATTGTAGCATTGGAAATCCGGAATGTAATATAAGCCTTGTTAAGTTGGATTTCAATTTAGTCGTTATTAGAAATCGTCGCATGTTACCTACTTAGAGATTATGGATTGTTATAATCAAATACGACTTGATATCATGTTATGCTACCAATTTGGATTGAAACGGAAATTTGATAAGAATTGGTAAGGTTGAACTCAAGGTGGCCGAATTTGGACTTTTTAGTTTGTTTTTCATTTGTATTGGACTACTTTCTAAATTGTGAGCCAATTGGGGCTGTTTAGTTAGTCATTTGTATTGGAGTACCTTATAGAAATTGTGAGCCAATTGGGGCTGTTTGGTTATTGTATTCGGCCTTGAAAAAGGTGGCAAAGTAAGTAGAAACAAAGGAAGTGCTGTCCGATTTTTCGTAGAATTAGTGACCTAGCACTTAGAAAAATTCTACGTATGAAGTGAGAGGTTAATGGGCGTATTGTGACCATTATAGGTTGAAGTACTTAGTATAGCGTATTCTACTTGGAGGATGGAATAGCTATCAAGGTTGAAGTACTTTGGAGCATTTTGCTACTTGTCGACAATCGTCACGAGGTATGTGAACCTCTTCCTTCTTTAGACATGGTTCTATGTATGGAATATACATGTGGTATTATTTCATGATTCCTTCTATTCTTAGAAGTTAAGAAGTATGTATGTTGATTTACTCTACGTAAGGGTTATGTCTAAGTTATCCTAAGTTATAAGTATGTTAAATTGTCCTAAGTCCTTACCAAGTCTTATGGGAGATGTTGGTAAGAATGGTTAGGAAAATATGAGATTTGATTTAAAACTATGTGTCTTGATTTATTTAAAGTAAGTAAGTGGATTTTACGTTCAAAAATGACTTGAATTTATATGTGAAAAGGGGATTGATTTTAAAAGTGAAAGTTATATGGTTTTAAGAGAATAAGTTACTTGGTTTTGGAAGTGTATGGAACTTTATATTTGTTTTGTATAAGTATAAGTAAGTGGATTTTAAAGAATGTATGATATAAGGTTTTAAGACTATGAACTTTGGTTGTCTTCTAAGGATTATGAAACTTTATTTTCAAGTTGTGGACTTGATTTCTAAAAGTATTGATGACATGATTTTAAGAGTACGTGACTTGAGTTTTAAAAAGAAAGAAGTTTATGATTCTTTTAAATGCGTATGTACGTGGTATTTTTAGTCTAGTTTCCTAATGTTGTAAGAATAAAAGAGTGCCTTGAGTTCTCTAAAATGAAAGGTCGTTATAATAGCTTTATGGGAAGTTGTTATAACGACTTAAGAAGAGGTAACAATACGTTTTAAAATGTTACGTAAGGATATACACCGAGCCTAAAAATAGGCCGGATTACGTTATGAAATTCACACAGACTACACATAGGCCGGATTACGTGATGAAATACACCGAGCCGACACATAGGCTGGATTACGTTATGAAATACACCGAGCCTACAAATAGGCGGATTCGTTATGAAATACAGGAGCCTACAAATAGGCGGACACGTTATGAAATACACCGAGCCTACAAATAGGCGGATTCGTTATGAAATACAGAGCCTACAAATAGGCGGATTACGTTATGAAATACAGAGCCTACAAATAGGCGGATTCGTTATGAAATACACCGAGCCTACGATAGGCGGATTACGTTATGAGATACAGAGCCTGCAGAGGCGGGTTACGTCATCTTACACCGAGCCTACAGAGGCGGGTTACGTCATCTTACACCGAGCTCCACAGCGGGCGGGTTATGCTACATGATTCCACGATGCAAGAGCCCCACAGCGGGCGGATTATGTCACATGATTCATCAAGACACCGTGTCCATAAACGGGCCGGATTATGTTATGTAAGGTATGTAAGATATGTAAGTTATGTGGAAAAACTTGATTAAACTCTTAAGTAAGTACGAAAGAATAGGATGTTAAGTCTTATTGAAAGAAGGAAAGGAACGGTTAATATACGATTGATTTCTGGAGTTTCTATGACATTATCGACCCAGATTTGGTAGGGTAGTATATCGTCCTCCATAAAGGACGGACTATGTTCTGAAAGATAAGTAAGTTAGATGGTAATGAACTTAATGACTTCTCTTAAGTATGTACGTAAGATATGGCTATAACTCTTAAGGGGACAGGAAAAGATAATAAGGTGCGATTAAGTTCATAAGTGGTAATGACACGGCAGGATCTGGTATGTATTGTTTTATACTTGTCCTTGTCATTCTTTTGTACGCTTATGATCCGCTTTCAGACGTTATTTCTGCTCCATATTGCACTGTTGTATCGACCCCGCTTGGCCGCGTTAAATGTCCGCAGTTTAGGTACGTGTGGATCCGCGAGCTTAGGATCTGGTTCAAAGATTTTTAGATGGCTCCGATGTTCCGGAGTTGTCATGGTTATGTATGTTCAGGGGTATGGCGGGGCCCTGTCCCGCCACAGTTGTAATTCTTAGAGGTCTGTAGTCACATGTTGTGGGTCGGTTTGTAAAAAGAAAGGGATGTAACTGCTGTTGTATAGGTATATGTATATGTGTCCAGGAAGGTAGCCTTATCGGCTAACCTGTAATTTAATTTCTCGTTATTTTATTTGATGAGCTTCATGTATGTTCCGCTGCTATTCTCTGACGTATACCTGAACAGGGTGCCCAGGTAGGGCACTAGTCGCGGGCCCGGGGTCGGGTCGTGACAAAGACCATAAGTTATTGCATTAATAAGTAACATAAGCGGATAGTGAGGAGACGTGGAAGTCCTATTCTCATCACAACTGAAGTAAACTCATTAGTTAAATTAGCCTTTATAATTCGTAGTTATAAACCACAAAATCAAATATCAATTTACCAAATAGATACCAAAAGATAGATATTTGGTACTTGAACCCTAATCCTTGTGGACGATATTCGGTCTTGCTAAGACTATATTACTTGTCATGATAACGTGCACTTGCGTTTAAGTGTGTGCATCTTTTCGCCCATCAAGAGTGCCCTGCGGTCTATTGGTGGCCATCTTTTCCGGTTGTCCAACCTGCGTTTCCAGGTTCCTGAGAGCGGACCTGGTTTTAGATATGAACTGATTCTGCGAAATGGTGAGTGGGAGCAATGTAGCCTTCAGTTTATCAAGCTTCTCCTGTTGTGTAGGTGGTCTATACTGCTGGGATGAGGTAGCATGATTCTGTGTCTGCTGGTTCTGATAACCACCTTGATATGTTTGCTGCTGGGGTTGGTCGTTCCTCCATGAAAAGTTAGGGTGATTTCTCCACCCTGGATTGTACGTGTTGGAATTATAAGGCCTCTGAAAGTTCCCAACTGTCTGCAGCTGCTCCATTGGAACATTGTTGGGGTCAACTGCTGTGCATCTGTCAAAAGGGTGCGGCCCACCACAAATCTCATGATTTACCGGCATCTGGACTGCATTCACAGACATGATGTTCTGTTGCAGTTGCTTCTTCAGAAGGGCTACCTGTGCATTCAAGACAGTGATGACATCTATTTCATGTATGCCCATAGTCTTCATGCTGTTCACTGACCTGTCATCCGCCCCTTGATGATTGTTGGCAGCCATATCTTTCAGTAACTCATGTGCCTCATTGACACTCTTTCTCATGAAAGCACCCTCTGCTGCTGCATCAATGATGGTACGCGTAGTACCACTCAGCCCATTATAAAAGATGTGGACCAACATCCACTTCTATATGCCATGATGTGGGCACCTCCTCTGTAGATCCTTAAATCGCTCTCATGCATCATAGAGCGACTCACCATCCACCTGATAAAAGTTGTTCAGCTATCCCCTTAACTTTGCTGCTTTGGAAGGAGGGAAGAATTTTGTTAGAAACTTATGTGCTAGGTCCTGCCAGGTAGTGACGAAGTTGGCAGGCAGTGAGTTCAACCAGCTTTTGGCTCTATCCCTCAGTGAGAACGGGAAGAGCCTCAGTCTAATGGCATCGTCAGTAACACCATTGTATTTGAAAGTGGCACACAACTCCAGAAAGTTTGCAATGTGCATGTGGGGATCTTCAGATGGCAGTCCCCCAAATTGTACTGTGTTCTGGACCATGCTCAGGATGGCTGGCTTGATCTCAAAGTTGTTGGCCCCTATAGCTGGGAGTCTGATGCAAGTCTGTGCACCTGTGACTGTGGGCAAAACACAATCTCCCAGACTCATTTCTGCAGGTGGGGGGATTTTTCCCATGACAGCTAGTTCCTCATTATTTCCGGACACATCTTCGGGTATTTCATGGTTGTGTTGATCATCACCCTGCCCTCTATTTAACTCGTTGTTCCTTTGGTTGTTCATTTCTAATAAGTCTGCAATTCTCTTTTCACGTCTGTTCTGTTTGCAGGTTTTCTCAATTTCAGGATTGAAGGGAACAAGTGTATATGCTCCTCTCCTTCTTCGCATACATTAGATCCCTGAAACATATCAAATCAACAAACAAATCAAGTCACACGGTTCTCACAGTAAAAAAAAATAAAGTCAAAGTAGAAATAAAAATAGATGATTCGATATTAGATGTACGCCAGTCCCCGGCAGCGGCGTCAAAAACTTGTTAGCGATATTTCGAATGCTCACGCAAGCGCACACACCGTTCACAAGTAATATAGTCTGTAAGACCGAATATCGTCCACAGAGACTGGTTTCTAAGTACCGTTCTTCTATTTTATGTTATCTATTTGATAATCGATATTTGATTTGAGTTTTTTGTTTAACTACTAGAATAATTGCAAAAATTAATTAAACTAATTAAGTTGTAATCAGATTATGAAGGAATTAGGGCTTCCAATTTCCTCAACTATCCACTCTATTCAATCCTTAATGCGACTAGAATGACTCTTCTTCTTCGTTAAGATAGCGGTTAACTAGAATGTCTTATATTCCGTTTAGAATATCTAATCACTCAACCCCATTGTAGAACCCTTCTATATTTCTATGATATGATTTACTACATAAGAGGATTAAGAACAGTAACCTATTATGCTACACAAGTATCGGGGTACTTTCATCCGCAATTTTAACTTATGTCTATTCAATTACATCATATTCAAATCTCTCATCTCGGTTCTTGATTCGAAATCATATGAGTTATGATAATTAGTGATCAATTAACTATCAAGCATTCAAAGCAATTACTGAATATATCTTAATCTAAGTGAAGAAGAAATCAACTAGTGCATTAAATCATGAAATAGAGTTTCAAGTGAATCCAAAGGAAAGTCATAATAAAACGTTTAGTTCCTAGCCATAGACATGCTAAGAACTAACACAATATCCATACATAAACTGAATTAAAAACGAAAGAAAGAAAATTACGTAGAACAAAGTCTCCAATTCTCGCTCTCAATCCGTCTTGTGTTGTGTTGTGTTGTAGAATGACCAACTCCCCTCATTAAACTAATCTCTATGGCTTAAATATGTTGCAAATTCGTGCCCTATGGACCCTTCTGCCCTTGGCCAATTCTAACTCGGATCTGACAATTCGCGTCTCGGCACCGCGGTCCTGCAGGTCGGCACCGCGGTGCTGAAAGTCCTGCAGCTCTCAGTACAAATGGCACCGCGGTTCTGTCTGAATGGAACCCCGGTGCCGAAAGTCCTGTGGATATCTGATCTTTTAGCACTGCGGTTCTGTTTTGTCTTTTTCCGAGTCATCAATTTTCAACCTTTTCTGCCTCGGGACCCCCTTTTATGCCTATTTCTCGTTTCTTTTTGTCATTTTCCCTTTTTGGATCGCTGTGACTCAAAAGAAAGAAAAACAAACCTACTACTATACTAAACACAACAAAAACGAGTAAAATACCAACTAAAAAAAAGACTCAAAAGGTGTATACATAATACGCCTAACAACTGACGGCGTAACAATGAACGGTTCTAGATCTGATCATGTGGCGGTGTAACAGTGAACGCAGATAGAGCAGTAAACGAATATGGGAAAGAGGAAATAGGTAGTGGCATTGTGTTGTTGTTGTGGTTCGCTAGAGACGTGGTGGTTGTCGGCGTCGTAGAGTGAAGGAGGTGAGAACAGAGAGATTATTGGTGTCGGTGAGAAATAGTATGGTGGTTATGTTGGTGTTTGTCATCGTTTGTGTTTGTTGACTGCTCCGAGCACCTGAGTTGGTGCTCCTCGCCGGAGTAGTGAGGTGCGAATGACGGAGGTGGAAGAATGAGAATGGAACAGATGGAGTAACGGTGTGTTGGTGTTGGTTGGAGCTCTGGTGGCGGTTCGTTGTGGCCGACGACAGATGAGAGCAAAAGAAGATTCTCAGTCAAGATAAAAAAAAAATTACTTTATATATATAATTATGCCAAGTAATTAAAATACGCATTATAGTTATGCTTCGTAATTTAATTAAATAATAATTACTAAAGGATTAATGTGCTAGAGTTAGTTATGAGATGTAATTATTTCAAAATTGATTTTAGAGTTAGCTATGGAAGATAATTATTTTAAAATTAATTTATACTGTAATGACTCCTTAATATACGTTACTCCTTTTTCCCAATTACTCAATGTTCAAAACCTACTTATTGTGTTTGAGTCCATATTTATTCATCAAATTTATATTCGATCTTTTGATCATCTTCTCGTTCTTCAAGTGGCCCAACTATTGTTTGTTCTCTTTTATTTTTTCTGATTTAGTGTAGGTAATTTTATAATTTATTCGATTATTATTTTGTGATGATTCATTTATGTGTTATTTTTAGCTGATAAATATTGTTTTCAATTAATGTTACATTTCTGTCTCCTTTTTTAATATGAATTTAGGACCTGAAACTTATTTTGTGTGATAGGGCTTTCCATGTTGAATCTCTAGAAACTTATGTTATGATTTAATGCATGCTTATGGTTATTCTTCTTCTTGTTGAGATCTATCCAATAATTGCGTTGAATGCTTGGTAATTAATTGACAACTAATTATCCTTATATGATTTCTAATTTACTTCGAAAGGAGAGATTGTGAATATGATGTAAGTTGGGTAGACATTCTTGGATTGGGGATGAAAATACCTCAATTATTTATGTAGCGTTAATGAGAGGCTTAAAAACCCTAATTTTGCGCATGGTGCGTGACGGTTAACTAGGTTTATGTTCTTAATCCTCCTATAGAGTTATCTTTATCACCGAAATGTAGGTAAGGTGCAATACTGGGGTTGAGTGTTTATATATCCTTAACGGGAATATAAAACGATTTCGTAAACTTGCTAGCTCCGAGAGAAGAAGACCATAATTCGTTGTATTAATAAATAACATAAGCGGATAGTTGAGGAGACATGGAAGTCCTATTCCCATCACATCTGAAGTAAACTCATTAGTTAAATTAGTCTTTATAATTCTTAGTTATAAACAAAAAAATCAAATATCAATTTACCAAATAGATACCAAAAGATATATAGTTGGTACTTGAACCCTAATCCTTGTGGACGATATTCGGTCTTATCAAGACTATATTACTTGTCATGATAACGTGCACTTGCGTTAAAGTGTGTGCATCTTTTCGCGCATCAAGTTTTTGGCGTCGTTGCCGGGGATTAGGCATAGTTCAATATCAAATTTATCTATTTTTAATTTCTAATTTGGTTTTTAATTTTTATTTTTAATTTTCATGTTTTCGTTATTTTTGGTAAAAATCAGGGTGCCGTGATTTGTTATGCATTTTGATCTATTTCAGAAATCGGTTTATGCGAAGGAGAAGAGAGCGGACACTCTTGTTCCCTTCAATCCAGAATTGAAAACACGTAAAGCGAGCAGAAAGAATCAGCGGATTGCAACCTTGATAGAGATGGACGGTGTCCAAAACAACAACATGATGAGAGAAGGGTTAGGAGAAAATCAACCCAATCCAGCCATACCTCGGCAAGTACCTATGGATGTCGAGGAAAGAGTTCAAGTCCAGGCAGAAAGAAGCTTGGAAGACTATGTGCTGCCTAGAGTGAATGGAGCACAGACATGTATTAGGCTCCCTGCCATAGGAGCAAACAACTTCGAGATAAAATCGGCGATTCTGAGCATGGTACAGCACACAGTGCAATTTGGAGGGCTGCCATCGGAGGATCCACATATGCACATAGCTAATTTCTTGGAGCTATGTGCAACTTTCAGATATAACGGCGTTCGATGATGCGTCAGATTGAGGCTCTTTCCCTTCACTCGGGGATAGAGCAAAAGTATGGTTGAATTCCTGTACCGATTCGATTTTTACATGGCACGAGCTGGCACAAAAATTCCTAGCCAAGTTCTTTCCCCCATGCAAAGCAGCAAAATTGAGAGGGGAGTTGAACAAATTCTACCAAGCAGATGGAGAGTCCTTATATGAAGCTTGGGAAAGGCTCAAAGACTTGCAGAGAAAATGCCCACACCATTGCATTGAGTTGTGGAACTTGGTCCACATCTTCTATAACGGGCTGAGCAGTACAACCAGAACCATCATAGATGCAGCAGCAGGTGGGGCATTCATGAGGAAAACAGCCCACGACGCTCACGAGTTATTGGAAGATATGGCCACCAACAACCATGTCACAGAAGAGAGGTCGACAAGTGGGAGAAGAACAGTGGGAGTCCACGAAATAGATGCTATTGCTGCCTTGAATGCCCAAGTGGCCCTTTTGGCGAAACAGTTGCAGCAACATACAGTGTCAGTGAATGTGGTGCAGATGCCTAAAAGCTGTGAGATATGTGGTGGCCCACATACATTCGATATGTGTCCTTCAGCTGATCCCAATAATATACCAATGGAAGCGAGCGAGTGCCGGTAGTGGTAATTATCAAAGGCCACAAAACAATCCATACTCCAACACTTATAATCCAGGGTGGAGAAATCACCCAAATTTCTCATGGAGAGGAGACCAGGGGCAGCAGAATCAATACAGGGGTTAGTACCAGAACCAGAGCAGAATCAGTGACCGCTTCATTCAAGCCCACGGCCTCAGCGATTCAATGCACCTGGTTCAGCAAGAAAAGCGAGCGAAGTGGCAGTAGCGACTTGCCAACGCCTGCGCCGAACTCGATTCATGAAGCTAGATCCTCGTTCAGGAACTTGCAAACACAAGTGAGTCATCTAGCAAAGCAGGCAAACAGCAGGCCACAGGGCACATTGCCAAGCAACACAGAGGTAAATCCGAGGGAGCAGTGTCAGGCAGTGCAGTTGAGAAGTGGAAGACGATTGGAAGCGGCGATCTCTTGACCAATAGTTGAGAAAAAGGCAGAGATAGAAAGAGAGAAGGTGGTTGAACCTAGCCCAGTGATAGAGAAAACTCCAGAGAAGGAGTATACAGAAAAGATCTCTTTCCCCCAGAGATTACAGCGGAAGGCGGTTGATAAACAATTCTCCAAATTCTTGGAGATATTCAGGAAGCTGCATATCAACATACCTTTTATAGAGGCTTTGGAGCAGATGCCTTCCTATTTCAAGTTCATGAAGGAAATATTGGGGAAGAAGAAGAAGTTGGCGGAATATGAGATAGTAGCACTAACAGAAGAGTGTAGTGCTATCTTGCAGAAGAAGTTGCCACCAAAACTAAAGGATCCAGGAAGCTTTACACTACCTTGCACAGTGGGCAGGGTGACTTGCAACAGAGCTTTGTGTGATTTAGGGGCAAGTATAAATCTGATGCCCTTATCAGTATTTAAGCGATTGGAGTTGGGAGAGGCCAAACCAACCACTGTGAGTCTGCAACTAGCCGATAGGACAGTGGTTCATCCAAGAGGAAAAATTGAGGACGTGATTGTCAAAGTAGGAAAATTCTTCTTTCCTGCAGACTTCCTCATTCTAGACATGGAAGAAGATGCGGAAATCCCTATCATATTGGGGAGACCATTCCTAGCAACAGGGAGAGCTTTGATTGATGTAGAAAGGGGAGAGCTAACATTAAGGGTGGAGAAGGAAGAAATGGTGTTTAAAGTTTTTAAACATGTCATCGAGCCACCAACCATGAGCAGGTGCTTTGCAATCAGCACCATCAAGCCCCCCTGTGAGCCATTACAAGTCAACCAAAGGGAGATGAGCCCACGAAAGCAGGCATGGTTTGCCAAACCCCCACTGACGGAGGTATGTGTTCCTGAATGCTAAGAGGAAAAGAAGAAAAAGAAAACGCAAAATGTGGAGGAAATGGATTAGTTGGGGGCTTGATCCACCCCACGTTTATTAAACTAAGGAACTTGCGTCCGGCTAAAAGACGTTAAAGACAGCGCTACTTGGGAGGCAACCCAAATTATTTTGATTTATTTTATTTTAATATAGTAGTTTTTATTAAGAACGGTCTCACGGAGGTAGTGTTTGTGCTGTGATTGACAGGTACAGGCCAATAAATTGAAAGGCGAAAACTTGAAGAAAAGCGGGGATTTCGAAGCGGGTAGTAGCGCCGGGAGAAGCGGCGCGGCGCAAAAGATCTGAAAAGGCGTTGAAGTTTAAGCGCCTGCGCTGATGCATGGCATGGCGCCAAAAATCCAGAAAAATGCCAAGTCTAGCGCAGCCATTTCAGTAATAAGTGGTCGCTCGAAAATCGAGAATCGAGAAGATTAGGCGCCATGTGCCAAAAGCGGCGGAAATCCAGAAACTTAAAAACGCCCAGAAATCAGATTTGCCCCAAATTCAAAAATCAAAACCTAACCCTTCTTCTCACAAAACCCACGAAAATCCACAAATTACCCACAAATCCTCCACAAATCAAACCCAACCACAACCAAAACTCTTAAATTCCTAAAACCCTTAGCTATCTCAACCAACAAAGTGTTACACCCCGTACTTACAAGACATGTTTTAAGGTAGTACGTAATAGCTCACAAGTGTTAAGATTTGAGACTTGTAAAAAATTATCGGAATTATGGAATTGTCGGAAAGCAATTATTGTGTGTGAATGGGAGGGCGACACGTGTCACCCCCCTTATGATGCCTTGGTCGAATTTAGGCATGGCCAATATGGTCATTTACCATAAGTCTTGGATGACTAATGTCTTGCAAGTGGTGGCATGAGAAAGTTGACTAAGTCTAGGTCAATTAGTCTTGATTTTTATGTTAGACTTCATCCTAGCCACCCATATGGTTACATCTTGTCCCTCCATGCCCCTTTATATTACTACTAGTAGCACTACTAGTGTCAACACTTAGCTAAAAATTTCACAAATTGGTTGAACATAGAGCAAGGCTCTCGGGTTCCATAGCAAGAAATAAGAAAAATCTTTGTTCCTTGTTCTTTTAGCTCCCCACTTTAAACCAAGGTTCTTAGGTGTATTGTAAACATATCTCAATAGAAAAATCCCGGAAAAAGAGAGTTTTCGTATTAGTCGCAAAGTGAAAACCTAGTGGCTTTCTAGGTTTTGGATTGGAAGTTGGAAGGAAAGTTGTTGGTGTTGTTCTAAGGGTCTCAACAAGCGGATTGAAGTATATTGGAGAGGCTCTAAACTACTAAGGAGCGACTTCGGATTTGGATTTGGATTAAAAATCGTTAAGGTATAATCTTGTCTTTTAAGATGTTACAAGATTATGTATTTATATTGTGGTTGTTAGCTTTACATGTTGGTAGCATGAAGTTGGTATGTTGAAGTTTATAAGTATTATGGATTGCTTGTAGCTTAATCCGAAATGAAATGTAAGCCATGTTAAGTTGGATTTCAATTTAGTCGTTATTAGAATCGTCGCATGTTATTGATTTGAAGATTGTGGTAGTTTTAAATCAAATGCGACTTGATATCATGTTATGTTAACAATTTGGATTGAAATGGAAATTGGATAAGAATTGGTATTGTTGTATTCATTATGGCCGAAAATTTGGACTAGTAGTTGTATAGTTTGTTATTCATTTGTTTTGGACTACCTTACATATTGTGGTGAGCCAATTGAATGTATGGTTATTTATGTGTATTGGACTACCTTATAGATTGTGGTGAGCCAATTGGGGCTGTTTGGTTATTGTATTCGGCCTTGAAAAATGTGGCAAAGTAAGTAAAAACAAAGGAGGTGTTGTCCGATTTTCCGTAGAATTTAGCGACTTAGCACCTAGAATATTCTACGTTTGAAGTAAGAGATTAATGGGCGTATTGTGGCCATTATAGGTTGAAGTACTTTGGAGCCTTTTTGCAACTTGTCGCTAGTCGTCGCAAGGTATGTGAACCCCTACTTTCTTTGGCATGATCATACGTATGAAATATCCATGTGATAGTATTTCAAGATTCCTTCTACTCTTAGAAGTTAAGAAATATTTACATTGTTGAATCTAAGTTAAGAGTATGTTTAAATTATCCTAAGTCCTTACTAGGTCTTATGGGAGACGTCGGTAAGAATGGTTAGGAACTTATGAGATTTGATTTAAAGGCTTTGTGTCTTGATTTGTTTAAAGTAAGTAAGTGGACTTTATGTTCAAAATGACTTGAAGTTATATGATTTTAAGGAATAAATTACTTGGTTTTGGAAGATATGGAACTTTGTATGTTTTTGTATAAGTAATTGGGCTTTAAGGAAGTATGTTATGAAGTTTGAAGACTAAGAACTTTAATTGTCTTTTAAGGATTATGAAGTTTTAAGCGTCGATTCTTTTTAAGTATGTATGTACGTAGTATCTTTGGATCGATTTTCCTAAGTGTTGTAAGAATAAAAGTGTCATAAGTTCTCTAAAATGGAAGGTTGTTATAATAGCTTTATGGGAAGTTGTTATGACGACTTAATAAGAAGTGAAAAGATAGTTTTAAAATGTTATGTAAGGAAAATTACACCGAGCCTACAAATAGGCGGATTATGTTATGAAATACCGAGCCTACAAATAGGCGGATTACGTTATGAGATACACCGAGCCTACACATAGGCGGATTACGCCATATTACCCGAGCCTACACATAGGCGGGTTACGTCATCGACACCGAGCCCCACAGCGGCGGATTATGTTATATGATTCCACGACACCGAGCCCCACAGTCGGGCCGGATTATGTAATATGATTCCACAGTAAACAGAGGCCCACAGGCGGGCCGGATTATGTTATATGATTCCACACGATGCAGCCCCACAGCGGGCGGATTATGTTATATGATTCCACGATGCCGTGTCCCGCAAATGGGCGGATTATGTTATGAAAAGATATGTAAGTTATGTGGAAAAAAGAAAAAGCTGGATTAAACTCTTAAGTATGTATGTAAGAATATGTTGGTAAATCTTATTGAAAGAAGGAAAGGCGATTAATATATGATTGATTTCGGGAGTTAAAAGGACATTCTTTTATCTGAGATATGATTTGGTTATTGCATTTTATTTACATTCCATACTCGATACTGTTGTCTTGACCCCGCCCAGCTGCGCTCATGCCGCAGTGATAGGTACTGCAGTCGGTGACCACTGCTCGTAGGATCTCTGTTCAGTTTTTGGGAAAGAAGCTCCTTTCACTCCGGAGGCTTATCTTTTGGTACGGTTTCCCTGATGTGGTAGACTTATGTACATTCAGGGGTATGGCGGGGCCCTGTCCACTTGCAGATTGTAATTCTTAAGTGCAGTAGTCACATGTTGTGGGTCGGTTTGTAAAAAGAAAGGGATGTAACTGTTGTTGTATATATGTATATGTCCAGGAAGGTAGCCTTATCGGCTAACCTGTGGTTTAAATTCTCGTTATTTTATTTTATAAGTTTCATGTATGTTCCGTTGCTATTCTCTGACGTATACGAGCAGGTGCCAGGTAGGACACGATCGCGGGCGAGGGTCGTGACAAAAGTGGTATCGAGCGATTAGTCCTCGGAAAGTGTCTGACGCATCGTGTCGATGAAGTATTGATTATCGGTGTGTTGTGCACCACATCTATAATCGTGAGGCTGCGAGACATTTAGGATTTGTTTCCATTCTTCTCACTATGAGATCGTGCGGTGAAAGTGTTAATAGGTTGATCCGTCTTTGGCGTGTTCTTATGTATGTGAATCGGCTATGCCTCCACGAAAGGAGACCAGGCCCGGAAGGGCAAAGCGGCAGAGGCGCGATAGTGCGCAGAGTTACCAGGGTCGGGCACGCACTATGCCCGAGGTAGTAGGCGGTCGGCGAGTTCAACCACGCCGGCGGTATTAGAAAGGCGGCGGCGTAGCTCCAGAGGTTCGTGCACGAGCCTCGATTCCGCGGCCGGTCGAGTATAGAGACTACGAGGCGGTCCGATTATTGACCCGATATAGTAGTCGAGCGGCGCCAAGCAGGAGCGAGCAACCCACCAGAGCCGACAGTTTGCGGATTAGGGATTTTCTAGGATGTCATCCACCTGAGTTTTATGGTTCGAGGTCTGATGAGGATCCGCAGGAGTTCATTCGGCTCTACGGACCACGCGAGTTCTTAGGGCTTGAGACGAGTGCATTACGCTAGCCTCCTCAGGTTCTGCGATATCGCGTTGAACGGTTTGAGTCGTGGTTGCTTTCGAGAGGTGATGATGCTCGTCCGGTTTGGGATGAGTTCACGAGGCCTTTCTTGGTCACTTTTGCCTCCCGAGATGAGAGAGCCCGTGTTGATAGGTTCTTATCATTGAGGCGAATGGGAGGACCATCAGGGAGTACACCCTAGAGTTTGACTCGTTGGCTAGGTATACGCACACTATTGTGGCTAACATGGCCGATAGAGTCCATCGCTATGTTATGGGACTAGACCGTTATATGATCACTGCTTGCCTGGGAGTGGCCCTTCAGCCAGGAATGGATATCGCGGGATGCGAACATATGCACGAGGATAGAGGGCGAGAGAGAGGACCGGCAGACCAAGTCCACGGCCAGAAGGCGAGACAGCGGGAGTTCGAGGTGATTTTGGCGGAGAGCCTCAGGCGAACTAGGTCTGATTCGGTAGCCGCAGTGCTCCTTCCCGATTTTACGGCGGAGGTTAGATCACCGGGTAATTCGGGGCCGGTCGAGCTCGTGGCTTGGATTCGTATCTGCATGGGTTACAGACGATCGGGCCCTCTTCCTCGATGTTCACGCAGTGTGGCGGCATCACCATGGGAATGTCGTCGTGCTCTGGTGCTGTTTTCTGTGGCCGTCGAGGCCATATGTTGAGATTGTCCTAGTAGGAGAGTTGCGGGAGGATAGAAAAGTCTCTGGATCGATTGCGGGTTCTTCGCCTTCAGTAGCTAGGCAGGATGTTCATCCACCGGCAGGCCGTGGCAGGGGTCGTGGTGGAAGTTCCCAGTTTTAGCGGTCCTTTGAACCGCCTATATGAATTCAGGTATATCTTCGGCCCTTTCCAGATCTGTATGCATGATAAGGTTATTTTATGTTTAAGTATCAAGAACGGATAATATTGAAATTATGTACGTATCTTTAGAAGTAAGTTGGAAATGCGAAAGATAATCTTTTTAGGCCTTGAATGTGAGTATATAGTGATGATGCACACTATGGATAGTTTCCTCGTTTGGTTGGTGATGGATAAATATGCAAGTGCGGTATATTAGGGCCATATGTGGCATAATTAGGTTTTGCTAAGTGCAAGTTTAAGAGGCTATGCCAAAGAATGATAGATTGAGCTCCGAAAGAACATTCGGGGACGAATGTTTCTAAGGGGGGAAGAATGTTACACCCCGTACTTACAAGACATGTTTTAAGGTAGTACGTAAGAGCTCACAAGTGTTACGATTTGAGACTTGTAAAAAATTATCGGAATTATGGAATTGTCGGAAAACGAATTATTGTGACGAATGGGAGGGCGACACGTGTCACCCCCCCCCCCCCCTTATGATGCCTTGGTTGAATTTAGGCATGGCCAATATGGTCATTTACCATAAGTCTTGGATGACTAATGTCTTGCAAGTGGTGGCATGAGAAAGTTGACTAAGTCTAGGTCAATTAGTCTTGATTTTTATGTTAGACTTCATCCTAGCCACCCATATGGTTACATCTTGTCCCTCCATGGCCCTTTATATTACTACTAGTAGCACTACTAGTGTCAACACTTAGCTAAAAATTTCACAAATTGGTTGAACATAGAGCAAGGCTCTCGGGTTCCATAGCAAGAAATAAGAAAAATCTTTGTTCCTTGTTCTTTTAGCTCCCCACTTTAAACCAAGGTTCTTAGGTGTATTGTAAACATATCTCAATAGAAAAATCCGGAAAAGAGAGTTTTCGTATTAGTCGCAAAGTGAAAACCTAGTGGCTTTCTAGGTTTTGGATTGGAAGTTGGAAGGAAAATTGTTGGTGTTGTTCTAAGGGTCTCAATGCGGATTGAAGTATATTGGAGGCTCTAAACTACTAAGGAGCGACTTGGTTGGATTTGGATTAAAAATCGTTAAGGTATAATCTTGTCTTTTAAGATGTTCCACGATTATGGATTTAGATTGTGGTTGTTAGCTTTACATGTTGGTAGCATGAAGTTGGTATGTTGAAGTTTATAAGTATTATGGATTGCTTGTAGCTTAATCCGAAATGAAATGTAAGCCATGTTAAGTTGGATTTCAATTTAGTCGTTATTAGAATCGTCGCATGTTATTGATTTGAAGATTGTGGTAGTTTTAAATCAAATGCGACTTGATATCATGTTATGTTAACAATTTGGATTGAAATGGAAATTGGATAAGAATTGGTATTGTTGTATTCATTATGGCCGAAAATTTGGACTAGTAGTTGTATAGTTTGTTATTCATTTGTTTTGGACTACCTTCTATATTGTGGTGAGCCAATTGGGGCTGTATGGTTATTTATGTGTATTGGACTACCTTATAGATTGTGGTGAGCCAATTGGGGTTGTTTGGTTATTGTATTCGGCCTTGAAAAAGGTGGCAAAGTAAGTAAAAACAAAGGAGGTGCTGTCCGATTTTCCGTAGAATTTAGCGACTTAGCACCTAGAATATTCTACGTTTGAAGTAAGAGATTAATGGGCGTATTGTGGCCATTATAGGTTGAAGTACTTTGGAGCCTTTTTGCAACTTGTCGCTAGTCGTCGCAAGGTATGTGAACCCCTACTTTCTTTGGCATGATCCTACGTATGAAATATCCATGTGATAGTATTTCAAGATTCCTTCTACTCTTAGAAGTTAAGAAGTATTTACATTGTTGAATCTAAGTTAAGAGTATGTTTAAATTATCCTAAGTCCTTACTAGGTCTTATGGGAGACGTCGGTAAGAATGGTTAGGAACTTATGAGATTTGATTTAAAGGCTTTGTGTCTTGATTTGTTTAAAGTAAGTAAGTGGACTTTATGTTCGAAAATGACTTGAAGTTATATGATTTTAAGGGAATAAATTACTTGGTTTTGGAAGATATGGAACTTTGTATGTTTTTGTATAAGTAATTGGGCTTTAAGGGAAGTATGTTATGAAGTTTGAAGACTAAGAACTTTAATTGCCTTTTAAGGATTATGAAGTTTTAAGCGTCTGATTCTTTTTAAGTATGTATGTACGTAGTATCTTTGGATCCAGTTTTCCTAAGTGTTGTAAGAATAAAAGTGTCATAAGTTCTCTAAAATGGAAGGTTGTTATAATAGCTTTATGGGAAGTTGTTATGACGACTTAATAAGAAGTGAAAAGATGGTTTTAAAATGTTATGTAAGGAAAATTACACCGAGCCTACAAATAGGCGGATTATGTTATGAAATACACCGAGCCTACAAATAGGCGGATTACGTTATGAGATACACCGAGCCTACACATAGGCGGATTACGCCATATTACCGAGCCTACACATAGGCGGGTTACGTCATCGTCACCGAGCCCCAGCGGGCGGATTATGTTATATGATTCCACAAGACACCGAGCCCAGCGGGCGGATTATGTTATATGATTCCACACGATTGCGAGGCCCACAGCGGGCGGATTATGTTATATGATTCCACAAGATGCAAGCCCCACAGCGGGCGGATTATGTTATATGATTCCACAGTACACCGTGTCCCGCAAATGGGCCGGATTATGTTATGAAAAGATATGTAAGTTATGTGGAAAAAAGGAAAAACTGGATTAAACTCTTAAGTATGTATGTAAGAATATGTTGGTAAATCTTATTGAAAGAAGGAAAGGAACGATTAATATATGATTGATTTCAGGAGTTAAAAGGACATTCTTTTATACAGATATGATTTGGTTATTGCATTTTATTTACATGTTCCATACTCAAGACTGTTGTCTTGACCCCGCTTCTGCGCTCATGCCCGCAGGTGATAGGTACACAGGTCGGTGACCCTTGCTCGTAGGATCTCTGTTCAGTTTTTGGGAAAGAAGCTCCTTTCACTCAGGGGCTTATCTTTTAGTACGGTTTCCACGATGTGGTAGACTTATGTACATTCGGGGTATGGCGGGCCCCGTCCACTTGTGATTGTAATTCTTAAGTGCAGTAGTCACATGTTATGGGTCGGTTTGTAAAAAGAAAGGGATGTAACTGCTGTTGTTATGTATATGTATATGTGTCCAGGAAGGTAGCCTTATCGGCTAACCTGTGGTTTAAATTCTCGTTATTTTATTTTATAAGTTTCATGTATGTTCCGCTGCTATTCTCTGACGTATACCTGAACAGGGTGCCCAGGTAGGGCACCAGTCGCGGGCCCGGGGTCGGGTCGTGACACAAAGCTCCATTTCATAGCCTCAAATCACCAATAGAAGCAAGAACATCGTGGAGACACCATCAAAAAGGTAATCTTCACCTTTTCTTGAAAGTTGTTAGTAATCAAAGGAGGTAGTATTTGGAGAAGTGTTTCATTGTGAAGTAGTTTGGGGTGCTGAAAAATTGATTGTGAAGTTTGGAGAAGGAGTAGACAAGGAGAGTTGGGTATTGGGTAGTAGGGTTGAAGTTTGGGGGTGGTTGTGTTTAGGTGCTAATTGTTGATTGTGTTGGGGAACACTTGTGCTAATCAAGTGTAAGCTGCAGAAACTATTTTAACCATGTCCACCAGAAAGAGAAGAGCCTCCACATCCACCCCAGCCCCGCAATACGATAATACTAGGTTTGTGAGCTACGAAGCCTTCCAAAGATACAAAAAGCTTAGTACTAGGCCCTTAATCCCTGAAAGGGGAATGGACTATCAGAGGGAGTCGTTTGGGGAAGAGGATGTTTATGAGCCCATTCGGGCAATGATTGAGTTAAGGGTGTGGAGGAGGTTTGTAAATCCGGAGAAGATAGCACCAGTGAACACAACAATGGTGCGTGAATTCTATGCCAACTTTCCGGAGAAGGTGGAAAGGGGATGCTTTATGGGAAATTATGTGCTGTGATGTGAGAAGATATAAATACACAATTGAAGACGGTTGATGTTGAAGAAAGTGATGATTGGAACCACTTTAGAACATGGTCTAGAAGCACCTCCAACATCGACTGGAATGCCGTCGCAGACACATTGATCTACCCTGGGGCTGCATTTGACATTGCAAGAAATGGGTCAAGAGGGTGGCGGTGCGGTTCAACAAAGCGACCAAGGGTTGGCTATATTTAAATCGGCCGCGCGTGATTCCATCCACACACTTCAGAGTGCGGAAGATAGGATCAAACCGATATATGGAATTATGAGGGGATGGCGATTGATGTGGGGAAAGAAATAGTGCGAGCATTGAGAAATCAGCGAGTTGGTGACAACGGGTGGATTGGGACATGGCTCGATTATTACCGGTTGTGCAACATGAATGGGTCCCAATCCTACCAGCGATACTAATGAGAGAAACCAATCGCTGTGTCCTATGGTATAGTGCACTCTTTCCCGCACCAAGCCCCCGTGACGGAAGAAAGAAGAAGCGTGGCAGCAGAGGCCGCAATGAACGAAGATGAGTCTGAAATAGGGGCTCAATATGAGGCAGGACCTAGCCACCAGCCAACCACAGAATCAGAACCTCCAGTGCCTATGATGGAGCAAGTGCTCCAGAATCAGAGAATGATGATGCAACATTTCGACACAATAATACAAGGACAAAATGAGTTGAGACAGAGACAACATGAGTTGCGACAAGGGCAACAAGAATTGAGGCAGGAGCAACAACAGTTGCACCAGCAGTTTGACGAGATGAGTTCCCTGTTCAACCAATGGTCGATGCATTATCCACCGTCACCACCACCATTTTAGCCAAAGTCTGTAAGTGTCTTATTTCTTTTATTATCTTTGAGTCTACACACATTGAGGACAATGTGTGATTTAAGTTTGGGGGTGTTTTATCTGTGTCTTGTTTTATTTGTGTCATGTTATGTTTCATTTTAAGTCTTTGTGATTGTTTTATGTATATTTTGAGTCACCAAATTATTATTTTTTCTTTCTTTTTAAGTCATAATTGTCTGTCAAAAGATCATGTATGTTGTAGTTGCTAGAAACACCTAGTGAAGTAAGGTGGAATAATGTAATGGAATTGAAGCAACTATCTAAATACTTAGGTTAGATATGCCAAAAACTCCCAAAAATCTGTCTATTTGGAGTTTCTTGCTTAAATCGTGCATGCTAAATGATGAATACTTATGTGTTATGACTGCTTGCTATTTGAGGCGAAATAGTTAGGATATGCATGTTAGGGAGATGACTCAAGCATTTCTTTGATAGCCAATTCTTACCACTCATTTCTATCCCGGACTTTAAATATACCCCTAGTCAGCCTCATTGAGCCTAAAAATTGAAACTTCTTTTTTGACACCCTATATTCCCACAAATTGTGCCATAAGTAAAAATGTGAAATAGTGGAATAAATTGTGTTAAAAAAGAGACAAAAAGAGTGAACAAGCTTGTTGCACCCCGACAAAAAAAGTAATAAGAAAGAGGCAAAAGCCTAAGTTTGGGGGTGCTTGTTATTATTATACTCTTTACTCCCCCAAAACAAAAGAGGGAAAAGATAGAATTGAAGTGAAGAAAAGAACCAAAAGAAAAGGGAAAAATGGAAAAGCTGAAGAGCTTATGGTACACAAAAAATGAGCCTAAATGCCTATTTTTACCAACCCCTACCTAAGCCTACATTACAACCCTTAAGGTCCTGAAGATCTCTTTTATGCATATCCAGGATTAGTGGAGAATAGCAAGTAAAAATGCCATAGGATTTTTTTTTGAATTTATATGCATGATTTAGTATATTGACTTCCATTAAGCATGATAAATATGAGTTTGCGAAATATCTAGCTTAGTGTGTTTAGTGTGCTGAAATTTCATGTTATATGTTCCTGCATATTATTTTGCTAACTTTCATGTTTTTCTAGCTAACACTAATGCAGCAAAAGTGATCAATGTCAGTGAGTCTTTTATTTTTCGTTTCTTTGAGTCTTCTATTTCTTTCTTTCTATCTTTGCTCGAGGGCGAGCAAAGGTTAAGTTTGGGGGTATTTGATCGGTGTATTTTATATACACTTTTCGAGTCAATTTTAGTTAGTCTTTTGTCCCTTTTTGTACAAATAAGTGTCGTATTAGGATAGTTTCCCTTTCTTTTGAGTCAAAGTGGTTAAAATGGCCAAATGGCGGAAAAGGAGCTAAAAGAAGGCAAAAGAGGAGGTTTCAGAGCTAAAAACAGAGAAATTGGCGAGCAGTGAAACCCGCACCCGTCGCGCGCCTCCAGACGAAGCGGTCGCGGCGCCCAATGTCGAAAAGGCTGCGAAGACCAGCGCGCGGCCTCATGTCAACGATTGCGGCGCGGCGCTAATCATCCAGAGGCTACAAGTTGCAGCATGGCTACTCGAGCAGCCAGAGAATCGGGGCGCGCCAATTCACCAGTATCACGAGTTCGCGCCGACGCTGGAAAATCGAGTTTTGACGTTTTTACGGGCGAACTGCGAGGAAAAGTTAAGGGAGGTTTTCAGCCTATAAAAGGAGAACCCTAGGCAGATTTTAAGGGTTCCCCTTCTTGCACAACTCAAGATTTCTTGCTTGGAGATTGGAGACCATAATTTAGTATTTTCTTTTCCTTTTCTTTTCTTTTTATTTCAGTTTTTGCATGATGAACTTTGAATTAGTTCTTGTCATATCTATGGCTAGGAACTAATTCTCTTATAGGGCTTTCCATGTTGATTCACTAGAAACTTATGTTATTAATTAATACATGTTTATGGTTATTATTCTTCTTTGAGAGATTTATCCAATAATTGCGTTGAATGCTTGGTAATTAATTGACAACTAATTATCCTTATATGATTTCTAATTTACTTCGAAAGGAGAGATTGTGAATATGCTGTAAGTTGGGTAGACATTCTTGGATTGGGGATGAAAATGCCTCAATTATTTATGTAGCGTTAATGAGAGGCTTAAAAATCCTAATTTTGCGCATGGTGCGTGACGGTTAACTAGGTTTTTGTTCTTAATCCTCCTATAGAGTTATCCTTATCACCGAAAGGTAGGTAAGGTGCAATACTGGGGTTGAGTGTTTATATATCCTTAACGGGAATATAAAACGATTTCGTAAACCTGCTAGCTCCGAGAGAAGAAGACCATAATTTGTTGTATTAATAAATAACATAAGCGGATAGTTGAGGAGACATGGAAGCCCTATTCCCATCACATCTGAAGTAAAATCATTAGTTAAATTAGTCTTTATAATTCTTAGTTATAAACAACAAAATCAAATATCAATTTACCAAATAGATACCAAAAGATAGATAGTTGGTACTTGAACCCTAATCCTTGTGGACGATATTCGGTCTTATCAAGACTATATTACTTGTCACGATAACGTGCACTTGCGTTAAAGTGTGTGCATCTTTTCGCGCATCAACTGAAAATCAAGAAAAAAAATGATTAGGGGTGTCATTGTCCTATGACCAGAAATTTTTGACTGACATAACCGACAACCTATGTTCCGAATACATGATATGCATAATTCAACATATTAAAATTAATAAACATATCTTTGTTGTGTTGAATCGTTGATTAAGGGAAGGGTTAAGCCTACGAGGTGGGTAAAGGGTATGTGCCCGCACGACTTAGTAATTTGGATCGTGACAATTTCTTTTTCATTTGGCATTTTACTTCATACTTATCTTAACTCTTTAGGTTCTAACACGCATTCGGTGCATTCAAATTGCTAATCAATTAGTAGTGTCAACCTGATTAAGAAAATCAAATTGTAGCTCTACTGGCCGGACCACAGGAGTCTACTGTACGCAACATTATCTCACATTTGTGAAGAGGTTGTTTTCATGAATAGTACTCTTAGTATATATTTTGAAAATCAAATTCTAGTTGTAAAATATTAAATTGATTTGGTTATTGATCCTTACTATGATTTGGTTAATATGAAACCAATTGTACACTGCTTATTGTGTTTGAGTCCATATATATTCATCTAATTTATATTCGATCTGTTGATCATCTTCTCGTTCTTCAAGTGGCACAACTATTGTTTGTTCTCTTTTATTTTTTCTTATTTAGTGTAGGTAATTTTATAATTTATTCGATTATTATTTTGTGATGATTCATTTATGTGTTATTTTTACCTGATAAATATTGTTTTCAATTAATGTTACATTTCTGTCTCTTTTTTTTTTATGAATTTAGAACCTGAAACTTATTTTTTATGACTATTCTTATAAATGAGCTCATATTGATGTTTATGACTATATCACATCGTAACAGAGATATATTAATTACTCATGTAAATTCAAATTAAAACATAAATTTTCGTAAAAAAATGATCGGAAAATTTTGAACAATCTCGAGACACTGATTTGCACGTCAAACAACCTCAAAATCATATGTTTCATGCTAGTCAAGTTTATATATTAATCACACATAATCAAGTTTATTTTCATTCTAATTTATAAGAATCTAGTTACATCAATCACACAAAATCATAGATCTCTAATTTGACTATTCTTATAAATGAGCTCATATTTATGTTTATGACTATATCAAAGCGTAATAGAGATATATTAATTACTCATGTAAATTCAAATTAAAACATAGATTTCCGTAAAAAAATGATCCGAAAACTTCGAACAATCTCGAGATACTAATTTGCATGTCAAACAACCTCAAAATTATCTGTTTCATGCTAATCAAGTTTATATATCAATCACACATAATCAGGTTTATTTTCATTCTAATTTATAAAAATCTTGTTACATCAATCACACAAAATCATAGATCTTTAATTTGACTATTCTTACAAATGAGCTCATATTGATGTTTGTGACTATATCATTGCGTAACAGAGATATATTAATTACTCATGTAAATTCAAATTAAAACATAGATTTTTGTAAAAAATGATCGGAAAACTTCGAACAATCTCGAAACACTGTTTTGCACGTCAAACAACCTCAAAATCATATATCAATCACACATAATCAAGTTTATTTTTATTCTAATTTATAAGAATCTGGTTACATCAATCACACAAAATCATAGATCTTCAATTTGAATATTCTTATAAATGAGCTCATATTGATGTTTATGATTATATCAATGCGTAACAGAGATATATTAATTACTCATGTAAATTCAAATTAAAACATAGATTTTCGTAAAAAATGATCGGAAAACTTCAAACAATCTCGAGACACTGATTTGCACGTCAAACAACCCTAAAATCATCTGTTTCATGCTAATCAAGTTTATTTTCATTCTAATTTATAAGAATCTGGTTACATCAATCACACAAAATCATAGATTTTCAATTTGACTATTCTTATAAATGAGCTCATATTGATGTTTATGACTATATCACTGCGTAACAGAGATATATTAATTACTCATGTAAATGTAAATTTAAACATAGATTTTCGTAAAAAAAATGATCGAAAAACTTCGAACAATCTCGAGACACTGATTTGCACGTCAAACAACCTAAAAATCATCTGTTTCATGTTAATCAAGTTTATATATCAATCACACATAATAAAGTTTATTTTCATTCTAATTTATAAGAATCTGGTTACATCAATCACACAAAATCATAGATCTTCAATTTGACTATTCTTACAAATGAGCTCATATTGATGTTTATGACTATATCATTGCGTAACAGAAATATATTAATTACTCATGTAAATTCAAATTAAAACATAGATTTCCGTAAAAAAACAATTTGATTATTATTATAAATGAGGTCATTATGATGTTTATGACTATATCACTTCCTAATTTTCTTTGAAATTGATTTTTCTTATTATAATTTACCTTTTAATAATAACATTCTACTTAGGATAACCGTGTTCGTTACTATATTAGTAAATCATGAGTTTAGAGTTTGATAAAATTTTCATAACAACCAAATAAGACTTAAACATCAATCTCCTTTAGTTGTATAACTGTTGATCACTATAACATTTAAAAAATTACTCGTAAAAGCGGTGTCATCGTAAGCTGTGAAATATAACAGCCAAGCCGAGCCAATGTCAAGCACAATCCAACTTTGTTACAGTATAATCGAGCAATAGCAGAAGGAGAGTTTGAAAGAGATACCTGAGGATCTGAGGGTAGAGAGAAAATGAAATTGATTGAAGAGCATTAGGGCTTTATAGGGCTTAACTTTGTAGAGCTACTCAAAGTTGGGCCCTGCTCTATATTTAAGGAAAGAATACCCATTTAGCATTTTTTTTCAAAAGAGTAGTTTTACTGTATTACACAAAAGTGAACTCAACAAATAAAATTTGCTATGTGTATGCATATCAAACCACAGAGCCACAAGTTGAAATTCTTCTAATAAAAAAGCATTAAAAAAATCTTATATGTTAAGAGGCCACGTGGGACTATCTTACTCATAATTAGGACATTGTAAGATGTCAATAATATCACACTTCCCACTTGTGGAAATAAAAGTACTTGAAATATGATTTTTAAAGTAGATGTAGTTGGGGTAAGAGTATAATATAGTGCTTCAAGTTGAGTATTTCGGGGGTGTCCATACCAAATTCACATGCTTAGGCAATCATATGTTAATGAAAATTTATAGTAGGAAAAATTACATGTAACTGTAACTCAAGAAAAAAAATGATTAGGGGTGTCATTGTCCTATGACCAGAAATTTTTGACTGACATAACCGACAACCTATGATCCGAATACATGATATGCATAATTCAACATATTAAAATTAATAAACATATCTTTGTTGTGTTGAATCGTTGATTAAGGAAAGGGTTCGCCTACCAAGGTGGGTAAAGGGTATGTGCCCGCACGACTTAGTAATTTGGATCGTGACAATTTTCTTTTTCATTTGGCATTTTACTTCATACTTATCTTAACTCTTTAGGTTCTAACACGCATTCGGTGCATTCAAATTGCTAATCAATTAATAGTGTCAACCTGATTAAGAAAATCAAATTGTAGCTCTACTGGCCGGACCACAGGAGTTTACTGTACGCAACATTATCTCACATTTGTGAAGAGGTTGTTTTCATGAATAGTACTCTTAGTATATATTTTGAAAATCAAATTCTAGTTGTAAAATATTAAATTGATTTGGTTATTGATCCTTACTATGATTTGGTTAATATGAAACCAATTGTACACTGCTTATTGTGTTTGAGTCCATATATATTCATCTAATTTATATTCGATCTTTTGATCATCTTCTCGTTCTTCAAGTGGCCCAACTATTGTTTGTTCTCTTTTATTTTTTCTGATTTAGTGTAGGTAATTTTATAATTTATTCGATTATTATTTTGTGATGATTCATTTATGTGTTATTTTTAGCTGATAAATATTGTTTTCAATTAATGTTACATTTCTGTCTCCTTTTTTAATATGAATTTAGGACCTGAAACTTATTTTTTATGATTATTCTTATAAATGAGCTCATATTGATATTTATGACTATATCACATCGTAACAGAGATATATTAATTACTCATGTAAATTCAAATTAAAACATAGATTTTCGTAAAAAAAAATGATCGGAAAATTTTGAACAATCTCGAGACACTGATTTGCACGTCAAACAACCTCAAAATCATATGTTTCATGCTAGTCAAGTTTATATATCAATCACACGTAATCAAGTTTATTTTCATTCTAATTTATAAGAATCTGGTTACATCAATCACACAAAATCATAGATCTCTAATTTGACTATTCTTATAAATGAGCTCATATTTATGTTTATGACTATATCACAGCGTAATAGAGATATATTAATTACTCATGTAAATTCAAATTAAAACATAGATTACCGTAAAAAAATGATAGGAAAACTTCGAACAATCTCGAGATACTAATTTGCACGTCAAACAACCTCAAAATTTTCTGTTTCATGCTAATCAAGTTTATATATCAATCACACATAATCAAGTTTATTTTCATTCTAAATTATAAAAATCTTGTTACATCAATCATACAAAATCATAGATCTTCAATTTGACTATTCTTATAAATGAGCTCATATTGATGTTTATTGTTTGAATATTCTAGAATAGAATATTCTAGAATTAATACCATTAATATAGTAATATTGTGTATTATCTTATATTAATGTAGTATCCCATATTATATGGTAAGTAGTTTAATATTTTTAGGATTATATCTAGGCAAGACTTATTCTTCCTAGTTAGTGTAAAGATGTATATATTCTTACCTAATGCAATAAAGTTATTTGAGGAAAATATTCTATCATAGTATCAGAGCTACTAACCATATAATATGGGATACTACATTAATATAAGATAATACACAATATTACTATATTAATGGTATTATTCTAACATTTATGGCTATATCACTGCGTAACAGAGATATATTAATTACTCATGTAAATTCAAATTAAAACATAGATTTTCGTAAAAAAAAATGATCGGAAAACTTCGAACAATCTCGAGACACTGATTTACACGTCAAACAACCTCAAAATCACATGTTTCATGCTAATCAAGTTTATATATCAATCACACATAATCAAGTTTATTTTCATTCTAATGTATAAGAATCTGGTTACATCAATCACACAAAATCATAGATCTTCAATTTGAATATTCTTGTAAATGAGCTCATATTGATATTTATGACTACATCACTGCGTAACAGAGATATATTAATTAATCATGTAAATTCAAATTAAAACATAAATTTTCTAAAAAATGATCGGAAAACTTCGAACAATCTTGAGACACTGATTTGCACGTCAAACAACCTCAAAATCATCTGTTTCATGCTAATCAAGTTTATATATCAATCACACATAATCAAGTTTATTTTCATACTAATGTATAAGAATCTGGTTACATCAATCACACAAAATCATAGATCTTCAATTTGAATATTCTTATAAATGATCTCATATTGATGTTTATGACTATATCACTGCGTAACAGAGATATATTAATTACTCATGTAAATTCAAATTAAAATATAGATTTTCGTAAAAAATGATCGGAAAACTTCGAACAATCTCGAGACACTGATTTGCACGTCAAACAACCTCAAAATCATCTGTTTCATGCTAATCAAGTTTATATATCAATCACACATAATCAAGTTTATTTTCGTTCTAATTTATAAGAATCTGGTTACATCAATCACATAAAATCATAGATCTTCAATTTGACTATTCTTACAAATGAGCTCATATTGATGTTTATGACTATATCATGGCGTAACAGAGATATATTAATTACTCATGTAAATTCAAATTAAAACATAGATTTCCGTAAAAAAAACAATTTGACTATTATTATAAATGAGCTCATTATGATGTTTATGACTATATCACTACCTAATTTTCTTTGAAATTGATTTTTCTTATTATAGTTTACCTTTTAATAATAACATTCTACTTAGGATAACCGTGTTCGTTACTATATTAGTAAATCATGAGTTTAGAGTTTGATAAAGTTTCTATAACAACCAAATAAGACTTAAACATCAATCTCCTATAGTTGTATAACTGTTGATCACTATAGCATTTAAAAAATTACTCGTAAAAGCGGTGTCATCGTAAGCTGTGAAATATAACAGCCAAGCCGAGCCAATGTCAAGCACAATCCAACTTTGTTATAGTATAATCGAGCAAGAGCAGAAGGAGAGTTTGAAAGAGATATCTGAAGATCTGAGGGTAGAGAGAAAATGAAATTGATTGAAGAGCATTAGGGCTTTATAGGGCTTAACTTTGTAGAGCTACTCAAAGTTGGGCCCTGCTCTATATTTAAGGAAAGAATACCCATTTAGCATTTTTTTTTCAAAAGAGTAGTTTTACTGTATTACACAAAAGTGAACTCAAAAAATAAAATTTGTTATGTGTATGCATATCAAACCACAGAGCCACAAGTTGAAATTCTTCTAATAAAAATGCATTAAAAAAATCTTATATGTTAAGAGGCCACGTGGGACTATCTTACTCATAATTAGGACATTGTAAGATGTCAATAATATCACACTTCCCACTTGTGGAAATAAAAGTACTTGAAATATGATTTTTAAAGTAGATGTAGTTGGGGTAAGAGTATAATATAGTGCTTCAAGTTGAGTATTTCGGGGGTGTCCATACCAAATTCACATGCTTAGGCAATCATATGTTAATGAAAATTTATAGTAGGAAAAATTACATGTAACTGTAACTCAAGAAAAAAAATGATTAGGGGTGTCATTGTCCTATGACCAGAAATTTTTGACTGACATAACCGACAACCTATGATCCGAATACATGATATGCATAATTCAACATATTAAAATTAATAAACATATCTTTGTTGTGTTGAATCGTTGATTAAGGAAAGGGTTCGCCTACCAAGGTGGGTAAAGGGTATGTGCCCGCACGACTTAGTAATTTGGATCGTGACAATTTTCTTTTTCATTTGGCATTTTACTTCATACTTATCTTAACTCTTTAGGTTCTAACACACATTCGGTGCATTCAAATTGCTAATCAATTAATAGTGTCAACCTGATTAAGAAAATCAAATTGTAGCTCTACTGGCCGGACCACAGGAGTTTACTGTACGCAACATTATCTCACATTTGTGAAGAGGTTGTTTTCATGAATAGTACTCTTAGTATATATTTTGAAAATCAAATTCTAGTTGTAAAATATTAAATTGATTTGGTTATTGATCCTTACTATGATTTGGTTAATATGAAACCAATTGTACACTGCTTATTGTGTTTGAGTCCATATATATTCATCTAATTTATATTCGATCTTTTCATCATCTTCTCGTTCTTCAAGTGGCCCAACTATTATTTGTTCTCTTTTATTTTTTCTGATTTAGTGTAGGTAATTTTATAATTTATTCGATTATTATTTTGTGATGATTCATTTATGTGTTATTTTTAGCTGATAAATATTGTTTTCAATTAATGTTACATTTCTGTCTCCTTTTTTAATATGAATTTAGGACCTGAAACTTATTTTTTATGATTATTCTTATAAATGAGCTCATATTGATAATTATGACTATATCACATCGTAACAGGGATATATTAATTACTCATGTAAACTCAAATTAAAACATAGATTTTCGTAAAAAAATGATCGGAAAATTTTGAACAATCTCGAGACACTGATTTGCACGTCAAACAACCTCAAAATCATATGTTTCATGCTATTCAAGTTTATATATCAAATCACACATAATCAAGTTTATTTTCATTCTAATTTATAAGAATCTGGTTACATCAATCACACAAAATCATAGATCTCTAATTTGACTATTCTTATAAATGAGCTCATGTTTATGTTTATGACTATATCACAGCGTAATAGAGATATATTAATTACTCATGTAAATTCAAATTAATACATACATTTCCGTAAAAAAAATGATCGGAAAACTTCGAACAATCTCGAGATACTAATTTGCACATCAAACAACCTCAAAATTATTTGTTTCATGCTAATCAAGTTTATATATCAATCACACATAATCAAGTTTATTTTCATTCTAATTTATAAAAATCTTGTTACATCAATCATACAAAATCATAGATCTTCAATTTGACTATTCTTATAAATGAGCTCATATTGATGTTTATTGAATAGAATATTCTAGAATTAATATAGTAATATTGTGTATTATCTTATATTAATGTAGTATCCCATATTATATGGTAAGTAGTTTAATATTTTTAGGATTATTCTAGGCAAAACTTATTCTTCCTAGTTAGTGTAAAGATGTATATATTCTTACCTAATGCAATAAAGTTATTTGAGGAAAATATTCTATCATGGTATCAGAGCTACTTACCATATAATATGGGATACTATATTATTATAAGATAATACACAATATTACTATATTAATTCTAGAATATTCTATTCTAGAATATTCTAACATTTATGACTATATCACTGCGTGACAGAGATATATTAATTACTCATGTAAATTCAAATTAAAACATAGATTTCCGTAAAAAAAAATGATCGAAAAACTTCGAACAATCTCGAGACAGTGATTTACACGTCAAACAACCTCAAAATCACCTGTTTCATGCTAATCAAGTTTATATATCAATCACACATAATCAAGTTTATTTTCATTCTAATTTATAAGAACCTAGTTACATCAATCACACAAAATCATAGATTTTCAATTTGAATATTCTTATAAATGAGCTCATATTGATGTTTATGACTATATCACTGCGTAACAGAGATATATTAATTACTCATGTAAATGTAAATTAAAACATAGATTTTCGTAAAAAAATGATCGAAAAACTTCGAACAATCTCGAGACAATGATTTGCACGTCAAACAACCTCAAAATCATCTGTTTTATGTTAATCAAGTTTATATATCAATCACACATAATCAAGTTTATTTTCATTCTAATTTATAAGAATCTGGTTACATCAATCACACAAAATTATAGATCTTCAATTTGACTATTCTTACAAATGAACTCATATGATGTTTATGACTATATCATTGCGTAACAGAAATATATTAATTACTCATGTAAATTCAAATTAAAACATAGATTTCCGTAAAAAAACAATTTGACTATTATTATAAATGAATTATGATGTTTATGACTATATCACTGCCTAATTTTCTTTGAAATTGATTTTTCTTATTATAGTTTACCTTTTAATAATAACATTCTACTTAGGATAACCGTGTTCGTTACTATATTAGTAAATCATGAGTTTAGAGTTTGATAAAGTTTCCATAACAACCAAATAAGACTTAAACATCAATATCCTTTAGTTGTATAACTGTTGATCACTATAACATTTAAAAAATTACTCGTAAAAGCGGTGTCATCGTAAGCTATGAAATATAACAGCCAAGCCGAGCCAATGTCAAGCACAATCCAACTTTGTTACAGTATAATCGAGCAATAGCAGAAGGAGAGTTTGAAAGAGATACCTGAGGATCTGAGGGTAGAGAGAAAAAATGAAATTGATTGAAAAGCATTAGGGCTTTATATGGTTTAACTTTGTAGAGCTACTCAAAGTTGGGCCCTGCTCTATATTTAAAGGAAGAGTACCCATTTAGCATTTTTTTTCAAATGAGTAGTTTTACTGTATTACACAAAGTGAACTCAACAAATAAAATTTGTTATGTGTATGCATATCAAACCACAGAGCCACAAGTTGAAATTCTTGTAATAAAAAAGCATTAAAAAAATCTTATAGGTCAAGAGGCCACGTGGGACTATCTTACTCATAATTAGGACATTGTAAGATATCAATAATATCACACTTCCCACTTGTGGAAATAAAAGTACTTGAAATATGATTTTTAAAGTAGATGTAGTTGGGGTAAGAGTATAATATAGTGCTTCAAGTTGAGTATTTTGGGGGTGTCCATACCAAATTCACATGCTTAGGCAATCATATGTTAATGAAAATTTATAGTAGGAAAAATTACATGTAACTGTAACTCAAGAAAAAAAATGATTAGGGGTGTCATTGTCCTATGACCAGAAATTTTTGACTGACATAACCGACATCCTATGTTCCGAATACATGATATGCATAATTCAACATATTAAAATTAATAAACATATCTTTGTTGTGTTGAATCGTTGATTAAGGGAAGAGTTCGCCTACCAAGGTGGGTAAAGGGTATGTGCTCGCACGACTTAGTAATTTGGATCGTGACAATTTATTTTTCATTTGGCATTTTACTTCATACTTATCTTAACTCTTTAGGTTCTAACACGCATTCGGTGCATTCAAATTGCTAATCAATTAGTAGTGTCAACCTGATTAAGAAAATCAAATTGTAGCTCTACTGGCCGGACCACAGGAGTTTACTGTACGCAACATTATCTCACATTTGTGAAGAGGTTGTTTTCATGAATAGTACTCTTAGTATATATTTTTAAAATCAAATTCTAGTTGTAAAATATTAAATTGATTTGGTTATTGATCCTTACTATGATTTGGTTAATATGAAACCAATTGTACACGGCTTATTGTGTTTGAGTCCATATATATTCATCTAATTTATATTCGATCTCTTCTCGTTCTTCAAGTGGCCCAACTATTGTTTGTTCTCTTTTATTTTTTCTGATTTAGTGTAGGTAATTTTATAATTTATTCGATTATTATTTTGTGATGATTCATTTATGTGTTATTTTTACCTGATAAATATTGTTTTCAATTAATGTTACATTTCTGTCTCTTTTTTTTTTATGAATTTAGAACCTGAAACTTATTTTTTATGACTATTCTTATAAATGAGCTCATATTGATGTTTATGACTATATCACATCGTAACAGAGATATATTAATTACTCATGTAAATTCAAATTAAAACATAAATTTTCGTAAAAAAATGATCGGAAAATTTTGAACAATCTCGAGACACTGATTTGCACGTCAAACAACCTCAAAATCATATGTTTCATGCTAGTCAAGTTTATATATTAATCACACATAATCAAGTTTATTTTCATTCTAATTTATAAGAATCTAGTTACATCAATCACACAAAATCATAGATCTCTAATTTGACTATTCTTATAAATGAGCTCATATTTATGTTTATGACTATATCAAAGCGTAATAGAGATATATTAATTACTCATGTAAATTCAAATTAAAACATAGATTTCCGTAAAAAAATGATCCGAAAACTTCGAACAATCTCGAGATACTAATTTGCATGTCAAACAACCTCAAAATTATCTGTTTCATGCTAATCAAGTTTATATATCAATCACACATAATCAGGTTTATTTTCATTCTAATTTATAAAAATCTTGTTACATCAATCACACAAAATCATAGATCTTTAATTTGACTATTCTTACAAATGAGCTCATATTGATGTTTGTGACTATATCATTGCGTAACAGAGATATATTAATTACTCATGTAAATTCAAATTAAAACATAGATTTCCGTAAAAAAACAATTTGACTATTATTATAAATGAGCTCATTATGATGTTTATGACTATATCACTGCCTAATTTTCTTTGAAATTGATTTTTCTTATTATAGTTTACCTTTTAATAATAACATTCTACTTAGGATAACCGTGTTCGTTACTATATTAGTAAATCATGAGTTTAGAGTTTCATAAAGTTTCTATAACAACCAAATAGGACTTAAACATCAATCTCCTATAGTTGTATAACTGTTGATCACTATAACATTTAAAAAATTACTCGTAAAAGCGATGTCATCGTAATCTGTGAAATATAACAGCCAAGCCGAGCCAATGTCAAGCACAATCCAACTTTGTTACAGTATAATCGAGCAAGAGCAGAAGGAGAATTTGAAAGAGATACCTGAGGATCTGAGGGTAGAGAGAAAATGAAATTGATTGAAGAGCATTAGGGCTTAACTTTGTAGAGCTACTCAAAGTTGGGCCCTGCTCTATATTTAAAGGAAGAGTACCCATTTAGCATTTTTTTCAAAAGAGTAGTTTTACTGTATTACACAAAAGTGAACTCAACAAATAAAATTTGCTATGTGTATGCATATCAAACCACAGAGCCACAAGTTGAAATTCTTGTAATAAAAAAGCATTAAAAAAATCTTATAGGTCAAGAGGCCACGTGAGACTATCTTACTCATAATTAGGACATTGTAAGATGTCAATAATATCACACTTCCCACTTGTGGAAATAAAAGTACTTGAAATATGATTTTTAAAGTAGATGTAGTTGGGGTAAGTGATCGGTGTATTTTATATACACTTTTTGAGTCATTTTTAGTTAGTCTTTTGTCCCTTTTTGTACAAATAAGTGTCGTATTAGGATAGATTTTCTTTCTTTTGAGTCAAAGTGGTTATAATGGCCAAATGGCAGAAAAGGAGCTAAAAGAGGGAAAAAGTGGAGATTCCAGAGCTTAAAAGCAGAGAAAGTGGCGAACGAGGCAGAAACACGAGCCAACGCCGCGGCGCCTCCTGCCAACAGTGCGGGGCGCGGCGCCAATATCGAGACCGCAGAAGTTGCAGCGCCGCGGCGCCTCCAGACAGCAGAGAGCAGGGCCGCGGCGCCAAATCATCCGAAGTATCGCAGGACTTCCGGCGCCGCGGCGCCGACGCGGAAAAATCAGGTTTAATGACGATTTTCTGGGTCAGGCCTGAAGGGAAAAGTTAGAGGCGGTTTTGAGCCTATAAAAGGAGAACCCTAGGCAGTTCTAAAGGGTTCCCTTTCTTGCACAACACAAGGATTCTTGGATTGAAGATTGGAGACCTTAACTTAGTAATTTTCTTTTCTTTTCTTTCCTTTATTTCAGTTTTTATGATGAACCTTGAATTAGTTCTTGTCATGTCAATGGCTAGGAACTAATTCCTTTATAGGGCTTTCCATGTTAAATCACTAGAAACTTATGTTATGAATTGATGCATGTTTATGGTTATTCTTCTTCTTGTTGAGATTTATCCAATAATTGCTTTGAATGCTTGGTAATTAATTGATCACTAATTATCATTATTTATATGATTTCTAATCAAACTTCGAAAGGAGGAGGTTGTGAATATGCTGTAAGTTAGGTAGACATATTTTGAATTGGGGATGAAAATACCTCAATTACTTATGTAGCGTTAATGAGAGGCTTAAAACACCTAATTTTACGCATGGCGCGTGACGATTAACTAGGTTTTTGGTCTTAATCCTCCTATAGAGTCATCCTTATCACCGAAAGGTAGAAAGAGCAATCGGGGTTGAGTGTTTATATAGCCTTAACGGGAGTATAAAACGATTTAGTAAACCTGCTAGCTCCTAGAGAAGAAGAACCATAATTCATTGCATTAATAAGTAACATAAACGGATAGTTGAGGAGACGTGGAAGCCCTATTTCCATCATTACTGAAGTAAACACATTAGTTAAATTAGTATTTATAATTGTTAGTTATAAACAACAAAATCAAATATCGGTTACCAAATAGATACCAAAAGATAGATAATTGGTAATTGAACACTAATCCTTATGGACGATATTCGGTCTTACCAAGACTATATTACTTGCCACGATAACGTGCACTTGCGTTAAAGTGTGTGCATCTTTTCGCGCATCAAGTTTTTGGCGTCGTTGCCGGGGATTAGGCATAGTTCAATATCAAATTTATCTATTTTTAATTTCTAATTTGGTTTTGAATTTTTATTTTATTTTTGCGTTTTTAATTTTTTGGTAAAAATCAGTTGTCGTGATCAGTTTGTCTGTTTTTGATCTATTTCAGGAAATCAGCTTTTGCGAAGGAGAAGAGGGGCAGACACTTTTGTTCCCTTCAATCCAGATTGAAAACTCGTAAGCGAGCGAAAGAATCAGCGGATTGCAACCTTGATAGAGATGGACGGTGTTCAAAACAACAATATGATGAGAGAAGGGTTAGGTGAAAATCAACCTAACCCAGGAATGCCTCGGCAAGTACCTATGGATGTCGAGGAAAGAGTTCAAGTCCAGGCAGAAAGAAGCTTGGGAGACTATGTGCTGCCGAGGGTGAATGGAGCACAGACATGTATTAGGCTCCCTGCAATAGGAGCAAACAACTTTGAGATAAAACCGGCGATTCTGAGCATGGTGCAGAACACAGTGCAATTTGGAGGACTGCCATCAGAGGATCCACATATGCACATAGCTAATTTCTTGGAGCTATGTGCAACTTTCAGATATAACGGCGTTACTGATGATGCCGTCAGATTGAGGCTTTTTCCCTTCTCACTCAGGGATAGAGCAAAAGTATGGTTAAATTCCCTGCCAGCTGATTCGATTTTTACATGGCAAGAGCTGACACAAAAATTTCTAGCCAAATTCTTTCCCCCGTGCAAAGCAGCGAAATTGAGAGGGGAGCTGAACAACTTCTACCAAGCAGATGGAGAGTCACTGTACGAAGCATGGGAAAGGTTCAAAGCTTTGCAGAGAAAATGCCCACACCATTGCATTGAGTTGTGGAACTTGGTCCACATCTTCTATAACGGGCTCAGCGGAACAACCAGAACCATTATAGATGCAGCAGCAGGTGGGACATTCATGAGGAAAACAGCCCACGACGCTCACGAATTATTAGAAGATATGACCACCAACAACCATGTCACAGAAGAGAGATCAATGAGTGGGAGGAGAACAGTGGGAGTCCACGAAATAGATGTCATTGCTGTCTTGAATGCCCAAGTAGCCCTTTTGACGAAACAGTTGCAACAACATACAGTATCAGTGAATGCAGTGCAGATGCCAAAGACCTGTGAAATATGTGGTGGCCCACATACATTCGATAGGTGTCCTTCAGCTGATCCTAATAATATGTCAATCGAGCAGGCAGAGTGTCAGGCCGTGGGTAATTATCAGAGGCCACAGAATAACCCATACTCCAACACATATAATCCAGGGTGGAGGAATCACCCAAATTTCTCATGGAGAGGAGACCAGGGGCAGCAGAATCAATATAGGGGCCAGTACCAAAATGAGCAGAACCAAAATCAGCAGCCCTTCACTCAGGCCTCACCTTCTCAACAATTTAATACACATGTCCAGCCAGAAAAGCCAGACGAGCTGAGAGCAGCTTTGTTGGCACTCACCAACGCCCAGACCCAGTTCGTGATAGAAGCTAGATCCTCGTTCAGGAACTTGGAAACACAAGTGGGTCAGCTAGCAAAGCAAGCAAACAACAGGCCACAGGGTACACTGCCAAGCAAAACAGAGGTGAATCCGAGGGAGCAATGCCAGGCAGTACAATTGAGAAGTGGCAAGCATGGAGCAAGAAGGTCACGACTCGACCGGGAGCCGCGATCGTGCCCTAACGGGCACCCTGCCTGTATACATCAGAGAATAGCATCGGAACATACACAACATAAACACATGAGTAAGTAAAAACGTCACAGGCTAGCCGATCAGGCCGCCTTCCATAATATAAACATAATCAAAAGTACATCTCAGTTCTTACAGCCCAACCACGTATGTGAATACAGACCTCTAGGAATAACAATCGAACAAGCGTGGCGGATGGCCCGCCATACCCGAATATACATGAATGTACTACCTCGTGAAAGCGTACAAGAGATAAGCCTCCGAAGCAAATGGAGCTGTTCTCAAAACTGAACCGAGATCCTAAGAGCAAGGATCACCAACCAGGTACCTAAAACTCGCGGCATGAACGCAGCCCCGAGTGGGCCGATAACAAAATTTAATATGGAATGAAATAACGTCTGATAAACAAATCATAATCAGATAAAAGAATGACAAGGACAAGTATAAAAAGTACATACCAGATCCTGCCGTGTCATTACCATTTATGAACTTAATTTCACATCAATATCTTTTCCCATTTTCCATAAAGGTTATAGCCACATTCTTACGCACATGATTAGGAAAAAATCATTAAGTTCATTTCTATATAACGTACTTATCTTTCATAAGTATAATCCGGCCCTTTAAGGAGGGCACATTTACTACCCGGCCCAATCTGGGACGCGATCAAGTCACACAAATATCAAGCGTGTCCGTGGAATCCCCCATCACTGCCGACAGCTATAAGTGTAAAATATAATCATGTGATGCGCCCGTGGCATCCCACCTCACTGTCGGCGTACACATACACAACACATATATATATATCTCCTGACCGTGGAATCCCACATCACTGCCGACAGTCAAGGGTATAATAATACACCAATAGGCATACATGAACACCAAGTCCCACCGGTGGTATAGCGTCTTGGGGGTCTACCCCTCACTTATACTCTTACCCTAGAGAAGGTGGTAAAGCAGGTGGTATAGCATCTTGGGGGTTTACCCCTCACTTATACTCTTACCCTGGAGAAGGTGGTATAGCATCTTGGGGATTTACCCCTCACTTATACTCTTACCCTATCTCGACCGACCGTCAAACAAAACAAGCAGGGGGTATAATGTCTTGGGGGTTTACCCCTCACTTATACTCTTACCCTGGAGAAGGTGGTATAGCATCTTGGGGGTTTACCCCTCACTTATACTCTTACCCTATCTCGACCGGCCGTCAAACAAACAGAAGCACTACCATGTCTTCTATAAAAAATCCAGGAATTTAACCCAAGTACTACTAATAACGGAAGCATACCCGTGGAATCCCACATCACTGTCGGTACGTCCAAGTACTTTACAACAAGACAGTCGGCCCTCCAACCGAGAGTCGCGGCAACGTAATAAAACATAATACTTGCACTCAAAGGCTATCACCAGCACACATAGGCTAATTCTCAACTAACAAGCCAAAGTACTTATCAAGGCACACTTAGACTAATTCTCAATTAATCAAGCCAAAGTACTTATCAAGGCACAAATAGAATAATTCTCATTTAACAAGCCAAAGTACTTATCAAGGCACACTTAGACTAATTCTCAATTAATCAAGCCAAAGTACTTATCAAGGCACAAATAGAATAATTCTCATTTAACAAGCCAAAGTACTAATCAAGGCACACTTAGACTAATTCTCAATTAATCAAGCCAAAGTACTTATCAAGGCACAAATAGAATAATTCTCATTTAACAAGCCAAAGTACTAATCAAGGCACACTTAGACTAATTCTCAATTAATCAAGCCAAAGTACTTATCAAGGCACAAATAGAATAATTCTCATTTAACAAGCCAAAGTACTTATCAAGGCACACTTAGACTAATTCTCAATTAATCAAGCCAAAGTACTACGTACGTACATTCTTTTTAAGAGACTCCTTTTTGTGTAAAACCCCATGATACTAACACCGTAGTATCCGTGCTTGTGTACATTTCACATAAGTCACGATACTTTTAGAAATACATTTCTCTTTCTAAAATCAAGTGACCCTTACTTAAAAGCTTTAAGCAAGTGATACCTTTAAATCACATTGCCTTCCTTAATACAAGTTAATTCGTGATTACTTTATTAGAGAAAACCATTCTCTTAACTTTCCATAAAGCCGTTATAACCAACTTCCCATAAAGCCGTTATAACTTTTATGGTTTTAGACAAAACTCTTTTCTTTTATAACCAAGAGACTTCTACTTTAAAAACCCAAGATTGTATACTTTCAAATCAATTCTCTTAACTTTCAAAAATACAAATAGTCTCTTAACCTTTAGAACTGAAGTGACTCCTTTTATTATAAAACCTTAGACAATTGATGCCTTAAAATCAAGTTGCCTTTTTACTAAAATCAAGTCATTTGTCTTTCCATAAAGCAAATATAACCAACTCCCATAAAGTCGTTACATTCACTTTATGCCTTAGCCACAAATATAATTTCCTATCCAAGGGACTTATACGTTTAAAACGAAACAAGTATCACATACTTTAAAACTCTTCAAGTCCCTTAACTTTAATAAAACTTAAGACATCCTTTATACTTTCAAAGAAGTGAGTAAATCTCCCAACTCACCCGACTGGCTATTCACAAACTAGTAAAGGATATCAAGGTGTTGTCAGACGCTCACCGTACTACATACGTGCAACTAGTCATGCTCAAAGATAGGAAAAGTTCTACATAGAGTAGATCACACAACTACCTCTTAACCTCTAAGAGTAACAGGAAACGTGAAATGATACCACAGGTATATTCCATACATAGAATCATGCCAAAGGAAGGAAGAGGTTCACATACCTCGCGATGATTATCGACAAGTAGCAAAATGCTCCAAAGTACTTCAATCTTGATAGCTACTCCATCCTTCAAGTAGGATACGCTATACTTAGTACTTCAACCTATAATGGTCACAATACGTCCATTAACCTCTTACTTCAAACGTAGAATATTCTAAGTGCTTAGTCGCTAAATTCTACGGAAAATCGGACAGCACCTCCTTTGTTTCTACTCACTTTGCCACCTTTTTCAAGGCCGAATACAATAACCAAACAGCCCCAATTGGCTCACAACAATATAGAAGGTATTCCAATACAAATGAATAACAAACTAATACAAACTACAAGTCCAAATTCGGCCACCTTGAGCTCAACAATACTAGTTCTTATCCAATTTCCATTTCAATCCAACTTGGTAGCATAACATGATATCTAGTCGTAACCAATCATAACTACTATAATCTTCAAGTCAATTTCATGCGACAATTCTAATAACGATCAAATAGTATTCCAACTTAACATGACTTACTTTACATTTCGGATTTCCAAGGTTACAATCAATCCATAATCCTTACAAACTTCAACACATATACTTCATGCTAGCAACATGTAAAGATAACAACAATAAAAATAATCTTGTAACACTTCTAAGGGACAAGATTATACCTCAACGAATCTTAATCCAATTCCAAATCCGAAGTCGCTCCTTAGCAACTTAGAGCCTCGTCAAGACACTCCAATCCGCTAGTTGAGACCCTTAGAACCACACCAACAACTTTCCTTCAAACTTTCAATCCAAAACCTAGAAAGCCACTAGGTTTTCACTTTGCGACTAATACGAAAACTCTCTTTTTCCGGGATTTTTCTATTGAGATACACTTACTATAACCTCATGAACCTTGGTTTAAAGTGTGGGGCTTAATGGACATGAAACAAAAAATTCTCCTTCTTGTTGGACCCAAACCCGTGAGCTTCAAGCTCTAGTTCTTCAATTTTTGTGATATTGGCTAAGTGTTTAAGCTTGTCTACTACTACTAGTATTATATAGAGTAATGTAGGGTCAATATGCAAACAATTGGGTGGTTTGGATGATCTCTAATTAAATATCAAGACTTGTGGGACCTTTGACTTTGGTCAATTTTCTCAAGCTCACACTTGCAAGACTTGTTCATCCAAGACTTTATAGTAAATGACCATTATGGGCATGCCTATTTCGACCAAGGCATCACTAAGGGGGGGTGACACGTGTCGCCCTCCCATTCGTCACAACAAAACGTTTTCCGACAAAATTTCATAATTCCGATAAATTTTTCAAGTCTCTAATCTTAACACTTGTGAGTTCTTACGTACGTTCTTAAAACATGTCCTCAGTAAATACGGTGTAACATTCTTCCCCTTAGAAACATTCGCCCTCGAATGTTCTTTCGAGTACACCGATTAACGCGCGACATAGTCGCCTTATACTACACCCTTCTTACAACATATGCCACCCATGGCCACCTAACAATATTTATACTAAGATGTCAACTTTGGCACTCACGAAGCCAACTAGCCCATACTTATAATGACCTCAAAGTCTGTCATAATCCTCTTTACTAGGTCTACTAGGGTCTGACGACTGTATCATCACCGGGAAAACCTCATATCCCCGCTCAGCTACCACCCCACACATTCACGGGTGTAGTTACCTCGAAAGGTTCTTATGGATTCAGGCTCTATTCCTTTACACTAGGTTGTTATCATTCTTACTGGTCGCACTCTTCCCGTATGTCCAACTCATACTAGTATACATACATAACTTCCATACCAATTCTGGCCCCTAATCTTTGGAGTCACTCTATAAGAATATACGACCATTTCCGACTTCCACGACCTGGTTCCGGTGGAACGTGTCCACGAACCCGTAAAACAATTAACTAGCCTTGGGCCTTGCACCCTCGTGACTCGCCACGCAGAAACTACTACCAACCGATCCCACTCTATTCCAGCCATGGGAGACCCGTAATGTGTCCTCACCCCGACCCGCCGCACTTAACTCTTATTCTCGTCTATAATAAATCTTTCTACCCAGAAGACTTGTACATCTAAGGTCTCAATGGTCATGATATTCTTAGGCTCGCAATTTCCATGCTCCAAGCCTATCTTATCACCCCTCAGAACGGTACAAAACTTCTCGTAATACCATAACCATGTTGTCTCGATCACAACAACCACTGCTTACTCTATACAGACTTCATTCGTACAATTCTCTTAAGCTTACTACGCAGCTTAATCTATTAACATGACATTCCGTTAGGTTCCTTAACATGGCTTCTTAAGGGTTCACTACCCTATCAGACAGCTCATCCTTTCCCAATTATCTCAAAATAAAACACGAAACCTTGTCGAGAATTTATTAACTATTCCATACCTTCCCGGTATCTAGTTAGTCCTTACCAATCCTCGAAATCTAAAATCTTTCTAGGCAACACGCTGCCCGACTCGTACATAACTCCGTATAGATGTATATCACAATACCAACTATACTACAATCATTACCAACCTGGATACGCAATCCACATAGTCCTTCCTGGGTCACTGCTGCCTTTCTCGTAGCTGCAATCAACATAACTCGTTAGGGGGAGACGACCCTAACAACACAGCTCTATGACACGATCTCAGAGTGAGAAGAATGGAAACCAATCCTAAATGTCCTGCAGCCTCCTGATTATAGATGTGGTGCACAACACACCGATAATCAAGACTCGACTAGACACGATGCTCAGACACTTTCCGAGGACTAATCGCTTCGATACCACTTTTGTCACGACCCACCGGGCCGCGATCGTGCCCTAACCGGGCACCCTGCCTGTATACATCGAGAATAGCAATGGAACATACACAACATAAACACACGAGTAAGTAAAACGCTACAAAGCAGCCGATCAGCCGCTTCCATAATATAAACATAATCAAAAGTACATCTCGCTTCTACACCAACCACGATGTGAATACGCACTTAGAATAACAATCAACAATCAGTGGGACAGGCTCGCCATACCCACGAATATACATGAATGTACTACCTCGTGGAAATCGTACAAGAGATAAGCCTCCGAGCAAATGGAGCTTTTCTCAAAACTGAACCGAGATCCTAAGAGCAAGGATCACCAACCTAGGTACCTAAACTCGCGGCATTTAACGCAGCTCGGCGGGGCCGCAGACAAAACAGTACCGAATATGGAATGTAAATAACGTCTGAGAAACAAATCATAATCAGACAAAAGAATGACAAGGACAAGTATAAAAAGTACATACCAGATCCTGCCGTGTCATTACCATTTATGAACTTAATTTCACATCAATATCTTTTCCCATTTTCCATAAAGGTTATAGCCACATTCTTACGCACATGATTAGGAAAAAATCATTAAGTTCATTTCTATATAACGTACTTATCTTTCATAAGTATAATCCGGCCCTTTAAGGAGGGCACATTTACTACCCGGCCCAATCTGGGACGCGATCAAGTCACACAAATATCAAGCGTGTCCGTGGAATCCCCCATCGCCGATACCTATAAGTGTAAAATATAATCACGTGATGCGCGCCGTGGCATCCCACCTCACCGCTTGCATACATACACAACACATATATATATATCTCCTGCCCGTGGAATCCCACATCACTGCCGACAGTCAAGGGTATAATAATACACCAATAGGCATACATGAACACCAAGTCCCACCGGTGGTATAGCGTCTTGGGGGTCTACCCCTCACTTATACTCTTACCCTGGAGAAGGTGGTAAAGCGGTGGTATAGCATCTTGGGGTTTACCCTCACTTATACTCTTACCCGAGAAGGTGGTATAGCGTCTTGGGATTTACCCTCACTTATACTCTTACCCTATCTCGACCGATCACAAACAAAAAGCAAGTGGGTATAATGTCTTGGGGTTTACCCTCACTTATACTCTTACCCCGAGAAGGTGGTATAGCATCTTGGGGGTTTACCCCTCACTTATACTCTTACCCTATCTCAACCGGCCGTCAAAAAATAGAAGCACTACCATGTCTTCTATAAAAATCCAGGAATTTAAGCCAAGTACTACTAATAACGGAAGCATACCCGTGGAATCCCACATCACTGTCGGTACGTCCAAGTACTTTACAACAAGACAATGACCTCCAACCGAGAGTCGCGAACGTAATAAAACATAATACTTGCACTCAAAGGCTATCACCAGCACACATAGGCTAATTCTCAACTAACAAGCCAAAGTACTTATCAAGGCACACTTAGACTAATTCTCAATTAATCAAGCCAAAGTACTTATCAAGGCACAAATAGAATAATTCTCATTTAACAAGCCAAAGTACTTATCAAGGCACACTTAGACTAATTCTCAATTAATCAAGCCAAAGTACTTATCAAGGCACAAATAGAATAATTCTCATTTAACAAGCCAAAGTACTAATCAAGGCACACTTAGACTAATTCTCAATTAATCAAGCCAAAGTACTTATCAAGGCACAAATAGAATAATTCTCATTTAACAAGCCAAAGTACTAATCAAGGCACACTTAGACTAATTCTCAATTAATCAAGCCAAAGTACTTATCAAGGCACAAATAGAATAATTCTCATTTAACAAGCCAAAGTACTTATCAAGGCACACTTAGACTAATTCTCAATTAATCAAGCCAAAGTACTACGTACGTACATTCTTTTTAAGAGACTCCTTTTTGTGTAAAACCCCATGATACTAACACCCGTAGTATCCAGGCTTGTGTACATTTCACATAAGTCACGATACTTTTAGAAATACATTTCTCGGCTTCTAAAATCAAGTGACCCTTACTTAAAAGCTTTAAGCAAGTGATACCTTTAAATCACATTGCCCTTCCTTAATACAAGTTAATGCGTGATTACTTTATTAGAAAACCATTCTCTTAACTTTCCATAAAGCCGTTATAACCAACTTCCCATAAAGCCGTTATAACCCTTTTATGGTTTTAGACAAAACTCTTTTCTTTTATAACCAAGAGACTTCTACTTTTAAAACCCAAGATTGTATACTTTCAAATCAATTCTCTTAACTTTCAAAAATACAAATAGTCTCTTAACCTTTAGAACTCAAGTGACTCCTTTTATTATAAAACCTTAGACAATTGATGCCTTAAAATCAAGTTGCTTTTTACTAAAATCAAGTCATTTGTCTTTCCATAAAGCAAATATAACCAACTCCCATAAAGTCGTTACATTCACTTTATGCCTTAGCCACAAATATAATTTCCTATCCAAGGGACTTATACGTTTAAAACGAAACAAGTATCACATACTTTAAAACTCTTCAAGTCCCTTAACTTTAATAAAACTTAAGACATCCTTTATACTTTCAAAGAAGTGAGTAAATCTCCCAACTCACCCGACTTGGCTATTCACAAACTAGTAAAGGATATCAAGGTGTCAGACGTCTACCGTACTACATACGCAACTAGTCATGCTCAAAGATAGGAAAAGTTCTACATAGAGTAGATCACACAACTACCTCTTAACCTCTAAGAGTAACAGGAAACGTGAAATGATACCACAGGTATATTCCATACATAGAATCATGCCAAAGGAAGGAAGAGGTTCACATACCTCGCGATGATTATCGACAAGTAGCAAAATGCTCCAAAGTACTTCAATCTTGATAGCTACTCCATCCTTCAAGTAGGATACGCTATACTTAGTACTTCAACCTATAATGGTCACAATACGTCCATTAACCTCTTACTTCAAACGTAGAATATTCTAAGTGCTTAGTCGCTAAATTCTACGGAAAATCGACAAAGACCTCCTTTGTTTCTACTCACTTTGCCACCTTTTCAAGGCCGAATACAATAACCAAACAGCCCCAATTGGCTCACAACAATATGAAGGTATTCCAATACAAATGAATAACAAACTAATACAAACTACAAGTCCAAATTCGGCCACCTTGAGCTCAACAATACTAGTTCTTATCCAATTTCCATTTCAATCCAACTTGGTAGCATAACATGATATCTAGTCGTAACCAATCATAACTACTATAATCTTCAAGTCAATTTCATGCGACAATTCTAATAACGATCAAATAGTATTCCAACTTAACATGACTTACTTTACATTTCGGATTTCCAAGGTTACAATCAATCCATAATCCTTACAAACTTCAACACATATACTTCATGCTAGCAACATGTAAAGATAACAACAATAAAAATAATCTTGTAACACTTCTAAGGGACAAGATTATACCTCAACGAATCTTAATCCAATTCCAAACTGGTCGCCCTTAGCAACTTAGAGCCTCGTCAAGACACTCCAATCCGCTAGTTGAGACCCTTAGAACCACACCAACAACTTTCCTTCAAACTTTCAATCCAAAACCTAGAAAGCCACTAGGTTTTCACTTTGCGACTAATACGAAAACTCTCTTTTTCCGGGATTTTTCTATTGAGATACACTTACTATAACCTCATGAACCTTGGTTTAAAGTGTGGGGCTTAATGGACATGAAACAAAAATTTCTCCTTCTTGTTGGACCCAAACCCGTGAGCTTCAAGCTCTAGTTCTTCAATTTTTGTGATATTGGCTAAGTGTTTAAGCTTGTCTACTACTACTAGTATTATATAGAGTAATGTAGGGTCAAGATGCAAACAATTGGGTGGTTTGGATGATCTCTAATTAAATATCAAGACTTGTGGGACCTTTGACTTTGGTCAATTTTCTCAAGCTCACACTTGCAAGACTTGTTCATCCAAGACTTTATGGTAAATGACCATTATGGGCATGCCTATTTCGACCAAGGCATCACTAAGGGGGGGTGACACGTGTCGCCCTCCCATTCACACAACAAAACGCTTTCCGACAAAAATTTCATAATTAGATAAATTTTTCAAGTCTCTAATCTTAACACTCATGAGTTCTTACGCACGCTCTTAAACATGTCCTGTAAATACTGGTGTAACAAGCGATACCTCACCAAGAGTTGAGCAAAGGGCAGAGATAGAAAAAGAGAAGGTGGTTGAATCTCGCCCAGTAGTAGAGAAAACTCCAGAGAAGGAGTATACAGAGAAGATCCCATTCCCTCAGAGATTACAGCGGAAGGCAGTTGATAAACAATTCTCCAAATTTTTGGAGACATTCAGAAAGCTACATATCAACATATCATTTATAGAAGCATTGGAGCAGATGCCCTCCTATTTCAAATTCATGAAGGAGATTTTGGGGAAAAAGAAGAAACTTGCGGAGTATGAGATGGTAGCACTAACGGAGGAGTGTAGTGCTATTCTGCAGAAGAAGTTGCCCCCTAAACTAAAAGACCCAGGGAGCTTTACACTACCTTGCACAGTTGGCAGGGTGACATGCAACAGGGCTTTGTGCGATTTAGGGGCAAGTATAAATCTGATGCCTTTATCGGTATTTAAACGGTTGGATTTGGGTGAGGCAAAACCAACCACTGTGATCCTGCAACTAGCCGATAGGACAGTGGTTCATCCAAGAGGGAAGATTGAGGACGTGATTGTTAAAATAGGAAAATTCTTTTTTCCTGCGGACTTCCTCATTCTTGACATGGAAGAGGATGCAGACATCCCTATCATATTGGGGAGACCATTCCTAGCGACAGGAAGAGCCTTGATCGATGTAGAAAGAGGAGAGCTGACATTGAGGGTGGAGAAGGAAGAAATGGTGTTTAAAGTATTTAAACACATCATTGAGCCACCAACCATGACCAGGTGCTTTGCAATCAGCACCATCAAACCCCCCTGTGAGCCAGTACAAGTCAAACCAAGGGAGATGAGCCCACAAAATCAGGTATGGATTGCCGAACCTCCACAAAAGCATGTATGTGTTCCTGAACTTTCCCTTGACGATAATGCTAAGAGGAGAAGAATAAAAAGAAAATGAAAAATGTGGAGAAAATGGATTAGCTGTGGGGTTAATCCACCCCACACTTATTGAGATAAGGAACTTGCGTCCGGCTAAAAGACGTTAAAGACAGCGCTACTTGGGAGGCAACCCAAGGTATTTTGATTTATTTTCACTTTAAATATAGTAGTTTTTATTAAGAACGGTCTCACGGAGGTAGTGTCTGTGTGGTGATTGACAGGTATAAGTGATCGGTGTATTTTATATACACCTTTTGAGTCAGTTTTAGTTAGTCTTTTGTCCCATTTTACACATATAAGTGTCGTATTAGGATAGTTTTTCTTTCTTTTGAGTCAAAGTGGTTAAAATGGCCAAATGGCGGAAAAAGAGCAAAAAGAGGGCAAAAGAGGAGATGCCAGAGCTGGAAACAGAGAAAGTGGCGAACGAGGGAAAAATCAAGACCAGCGCCGCGGCGCCTCCTGCAGCTGTGCGCGCGCCACTATCCAGAGGTCGAAGACTCGGCCGCGCGCCTCGCATGCCAGCGCGGGCCGCGGCGCCTAAACATCCGAGGAGCTACAAACGATTCAGCGCCGCGGCGCCTCGCATGCCAGATATCGGCCGCGCGCCAAAACACCCGGCGATCAGACTTCCGGCGCGCACTGTCGGCGCCGCGGCGCCGACGCGGAAAAATTAGGTCTTTTGACGAAAATCTGGGCCAGGCCTGAAGGAAAAGAGGGAGGCGGTTTGCAGCCTATAAAAGGAGAACCCTAGGCAGTTTTTAAGGGTTCCCCTTCTTGCACAACTCAAGACTTTTGCTTGGAGATTGGATACCATTAGTTTAGTAATTTCTTTTCCTTTTCTTTACTTTATTTCAGTTTTTATGATGAACTTTGAATTAGTTCTTGTCATAGTTATGGCTAGGAACTAATTCTCTTATAGGGCTTTCCATGTTTAATTGCTAGAAACTTATGTTATAAATTAATGCATGCTTATGGTTATTTTTCTTATTGTGAGATCTATCCAATAATTGAGTTGAATTCTTGGTAATTAATTGACAACTAATTATCACTATATGATTTCTAATCAGATTCTGAAAATGGGGGATTGTGAATATGCTGTAAGTTGGGTAGACATTCTTGGATTGGGGATGAAAATACCTCAATTATTTATGTAGCGTTGATGAGAGGCTTAACAACCCTAATTTTGCGCATTGTGCGTGACGGTCAACTAGGTTTTTGTTCTTAATCCTCCTATAAAGTTATCTTTATCACCGAAAGGTAGGTAAGGTGCGATACTGGGGTTGAGTGTTTATATAACCCTAACGGGAGTATAAAACGATTTCGTAAACCTGCTTTCTCCTAAAGAAGAATACCATAAGTTAATGCATTAGTAAGTAGCATAAGCGGATAGTAAGGATACATGGAAGCTCTATTCTCATCACCACTGAAGTAAATCTTTATATTAAAATAGCTTGCATAATTCGTAGTTATAAACAACAAATCAATCATAAATTCACCAAATAGATACTAGAAAATAGATAGTTGGTAATTGAACCCTAATCCTTGTGGACGATATTCGGTCTTACTAAGACTATATTACTTGTCACGATAACGTGCACTTGCGTTTAAAGTGTGTGCATCTTACCGCGCATCAAGTTTTTGGCGCCGTTGCCGGGGATTAGGCATAGTTCAATATCAAATTGATCTATTTTTAATTTCTAATTTGGGTTTTGTGTATAGTTTTTTTTTCTTTTCGTTTTATGTATTTATTGTGTGAAAACAAGGGTGCCGTGATCCTTTGTTAGTTTTGATGTATCTCAGGGATCCTGAAGATATGGAGTACTACTGTCAATATGATCGAGCTCCAACCGTAGAGGAAGAGAGAGAGGAATTGCGAGAAGTCATACTCAGTCTCACTAAGTATCAAGCGCAGTTCATGGACGAAATGAGATTGGCCATAAAGAAGCTGGAACTGCAAATAGGAGAACTCGCAGTCATTTTTAACAGCGAACAACAATTTGAGGAGCCTGAACCAAACCCAACTATTGAGGAATCTGGTGAGATAGTTGGTGTAGAGAAGGAAAAGATTGCAGAGATCCAATTATTTACCTTCTTGGATTATGTGGAAATTCTTTTTCTTGCACCTATTACAGAAGAAACACCACTAGCTATCACGGTTGATTCCCAATTAGGAAGCCCATACCATCAAGGGTACCCCCTAGAGTTGAGAGATGTAGAGAAGTTCACGGATTCCTACATTATAGAAAGCATAAAAGACAAGCCTACTTGGGGGATAATTGTATGTTTAAGGTTCTTGGTTGAGCAAATAGTTATAGGGAAATTGAGACCTATAGCAATAAATCTGCGAATTGCAAGTAGTTCGCAAAAGGGTCCAATGAGCACTCGTACCGGTTAACTGCGTCCGGCTAAAAGACGTTAAAGACAGCGCTTGTTGGGAGGCAACCCAATGTTTTCAATTATGTTATTTTAATTTCTGTCTTTAGTTTATCTTATTTTGTCTAGAACAATCTCACGGTCTTGGGTTCTTGTGTTTGTGCTGTGATTGATAGGTGCAGGGAATAAATCAAGGCGAAAAATCAAGAAAAGCCGAATTTCGAAGCGGTAAGCACCACGCGCCAGTGAGCATGCGCTAAAAAGAATCGAACAGCGCAAAGTTTAAGCGTCGCGGCGCCAGAGTGGCCGCGCCAAAATCCCAGAAAATTGGCCAAGTTTAGCGCCATGCGCAGAAGTCCCGGGCGAGCGATGATTGGGCGCCGCGGCGCCAAAAGCAGGGCCGCGGCGCCGAAGCGGGAATCCAGAAACTTAAAAACGCCCAAAAATCAGATTTTCCCCAATTCCAAATTCAAAAACCTAACCTTCCCTCTCCAAAAACCCACGAAATTCCAGAAATTTGCCCACAAATCCTCCACAAATCCAACCCAACCACAACCTAAACTCTTAAATTCCCAAAAACCCTTAGCCATCTCAACCAACAAAGCTCCATTCCATAGCCTCAAACCACCAATTGAAACAAGAACAAGCTTGAAGCTTCTCATAAAAAGGTAATCTTTTTCTGTTCTTGAATCCTTTACTAAAGTCACAGGAGGTAGTAGTTTGAAGGAGTATTGTAGTTGAAGTAGTTTGGGTACTGAAAAGTTGATTGTGAAGTTTGGAGAAGAGAGTAGAAAAAGAGTGTGGGTATTGAGTAGAAAAGTTGAAGTTTGGGGGTATTGTGTTCGCTGCTAGTTGTAGATTGTGTAGGAAACATTTGTGCCACTAAATTGAAAAGCTCCATAAAACTATTTTAAACCATGGCCACCAGGAAGAGAAGAGGCTCCACATCCACCCCAACCCCACAATACGATGAAAATAGGTTTGTGAGCTACCAAGCCTACCAAAGATACAAAAAGCTTGATACCAGACCCTTAATACCAGAAAGGGGAATGGACTACCAGAGGGAGTCATATGGGGAAGAAGATGTTTATGAGCCCATTCGGGCGATGATTGAGTTAAGGGATTGGAGGAAATTTGTAAATCCGGAGAAGATAGCACCAGTAAACACAACAATGGTGCGTGAATTTTATGCCAATTTTCCGGAGAATGTGGAAAGGGGATGCTTTGTAAGGGGACGTTATGTGCCTATAACAGCAGAGGATATAAATATACAATTGAAAACAGTTGATGTTGAAGAAAGAAGTGATTGGAATCACTTTAGAACATGGTCTAGAAGCATTGACCACATCGACTGGAATGCCGTTGCAGACACCGTGAGCTACCATGGGGCTGTTTTTGATATTGGAAGAAATGGGTCAAGAGCACTGAACAGGTGTCAATTCAACAAAGTAGCCAAAGGTTGACTATATTTCGTCAGCGCCCGCATGATTCCATCCACGCACTTCACCAGAGTGCCAGAGGATAGGATTAAACTGATATATGGAATTATGAGGGGGTTGACGATTGATGTGGGGAAAGAAATAGTGCAGAGCATTGAGGAAATCAGCAGGTTGGTAACAACAGGCGGATTGGGACATGGCTCAGTTATCACCAAGCTATGTCACATGAGTGCGGTTCCAAAACTACCCACCGACACTCATGAAAGAAACCAACTGCCCGTGTCCTATGGGATAGTGCACTCTTTCCTGCACTCCAAGCCCCCAAAGCGTGACGGAGAGTACAACCAAGAATAAAGAATAAAGCAGCAGAGGCCGCCATGGACGAAGATGAGCCTGAAATAGGGGCTCAATATGAGGCAGGACCTAGCCACAGGCCAACCACAGGAGCAGAACCTCCAACACCCACAATGGAGCAATTGTATCAGAATCAGATAAGGATGATGCAGACCTTGGACACAGTAGTACAAGGACAGCAAGAAACAAGGCAACAAATCAACGAGTTGAGTTCCTTGTTCAACCAATGGTCGATGCATTATCCACCGCCACCACCACCATTTTAACCAAAGTTTGTAAGTGTCTATTTCTTTTACTGTCTTTGAGTCTACACATATTGGGGACAATGTGTGATTTAAGTTTGGGGGTGTTTTCTTTATATGTCATGTTATGTTTTACTTAAGTCTTTTTGATTGTTTTTATGTTTATTTTGAGTCACCAAAATTTTTTCTTTTTGAGTCATAATTGTCTGTCAAAGATCATAATTGCTGTAGTTGCTAGAAACACCTAGTGAAGTAAGGTGAAATAATGTAACGGAATTGAAGCAACTATCTAAACACTTAGGTTAGATATGCCAAAAACTCATAGAATCTGTCTATTTGGAGTTTCTTGCTTGAATTACGCATACTAAATGATAAATGCTTATGTGTTATGATTGCTTGCTATTTGAGGCGAAATAGTTAGGATATGCATGTTAGGGAGATGACTCAGGCATTTCTTTGATAGCCAATTCTTACCATTCTTTTCTATCCCGTACTTTAAAAATATCCCTAGTCAGCCCCATTGAGCCTAAATTTGAAACTTCTTCTTTGACACCCTATATTCCCACAAATTGTACCATAAGTGAAAATATGAAATAGTGGAATACATTGTGTTAAAAAAAAAAAGACAAAAAGAGTGAATAAGTCTGTTGCACCCCAATACAAAAGTAATAAGAAATAGGCAAAAGCCTAAGTTTGGGGGTGCTTGTCATTATTATATACTTCACTCTCCCAAAACAAAAGAGGGGAAAGATAGAATCGAAATGAAGAAAAGAACAAAAAGAAAAAGGGAAATACTGAAAAGATGAAGAGCTTATGGTACACGAAATGAGCCTAAATTGCCTATTTTTTCCTACCTATACCTAAGCCTACATTACAACCCTTAAAAGTCCTGAAGATCTCTTTTGTGCATATCCAGAATTAGTGGAGAATAGCAAGTAAGCATGCCATAGGATTTTTGAATTTATATGCATGATCTAGTATATTGACTTCCATTAAAGCATGATGAATAGGAGTTTGCGAAATATCTAGCTTAATGTGCTGAAATGTCATGCTATATGTTCTTGCATATTATTTTGCTAACCTTCATGTTTTTCTAGTTAACACTAATGCAGCAAAAGTAATCAATGGCAGTGAGTCTTTTATTTTCGTTTCTTTGAGTCTTTTATTTTATTTCTTTCTATCTTTGCTCAAGGGCGAACAAAGGTTAAGTTTGGGGGTATTTGATCGGTGTATTTTATATACACCTTTTGAGTCAGTTTTAGTTAGTCTTTTGTCCCATTTTGCACATATAAGTGTCGTATTAGGATAGTTTTTCTTTCTTTTGAGTCAAAGTGGTTAAAATGGCCAAATGACGAAAAAAAAGCAAAAAGAGGGCAAAAGAGGAGATGCCAGAGCTGGAAACAGAGAAAGTGGCGAACGAGGGAAAAATCAAGACCAGGCGCGCCTCGCACTGCAAAGCAGCGCGGCGCCTCGACAAGAAAAGCGCGGCGCCTAAACATCCGAGGAGCTACAGAAGATACAGAGGCCGCGCGCTCGCATGCCAGATATCGTGGTCGCGCGCCAAAACACCCGGATCGCAGACTCGCGCCGCGCACTGCTCAGGCGCGCGCCGACGCGGAAAAATTAGGTCTTTTTGACGAAAATCTGGGCCAGGCCTGAAGGAAAAGAGGGAGGCGGTTTGCAGCCTATAAAAGGAGAACCCTAGGCAGTTTTTAAGGGTTCCCCTTCTTGCACAACTCAAGACTTTTGCTTGGAGATTGGATACCATTAGTTTAGTAATTTCTTTTCCTTTTCTTTACTTTATTTCAGTTTTTATGATGAACTTTGAATTAGTTCTTGTCATATTTATGGCTAGGAACTAATTCTCTTATAGGGCTTTCCATGTTGAATTGCTAGAAACTTATGTTATAAATTAATGCATGCTTATGGTTATTTTTCTTATTGTGAGATCTATCCAATAATTGAGTTGAATTCTTGGTAATTAATTGACAACTAATTATCACTATATGATTTCTAATCAGATTCTGAAAAGGGGGGATTGTGAATATGCTGTAAGTTGGGTAGACATTCTTGGATTGGGGATGAAAATACCTCAATTATTTATGTAGCGTTGATGAGAGGCTTAACAACCCTAATTTTGCGCATTGTGCGTGACGGTTAACTAGGTTTTTGTTCTTAATCCTCCTATAAAGTTATCCTTATCACCGAAAGGTAGGTAAGGTGCGATACTGGGGTTGAGTGTTTATATAACCCTAACGGGAGTATAAAACGATTTCGTAAACCTGCTTTCTCCTAAAGAAGAATACCATAATTTAATGCATTAGTAAGTAGTATAAGCGGATAGTAAGGATACATAGAAGCTCTATTCTCATCACCACTGAAGTAAATCTTTATATTAAAATAGCTTGCATAATTCGTAGTTATAAACAACAAATCAATCATAAATTCACCAAATAGATACTAGAAAATAGATAGTTGGTAATTGAACCCTAATCCTTGTGGACGATATTCGGTCTTACTAAGACTATATTACTTGTCACGATAACGTGCACTTGCGTTTAAAGTGTGTGCATCTTACCGCGCATCAATAGGACAATAAATTGAAGGGCGAAAATCAAGAAATGCCGTGATTTTCGTAAAACGGGTAGCCATGCGCGCCAGAGGGCCGCAGCTAAAAGAGCAGAAAGGCGCTGAAGTTTAAGCGCCGCGACGCCCAGGAGCAGGGCCGCGGTGCCAAAAATCCAGAAAAATTGCCAAGTCTAGCCGCGCGCCTGCAATGGCCGACGCAGAAATTCCCGAAGCGTAACATCACTGCGCGCTAAATGCAGGGCGTGGCCAAACGGAAATCCAGAACATAAAAAACACCCAAAAATCTGATTTTCCCCAAATTCAAGCCAAACCTAACCTTCCTTCTCCACAAAAACCCACGAAAATTCAAACCCCACCCACAATTCTTCCACAAATCAAATCCTACCACAACCAAAACTCTTAAAATCCCTAAACCCTTAGCCATCTCAACCAACAAAAACCTCATCCCATTGCCTCAAATCACCATTAGAAGCAAGAACACCTTGAAGAACACCATAAAAAGGTAATCTTTTTCTGTTCTTGAGAGCTTTACTGTAGTCAAAGGAGGTAGTAGTTTGGAGGAGTATTATAGTGTTGAAGTCGTTGGGGTGTTGAAAAATTGGTTGTGAAATTTAGGGGAGGAGTACACAAAGAGGGTGTGGGTATTGTGTAGTACAGGAATTGAAGTTTGGGGGTGTTAGTATTGTAGCTGCTAATTGTTGATTGTGTTGGAAAACATTGGTGATACTAAGTTTGTAAGCTGCAAAAAGTGATTTAACCATGTCTGCCAGAAAGAGAAGAGCCTCCACATCCACCTCAGCCCCGCAATACGATGATACTAGGTTCGTCAGCCACGAAGCTTATACAAGATACAAAAAGATTAGTACTAGGCCCTTAATCCCTGAAAGGGGAATGGACTACCAGAGGGATTCGTTTGGGGAGGAGGATGTCTATGAGCCCATTCGGGCAATGATTGAGATGATGGGGTGGAAGAGATTTGTAAACCCGGAGAGGATAGCACCAATGAACACAGCAATGGTGCGTGAATTCTATGCTAACTTTCCGGAGAGGGTGGACAACAAATGCTTTGTGAGGGGAAGATATATGTCTGTGACGGCAGCATCGATAAATATGTCTCTAAAAACAGTTGAAGGAGGAGATGGTGATTGGAACTATTTTAAAACATGGTCTAGGAGCACCAACAACATCAACTGGAATGCCGTCGCAGACACAGTGAGCTACCCTGGGGATGCATTTGATATTGCCAGAAATGGGTCAAGAGGACTGAGCATGTGTCAGTTCAACAAAACAGCCAAGGGTTGGTTGTATTTCGTCAGTGCCCGCATGATTTCATCCACGCACTTCACCAGAGTGCCAGAAGATAGGATCAAACTGATATATGGAATTATGAGGGGGATGACGATTGATGTGGGGAAAGAGATAGTGCAAAGCATTGAAGAAATCAGCAGGTTTATGCCACATGAATGGAGTCCCAGTCCTACCCACTGACACTAATGAGAGAAACCAACTGCCTGTGACATATGGGATAGTGCACTTTTTCCCAGACTCAAGCCCCCCAGCAGCAAGAAGAAGAGCACCAGCACCACCAGCAGCAGCAGCAAAGGCCGCCATAAACGAAGATGAGCCTGAAATAGAGGCTCAATATACGGCAGGGCCTAGCCACCAGCCAACCACAGATTCAGAACCTTCAGTGCCCATGATGGAGCAGTTACTCCAGAATCAGATGAGGATGATGCAGAGTTTGGACACGGTGATACAAGGACAACAAGAAACGAGGCAGCAAATCAACGAGATGAGTTCCTTGTTCAAACAGTGGTCCATGCACTATCCAATGCCACCGCCACCACCACCATTTTAGCCAAGTCTGTAAGTGTCTTGTTTTCTTTTATTGTCTTTGAGTCTACACACATTGGGGATAATGTGTGATTTAAGTTTGGGGGGTGTTTTATTTGTGTCTTATTGTTGTTATAGTATGTTTGAGTTTTTTTGATTGTTTTGTGTATATTTTGAGTCACAATTTTTTTTCTTTTGAGTCATAATTGTCTGTCAAAAGATCATGTATACTGTAGTTACTAGAAACACCTAGTGAAGTAAAGGTGGAATAATGTAACGGAATTAAAAGCAACTATCTAAACACTTAGGTTAGATATGCCAAAAACTCACAAAAATCTGTCTATTTGGAGTTTCTTGCTTGAATTGTGCAAGCTAAATGATGAAAACCGATGTGTTATGATTGCTTGCTATTTGAGGCGAAATAGTTAGGATATGCATGTTTAGGGAGATGACTCAGGCGTTTCTTTGATAGCCAATTCTTACCACTCTTTTCTATCCCTGACATTAAAAATATCCCTAGTCAACCCCATTGAGCCTAAAAATTGAACTTTTTCTTTGACACCCTATATTCCCATACTTGTGCCATAAGTAAACAGGTGAAATAGTTGGAATAAATTGTGTTAAAAAAAAGAGACAAAAGAGTGAACAAAAGTGATGCACCCCAATAAAAAAGTAATAAGAACTAGGCAAAAGCCTAAGTTTGGGGGTGCCTGTTATTATGATACACTTCACTCTCCCAAAACAAAAGAGGGGAAAGATAGATTTGAAGTGAAGAAAAGAATCAAAAGAAAAGGGAAACACTGAAAAGCTAAAGAGCTTATGGTACACACAAATGAGCCTAAATGCCTATTTTTACCTACCTATATCTAAGCCTACATTACAACCCTTAAAAGTCCTGAAGATCTCTTTTATGCATATCCAGGATTAGTGGATAATAGCAAGTAAACATGCCATAGGATTTTTTTTCTATTTTACAAGCATGATTCAGTATGTTGACTTCCATTAAGCATGATAAAAATGAGTTTGCGAAATATCTAGCTTAATGTGTTTAGTATGCTAAAATTTCATGTTATATGTTCCTGCATATTATTCTGCTAACCTTCATGTTTTTCTAGATAACACCAATGCAGCAAAAGTGATCAATGTCATTGAGTCTATTTATTTTTCCTCTTTCTTGAGTCCTTTATTTCTTTCTTTTTATCTTTGCTCGAGGGCGAGCAAATGTTAAGTTTGGGGGTATTTGATCGGTATATTTTATATACACTTTTTGAGTCATTTTTAGTTAGTCTTTTGTCCCCTTTTGTACAAATAAGTGTCGTATTAGGATAGATTTTCTTTCTTTTGAGTCAAAGTGGTTAAAATGGCCAAATGGCGGAAAAGGAGCTAAAAGAGGGCAAAAGTGGAGGTTCCAGAGCTTAAAAGCAGAGAAAGTGGCGAACGAGGCAGAAACACGAGCTGCGCACGCGCCTCCCGCCAACAGTGCGGGGCCGCGCGCCCAATATCCGTAAGACCGCAGTTGCAGGCCGCGCGCCTCGCATGCCAGAGAATAGGGCCGCGGCGCCAAATCATCCGAAGTATCGCAGGACTTCCGGCGCCGCGGCGCCGATAGCAGGGTCGCGGCGCCGACGCGGGAAAATCAGGTTTAATGACGATTTTCTGGGCCAGGCCTGAAGGGAGAAGTTAGAGGCGGTTTTGAGCCTATAAAAGGAGAACCCTAGGCAGTTCTAAAGGGTTCCCTTTCTTGCACAACACAAGGATTCTTGGATTGAAGATTGGAGACCTTAACTTAGTAATTTTCTTTTCTTTTCTTTCCTTTATTTCAGTTTTTCTTATGAACCTTGAATTAATTCTTGTCATGTCAATGGCTAGGAACTAATTCCTTTATAGGGTTTTCCATGTTAAATCACTAGAAACTTATGTTATGAATTGATGCATGTTTATGATTATTCTTCTTCTTGTTGAGATTTATCCAATAATTGCTTTGAATGCTTGGTAATTAATTGATCACTAATTATCATTATTTATATGATTTCTAGTCAAACTTCGAAAGGAGGAGGTTGTGAATATGTTGTAAGTTGGGTAGACATATTTTGGATTGGGGGATGAAAATACCTCAATTACTTATGTAGCGTTAATGAGAGGCTTAAAACACCTAATTTTACGCATGGCGCGTGACGGTTAACTAGGTTTTTGGTCTTAATCCTCCTATAGAGTTATCCTTATCACCGAAAGGTAGAAAGGAGCAATACTGGGGTTGAGTGTTTATATAGCCTTAACGGGAGTATAAAACGATTTAGTAAATCTGCTAGCTCCAAGAGAAGAAGAACCATAATTCATTGCATTAATAAGTAACATAAGCGGATAGTTGAGGAGACGTGGAAGCCCTATTTCCATCATTACTGAAGTAAACACATTAGTTAAATTAGTATTTATAATTGTTAGTTATAAACAACAAAATCAAATATCGGTTACCAAATAGATACCAAAAGATAGATAATTGGTAATTGAACACTAATCCTTGTGGACGATATTCGGTCTTACCAAGACTATATTACTTGTCACGATAACGTGCACTTGCGTTAAAGTGTGTGCATCTTTTCGCGCATCAGTAAGAGTATAATATAGTGCTTCAAGTTGAGTATTTCGGGCGTGTCCATACCAAATTCACATGCTTAGGCAATCATATGTTAATGAAAATTTATAGTAGGAAAAATTACATGTAACTGTAACTCAAGAAAAAAAATGATTATGGGTGTCATTGTCCTATGACCAGAAATTTTTGACTGGCATAACCGACAACTATGTTCCGAATACATGATATGCATAATTCAACATATTAAAATTAATAAACATATATTTGTTGTGTTGAATCGTTGATTAAGGGAAGGGTTCGCCTACCAAGGTGGGTAAAGGGTATGTGCTCGAACGACTTAGTAATTTGGATCGTGACAATTTCTTTTTCATTTGGCATTTTACTTCATACTTATCTTAACTCTTTAGGTTCTAACACGCATTCGGTGCATTCAAATTGCTAATCAATTAGTAGTGTCAACCTAATTAAGAAAACCAAATTGTAGCTCTACTGGCCGGACCACATGAGTCTACTGTACGCAACATTATCTCACATTTGTGAAGAGGTTGTTTTCATGAATAGTACTCTTAGTATATATTTTGAAAATCAAATTCTAGTTGTAAAATATTAAATGGATTTGGTTATTGATCCTTACTATGATTTGGTTAATATGAAACCAATTGTACACTACTTATTGTGTTTGAGTCCATATATATTCATCTAATTTATATTCGATCTTTTGATCATCTTCTCGTTCTTCAAGTGGCCCAACTATTGTTTGTTCTCTTTTATTTTTACTGATTTAGTGTAGGTAATTTTATAATTTATTCGATTATTATTTTGTGATGATTCATTTATGTGTTATTTTTAGCTGATAAATATTGTTTTCAATTAATGTTACATTTCTGTCTCCTTTTTTTATATGAATTTAGGACCTGAAACTTATTTTTTATGACTATTCTTATAAATGAGCTCATATTGATGTTTATGACTATATCACATCGTAACAGAGATATATTAATTACTCATGTAAATTCAAATTAAAACATAGATTTTCGTAAAAAAATGATCGGAAAATTTTGAACAATCTCGAGACACAGATTTGCACGTCAAACAACCTCAAAATCATATGTTTCATGCTAGTCAAGTTTATATATCAATCACACATAATCAAGTTTATTTTCATTCTAATTTATAAGAATCTGGTTACATCAATCACACAAAATCATAGATCTCTAATTTGACTATTCTTATAAATGAGCTCATATTGATGTTTATGACTATATCACAGCGTAATAGAGATATATTAATTACCCATGTAAATTCAAATTAAAACATAGATTTCCGTAAAAAAATGATCGGAAAACTTCGAACAATCTCGAGATACTAATTTGCACGTCAAACAACCTCAAAATTATCTGTTTCATGCTAATCAAGTTTATATATCAATCACACATAATCAAGTTTATTTTCATTCTAATTTATAAAAATCTTGTTACATCAATCATACAAAGTCATAGATCTTCAATTTGACTATTCTTATAAATGAGCTCATATTGATGTTTATTGTTAGAATATTCTAGAATTAATACCATTAATATAGTAATATTGTGTATTATCTTATATTAATGTAGTATCCTATATTATATGGTAAGTAGTTTAATATATTTAGGATTATTCTAGGCAAGACTTATTTTCCTAGTTAGTGTAAAGATGTATATATTCTTACCTAATGCAATAAAGTTATTTGAGGAAAATATGCTATCATGGTATCAGAGCTACTTACCATATAATATGGGATACTACATTAATATAAGATAATACACAATATTACTATATTAATGGTATTAATTCTAGAATATTCTAGAATATTCTAACATTTATGACTATATCACTGCGTAACAGAGATATATTAATTACTCATGTAAATTCAAATTAAAACATAGATTTCCGTAAAAAAAAAATGATCGGAAAACTTCGAACAATCTCGAGACACTGATTTACACGTCAAACAACCTCAAAATCACCTGTTTCATGCTAATCAAGTTTATATATCAATCACACATAATCAAGTTTATTTTCATTCTAATGTATAAGAATCTGGTTACATCAATCACACAAAATCATAGATCTTCAATTTGAATATTCTTATAAATGAGCTCATATTGATGTTTATGACTACATCACTGTGTAAATGAGATATATTAATTACTCATGTAAATTCAAATTAAAACATAGATTTTCGTAAAAAATGATCGGAAAACTTCGAACAATCTCGAGACACTGATTTGCACGTCAAACAACCTCAAAATCATCTGTTTCATGGTAATCAAGTTTATATATCAATCACACATAATCAAGTTTATTTTAATACTAATGTATAAGAATCTGGTTACATCAATCACACAAAATCATAGATCTTCAATTTGAATATTCTTATAAATGATCTCATATTGATGTTTATGACTATATCACTGCGTAACAGAGATATATTAATTACTCATGTAAATTCAAATTAAAACATAGATTTTCGTAAAAAATGATCGGAAAACTTCGAACAATCTCGAGACACTGATTTGCACGTCAAACAACCTCAAAATCATATGTTTCATGCTAATCAAGTTTATATATCAATCACACATAATCAAATTTATTTTCGTTCTAATTTATAATAATCTGGTTACATCAATCACACAAAATCATAGATCTTCAATTTGAATATTCTTATAAATGAGTTCATATTGATGTTTATGACGATATCACTGCGTAACAGAGATATATTAATTACTCATGTAAATTTCAAATTAAAACATAAATTTTCGTAAAAAATGATCGGAAAACTTCGAACACTCTCGAGACACTGATTTGCACGTCAAACAACCTCAAAATCATCTGTTTCATGCTAATCAAGTTTATATATCAATCACACATAATCAAGTTTATTTTCATTCTAATTTATAAGAATTTGGTTACATCAATCAAACAAATTAATAGATTTTCAATTTGACTATTCTTATAAATGAGCTCATATTGATGTTTATGACTATATCACTGCGTAACAGAGATATATTAATTACTCATGTAAATGCAAATTAAAACATAGATTTTCGTAAAAAAATGATCGGAAAACTTCGAACAATCTCGAGACACTGATTTGCACGTCAAACAACCTCAAAATCATATGTTTCATGCTAATCAAGTTTATATATCAATCACACATAATCAAGTTTATTTTCATTCTAATTTATAAAAATCTGGTTACATCAATCACACAAAATCATAGATCTTCAATTTGACTATTCTTACAAATGAGCTCATATTGATGTTTATGACTATATCATCACAGAATGTAGATATATTAATTACTCATGTAAATTCAAATTAAAACATAGATTTCCGTAAAAAAACAATTTGACTATTATTATAAATGAGCTCATTATGATGTTTATGACTATATCACTGCCTAATTTTCTTTGAAATTGATTTTTCTTATTATAGTTTATCTTTTAATAATAACATTCTACTTAGGATAACCGTGTTCGTTACTATATTAGTAAATCATGAGTTTAGAGTTTGATAAAGTTTCTATAACAACCAAATAAGACTTAAACATCAATCTCCTATAGTTGTATAACTGTTGATCACTATAGCATTTAAAAAATTACTCGTAAAAGAGGTGTCATCGTAAGCTGTGAAATATAACAGCCAAGCCGAGTCAATGTCAAGCATAATCCAACTTTGTTACAGTATAATGGTTACACCCCGAAATTTCAGGATATGTTTATAAGAACGTACGTAAGAACTCAAAGTTTAAGGTTTGAGACGAGTAAAAATTTATCGGAATTTTGGAATTTATCGGATAACGAAATATTGCGACGAGCGGGAGGGCGACACGTGTCACCCCCCCTTAAAGGTCTTGGACGAAAATGTGATGGAGAAAATGGTCATTTGACCATAATTTAAATGACCAAGTCTTGCTAGTCTTGAAGCTTGACAAAGTTGACTAAGTCAAAGGCCACCTAGACTTGATCCATGTGAAACCCATCTAGGCCAACCATTTGTGTGGATCTTAACCCTCCATGTCCCTTTATTAAACTACTAGTAGCAAGAGAGAGCCAACACTTAGCCATTTTTTTCACAAAAATCTTGAAGAGCTCAAGTAGTGCTCTCGGCTTTGAGGGTTCAAAGAAGAAAAAAAATTTCAATTGTTGTCCAATAATTCCCCCACTTTAAACCAAGGTACCTAAGGGTATTGTAAGTGTTCCTCAATAGAAAAATCTCGAAAAAAGATAGTTTTCGGGTTAGTCGCAAGGCGAAAACCTAAGGGGTTATTCAACTTTGAAGTTGGAATTTGAAGATGAGTTATTCTTAAGCTTCTAAGGGTTGCTTGGAGTGGATTGGAATGTCGAAAGGAGGAGCTAAAGTGCTAAGGATCGACTTGTAGTCTTGGATCATATTTGGGCTAAAATGAGGTATAATCTTCGTCTTACTTTTGTAATTGAAGATTCAATGTTATTATAAGTTATAAATGATCATGTGATATGTGTTATGAAGTTTGATAAGTGTTATGGAATTTTAAGAGCTCAAAACCGAAAAGGCATGTTTAGCCCTTTGAAATTGAAATACAATTTTAGTCGTTATGTAGAATCGTCGCATGTTTACCTACTTGAGGATTGTAGTAGTTGTAATCTATTGCGGCTTGATTTCATGTTATACTAAACCACTTGGATTGAAAAAGGATTGGAAACGAATTGTATTGTTGCCCCTATGTTTAGCCGAATGGACATTGTGGTTTAGACTAGTTTGTTATTCATTTGAATTAGACTACCTTCTATATTGTGGTGAGCCAATTGGGGCTGTATGGTTATTTATTTGTATTGGACTACCTTATAGATTGTGGTGAGCCAATTGGGGCTGTTTGGTTATTGTATTCGGCCTTGAAAAAGGTGGCAAAGTTAGTAAAAACAAAGGAGGTGCTGTCCGATTTTCCGTAGAATTTAGAGACTTAACACTTAGAATATTCTACGTGTGAAATAAGAGGTTAATGGACGTATGGTGACCATTATAGGTTGAAGTACTAAGTATAGTGTATCCTACTTGAAGAATGGAATAGCTCAAGGTTGAAGTACTTTGGAGCATTTTGCTACTTGTCGACAATCGTCGCGAGGTATGTGAACCTCTTCCTTCCTTTGGCATGATTCTATGTATGGAATATACCTGTGGTATCATTTCATGTTTCCTGTTACTCTTAGAAGTTAAGAGGTAGTTGTGTGATCTACTCTATGTAGAATTTTTCCTATCTTTGAGCATGACTAGTTGCACGTATGTAGTACGGTAGACGTACAACACCTTGATATCCTTTACTAGTTTGTGAATAGCCAAGTCGGGTGAGTTGGGAGATTAACTCACTTCTTTGAAAATATAAAGGATGTCTTAAGTTTTATTAAAGTTAAGGGACTTGAAGAGTTTTAAAGTATGTGATACTTGTTCCGTTTTAAACATATAAGTCCCTTGGATAGGAAATTGTTTTGGCTAAGGTATAAAGTGAATATAACGGCTTTATGGGAAGTTAGTTATATTTGCTTTATGGAAAGATAAATGACTTGATTTTAGTGAAAAGGCAACTTGTTTTTAAGGCATTAATTGCCTAAGGTTTTATAATAAAAGGAGTCACTTGTTTTCTAAAGGTTAAGAGACTAATTGTATTTTTGAAAGTTATGAGAATTGATTGGAAAGTATTTAATACTTGGTTTCAAAAAGTAGAAGTCTCTTGGTTATAAAAGGAACGTGTTAGTCTAAACCATAAAGGGTTATAACGGCTTTATGGGAAGTTGGTTATAACGGCTTTATGGAAGGTTAAGAGAATGGTTTTCTAATAAAGAAATCAAAGAAATAACTTGTATTAAGAAAGGGCAAATTGTTTTAAAGGTACCAATTGCTTAGGGTTTTAATAAAGAAGTCACTTGATTTAGAAGTTCGGTAATTGTATTTCTAAAAGGTATTGTGACTTCTCTTGAAAGGTGGATAGGACTTGATAATACTTTTTAGTATCGGGAAGTTTTATTTGGAAAGGAGTCTTTTGAAAAGAATGTACGTACGTAGTACTTTGGCCTATTTAATTGAGGATAATTCTATTTGTGCCTTGATTAGTACTTTGGCTTGATTAATTGAGAATTAGTCTAAGTATGCCTTGATAAGTATTTTGGCTTGTTAAATGAGAATTATTCTATTTGTGCCTTGATTAGTACTTTGGCTTGATTAATTGAGAATTAGTCTAAGTATGCCTTGATAAGTACTTTGGCTTGTTAAATGAGAATTATTCTATTTGTGCCTTGATTAGTACTTTGGCTTGAGTAATTGAGAATTAGCCTATGTGTGCTGGTGATAGCCTTTGAGTGCAAAGTATTATGTTTTATTACGTTGCCGCGACTCTCGGTTGGAGGGCCGGCTGTCTTGTTGTAAGTACTTGGACATACCGACAGTGATGTGGGATTCCACGGGTATGCTTCCGTTAATTGTAGTACTTGGGTTAAATTCCCGGATTTTTATAGAAGACATGGTAGTGCTTCTGTTTTGTATAATGGTCGGTTGAAATAGGGTAAGAGTATAAATGAGGGGCAAGCCCCAAGACGTTGTACCACCTTCTCCAGGGTAAGAGTATAAGTGAGGGGTAAACCCCCAAGACGCTGTACCACCTGCTTTATGTGTTGATTGTCGGACGGTTGAGATAGGGTAAGAGTATAAATGAGGGGCAAGCCCCAAGACGTTATACCACCTTCTCCAGGGTAAGAGTATAAGTGAGGGGTAGACCCCCAAGATGCTATACCACCTGCTTTACCACCTCCTCCAGGGTAAGAGTATAAATGAGGGGCAAGCCCCAAGACGCTATACCACCTGTTTTGATTGGTATTATGGGCGTGAGACCCATGGTTATGTTTTACACTTATAGCTGTCGACAGTGATGTGGGATTCCACGGGCAGGAGATATATGTATGTATTGTGTATGTACGCCCGGCGGTGAGGTGGGATGCCACGCGCGTCACATGGTTATATTTTACACTTATAGGCTGTGATGATGTGGGATTCCACGGACACGCTTGATATTAGTGTGACTTGATCGCGTCTAGATTGGGTCGTAGTAAATGTGCCCTCCTTTAAGGGCGGATTATGCTTATGAAAGATAAGTAGGTTATATAGAAATGAACTTAATGATTTTTCCTAATCACGTATGCGTAAGAATGTGGCTATAACCTTTATTGAAAATGGGAAAAGATATTGATGTGAAATTAAGTTCATAAGTGGTAATGACACTAGGATCTCGTATGTACTTTTATACTTGTCCTTGTCATTCTTTTGTACGCTTATGATCTGCTTATCAGACGTTATTTCGCTCCATATTCGTACTGTTATCGACTTTCTCGGGCCGTTCATGCCCGCAGTTTTAGGTACCAGTGGTGATCCTTGCTCTTAGGATCTCGGTTCGATCTTTGAGAAAGCTCCATTTGCTTGAGGCTTAGCTCTTGGTACGTTTTCCCGAGGTAGTAGATTCATGTATATTCAGGGGTATGGCGGGGCCCTGTCCCGCCACAGTCGTTATGTTAAAACACTTAGAGGTCTGTAGTCACATATGTGGTTGGGCTTTAAGAACTGAGTTGTAAAGTTGTAGTTTTGACTTTGTTTATATTATGGAAGGCGGCCCTATCGGCTAGCCTGTGTTGTTATATTGTTTACACCTGGGTGTATGAGGTGTATGTTCCACTGCTATTCTCTGATGTATACCAACAGGTGCCCGTGTAGGCACCGCCGCGCCCGGGTCGGTCGTGACAAAAGTGGTATCGAGCGCTTAGTCCTCTGGAAAGTGTCTACGCATCGTGTCTAGTGTAGTCTTGATTATCGGTGTGTTGTGCACCACATCTATAATCGTGAGGCTGCAGGACATTTAGGATTGGTTTCCATTCTTCTCACTCGAGATCGTGCGATGAGTCGTGTTGTTAGGGTCGTCTCTCCCTAACGAGTTATGTTGATTGCAGCTACGAGAAAGGCAGCAGTGACCCAGGAAGGACTAAGTGGATTACGTATCCAGGTTGGTATTGATTGTAGTATAGTTGGTATTGTGACATACATCTATACGGAGTTTTGTATGAGGGTCAGACGCGTGTTGCCTAGAATGATTTTTTAGATTACCAGGAATTGGTAAAGACTAACTAGATACCGGGAAGGTATGGAATAGTTAATGAATTTTCGCCAAGGTTTTGTGTTTTATTTCAAGGTAATTGGGAAGGATGAGTCATGCGATAGTAGTGAACCCTTAAGAAGCCATGTTAAGGAACCTAACGGAATGCCATGTTAATAGATTAAGCTGCGTAGTAGGCTTAAGAAAATTGTACGGATGAGGTCCGTATAGAGTAAGTAATGGTTCTTGTGATCAACGACACGATATGGTATTAGGAGAAGTTTTTGTACCCGTTTACGGGGAGACTGATAAGATAGGCTTGGAGCATGGAAATTGCGAGCCTAAGAATGATTGAAGACCGCTGAGACCTTAGATGTACAAGGTCTTCGCGGGTAGAAAGAGTTATTATAGACCAAGAATAAGAGTTAAGCGACGGCGGGTCGGGTGAGGACTGCACGGTCTCCTCATGGCCCGGAATGGAGTGGGATCAGTTGGTAGTAGTTCCGCACGTGTGGTCACGCGTGCAAGGCCCAAGTCTAGTTAATTGTTTACTGTTCGTGGACGTGTTCCACCGAACCAGGTCGCGAGTCGGAAATGGCCTTATGATTGTTTAAAAGAGTGACTCCAAAAGATGGGAGGCCAAAGATCGGTAGGAGGCATACAAAGGCTTATTGCTCAGACCGCTCGAGGTCGACTAAGTTGTGTCGTGACCTCAGATTTATGTATGGGTAAGATGACCGGGAAAAGGGACGTAGCAGAGTTGTTGCTTAATATCCGAATTAGTAGCCCGTCATGGTTGAACATCAGGAGTCAGTGGGCTATTACAGGCGATTTAGACCCCGACTTAGGCATGGGCGGTATTTAAAATGGATCTTGTTACAGGGTGGCATCGCACGGAGGAAGTGCGACTCCCTGGGGGTCATGGTAAATGGGCTGGCGAAACCAGCCGTGTTCTTCCTGTTGGGACCACTTACTCGGCTGAGGTTTATACTAGCTTGTATAGCAGAGAGATTGTGAGACTGCACAGGGTCCCTACGTTTATGATGACAGACAGATGAGCTCGGTTACAGATAACTTCTGGAGGCTTTTCAGAAGGGATTAGGGACACATGTGAGTCTCAGTGATGCATTACACCCTCAGACCGATGGTCAGGCAGAGCGTACTATCCAGGCACTTGAGGATAGGTTGCGGGCCTGTGTTTTTTATTTCAGGAATAGCCGGGAAGGTTGATTGCCTCTTGTCGTGTTACGCATTTACAGATACCCTTCCAGTTTTCGGATGGCCCTGTATGAGGCCTTGTTTGTAAGGAAGTGTAGCTCGCCGGTTGGATGGTTCGACATAGGCGAGGTTCAGTTATTTGGTCCAGACTTGTTTCAGCGGGCTGTGGATAAGGCAAAGCTTATCCGGGAAAGATTATTAGTAAGCTTAGAGTCAGCCGAAGCTTTATGCAAATAACCGATGTTGATACGTGGGGTTCGGTTTGACATTTTGGTATGAGTATTGTTATGTGGCCACGTGTGGCATTATTGGTACGTTGGGGTTGTAAGAAGACTATGTCGCTAATTATAAGTTTGACTCCGAAAGAACATTCGAGGACGAATGTTTCTAAGGGGGGAAGAATGTTACACCCCGAAATTTCAGGATATGTTTATAAGAACGTACGTAAGAACTCAAAGGTTAAGGTTTGAGACGAGTAAAAATTTATCGGAATTTTGGAATTTATCGGATAACGAAATATTGCGACGAGCGGGAGGGCGACACGTGTCACCCCCCCTTAAAGGTCTTGGACGAAAATGTGATGGAGAAAATGGTCATTTGACCATAATTTAAATGACCAAGTCTTGCTAGTCTTGAAGCTTGACAAAGTTGACTAAGTCAAAGGCCACCTAGACTTGATCCATGTGAAACCCATCTAGGCCAACCATTTGTGTGGATCTTAACCCTCCATGTCCCTTTATTAAACTACTAGTAGCAAGAGAGAGCCAACACTTAGCCATTTTTTTCACAAAAATCTTGAAGAGCTCAAGTAGTGCTCTCGGCTTTGAGGGTTCAAAGAAGAAAAAAAATTTCAATTGTTGTCCAATAATTCCCCCACTTTAAACCAAGGTACCTAAGGGTATTGTAAGTGTTCCTCAATAGAAAAATCTCGAAAAAAGATAGTTTTCGGGTTAGTCGCAAGGCGAAAACCTAAGGGGTTATTCAACTTTGAAGTTGGAATTTGAAGATGAGTTATTCTTAAGCTTCTAAGGGTTGCTTGGAGTGGATTGGAATGTCGAAAGGAGGAGCTAAAGTGCTAAGGATCGACTTGTAGTCTTGGATCATATTTGGGCTAAAATGAGGTATAATCTTCGTCTTACTTTTGTAATTGAAGATTCAATGTTATTATAAGTTATAAATGATCATGTGATATGTGTTATGAAGTTTGATAAGTGTTATGGAATTTTAAGAGCTCAAAACCGAAAAGGCATGTTTAGCCCTTTGAAATTGAAATACAATTTTAGTCGTTATGTAGAATCGTCGCATGTTTACCTACTTGAGGATTGTAGTAGTTGTAATCTATTGCGGCTTGATTTCATGTTATACTAAACCACTTGGATTGAAAAAGGATTGGAAACGATTTGTATTGTTGCCCCTATGTTTAGCCGAATGGACATTGTGGTTTAGACTAGTTTGTTATTCATTTGAATTAGACTACCTTCTATATTGTGGTGAGCCAATTGGGGCTGTATGGTTATTTATTTGTATTGGACTACCTTATAGATTGTGGTGAGCCAATTGGGGCTGTTTGGTTATTGTATTCGGCCTTGAAAAAGGTGGCAAAGTTAGTAAAAACAAAGGAGGTGCTGTCCGATTTTCCGTAGAATTTAGAGACTTAACACTTAGAATATTCTACGTGTGAAATAAGAGGTTAATGGACGTATGGTGACCATTATAGGTTGAAGTACTAAGTATAGTGTATCCTACTTGAAGAATGGAATAGCTCAAGGTTGAAGTACTTTGGAGCATTTTGCTACTTGTCGACAATCGTCGCGAGGTATGTGAACCTCTTCCTTCCTTTGGCATGATTCTATGTATGGAATATACCTGTGGTATCATTTCATGTTTCCTGTTACTCTTAGAAGTTAAGAGGTAGTTGTGTGATCTACTCTATGTAGAATTTTTCCTATCTTTGAGCATGACTAGTTGCACGTGTAGTACTGCAGACGTCTGACACCTTGATATCCTTTACTAGTTTGTGAATAGCCAAGTCGGGTGAGTTGGGAGATTAACTCACTTCTTTGAAAATATAAAGGATGTCTTAAGTTTTATTAAAGTTAAGGGACTTGAAGTGTTTTAAAGTATGTGATACTTGTCTGCTTTAAACATATAAGTCCCTTGGATAGGAAATTGTTTTGGCTAAGGTATAAAGTGAATATAACGGCTTTATGGGAAGTTAGTTATATTTGCTTTATGGAAAGATAAATGACTTGATTTTAGTGAAAAGGCAACTTGTTTTTAAGGCATTAATTGCCTAAGGTTTTATAATAAAAGGAGTCACTTGTTTTCTAAAGGTTAAGAGACTAATTGTATTTTTGAAAGTTATGAGAATTGATTGGAAAGTATTTAATACTTGGTTTCAAAAAGTAGAAGTCTCTTGGTTATAAAAGGAACGTGTTGGTCTAAACCATAAAGGGTTATAACGGCTTTATGGGAAGTTGGTTATAACGGCTTTATGGAAGGTTAAGAGAATGGTTTTCTCTAATAAAGAAATCAAAGAAATAACTTGTATTAAGGAAGGGCAAATTGTTTTAAAGGTACCAATTGCTTAGGGTTTTTAATAAAGAAGTCACTTGATTTAGAAGCCGGTAATTGTATTTCTAAAAAGGTATTGTGACTTCTCTTGAAAGGTGGATAGGACTTGATAATACGGCTGTTAGTATCGGGGAAGTTTTATTTGGAAAGGAGTCTTTTGAAAAGAATGTACGTACGTAGTACTTTGGCCTATTTAATTGAGGATAATTCTATTTGTGCCTTGATTAGTACTTTGGCTTGATTAATTGAGAATTAGTCTAAGTATGCCTTGATAAGTATTTTGGCTTGTTAAATGAGAATTATTCTATTTGTGCCTTGATTAGTACTTTGGCTTGATTAATTGAGAATTAGTCTAAGTATGCCTTGATAAGTACTTTGGCTTGTTAAATGAGAATTATTCTATTTGTGCCTTGATTAGTACTTTGGCTTGAGTAATTGAGAATTAGCCTATGTGTGCTGGTGATAGCCTTTGAGTGCAAAGTATTATGTTTTATTACGTTGCCGCGACTCTCGGTTGGAGGGCCGGCTGTCTTGTTGTAAGTACTTGGACATACCGACAGTGATGTGGGATTCCACGGGTATGCTTCCGTTAATTGTAGTACTTGGGTTAAATTCCCGGATTTTTATAGAAGACATGGTAGTGCTTCTGTTTTGTATAATGGTCGGTTGAAATAGGGTAAGAGTATAAATGAGGGGCAAGCCCCAAGACGTTGTACCACCTTCTCCAGGGTAAGAGTATAAGTGAGGGGTAAACCCCCAAGACGCTGTACCACCTGCTTTATGTGTTGATTGTCGGCCGGTTGAGATAGGGTAAGAGTATAAATGAGGGGCAAGCCCCAAGACGTTATACCACCTTCTCCAGGGTAAGAGTATAAGTGAGGGGTAGACCCCCAAGATGCTATACCACCTGCTTTACCACCTCCTCCAGGGTAAGAGTATAAATGAGGGGCAAGCCCCAAGACGCTATACCACCTGTTTTGATTGGTATTATGGGCGTGAGACCCATGGTTATGTTTTACACTTATAGCTGTCGACAGTGATGTGGGATTCCACGGGCAGGAGATATATGTATGTATTGTGTATGTGTACGCCGACAGTGAGGTGGGATGCCACGGGCGCGTCACATGGTTATATTTTACACTTATAGCTGTTGACAGTGATGTGGGATTCCACGGACACGCTTGATATTAGTGTGACTTGATCGCGTCCTAGATTGGGCCGGGTAGTAAATGTGCCCTCCTTTAAGGGCCGGATTATGCTTATGAAAGATAAGTAGGTTATATAGAAATGAACTTAATGATTTTTCCTAATCATGTGCGTAAGAATGTGGCTATAACCTTTATTGAAAATGGGAAAAGATATTGATGTGAAATTAAGTTCATAAGTGGTAATGACACGGCAGATCCGTATGTACTTTTATACTTGTCCTTGTCATTCTTTTGTACGCTTATGATCTGCATCAGACGTTATTTCTGCTCCATATTCGCACTGTTAGATCGACTTCTTCTGGGCCGCTCATGCCCGCAGGTTTTAGGTACCCAGGCTGGTGATCCTTGCTCTTAGGATCTCGGTTCAGTCTTTGAGAGAAAGCTCCATTTGCTTCGGAGGCTTAGCTCTTGGTACGGTTTTCCCTGAGGTAGTAGATTCATGTATATTCAGGGGTATGGCGGGGCCCTGTCCCGCCACAGTCGTTATGTTAAAACTCTTAGAGGTCTGTAGTCACATATGTGGTTGGGCTTTAAGAACTGAGTTGTAAAGTTGTACTTTTGACTTTGTTTATATTATGGAAGGCGGCCCTATCGGCTAGCCTGTGTTGTTATATTGTTTACACCTGTGTTTATGTTGTGTATGTTCCGCTGCTATTCTCTGATGTATACCTGAACAGGGTGCCCAGGTAGGGCACCAGTCGCGGCCCGGGGTCGGGTCGTGACAATAATCGAGCAAGAGCAGAAGGAGAATTTGAAAGAGATATTTGAGGATCTGAGGGTAGAGAGAAAATGAAATTGATTGAAGAGCATTAGGGCTTAACTTTGTAGAGATACTCAAAGTTGGGCCCTGCTCTATATTTAAAGGAAGAGTATCCATTTAGCATTTTTTTCAAAAGAGTAGTTTTATCAGATATACAAAAGTGAACTCAACAAATAAAATTTGCTATGTGTATGCATATCAAACCACAGAACCACAAGTTGAAATTCTTGTAATAAAAAAGCATTAAAAAAATCTTATAGGTCAAGAGGCCACGTGGGACTATCTTACTCATAATTAGGATATTGTAAGATGTCAATAATATCACACTTCCCACTTGTGAAAATAAAAGTACTTGAAATATGATTTTTAAAGTAGATGTAGTTGGGGTAAGAGTATAATATAGTGCTTCAAGTTGAGTATTTCGGGGGTGTCCATACCAAATTCACATGCTTAGGCAATCATATGTTAATTAAAATTTATAGTAGGAAAAATTACATGTAACTGTAACTCAAGAAAAAAAATGATTAGGGGTGTCATTGTCCTATGACCAGAAATTTTTTACGGACATAACCGACAACCTATGTTCCGAATACATGATATGCATAATTCAACATATTAAAATTAATAAACATATCTTTGTTGTGTTGAATCGTTGATTAAGGGAAGGGTTCGCCTACCAAGGTGGGTAAAGGGTATGTGCCCGCACGACTTAGTAATTTGGATCGTGACAATTTCTTTTTCATTTGGCATTTTACTTCATACTTATCTTAACTCTTTAGGTTCTAACACGCATTCGGTGCATTCAAATTGCTAATCAATTAGTAGTGTCAACCTGATTAAGAAAATCAAATTGTAGCTCTACTGGCCGGACCACATGAGTCTACTGTACGCAACATTATCTCACATTTGTGAAGAGGTTGTTTTCATGAATAGTACTCTTAGTATATATTTTGAAAATCAAATTCTAGTTATAAAATATTAAATTGATTTGGTTATTGATCCTTACTATGATTTGGTTAATATGAAACCAATTGTACACTGCTTATTGTGTTTGAGTCCATATATATTCATCTAATTTATATTCGATCGTTTGATCATCTTCTCGTTATTCAAGTGGCCCAACTATTGTTTGTTCTCTTTTATTTTTTCTGATTTAGTGTAGGTAATTTTATAATTTATTCGATTATTATTTTGTGATGATTCATTTATGTGTTATTTTTAGCTGATAAATATTGTTTTTGTCACGACCTGACCCCGGGCCGCGACTGGTCCCCTACCTGGGCACCCTTATATTCATACAACATAATAAACTGCGGAAGATAAATAACACTCTTTTTTTTTTAAACTAAGGCCAAGCCGATAAGGCTGCCATAACATAAAAATTACCCGAAAGGGTCTACACTGTTTAACAATGTAAAAAAACAACTCTAGCCAGTCCAGCCCACAGATGAATACAAACCTCTACGATTTGGACCAATGCTATGATGGGACAAGGCCCCGCCGTACCCCTGAATATACATAACCATGACGACAAGCTCCGGAACATTGGAGCCATCTCAAAATGCTGAACCAGGATCCTAAGCTCGCGGATCCACAATCGTACCTAAACTCGCGGACATGAACGCAGCTCGGGCGGGGTCGCATAACAGTACCGAATATGGAACGGAAAATAAGGTACAAGAACAAATCATAATCAGATAAAAGAATGACAGGGGCAAGTATAAAGAAAGGGTAAATACCAGATCCTACCGTGTCATTTCCATCTCGTGAACTTAATCGTACCTTATTATCTTTTCACATTTTTCCATAAGAGTATAGTCAAATTCTTACGTACATACTTAAGAAAACTCATCAAGTTCATAAACATATAACTTACGTATCTTTCATAACCTAATCCGTCCCTTTATGGAGGAACGCCTATACTGTCGGCCCAATCTGGGACGCGATAGAATCACATAAGTCTGCCCATTATCACATAAGTCTGCCCATAAAGGTATACTGCATAAAAATAGGAGGCTCATGATCAAAACAGGGTCCCTCGCCCGTAGTATCGATAAGCAATCTTACTCCTGGGACTATTTCACCCGTATAGGTCCTGTGGACCCGCATGAGGTATTCCTCGCATAGGTTGTACCCGCCCGCATGGGACTATTTCACCCGCATAAGCCCATAAGGACTCGCATGAGGTATTCCTCGCATCATGGGTAGCAAATCCACTAACAGTGGTATAACGTCTTGGGGTTTACCCTCATTTATACTTTTACCCCGGGTGGTATAACGCCTTGGGGTTTACCTCATTTATACTCTTACCCCAAGGTGGTATAACGTCTTGGGGTTTACCCTCATTTATACTCTTACCCTAACTCAACCTACCATCATACATAACATAAGCCCTACCGGCTTATCATACATAACATAAGCACTACCGACTTATCATACATAACATAAGCACTACCGACTTATCATACATAACATAAGCACTACCGACTTACCATACATAACATAAGCACCACCGGCTTATCATACATTACATAAGCAAGTTAAGAAATCCCCTAACTTCTTATTAGCTTGTTCATATACACTCTCATTTTGTTTACTTAAGGCACTAACATGTCATTATAAAATCCGGGAATTTAACCCAACGTACTACGTGCCTCTACTCCTTTAAAATGATTCTCTTTCAAATAAACTTCCAAGATACTAATAACCGTAGTATCAAGTCATACCTACTTTTCAAGACAAGTCACAATACCTTTTAGAAATACATTTATAGGCTTCTAAATCAAGTGACTTCTTTCTTTAAAACCTTAAGCAATTGGTACCTTTAAAACAATTTGCCCTTCTTTATTTCAAATCATTTCTTTGCTTACATTACTGAAGAAAACCATTCTTTTAATCTTCCATAAAGTTGTTATAACCAACTTCCCATAAAGCCGTTATAACTCTTTATGTCTTTAAACAAATTCATTCCTTTTATAACCAAGAGACTTATACTTTCAAATCAAATCACATAGCTTTCAAAATACTTCAAGTCTCTTAACTTTTAAGAAAACAAGTTTCTTAACGTTAGAATGGCAAGAAATCAATACTTTCCAAATCAAGTATTCTATACTTTTAAATCAATTCATTCCTTCCTTTAAGAATCAAGTCCCATAACTTGAAAAATAAAGTCCCTTAACCTTTTAAAAATTTGAGGTTCATAGTCTTAAAACTTCATACGTAAATTCTTATAAATTAAGTAACATATACTTTGGTGCGTTGTGAATAAGTTATAATTATTTATAACGATCTTAATCGAGTAGCCATGATCAGGAAAATATAATACAATTTTGTCTTATCTTAGCTTCTATGCAGATGGAGAATTCTACTCATTTTAACTTAATTGATTGTCATTACATTTTCCTTTATTAACGCTGCAGTGGCTTGTTCGATACTTATTCTCGTTTGTGCCGTAACTTAGCCAAGTCAACTTGGCTCCAAATATCTCCTAACGACTCTTACAAACATCCCCCATAAGACTTGGTAAGAACTTAGGATAACCTAGACATAACCTTTACGTAGAGTAAATCAACATACATACCTCTTAACTTCTAAGAGTAGAAGGAATCATGAAATAGTACTACATGTATATTCCATACATAGAATCATGTCAAAAGAAAGAAGAGGTTCACATACCTCGCGACGATTATCGACAAATAGCAAAATGCTCCAAAGTACTTCAACCTTCACATACCTCGCTGGCATATGTCGATCGAGATGTGCATTCCACATCACAGCCTCTCGACCAACAATAGAATAAAAGAGTGGTACCCGAGTTACAATTGATTTTTCTATTTCAGCGATTCACACACGCGTATTCGACATCACAATTCCTAGGTTAGCAAAAAGGGAACCAGAAAATCAGATGCATCCCTACATATATTGTGAATTGTCCTCCTCTATACTACTAGATCCTTTCGTATAATCGAACACCCAAGATTCGATAAAGGTACAAGGTTCCTGGACCAAATCTGTTACTACTGATTTTGCGTTATTCCAACAGAAAGGAAAAGATTGGTTCTCAATTTATGTAATCTCAATTAGAAAGGTTGGAATTTTGTATGAAATGACAATTTTTTCCATCATCCAGAGCTTTCTTGAGCTATCTCTTAGCTTCTGTTAGTGCCCTTTTTTTAGACTAGCAATAAGAAGAACTCTTATATTTGTTGACTACCATTTGCAATTAAAATAAATAAGTAAAACCACTCATTGCTTTTAGATCAAATTGAGCCTAGCAAAATCATTACCTACAGGGATTGCATTTAATACAATTTGGATGCTAGTGGTGCGTCACTTGCTGCTCCACTTTGAGATTCTTGATTCAACAAATGGGTTCCAATATCCATAATGATAATACGTTCCATACTCTTCAAATAAGGCATTTTGAGAATCCAATTCTCATCAACGAACATTTCTCCTTTCCGACGTTCGGAAGATTTTTCGTCGGAAAAACAATTCTTCCTTTCGTACCCTTTTCAAGTCTTGTGTTCCTTACTTACATTCTCTTATACATGTCCTGGACTTACGGGGTATAACATTCTTCCCCCCTTAGAAACATTCGTCCCCGAATATTCTTTCGGAGTCCAATCTAATTAGATAGCGACATAGTCTCCTTTTACTGCTCCCTTCATACAACATATGTCACCCATGGCCACATAACATTACTTATACAAAAATTTCAATCTTGGCACTCACGAAGCCAACTAGTCCATACTCATAATGACCTCAAAGTCTGTCATAAACATCTCTACCAGGTCTACTAGGGTCTGACGACTGTATCATCATCGGGCAAATATCATATACCCGCTCAGCTACCACCCCAAACACTCACTGGTGTAGCTACCTTGAAAGGTCCTTACGGATTCAGGCTCTATTCCTTTGCACTTGGTTGCTATATTTCTTACTGGTCGTACTCTTTACGTACTTCCAACTCATACTAGCATACATACATAACTTCCATACCAATTCTGGCCTCTAATCTTTGGAGTCACTCTTTTAAACAACATAAGGCCATTTCCGGCTCACGACTGGATTCGTGGAACGCCCACGAACCCAGAAACAATTAACTAGACTTGGGCCTTGCACCCGTGACCCTATCACGTGGCGAACTACTACCAACTGATCCCACTCCATTTCAAACTACGAGGCGACTGCATAGGTACTCAACCACTCGCCGCACTTAACTCTTATCCTCGTCCGACTTAAAATCTTATTGCGAGAAAGCCTTATATATCTAATGTCTCGCGAGCTATCAATATTCTTAGGCTCGCATTCCCACGCTCCAAGCCTACCTTACTCCCAGAAACGTACAATAACTTCTCACAATACCATAATCGTGTCGTCTTGATCACCACAACCCTTACTTACTCTATACGGATCTCATCCGTACAATCCTCTTATGCACACCACGTAGCTTAATCTATTAACACGACATTCCATTAAGTTTCTTAACATGACTTCTTAAGGGTCCACCGCCTTATCGCATGCTTCATCCTTTCCCAATTATCTCAAAATAAAACACAAGACCTTGGCGAGAATTCATTAACTGTTCCATACCTTCCCGGTATCTAGTTAGTCTTTACCAACTCCTGATAATCTAAAATCATTCTAGGCAACACGCGTCTGACCCTCATATATAACTCCGTATAGATGTATGTCACAATACCAACTATACTATGATCATTACCAACCTGGATACGCAATCCACATAGTCCTTCCTGGGTCATCACGCTTTCTCGTACCGCAATCAACATAACTCGTTAGGGAGAGACGACCCTAACAACACAGCTCTATCGCACGATCTCACAGTGAGAGGAATGGAAACCAATCCTAAATGTCCTGCGCACCTCGATTATAGATGTGGTGCACAACACACCGATAATCAAGACTCTACTGACACGGTCGTAGACACTTTCCGAGGACTAATCGCTCGATACCACTTTTGTCACGACCGACCGGCCGCGATCGTCCCCTACACAGGCACCCTTATATTCATACAACATAATAAACTGCGGAAGATAAATAACACTCTTTTTTTTTTAAACTAAGGCCAAGCCGATAAGGCTGCCATAACATAAAAATTACCCGAAAGGGTCTACACTGTTTAACAATGTAAAAAAACAACTCTAGCCAGTCCAGCCCACAGATGAATACAAACCTCTACGATTTGGACCAATGCTATGATGGGACAAGGCCCCGCCGCACTTCAATATACATAACCATGACGACAAGCTCCTAACATCGAGCCATCTCAAAATGCCAACCAGATCCTAAGCTCGCGGATCCACAATCGTGTACCTAAACTCGCGACATGAACGCAGCCTCGGGGGCCGATAACAAAAATTTAATATGGAACGGAAAATAAGGTACAGTAACAAATCATAACTGTACAAAAGAATGACAGGGGCAAGTATAAAGAAAGGGTAAATACCAGATCCTACCGTGTCATTTCCATCTCGTGAACTTAATCGTACCTTATTATCTTTTCACATTTTTCCATAAGAGTATAGTCAAATTCTTACGTACATACTTAAGAAAACTCATCAAGTTCATAAACATATAACTTACGTATCTTTCATAACCTAATCCGTCCCTTTATGGAGGAACGCCTATACTGTCGGCCCAATCTGGGACGCGATAGAATCACATAAGTCTGCCCATTATCACATAAGTCTGCCCATAAAGGTATACTGCATAAAAATAGGAGGCTCATGATCAAAACAGGGTCCCTCGCCCGTAGTATCGATAAGCAATCTTACTCCTGGGACTATTTCACCCGTATAGTCCCGCGACCCGCACGAGGTATTCCTCGTGATAGTCAGACTACCGCACGTGGGACTATTTCACCCGCATAAGCCCATAAGGACTCGCATGAGGTATTCCTCGCATCATGGGTAGCAAATCCACGGAACAGGTGGTATAACGTCTTGGGGGTTTACCCCTCATTTATACTTTTACCCTGAAGCAGGTGGTATAACGTCTTGGGGGTTTACCCCTCATTTATACTTTTACCCTGAAGCAGGTGGTATAACGTCTTGGGGGTTTACCCCTCATTTATACTCTTACCCTAACTCAACCGTCCATCATACATAACATAAGCCCTACCGGCTTATCATACATAACATAAGCACTACCGACTTATCATACATAACATAAGCACTACCGACTTATCATACATAACATAAGCACTACCGACTTATCATACATAACATAAGCACTACCGACTTACCATACATAACATAAGCACCACCGGCTTATCATACATGTTACACCCCGTAAGTTCAGGACATGTGTAAGTGAATGTACGCAAGGAACACACGACTTGGAAATTAGTACGAAAGGAAGGATTGTTTTTCCGACGGGAAGTCTTCCGGACGTCGGAAAGGAAAAATGTTCGTTGTTGAGAATTGGATTCTCAAAAGGCATTATTTGAAGAGTATGGAACTCTTAACCTTATGGAAATTTATTTTTGTGGATTTGGTCACGTGGGGCCCACCCGAGAAATTTTACATTTTTTTGGGGCCCACGAGGGTTACGGAATTTTATGGACGAATGAGAGGGCGACACGTGGCACCCCCACATGGCTTGGTCGAAATTTATGCAAGGGGTAGAATGGTCATTTGACCTATGTAGATGATAAGTCTTGCAAGCTTGACATATTTGACCAAGTCAACTTGTCCACATAGGCTCAATCCTTGTGATATTCATCCTAGCCTCACATTTGTTGATATCTGCACCTCCAACGTGTTATATGTATCATACTAGTGCAAGACTAGCTCACTTTACACTTAGAAAAATTAGAGAACTCTTGTTCTTCTATAGTTTCTCGCCAAGGCTACTTTAGGAAGAGAAAATTTTGTAGTTTTGATCCATTAGTCACAAGACTTTAACCCAATGTCCCCAAGGGTATTGTAAGGTTATCTCAATAGAAAGAATTCGGAAAACGTATTTTTACGTTAGTCGCAAGGCGGAAACAAATGGAGTTCTTCAACTTTGAAGTTGGAACTTGAAGAAGGGTTCTTCATAGGCCTCTAAGGAATGCTTGGAGCGGATTGGAACTTAAGGAAAGGAGCTAAGAATTTCTAAGGCGCGACTTTGGATCTTGGAAATTTTAAGGGCTTGGAAAGGTATAAATTTTGTCGCTTTATTAGTTAAGGCTTACTTATGATCAGTAGCTATGGTTATTAGCAAGCATGAGATATATAGTATGAATTTTGATAAGGATATTGGTTATTGGAACCCTAATCCGAAAACTAGCATGTTAGCCTTAAGACTACAATTCAAGTCGATTATTAGTAAAGTCGTCGCATGTTGTAAAAAGGAAGGAAATTGTAGTTGTTGAAGTTGTTTAGACTATATAACATGTTAGACCTAAGAACTTGGAATTTGGAAAAGGGTTGGAAAAGACTTAGTGTTGTTGGTTGTAAGTCGTCGAGAATGGCTTTAATTGTGGAACTACTTTGGTATGAATTGTGGGGCGGAATATTACACGTATTGTAAGGCGTGTAATCCCCTTTGTTTGGTTGTTGTTTGGAGCCTTAAATGTGGCTTGTTGGTTATTGTATTCGGCCTTGAAAAAGGTGGCAAAGTGAGTAGAAACAAAGGAAGTGCTGCCCGATTTTCCGTAGAATTAGAGACTAAATACTTAGTATTATTCTACATAGAGACTAGAAGTTGATAGCCTTGTTGTGACCATTATAGGTTGACACTTCTACGTACGGTGTATTCGGCTTAGCTTGTGGATTTAGCCGAAAAGGTATGTGAACTATCTCCTCTTCTAGCATGATTCCTTAGAATAAAGAAAGTAAGTTCTACTCCTTGAATGATCCATTCCTTGCTTGTATTTGGATTGCCTAAAATAGAATTTGTTCTATGTACTTCCTTGAGTGTACTTTGATGTTTAAATTGTAAGTAGTATAATCCATTTCCTTAGGGAAGTTTGGATTCTTAAAAGTGAAGGTATTTTTCTTAAAGTACATAGAAACTTAAAAAGGAAGTGATTTCCAAATCTTTTGGCTAGTGCCTTAGTTCTAAAACCTAAAGGTCATTATAATGACTTTAGGGGAGTCAAAGGAGTGATTTACTTATTTGATTTAAAAGAGGAGAAATGACATGATTTAAGAGAAGTAACTTGCGTTAAGGGTGAAGTTACTTGAGGTTTAAAAAGTAGAAGAAAACTTGTTTTCTAACTATTAAGAGACTTGAAGTATTTTGAAAGTTAAGAACTTGATTTGTAAGTATGTGATACTTGGTTTTAATAGTATAAGTCTTTTGGTTATTGAAGGAATGGATACGCCTAAAACCATAAAGGGTTATAACGACTTTATGGGAAGTTGGTTATAACGGCTTTATGGAAGGTTTAGAAAGTTGTCTATTTTGATTAAATCGGCATAAGTTGCCTAGATTGTGAAAATTTGGAGTTACTTGATTTCAAGCTTTGAAATGAGTTTTCTGAAGTGTAGTAACTTACCTTGAAAAATAGACACGCCTTGATACTACGGTGTTAGTATTCTTGGGGCTTTACATAGAAAGGAGTCTTTATAAAAGAATGTATGTATGCCTTGCTAAGTACTTTGGCTTGATAAATTGAGGATTTGTCTAAGTGTGCCTTGATAAGTACTTTGACTTGTTAAAAGAGAATTATTCTATGTATGCCTTGATTAGTACTTTGGCTTGATAAATTGAGAATTTGTCTAAGTGTGCCTTGATAAGTACTTTGACTTGTTAAAAGAGAATTATTCTATGTATGCCTTGATTAGTACTTTGGCTTGATAAATTGAGAATTTGTCTAAGTGTGCCTTGATAAGTACTTTGACTTGTTAAAAGAGAATTATTCTATGTATGCCTTGATTAGTACTTTGGCTTGATAAATTGAGAATTTGTCTATGTGCCTTGATAAGTACTTTGACTTGTTAAAAGAGAATTATTCTATGTATGCCTTGATTAGTACTTTGGCTTGATAAATTGAGAATTTGTCTAAGTGTGCCTTGATAAGTACTTTGACTTGTTAAAAGAGAATTATTCTATGTATGCCTTGATTAGTACTTTGGCTTGATAAATTGAGAATTTGTCTATGTGTGCCTTGATAAGTACTTTGACTTGTTAAAAGAGAATTATTCTATGTATGCCTTGATTAGTACTTTGGCTTGATAAATTGAGAATTTGTCTAAGTGTGCCTTGATAAGTACTTTGACTTGTTAAAAGAGAATTATTCTATGTATGCCTTGATTAGTACTTTGGCTTGATAAATTGAGAATTTGTCTAAGTGTGCCTTGATAAGTACTTTGACTTGTTAAATGAGAATTTATTCTATTTGTGCCCTGATAAGTACTTTGGCTTGTTAAATGAGAATTTATTATATTTGTGCCCGGTTACGTACTTTGGCTTGTTAAATGAGAATTATCCTATGTGTGCCTTGATAAGTACTTTGGATTGGTTAATTGAGAACTTGCCTATACGTGCTGGTAATAGCCTTTGAGTGCAAGTATTATGTTTTATTAAGTTGCCGCGACTCGGTTGAAGCGGTCTACCGTCTTGTTGTAAGTTACTTGGACGCATCGGTGATGTGGGATTCCACGTATGCTTCCGCTACTTGTAGTACTTGGGTTAAATTCCGGATTTTTATAGAAGACATGGTAGTGCTTATGTCTTGTTGGATGGCTCGGTCGAGATAGGGTAAGAGTATAAGTGAGGTAAACCCCAAGACGTTGTACCACCTTCTCAGGTAAGAGTATAAGTGAGGTAAACCCCAAGACGCTATACCACCCGCTTATGTGTTGTTTGACGGCCATTGAGATAGGGTAAGAGTATAAATGAGGCAAGCCCCAAGACGTTATACCACCTTCTCCGTGGTAAGAGTATAAATGGCGGCAAGCCCCAAGACGTTATACCCCTCGCTTACCACCTCCTTCGTGGTCGAGTATAAATGAGGGTAAACCCCAAGACGTTATACCACCGCTCGCTTGCCTACTGCCTGCATGCTTTAGAACACAGTGGGACTTGGTGTTCATGTATGCCTATTGGTGTTATGTTATATCCTCGGATCGCCGGCGGTGAGGAAGGATTCCACAGCACGATTGATATTATGGGCGAGACCCATAGTTATATTTGAGTAGTGACTTTGGCGGCTGCGCCCCCGACTTGATATGACCGCTATGTGCTATGTATCGTAGGTTGGCTATCATACATGTCTCTGCTTTGTTTAGATCGTTATGATTTCATTACGCACTCATTGTTCACATACTTGGTACATTCTTCGCATCGACCTCCTTCTGGGCCGCGTCACGCCGCAGTTTAGGTACGCTTGGTGACCGGCAGTGTAAAATCCGCTCGTGGTTTTGGATAGCTCCTCCGTCTGAGTTTATCTTTTGGTATATATCCTTCAAGATGTGCTTTGTACAGCTTTGGTACATGGGCCTTGTCCCGTCATATTTTCGCTTAACTCCTGAGGTCGTATTCATATGTGGATTGGACTCATGCGGTGTAGTGTCTTTTGTTTATGTATATATGGCAGCCTAGTCGGCTTTGCCTTGCACGCACGCTGGTTTTAAAAGAAAAAAATGAGTCATATTAATTTCCGCAATGTACTTAGTTGTTAAGGTAGAAGGATGCCTGGTAGGGCACCGCCACGCCCGGTTCGGGTGTGACAGAGTGGTATCGAGCAGCGCCCTCGGAATGTCTACGCACCGTGTCTAGTAGAGTCTTGATTATCGGTGTGTGCGCGCCACACCCATAAACAGGAGGCTACGTGACATTTAGGAGTTGGTTTCTATTCTTCTCACTCTAAGATCGTACGGAGCCGTGTTAGTAAGATAATTCCTCTCGACGTATTGTTGTGTTACGCTTATGCCTCCGAGAGGCGCCGCCCAGAAGGGCAAAAGGGGTAGCAAGAGCTACTAGTCAGACTCAGAGAGTTGATAGGGCTTATGCCCATGGTACACCGGATGTTATTCCGCAGTCGGCGAGTCCTTCTGCGCCAGGTTTGAGGCCCCAGCACCAGAGCCTCCAGTTTCTCGGTTAGGAGAAGACTATAGGTCATGAGGAAGCGATTATGTTATTGACCAAGATAGCGGTGCTAGCAGTTGTAAGTGATAGTACCCCAGAGGTAGGGATACTTTGATTAGTAAAGTGAGAAGTAAGAATGTTGACAAGAATGATAGGTGAACTGAGACTATAGTTGTATAAAGTTCACAAGTTGTAATTACCCCGTATAAGTGTAAGACCGATAGGGAAGATTGTATAGTAGAAATACTTTGGCTTATGAGACGAACCTCCAGTGAATAGGGGGTAGGGTAAGAAGTACCTTGAGATAAGAGAGAGATTTATTTCAGACTAAGAATGAGAAGTTAAGCGTGACGATGAGTCGGGTTATGGACTCATTTCGGTCACCGATAGTTTGAAATGGGTAATGTCGCTAGAAATGGTCCCGCATGTGGTAGGGTCCCGGTATGCCAGGCCCAAGTTTAGATAATCGTTGTGCGAGTTTGTGGACGCGTTCCACCGGAACTAGGTCGTAAGGACCGAGAAGAGCCTTAGCGGAAATTCAAGTAGCAAAATGGCCAAGTTGGTTAGTAACTCCAAGGAGTGGAGAACAGAAACGATATTGAGATTTTGTACGTGTACTAGATAAGTTTGAAAGTACGAGAAAGTATGACAAGTAAGGAAAGAAAGGAACCTCTAGGGAATCCCGTGTTTGAGGAGACTGTAACCTTCGAGTTTTGTGAGAAGGGACCACGGACGGAAGGTCCATTATTATGTTTACGTATGTTGAGGTGGCCATGTATGGCATCGTTGGTCTTGTGCAGTTTTGATTGATAGGCATAGTATAGAGTTTATGCCGGAGTTTGTATAGCTTGACAACCGACTAAGAACATTCGGGGACGAATGTTTCTAAGGGGGGAAGAATGTTACACCCCGTAAGTTCAGGACATGTGTAAGTGAATGTACGCAAGGAACACAAGACTTGGAAATTAGTACGAAAGGAAGGATTGTTTTTCCGACGGGAAGTCTTCCGGACGTCGGAAAGGAAAAATGTTCGTTGTTGAGAATTGGATTCTCAAAAGGCATTATTTGAAGAGTATGGAACTCTTAACCTTATGGAAATTTATTTTTGCGGATTTGGTCACGTGGGGCCCACCCGAGGAATTTTACGTTTTTTGGGGCCCACGAGGGTTACGGAATTTTATGGACGAATGAGAGGGCGACACGTGGCACCCCCACATGGCTTGGTCGAAATTTATGCAAGGGGTAGAATGGTCATTTGACCTATGTAGATGATAAGTCTTGCAAGCTTGACATATTTGACCAAGTCAACTTGTCCACATAGGCTCAATCCTTGTGATATTCATCCTAGCCTCACATTTGTTGATATCTAGACCCTCCAATGTGTTATATGTATCATACTAGTGCAAGACTAGCTCACTTTACACTTAGAAAAAAATTAGAGAACTCTTGTTCTTCTATAGTTGCTCTCGGCCAAGGCTACTTTAGGAAGAGAAAATTTTGTAGTTTTGATCCATTAGTCACAAGACTTTAACCCAATGTCCCCAAGGGTATTGTAAGGTTATCTCAATAGAAAGAATTCGGAAAAAACGTATTTTTACGTTAGTCGCAAGCGGAAACAAATGGAGTTCTTCAACTTTGAAGTTGGAACTTGAAGGGGTTCTTCATAGGCCTCTAAGGAATGCTTGAGCGGATTGGAACTTAAGGAAAGGAGCTAAGAATTTCTAAGGCGACTTTGGATCTTGGAAATTTTAAGGGCTTGGAAAGGTATAAATTTTGTCGCTTTATTAGTTAAGGCTTACTTATGATCAGTAGCTATGGTTATTAGCAAGCATGAGATATATAGTATGAATTTTGATAAGGATATTGGTTATCGAACCCTAATCCAAAACTAGCATGTTAGCCTTAAGACTACAATTCAAGTCGATTATTAGTAAAGTCGTCGACGTTGTAAAAGGAAGGAAATTGTAGTTGTTGAAGTTGTTTAGACTATATAACATGTTAGACCTAAGAACTTGGAATTTGGAAAAGGGTTGGAAAAGACTTAGTGTTGTTGGTTGTAAGTCGTCGAGAATGGCTTTAATTGTGGAACTACTTTGGTATGAATTGTGGGGCGGAATATTACACGTATTGTAAGGCGTGTAATCCCCTTTGTTTGGTTGTTGTTTGGAGCCTTAAATGTGGCGTGTTGGTTATTGTATTCGACCTTGAAAAAGGTGGCAAAGTGAGTAGAAACAAAGGAAGTGCTGCCCGATTTTCCGTAGAATTAGAGACTAAATACTTAGTATTATTCTACATAGAGACTAGAAGTTGATAGCCTTGTTGTGACCATTATAGGTTGACACTTCTACGTACGGTGTATTCGGCTTAGCTTGTGGATTTAGCCGAAAAGGTATGTGAACTATCTCCTCTTCTAGCATGATTCCTTAGAATAAAGAAAGTAAGTTCTACTCCTTGAATGATCCATTCCTTGCTTGTATTTGGATTGCCTAAAATAGAATTTGTTCTATGTACTTCCTTGAGTGTACTTTGATGTTTAAATTGTAAGTAGTATAATCCATTTCCTTAGGGAAGTTTGGATTCTTAAAAGTGAAGGTATTTTTCTTAAAGTACATAGAAACTTAAAAAGGAAGTGATTTCCAAATCTTTTGGCTAGTGCCTTAGTTCTAAAACCTAAAGGTCATTATAATGACTTTAGGGGAGTCAAAGGAGTGATTTACTTATTTGATTTAAAAGAGGAGAAATGACATGATTTAAGAGAAGTAACTTGCGTTAAGGGTGAAGTTACTTGAGGTTTAAAAGTAGAAGAAAACTTGTTTTCTAACCACAAGAGACTTGAAGTATTTTTGAAAGTTAAGAACTTGATTTGTAAGTATGTGATACTTGGTTTTAATAGTATAAGTCTCTTGGTTATCAAGGAATGGATACGTCTAAAACCATAAAAGGGTTATAACGGCTTTATGGGAAGTTGGTTATAACGGCTTTATGGAAGGTTTAGAAAGTTGTCTATTTTGATTAAATCGGCATAAGTTGCCTAGATTGTGAAAATTTGGAGTTACTTGATTTCAAGCTTTGAAATGAGTTTTCTGAAGTGTAGTAACTTACCTTGAAAAATAGACACGCCTTGATACTACGGTGTTAGTATTCTTGGGGCTTTACATAGAAAGGAGTCTTTTATAAAAGAATGTATGTATGCCTTGCTAAGCACTTTGGCTTGATACATTGAGGATTTGTCTAAGTGTGCCTTGATAAGTACTTTGACTTGTTAAAAGAGAATTATTCTATGTATGCCTTGATTAGTACTTTGGCTTGATAAATTGAGAATTTGTCTAAGTGTGCCTTGATAAGTACTTTGACTTGTTAAAAGAGAATTATTCTATGTATGCCTTGATTAGTACTTTGGCTTGATAAATTGAGAATTTGTCTAAGTGTGCCTTGATAAGTACTTTGACTTGTTAAAAGAGAATTATTCTATGTATGCCTTGATTAGTACTTTGGCTTGATAAATTGAGAATTTGTCTATGTGTGCCTTGATAAGTACTTTGACTTGTTAAAAGAGAATTATTCTATGTATGCCTTGATTAGTACTTTGGCTTGATAAATTGAGAATTTGTCTAAGTGTGCCTTGATAAGTACTTTGACTTGTTAAAAGAGAATTATTCTATGTATGCCTTGATTAGTACTTTGGCTTGATAAATTGAGAATTTGTCTATGTGTGCCTTGATAAGTACTTTGACTTGTTAAAAGAGAATTATTCTATGTATGCCTTGATTAGTACTTTGGCTTGATAAATTGAGAATTTGTCTAAGTGTGCCTTGATAAGTACTTTGACTTGTTAAAAGAGAATTATTCTATGTATGCCTTGATTAGTACTTTGGCTTGATAAATTGAGAATTTGTCTAAGTGTGCCTTGATAAGTACTTTGACTTGTTAAATGAGAATTTATTCTATTTGTGCCCTGATAAGTACTTTGGCTTGTTAAATGAGAATTTATTCTATTTGTGCCCTGATAAGTACTTTGGCTTGTTAAATGAGAATTATCCTATGTGTGCCTTGATAAGTACTTTGGCTTGGTTAATTGAGAACTTGCCTATATGTGCTGGTAATAGCCTTTGAGTGCAAGTATTATGTTTTATTAAGTTGCCGCGACTCTCGGTTGAAGGGTCGGTTGTCTTGTTGTAAGTTACTGGGACGTACCGACAGTGATGTGGGATTCCACGGGTATGCTTCCGTTACTTGTAGTACTTGGGTTAAATTCCCGGATTTTTATAGAAGACATGGTAGTGCTTATGTCTTGTTGGATGGTCGGTCGAGATAGGGTAAGAGTATAAGTGAGGGGTAAACCCCCAAGACGCTGTACCACCTTCTCCAGGGTAAGAGTATAAGTGAGGGGTAAACCCCCAAGACGATATACCACCTGCTTTATGTGTTGTTTGACGGCCGGTTGAGATAGGGTAAGAGTATAAATGAGGGGCAAGCCCCAAGACGTTATACCACCTTCTCCAGGGTAAGAGTATAAATGAGGGGCAAGCCCCAAGACGTTATACCCCCTGCTTTACCACCTCCTTCGTGGTCGAGTATAAATGGCGGGTAAACCCCAAGACGTTATACCACCTGCTCGCTTGCCTACTGCCCGCATGCTTTAGAACACAGCGGACTTGGTGTTCATGTATGCCTATTGGTGTTATGTTATATCTCGGATCGCAGCAGTGAGGAAGGATTCCACAGCACGACGATTGATATTACGGGCGTGAGACCCATAGTTATATTTGAGTAGTGACTTTGGCGGCTGCGCCCTCGACTTGATATGATCGCTTATGTGCTATATCGTAGGTTGGCTATCATACATGTCTCCTGCTTTGTTTAGATCTGTTATGATTTCATTACGCACTCATTGTTCACATACTTGGTACATTCTTCGCATCGACCTCTCGGGCCGCGTCACGCCGCAGTTTAGGTACTGCTTGGTGACCGGCAGTGTAATCCGCTCGTGGTTTTGGATAGCTCCTCTGTCTGTGAGTTTATCTTTTGGTATATATCCTTCAAGATGTGCTTTGTACGCTTTTGGGTACGGCGGGCCTTGTCCGTCATATTTTCGCTTAACTCCTGAGGTCCAGTATTCATATGTGGGATTGGACTCATGTACGGTGTAGTGTCTTTTGTTTATGTATATATGGCAGCCTAGTCGGCTTTGCCTTGCACGTACGTTGGTTTTAAAAGAAAAAAAAATGAGCTGTTATTAATTTCCGCAATGTACTTAGTTGTTAAGGTAGAAGGATGCCCAGGTAGGGCACCAGTCACGGGCCCGGGGTTCGGGGTGTGACACATTACATAAGCAAGTTAAGAAATCCCCTAACTTCTTATTAGCTTGTTCATATACACTCTTATTTTTGTTTACTTAAGGCACTAACATGTCATTATAAAATCCGGGAATTTAACCCAACGTACTACGTGCCTCTACTCCTTTAAAATGATTCTCTTTCAAATAAACTTCCAATATACTAATAACCGTAGTATCAAGTCATACCTACTTTTCAAGACAAGTCACAATACCTTTTAGAAATACATTTATAGGCTTCTAAATCAAGTGACTTCTTTCTTTAAAACCTTAAGCAATTGGTACCTTTAAAACAATTTGCCCTTCTTTATTTCAAATCATTTCTTTGCTTACATTACTGAAGAAAACCATTCTTTTAATCTTCCATAAAGTTGTTATAACCAACTTCCCATAAAGTCGTTATAACTCTTTATGTCTTTAAACAAATTCATTCCTTTTATAACCAAGAGACTTATACTTTCAAATCAAATCACATAGCTTTCAAAATACTTCAAGTCTCTTAACTTTTAAGAAAACAAGTTTCTTAACGTTAGAATGGCAAGAAATCAATACTTTCCAAATCAAGTATTCTATACTTTTAAATCAATTCATTCCTTCCTTTAAGAATCAAGTCCCATAACTTGAAAAATAAAGTCCCTTAACCTTTTAAAAATTTGAGGTTCATAGTCTTAAAACTTCATACGTAAATTCTTATAAATTAAGTAACATATACTTTGGTGCGTTGTGAATAAGTTATAATTATTTATAACGATCTTAATCGAGTAGCCATGATCAGAAAATATAATACAATTTTGTCTTATCTTAGCTTCTATGCAGATGGAGAATTCTACTCATTTTAACTTAATTGATTGTCATTACATTTTCCTTTATTAACGCTTAGGTTGGCTTGTTCGATACTTATTCTCGTTTGTGCCGTAACTTAGCCAAGTCAACTTGGCTCCAAATATCTCCTAACGACTCTTACAAACATCCCCCATAAGACTTGGTAAGAACTTAGGATAACCTAGACATAACCTTTACGTAGAGTAAATCAACATACATACCTCTTAACTTCTAAGAGTAGAAGGAATCATGAAATAGTACTACATGTATATTCCATACATAGAATCATGTCAAAAGAAAGAAGAGGTTCACATACCTCGCGACGATTATCGACAAATAGCAAAATGCTCCAAAGTACTTCAACCTTCACATACCTCGCTGGCATATGTCGATCGAGATGTGCATTCCACATCACAGCCTCTCGACCAACAATAGAATAAAAGAGTGGTACCCGAGTTACAATTGATTTTTCTATTTCAGCGATTCACACACGCGTATTCGACATCACAATTCCTAGGTTAGCAAAAAGGGAACCAGAAAATCAGATGCATCCCTACATATATTGTGAATTGTCCTCCTCTATACTACTAGATCCTTTCGTATAATCGAACACCCAAGATTCGATAAAGGTACAAGGTTCCTGGACCAAATCTGTTACTACTGATTTTACGTTATTCCAACAGAAAGGAAAAGATTGGTTCTCAATTTATGTAATCTCAATTAGAAAGGTTGGAATTTTGTATGAAATGACAATTTTTTCCATCATCCAGAGCTTTCTTGAGCTATCTCTTAGCTTCTGTTAGTGCCCTTTTTTTAGACTAGCAATAAGAAGAACTCTTATATTTGTTGACTACCATTTGCAATTAAAATAAATAAGTAAAACCACTCATTGCTTTTAGATCAAATTGAGCCTAGCAAAATCATTACCTACAGGGATTGCATTTAATACAATTTGGATGCTAGTGGTGCGTCACTTGCTGCTCCACTTTGAGATTCTTGATTCAACAAATGGGTTCCAATATCCATAATGATAATACGTTTCATAATCTTCAAATAAGGCATTTTGAGAATCCAATTCTCATCAACGAACATTTCTCCTTTCCGACGTTCGGAAGATTTTTCGTCGGAAAAACAATTCTTCCTTTCGTACCCTTTTCAAGTCTTGTGTTCCTTACTTACATTCTCTTATACATGTCATGGACTTACGGGGTATAACAGTTTTCAATTAATGTTACATTTCTGTCTCCTTTTTTATATGAATTTAGGACCTGAAACTTATTTTTTATGACTATTCTTATAAATGAGCTCATATTGATGTTTATGACTATATCACATCAGAACAGAGATATATTAATTACTCATGTAAATTCAAATTAAAACATAGATTTTCGTAAAAAAATGATCGGAAAATTTTGAACAATCTCGAGACACTGATTTGCACGTCAAACAACCTCAAAATCATATGTTTCATGCTAGTCAAGTTTATATATCAATCACACATAATCAAATTTATTTTCATTCTAAATTATAAGAATCTGGTTACATCAATCACATAAAATCATAGATCTCTAATTTGACTATTCTTATAAATGAGCTCATATTTATGTTTATGACTATATCACAGCGTAATAGAGATATATTAATTACTCATGTAAATTCAAATTAAAACATAGATTTTCGTAAAAAAATGATCGGAAAACTCCGAACAATCTAGAGATACTAATTTGCACGTCAAACAACCTCAAAATTATTTATTTCATGTTAATCAAGTTTATATATCAATCACACATAATCAAGTTTATTTTCATTCTAATTTATAAAAATCTTGTTACATCAATCATACAAAATCATAGATCTTCAATTTGATTATTAATATAAATGAGCTCATATTGATGTTTATTGTTAGAATATTCTATTCTAGAATATTCTAGAATTAATACCATTAATATAGTAATATTGTGTATTATCTTATATTAATGTAGTATCCCATATTATATGGTAAGTAGTTTAATATTTTTAGGATTATTCTAGGCAAGACTTATTCTTCCTAGTTAGTGTAAAGATGTATATATTCTTACCTAATGCAATAAAGTTATTTGAGGAAAATATTCTATCATGGTATCAGAGCTACTTACCATATAGTATGAGATACTACATTAATATAAGATAATACACAATATTACTATATTAATGGTATTAATTCTAGAATATTCTAATAGAATATTCTAACATTTATGACTATATCACTGCGTAACAGAGATATATTAATTACTCATGTAAATTGGAATTAAAAAATAGATTTCCGTAAAAAAAAATGACCGGAAAACTTCGAACAATCTCGAGACACTGATTTACACGTCAAACAACCTCAAAATCATATGTTTCATGCTAATCAAGTTTATATATCAATCACACATAATCAAGTTTATTTTCATTCTAATGTATAAGAATCTGGTTACATAAATCACACAAAATCATAGATCTTCAATTTGAATATTCTTATAAATGAGCTCATATTGATGTTTATGACTACATCACTGCGTAACAGAGATATATTAATTACTCATGTAAATTCAAATTAAAATATAGATTTTCGTAAAAAATGATCGGAAAAATTCGAACAATCTCGAGACACTGATTTGCACGTCAAACAACCTCAAAATCATATGTTTCATACTAATCAAGTTTATATATCAATCACACATAATCAAGTTTATTTTCATACTAATTTATAAGAATCTGGTTACATCAATCACACAAAATCATAGATCTTCAATTTGAATATTCTTATAAATGAGCTCATATTGATGTTTATGACTATATCATCACAGAATAAATGATATATTAATTACTCATGTAAATTCAAATTAAAACATAGATTTTAGTAAAAAATGATCGGAAAACTTCGAACAATCTCGAGACACTGATTTGCACGTCAAACAACCTCAAAATCATCTATTTCATGCTAATCAAGTTTATATATCAATCACACATAATCAAGTTTATTTTCATTCTAATTTATAAGAATCTGGTTACATCAACCACACAAAATCATAGATCTTCAATTTGAATATTCTTATAAATGAGCTCATATTGATGTTTATAACTATATCACTGCGTAACAGATATATATTAATTACTCATGTAAATTCAAATTAATATATAGATTTTCATAAAAAATGATCGGAAAACTTCGAACACTCTCGAGACACTGATTTGCACGTCAAACAACCTCAAAATCATCTGTTTCATGCTAATCAAGTTTATATATCAATCACACATAATCAAGTTTATTTTCATTCTAATTTATAAGAATCTGATTACATCAATCACTCAAAATCATAGATCCCTAATTTTACTATTCTTATAAATGAGCTCATATTTATGTTTATGACTATATCACAGCGTAATAGAGATATATTAATTACTCATGTAAATTCAAATTAAAACATAGATTTCCGTAAAAAAATGATCGGAAAACTTCGAACAATCTCGAGATACTAATTTGCACGTCAAACAACCTCAAAATTATCTGTTTCATGCTAATCATATTTATATATCAATCACACATAATCAAGTTTATTTTCATTATAATTTATAAAAATCTTGTTACATCAATCATACAAAATCATAGATCTTCAATTTGACTATTATTATAAATGAGCTCATATTGATGTTTATTGTTAGAATATTCTAGAATAGAATATTCTAGAATTAATACCATTAATATAGTAATATTGTGTATTATCTTATATTAATGTAGTATCCCATATTATATGGTAAGTAGTTTAATATTTTTAGGATTATTCTAGGCAAGACTTATTCTTCCTAGTTAGTGTAAAGATGTATATATTCTTACCTAATGCAATAAAGTTATTTGAGGAAAATATTCTATCATGGTATCAGAGCTACTTACCATATAGTATGGGATACTACATTAATATAAGATAATACACAATATTACTATATTAATGGTATTAATTCTAGAATATTCTATTCTAGAATATTTTAACATTTATGACTATATCACTGCGTAACAGAGATATATTAATTACTCATGTAAATTGGAATTAAAACATAGATTTCCGTAAAAAAAATGATCGGAAAACTTCGAACAATCTCGAGACACTGATTTACACGTCAAACAACCTCAAAATCATATGTTTCATGCTAATCAAGTTTATATATCAATCACACATAATCAAGTTTATTTTCATTCTAATGTATAAGAATCTGGTTACATCAATCACACAAAATCATAGATCTTCAATTTGAATATTCTTATAAATGAGCTCATTTTGATGTTTATGACTTCATCACTGCATAACAGAGATATATTAATTACTCATGTAAATTCAAATTAAAATATAGATTTTCGTAAAAAATGATCGAAAAACTTCGAACAATCTCGAGACACTGATTTGCACGTCAAACAACCTCAAAATCATCTGTTTCATGCTAATCAAGTTTATATATCAATCACACATAATCAACTTTATTTTCATACTAATTTAAAAGAATCTGGTTACATCAATCACACAAAATCATAGATCTTCAATTTGAATATTCTTATAAATGATCTTATATTGATGTTTATGACTATATCACTGCGTAACAGATATATATTAATTAGTCATGTAAATTCAAATTAAAACATAGATTTTCGTAAAAAATGATCGGAAAAATTCGAACAATCTCGAGACACTGATTTGCACGTCAAACAACCTCAAAATCATCTATTTCATGCTAATCAAGTTTATATATCAATCACACATATTCAAGTTTATTTTCATTCTAATTTATAAGAATCTGGTTACATCAACCACACAAAATCATAGATCTTCAATTTGAATATTCTTATAAATGAGCTCATATTGATGTTTATGACTATATCACTGCGTAACAGAGATATATTAATTACTCATGTAAATTCAAATTAATACATAGATTTTCATAAAAAATGATCGGAAAACTTCGAACACTCTCGAGACACTGATTTGCACGTCAAACAATCTCAAAATCATCTGTTCCATGCTAATCAAGTTTATATATCAATCACACATAATCAAGTTGTCACGACCCGACCCTGCTCGCGATCGTGCCCTACCCGCACCTGCTCGTATACATCGGAGAAATAGCGAATGAACATACATGAAACTTATAAAATAAAACAACAGAAATAAACAACAAGTCACCGATAGTGGCTACCTTCCCGACGTCATACATACGAACGGCTTGCCTCCTTTCTTTACAAAATGCACCCACAATATGTGACTACGCACTTCTAAGAGTTTTAACATATCGCTGCATGGCGACAGGCCCCGCCATACCCTGAATATACATAGCCATGACAACTCCTAACCCTGAGCCATCTAAAATGCCAACCAGATCCTAAGCTCGCGGATCCACACTGTACCTAAACTGCGGACATGAACGCAGCTTCGGCGGGCCGCATAACAAAAATTCGAATATGGAATGAAATAACGTGCAAGAATCAAATCATAATCGCATAAAGAACGCCCTTTTAACTCCCGAAATCAATCATATATTAACCGCCTTTCCTTCTTTCGATAAGATTAACAACATATTCTTACATACTTACTTAAGAGCTTAATCCACCTTTTCACATAACTTACATATCTTACATAACATAATCCGCCCATTTATGGACACGGTGTCTTGATGAATCATATAACATAATCCGCCCGCCGGGCTCGGTGCATCGTAGAATCATGTAGCATAATCCGCCCGCCCGGGGCTCGGTGCATCGTGGAATCATGTAGCATAATCCGCCCGCCCGCTGGGCCTTGCATCGTGGAATCATGTAGCATAATCCGCCCGCTGTGGGGCTCGCATCGTGGAATCATGTAGCATAATCCGCCCGCCGGGCCTCGGTGTAAGATGACGTAACCCTATGTGTAGGCTCGGGGTAATATGGCATAATCCGCCTATGTGTAGGCTCGGTGTATCTCATAACGTAATCCGCCTATTTGTAGGCTCGGTGTATTTCATAACGTAATCCGCCTATTTGTAGGCTCCTGTATTTCATAACGTAATCCGGCCTATTTGTAGGCTCGGTGTATTTTTCCTTACGTAACATTTTAAAACGTATTGTTACCTCTTCTTAAGTCGTTATAACAACTTCCCATAAAGCTATTATAACAACCTTTCATTTTAGAGAACTCAAGGCACTTTTATTCTTACAACATTAGGGAAACTAGACCCAAAAATACCACGTACATACGCATTTCAATGTAATCATAAACTTCTTTCTTTTTAAAACTCAAGTCACATACTCTTAAAATCATGTCATCAATACTTTTAGAAATCAAGTCCACAACTTGAAAAATAAAGTTTCATAATCCTTAGAAGACAACCAAAGTTCATAGTCTTAAAACCTTATATCATACATTCTTTAAAATCCACTTACTTATACTTATACAAAACAAATATAAAGTTCCATACACTTCCAAAACCAAGTAACTTATTCTCTTAAAACCATATAACTTTCACTTTTAAAAATCAATCCCTTTTCACATATAAATTCAAGTCATTTTTGAACGTAAAATCCACTTACTTACTTTAAATAAATCAAGACACATAGTTTTAAATCAAATCTCATATTTTCCTAACCATTCTTACCAACATCTCCCATAAGACTTGGTAAGGACTTAGGACAATTTAACATACTTATAACTTAGGATAACTTAGACATAACCCTTACGTAGAGTAAATCAACATACATACTTCTTAACTTCTAAGAATAGAAGGAATCATGAAATAATACCACATGTATATTCCATACATAGAACCATGTCTAAAGAAGGAAGAGGTTCACATACCTCGCGACGATTATCGACAAGTAGCAAAAAGCTCCAAAGCACTTCCACCTTGAGCTATTCCATTCTTCAAGTAGGATACGCTATACCTAGTTTGTCAACCTATAATGGTCACCATACGTCCATTAACTTCTTACTTCATACGTAGAATATTTTAGGTGCTAAGTCGCTAAATTCTACGGAAAATCTGACAAAGACCTCCTTTGTTTCTACTTACTTTGCCACCTTTTCAAGGCCGAATACAATACCCAAACAGCCCCAATTGGCTCACAATTTCTATAAGGTACTCCAATACAAATGACTAACTAAATGTTCCAATTGGCTCACAATTTAGAAAGTAGTCCAATACAAATGAAAAACAAACTAAAAAGTCCAAATTCGGCCACCTTGAGTTCAACCTTACCAATTCTTATCAAATTTCCATTTCAATCCAAATTGGTAGCATAACATGATATCAAGTCGTATTTGATTAAAACTATCACAATCTTCAAATCAATAACATGCGACGATTCTAATAACGACTAAATTGAAATCCAACTTAACATGGCTTACATTACATTCCGTATTTCCAAGGCTACAATCAATCCACAATCCTTATAAACTTCTACATAAAAAATACATGCTAGCAACACTAAAAGATAACAAAAAAAAATAAATATATAACCTTGTAACACTTTAAAAGACAAGATTTTACCTTAACGATTCTTAATCCAATTCCAACCAAGTCGCTCCTTAGTAGTTTAGAACCTCTCCAAGACACTTCAATCCGCTACTTGAGACCCTTAGAACCACACCAACAACTTCCCTTCAAGCTTCCAATCCAAAACCTAGAAAGCAACTAGGTTTTCGCTTTGCGACTAATACGAAAACTCTCTTTTTCCGGGATTTTTCTATTGAGATATACTTACATAACACTTAGGAACCTTGGTTTAGAGTGGGGAGATTATTGGACAAGAAACAAATTTTTTTCCTCCTTCCTTGAAGTAAACCCGAGAGCTCAACAATGTGGTCTTCAAATTTTTGTGAATTTTGGCTAAGTATGGTACTTGTCATACTACTACTAGTATTATTGTAACGACCCGTTCCGGGCCCCGTTACTGGTGCCTTATCCCGGGCACCCTAGTGATACAATCATCAGAGAAAACCAGCGGAAGATAAAACTTTAAACAAGAAACAAGATATATGAACATAAAACAGGCCAACCCAACAGTTACCTTCCAATAACATAAATAAATACAACTCTTTCAAAACGAACAGTTTAATCCTTTTTACAAACCCTGCCCACAACAGTACTACAGACCTCTAAGATTTACAACAACTATGACGGGACAGGGCCCCGCCATACCCCTGAATGTACAAGAACCTACAACTCAGGGAACACATACCAAAAGATAAGCCTCCGGAGAAACGGAGCTTCCCAAAACGCTGAACTGAGATCCTAAGAGCGAGGATCCACGACCGATGTACCTCTACTCGCAGATGAACGCAGCTTCGGCGAGGTCAAGACAACAGTACCAAGTATGTGAAATCAGAAATATCAGAATGAAATCATAGCAGTCTATATAAAGCAGGAGACATGAATGATAACCAAACTACAGTACACACATATATCAGTTATATCAAGTCAGGGTCTCACGCCCTCCACATCAATCATGCCCGTGGAATGCCTTCCTCACTGCCGGCAGTCTATGATATGATAACACCCAGAAGTACACCAGCACACCAAGTCCTACCTGATGCCAAAGCTGTATTAACAATTCAAATGGAAGCATACCCCAGCGCTACGATCGTCGCAAGATGTCCAAAAGGGAACCACAAGACAAAGAATCAAAATGGAAGCATACCCGCGCGCACGATCGTGTCGAGATGTCCAAAAGGAAACAATAAGACAAAGATTCCAAATGGAAACATACCCGCGCGCGCCACGATCGCGGTCGGTATGCCCAAAGGGAAACAATAAAGCGAGATCAACATGGAAGCATACCCGCAGCGCCACGATCGTGTCGGTATGTCCAAAGCGATTAGCAAAAGTAACACAATCAATGCGAACGCATCTGCGGAATTTCTCCATCACACGCAGACGCCCAAGTAAGTTCTCAACAAGTCAACCGACTTCATCGAGACGCCAGAATACGTAAATACAACACTTGTACAACAAAGGCTATCATCACAAGCATAGGCAAGTTTCACACAACTCACAGTACTTTCACATAAGCCACACAATACCCGTAGTATAAAAATCGTGACTATCTTTTTAAGTAAACAAGACACTTCCACTTTTGTAAAATCAAGTAACAACATTATTTTCCAAACGCTCAAATTTGCCTAATTTCAAATGCTCAAGTCACTTATTTTAGAAAGGTTTCATAACTCATAGTCTTAATCTCTTTTAAAACAATTGAGTAACATATGTCATATATGTGAGTAGTTTATTCTTGTTTATAACGATCTTATTACAAAGACCATGATCTAGAAAATGTAATATCATTTTGTCTCATCTTAGCTTCTATGCAGATGGAGGTTTCTACCGGTTTTAATACATCATTATTCAATACATTTTCCTTTATTAACGCTGCAATGGTGCTGTCGATACACATTCGATTCCCAAATCAAGAAACATTATCCCTTTAAAACCAAGTACTCATTACTCACGAATGAGGTTTCACACAAACATCCACATTAAAACAAATAAGTTAAGTCTCTTATCTTATAAGATCAAGTCTCTTAACTTCTAACATCAAGAAACCATTTTCACTACATAAGGTCGTTATAACTAACTTCCCATAAAGCTATTATAACACCCTATGTTTTAAACCAACCAAATCACTTAGCACACGTATCGCCTACCGTACTACATAGTTCACAACAATCATGCTAGAAAAGATAGGAAGAGGTTCACATACCTCGCGACGAGTATCGACAATAAGCAAAATGCTCCAAGTACTACAACCTTGCTAGCCCTTTCCACTCTCAAGTAGAATACGCTACTCTTAGTACTTTCACCTAAAAAGGTCACAAACGCCTATTAACTTCAAAACACAAGGTTCCATGTTCTACGTAAAATTCGAAGACTCTCCCGCAACAAACAGAATCTCCTCCTCTATCGAGGCCGCTACCAAGCCAACCAGTGGGGTTTACACGCCTAACCTGACGTACAATTCTACTCAAGAATACTACACAAGTCTCATCGCAATACACCCTATGTAAATACATTCGCTTCTTTTCTTTACTCTTCAGCTTAAGTCAAAAGACATTGCCAAATACAAAGTTCGATTCTACATATAGTATACTTCAACTACATATTCCTACGACATGTAATCTCCAATTACAATAAGGGACAAGAATATTTACCTCGATAAGCCAAAAATTTTCCAAGTTATAATGTCGATGCTGAGCAAGGTTTAGCTCCTACTCCGTGCGCTCAAATCCGCTCCAATCAACCCTTTGAAGTTCTTAACGAAATTTTACTCAAATACTTCAACCAACTTTGAAGATTTCCTTAGTGGTTTCGGTTTGAGACTAAAAGGACAAAAGGTAGTATTTCCTGCTCTACGATAGAGGTAACTTTTGGAAAACAACAAGGTAAAGGCTAAGGTATTTTGGGCATTATAACAATACTAGGAGAAGTATTTCAATACCACAAGGAGGGTATTATACGAAACAACTAGCAGTGGTACCCTAGCACCACAAAGCTGGAAGGGAACCCTCGGCCAAAGGCCACACGGTGAGGGGAAGGCTCTCGCTAAGAGCTCACAAAGGGAGGAGAGGGTTTCAAGACTGGAAGTTTTGGATGAATGAAGTCTTCTGCTTAGTGGTATTTATAGCAAAACCAAAAGCCAACCAACGGCCAAGATCAAGCCACGTGCAAGGCAAGTGTAAGGCCTTGATCAAGCCAAGTGCACCCTAGCCCCTACTCCACAAAACAATGCACAAAACATGGCACCAAACAAGCCACAAAACAAGGCCAAAACAAGGAGCCAATCGCCAAGAAACGTGAACCAATCGCCCGCGGTTGCCGCTTCGTTTAATGCGAGGTGACACATGCCACCCTCCGTTGGTCCAAAATGTTTCGCCTCTCTAAAAATCCGCAAAAATACAAAACGACATAGCCGAATTTTCCTTCGCAAGTTACGAAAACGCTTCGTAAAAACGACTCTAACCGTGTCATGCACAAAGGTAACTTCGCTAAGCCACTAGCGGGGTGACACGTGTCACCCTCCTATCGCCCTCATAAAACGCCTTTCAAAAATATCCACAATACCGAAATCTCAAAACAAAGCTGCCCTACAAAATCAGAATTTCTCCCGTGGGCCCCACGTGACCATTTCCAAAATAAAATCTCAAAATTCTAATATAATTTAAGAAGCCCATATACCAAACTGGGAAACCAATTCTCATTAACGAACCTTTTCTTCACAATTTACCCAAACTTTTCCGCGAAAACTCACATCTTTCTTTCTTTTCAAAATTTCTCGCACTCGCACGCACGCCCTCACATACATACCCCGCAACTACGGGTATAACATTCTCCTCTTAGAAACATTCGTCCCGAATGTTCCTTCTCAAGTCGGATAACGATAAAGTTCCTCTAACAAGTTGCCGACGCCACAGCTTGGCCACGAACTAACACACGTTCTCTTCTCCCCTAACTCGTAGTACCCTTCTCGAACACTCGAACTCTTTCTAGTATCCGTATCACACTTCCGTCAATGCTTCTGTTTCCAACCAAACCAGTTACTACCTCCAAACTTGGTCATCTTACTAACTTCGATCTCCTTAAGGCCATTCCCGCCTTCACGAACCGACTCGTAACGATCCACGAACTCATACGATGGTCACCTAAACGGGGCCTAGCATCCTCGTGACCCTACCACCGCGGAACCACCTCGAACTGACTTACCACAAACCGGCCGGGTTGACCTCAAATGGTCCTCAACCCGACCCCACAATCAGCCACATTCTTGTTCCCCGACACGAACAATCTAACTAACACACGCCACGAAAGCTAACACTTCCATCTCGCACTACCCATGGACTTATCACACAAAGAAATCCCACGTATACTACTCACTCTGATAAAGGTTAAACATAAAATAAATCTTTTACTCATGACGACCCTACCTCTAAGGTCTCAATCGTGAAATAGTCTAAGGTTCACACTTCCATGCCCCCGTGCTTACCCTTCTACACTCACCAGTTTCTCAATCACATATTAGCACAAAGCTATCCGAACATAACACTTAACACATTATCTTAACATCAATACATACAAGTCTCTGTAGGGTTAAAGATATACCGAAAATAAAGTGCTCAAAGGACCGCTAAGATCTGAACTTCCACCGCGACTCTCTACCGTGGCCCGCCGTGTATGAACATCCCGCTTAGCCGTGGAAGGTGAAGAACTCGCAATCGATCTCAGAGTCAGGTTATCCTACCAGCATACCCTCGGGACAGCTCCCTAAATGGCCTCGCTGGCCGCATGTAAAACAAACTCCCGACTAGCACGACACTCCCACCGCGAGTCTACCACGGTCACAACGAGGTAGGGTGGCTTCTGGCTAACACCTCGCTTCTCCCGAAAATCAACCTCGAGCCCCGACCGCTTCCCGAATACTCGATGCCTTGAAGATTGGAGGACCACTATGCATCGCGAGGCGCATAACTAGTTCACGCCGAGGCGGTTCGCCTCGAAAGTCACCAAAGGACCTCGCTGCTCGCCTCTTTCACGACCCGGTCATTCCGCCGATCTCTCCGTGCCTCACATCCTGCCGCATGAGCTCGCATGCGGCAATGTCCATGCCCTACCAAGAGCTACACCAACAAGCCTCGCTGGTAATCATCTAGCCCGTGACGTAGCGGTGCACTCTATCCTCCATGGTTGCCACTAAAGCGGGACATACCGAGCCAACGAAGTCAAACTCCACGCCAGACTCCCGAATCAGACGCTCGCTTCGCCAAAGATCATGAATTGTTTACCGCGTTCTCCTCATCTCGCGAGGCAAGAAGTGAGCGAGAATGCCTCGAGAACTCGTCCCATATCGCTGAAGCGCATGCTCTCCCGACAACTCCCACGACCAAACCGCCGATCGCGTATCACGCACCGACGCGAACCTAAGACCACCGACTCGGTCTCCGGCTCGATCACTCACGACCCAGAATCGCCGGATGAACTCCTCGCGATCATCCTCGTGCCTCGACCCATAAAACTCGCGCTACAACTCGTAAAGTCCCGTAGCCTCAAACTATCTCGCCGGGGTGAACCATCGGTGCATCGAATCGAATCCGCCAGATCCAAATTTATCTCATGCTCGCCACGACTCGCCAGCAATCGCCATCTCTTGTACTTATCTCATCTCGCCTGTGCCGCGACCGAGGCTCAGTATCGTGGTCTCAGCAGCCATCGCCGCGCTCTAAACTCGCTGGCCGGGCGGCGCCGCAAAACTCGCCGTCAAGCACAATTCAGTATGCATCGCTCGCGCTCGCATTCTCTCAGATCTCACTAGCAGCTCCTCGCCGCTTTGCCTTCGGCTCGTTGCTCGCGCGAGGCATAATCGTAAAAACGAGATACGCTGGAGGGTCCAACTTACAACACAGTTTCTAAGGCACGATCTCGTAATGAGAAGAATGGAAACTAATCCTAAATGTCCTATAGCCTCCTCGACATAGATGTGGTGCACAACACACCGATAATCAAGACTCTACTAGACACGGTTCAGAGACACTTTCCGAGGATTAATCGCTCGATACCACTTTTGTAACGACTGCTCTGCCCCGCTATCGTGCCTTATCCCGCACCCTAGTGATACAATCATCGAGAAAACCAAATAAGATAAAACTTTAAACAAGAAACAAGATATATGAACATAAAACAAAGCAACCCAACTGCTACCTTCCAATAACATAAATAAATACAACTCTTTCAAAACGAATAGCTTTAATCCTTTTACAAATCCCGCCACAACAAGATTTCATGCACTTAAGATTTACAACAACTATGACGGACAGGCCCGCCATACCCCGAATGTACAAGAACCTACAACTCAGTGGAACACATACCAAAAGATAAGCCTCCGAGAAACGGAGCTTCCCAAAACGCCGAACCGAGATCCTAAGAGCGAGGATCCACGATCGATGTACTTACCGCGCAGATGAACGCACTCCGGCGAGGTCGCATAACAGTACCAAGTATGTGAAATCAGAAATATCAGAATGAAATCATAGCGATATATAAAGCGAGAGACATGAATGATAACCAAACTACAAGATACACATATATCGCTTATATCAAGTCGTGGTCTCACGCCTCCACATCAATCATGCCCGTGGAATGCCTTCTCATCACGGCCTATGATATGATAACACCAAGAAGTACACCAAAGACACCAAGTCCTACTCGATGCCAAAGTCAGATTAATAATTCAAATGGAAGCATACCCGCGGCGCTACGATCGTGTCGAGATGTCCAAAAGGAAACAATAAGACAAAGAATCAAATGGAAGCATACCCGCGCGCTTACGATCGTGTCAAGATGTCCAAAAGGAAACAATAAGACAAGATTCCAAATCGAAACATACCCGCAGCGCTTACGATCGTGTCGTGATGCCCAAAGGGAAACAATAAAGCAAGATCAACACGGAAGCATACCCGCGCGCCACGATCGCGGTCGATGTCCAAAGCGATTAGCAAAAGTAACACAATCAATGCGAACGCACTGCGGAATTTCTCCATCACCGCGCATGTCCAAGTAAGTTCTCAACAAGTAAACCGACTTCTATCGAGACGCCAGAATACGTAAATACAACACTTGTACAACAAAGGCTATCATCACAAGCATAGGCAAGTTTCACACAACTCAAAGTACTTTCACATAAGCCACACAATACCCGTAGTATAAAAATCGTGACTATCTTTTTAAGTAAACAAGACACTTCCCCTTTTGTAAAATCAAGTAACAACATTATTTTCCAAACGTTCAAATTTGCCTAATTTCAAATGCTCAAGTCACTTATTTTAGAAAGGTTTCATAACTCATAGTCTTAATCTCTTTTAAAACAATTGAGTAACATATGTCATATATGTGAGTAGTTTATTCTTGTTTATAACGATCTTATTACAGCAGCCATGATCTAGAAAATGTAATATCATTTTGTCTCATCTTAGCTTCTATGCAGATGGAGGTTTCTACTGGTTTTAATACATCATTATTCAATACATTTTCCTTTATTAACGCTGCAATGGTCTGTCGATACACATTCTGATTCCGAAATCAAGAAACATTATCCCTTTAAAAACCAAGTACTCATTACTCACGAATGAGGTTTCACACAAACATCCACATTAAAACAAATAAGTTAAGTCTCTTATCTTATAAGATCAAGTCTCTTAACTTCTAACATCAGTAAACCATTTTCACATACATAAGGTCGTTATAACTAACTTCCCATAAAGCTATTATAACACCCTATGTTTTAAACCAACCAAATCACTTAGCACACGTGACGCTCACCGCACTACATAGTTCACAACAATCATGCTAGAAAAGATAGGAAGAGGTTCACATACCTCGCGACGAGTATCGACAATAAGCAAAATGCTCCAAGTACTACAACCTTGCTAGCCCTTTCCACTCCTCAAGTAGAATACGCTACTCTTAGTACTTTCACCTAAAAAGGTCACAAACGTCTATTAACTTCAAAACACAAGGTTCCATGTTCTACGTAAAATTCAAGAAGACCTCCCCGCAACAACGTAAATCTCCTCCTCTATCGAGGCCGGCTACCAAGCCAACCAGGGGGGGGGGGGGTTTACACGTCTAACCGGACGTAGACATTGCCAAATACAAAGTTCAGTTCTACATATAGTATACTTCAACTACATATTCCTACAACATGTAATCTCCAATTACAATAAGGGGACAAGAATATTTACCTCGATAAGCCCAAAATTATCCAAGTTATAATGTCGATCCTGAGCAAGGTTTAGCTCCTACTCCGCGCTCCAATCCGCCTCCAAACAACCCTTAGAAGTTCTTAACCAACTTCTACTCAAATACTTCAACCAACTTCAAGATTTCCTTGTGGTTTTGGTTTGAGACTAAAAGGACAAAAGGTAGTATTTCCTGCTCTACGATAGAGGTAACTTTGGAAAACAACAAGGTAAAGGCTAAGGTATTTTGGGCATTATAACAATACTAGGAGAAGTATTTCAATACCACAAATGGAGTGGTATTATACTAAAACAACTAGGCTAGTGGGGTACCCTACCCAAGCACCACAAAGTGGAAGGGAACCCTCGCCAAAGGCCACACGGTGCGGAGTGGGAAGGCTCTCGCTAAGAGCTCACAAAGGGGAGGAGAGGGTTTCAAGACTGGAAGTTTTGGATGAATGAAGTCTTCAAGCTTAGTGGTATTTATAGCAAAACCAAAAGCCAACCAACGGCCAAGATCAAGCCACGCAAGGCAAGTGTAAGGCCTTGATCGCCAAGTGCACCCTAGCCCCTACTCCACAAAACAATGCACAAAACATGGCACCAAACAAGCCACAAAACAAGGCCAAAACAAGGAGCCAATCGCCAAGAACGCGGAACTAATCGCCCGCGGTTGCCGCTCGCTTCCAATGCGCGGTGGCACACGCCACCCTCCCGCTGGTCCAAAATGTTTCGCCTCTCGAAAAATCCGCAAAAATACAAAACGACATAGCCGAATTTTCCTTCGCAGTTACGCAAAATGTTTCGCCGAAAACGACTCTAACCAAGTGTTGTGCACAAAGGTAACTTCTGGCCATTACCTAGGCGGGGTGACACGTGTCACCTCCTATTGGCCCTCATAAAACGCTCTTCAAAAATATCCACAATACCGAAATCTCAAAACAAAGCGGCCCCACAAAATCAGAATTTCTCCCGTGGGCCCCACGTGACCATTTCCGAAAATAAAATCTCAAAATTCTAATATAATTTAAGAAGCCCATATACCAAATCTGGGAAACCAATTCTCATTAACGAACCTTTTTCTTCACAATTTACCGGAAACTTTTCCGTCGAAAACTCACATCTTTCTTTCTTTTCAAAATTTCTGCCGTACTCTCGTATATACGTCCTCACATACATACCCTGCAACTACGGGGTATAACAATTATAAAGGGACATGGAGGGTCAAGATACACACAATTGGGTGGTTAGGATGAGCTCTAATTAAAATATCAAGACTTTGAACCCTTTGACTTAGTCAATATTGTCAAGCTAATTAATTGGAAGACTTAGTCATCTTAAGGCTATGGTCAATGACCATTTTGGCCATGACATTTTCGTCCAAGGCATAAATAAGGGGGGGTGACAAGTGTCGCCCTCCCATTCGTCACAATAATACGCTTTCCGACAATTTCAAATTTCCGGTAAATTTTTACAAGTCTCAAATCTTAACACTTGTGAGTTCTTACGTACATTCTTACACCATGTCCCGTAAATACTGGTGTAACATTCTTCCCCTTAGAAACATTCGCCCTCGAATGTTCTTTCTGAGTCAAACTTATAATTAGCGACATAGTTTCCTTTCACATCCCCATATACCAACAATGCCACACATGGCCCTAATACTCGCACACGATACTTGTCCATCATAAGCCCAAAAGAGATTATCCTTTCAGATTTCCAATTCATACTAGCATACATACATAACTTCCATACCAATTCTGGCCTCAAATCTTTGGAGTCCTCTATAAAACAATATAAGGCCATTTCCGGCCACGACTGTTCCGGAACGCGCCCACGAACCCAGAAACAATTAACTAGACTTGGCCTTGCACCTCGTGACCGCCACGAGCTTTAACTACTACCAACTGATCCCACTCCATTCCAGCATGGGAGACCCGTAATAGGTCATCAACCCGACTCGCACTTAACTCTTATCCTCGTCCGACTTAAAATCTTATCACAGAGAAAACCTTATATACCTAAGGTCTCGCGGAATCAATATTCTTAGGCTCGCAATTTCCATGCTCCACGCCTACCTTACCAGTCCCCCAGTAACCGGGTACAAAAACATCTCATAAAACCATAACCATGTTGTCCCGATCACAACAACCATTACTAACTCTATCCAGACCTCATCCGTATAATTCTCTTAAGCCTAATACGCAGCTTAATCTATTAACATGACATTCCGTTAGGTTCCTTAACATGGCTTCTGGGGTTCACTACCCTATCGCATACCTCATCCTTTCCCAATTATCTCAAATAAAACATAAGATCTTGGCGAGAGTTCATTAACTATTCCATACCTTCCTGTGATCTAGTTAGTCTTTACCAATTCTCGGAAATCTAACATCATTCTAGGCAACACGCGCCCGAATTTCATACATACCTCCGTATAGATGTATGTCACTATCCCGACTATACTATCATCATTCCCAACCTGGATACGCAATCCTCATAGTCATTCCCGGTCATGTTGCCTTTCTCGGCTCGCAAACAACATAACTCGTTAGGAGGGACGACTTAACAACACAGCTCTATCGCACGATCTCGGAGTGAGAAGAATGGAAACTAATCCTAAATGTCCTGCAGCCTCCGATTATAGATGTGGTGCACAACACACCGATAATCAAGACTCTACTAGACACGATGCTAGACACTTTCCGAGGACTAATCGCTCGATACCACTTTTGTCACGACCGACCCGCTCGCGATCGTGCCCTACCCGGGCACCTGCTCAGTATACATCGAGAAATAGCAATGAACATACATGAAACTTATAAAATAAAACAACAGAAATAAACAACAGTCACCGATGGCTACCTTCCCGACGCATACATACACGAACGGCTTGCCTCCTTTCTTTACAAATGCACCCACAATATGTGACTACGCACTTCTAAGAGTTTTAACATAATCTGGCAAGGGACAGGCCCCGCCATACCTCGAATATACATAGCCATGACAACTCCGAACCCTGAGCCATCTAAAATGCCAACCAGATCCTAAGCTCGCGGATCCACACTGCACCTAAACTCGCGACATTTAACGCACTTCGGGCGGGTCGCATAACAAAAATTTAATATGGAATGTAAATAACGCAAGAATCAAATCATAATCGCATAAAGAACGCCCCTTTAACTCCCAAATCAATCATATATTAACTGCTCCTTTCCTTCTTTCGATAAGATTAACAACATATTCTTACATACTTACTTAAGAGCTTAATCCAGCTTTTTCACATAACTTACATATCTTACATAACATAATCCGCCCATTTATGGACACGGTGTCTCGATGAATCATATAACATAATCCGCCCGCCCGGGATCGATTATCGTAGAATCATGTAGCATAATCCGCCCGCTGTGGGCCTTGCATCGTGGAATCATGTAGCATAATCCGCCCGCTGTGGGGCTCGGTGCATCGTGGAATCATGTAGCATAATCCGCCCGCCGCCTCTGCATCGTGGAATCATGTAGCATAATCCGCCCGCCGCGGCTCGGTGAAGATGACGTAACCCGCCTGTGTAGGCTCGGTAATATGGCATAATCCGCCTATGTGTAGGCTCGGTGTATCTCATAACGTAATCCGCCTATTTGTAGGCTCCTGTATTTCATAACGTAATCCGCCTATTTGTAGGCTCCTGTATTTCATAACGTAATCCGCCTATTTGTAGGCTCCTGTATTTTTCCTTACGTAACATTTTAAAACGTATTGTTACCTCTTCTTAAGTCGTTATAACAACTTCCCATAAAGCTATTATAACAACCTTTCATTTTAGAGAACTCAAGGCACTTTTATTCTTACAACATTAGGAAACTAGACCTAAAATACCACGTACATAATGCATTTCAATGTAATCATAAACTTCTTCTTTTTTAAAACTCAAGTCACATACTCTTAAAATCATGTCATCAATACTTTTAGAAATCAAGTCCACAACTTGAAAAATAAAGTTTCATAATCCTTAGAAGACAACCAAAGTTCATAGTCTTAAAACCTTATATCATACATTCTTTAAAATCCACTTACTTATACTTATACAAAACAAATATAAAGTTCCATACACTTCCAAAACCAAGTAACTTATTCTCTTAAAACCATATAACTTTCACTTTTAAAAATCTATCCACTTTTCACATATAAATTCAAGTCATTTTTGAACGTAAAATCCACTTACTTACTTTAAATAAATCAAGACACATAGTTTTAAATCAAATCTCATATTTTCCTAACCATTCTTACCAACATCTCCCATAAGACTGGTAAGGACTTAGACAATTTAACATACTTATAACTTAGGATAACTTAGACATAACCCTTACGTAGAGTAAATCAACATACATACTTCTTAACTTCTAAGAATAGAAGGAATCATGAAATAATACCACATGTATATTCCATACATAAACCATGTCTAAAGAAGGAAGAGGTTCACATACCTCGCGACGATTATCGACAAGTAGCAAAAAGCTCCAAAGTACTTCCACCTCGAGCTATTCCATTCTTCAAGTAGGATACGCTATACCTAGTTCACAACCTATAATGGTCACCATACGTCCATTAACTTCTTACTTCATACGTAGAATATTTTAGGTGCTAAGTCGCTAAATTCTACGGAAAATCTGACAAAGACCTCCTTTGTTTCTACTTACTTTGCCACCTTTTTCAAGGCCGAATACAATACCCAAACAGCCCCAATTGGCTCACAATTTCTATAAGGTACTCCAATACAAATGACTAACTAAACAAATTTCCAATTGGCTCACAATTTAGAAAGTAGTCCAATACAAATGAAAAACAAACTAAAAGTCCAAATTCGCCACCTGAGTTCAACCTTACCAATTCTTATCAAATTTCCATTTCAATCCAAATTGGTAGCATAACATGATATCAAGTCGTATTTGATTAAAACTATCACAATCTTCAAATCAATAACATGCGACGATTCTAATAGCGACTAAATTGAAATCCAACTTAACATGGCTTACATTACATTCCGGATTTCCAAGGCTACAATCAATCCACAATCCTTATAAACTTCTACATAACAACTTCATGCTAACAACACAAAATAAATATATAACCTTGTAACACTTTAAAAGACAAGATTTTACCTTAACGATTCTTAATCCAATTCCAAATCCGAAGTCGCTCCTTAGTAGTTTAGAACCTCTCCAAGACACTTCAATCCGCTACTGAGACCCTTAGAACCACACCAACAACTTCCTTCAAGCTTTCCAATCCAAAACCTAGACAGCAACTAGGTTTTCGCTTTGCGACTAATACGAAAACTCTCTTTTTCCGGGATTTTTCTATTGAGATATACTTACATAACACTTAGGAACCTTGGTTTAGAGTGGGAGATTATCGACAAGAAACAAATTTTTTCCTCCTTCCTCAAGTAAACCCGAGAGCTCAACAATGTGGTCTTCAAATTTTTGTGAATTTTGGCTAAGTATGGTACTTGTCATACTACTACTAGTATTATAAAGGGACATGGAGGGTCAAGATACACACAATTGGGTGGTTAGGATGAGCTCTAATTAAAATATCAAGACTTTGAACCCTTTGACTTAGTCAATATTGTCAAGCTAATTAATTGGAAGACTTAGTCATCTTAAGGCTATGGTCAATGACCATTTTGGCCATGACATTTTCGTCCAAGGCATAAATAAGGGGGGTTGACAAGTGTCGCCCTCCCATTCGTCACAATAATACGCTTTCCGACAATTTCAAATTTCCGGTAAATTTTTACAAGTCTCAAATCTTAACACTTGTGAGTTCTTACGTACATTCTTACACCATGTCCTGTAAATACGGGGTGTAACACAAGTTTATTTTCATTCTAATTTATAAGAATCTGATTACATCAATCACACAAAATCATAGATCCCTAATTTGACTATTCTTATAAATGAGTTCATATTTATGTTTATGACTATAACAGCGTAATAGAGATATATTAATTACTCATGTAAATTCAAATTAAAACATAGATTTCCGTAAAAAAATGATCGGAAAACTTCGAACAATCTCGAGATACTAATTTGCACGTCAAACAACCTCAAAATTATCTGTTTCATGCTAATCATATTTATATATCAATCACACATAATCAAGTTTATTTTCATTCTAATTTATAAAAATCTTGTTACATCAATCATACAAAATCATAGATCTTCAATTTGACTATTCTTATAAATGAGTTCATATTGATGTTTATTGTTAGAATATTCTAGAATTAATACCATTAATATAGTAATATTGTGTATTATCTTATATTAGTGTAGTATCCCATATTATTTGGTAAGTAGTTTAATATTTTTAGAATTATTCTAGGCAAGACTTATTCTTCCTAGTTAGTGTAAAGATGTATATATTCTTACCTAATGCAATAAAGTTATTTGAGGAAAATATTATATCATGGTATCAGAGCTACTTACCATATAATATGGGATACTACATTAATATAAGATAATACACAATATTACTATATTAATGGTATTAATTCTAGAATATTATATTCTAGAATATTCTAACATTTATGACTATATCACTGCGTAACAGAGATATATTAATTACTCATGTAAATTCAAATTAAAACATAGATTTCCGTAAAAAAAAAGATCAGAAAACTTCGAACAATCTCGAGACACTGATTTACACGTCAAACAACCTCAAAATCACCTGTTTCATGCTAATCAAGTTTATATATCTGTCACGACCCGACCCCGGGACCGCGACTGGTGCCCTACCTGGGCACCCTTACAGGTAAACATCAGAGAAAATCAGCGGAACATACATGAAACTTATAAAATAAAAACAACAGTAATAAAACAACAGGTTAGTCGATAGGGCTACCTTCCTGAACGTACATACATAAACGAAGCAGTTGCCTCCTTTCCTTTACAAACTGACCCACAATATGTGACTGCACTTCAGAATAATAATCGTGGCGGACAGGCCCCGCCATACCCTCAATATACATGAATCTTCTACTCGTGGAAAACCGTTCCAAGAGATAAGCCTCCGCAAGTGGAGCTTTCTCAAAATCAACCGAGATCCTAAGAGCAAGGATCACCAACCTGGTACCTAAAACTCGCGGCATTTAACGCAATTTCAAGGGCGGGGTCAAACAAAAACCGAATATGGAATGTAAATAACGTCAAGAAATGTATCATAATCAGACAAAAGAATGACAAGGACAAGTAAAAAAAATACATACCAGATCCTGCCGTGTCATTACCACTTATGAACTTAATTTCACATCAATATCTTTTACATTCCGTTAAGAGTTATAGCCATATCTTACGTACTTACTTAGGAGAAGTCATTAAGTTCATCTCTATCTAACTTACTTATCTTTCATAACATAGTCCGACCCATTACAGAGGGACACATATACTACCCGACCCAATCTGGGACGCGATCAAGTCACACAAATAGCAAAGTGTGCCCGTGGAATACCCCATCACTGCCAAGCCTATAAGTGTAAAATATAACCATGTGACGCGCCTGGCATCCCACCTCACCGCCGGCGACACATACACAATACATACATATATCTCCCGCCCGTGGAATCCCACATCACCGCCGATGCCTATAAGTGTAAAACATAACCATGGGTCTCACGCCCATAATACCAATCAAAACAGTGGTATAGCGTCTGGGCTTGCCCTCATTTATACTCTTACCCCGGAGGAGGTGGTAGCGGGTATAACGCCTGGGCTTGCCCTCATTTATACTCTTACCCCGGAGAAGGTGGTACAACGCCTCGGGCTTGCCCTCATTTATACTCTTACCCTATCTCAACCTACCGACAATCAACACATAAAGGTGTGGTACAGTCTTGGGGTTTACCCTCACTTATACTCTTACCCCGGAGAAGGTGGTACAACGTCTTGGGGCTTGCCTCATTTATACTCTTACCCTATCTCGACCGACCATCAACAAGACATAAGCACTACCATGTCTTCTATAAAAATCCGAATTTAACCCAAGTACTACAAGTAACTAAGCATACCCGTGGAATCCCACATCACCGCTCAGACGTCCCAAGAATCTTACAACAAGACATCCGACCTTCAACCGAGAGTCGCGACAACTTAATAAAACATAATACTTGCACTCAAAGGCTATTACCAGACATATAGGCAAGTTCTCAATTAACCAAGCCAAAGTACTTATCAAGGCACACATAGAATAATTCTCATTTAACAAGTCAAAGTACTTATCAAGGCACACTTAGACAAATTCTCAATTTATCAAGCCAAAGTACTAATCAAGGCATACATAGAATAATTCTCTTTTAACAAGTCAAAGAACTTATCAAGGCACACTTAGACAAATTCTCAATTTATCAAGCCAAAGTACTAATCAAGGCATACATAGAATAATTCTCTTTTCAACAAGTCAAAGTACTTATCAAGGCACACTTAGACACATTCTCAATTTATCAAGCCAAAGTACTAATCAAGGCATACATAGAATAATTCTCTTTTAACAAGTCAAAGTACTTATCAAGGCACACTTAGACAAATTCTCAATTTATCAAGCCAAAGTACTAATCAAGGCATACATAGAATAATTCTCTTTTAACAAGTCAAAGTACTTATCAAGGCACACTTAGACAAATTCTCAATTTATCAAGCCAAAGTACTACATACGTACATTCTTTTATAAAAGACTTCTTTCTATGTAAAGCTCCAAGATACTAACACCCGTAGTATCAAGTCCTATTCACCTTTCAAGACAAGTCACAATACCTTTTTTAGAAATGCAAATACCGGCTTCTAAATCAAGTGACTTCTTTTATTAAAAACCTTAAGCAATTGGTACCTTTAAACCAATTTGCCGCTTCTTAATACAAGTTATTTCTTTGATTACTTTATTAGAGAAAACTATTCTCTTAACCTTCCATAAAGCCGTTATAACCAACTTCCCATAAAGCCGTTATAACCCTTTATGGTTTAGACCAACACGTTCCTTTTATAACCAAGAGACTTCTACTTTTTGAAACCAAGTATTAAATACTTTCAAATCAATTCTCATACCTTTCAAAAATACTACTAGTCTCTTAACCTTTAGAAAACAAGTGACTCATTTTATATAAAACCTTAGGCAATTAATGCCTTAAAAACAAGTTGCCTTTTCACTAAAATCAATTCATTTATCTTTCTATAAAGCAAATATAACTAACTTCCCATAAAGCCGTTATATTCACTTTATATCTTAGCCAAAACAATTTCCTATCCAAGGGACTTATACGTTTAAAACGGAACAAGTATCACATACTTTAAAACTCTTCAAGTCCCTTAACTTAATAAAACTCAAGACATCCTTTATTCTTTCAAAGAAGTGAGTTAATCCCCTAACTCACCCGACTTGGCTATTCATAAAATTAGTAAAGGATATCTAGGTGTTATACGTCTTCCGTACTACATACGTGCAACTAGTCATGCTCAAAGATAGGAAAAGTTCTACATAGAGTAGATCACACAACTACCTCTTAACTTCTAAGAGTAGAAGGAAACATGAAATGATACCACAAGTATATTCCATACATAGAATCATGCCAAAGGAAGGAAGAGGTTCACATACCGCGACGATTGTCGACAAGAGCAAAATGCTCCAAAGTACTTCAACCTATAATGGTCACAATATGTCCATTAACCTCTTACTTCAACGTAGAATATCCTAGGTGCTAAGTCACTAAATTCTACTGAAATCGGACAAAGACCTCCTTTGTTTCTACTTACTTTGCCACCTTTTCAAGGTCGAATACAATAACCAAACAGCCCCAATCGCTCACCACAATCTATAAGGTAGTCCAAAACAAATGAATAACAAACTACAAGTCCAATTTTCCATAAAGAATACAACAATACCAATTCTTATCCAATTTCCATTTCAATCCAAATTGGTAGCCTCACATGATATCAAGTCGCATTTGATTATAACAACCGTAATCTTCAAGTCAATTACATGCGACGATTCTAACAACGATTAAATTGTAATCCAACTTAATCATGGCTTACATGTCATTTCGGATTTTAAGCTACAACAATCCATAATACTTATAAAACTTCAACACATATACTTCATGCTAGTAAAAATGTAAGGCTAACAATTACATAATCTTGTAACACTTAAAGAGAACAAGATTATACCTCCAATGAATTGTAATCCAATCTTCAAAACCGAAGTTGCTCCTTAGCAACCTAGAGCCTCTTCAATACACCTCAATCCGCCTCGAGACCCTTAGAACATTCCAACAATGTTCCTTCAACTTCTAAACAAAACCTAGAAAGACAACTAGGTTTTTGCTTTATGACTACTACGAAAACTCTCTTTTCTCGGGATTTTTCTATTGAGATACACTTACATAACACTCAAGAACCTTGGTTTAAAATATGGAGCTTAAAGAACAAGCAACGAAATTGTTTCCTTTCTTCTCCATGGTGAAGCCGAGAGCACCATTCGTGTAGTCTTCAATTTTGTGAAATTTTGCTTAGTGTTAAGTCCTCTCTTGCTCCTAGTATTAAATATAGGGACATGGAGGGTTAAGATGCAACCAATTGGGTGGTTTGGATGAGCTCTAGCTAAATATCAAGACTAAGTGGTCATTGACTTAGTCAATTTACTCAGGCTACTACTTGCAAGACTAAATCATCCACCCAAAGGTCAAATGACCATTGTGCCCATGCTTCAATTCGCCCAAGACAACATAAGGGGGTGACACGTGTCGCCTCCCATTCACACAATAATACGTTTCCGACAATTCCATAATCCGTTAAAAATTTTTACGCCTCAAATTTTAACACTTCATGAAGTTCTTACGTACGTTCTTAACACATGTCCTGTAAATACGGGGTGTAACATTCTCCCCCCCTTAGAAACATTCGTCCTCGAATGTTCTTTCGGAGTCAATCTTTATAATTAGCGACATAGTTTCCTTTCACAACCCCAACATACTAATAATGCCACACATGGCCCTAATACCTCGCACACGCACATCCGTCCATCATAAGCCCAAAAGAGATTACCTTTTCGTACTTCCAACTCCTTCTAACATACATACATAACTTCCATACCAATTTTTGGCCTCTAATCTTTGGAATCACTCTATAAAACAAAATAAGGCCATTTCCGCCACGACTGGTTCGGTGGAACGTGTCCACGAACCCGTAAAACAACTAACTAGACTTGGGCGCTCGCGGACTCGCTGTCGCAGAGAACTACTACCAACTGATCCCACTCCATTCCAGCCATGGGAGACCCGCAACAGTCCTCAACCCGACTCAACGTCGCACTTAACTCTTATTCTTAGTCTATAATAAATCTTATTGCGAGAAAGCCTTATATACCTAAGGTCTCTAAGAATCAATATTCTTAGGCTCGCAATTTCCATGCCCAAGCCTACCTTATCAATCCCCCAAGAACGGGTACAAAACTTCTCATAAAACCATAACCATGTCTCGATCACAACAACCATTACTTACTCTATACGGACCTCATCCGTACAATTCTCTTAAGCCTACTACGCAGCCTTAATCTATCAACATGACATTCCGTTAGGTTCCTTAATATGGCTTCTTAAGGTTCACTACCCTATCGCATACCTCATCCTTTTCCAATTATCTCGAAATAAAACACAAAACTGGCGAAAATTCATTAACTATTCCATACCTTCCCAGATCTAGTTAGTCTTTACCAATTCACGGTAATCTAAAATCATTCTAGGCAACACGCTGCCCGACTTCATACATAACCGTATAGATGTATGTCACAATACCAACTATATCAGAATCATTACCAACCCGATACGCAATCCACATAGTCATTCCCGGTCACACGCTTTCTCGTACCGCAATCAACATAACTCGTTAGGGAGGACGACTTAACAATAATACATCTATCGCACGATCTCAGAGTGAGAAGAATGGAAACCAATCCTAAATGTCCTGCAGCCTCCTGATTATAGATGTGGTGCACAACACACCGATAATCAAGACTCTACTAGACACGGCGCAGACACTTTCCGAGGACTAACTGCTCTGATACCACTTTTGTCACGACCCGACCCCGGGACCGCGACTGGTGCCCTACCTGGGCACCCTTACAGGTAAACATCAGAGAAAATCAGCGGAACATACATGAAACTTATAAAATAAAAACAACAGTAATAAAACAACAGGTTAGCCGATAGTGATACCTTCCCGAACGTACTTACATAAACGGCGGTTGTGTTACACCGTATTTCCGAGTATGCGTGGGGCGTAAGGACGCACGTGAGAATTTGAGCCTTAAAGTTAGGCTTTGGTTCAAATTTGGGCACAAGTGCGAATAGAGTCATTTTCCACTAAACGTTTCCACAAATTACGTAGGAGAATTCGCTATGTCTTTTGTTATTTTTGCGGATTTTTCCGAGAGACGAAACATTTTGGACCAACGGAGGTGACATGTGTCACCCTCACATTGAAGCTAGGGCGGCAACCCTTGGACGAATTGGTCACGCCAAGGCCAATCGCCTTGTTTTGGCCTTGTTTGTGGCTTGTTTGGTGCCATGTTTTGTGCCTTGTTTTGTGGTGTAAGGGTTAGGGTGCACTTGGCTTGATCAAGGCCTTACACTTGCCTTGCACTTGGCTTGATCAAGGCCATTGGTTTCCTATAAATACCCTCCCTAGTGAAGACTTATTCATTCACTCCTCACTTTGTCTAAGTCTTGAAATCCCTCCTCTCCTTGTTGTTGCTCTCGTCCAACTCCCCTCTCCCCCTTAGAGAAAGGCCCTTGGCCGAGAACACCCCCTCCCCCTAGCCTAGTTGTGCTAGCCGAGCCTACCCCCCCCATTTGGTAGAAAGTTGTATTACCAGTATTTTTATAAAGCCCAAAATAAATTAGACTTGTACCTTGTAATATCCCAAAGATACCTCTATACGTAGAGCCATGAAATACTACCTTTTGTCCCTTTAGTCTCAAAACGAAACCCTAAGGAAATCTTCATTGATTGATTGAAGTATTTAAGTAGAAGTTGGTTAGAACTTCTAAGGGTTGTTTGAGCGGGATGGAGCACTTGAGTCGAGCTAAACATTGCTAAGGATCGACATTTAACTTGGATAATTATGGGCTTATCGAGGTAATTATCTTGTCCCTCTATTTGTAATTGGAAATTACATGTTGTTAGAATATATAGTTGAAGTATACTATATATAGAACTAAGCTTAGTACTGTGGCAATGTCTTTTGACTTAAGCTGAAGAATTAAGAAAAGAATCGAATCAGATTTACATAGATCGTATTGCAGAGACTTGTGTAATATTACGGAGTAGGATTGTACACGTCCGGTTAGACGTATAAAACCCCCCCCTGGTTGGCTTGGTGTCCGGCCTCGATAGAGGAGGAGATTTACGCCATGTGAGTGTCGCGAATTTTCTCAGAGAGAAATGGAACCTTGTGTTTTGAAGTTAATAGACGTTTGTGACCTTTTTAGGTGAAAGTACTAAGAGTAGCGTATTCTACTTGAGGAGGAAAGGGCTAGCAAGGTTGTAGTACTTGGAGCATTTTGCTTATTGTCGATACTGTCGCGAGGTATGTGAACCTCTTCCTTCCTTTGGCATGATTCTATGTATGGAATATACCGTGGTATCATTTCATGTTTCTGTTACTCTTAGAAGTTAAGAGGTAGTTGTGTGATACTTGTTCCGTTTTAAACATATAAGTCCCTTGGATAAAAAAAATTGTTTTTGACTAAGGCATAAAGTGATTATAACGGCTTTATGGAAGGACAAAAGAATGCTTTTCTTCAGTAATGTAAGTAGAGAAATGATTTGAAATAAAGAAGGGCAAACTGTTTTTAAGGTACCAGATTGCTTAGGTTTTTAAGAAAGAAGTCACTTGTTTTAGAAGCCGGTAATTTTATTTCTAAAAAGGTATTGTGACTTGTCTTGAAAGGGTGGATAGGACTTGATACTATAGTTGGTAGTATCCGGGCAGTATACCTTTATGGGCAGACTATATGACATTATCGACCCAGAAATGGGCCGGCAAGATACCTTTACGGGCGCACTATATGACATTATCGACCGTAAACGGGCCGCAAGATACCTTTACGGGCGCACTATCTGACCTTATCGACGCAGAAATGGGCCGGGCATTATACCTTTATGGGCAGACTATATGACATTATCGACCCAGAAATAGGCCGGGCAGTATACCTTTATGGGCAGACTATATGACATTATCGACCCAGAAATGGGCCGCAAGATACCTTTATGGGCGCACTATATGACATTATCGACCCGAAACGGGCCGCAAGATACCTTTATGGGCGCACTATATGACATTATCGACCAGTGGGCGGGCGATACCTTACGCGCACTAGATGACGTTATCGACCCGTGATCGGGCCGGCAAGATACCTTTACGCGCACTATGTGACCTTGATCGCCCCAGATTGGGCCGATAGTATAGGTGCCCCTCCTTACGAGTCGGATTATACTTATGAAAGATAAGTGAGTTATATAGTAATGAACTTAATGATTCTTTTCTAATAATGTGCGTAAGAATGTGGTCAGAACTTTTATTAAGAATGGAAAAGATAATAAAGTGCGATTAAGTTCATAAGTGGTAATGACACGGCAGGATCCGTAGGTATTGTTCTATACTTGTCCTTGTCATTCTTTGTACAGCTTATGACCACATCAGACGTTATTTCTGCTCCATATTCGGCACTGTTGTAATCGACTTCTTCGGGCCGCTCATGTCGCAGTTTTAGGTACCTGGTTGGTGATCCTTGCTCTTAGGATCTCGGTTCGCTGGGGAAAAAGCTCCATTTGTTCCGAGGCTTTATCTCTTGGTACGGTTTTCCACAGTAGTAGATTCATGTATATTCGTGGTATGGCGGGCCCCGTCCCGCCACGATGTTATGTTAGAACTCTTAGAGGTCTGTAGTCACATATTTGTGGTCGCTTTTGTAAAGAAAAGGAGGCAATCGCTGGTTGTATATATGTATGTCGGGAAGGTAGCCCATCGGCTAACCTTGTTGTTTACTGTTGTTCTATATTATAAGTTTCATGTATGTTCCGCTGATTTTCTCTCGATGTATACTGTAGCGGTGCCTGTGTAGGGCACCGCCGCGTCCCGGTCGGGTCGTGACAAAAGTGGTATCGTGAGCGATTAGTCCTCTGAAAGTGTCTACTGCACCGTGTCTAGTAGAGTCTTGATTATCGTGTGTTGTGCACCACATCTATAATCGTGAGGTCACAGGACATTTAGGATTGGTTTCCATTCTTCTCTCTCTAAAATCGTGCAGTAGAGCTGTCTTATTAGGTTGAATCCTCTCTGACCTATTCTTATGAAACGATTATGCCTCCTGGCGCGACCGTGGCCCGAAGGGCAAGGCAGCAGCGAGCCGCTGGCGACTCGAAGGTTACTCGGACTCGTGCACCGGACTATGCCCGAGGTAGTAGGCGGTCGGCGAGTTCAGCCACGCCACAGCAGATAGAGGAGCCGAGAGCCGGCAGAGCTCCAGAGGTTCCGCACGAGCCTCCAGCCTGCAGCCGAGGCAGTACGAGATTATGGAGAATGATCGACTTTTGATCGACATAGTGGTATGGCAGGCCGACAGAGCAGCGGCTAACCCTGTGAGCCGATGCGGATCCGGATTTTCTCGGGTTGTCATCCGCCCAGTTTTATGGTTCGAGGTCCGGCGAGGATCCGCAGGAGTTCGCTCGACGCCTACACGACTATGCAGTTCTTAAGGCTTCGGAGACAGAGTTCATATACTAGCCTCTACCGTTACGCGATATTGCGTTGAACTGGTTTGAGGCATGGTTGCTTTCGAGAGGTGATGATGCTCTTCCACCGTTTGGGAGGAGTTCACAGAGGCCTTTATGGATCACTTTTGCCTCCCGAGATGAGGAGGGCCCGCGTAGATAGATTTTTGACCTTGAGGCGTAATGGTAGGACTATCGTGAGTACACTGAGTTTGACTCTGGCCGTGCATGCGCACACCATAGTGGCTAGCATGGCGGATAGAGTTCATCGTTATGTGATGGGGCTAGACCGTCATATGATTATCGATGCTTGGGGTGGCTCTTCACCGGTATGGACATTGCTAGGATGCAGCCTATGCGCAGGGATAGAGGATAGAGAGAGGAGGATTAGATTGATTCAGCCACCAAGAGGCCAAGACAACTGGTCTCAGGCGCTGAGGCGGACAAATTTCGCAGCAGACTAGGTCTACATTGCAGCCAGCACCGAGTGCTCCTCCACAGTTTTCCAGCGGGGGTTTTCACAACCCCGGGACTGCAGGGCCGGCCAGTCTCTAGAGCTCGTAGTCTCGGGGAGATGGGGTTCCACGATCGAGGCCACCTTTTCTCAACGTGCCCGGTGTGGTAGGTTACATTCTGGGTATGTCGCGCGCAGACGGTGCTTGTTTTTCTTGTGGTCGTCTAGGCCATATGTTAAGAGAGTGTCCTTTAAAGGGTCTGGTGGGACAACACACCATCGGATCGGGCCATGGTTCTTCGCCTTCAATAGCTAGGCAGATGTGCATGCACCGACTGTGCCGTGGCAGAGGTCGCGGAGTCCTCGCTTTAGCGGCCTTGAACCGCCTATATGATTTCAGGTATGTCTTTGGCCTTTAGAAACTTGTTTACATGATAAGTTGTGGTATGTTTAAGTTTTATGAACAGATTATATTTGAGACTATGTATATGTTAGAAGGAGTTGGAAGTACGAAAAGATAATCCCTGTTTGGGCTTATGATGGACATATGTGTGCGAGGTATTAAGGCCATGTGTGGCATTGTTGGTATGTCGGGGGTGGTGAAAGGAAACTATGTTGTTAATTTTAAGTTTGACTCCGAAAGAACATTCGAGGACGAATGTTTCTAAGGGGGGAAGAATGTTACACCCCGTATTTCCAGAGTATGTACGTAAGGACGTACGTAGAGAATTTGAGCCTTAAAGTTAGGCTTTGGTTCGAAATTTGGGCACAAGTGCCGAATAGAGTCATTTTCCGACGAAACGCTTCCACACTACGTAGGAGAATTCGCTATGTCTTTTGTTATTTTTATGCGGATTTTTCCGAGAGACGAAACATTTTGGACCAACGGAGGTGACATGTGTCACCTCACATCGGAAGCTGTGGCGGCAACCTCGACGAATTGGTCACGCCAAGGCCAATTGGCTCCTTGTTTTGGCCTTGTTTTGTGGCTTGTTTGGTGCCATGTTTTGTGCCTTGTTTTGTGGTGTAGGGGTTAGGGTGCACTTGGCTTGATCAAGGCCTTACACTTGCCTTGCACTTGGCTTGATCAAGGCCATTGGTTTCTATAAATACCCCTCCCAGTGAAGACTTATTCATCCACCTCACTTTGTCTAAGTCTTGAAATCCTCCTCTCCCTTGTTGTTGCTCGTCCAACTCCCCTCCCCAGAGAAAGGCCCTCGCCGAGAACACCCTCCCCTAGCCTAGTTGTGCTAGCCGAGCCTACCCCCTTTGGTAGAAAGTTGTCTTCCAAGTATTGTTATAATGCCCAAAATACCTTAGCCTTGTACCTTGTAATATCCCAAAGATACCTCTATACAGAGCCAGAAATACTACCTTTTGTCCCTTTAGTCTCAAAACGAAACCCTAAGGAAATCTTCATTGATTGATCAAGTATTTAAGTAGAAGTTGGTTAGAACTTCTAAGGGTTGTTGGAGCGACGGAGCACCCGAGTCGAGCTAAACATTGCTAAGGATCGACATTTAACTTGGATAATTATGGGCTTATCGAGGTAATTATCTTGTCCTCTATTTGTAATTGGAAATTACATGTTGTTAGAATATATAGTTGAAGTATACTATATATAGAACTAAGCTTAGATCGTGGCAATGTCTTTTGACTTAAGCCCAAGAATTAAGAAAAGAATCGAATCATGTGATCAGACATTGGCAGAGACTTGTGTAATATTATCGAGTAGGATTGTACACGCCCCGTTAGACGTGTAAACCCCCGGTTGGCTTGGTGGCCACCGATAGAGGAGAGATTTACGCCACATGTGGGGGTGTCGAATTTTCTGAGAGAAATGGAACCTTGTGTTTTGAAGTTAATAGACGTTTGTGACCTTTTTTAGTGAAAGTACTAAGAGTAGCGTATTCTACTCGGCGAGTGGAAAGTGGCTAGTGCGTTGTAGTACTTGGAGCATTTTGCTTATTGTCGATACTGTCGCGAGGTATGTGAACCTCTTCCTTCCTTTGGCATGATTCTATGTATGGAATATACCGTGGTATCATTTCATGTTTCCTGCTACTCTTAGAAGTTAAGAGGTAGTTGTGTGATACTTGTTCCGCTTTAAACATATAAGTCCTCGATAAAAAAATTGTTTTTGACTAAGGCATAAAGTGATTATAACGGCTTTATGGAAGGACAAAAGAATGCTTTTCTTCAGGAATGTAAGTAGAGAAATGATTTGAAATAAATAAGGGCAAACTGTTTTTAAGGTACCGATTGCTTAGGGTTTTAAGAAAGAAGTCACTTGTTTTGTGTTCGTAATTTTATTTCTAAAAAGGTATTGTGACTTGTCTTGAAAGGGTGGATAGGACTTGATACTATAGTTGGTAGTATCCGGCAAGATACCTTTACGGGCGCACTATATGACATTATCGACCGAAACGGGCCGCAAGATACCTTATGGGCGCACTATATGACATTATCGACCCGAAACGGGCCGCAAAGATACCTTACGGGCGCACTATATGACATTATCGACCCAGAACGGGCCGCAAGATACCTTTATGGGCGCACTATATGACATTATCGACCCGAAATGGGCCGCAAGATACCTTACGGGCGACTATATGACATTATCGACCGTAAACGGGCCGCAAGATACCTTACGGGCGCACTATATGACATTATCGACCCGAGAAACGGGCCGGCAAGATACCTTACGGGCGCACTATATGACATTATCGACCGAGAATGGGCCGGGCAAGATACCTTACGCAGACTAGATGACGTTATCGACCCGTGATCGGGCCGGCAAAGATACCTTTACGGGCAGACTATGTGACCTTGATCGCGCCCTAGATTGGGCCGGATAGTATAGGTGCCCCTCCTTACAGGGTCGGATTATACTTATGAAAGATAAGTGAGTTATATAGTAATGAACTTAATGATTCTTTTTTCTAATAATGTACGTAAGAATGTGGCTGTAACTTTTATTAAGAATGGAAAAGATAATAAAGTGCGATTAAGTTCATAAGTGGTAATGACACCGAGGATCCGTATGTATTGTTTTATACTTGTCATTGTCATTCTTCATTAAAGTTATGATCTGTTTACTGTACGTTATTTCTGTTCCATATTCTGCACTGTTGTATCGACTTCTTCGGGGCCGCGTTCATGCCGCAGTTTTAGGTACCTGTGTGGTGATCCTTGCTCTTAGGATCTCGGTTCAGTTTTTGGGGAAAAAGCTCCATTTGTTCCGGAGGCTTTATCTCTTGGTACGGTTTTCCCTGAAGTAGTAGATTCATGTATATTCAGGGGTATGGCGGGGCCCTGTCCCGCCACGATGTTATGTTAGAACTCTAGAGGTCCAGTAGTCACATATTTGTGGGTCGCTTTGTAAAGAAAAGGAGGCAATCGCTTTTGTATATATGTATGTCCAGGAAGGTAGCCCTATCGGCTAACCTGTTGTTTTACTTCTGTTGTTCTATTTTATAAGTTTCATGTATGTTCCGCTGATTTTCTCTGATGTATACCTGTAAGGGTGCCCAGGTAGGGCACCAGTCGCGGTCCCGGGGTCGGGTCGTGACAAGTTGCCTCCTTTCCTTTACAAACTGACCCACAATATGTGACTACTGCACTTAGAATAATAATCGTGGACAGGCCCCGCCATACCCCAATATACATGAATCTTCTACTCGTGGAAACTGCTCCAAGAGATAAGCCTCCGAGCAAGTGGAGCTTTCTCAAAATCAACCGAGATCCTAAGAGCAAGGATCACCAACCTGGTACCTAAAACTCGCGGCATTTAACGCAGCTTCTGGCGGGGTCCGCATAACAAAAATTTAATATGGAACAAAAATAACGTGACAAGAAACAGATCATAATCAGATAAAAGAATGACAAGGACAAGTATAAAAATACATACCGATCCTCGCCGTGTCATTACCACTTATGAACTTAATTTCACATCAATATCTTTTACATTCCGTTAAGAGTTATAGCCATATCTTACGACTTACTTAGAGAAGTCATTAAGTTCATCTCTATCTAACTTACTTATCTTTCATAACATAGTCCGCCCATTACGTAGGGACACATATACTACCCTACCAACTGGGACGCGATCAAGTCACACAAATAGCAAAGTGTGCCCGTGGAATACCCCATCACCGCCAACGCCTATAAGTGTAAAATATAACCACGTGACGCGCGTGGCATCCCACCTCACCGCCGCGCGTACATACACAATACATACATATATCTCCCGCCTGTGGAATCCCACATCACCGCGGATACTATAAGTGTAAACATAACCATGGGTCTCACGCCCATAATACCAATCAAAACAGTGGTATAGCGTCTGGGCTTGCCGCCATTTATACTCTTACCCTGGAGGAGGGTGTGCAGGGTATAACGTCTGGGCTTGCCTCATTTATACTCTTACCCCGGAGAAGGTGGTACAACGCTTGGGGCTTGCCTCATTTATACTCTTACCCTATCTCAACCGCCGACAATCAACACATAAAGCGGGTGGTACAGCCTCGGGGTTTACCCTCACTTATACTCTTACCCGGAGAAGGTGGTACAACGTCTTGGGCTTGCCTCATTTATACTCTTACCCTATCTCGACCGACCATCAACAAGACATAAGCACTACCATGTCTTCTATAAAAATCCGAATTTAACCCAAGTACTACAAGTAACTAAGCATACCCGTGGAATCCCACATCACCGCTTGCAGACGTCCCAAAGAACTTACAACAAGACATCCGACCCTTCAACCGAGAGTCGCGACAACTTAATAAAACATAATACTTGCACTCAAAGGCTATTACCAGCACATATAGGCAAGTTCTCAATTAACCAAGCCAAAGTACTTATCAAGGCATACATAGAATAATTCTCTTTTAACAAGTCAAAGTACTTATCAAGGCACACTTAGACAAATTCTCAATTTATCAAGCCAAAATACTAATCAAGGCATACATAGAATAATTCTCTTTTAACAAGTCAAAGTATTTATCAAGGCACACTTAGACAAATTCTCAATTTATCAAGCCAAAGTACTAATCAAGGCATACATAGAATAATTCTCTTTTAACAAGTCAAAGTACTTATCAAGGCACACTTAGACAAATTCTCAATTTATCAAGCCAAAGTACTAATCAAGGCATACATAGAATAATTCTCATTTAACAAGTCAAAGTACTTATCAAGGCACACTTAGACAAATTCTCAATTTATCAAGCCAAAGTACTAATCAAGGCATACATAGAATAATTCTCTTTTAACAAGTCAAAGTACTTATCAAGGCACACTTAGACAAATTCTCAATTTATCAAGCCAAAGTACTACATACGCATTCTTTTATAAAAGACTCCTTTCTATGTAAAGCTCCAAGATACTAACACCAGTAGTATCAAGTCCTATTCACCTTTCAAGACAAGTCACAATACCTTTTTAGAAATGCAAATACCGCTTCTAAATCAAGTGACTTCTTTTATTAAAACCTTAAGCAATTGGTACCTTTAAACCAATTTGCCGCTTCTTAATACAAGTTATTTCTTTGATTACTTTATTAGAGAAAACTATTCTCTTAACCTTCCATAAAGCCGTTATAACCAACTTCCCATAAAGCCGTTATAACCCTTTATGGTTTAGACCAACACGTTCCTTTTATAACCAAGAGACTTCTACTTTTGAAACCAAGTATTAAATACTTTCAAATCAATTCTCATACCTTTCAAAAATACTACTAGTCTCTTAACCTTTAGAAAACAAGTGACTCATTTTATATAAAACCTTAGGCAATTAATGCCTTAAAAACAAGTTGCCTTTTCACTAAAATCAATTCATTTATCTTTCCATAAAGCAAATATAACTAACTTCCCATAAAGCCGTTATATTCACTTTATATCTTAGCCAAAAACAATTTCATATCCAAGGGACTTATACGTTTAAAACGGAACAAGTATCACATACTTTAAAACTCTTCAAGTCCCTTAACTTAATAAAACTCAAGACATCCTTTATTCTTTCAAAGAAGTGAGTTAATCCCCTAACTCACCCGACTTGGCTATTCATAAAATTAGTAAAGGATATCTAGGTGTTATACGTCTTCCGTACTACATACGTGCAACTAGTCATGCTCAAAGATAGGAAAAGTTCTACATAGAGTAGATCACACAACTACCTCTTAACTTCTAAGAGTAGAAGGAAACATGAAATGATACCACAAGTATATTCCATACATAGAATCATGCCAAAGGAAGGAAGAGGTTCACATACCTCGCGACGATTGTCGACAAGTAGCAAAATGCTCCAAAGTACTTCAACCTATAATGGTCACAATATGTCCATTAACCTCTTACTTCAACGTAGAATATCCTAGGTGCTAAGTCACTAAATTCTACGGGAAATCGGACAGCACCTCCTTTGTTTCTACTTACTTTGCCACCTTTTTCAAGGTCGAATACAATAACCAAACAGCCCCAATTGGCTCACCACAATCTATAAGGTAGTCCAAAACAAATGAATAACAAACTACAAGTCCAATTTTCGGCCATAAAGAATACAACAATACCAATTCTTATCCAATTTCCATTTCAATCCAAATTGGTAGCCTCACATGATATCAAGTCGCATTTGATTATAACAACCGTAATCTTCAAGTCAATTACATGCGACGATTCTAACAACGATTAAATTGTAATCCAACTTAATCATGGCTTACATGTCATTTCGGATTTTAAGCTACAACAATCCATAATACTTATAAAACTTCAACACATATACTTCATGCTAGTAAAAATGTAAGGCTAACAACAATTACATAATCTTGTAACACTTAAAGAGAACAAGATTATACCTCACGAATTGTAATCCAATCTTCAAAACCGGTTGCTCCTTAGCAACCTAGAGCCTCTTCAAGACACCTCAATCCGCCTCTCGAGACCCTTAGAACAATTTCAACAATTTTCCTTCAAACTTCTAAACAAAACCTAGAAAGACAACTAGGTTTTTGCTTTGCGACTACTACGAAAACTCTCTTTTTCCGGGATTTTTCTATTGAGATACACTTACATAACACTCAAGAACCTTGGTTTAAAATGTGGAGCTTAAAGAACAAGCAACGAAATTTTTTCCTTTCTTCTCCATGGTGAACCCGAGAGCACCATTAGTGTAGTCTTCAATTTTGTGAAATTTTGCTAAGTGTTAAGTCCTCTCTTGCTACTAGTATTAAATATAGGGACATGGAGGGTTAAGATGCAACCAATTGGGTGGTTTGGATGAGCTCTAGCTAAATATCAAGACTAAGTGGGGTCATTGACTTAGTCAATTTACTCATGCTACTACTTGCAAGACTAAATCATCCAACCAAAGGTCAAATGACCATTGTGCCCATGCTTCAATTCGTCCAAGACAACATAAGGGGGGGTGACACGTGTCGCCCTCCCATTCGTCACAATAATACGTTTTCCGACAATTCCATAATTCCGTTAAAAAAATTTACAGTCTCAAATTTTAACACTTGCGAGTTCTTACGTACGTTCTTAACACATGTCCTGTAAATACGGGGTGTAACAATATCAATCACACATAATCAAGTTTATTTTCATTCTAATGTATAAGAATCTGGTTACATCAATCACACAAAATCATAGATCTTCAATTTGAATATTCTTATAAATGAGCTCATATTGATGTTTATGACTACATCACTGCGTAACAGAGATATATTAATTACTCATGTAAATTCAAACTAAAACATAGATTTTCGTAAAAAATGATCGGAAAACTTCGAACAATCTCGAGACACTGATTTGCACGTCAAACAACTTCAAAATCATTTGTTTCATGCTAATCAAGTTTATATAACAATCACACATAATCAAATTTATTTTCATACTAGTGTATAAGAATCTGGTTACATCAATCATACAAAATCATAGATCTTCAATTTGAATATTCTTATAAATGATCTCATATTGATGTTTATGACTATATCACTGCATAACAGAGATATATTAATTACTCATGTAAATTCAAATTAAAACATAGATTTTCGTAAAACATGATCGGAAAACTTCGAACAATCTCGAGACACTGATTTGCACGTCAAACAACCTCAAAATCATCTGTTTCTTGCTAATCAAGTTTATATATCAATCACACATAATCAAATTTATTTTCATTCTAATTTATAATAATCTGGTTACATCAATCACACAAAATCATAGATCTTCAATTTGAATATTCTTATAAATGAGCTCATATTGATGTTTATGACTATATCACTGCGTAACAGAGATATATTAATTACTCATGTAAATTCAAATTAAAACATAGATTTTCGTAAAAAATGATCGGAAAACTTCGAACACTCTCGAGACACTGATTTGCACGTCAAACAACCTAAAAATCATCTGTTTCATGCTAATCAAGTTTATATATCAATCACGCATAATCAAGTTTATTTTCATTCTAATTTATAAGAATCTGGTTACATTAATCCGACAAAATAATAGATTTTCAATTTGACTATTCTTATAAATGAGCTCATATTGATGTTTATGACTATATCACTGCGTAACAGAGATATATTAATTACTCATCTAAATGCAAATTAAAACATAGATTTTCGTAAAAAAATGATCGGAAAACTTCAAACAATCTCGAGACACTGATTTGCACGTCAAACAACCTCAAAATCATATGTTTCATGCTAGTCAAGTTTATATATCAATCACACATAATCAAGTTTATTTTCATTCTAATTTATAAGAATCTGGTTACATCAATCACACAAAATCATAGATCTTCAATTTGACTATTCTTATAAATGAGCTCATATTGATGTTTATGACTATATCACAGCGTTACAGAGTGTTAGAATATTCTAGAATAGAATATTCTAGAATTAATACCATTAATATAGCAATATTGTGTATTATCTTATATTAATGTAGTATCCCATATTATATGGTAAGTAGTTTAATGTATAGGAATATTTTTAGGATTATTCTAGGCAAGACTTATTCTTCCTAGTTAGTGTAAAGATGTATATATTCTTACCTAATGCAATAAAGTTATTTGAGGAAAATATTCTATCATGGTATCAAGAGCTTAAGGAAAAGATTCATCTTCCTAATACCAAATTTTTTTCTTTTTTTCTAATTTCGGCTCCTCCAAACCGAAAATTTGAACTTTTTTTTGTTGTGTTCCTGTTCATCGTGTTTTTCTGTTGTTTGTTCATCCAACTATTATCAACATGTCTGAATCCAAATCGTTTTATCACTCAACCCTCACAGTTTCTAATATCAAAACTCATGTTCCCATAACCTTACAAATGGAGAATGTGCATTATGCTTCCTGGGCGGAACTTTTCAAAATATGTTGTCGTTCTCACCGGGTTCTTCACCACATCATTTCCCCGGAAAAAGACAAAGAAAAAGTCTTGACAACGGATGAAGACAAAGAATTGTGGGATGTCCTAGATGCCACTGTTCTTGGTTGGATATATTCAACAATATCCATGGATTTGTTGCACACGATCATGGAAACAGATTCTAAGGCAATTGATGCTTGGAATCGATTACGGGACATTTTTTATGATAATCAAAATTCCCGTGCAGTTGCTTTGGAACAAGAATTCTCCAGTGTTGATATGGAGGATTTTCCTAATGCGTCCGCTTATTGTCAACGCCTCAAAGTGTTGGCGGATCAATTAAAAAATGTTGGTTCCCCCGTCTCCGATAACCGTTTGGTTCTACAACTTGTTGCCGGATTGACAGAGGCATATAGCGGAGTTGCCACCGTTATCCGTCAAAGTAACCCACTTCCTTTATTCTACAAAGCATGATCTATGTTAATCATAGAAGAACAAGACTTCTCTAAAAAGGTTGCTAACACAACCGAATCGGCGTACATGGTCACCAATGATGGAAATAACCGGGGTAAAAAAGGACGGCATGGGAATAAAAAAGGTGGAAACCGCAATGTAAACGGAATAATCGCACTCCGGCGCGGTGGTTCCGCGGTTCGCGCGCTCGACAATGGCAGCAGCAATGGCGGGGTATGGGGTAGCAGCTGCAGCAGGCGCAAAGAAGGCAGCAGCTGGCTGGCCACAATGGACTTGGGATGGACCCCCTTGTCCTTACCCTACGACAAACTGGGCCAGGCCCAATTCCAATTATCCATACCCAAAGAAATCACCACTCTTCATTTTCCTTGCCATTTCCCGGGCCGAATTTCCACAAGCCCGATAATGATGTCACGACCACCCGATCGCGATCGGTGCCCTACCAGGCACCCTTACGTAAACATCGAGAGATAATCAATGAACATACATGAAACTTATAAATAAAACAACGGAAGTAAAACAACAGTCACCGATAGGCTACCTTCCCGACGTACATACATAAACGGCGCTTGTCTCATTTCTTTACAAATGCAGACCACCATATGTGACTACGCACTTAAGAATTACAATCGGCGGGACAGGCCCCGCCATACCCTGAATATACATAGCCATGACAACTCCGAACATCGGAGCCATCTAAAAATCTGAACCAGATCCTAAGCTCGCGGATCCACATCGTACCTAAACTCGCGACATTTAACGCACTTCCGGGCGGGCCGCATAACAAAATTTAATATGGAATGTAAATAACGTGCAAGAATCAAATCATAATCGCATAAAAGAATGTCATTTTTAACTCCGAAATCACTCGTATATTAACTGCTCCATTCCTTCTTTCCATAAGATTTAACATCATATTCTTACATACATACTTAAGAGGTTAATCAAGTTTTTCCACATAACTTACTTATCTTACATAACATAATCCGCCCATTTATGGACACTGTCTTGATGAATCATGTGACATAATCCGCCCGCTGTGGGGCTCGGTGCATCGTGGAATCATGTAGCATAATCCGCCCGCCTGTGGAGCTCGGTGTCTTGTGGAATCATGTAGCATAATCCGCCTCCCGCGAGCTCGGTGTCTTGGACGTAACCCTACTATGTGTAGGCTCGGGTAATATGGCGTAATCCGGCCTATGTGTAGGCTCGGTGTATCTCATAACGTAATCCGGCCTATTTGTAGGCTCGGTGTATCTCATAACGTAATCCGGCCTATTTGTAGGCTCGGTGTATCTCATAACGTAATCCGGCCTATTTGTAGGCTTGGTGTATTTTATAACGTAATCCGGCCGATTCGTAGGCTCGGTGTATTTCATAACGTAATCCGGCCTATTCGTAGGCTCGGTGTATTTCATAACGTAATCCGGCCTATTCGTAGGCTCGGTGTATTTTCCTTACATAACATTTTTAAACCATCTTTTCACTTCTTCTTAAGTCGTCATAACAACTTCCCATAAAGCTATTATAACAACCTTTCATTTTTGAGAACTTAAGACACTTTTATTCTTACCACATTAGGAAAACTAGATCCAAAAATACTACGTACATACATACTTAAAAGAATCATAAAACCTCCTTTCTTTTTAAAGCTCAAGTCACATACTCTTTTGGAAACCATCTTCTTAACTTTCGAAATAAATTAAGAAGCCATACTTTTTAAAATTTAGTCCTTTCCACTTATAATCAAGGCTTATGGTCTTAACACCTCGTAGCATACACTCTTTAAAATCATGTCGCTTATACTTATAAAATCATGTCATCAATACTTTAGAAATCAAGTCCCATAACTTGAAAAATAAAGTTTCAAAATCCTTCAAAGACAACCAAAGTTCATAGTCTTAAAACTTCATAACATACATTCTTTAAAGTCCATTTACGTATACTTATAAAAAAATATAAAGTTCCATACACTTCCAAAACCAAGTAACTTATTCTCTTAAAATCATATAACTTCCACTTTTAAAATCAATCACCTTTTCACATATATATTGAAGTCATTTTCTAACATAAAATCCACTTAGTTACTTTAAACAAATCAAGACACATAGCCTTTAAATCAAATCTCATAACTTCCTAACCATTCTTACCAACGTCTCCCATAAGACCTAGTAAGGACTTAGGACAATTTAAACATACTCTTAACTTAGATTCAACAATGCAAATACTTTAACTTCTAAGAGTAGAAGAAATCTTGAAATACTATCACATGGAGATTTCATACGTAGGATCATGCCAAAGAAAGAAGAGGTTCACATACCTCGCGACGCTTGTCGACAAGTAGTAAAATGCTCCAAAGTACTTCAACCTTGAGCTATTCCATTCTTCATGTAGGATACGCTATACTTAGTTCTTCAACCTATCATGGTCACAATACGTCCATTAACCTCTTACTTCAAACGTAGAATATTCTAAGTGCTAAGTCGCCAAATTCTATAGAAAATCGGACAACACCTCCTTTGTTTTTACTTACTTTGCCACCTTTTTCAAGGCCGAAATACAATAGCCAAACAGCCCCAATTGGCTCACAACAATATAGAAGGCATCAATACAAATAATTAACTATACAGCCCCAATTGGCTCACCACAATATAGAAGGTAGTTCAATACAATTAATTAACAAACTATTACAAACCACAAGTACAAATTCGGTCACCTTGAGTTCAACAATACCAATTCTTATTCAATTTCCATTTCAATCCAACTTGGTAGCATAACATGATATCTAGTCGCAACCAAATATAACTACTAGAATCTTCAAGTCAATTACATGCGACGATTCTAGTAACGATCAAATTGTATTCCAACTTAACATGACTTACTTTTCATTTCGAACTTAAGCTACAAGTAATCCATAATACTTATTAACTTCAACTTAACAACTTCATGCTAGCAACATGTAAAGCTAACAACAACAATATAAATAATCTTGTAACACTTTCAAAGAACAAGATTATACCTCAACGAATTGTAATCCAATCTTCAAAACCGGTTGCTCCTTAGCAACCTAGAGCCTCGTCAAGACACCTCAATCCGCTCCTTGAGACCCTTAGAACCACACCAACAACTTTCCTTCAAACCTCCAATCCAAAACCTAGAAAGCCACTAGGTTTTCGCGACTAATCTGAAAACTCTCTTTTCCTGAGTTTTTCTATTGAGATACACTTACAATACCCTCATGAACCTTGGTTTAAAGTGTGGGGCTTAATGGACAAGAAACGAAAATTTTCCTTTGAAAGTGGAGGAAGCGAGAGCTCTTCCTTGAGTTCTTCAATTTTGTGGAAATTTTTCTAAGTGTAATGACATACTCTTGCTACTAGTAGTGTAATAAAGGGGCATGGAGGGTTAAGATGTAACCAAATGGGTGGTTTAGATGAAGTCTTATAAAATATCAAGACTTGGGACCTTTGACTTTGGTCAAGAAACTCAAGCTCATTAATAGGAAGACTTTGTCATCTTAAGACTATGGTCAATGACCATTTTGGCCATGCCTATTTCGTCCAAGGCATCAATAAGGGGGGTGACAAGTGTCGCCCTCCCATTCGTCACAATATTACGTTTTCCGACAATTTCACAATTCCGATAAAAAAAATTTACAAGTCTCAAATCTTAACACTTGCGAGTTCTTACGTACGTTCTTAAAGCATGTCCTGAAAATACGGGGTGTAACAAATGAGGCTGGGAGCAGTGGAGCAGCAACAACATTTTTTGGGCGGCCAGATGGCTTTGGCGGTGGAGGACAACAACCCATTTTGGGCCAGCCAGATGGGTAGGCGATGGCGGGACAACCAATTTTGGGCCTCAGGTGTGGAACGAGGCCCACTCAACAGTGGGCCAACCGACGGACATTGAACATGCCATGCACACCCTCGGGCTTAATCCACCAGACACGAATTGGTATATGGACTCAGGTGCAACGTCACATATGACGTCATCCCAAGGTAATCTTACGTCCTATTTTAATTTGAGCAAATCAAATGGTATAACTGTCGGAAATGGCCATTCCATTCCAATAAAAGGATATGGTTCTACTAAATTGTCCAAACCAAATCCACCATTAGCCTTGAAAAATGTTATTCATGCACCACAATTAATCAAAAACCTAATCTCCGTTCGAAAGTTTACTTCAGATAACTGGGTTACCGTAGCTTTTGATCCTTTTGGTTTTACTGTGTGTGATTTACAGACAGGGGTGATCGGTGTATTTTATATACACTTTTCGAGTCATTTTTAGTTAGTATTTTGTCCCTTTTGTATAAATAAGTGTCGTATTAGGATATATTTTCTTTCTTTTGAGTCAAAGTGGTTAAAATGGCCAAATGGCAGAAAAGGAGCTAAAAGAGGGCAAAAGAGGAGGTTCCAGGGCTAAAAACAGAGAAAGTGGCGAACGAGGCAGAAATCCGGACCAGCGTCGCGGCGCCTCCTGCGATCGAAGCGAGGCGCGACGCTAATCATCGAGAGGCTGCAGAGGTTCAGCGCCAGCGCCCACGACAGCGAAGATCGGTAGCGGCGCCAAATCACCAGTGATGAAGTTCCGTAGCGGCCGCGAAGCGGCGCGTACGCGGAAAATCGAGTTAATTGACGAATTTAGGCGGACACGAAGGAAAAGTTAGAGACGATTTTCAGCCTATAAAAGGAGAACCCTAGGCAGATTTTAAGGGTTCCCTTTCTTGCATAACACAAGGTTTTCTTGGATTGAAGATTGGAGACCCTAAACTTAGTAATTTTCTTTTCTTTTCTTTCTTTTATTTCAGTTTTGTATGATGAACTTTGAATTAGTTCTTGTCATGTCAATGGCTAGGAACTAATTCTTTTATAGGGCTTTCCATGTTAATTCACTAGAAACTTATGTTATGAATTGATGCATGTTATGGTTATTCTTCTTTGAGAGATTTATCCAATAATTGTTTTGAATGCTTGGTAATTAATTGACAACTAATTATCATTATATGATTTCTAATCAAACTTCGAAAGGAGGAGGTTGTGAATATGCTATAAGTTGGGTAGACATATTTTGGATTGGGGATGAAAATACCTCAATTATTTATGTAGCGTTAATGAGAGGCTTAACAACCCTAATTTTACGTAGTGCGTGACGGTTAACTAGGTTTTGTGCTTAATCCTCCTATAAAGTTATCCTTATCAGAAAGGTAGAAAGGTGCAATCGGGTTGAGTGTTTATATATCCTTAGGGAATATAAAGCGATTTAGTAAACCCGCTAGCTCAGGAGAAGAAAACCATAATTCATTGCATTGATAAATAACATAAGCGGATAGTTGAGGAGACATGGAAGCTCTATTCCCATCACAGCTGAAGTAAACCTATAGTTAATTAGCTTTTATAATTATTAGTTATAAACCACAAAATCAAATATCAATTACCAAATAGATACCAAAAGATAGATAGTTGGTACTTGAACCTAATCCTTGTGGGCGATATTCGGTCTTACGAGACTATATTACTTGTCACGATAACGTGCACTTGCGTTAATGTGTGTGCATCTTTTCGCGCATCAAGTTTTGGCGCCGCTGTCGTGATTAGGCATAGTTCAATATCAAATTTATCTATTTTTAATTTCTAATTTGGTTTTTAATTTTTTTTTACGTTTTCTTTATTTTGGTAAAAATCGAGTCGTGATTTGTTATGCTTTTGATCTATTTGAAATCGGTTTATGCGAAGGAGAAGAGGCGGACACTCTTGTTCCCTTCAATCTAGAGATTGAGAAAACACATGTGAGCAGAAAGAATCAGCGGATTGCAACCTTGATAGAGATGGACGGTGTTCAAAACAACAACATGATGAGAGAAGGGTTAGGTGAAAATCAACTTAATCCAGGAATACCTTGGCAAGTACCTATGGATGTCGAGGAAAGAGTTCAAGTCCAGGCAGAAAGAAGCTTGGGAGACTATGTGCTGCCTAGAGTGAATGGAGCACAGACATATATTAGGCTCCCTGCCATAGGAGCGAACAACTTTGAGATAAAACCGGCGATTCTGAGCATGGTACAGCACACAGTGCAATTTGGAGGAGTGTCATCGTAGGATCCACATATGCACATAGCTAATTTCTTGGAGCTATGTGCAACTTTCAGATATAACGGCGTTACTAATGATGTCGTCAGATTGAGGCACTTTCCCTTCTCACTCAGGGATAGAGCAAAAGTATGGTTGAATTCCCTGCCGGCCGATTCGATTTTTACATGGCAAGAGCTGGCACAGAAATTTCTAGCCAAATTCTCTCCCCCATGCAAAGCAGCAAAATTGAGAGGGGAGTTGAACAACTTCTACCAAGCAGATGGAGAGTCCTTGTATGAAGCTTAGGAAAGGTTCAAGGATTTGCAGAGAAAATGCCCACATCATTGCATTGAGTTGTGGAACTTGGTCCACATCTTATAACGGTGGCAAGACAACGTAACCATTATAGATGCAGCAGCAGGTGGGGCATTCATGAGGAAAACAGCCCACGACGCTCACTAATTATTAGAAGATATGGCCACCAACAACCATGTCACAGAAGAGAGGTCGACAAGTGGGAGGAGAACCGTGGGAGTCCACGAAATAGATGCCATTACTGCCTTGAATGCCCAAGTGGCCCTTTTGGGAAAACAGTTGCAGCAACATACGATGTCGATGAATGCGGTCACGGATGCCTAAAAGCGTGAAATATGTGGTGGCCCACATACATTCGATAGGTGTCCTTGGTGATCCTAATAATATACAATGGAGCAGACGAGTTTGGTAGTGGTAATTATCAGAGGCCACAGAACAACCCCTACTCCAACTCATATAATCCAGGGTGGAGGAATCACCCAAATTTCTCATGGAGAGGAGATCAGGGGCAACAAAATCAATATAGGGGCCAGTACCAGAACCAGCAGAACCAGAATCAGCAGCCCTTTACTCAGGCCCCACAACCTCAGCGATTGATACGCGATTCGGCCAGCGAAGCGAGCAGTGAGCGGCTTTGTTGGCACTAACAACGCTCGAACCGATTCGTGACAGAAGCTAGATCCTCGTTCAGGAATTTGGAAACACAAGTGGGTCAGCTAGCAAAGCAAGCAAACAGCAGGCCACAAGGTACATTGCCAAGCAACACAGAGGTGAATCCAAGGGAGCAATGCCAGGCAGTACAATTGAGGAGTGGCAAATAGTTGGAACAACAGTCACCTCAGCCAGTAGTTGAGAAAAGGGCAGAGATAGAAAAAGAGAAGGTGGTTGAACCTAGCCCAGTAGTAGAGAAAACTCCAGAGAAGGAGTATACAGAGAAGATCCCATTCCCCCAGAGATTACAGCGAAAGGCGGTTGATAAACAATTCTCCAAATTCTTGGAGACATTCAGGAAGCTGCATATCAACATACCTTTTATAGAGGCTTTGGAGCAGATGCCCTCCTATTTCAAGTTCATGAAGGAGATCTTGGGGAAGAAGAAGAAACTGGCAGAGTACGAAATAGTAGCACTGACGGAGGAGTGTAGTTCTATCTTGCAGAAGAAGTTGCCACCAAAACTAAAAGACCCAGAGAGCTTTACACTACCTTGCACAGTGGGCAGGGTGACATGCAATAGGGCTCTGTGTGATTTAGGGGCAAGTATAAATCTGATGCCTCTATCAGTGTTTAAACGGTTGGAGTTAGGTGAAGCCAAACCAACCACGCGATAAGCTGCGGTGGCGACGGGGCGATGGTTCATCGAGGAAAGATTGAGGACGTGATTGTCAAAGTAGGAAAATTCTTCTTTCCCACGGACTTCCTCATTCTTGACATGGAAGAAGATGCAGAAATCTCTATCATATTTGGGAGACCATTCCTAGCGACGGGGAGAGCCTTGATCGATGTAGAAAGAGGAGAGTTGACATTGAGGGTGGAGAAGGAAGAAATGATGTTTAAAGTTTTTAAACACATCATTGAGCCACCAATCATGACTAGGTGCTTTGCAATCAGCACCATCAACCCCCCCTGTGAGCCCGTACAAGTCAACAAAATGGAGATGAGCCCACGAAAGCAGGCATGGTTTGCCAAACCTCCACAACAGCAGGTATGTGTTCCTGAACTCCCCATTAATGATAATGCTAAGAGGAAAAGAAGAAAAAGAAAATGAAAAATGTGGATAAAATGGGTTAGTTGTGGGCTTGACCCACCCCACGTTTATTAAACTAAGGAACTTGCGTCCGGCTAAAAGACGTTAAAGACAGCGCTACTTGCGAGGCAACCCAAGGTATTTTAATTTATTTTACTTTAGTAATTTTTATTAAGAACGGTCTCACGGAGGTAGTGTTTGTGTTGTGATTGATAGGTGCAGGCAAATAAACTGAAAGGCGAAAAACTGAAGAAAAGCCAGGATTTCTAGAAAAACGGATAAGCGCGGCTGGGAAGCGAGCGCGGCGCTAAAAGAAAAGAGGCGCTGAAGTTTAAAGCGCGCATGGCTCAGAGCGGCGCGGCGCAAAAATCGAAAAAATGCCAAGTCTAGCGCTGCGCTCAATGAGCGTGCGCGGCAAAATCCCGAAGGAGTGCAGAATATTAGGCGCCGCGGCACCAAAAGCAGGGCCGCGGCGCCGAAGCGAAAATCCAGAACATAAAAAATGCCCAAAAAATCAGATTTTCCCCAAATTCAAACCAAAACCTAACATTCCTTCTCCAAAAAAAAAACCCACGAAAATTCAACCCTCACCCACAAATCATCCTTAAATCAAACCCTACCACAACTAAAACTCTTAAAATCCTTAAACCCTTAACAATTTCAACCATCAAACCCTAATCAAAGTGCCTCAAATCACCATTAGAAGCAAGAACACCTTGAAGAATACCATAAAAAGGTAATCTTTTTATGTTCTTGAGATCTTTACTGTAGTTACAGGAGGTGGTAGTTTGGAGGAATATTATATTGTTGAAGTAGTTGGGGCGCTGAAAAAGTGGTTGTGAAGTTTAGAGAAGGAGTATACAAGAAGGGTGTAGGTATTGTGTAGTAGAAGAATTGAAGTTTTGGGGGTGTTAGGGTTGTTATTGTAGCTGCTAATTGTTGATTGTGTTGGGAAGCACTTGTAAGCTGTACAAAGTAAGTTAACCATGTCTGCCAGAAAAAGAAGAGCCTCCACATCCACCTCATCCCCACAATACGATGAGACTAGGTTCGTTAGCCACGAAGCCTATAAAAGATACATAAAGCTTAGTACTAGACCCTTAATCCCTGGAAGGAGAATGGACTACCAGAGGGATTCGTTGGGGGAAGAGGATGTCTATGAGCCCATTCGGGCAATGATTGAGATGAAGGGGTGGAAAAGATTTGTAAACCAGGAGAAGTTAGCACCAATGAACACAGCAATGGTACGGGAATTCTATGCTAACTTTCCGGAGAGGGTAGACAACAAGTGCTTTGTGAGGGGAAGATATATGCGTATGACGGCAGAAGCAATAAATATGACTCTAAAAACAGTTGATGTTGAAGGAGGAATTGGTGATCGGAGCCATTTTAGAACATGGTCTAGGAGCACCGACAACATCAACTGGAATACCGTCGCAGACACAGTGAGCTACCCTGGGGCTGCTTTTGATATTGCGAGAAATGGGTCAAGAGCACTGAGCAGGTGCCAATTCAACAAAGCAGCCAAGGGTTGGCTATATTTCGTCAGTGCCCGCATGATTTCATCCACGCACTTCACCAGAGTGCCAGAAGATAGGATTAAGCTGATATATGGAATTATGAGAGGGTTGACGATTGATGTGGGGAAAGAGATAGTGCAGAGCATTGAAGAAATCAGCAGGTTGGTGACAACAGGTGGATTGGGACATGGCTCACTTATCTCTAATTTGTGCAACATGAATGCGGTCCAAATCCTACCCACTGATACTAATGAGAGGAACCAACTGCCGGTGACATATGGGATAGTGGACTCTTTCCCAGACCCAAGCCCCCCAACAGCAAGAAGAAGAGCACAACCACCAAAGGCAGCAGTGGCAGAAGGCGCGATGAGCGAAGATGAGCACGAAATAGAGGCTCAATATGCAGGCCTAGCCACCACCAACCGCGAATCGTAACCTCGGTGCCTATGATGGAGCAGTTGCTCCAAAACCAGAGAATGATGATGCAACAAATCGACACAGTAATACAAGGACAACATGAGTTGAGACAAGGGCAACAAGAATTGAGGCAGGAGCAACAACAATTGCACCAGCAGTTTGACGAGATGAGTTCCCTGTTCAACCAATGGTCGATGCATTATCCACCGCCACCACCACCATTTTAGCCAAGTCTGTAAGTGTCTTATTTCCTTTATTGTCTTTGAGTCTACACACATTGGGGACAATGTGTGATTTAAGTTTGGGGGGTGTTTTATTTGTGTTTTATTTGTGTTTTTGTTGTTTTTATGTATTTTTTAGTCACAATTTTTTTTTTAAGTCATAATTGTCTGTCAAAAAGATCATGTATGTTGTAGTTGCTAGAAACACCTAGTGAAGTAAAGTGGAATAATGTAATGGAATTGAAGCAACTATCTAAACACCTAGGTTAGATATGCCAAAAACTCACAAAATCTGTCTATTTGGAGTCTCTTGCTTGAATTGTGCATGCTAAATGATGAATACTTATGTGTTATGATTGCTTGCTATTTGAGGCAAAATAGTTAGGATATGCATGTTAGGGAGATGACTCAGGCATTTCTTTGATAGCCAATTCTTACCACTCTTTTCTATCCCGGACTTTAAAAGTATCTCTAGTCAGCCCCATTGAGCCTAAAAATTGGAACTTCTTCTTTGACACCCTATATTCCCGCAAATTGTGCCATAAGTAAAAATATGAAATAGTGGAATAAATTGTGTTAAAAAAGAGACAAAAAGAGTGAACAAGCTTGTTGCACCCCAATAAAAAAGTAATAAGAAATAGGCAAAAGCCTAAGTTTGAAGTCTTGTCATTATTATACACTTCACTCTCCCAGAACAAAAGAGGGAAAAGATAGAATTGAAGTGAAGAAAAGAACCAAAAGAAAAGGGAAAAATGGAAAAGCTAAAGAGCTTATGGTACACAGAATGAGCCTAAAATGCCTATTTTTACCTACATATACCTAAGCCTACATTACAACCCTTAAAGTCCTGAAGATCTCTTTTATGCATATCCAAGATTAGTGGAGAATAGCAAGTAAAAATGTCATAGGATTTTTGAATTTATATGCATGATTTAGTATATTGAACTCCATTAAGCATGATGAATATGAGTTTGCGAAATATCTAGCTTAATGTGTTTAGTGTGCTGAAATTTCATGCTACATATTCCTGCATATTATTCTGCTAACCTTCATGTTTTTCTAGATAACACTAATGCAACAAAAGTGATCAATGTCAGTGAGTCTGTTATTTTTCGTTTTCTTGAGTCCTTTATTTCTTTCTTTTTATCTTTGCTCGAGGGCGAGCAAAGGTTAAGTTTGGGGGTATTTGATCGGTGTATTTTATATACACTTTTCGAGTCATTTTTAGTTAGTATTTTGTCCTTTTTTGTATAAATAAGTGTCGTATTAGGATATATTTTCTTTCTTTTGAGTCAAAGTGGTTAAAATGTCCAAATGACGGAAAAGGAGCTAAAAGAGGGCAAAAGAGGAGGTTCCAGAGCTAAAAACAGAGAAAGTGGCGAGCAGTAATCAGGACCAGTAGCGGCCTCCTGCGATCGAAGCGGTCGCGGCGCCTAATCATCAGAGAGGCTGCAGAGGTTCCAGCGCTGCGGCGCTGATACGCAAAAAGATGCACACACTTTAACGCAAGTGCACGTTATCGTGACAAGTAATATAGTCCTGGTAAGACCGAATATCGTCCACAAGGATTATGGTTCAAGTATCAACTGTCTATCTTTTGGTATCTATTTGGTAAATTGATATTTGGATTTGTTGTTTATAACTAAGAGTTATAAAGACTAATTTAACTAATGAGTTTACTTCAGATGTGATGGGAATATGGCTTCCATGTCTCTTCAACTATCCGCTTATGTTATTTATTAATGCAATGAATTATGGTCTTCTTCTCTCGGAGAAAGCAGGTTTACGAAATCGTTTTATATTCCCGTTAAGGATATATAAACACTCAACCCCAGTATTGCACCTTACCTACCTTTCGGTGATAAGGATAACCCTATAGGAGGATTAAGAACAAAAACCTAGTTAACCGTCACACATCATGCGCAAAATTAGGGGTTTTAAGCCTCTCAAACGCTACATAAATAATTGAGGTATTTTCATCCCCAATCCAAGAATGTTGTCACGACCCGACCCCGGGGCCGCGACTGGTGCCCTAACTGGGCACCCCGTTCAGGTATACATCAGAGAATAGCAGCGGAACATACACAACATAAACACATGAGTAAGTAAAAATGTCACAGGCTAGCCGATCAGGCCGCCTTCCATAATATAAACATAATCAGAAGTACATCTCAGTTCTTACAGCCCAACCACGTATGTGAATACAGACCTCTAGGAATAACAACTGAACAACTGTGGCGGGACAGGGCCCCGCCATACCCCTGAATATACATGAATGTACTACCTCAGGGAAACTGTACCAAGAGATAAGCCTCCGAAGCAAATGGAGCTTTTCTCAAAACTGAACCGAGATCCTAAGAGCAAGGATCACCAACCTGGGTACCTAAAACCTGCGGGGATGAACGGCCCCAGAAGGGGTCGATAACAACAGTGCAGAATATGGAACAGAAATAACTTACAGTAAACAAATCATAACTGTACAAAAGAATGACAAGGACAAGTATAAAAAGTACATACCAGATCATGCCGTGTCATTGCCATTTATGAACTTAATTTCACATCAATATCTTTTCCCATTTTCCATAAAGGTTATAGCCACATTCTTACGCACATGATTAGGAAAAATCATTAAGTTCATTTCTATATAACTTACTTATCTTTCATAAGTATAATCCGGCCCTTTAAGGAGGGCACATTTTCTACCCGGCCCAATCTGGGACGCGATCAAGTCACACAAATATCAAGCGTGTCCGTGGAATCCCCCATCACTGCCGACAGCTATAAGTGTAAAATATAATCATGTGATGCGCCCGTGGCATCCCACCTCACTGTCGGCGTACACATACACAACACATATATATATATCTCCTGCCCGTGGAATCCCACATCACTGCCGACAGTCAAGGGTATAATAATACACCAATAGGCATACATGAACACCAAGTCCCACCGGTGGTATAGCGTCTTGGGGGTCTACCCCTCACTTATACTCTTACCCTAGAAGGTGGTAAGCGGTGGTATAGCATCTTGGGGTCTACCTCACTTATACTCTTAACCTGGAGAAGGTGGTATAGCATCTTGGGGATTTACCCCTCACTTATACTCTTACCCTATCTCGACCGACCATCAAACAAAACAAGCAGGGGGTATAATGTCTTGGGGGTTTACCCCTCACTTATACTCTTACCCTGGAGAAGGTGGTATAGCATCTTGGGGGTTTACCCCTCACTTATACTCTTACCCTATCTCGACCGGCCGTCAAACAAACAGAAGCACTACCATGTCTTCTATAAAAATCCAGGAATTTAACCCAAGTACTACTAACAACGGAAGCATACCCGTGGAATCCCACATCACTGTCGGTACGTCCAAGTACTTTACAACAAGACAGCCGGCCCTCCAACCGAGAGTCGCGGCAACGTAATAAAACATAATACTTGCACTCAAAGGCTATCACCAGCACACATAGGCTAATTCTCAACTAACAAGCCAAAGTACTTATCAAGGCACACTTAGACTAATTCTCAATTAATCAAGCCAAAGTACTTATCAAGGCACAAATAGAATAATTCTCATTTAACAAGCCAAAGTACTTATCAAGGCATACTTAGACAAATTCTCAATTAATCAAGCCAAAGTACTTATCAAGGCACACTTAGACTAATTCTCAATTAATCAAGCCAAAGTACTAATCAAGGCATCACATAGAATTATTCTCAATTAAACAGGCCAAAGTACTACGTACGTACATTCTTTTTAAGAGACTCCTTTTTGTGTAAAACCCACGATACTAACACGTAGTATCGTGGTTGTGTACATTTCACATAAGTCACGATACTTTTAGAAATACATTTCTCGGCTTCTAAAATCAAGTGACCCTTACTTAAAAGCTTTAAGCAAGTGATACCTTTAAATCACATTGCCCTTCCTTAATACAAGTTAATTCTGTTATTACTTTATTAGAGAAAACCATTCTCTTAACTTTCCATAAAGCCGTTATAACCAACTTCCCATAAAACCGTTATAACCCTTTATGGTTTTAGACAAAACTCTTTTCTTTTATAACCAAGAGACTTCTACTTTTAAAAACCAAGTATTGTATACTTTCAAATCAATTCTCTTAACTTCAAAAAAAATACAAATAGTCTCTTAACCTTTAGAACTCAAGTGACTCCTTTTATTATAAAACCTTAGACAATTGATGCCTTAAAATCAAGTTGCCTTTTTACTAAAATCAAGTCATTTGTCTTTCCATAAAGCAAATATAACCAACTCCCCATAAAGTCGTTACATTCACTTTATGCCTTAGCCACAAATATAATTTCCTATCCAAGGGACTTATACGTTTAAAACGAAACAAGTATCACATACTTTAAAATTCTTGAGTCCCTTAACGTTAATAAAACTTAAGACATCCTTTATACTTTCAAAGAAGTGAGTAAATCTCCAACTCACCCGACTTGGCTATTCAAACTAGTAAAGGATATCAAGGTGTTGTCGCTCACCGTACTACATACGTGCAACTAGTCATGCTCAAAGATAGGAAAAGTTCTACATAGAGTAGATCACACAACTACCTCTTAACTTCTAAGAGTAACAGGAAACGTGAAATGATACCACAGGTATATTCCATACATAGAATCATGCCAAAGGAAGGAAGAGGTTCACATACCTCGCGATGATTATCGACAAGTAGCAAAATGCTCCAAAGTACTTCAATCTTGATAGCTACTCCATCCTTCAAGTAGGATACGCTATACTTAGTACTTCAACCTATAATGGTCACAATACGTCCATTAACCTCTTACTTCAAACGTAGAATATTCTAAGTGCTTAGTCGCTAAATTCTACGGAAAATCGGACAGCACCTCCTTTGTTTCTACTCACTTTGCCACCTTTTTCAAGGCCGAATACAATAACCAAACAGCCCCAATTGGCTCACAACAATATAGAAGGTATTCCAATACAAATGAATAACCAACTAATACAAACTACAAGTCCAAATTCGGCCACCTTGAGCTCAACAATACTAGTTCTTATCCAATTTCCATTTCAATCCAACTTGGTAGCATAACATGATATCTAGTCGTAACCAATCATAACTACTATAATCTTCAAGTCAATTTCATGCGACAATTCTAATAACGATCAAATAGTATTCCAACTTAACATGACTTACTTTATATTTCGGATTTCCAAGGTTACAATCAATCCATAATCCTTACAAACTTCAACACATATACTTCATGCTAGCAACATGTAAAGATAACAATAATAAAAATAATCTTGTAACACTTCTAAGGGACAAGATTATACCTCAACGAATCTCAATCCAATTCCAAATCCGAAGTCGCTCCTTAGCAACTTAGAGCCTCGTCAAGACACTCCAATCCGCTAGTTGAGACCCTTAGAACCACACCAACAACTTTCCTTCAAACTTTCAATCCAAAACCTAGAAAGCCACTAGGTTTTCACTTTGCGACTAATACGAAAACTCTCTTTTTCCGGGATTTTTCTATTGAGATACACTTACTATAACCTCATGAACCTTGGTTTAAAGTGTGGGGCTTAATGGACATGAAACAAAAATTTCTCCTTCTTGTTGGACCCAAACCCGTGAGCTTCAAGCTCTAGTTCTTCAATTTTTGTGATATTTGGCTAAGTGTTTTAGCTTGTCTACTACTACTAGTATTATATATAGTAATGTAGGGTCAAGATGCAAACAATTGGGTGGTTTGGATGATCTCTAATTAAATATCAAGACTTGTGGGACCTTTGACTTTGGTCAATTTTCTCAAGCTCACACTTGCAAGACTTGTTCATCCAAGACTTTATGGTAAATGACCATTATGGGCATGCCTATTTCGACCAAGGCATCACTAAGGGGGGTGACACGTGTCGCCTCCCATTAAATCCAACAAAACGTTTTCCGACAAAATTTCATAATTCCGATAAATTTTTCAAGTCTCAAATCTTAACACTTGTGAGTTCTTACGTACGTTCTTAAAACATGTCCTGTAAATACGGGGTGTAACATTCTTCCCCCCTTAGAAACATTCGTCCTCGAATGTTCTTTCGGAGTACAATCGATTAACGCGACATAGTCTCCTTATACTACACCCCTTTACAACATATGCCACCCATGGCCACCTAACAATATGTATACTAAGATGTCAACTTTGGCACTCACGAAGCCAACTAGCCCATACTTATAATGACCTCAAAGTCTGTCATAATCCTCTTTACTAGGTCTACTAGGGTCTGACGACTGTATCATCACCGGGAAAACCTCATATCCCCGCTCAGCTACCACCCCACACATTCACGGGTGTAGTTACCTCGAAAGGTTCTTATGGATTCGTGCTCTATTCCTTTACACTAGGTTGTTATCTTTCTTACTGGTCGCACTCTTCCCGTATGTCCAACTCATACTAGTATACATACATAACTTCCATACCAATTCTGGCCTCTAATCTTTGGAGTCACTCTATAAGACAATATACGACCATTTCCGGCTTCCACGACCTGGTTCCGGTGGAACGTGTCCACGAACCCGTAAAACAATTAACTAGCCTTGGGCCTTGCACCCTCGTGACCCTGTCACGCAGAGAAACTACTACCAACTGATCCCACTCTATTCCAGGCCATGGGGAGACCCGTAACAGGTCCTCACCCCGACCCGCCGTCGCACTTAACTCTTATTCTTGGTCTATAATAAATCTTTCTACCCGAGAAGACCTTGTACATCTAAGGTCTCAGCGGTCAGCGATATTCTTAGGCTCGCAATTTCCATGCTCCAAGCCTATCTTATCAGTCCCCCCGTAAACGGGTACAAAAACTTCTCGTAATACTATAACCATGTTGTCTCGATCACAACAACCACTGCTTACTCTATACAGACTTCATCCGTACAATTCTCTTAAGCTTACTACGCAGCTTAATCTATTAACATGACATTCCGTTAGGTTCCTTAACATGGCTTCTTAAGGGTTCACTACCCTATCAGACAGCTCATCCTTTCCCAATTATCTCAAAATAAAACACGAAACCTTGTCGAGAATTTATTAACTATTCCATACCTTCCCGGTATCTAGTTAGTCCTTACCAATCCCTGGAAATCTAAAATCATTCTAGGCAACACGCGTCTGACCCTCGTACATAACTCCGTATATATGTATATCACAATACCAACTATACTACAATCATTACCAACCTGGATACGCAATCCACATAGTCCTTCCCGGTCATCACGCTTTTTCGTAGCTGCAATCAACATAACTCGTTAGGGAGACGACCCTAACAACACACCTATGGCACGATCTCGAGTGAGAAGAATGAAACCAATCCTAAATGTCCTGCAGCCTCCTCGATTATAGATGTGGTGCACAACACACCAATAATCAAGACTTACTGACACGGTCCAGACACTTTCCGAGGACTAATCGCTCGATACCACTTTTTGTCACGACCCGGGCCGGCGCGTGCCCTAACCGGCACCCGTTCGTATACATCGAGAATAGCGGTGAACATACACAACATAAACACAGTAAGTAAAACGTCACAGCTGGCCGATCGGGCCGCTTCCATAATATAAACATAATCGAAGTACATCTCGGTTCTTACACCCAACCACGTATGTGAATACGCACTTCTGGAATAACAATCGAACAATCGTGGCGGGACAGGGCCCCGCCATACCCCTGAATATACATGAATTTACTACCTCAGGGAAACTGTACCAAGAGATAAGCCTCCGGAGCAAATGGAGCTTTTCTCAAAACTGAACCGAGATCCTAAGAGCAAGGATCACCAACCTGGGTACCTAAAACCTGCGGGCATAACGCGGCCCGAAGGGTCGATAACAACAGTGCAGAATATGGAATGAAATAACGTCTGATAAACAAATCATAATTGTACAAAAGAATGACAAGGACAAGTATAAAAAGTACATACCAGATCCTGCCGTGTCATTACCATTTATGAACTTAATTTCACATCAATATCTTTTCCCATTTTCCATAAAGGTTATAGCCACATTCTTACGCACATGATTAGGAAAAATCATTAAGTTCATTTCTATATAACTTACTTATATTTCATAAGTATAATCCGGCCCTTTAAGGAGGGCACATTTTCTACCCGGCCCAATCTGGGACGCGATCAAGTCACACAAATATCAAGCGTGTCCGTGGAATCCCCCATCACTGCCGACAGCTATAAGTGTAAAATATAATCATGTGATGCGCCCGTGGCATCCCACCTCACTGTCGGCGTACACATACACATATATATATCTCCCGCGTGGAATCCCACATCACTGCCGACAGTCAAGGGTATAATAATACACCAATAGGCATACATGAACACCAAGTCCCACCGGTGGTATAGCGTCTTGGGGGTCTACCCCTCACTTATACTCTTACCCTGGAGAAGGTGGTAAAGCAGGTGGTATAGCATCTTGGGGGTCTACCCCTCACTTATACTCTTACCCTGGAGAAGGTGGTATAGCATCTTGGGGATTTACCCCTCACTTATACTCTTACCTATCTCGACCGATCAAACAAAACAAGCGGGGTATAATGTCTTGGGGTTTACCTCACTTATACTCTTACCACGGAGAAGGTGGTATAGCATCTTGGGGTTAACCCTCACTTATACTCTTACCCTATCTCGACCGGCCGTCAAACAAACAGAAGCACTACCATGTCTTCTATAAAAATCCAGGAATTTAACCCAAGTACTACTAATAACGGAAGCATACCCGTGGAATCCCACATCACTGTCGGTACGTCCAAGTACTTTACAACAAGACAGCCGGCCCTCCAACCGAGAGTCGCGGCAACGTAATAAAACATAATACTTGCACTCAAAGGCTATCACCAGCACACATAGGCTAATTCTCAACTAACAAGCCAAAGTACTTATCAAGGCACACTTAGACTAATTCTCAATTAATCAAGCCAAAGTACTTATCAAGGCACAAATAGAATAATTCTCATTTAACAAGCCAAAGTACTTATCAAGGCATACTTAGACAAATTCTCAATTAATCAAGCCAAAGTACTTATCAAGGCACACTTAGACTAATTCTCAATTAATCAAGCCAAAGTACTAATCAAGGCATCACATAGAATTATTCTCAATTAAACAGGCCAAAGTACTACGTCGCATTCTTTTAAGAGACTCCTTTTTGTGTAAAACCCGTGATACTAACACCCGTAGTATCCGTGGTTGTGTACATTTCACATAAGTCACGATACTTTTAGAAATACATTTCTCGGCTAAAATCAAGTGACCACTTACTTAAAAGCTTTAAGCAAGTGATACCTTTAAATCACATTGCCCTTCCTTAATACAAGTTAATGCGATTACTTTATTAGAAAACCATTCTCTTAACTTTCCATAAAGCCGTTATAACCAACTTCCCATAAAGCCGTTATAACCCTTTATGGTTTTAGACAAAACTCTTTTCTTTTATAACCAAGAGACTTCTACTTTTAAAAACCAAGTATTGTATACTTTCAAATCAATTCTCTTAACTTTCAAAAAAATACAAATAGTCTCTTAACCTTTAGAACTCAAGTGACTCCTTTTATTATAAAACCTTAGACAATTGATGCCTTAAAATCAAGTTGCCTTTTTACTAAAAATCAAGTCATTTGTCTTTCCATAAAGCAAATATAACCAACTCCCCATAAAGTCGTTACATTCACTTTATGCCTTAGCCACAAATATAATTTCCTATCCAAGGGACTTATACGTTTAAAACGAAACAAGTATCACATACTTTAAAATTCTTCAAGTCCCTTAACTTTAATAAAACTTAAGACATCCTTTATACTTTCAAAGAAGTGAGTAAATCTTCCAACTCACCCGACTTGGCTATTCACAAACTAGTAAAGGATATCAAGGTGTTGTACGTCTACCGTACTACATACGTGCAACTAGTCATGCTCAAAGATAGGAAAAGTTCTACATAGAGTAGATCACACAACTACCTCTTAACTTCTAAGAGTAACAGGAAACGTGAAATGATACCACAGGTATATTCCATACATAGAATCATGCCAAAGGAAGGAAGAGGTTCACATACCTCGCGATGATTATCGACAAGTAGCAAAATGCTCCAAAGTACTTCAATCTTGATAGCTACTCCATCCTTCAAGTAGGATACGCTATACTTAGTACTTCAACCTATAATGGTCACAATACGTCCATTAACCTCTTACTTCAAACGTAGAATATTCTAAGTGCTTAGTCGCTAAATTCTACGGAAAATCGGACAGCACCTCCTTTGTTTCTACTCACTTTGCCACCTTTTTCAAGGCCGAATACAATAACCAAACAGCCCCAATTGGCTCACAACAATATAGAAGGTATTCCAATACAAATGAATAACCAACTAATACAAACTACAAGTCCAAATTCGGCCACCTTGAGCTCAACAATACTAGTTCTTATCCAATTTCCATTTCAATCCAACTTGGTAGCATAACATGATATCTAGTCGTAACCAATCATAACTACTATAATCTTCAAGTCAATTTCATGCGACAATTCTAATAACGATCAAATAGTATTCCAACTTAACATGACTTACTTTATATTTGGTTCCAAGGTTACAATCAATCCATAATCCTTACAAACTTCAACACATATACTTCATGCTAGCAACATGTAAAGATAACAATAATAAAAATAATCTTGTAACACTTCTAAGGGACAAGATTATACCTCAACGAATCTCAATCCAATTCCAAATCCGAAGTCGCTCCTTAGCAACTTAGAGCCTCGTCAAGACACTCCAATCCGCTAGTTGAGACCCTTAGAACCACACCAACAACTTTCCTTCAAACTTTCAATCCAAAACCTAGAAAGCCACTAGGTTTTCACTTTGCGACTAATACGAAAACTCTCTTTTTCCGGGATTTTTCTATTGAGATACACTTACTATAACCTCATGAACCTTGGTTTAAAGTGTGGGGCTTAATGGACATGAAACAAAAATTTCTCCTTCTTGTTGGACCCAAACCCGTGAGCTTCAAGCTCTAGTTCTTCAATTTTTGTGATATTTGGCTAAGTGTTTTAGCTTGTCTACTACTACTAGTATTATATAGAGTAATGTAGGGTCAAGATGCAAACAATTGGGTGGTTTGGATGATCTCTAATTAAATATCAAGACTTGTGGGACCTTTGACTTTGGTCAATTTTCTCAAGCTCACACTTGCAAGACTTGTTCATCCAAGACTTTATGGTAAATGACCATTATGGGCATGCCTATTTCGACCAAGGCATCACTAAGGGGGGTGACACGTGTCGCCTCCCATTCAATCCAACAAAAGCGTTTTCGACAAAATTTCATAATTCCGATAAATTTTTCAAGTCTCAAATCTTAACACTTGTGAGTTCTTACGTACGTTCTTAAAACATGTCCTGTAAATACGGGGTGTAACATTCTTCCCCCCTTAGAAACATTCGTCCTCGAATGTTCTTTCGGAGTACAATATGATTAACGCGCGACATAGTCTCCTTATACTACACCCTTCTTACAACATATGCCACCCATGGCCACCTAACAATATGTATACTAAGATGTCAACTTTGGCACTCACGAAGCCAACTAGCCCATACTTATAATGACCTCAAAGTCTGTCATAATCCTCTTTACTAGGTCTACTAGGGTCTGACGACTGTATCATCACCGGGAAAACCTCATATCCCCGCTCAGCTACCACCCCACACATTCACGGGTGTAGTTACCTCGAAAGGTTCTTATGGATTCAGGCTCTATTCCTTTACACTAGGTTGTTATCTTTCTTACTGGTCGCACTCTTCCCGTATGTCCAACTCATACTAGTATACATACATAACTTCCATACCAATTCTGGCCTCTAATCTTTGGAGTCACTCTATAAGACAATATTCGACCATTTAAACCACGACTGGATTCGGTGGAACGTGTCCACGAACCCGTAAAACAATTAACTAGCCTTGGGCCTTGCACTCGTGACCACATCACGCAGAAACTACTACCAACTGATCCCACTCTATTCCGTGCCATGGGGAGACCGTGCAGTCCTCACCCCGACCCGCCGCACTTAACTCTTATTCTTGGTCTATAATAAATCTTTCTACGGAAGACCTTGTACATCGAAGGTCTCAGCGGTCAGCGATATTCTTAGGCTCGCAATTTCCATGCTCCAAGCCTATCTTATCAGTCCCCCCGTAAACGGGTACAAAAACTTCTCGTAATACTATAACCATGTTGTCTCGATCACAACAACCACTGCTTACTCTATACAGACTTCATCCGTACAATTCTCTTAAGCTTACTACGCAGCTTAATCTATTAACATGACATTCCGTTAGGTTCCTTAACATGGCTTCTTAAGGGTTCACTACCCTATCAGACAGCTCATCATTTCCCAATTATCTCAAAATAAAACACGAAACCTTGTCGAGAATTTATTAACTATTCCATACCTTCTCGGTATCTAGTTAGTCCTTACCAATCCCTGGAAATCTAAAATAATTCTAGTCAACACGCGCGTCGACCTCGTGACATAACTCCGTATATATGTATATCACAATACCAACTATACTACAATCATTACCAACCTGGATACGCAATCCACATAGTACTTCCTGGGTCATCGCCTTTTCGTGGCGCAATCAACATAACTCGTTAGGGGAGCGACTCTAACAACACGGCTACATGGCACGATCTCGAGTGAGAAGAATGAAACCAATCCTAAATGTCCTGCGGCCTCCCGATTATAGATGTGGTGCACAACACCGATAATCAAGACTACTGAACACGGTCGTAGACACTTTCCGAGGACTAATCGCTATGATACCACTTTTGTCACGACCCGAGCCGGGCGCGGAGTGCCCTAACCGGGCACCCTGTTCGGTATACATCGGAGAATAGCGGTGAACATACACAACATACACACAGGAGTAAGTAAAAGCGTCACGGGCTGGCCGATCGTGCCGCTTCCATAATATAAACATAATCGAAGTACATCTCGCTTCTTACGGTGACCACGTATGTGAATACAGACCTCTAGGAATAACAACTGAACAACTGTGGCGGGACAGGGCCCCGCCATACCCCTGAATATACATGAATGTACTACCTCAGGGAAACTGTACCAAGAGATAAGCCTCCGGAGCAAATGGAGCTTTTCTCAAAACTGAACCGAGATCCTAAGAGCAAGGATCACCAACCTGGGTACCTAAAACCTGCGGGCATGAACGCAGCCCGAAGAAGTCGATACAACAGTGCAGAATATGGAACAGAAATAACGTACAGTAAACAAATCATAACTGTACAAAAGAATGACAAGGACAAGTATAAAAAGTACATACCAGATCCTGCCGTGTCATTACCATTTATGAACTTAATTTCACATCAATATCTTTTCCCATTTTCCATAAAGGTTATAGCCACATTCTTACGCACATGATTAGGAAAAATCATTAAGTTCATTTCTATATAACTTACTTATCTTTCATAAGTATAATCCGGCCCTTTAAGGAGGGCACATTTTCTACCCGGCCCAATCTGGGACGCGATCAAGTCACACAAATATCAAGCGTGTCCGTGGAATCCCCCATCACTGCCGACAGCTATAAGTGTAAAATATAATCATGTGATGCGCCCGTGGCATCCCACCTCACTGTCGGCGTACACATACACAACACATATATATATATCTCCTGCCCGTGGAATCCCACATCACTGCCGACAGTCAAGGGTATAATAATACACCAATAGGCATACATGAACACCAAGTCCCACCGGTGGTATAGCGTCTTGGGGGTCTACCCCTCACTTATACTCTTACCCTGAGAAGGTGGTAAAGCGGTGGTATAGCATCTTGGGGTCTACCCTCACTTATACTCTTACGGAGAAGGTGGTATAGCATCTTGGGATTTACCTCACTTATACTCTTACCCTATCTCGTGCCAGTCAAACAAAACAAGCAGGGGTATAATGTCTTGGGGTTTACCTCACTTATACTCTTACCACGGAGAAGGTGGTATAGCATCTTGGGGTTTACCCTCACTTATACTCTTACCCTATCTCGGCCGTCAAACAAACAGAAGCACTACCATGTCTTCTATAAAAATCCAGGAATTTAACCCAAGTACTACTAATAACGGAACCCGTGGAATCCCACATCACTGTCAGTACGTCCAAGTACTTTACAACAAGACAAAGGCCCTCCGAGAGTCACGGCAACGTAATAAAACATAATACTTGCACTCAAAGGCTATCACCAGCACACATAGGCTAATTCTCAACTAACAAGCCAAAGTACTTATCAAGGCACACTTAGACTAATTCTCAATTAATCAAGCCAAAGTACTTATCAAGGCACAAATAGAATAATTCTCATTTAACAAGCCAAAGTACTTATCAAGGCATACTTAGACAAATTCTCAATTAATCAAGCCAAAGTACTTATCAAGGCACACTTAGACTAATTCTCAATTAATCAAGCCAAAGTACTAATCAAGGCATCACATAGAATTATTCTCAATTAAACAGGCCAAAGTACTACGTACGTACATTCTTTTTAAGAGACTCCTTTTTGTGTAAAACCCCATGATACTAACACCCGTAGTATCCAGGGTTGTGTACATTTCACATAAGTCACGATACTTTTAGAAATACATTTCTCGGCTTCTAAAATCAAGTGACCCTTACTTAAAAGCTTTAAGCAAGTGATACCTTTAAATCACATTGCCCTTCCTTAATACAAGTTAATTCTGTGATTACTTTATTAGAGAAAACCATTCTCTTAACTTTCCATAAAGCCGTTATAACCAACTTCCCATAAAGCCGTTATAACCCTTTATGGTTTTAGACAAAACTCTTTTCTTTTATAACCAAGAGACTTCTACTTTTAAAAACCAAGTATTGTATACTTTCAAATCAATTCTCTTAACTTCAAAAAAAAATACAAATAGTCTCTTAACCTTTAGAACTCAAGTGACTCCTTTTATTATAAAACCTTAGACAATTGATGCCTTAAAATCAAGTTGCCTTTTTACTAAAATCAAGTCATTTGTCTTTCCATAAAGCAAATATAACCAACTCCCCATAAAGTCGTTACATTCACTTTATGCCTTAGCCACAAATATAATTTCCTATCCAAGGGACTTATACGTTTAAAACGAAACAAGTATCACATACTTTAAAACTCTTCAAGTCCCTTAACTTTAATAAAACTTAAGACATCCTTTATACTTTCAAAGAAGTGAGTAAATCTCCCAACTCACCCGACTTGGCTATTCACAAACTAGTAAAGGATATCAAGGTGTTGTACGTCTACCGTACTACACACGCAACTAGTCATGCTCAAAGATAGGAAAAGTTCTACATAGAGTAGATCACAACTACCTCTTAACTTCTAAGAGTAACAGAAAGCGTGAAATGATACCACGTATATTCCATACATAGAATCATGCCAAAGGAAGGAAGAGGTTCACATACCTCGCGATGATTATCGACAAGTAGCAAAATGCTCCAAAGTACTTCAATCTTGATAGCTACTCCATCCTTCAAGTAGGATACGCTATACTTAGTACTTCAACCTATAATGGTCACAATACGTCCATTAACCTCTTACTTCAAACGTAGAATATTCTAAGTGCTTAGTCGCTAAATTCTACGGAAAATCGGACAGCACCTCCTTTGTTTCTACTCACTTTGCCACCTTTTTCAAGGCCGAATACAATAACCAAACAGCCCAAATTGGCTCACAACAATATAGAAGGTATTCCAATACAAATGAATAACCAACTAATACAAACTACAAGTCCAAATTCGCCACCAGCTCAACAATACTAGTTCTTATCCAATTTCCATTTCAATCCAACTTGGTAGCATAACATGATATCTAGTCGTAACCAATCATAACTACTATAATCTTCAAGTCAATTTCATGCGACAATTCTAATAACGATCAAATAGTATTCCAACTTAACATGACTTACTTTATATTTCGGATTTCCAAGGTTACAATCAATCCATAATCCTTACAAACTTCAACACATATACTTCATGCTAGCAACATGTAAAGATAACAATAACAAAAATAATCTTGTAACACTTCTAAGGGACAAGATTATACCTCAACGAATCTCAATCCAATTCCAAATCGAGTCGCTCAGCAACTTAGAGCCTCGTCAAGACACTCCAATCCGCTAGTTGAGACCCTTAGAACCACACCAACAACTTTCCTTCAAACTTTCAATCCAAAACCTAGAAAGCCACTAGGTTTTCACTTTGCGACTAATCTGAAAACTCTCTTTTTAGGGATTTTTCTATTGAGATACAATTACTATAACCTCATGAACCTTGGTTTAAAGTGTGGGCTTAATGGACATGAAACAAAAATTTCTCCTTGTTGGACCCAAACCCGTGAGCTTCAAGCTCTAGTTCTTCAATTTTTGTGATATTTGGCTAAGTGTTTTAGCTTGTCTACTACTACTAGTATTATATAGAGTAATGTAGGGTCAAGATGCAAACAATTGGGTGGTTTGGATGATCTCTAATTAAATATCAAGACTTGTGGGACCTTTGACTTTGGTCAATTTTCTCAAGCTCACACTTGCAAGACTTGTTCATCCAAGACTTTATGGTAAATGACCATTATGGGCATGCCTATTTCGACCAAGGCATCACTAAGGGGGGGTGACACGTGTCGCCCTCCCATTCGTCACAACAAAACGTTTTCCGACAAAATTTCATAATTCCGATAAATTTTTCAAGTCTCAAATCTTAACACTTGTGAGTTCTTACGTACGTTCTTAAAACATGTCCTGTAAATACGGGGTGTAACAAATGTCTACCCAACTTACAGCATATTCACAATCTCTCCTTTCGAAGTAAATTAGAAATCATATAGTGATAATTAGTTGTCAATTAATTACCAAGCATTCAACGCAATTATTGGATAAATCTCTCAAAGAAGAATAACAACCATAAACATGCACTAATTCATAACATAAGTTTCTACAGAATTAACATGGAAAGCCCTATAAGAGAATTAGTTCCTAGCCATAGATATGACAAGAACGAATTCAAAAGTTATCATACAAAAACTGAAATAAAGAAAAGAAAAAGGAAAAGAAAGTACTAAATTATGGTCTCCAATCTCCAAGCAAGAATCTTGAGTTGTGCAAGAAGGGGAACCCTTAAAATCTGCCTAGGGTTCTCCTTTTATAATTTGAAAACCTCCTTAACTTTTCCTGCGGGCTGGCGGAAAATCGTCAAAACCCTGATTTTTCCCGCGTCGGCGCCGCGGCCACCTTATCGGCCATGCGCCGGAACTCAATGGCGCCGGGTGATTTGGCACCGCGACCACGATTCTGTTGTGCGAGGCGCGGCCACTGCAACTTCTGTAGCCTCTCTGATGATGAGGCGCCGCGGCCCTGTACCTGTTGACATGAGGCGCCGCGGCGCTGGGACTTCTGCAGTCTCTCTGGATAATGGGCGCCGCGGCCCTGCTATTGTTGGCATGAGGCGCCGCGGCGCTGACCCGCGATTCTGCCTCGTTCGCCACTTTCTCTGTTTTTAGCTCTGGAACCTCCTCTTTTGCCCTCTTTTAGCTCCTTTTCCGTCATTTGGCCATTTTAACCACTTTGACTCAAAAGAAAGGAAAACTATCCTAATACGACACTTATTTGTACAAAAAGGGACAAAAGACTAACTAAAAATGACTCAAAAAGTGTATATAAAATACACCGATCAAATACCCCCAAACTTAACCTTTGCTTGCCCTCGAGCAAAGATAGAAAGAAAGAAAATAAAAAACTCAAAGAAACGAAAAATAAAAGACTCACTGACATTGATCACTTTTGCTGCATTAGTGTTAACTAGAAAAACATGAAGGTTAGCAAAATAATATGCAGGAACATATAGCATGAAAATTCAGCACACTAAACACATTGAGCTAGATATTTCGCAAACTCATATTTATCATGCTTTAATGGAAGTCAATATACTAAATCATGCATATAAATTCAAAAATCATATGGCATGCTTACTTGCTATTCTCCACTAATCCTGGATATGCATAAAAGAGATCTTCAGGACTTTAAGGGTTGTAATGTAGACTTAGGTATAGGTAGGTAAAAATAGGCATTTTTAGGCTCATTTCGTGTACCATAAGCTCTTTAGCTTTTCAGTATTTCCCTTTTTCTTTGTGTTCTTTCCTTCACTTCGATTCTATCTTTTCCCTCTTTTGTTTTGGGAGAGTGAAATGTATAATAATGACAGGCACCCCCAAACTTAGCCTTTTGCCTATTTCTTATTACTTTTTTATTGGGGTGCAACAAGCTCATTCACTCTTTTTGTCTCTTTTTTAACACAATTGATTCCACTACTTCACATTTTTACTTATGGCACAATTTGTGGGAATATAGGGTGTCAAAGAAAAAGTTTCAATTTTTTAGGCTCAATGGGGTTGACTAGGGATATATTTGAAGTCCGGGATAGAAAAGAGTGGTAAGAATTGGCTATGAAAGAAATGCCTGAGTCATATCCCTAACATGCATGTCCTAACTATTTCGCCTCAGATAGCAAGCAATCATAACACATAGGTTTTCATCATTTAGCATGCATAATTTAGGCAAGAAACTCCAAATAGACAGATTTTGTGAGTTTTTGGCATATCTAACCTAAGTGTTTAGATAGTTGCTTTTATTCCATTACATTATTCCACCTTCCTTCACTAGGTGTTTCTAGCAACTACAGCATACATGATCTTTTGACAGACAATTATGACTCGAAAAGAAAAAATTTTGTGACTCAAAAATACATAAAAACAATAAAAAGACTTAAATAAAATATAACAAGACACAAATAGACACCCCCAAACTTAAACCACACATTGTCCCCAATGTGTGTAGACTCAAAGACAATAAAAGAAATAAGACACTTACAGACTTTGGCTAAAATGGTGGTGGTGGCGGTGGCATGGGATAGTGCATGGACCACTGGCCGAACAAGGAACTCATCTCGTTGATTTGTTGCCTCGTTTCTTGTTGTTCATGGATCACTGTGTCCAAACTCTGCATCATCCTCATCTGATTCTGAAGCAATTGCTCCATCATGGGCACTGAAGGTTCTGCTTCTGTAGTTGGCTGGTGGCTAGGTCCTGCCGCATATTGAGCCCCTATTTCAGGCTCATCTTCGTTCGTTGCGGCCTCTGCTGCTGCTGCTGCTGCTGGTTGTACTCTTCTTACGGTGATGGGGGCTTGGGTCTGGGAAAGAGTGCACTATCCCATAGGACACCGGCAGTTGGTTTCTCTCATGAGTGTCAGTGGGTAGGGTTGGGACCCATCGGAAGGCGCATAGATTAGTGATAAGTGAGTCGTGTCCCAATCCACTTGTTGTCACCAACCTGCTAATTTCTTCAATGCTCTGCACTATCTCTTTCCCCACATCAATCGTCATCCCCCTCATAATTCCATATATCAGTTTAATCCTATCTTCTGGCACTCTGGTGAAGTGCGTGGATGGAATCATGCGGGCACTGACGAAATATAGCCAACCCTTGGCATTCCAGTCGATGCGGTCGGTGCTTCTCGACCATGTTCTAAAGTGATTCCAATCACTTCTTTCTTCAACATCAACCGTCTTCAATTGTGCATTTACATTCTCTGCTGTCACAGGCACATAAACTCCCCTTACAAAGCATCCCCTTTCCACCTTCTCCGGAAAGTTGGCATAGAATTCACGCACCATTGTTGTGTTCATTGGTGCTATTTTCTGAAGGTGTCACCCATGAAGGGTGTGATGAGATTCGGGAAGAAAGGGAAACTCAGCCCAAGGTACATTGGGCCGTATCAGATTGTCCGCAGGGTAGGCAAGGTTGCCTATGAGTTGGATCTGCCGTCCGATCTGGAGGCAGTGCATCCGGTCTTTCACGTTTATATGCTGAGGAGGTGTATCGGGGATCCATCTAGGGTACACCCGATTGACGATGTCCAGGTGACCGAGGGGTTATCGTATGAGGAGATTCCCATAGCGATAATCGATCGTCAGGTTAGGCGTCTGCGGACGGGCGTGGCTTCCGTCAAAGTCTTGTGGCGGAACGAGCTCGAGGAGGAGATGACGTGGGAAGGCGAGGAGGACATGAGGCAGAAGTATCCTCACCTATTCCCCACACCTCCAGGTAATTCACTTTCCTACTTGTAAATTTTCATTGTCATATATGCCTAAGTGTTGTTTTGTGGCCGTATGTGGCATTTGTAAACTGTTTTAGTTATGAAGAACCTTATCGTTAACTGTCTTGGGAAGGAACATTCGGGACGAATGTTTCTAAGAGCGGAGAATGTTATACCCGTATTTCGGAGTATGCGTGAGGTGTACGTCTGAAAGCTTAGCCTTAGTTAGGCATTATGGACGAAAAAGTTTGTGCACAACTCACTAAAAGAATCGTTTTTCGATGAAACGTTTTACTAAACTCGCGTAGGGTAAATTACGGCTATGTCATTTCTAATTTTTGCGGATTTTTCCGAGAGACAAAATATTTTGGACCAACGGGAGGGTGACACTTGTCACCCTCATTGGACGGCAAAGTTGGGCAAAGTTGGCACGTTTTTTGTGCCTTCTCCTTAGTTAAGGAGTTGGTAGGATATTTGTGTAGTAGATGGATAAGGACACTTGCCTAAATCCTCACCCTACACTTGCATAGCACTTGGCTTCATCTTGGCAATTGGTTGGCCATTTCTTGACCTATAAATACCCCCCTTAAGATGAAGAGTTCTTCATCCACAAATCAAACTTTCCAAGTCTAAAATCCCTCCCTCTCCCGTTTGAGCTTCTCGTTCAAGAGCTCTCCCCCCCCCCCCTCTAAAGGAGCCTAGCCGAAACACCTTCCCCCTCTAGCCCTAGCCGAAACACCCCTCCCTTGGTAGAAAAGTTATCTTCCAAGTGTAGTTACTATTCCTAAAATACCCTAGCCCAAATCTCGTATAGTACTTAGTAGAAGTTGTGAAGAACTTCTAAGGGTTCTTGGAGCTATCGGAGCGTACAAATTAGGAGCTAAACCTTGCTCAGGAGCGACTTTTAACTTGGATAATTTTGGGCTTATCGAGGTAAATACTCTTGTCCTTCTATTGTAATTGGATATTACATATAAGAATAGTTAAGACTTGAGTATAAGATATGAAAGAACTTTAATGAATAGAATTGAACTGTCATCACAGTAGAAGGGTATAAAAGAAGGTTAAATTGAACTGTACTTACATATGACTGTTTTCACAGTAGACTTGAGTAGCTTGGCGGGTAGGGAAGTGCTGCCCAATTTTCCGTAGAATAGAGAACCCTCTACTTAGAACTGTTTACAGAATAGTCTAGACGTTGATAGACTATTATAGGCTGATTCTCTGCGCGCGACATATTCGACTTGGCAGGTGGATTTCGCCGAGAAGGTATGTGATTCTTCCTATACTCTTGAGCATGATATTTTAAATATATATATAGTACGGTAGACGTACGTGTGTTAACTGAATAATAATTACGGCAATGTCTTTTGACTTAAGCCTGAATAATAATTACGGCAATGTCTTTTGACTTAAGCCTGAATAATAAAGATCTTGAAGCAGTTCAAAAGAATACTGAATCATTTTTAACAGAAGAGAAACAGTTGGTTTTTAAACAAAAGCTTAAGAGTTATACTCGCGTTATGGGACGTTAGGTATAACAACTTAAGAAAGATAAACAGAACTGTTTACTTATTTGCTTATAAGAACCTTGTATTGATTTCTGTAAGGTGTAGTAAGATTGATTGATAAAAAGACATATTATGATGCTACGTGGGTTAGTGTCTTGTGATGTTGTGAAAGGGGGTCATTCTTGTTGTGCTTACGTTGCTAAACGGTAAGTCGGTTATCTTGTTATTATATCACCTACCCCTCGACTTGTTATACAGGGCTTTCCACCTTGATGCGGTCTATACGGCTGTCGGTCTGTGAGACTACGCGGGCTGCGGAGTTCCGAGATTGATCATTCGGGTGTTTTAGCCCGACGCGGGTGCCCTATGCGGTGCGCGTGACTATGCGGTCTATTGAGACTATGCGGTGCGGGAGTCGAGGAGTGCAGGGGTTAGCTACCCCGACACGAGGAATACCTCACGCGGTGCATGTGTGACTATGCGGTGCGGAAGTCCAAGACTAGGCACGCATAATGATACTATGGGTGATTGGCCTTGCTTCGATCATTCGCGGCCTAGAAAAGACCTTTTACAGTTTACCTATTATTGTTCTTGTTTGTGATGTGGCACTATGTGCAATTGAACTGGTTGTATTTGCAAATGGTTTTAAATGCTTTGATTTCATTTAAGTACTTTCTGATTTCGCATACTTGGTACTGTTATCGACCTCCTTGGGCTGCGTTCATGCCGCAGTAAGGGCAGCAGTGCTAGATCCACATCCTTAGGATCTCTTTGCTTTGGTGTCGGAGCTCCATCTTCTCCGAGGCTCGACTTTTTCGTATGATCTCCCGTTGTTGTATATAGTTTTGTACATTCGGTATGGCGGGACCGTCCCGCCATAGTTGTTTATCTTCTTAGAAGTGCAGTAGTCTATTATGCAGTTGGGATGTAATCGCAAAACTATGTTTATATATATATGCCGAAAGACGACATTTTCTCACATAAAACTGTGTCTCATTTTACAACTGTTTCATGTCTTGTTTTTATATTCCGCTGATTACTCTGATGTATGACTACTTGGGTGCCCGGGTAAGGCACCAGTCACGGGCCCCGGAACGGGTCGTGACATCTGTGTTGCTTGGCAATGTACCCTGTGGCCTGCTGTTTGCCTGCTTTGCTAGCTGCCCCACTTGTGTCTCCAAATTCCTGAACGAGGATTTGGCTTGCCATGAATCGAGTCAGGCGTTGGCAAGTCTTGTATCCTGGCTTTCGCCGTCGGCTTTTCTTGCTGAACCGGTGCCTTAAACTGTTGAGGATGTGGGGCTTGAATGAAGAGTGCTGATTACGAGTTCTCGCTGGTTCGCATCGCCTCGTATTGATTCTGCTGCCCCTGGTCTCCTCTCCATGAGAAATTTGGGTGATTCCTCCACCCTGGATTATAAGTGTTGGAGTAGGGGTTGTTCTGTGGCCTTTGATAATTACCCACGGCCTGGCACTCTGCCTGATCCATTGGTATATTATTGGGATCAGCTGAAGGACACCTATCGAATGTATGTGGGCCACCACATATCTCACAGCTTTTAGGCATCTGCACCGCATTCACTGACAATGTATGTTGCTGCAACTGTTTTGCCAAAAGAGCTACTTGGGCATTCAAGGCAGCAATAGCATCTATCTCGTGGACTCCCACTGTTCTCCTCCCACTTGTCGACCTCTCTTCTGTGACATGGTTGTTGGTGGCCATATCTTCCAATAACTCGTGAGCGTCGTGGGCTGTTTTCCTCATGAATGCCCCATATGCTTCTGCATCTATGATGGTTCTGGTTGTACTGCTCAGCCCGTTATAGAAGATGTGGACCAAGTTCCACAACTCAATGCAATGGTGTGGGCATTTTCTATGCAAGTCTTTGAACCTTTCCCAAGCTTCATATAAGGACTCTCCATCTGCTTGATAGAAGTTGTTCAACTCCCCTCTCAATTTTGCTGCTTTGCATGGTGGAAAGAACTTGGCTAGGAATTTATGTGTCAGCTCGTGCCATGTAAAAATCGAATCGGCCGGCAGGGAATTCAACCATACTTTTGCTCTATCCCTGAGTGAGAAGGGAAAGAGCCTCAATCTGACGGTATCATCGATGCGCCGTTATATCAGAAAGTTGCACAAACCTCCAAGAAATTAGCTATGTGCATATGTGTATCCTCAGATGGCGACCCTCAAATTGCACCGTGTCTTTGTACCATGCTCGTAATCGCGGTTTTATCTCGGTTGTTTGCTCCATGGCGGGAGCCTAATACATGTTTGTGCTCCATTCACTCTAGGCAGCACATAGTCTCCCAAGCTTCTTTCTGCCTGGACTTGAACTCTTTCCTCGACATCCATAGGTACTTGCCGAGGTATGGCTGGATTGGGTTGATTTTCTCCTAACCCTTCTCTCATCATGTTGTTGTTTTGGACACCGTCCATCTCTATCAAGGTTGCAATCCGCTGATTTTTTCTGTTCTGTTTACAGGTTTTCTCAATTTCTGGATTGAAGGGAACAAGAGTGTCTTCTCCTGTTCTCCTTCGCATAAACTGATTTCCTGAAATAGATCAAAAACAGACAACAAATCACGGCACCCTGATTTTTACCAAAAATAACGAAAACGTGAAAATTAAAAATAAAAATTAAAAACCAAATTAGAAATTAAAAATAGATAAATTTGATATTGAACTATGCCTAATCGCCGACAACGGCGCCAAAAACTTGGTGCGCGAAAAGATGCACACTTTAGCATGAAGTGCGTTATCGTGACAAGTAATATAGTCCTGGTAAGACCGAATATCGTCCACAAGGATTAGGGTTCAAGTATCAACTGTCTATCTTTTGGTATCTATTTGGTAAATTGATATTTGGATTTGTTGTTTATAATTATAACTAAGAGTTATAAAGACTAATTTAACTAATGAGTTTACTTCAGATGTGATGGGAATAGGGCTTCCATGTCTCTTCAACTATCCGCTTATGTTATTTATTAATGCAATGAATTATGGTCTTCTTCTCTCGGAGAAAGCAGGTTTACGAAATCGTTTTATATTCCCGTTAAGGATATATAAACACTCAACCCCAGTATTGCACCTTACCTACCTTTCGGTGATAAGGATAACTCTATAAGAGGATTAAGAACAAAAACCTAGTTAACCGTCACGCACCATGCGCAACATTAGGGGTTTTAAGCCTCTCATTAACGCTACATAAATAATTGAGGTATTTTCATCCCCAATCCAAGAATGTCTACCCAACTTACAGCATATTCACAATCTCTCCTTTCGAAGTAAATTAGAAATCATATAGTGATAATTAGTTGTCAATTAATTACCAAGCATTCAACGCAATTATTGGATAAATCTCTCAAAGAAGAATAACAACCATAAACATGCACTAATTCATAACATAAGTTTCTAGAGAATTAACATGGAAAGCCATATAAGAGAATTAGTTCCTAGCCATAGATATGACAAGAACTAATTCAAAAGTCATCATACAAAAACTCAAATAAAGAAAAGGAAAAGGAAAAAAAAGTACTAAATTATGGTCTCCAATCTCCAAGCAAGAATCTTGAGTTGTGCAAGAAGGGGAACCCTTAAAATCTGCCTAGGGTTCTCCTTTTATAGGCTGAAAACCTCCCTTAACTTTTCCCTGCAGGCCTGGCCCAGAAAATCGTCAAAACCCTGATTTTTCCCGCGTCGGCGCCAGCCGCTATCGGCGCGGCTGGCCAAACTTCGTGGCACCGGGTGATTTGGCGCGCGGCCGATTCTGGCATGCGAGGCGCGTGGCGCCGCAACTTCGTAGCTTCTCGATGATTAGCGCGCGGCCCGCACTGTTGACATGAGGCCGCGTACTGGGACTCTGCGATCTCTGGATAATGGCGCCGCGGTCCTGCTCTGTTGGCATGGCGTAGCGCCATGGCCGCCCGCGATCTGCCTCGTTCGCCACTTTCTCTATTTTTAGCTCTGGAACCTCCTCTTTTGCCCTCTTTTAGCTCTTTTTCCGCCATTTGGCCATTTTAACCACTTTGACTCAAAAGAAAGGAAAACTATCCTAATACGACACTTATTTGTACAAAAAGGGACAAAAGACTAACTAAAAATGACTCGAAAAGTGTATATAAAATACACCGATCAGCGCCTGACAGCAGAGAGAGGCGGCGCGCCAAATCACCGAAGTCTTTGCAGGTTCCGCGTCACCGAGGGCCGCGTCGCCGACGCGGGAAAATCAGGTTAATTGACGAATTTCTGGGCCAGGCCTGAAGGGAAAAGTTAGAGGCGGTTTTCAGCCTATAAAAGGAGAACCCTAGGCAGATTTTAAGGGTTCCATTTCTTGCACAACACAAGGTTTTCTTGGATTGAAGATTGGAGCCCTAAACTTAGTAATTTTCTTTTCTTTTCTTTCTTTTATTTCAGTTTTGTATGATGAACTTTGAATTAGTTCTTGTCATGTCAATGGCTAGGAACTAATTCTTTTATAGGGCTTTCCATGTTAATTCACTAGAACTTATGTTATGAATTGATGCATGTTATGGTTATTCTTCTTTGAGAGATTTATCCAATAATTGTTTTGAATGCTTGGTAATTAATTGACAACTAATTATCATTATATGATTTCTAATCAAACTTCGAAAGGAGGAGGTTGTGAATATGCTATAAGTTGGGTAGACATATTTTGGATTGGGGATGAAAATACCTCAATTATTTATGTAGCGTTAATGAGAGGCTTAACAACCCTAATTTTACGCATGGTGCGTGACGGTTAACTAGGTTTTTATGCTTAATCCTCCTATAAAGTTATCCTTATCACCGAAAGGTAGAAAGGTGCAATACCGGGGTTGAGTGTTTATATATCCTTAACGGGAATATAAAACGATTTCGTAAACCTGCTAGCTCCGAGAGAAGAAAACCATAATTCATTGCATTGATAAATAACATAAGCGGATAGTTGAGGAGACATGGAAGCCTTATTCCCATCACAGCTGAAGTAAACCTATAGTTAATTAGCTTTTATAATTATTAGTTATAAACCACAAAATCAAATATCAATTACCAACTAGATACCAAAAGATAGATAGTTGGTACTTGAACCCTAATCCTTGTGGACGATATTCGGTCTTACCAAGACTATATTACTTGTCACGATAACGTGCACTTGCGTTAATGTGTGTGCATCTTTTCGCGCATTAAGTTTTTGGGGTGTTTTATTTGTCTTTTTTGTTGTTTTTATGTATTTTTGAGTCACAATTTTTTTTTTCTTTTAAAGTCATAATTGTCTGTCAAAAGATCATGTATGCTGTAGTTACTAGAAACACCTAGTGAAGTAAGGTGGAATAATGTAATGGAATTAGAAGCAACTATCTAAACACTTAGGTTAGATATACCAAAAACTCACAAAATCTGTCTATTTGGAGTCTCTTGCTTAAATTATGCATGTTAAATGATGAAAACCTATGTGTTATGATTGCTTGCTATTTGAGGCGAAATAGTTAGGATATGCATGTTAGGGAGATGACTCAGGCATTTCTTTGATAGTCAATTCTTACCACTCTTTTTTATCCCGGACTTTAAAAGTATCCCTAGTCAGCCCCATTGAGCCTAAAATTTGAAACTTCTTCTTTGACACCCTATATTTCCGCAAATTGTGCCATAAGTAAAAATATGAAATAGTGGAATAAATTGTGTTAAAAAAGAGACAAAAAGAGTGAACAAGCTTGTTTCACCCCAATAAAAAAGTAATAAGAAATAGGCAAAAGCCTAAGTTTGGGGGTGCTTGTCATTATTATACACTTCACTCTCCCAGAACAAAAGAGGGAAAAGATAGAATTGAAGTGAAGAAAAGAACCAAAAGAAAAGGGAAAAATGGAAAAGCTAAAGAGCTTATGGTACACAGAATGAGCCTAAAATGCCTATTTTTACCTACCTATACCTAAGCCTACATTACAACCCTTAAAGTCCTGAAGATCTCTTTTATGCATATCCAAGATTAGTGGAGAATAGCAAGTAAAAATGTCATAGGATTTTTGAATTTATATGCATGATTTAGTATATTGACTTCCATTAAGCATGATAAAAATGAGTTTGCGAAATATCTAGCTTAATGTGTTTAGTGTGCTAAAAATTTCATGCTATATGTTCCTGCATATTATTCTGCTAACCTTCATGTTTTTCTAGATAACACCAATGCAGCAAAAGTGATCAATGTCAGTGAGTCTTTTATTTTTCGTTTCTTGAGTCCTTTATTTCTTTCTTTCTATCTTTGCTCGAGGGCGAGCAAAGGTTAAGTTTGGGGGTATTTGATCGGTGTATTTTATATACACTTTCGAGTCATTTTTAGTTAATCTTTTGTCACGGCTAATGAGATGTGATAGCCAGGGAGAACTTTATCCAATTACTTCACTACTACAACTAGACAAGAAACACTTTAATTTTGATGTTTTTAATTCCAATTTATGGCATGAACGTTTGGGACATCCGGGAGAGTCTGTTTTAAATTCTCTCAAACGCAATAATTCAATTTCATGTACACGAACTCTTAATTAGTGTCAGTCGTGTCCTTTGGGTAAGCACATTCAACTACCATTTGAGTTTTCTTCTAATTGCACTGTTTTGTCATTTGATACTATACATTGTGATATTTGGACATCTTCAGTTTTGAGCTCTTCGGGGCATAGATATTATTTGCTTGTTTTAGATGATTACTCTAAATTCTTGTGGACATTTCCCATATCGAAAAAATCACAAGTATTTTCTACATTCCTTAGTTTTAGAGCTTTCATCCAAAAACAGTTTGAACGGGATATCAAAAACATCCAATGTGATAACGGGCGGGAGTTTGATAATAGACAATTTTGGGATTTTTGCAAAACAAATGGTTTGAATTTTCGTTTCTCATGCCCCCACACATCTTCTCAGAATGGACAGGCGGAACGCAAAATACGAACCATAAATAATATTGTCAGGACATCCCTTGCTCATGCCTCACTTCCCCCTAACTTTTGGCATCATGCACTTCAGATGGCTACTTATTTGTTGAATATACTACCAAACAAACATACATCACACCAAACACCCTTCATTCTGTACGCCCGAGCGACATACTCTCATCTCCGGGTTTTTGGGTGCTTGTGTTTTCCATTATTCCCATCCACCACCATCCATAAATTACAACCAAGATCTACTCCATGCATTTTTTTGGGATACCCATCCCATCATCGGGGATACAAATGTTATGACCTATCCTCCAATAGGATTTTTATTAGTCGTCATGTTATCTTTGATGAAACTCAATTCCCATTTAGAAAAATCAATGAGTCACAATCTCCCACTTATGAGTTTTTGGATGCTGGAATACACCCAATTTTTACCCAATTATTGTCCCATAGTTCGGTCACTGCTACTGCTAATGGACAAAATTCTTTTAACCCATTACCCGTGTCCTTACCAAATGACGCCCAACCATCGTCTTGACATCGATACACATTCGTGCCCGTGTGCTTTGACACCTACCAATAGCAACCTGCCCCTGCAACCCAAGCCCACGATCCGGGCCCGGCTTTACAAATACCACATTTTGCGGTGGCGTCGGTCCATCTGGCGACAACACGCCCGATCACCGTAGTCAACATGGTATTGTCAAACCCAACACTAAATCTGACGCCACCCAAGTTTCCAAATCACCTTTACCATGTAACCTGTATGCGCTCTGAAAGACCCAAATGGAAAATGGCCATGGATTATGAATATCAAGCTCTTATTAAAAATAGGACATGGGATTTAGTGCCGCCCATCTAATGCTAACATCATTCGGTCTATGTGGATTTTTACCCATAAAGAAAAATCTGATGGTTCTTTTGAGCGGCATAAGGCCCGTCTTGTAGGTGATGGGAAGACGCAGCAAGTTGGTATCGATTGTGGGGAGACATTCATCCGAGAGTCAAACCAACTACTATCGAGCGATTGCTCACTTGTCTCTCTCCGGAGGATGGTCACTTCACCATTGGATGTCAAAAATGCATTTCTCATGGTCACCTAAATGAGGCTTTACATGCGCCCAACCATCGGGAGTGCAGATCCAAAATATCCCAATCATGTATGCTGCTAAACAAGTCTTTGTATGGCCTCAAACAAGCACCGGTGTCACGCCCGAACCGGGCGTGGTAGTGCCTACCAGGCACCCTTCTACCTTAACAATACAAGTAAATCTGCGGAAATTAAATAACACCTCATTTTTTTTCTTTTAAAACAACCAGACGTGCAAGGCAAAGCCGACAAGGCTGCCGTATATACATAACCAAAAGACACTACACCGTACGAGTCCAATCCTACATATGAATACAGACCTGCAGGAGTTAAACCGAAATGTGGACGGACAAGGCCCCGTACCCAAATCTGCAAAGCTTTGTCTTGAAGGACATATACCAAAAGATAAACTCTGGATAGAGGAGCTATCCAAAACCCCGAGCAGATCCTACACTGCCGATCACCAAACAACAGACCTAAACTGCGGCGTGAACGCAGCCGAAGGAGGTCGATGCGAAGAATGTACCAAGTATGTGAACAATAAATCAGAATGAAATCATAACAGTCTAAACAAAACAGGAGACATGTATGATAGCCAACCTATAGTACAAAACACATAAGCAGTCATATCAAGTCAGGGACGCAAGCCCTCAAGGTCACTACTCAGATATAACTATGGGTCTCACGCCCATAATATCAATCATGCCCGTGGAATCCTTCCTCACTGCCGGCAATCCATGATATAACATAACATCAAGTCCCACCGGTGGTATAGCATCTTGGGGGTTTACCCCTCACTTATACTCTTACCCTGGAGAAGGTGGTAAAGCAGGTGGTATAGCATCTTGGGGGTTTACCCCTCACTTATACTCTTACCCTGGAGGAGGTGGTATAACGTCTTGGGGCTTGCCCCTCATTTATACTCTTACCCTATCTCAACCGACCGTCAAACAACACATAAAGAAGGTGGTACAGCGTCTTGGGGGTTTACCCCTCACTAATACTCTTACCCTGGAGGAGGTGGTATAACGTCTTGGGGCTTGCCCCTCATTTATACTCTTACCCTATCTCGACCGACCATCAAACAAGACATAAGCACTACCATGTCTTTTATAAAAATCTGGGAATTTAACCCAGTACTACAAGTATCTAAGCATACGTGGAATCCACATCACCGCCGATGCGTCGGTAACTTACAACAAGACGGCTTCAACCGAGTCACGACAACTTAATAAAACATAATACTTGCACTCAAAGGCTATTACCAAAGACATATAGGCAAGTTCTCAATTAACCAAGCCAAAGTACTTATCAAGGCACACATAGGATAATTCTCATTTTATCAAGCCAAAGTACTAATCAAGGCATACATAGAATAATTCTCTTTTAACAAGTCAAAGTACTTATCAAGGCACACTTAGACAAATTCTCAATTTATCAAGCCAAAGTACTAATCAATGCATACATAGAATAATTCTCTTTTAACAAGTCAAAGTACTTATCAAGGCACACTTAGACAAATTCTCAATTTATCAAGCCAAAGTACTAATCAAGGCATACATAGAATAATTCTCTTTTAACAAGTCAAAGTACTTATCAAGGCACACTTAGACAAATTCTCAATTTATCAAGCCAAAGTACTAATCAAGGCATACATAGAATAATTCTCTTTTAACAAGTCAAAGTACTTATCAAGGCACACTTAGACAAATTCTCAATTTATCAAGCCAAAGTACTAATCAAGGCATACATAGAATAATTCTCTTTTAACAAGTCAAAGTACTTATCAAGGCACACTTAGACAAATTCTCAATTTATCAAGCCAAAGTACTAATCAAGGCATACATAGAATAATTCTCTTTTAACAAGTCAAAGTACTTATCAAGGCACACTTAGACAAATTCTCAATTTATCAAGCCAAAGTACTAATCAAGGCATACATAGAATAATTCTCTTTTAACAAGTCAAAGTACTTATCAAGCCACACTTAGACAAATTCTCAATTTATCAAGCCAAAGTACTAATCAAGGCATACATAGAATAATTCTCTTTTAACAAGTCAAAGTACTTATCAAGGCACACTTTAGACAAATTCTCAATTTATCAAGCCAAAGTACTACATACGTACATTCTTTTATAAAAGACTCCTTTCTATGTAAAGCTCCAAGATACTAACACCGTAGTATCAAGGCGTGTCTATTTTTCAAAGTAAGTTACTACACTTTTAGAAAACTCATTTCAAAGCTTGAAATCAAGTAACTCCAAATTTTCACAATCTAGGCAACTTATGCCGATTAATCAAAATAGACAACTTTCTAACCTTCCATAAAGCCGTTATAACCAACTTCCCATAAAGCCGTTATAACCCTTTATTGTTTTATACAGATCCATGCCTTCAATAACACAGAGACTTATAATATTAAAACCAAGTATCACATACTACCAAATCAAGTTCTTAACTTTCAAAATACTTCAAGTCTTAATAGTTAGAAAACAAGTTTTCTTCTACTTTTTAAACCTCAAGTAACTTCACCCTTAGCACAAGTTACTTCTCTTAAATCATGTCATTTCTCCTCTTTTAAATCAAATAAGTAAATCACTCCTTTGACTCCCCTAAAGTCATTATAATGACCTTTAGGTTTTAGAACTAAGGCACTAGCCAAAAGATTTGGAAACCACTTCATTTTCAAGTCTCTATGCACTTTAAGAAAAATACCTTCACTTTTAAGAATCCAAACTTCCCTAAGGAAATGGATTATACTACTTACAATTTAAACATCAAAGTACACTCAAGGAAGTACATAGAACAAATTCTATTTTAGGCAAATCCAAATACAAGCAAGGAATGGATCATTCAAGGAGTAGGACTTACTTTCTTTATTCTAGAGAATCATGCTAGAAGAGGAGATAGTTCACATACCTTTTACTAATATCCACAAGCTAAGCGAATACGCGTGCGAGAAGTGTCAACCTATAATGGTCACAACAAGACTATCAACTTCTAGTCTCAACGTAGAATAATACTAAGTATAGGGTCTCTAATTCTACGGAAAATCGGAAGACTTCCTTTGTTTCTACTCACTTTGCCACCTTTTCAAGGTCGAATACAATAACCAACACGCCACATTTAAGGCTCCAAACAACAACCAAACAAAGGGGATTACACGCCTTACAATACGTGTAAAATTCCGCCCACAATTCATACGAAATAGTCTAAGGCACACTAGCCAATTCTCGGCCAACTTACATGACACTAAGTCTTTTCCAATCCTTTTCCAATTCCAAGTTCTAAGGTCTAACATGTTATCTAGTCATAAACAACTTCAACAACTACAATTTCCTTCTTTATACAACATGCGACGCTTAGACTAATAATCAACTTGAATTGTAATCTTAACGCTAAACATGCTAGTTTTCGGATTAGGGTTCCAATAGCCAATAAACATATCAAACTTCATACTATATAACACATGCTTGCTAAAATCCATAGCTACAACAATAAGTAAGCCTTAACTATTAAAACGACAAAATTTATACCTTTCAAAGCCCTTAAAATTTCCAAGATTCGAAGTCGCGCCTTAGCAATTCTTAGCTCCATTCCTTAGGTTCCAATCCGCTCCACGCACTCCTTAGCGGCCTATGAAGAACCCATCTTCAAGTTCCAACTTCAAAGTTGAAGAACTCCCTTAGTTTCCGCCTTGCGACTAACGTAAAAATACGTTTTTTCCGAAATCTTTCTATTGAGGTAACCTTACAATACCCTTGGGGACATTGGGTTAAAGTCTTGTGGCTAATGGAGGAAAATTACAAAATTTTCTTGTGAGGGAGGGCACAAAGCCGAGAGCTCCCATGTGAAGAACAAGGTGTGTGATTTTTCTAAGTGTAGAAATGAGCTTGTCTTGCACTAGCTTAGCACTTATAACACTATGGATGGCTTAGATAAAAACACTTGTGAGGCTAAGATGAAAATCACATGGATCAAGCTTATGTGGCAAGTTGACAAGTCAACAATGTCAAGCTTAGCAAGACTTATCTTCCACCATGGTAAATGACCATTTTACCCCTGGAATAATTCGACCAAGACCATGTGGGGGTGCCACGTGTCGCCCTCTCATTCGTCCATAAAAATTCCGTAACTCTCGTGGGCCCCACAAAACATAAAATTCCTCGGGTGGGCCCCACGTGACCAAATCCGTAAAAATAAATTTTCATAATATTAATAAGTTCCATACTCTTCAAATAATGTATTTTGAGAATCCAATTCTCAACAACGAACATTTTTCCTTTCCGACGTCCGGAAGATTTTTCCGTCGGAAAAACAATTCTTCCTTTAGTACAAGTTTCCAAGTCTTGTGTTCCTTACGTACCTTCACTTACACATGTCCTGAACTTACGGGGTGTAACACAGGGCCTGGTATCATCGGTTTGCATATTTTGTATCACGGATGGGGTTTTCACACAGCCGGTCCGATAATTCTCTTTTTATCTATCATCAGGGTAATCATACGTCTTATCTTCTATTTTATGTGGATGATATTATTCTGACAGCTTCCTCAGACTCTCTTCGCAAGAATATCATGTCTCAGCTTGGTTCAGAATTTGCTATGAAGGATCTTGGTCCATTGCACTTCTTTCTAGGAATTGCTGTGACAAGCGTGCGGTGGGCTCTTTCTCTCCCAGAAGAAGTATGCATCTGAGATCGTGGAACGGGCTGGAATGGCCTCTTGCAAACCCTCAGCAACACCGGTGGATACAAAGTCCAAATTAAGTGTCATATCTAGAAAACCTTTTGCTGATCCAACAGTGTACCGAGTCTAGCAGGCGCGTTGCAATATCTTACTTTTACCAGACCAGACATAACCTATGTCGTACAACAAGTGTGCCTATTCATGCATAATCCAATGGAAGAACATATGCATGCACTCAAACGGATTGTACGCTACATTAAGGGCACTCAGGAATATGGATTACATCTTTACCCATCTTGCATCTCCAAACTTATCACTTATACAGATGCAGACTGGGCAGGCTATCCGGACACCAGACGCTCCACATCTGGGTATTGTGTCTTCCTCGGTGATAATTTAGTTTCATGGTCTTCAAAACGGCAACCCACAGTATCGCGCTCCAGTGCTGAAGCTGAATACCGTGACATTGCCAATGTTGTGTCTGATTCATGCTGGATTCGGAATCTTTTACTAGAGCTTCATTGCCAAATTCCGAAAGCTACTATGGTTTACTGTGACAACATTAGTGCAATATATCTTTCTGAAAATCCAATACATCATCAGCGCACTAAACATATAGAGTTGGATATCCATTTTGTCCGTAAAAAAGTGGCACGCGGACAAGTGCGAGTACTACATGTCCCAACGCGTCATCAAATCGCCGACATCTTCACGAAAGGGCTTCCGCTGATTTTATTTGAAGAATTTCGGGACAGTCTCAGCATTCGGCGCTGTTACACCCCGTAAGTCCAAGACATGTATAAGAGAATGTACGAAAGGAAACAAGACTTGGAAAATGATACGAAAGGAAGAATTGTTTTTGCGACGGAAAATGTTCCGAACGTCGGAAAGGAAAAATGTTCGTTGTTGGGAATTGGATTCTCAAAATGTATTATTTGAAGAATATGGAACTTATTAAAATTATGGAAATTTATTTTTACGGATTTGGTCACGTGGGGCCCACCCGAGGAATTTGACATTTTTGTGGGGCCCACGAGGGTTACGAAAATTTTTATGGACGAATGAGAGGGCGACACATGGCACTCCCACATGTGGTGTTGGACGAAAATTTCAAGGGTGTTATGGTCATTTGACCTATGTAGAAGATTAGTCTTGCTAGAGCTTGACAAAGTTGACCAAGTCAAGAGCCATTTGGCTTGATCTCTTCCCTCCAATTTTAACAAGTGTTTTTATCCAAGCCCTCCATTGTGTTATAAGTATACTACTAGTAGCAAGACTTGAGCATTCTATACTTAGAAAAAATTTCAAGAAACTTTGAGCTTAGCCAATAGTGCTCTCGGCTTAGTGCACCTCCCACACAAAAAATTTTGTGATTTTGATCCATTAGCCACAAGACTTTAACCCAATGTTCCTAAGGGTGTTTCAAGGTTATCTCAATAGAAAGATTTCGGAAAAACGGAGTTTTCACGTTAGTCGCAAGTCGGTAAATATTGGAGTTCTTGAACTTTGAAGTTGGAACTTGAAGATGGGTTCTTCATAGGCCTCTAGGAGTGCTTGGAGCGGTTTGGAACCTAAGGAAAGGAGCTAAGAATTGCTAAGGCGCGACTTTGGAATCTTGGAAATTTTAAGGGCTTTGAAAGGTATAAATTTTGTCGTTTTAGTAGTTAAGACTTACTACTTGTTGTAGCTATGGATTTTAGCAAGCATGTGTTATATAGTATGAAGTTTGATATGTTCATCGCTATTGGAACCCTAATCCAAATCTAGCATGTTTAACTTTAAGATTTCAATTCTAGTCGATTATTAGTTTAAGCGTCGCATGTTGTATAAAGAAGGAAAGTGTAGTTGTTGAAGTTGTTTAGACTATATAACATGTTGACCTAAGAACTTGAAATTGGAAAAGGGTTGGAAAAGACTTAGTGTTATGTAAGTTGGCCGAGAATTGGCTATGCATTAGTCTACTGTATGAATTGTGGCGGAAATTTTACACGTATTGTAAGGCGTGTAATCCCTTTGTTTGGTTGTTGTTTGGAGCCTTAAATGTGGCTTGTTGTTATTGTATTCGCCTTGAAAAAGGTGGCAAAGTGAGTAGAAACAAAGGAAGTCTTGCCGATTTTCCGTAGAATTAGAGACCAAATACTTAGTATTATTCTACGTTAGAGACTAGAAGATTGATAGTATTGTTGTGACCATTATAGGTTGACACTTCTACGCATGCGTATTCGGCAGCTTGTGGATATTAGCCAAAAGGTATGTGAACTATCTCTCTTCTAGCATGATTCCTTAGAATAAAGAAAGTAAGTTCTACTCCTGAATGATCCATTCCTTGCTTGTATTTGGATTGCCTAAAATAGAATTTGTTCTATGTACTTCTCGAGTGTACTTTGATGTTTAAATTGTAAGTAGTATAATCCCTTTCCTTAGGGAAGTTTGGATTCTTAAAAGTGAAGGTATTTTTCTTAAAAGTACATAGAGACTTGAAAAGGAAGTGGTTTCCAAATCTTTTGGCTAGTGCCTTAGTCCTAAAACCTAAAGGTCATTATAATGACTTTAGGGGAGTCAAAGGAGTGATTTACTTATTTGATTTAAAAGAGGAGAAATGACATGATTTAAGAGAAGTAACTTGTGCTAAGGGTGAAGTTACTTGAGGTTTAAAAAGTAGAAGAAAACTTGTTTTCTAACTATTAAGAGACTTGAAATATTTTGAAAGTTAAGAACTTGAATTGTAAGTATGTGATACTTGGTTTTAATAGTATAAGTCTCTTGGTTATTGAAGGAATGGATATGTCTAAAACCATAAAGGGTTATAACGGCTTTATGGGAAGTTGGTTATAACGGCTTTATGGAAGGTTAAGAAAGTTGTCTATTTTGATTAATGGGCATAAGTTGCCAAGATTGTGAAAATTTGAAGTTACTTGATTTCAAGCTTTGAAATGAGCTTTCTAAAAGTGTAGTAACTTACTTTGAAAAATAGACATGTTATACCCCGTATTTCCAGAGTATGTACGTGAGGGCGTACGTATACAATTTGAGCCTTAAAGTAGGCATAAATTCGAAATTTGTACACAACACCCGGTTAGAGTCGTTTTTCGACGAAACGTTTCCACAGCTTTCGTAGGGAAAATTCCGGCTATGTCATTTATAATTTTTGGGCTTATCGAGGTAAACACTCATGACCTTCTGTTGTAATTGGAAATTACATGTTGTAGGAGTATATAGTTAAAGTATACTATGTATAGAATTGAACATAGCTGTGCGGCAATGTCTTTTGACTTAAGCCTGAATAATACTTACGGCAATGTCTTGCGACTTAAGCCTGAATTTAAATAAGAGAACTGAACTGTAATTACATAGATCAGACATAAGAGACTTGTAGTATTCTGTGAGTAAATTGTACACGTCCGGTTAGACGTGCAAACCCACACGGTTGGCCAGTAGCCGGCCTCGGTAAAGGAGGAGATTAACGTTGCGGGAGAGTCTTTGCCAATTTTCGTAGAATATGGAACGATGTTAATAAGCGCGCGTGGCCTTATAGGTTGAAGTACTACGTGTGGTGCGATCTACGTGGCTTAAGGAGTAGCCGACGATTTGAAGTACTTGAAGCGTTTTGCTATTAGTCGGCACTCGTCGCGAGGTATGTGAACCTCTTCCTATCTCTTATAGCATGATATGTGTGAACTATGTAGTACGGTGAAGCGTACGTGTGTTATCGTGTTTGATTGTTTTAAAACATAAAGTGTTATAACGGCTTTATGGGAAGTTGGTTATAACAGCTTTATGTAGGTAAGAAAATACTTTGTGGTTTTAAAAGGTAACTGATGTGAATTATAACTGGCTAGTTATAATAAAGAACTTGATGTATTTCAAAAGATTTATAAATAGTTTTGAAGGGAGAGTAACACTTGGTTTTAAAGGTTTTAAAAAGAGTTATACTAGCTTTATGGGGAGTTAGGTATAATGTCTTAAGAGAGGTAAAGAAAATGGTTTACTGATGTTAGAAGTTAAGAGACTTGATCTTATAAGATAAGAGACTTAACTTATTTGTTTAATGTGAATGTTTGTGTGAAACCTCATTCGTGAGTAATGAGTACTTGGTTTTATTTAAAGGGATAATGTTTCTTGATTTGAAATCGTAATGTGTATCGACAGACCACTGCAGCGTAATAAAGGAAAATGTATTGAATAATGATGTACCGTATTAAAACCAGTAGAAACCTCCATCTGCATAGAAGCTAAGATGAGACAAAATGATATTACATATCCTAGATCATGGCTGCTTAATAAGATCGATTATAAACAAGAATAACCTACTCACATATAAGGCATATGTTTCTCAAATCATTAAAGGAGAATTATGTTTTAAAGGATTAAAACTATGAACTACGAGACCTTTTCTAAAAATGAGAAACTTGAGCATTTGAAATTAGGCAAACTTGAACGTTTGGAAAATAAGGTTGTTACTTGATTTCTACAAAGGAAAGCATTTTTGTTTACTTAACAATGTTCGTCACTCTATTTTTATACTACGGACATCGGGTGACTTTTATAAAAGGAATGGATCTCTTTAAAAGGAATTTAACGTACGTAGTACTTTAGGTTAAAAACCCGGACTTTGGCATAAAATGAAAGTAACTTGAGTTGTGTAACTTGCCTATGCTTGTGTTGTGTAACTTGCCTATACTGGTTGTGGTGTAACTTGCCTATGCTTGTGTTGTGTAACTTGCCTATGCTTGTTGTTGCGTAACTTGCTTATGCTTGTGGTGATGGCCTTGGTTGTGCAAGAATTGTTATTTTTATGGACTAGCTCTCCATGAGGTTTCTTACTGTTCGGCCTTGGTCCACGGTGGTCGGCTCTCGTGCTTGCCGTCATGACCGATTCGGCCTTGGTACGTGGTCGACCGTGACTTGCCCGTTCGGTGTAGTGACGGTCTCGTGATACGCCTTGGTCCCCGGTGGTCGGCTCTGCGTACTTGCCGCCTCATGACGATTCGGCCTTGGTACCCGTGGTCGACCCTCGACTTGCCGTTCGGTGTAGTGACGAAGTCTCGTGATCTGACGCTTGGTCCCGGTGGTCGCTCGTGCCTGCCGTCTCGATCGATTCGGCCTTGGTACTGTAGTCGACCTCGCACTTGCCGTTCGGTGTAGTGAAGTCTCGTGATACGACCTTGGTCCCCAGTGGTCACCCTCGTACTTGCCCGGTCGACTACGTGACCGCCTTGGTATCCTGGGAGTCGGCTCGCACTTGCCCCGTATCGGCCGTGTTTTGGTTGCATTATATTATTGGTACGGTCGGATCGGTAGTTATACTTGTCCTATACGGTTTTATGACCAGTGGGACACTCGTGTTCATGTATACTCCTTGGTATTGTCATATCATAAAGCACGGCGGTGAGGAAGAAATTCCACGCACGAGTGATAATTTAGAGGCGTGAGTCCACGACTTGATGAATCGGGTTATATGTTATATCGTAGTTTGGTCATCATACATGTCTCTGTTTTATATTGACTATTATGATTTCATTTCTGATATTCTGATTTCACATACTTGTACTGTTGTCTTGACCTCGCCGCAGTGCGTTAAATCTGCCAGTAAGTACATTGGCTGTCGATCCCCGCTTTTAGGATCACCTTTCAGCGTATTGGGAAGCTCCGTTCCTTCGGAGGCTTATCTTTTGGTATGTGTTCACTGAGTTGTAGGTTCTTGTACATTCAGGGGTATGGCGGGGCCCTGTCCCGTCATAGTTGTTGTAAATCTTAGAGGTCTGTAGCACTGTGTGGGCAGGGTTTTGTAAAAAGGATTAAACTGTTCGTTTGAAAGAGTTGTTTATATATATTTTATTGGAAGGTAACCGTTTGGTTGGCTGTTTTATTATCTAGTCTCATGTTCATTTTTAATTTTTTATTTCCGCTGGTTTTCTCTGATGTTGTATCACTAGGGTGCCCGGGGTAAGGCACCAGTCACGGGCCCGGGATCTGGTCGTGACAAAAGTGGTATCAGAGCAGTTAGTCCTCGGAAAGTGTCTACAGACCGTGTCTAGTAGAGTCTTGATTATCGGTGTGTTGTGCACCACATCTATAATCAGGAGGCTATAGGACATTTAGGATTGGTTTCCATTTCTTCTCATTCGAGATCGTGCCTTAGAGGCGTGTGGTAAGATTGGACCCTCCGACATACTTCGTTTTACCGATTATGCCTCGCGTAAAACCCGCCCGTAAGGCAAGCGGCGAGAGGAGGCTGCGAGTAGAAGCGGCAGCGAGACCACAAGATACTGAGCCTCGATCCGCGATGCAGGCGAGAGGAGATGAGTTACAAGGAGTGGGCCCGATTAATGGCGAGTTGTGGCGAACTTGAGGATAGGCCGGACGCAGCAGTTCGATGCACCGATGGTTCACCCTAGATCGATAGTTCGAGGCTACGGATTTTACGAGTTGTAGGCCGCCGAGTTTTATGGGTCGAGGCACGAGGATGATCCGCAGGAGTTCATCCGAAGCGATTCTGGATCGTGAGTGATCAAGGCATCGGAGATCGAGTCGGTGGCCCTAGGTTCACATCACCGCGTGATACCGCAATGATCGTTTGATTCGTGGGAGCTGTCCGGGAGAGCATGCACTTCCGGCTTTATGGAACGAGTTCTCGAGGCCTTTCTTGCACATTTCTTGCCTCCCGGATGAGGAGGGCTCGGTAAACAGATTTTTGGTGTTCTGACGAGCGGCGTCTGATTCGGGAGTACAATGTGAGTTCGACTCATTGGCGTGCGTCCCGCGTTGGTAGCTAGTATGGAGGATCGAGTGCACCGATTTGTTACGTGGCTCGATGATCACCTAGCCGAGTTGTTCGGTGTAGCTCTTCACGGCATGGACATTGCGCACGCAGCTTATGCTGGGATGTGAGAGAGGATAAATCGGCGGAATGACCAAGGTCGCGAAGAGAGGCGAGCAGGTCCTGGTGGCTTTGAGGCGGACCGCCTCGAATGAGACTAGTTATGTACCTCCGCCCGATGCAGTGGTCTCCACGACGCCGGGACGCCGAGATATTCAGAGCAGTCGTGGCTCCGTGTTTCAGATTTTCGGGGAAGCAGAATGCTCGCGGATGAGGTTGCCCTTGTCTCGTGTGGCGTTGTGGAAAGCTTCATAAAGGAGAGTGTCGTACTAACTCGGGGATTGTTATTTTTGCGGCCAACGGGCCGTCTGCAAAAGATCGTCAGGCCGAGGTAGCAGCGAGATAGCATGGACTACTAGAAGCGATTGTGGGTTCTTCACCTTCCATATGAGCAGGATGTTCGTACACCGACAGGCCCCGGTAGAGGTCGCGGTGGAAGTTCCCAGTTTTAGCGGTCCTTTGAACCGCCTATTTTTTCAGGTATATCCTTAACCCTTTAAAGATTTGTATGCATGTTATGATGACCTTATTATTGTGTGCTACGTTCGGATAGCGTTATGATGGTTATGAGTTAGAAAGCTTGGCTAGTTGAAAGGATTTGTATGGGGGCATGGAAAGTGTGAACTTTAGAATATTTCATGTTGAGACCTTAGATGTAAGGTCGTCTTGAGTACCAGATTTTGCAAGTGATCCTTGTCGGAATACATTTTATGCCTAGAATGTGTTGTGTGATAATTTCCTTGAGTAGTGTTAAATGGAAGTGGTAGCTTTCATGACCTGTTGAGGTAAGATTGTTCCGGGTCGGGGAACACGAGCGTGATGCGTTAGTGGATCGGGTTGGGGCCATGTTGAGGGCCAACCCGCGGCCGGTTTCAAAGTGGGGTCACTGGGTGGTCAGCGGTGGTAGGGTCACGAGGGTGCTAGGCCCAGGTTCAGATGACCATCGTATGAGTTCGTGGGTATGTTCGACCAGAATCGGTCCGAGAAGGCCGGGAATGGCCTTAGTAAAGAAGTGAAGCTAGTAAGATGACCAAGTTTGGAGGTAGTGGCTCCAAGGGTTGGAAACAGAAGCGTTGACTAAAGTGTGGTACGTATACTAGAAGAGTTCAAGTGTTCGAGAAGAGTACGACGAGTAAGGGTAAAGGCGAGCATGTATTGCGAGCATAGATATGATCATTTCTTGTGACGGGAGAAGGTGCGAAGGATGTATATTTTAGACCTCGTGAATCGCACGCGATCGGTACCATTTGTTAGTCGAGCGACACTAGAACCTCGCGGCAAAGTGACAAAAGTTTGTGATGTTAGAGGTGTTTCCTCGTGGACTTGGATGTAAGTATTTACGCGGGTGTTTCGTGGCCAGTTGTGGCGTTGGCAACTTATTAGAAGAACTCTATCGTTATCCGTCTTGAGAAGGAACATTCGGGACGAATGTTTCTAAGGAGGGGAGAATGTTATACCCCGTATTTCCAGAGTATGTACGTGAGGGCGTACGTATACAATTTGAGCCTTAAAGTAGGCATAAATTCGAAATTTGTACACAACACCCGGTTAGAGTCGTTTTTCGACGAAACGTTTCCACAGCTTTCGTAGGGAAAATTCCGGCTATGTCATTTATAATTTTTGGGCTTATCGAGGTAAACACTCATGACCTTCTGTTGTAATTGGAAATTACATGTTGTAGGAGTATATAGTTAAAGTATACTATGTATAGAATTGAACATAGCTGTGCGGCAATGTCTTTTGACTTAAGCCTGAATAATACTTACGGCAATGTCTTGCGACTTAAGCTGAATTTAAATAAGAACCGAATCAGTAATTACATAGGGTGTATTACGGAGACTTGTGTAGTATTCTGAGTAAATTGTACACGCGTCGGTTAGACGTGCAAACCCTCGCAGTTGGCTAGCGGCCTCGGTAAAGCGAGGAGATTAACGCTTGCGGGGAGGTCTTTGCCAATTTTACGTAGAATATGGAACGATGTTAATAAGCGCCTTGTGGCCTTATAGGTTGAAGTACTACGTGTGGTGCGATCTACGTGGCTTAAGGAGTAGCGGTTTGAAGTACTTGAGCGTTTGCTATTAGTCGGCACTCGTCGCGAGGTATGTGAACCTCTTCCTATCTCTTATAGCATGATATGTGTGAACTATGTAGTACGGTGAGACGTCATGTGTTAACCGTGTTTGATTGTTTTAAAACATAAAGTGTTATAACGCTTTATGGGAAGTTGGTTATAACACTTTATGTAGGTAAGAAAATACTTTGTGGTTTTAAAAGGTAATCGATGTGAATTATAATCGGCTAGTTATAATAAAGAACTTGATGTATTTCAAAAGATTTATAAATCGTTTTGAAGGGAGAGTAACACTTGGTTTTAAAGGTTTTAAAAAGAGTTATACTAGCTTTATGGGAGTTAGGTATAATGTCTTAAGAGAGGTAAAGAAAATGGTTTCGATGTTAGAAGTTAAGAGACTTGATCTTATAAGATAAGAGACTTAACTTATTTGTTTAATGTGAATGTTTGTGTGAAACCTCATTCGTGAGTAATGAGTACTTGGTTTTATTTAAAGGGATAATGTTTCTTGATTTGAAATCGTAATGTGTATCGACTGCACCACTGCGGCGTAATCAAGGAAAATGTAAGGAATAATGATGTACCGTATTAAAACCAGGAGAAACCTCCATCTGCATAGAAGCTAAGATGAGACAAAATGATATTACATATCCTAGATCATGGCTGCTTAATAAGATCGATTATAAACAAGAATAACCTACTCACATATAAGGCATATGTTTCTCAAATCATTAAAGGAGAATTATGTTTTAAAGGATTAAAACTATGAACTACGAGACCTTTTCTAAAAATGAGAAACTTGAGCATTTGAAATTAGGCAAACTTGAACGTTTGGAAAATAAGGTTGTTACTTGATTTCTACAAAGGAAAGCATTTTTGTTTACTTAACAATGTTCGTCACTCTATTTTTATACTACGGACATCGGGTGACTTTTATAAAAGGAATGGATCTCTTTAAAAGGAATTTAACGTACGTAGTACTTTAGGGTTAAAAACCCGGACTTTGGCATAAAATGAAAGTAACTTGAGTTGTGTAACTTGCCTATGCTTGTGTTGTGTAACTTGCCTATACTGGTTGTGGTGTAACTTGCCTATGCTTGTGTTGTGTAACTTGCCTATGCTTGTTGTTGCGTAACTTGCTTATGCTTGTGGTGATGGCCTTGGTTGTGCAAGAATTGTTATTTTTATGGACTAGCTCTCCATGAGGTTTCTTCGTTCGGCCTTGGTCCTGGTGGTCGGCTCTCGTACTTGCCGTCCTGCTCATGATTCGGCCTTGGTACCCGTAGTCACCGCGACTTGCCCGTTCATTGTAGTGACGAAGTCTCGTGATCTGACCTTGGTCCACGGTGGTCGGCTCTCGTGCTTGCCCGATCTCATGCGATTCGGCCTTGGTACCGATGGTCACCCTCGCACTTGCCCGTTCGGTGTAGTGAAGTCTCGTGTCTGACGCCCGGTCCCGTGGTGGCTCAGACTTGCCGTCCTCATGGCCCCGGCCTTGGTACACAGTAGTCGACCCTCGCTGACACCCGGGTCGGTGTAGTGAAGTCTCGTGATACGCTGTCCCCGTGGTCACCAGTGACCCCCGTACCCGCCACTCGTGACCGGCCTTGGTATCCGCTCTCGCACTTGCCCGTGACGGCCGTGTTTGGTTGCATTATATTATTGGTACGGTCGGATCGGTAGTTATACTTGTCCTATACGGTTTTTATGACCCAGTGGGACTCGTGTTCATGTATACTCCTTGGTATTGTCATATCATAAAGCTGCCGATGAGGAAGAAATTCCACGCACGAGTGATAATTTAGAGGCGTGAGTCCACGACTTGATATCGGTTATATGTTATATCTCGTAGTTTGGTCATCATACATGTCTCCTGTTTTATATTGACTATTATGATTTCATTTACAGTATTTACAGTTTCACATACTTGGTACTGTTGTCGACCTCGCCGAGTGCGTTCACGCCGCAGTAGAAATCGTCAATGTCGATCCCCGCTCTTAGGATCACCTTTCAGCGTATTGAAGCTCCGTTCCTTCTGAGGCTTATCTTTTGGTATGTGTTCCCGAGTTGTAGGTTCTTGTACATTCGTGGTATGGCGGGCCCCGTCCGTCATAGTTGTTGTAAATCTTAGAGGTCTGTAGCACTGTGTGGGCAGGGTTTTGTAAAAAGGATTAAACTGTTCGTTTTGAAAGAGTTGTTTATATATATTTTATTGGGAGGTAACCGTTTGGTTGGCCTGTTTTATTATCTTGTCTCATGTTCATGTTTAAGTTTTTATTTCCGCTGGTTTTCTCTGATGTAGTATCACTAGGGTGCCCGGGGTAAGGCACCAGTCACGGGCCCGGGATCGGGTCGTGACAAGACATGCCTTGATACTACGGGTGTTGGTATCTTGGGGTTTACATAAAAAGGAGTCTTTTGAAAAAAATGTACGTACGTAGTACTTTGGCTTGATAAATTGAGAATTTGTCTAAGTGTGCCTTGATAAGTACTTTGACTTGTTAAAAGAGAATTATTCTATGTATTCCTTGATTAGTACTTTGGTTTGATAAATTGAGAATTTGTCTAAGTGTGCCTTGATAAGTACTTTGACTTGTTAAAGGAGAATTATTCTATGTATGCCTTGATTAGTACTTTGGCTTGATAAATTGAGAATTTGTCTAAGTGTGCCTTGATAAGTACTTTGACTTGTTAAAAGAGAATTATTCTATGTATGCCTTGATTAGTACTTTGGTTTGATAAATTGAGAATTTGTCTAAGTGTGCCTTGATAAGTACTTTGACTTGTTAAAAGAGAATTATTCTATGTATGCCTTGATTAGTACTTTGGCTTGATAAATTGAGAATTTGTCTAAGTGTGCCTTGATAAGTACTTTGACTTGTTAAAAGAGAATCATTCTATGTATGCCTTGATTAGTACTTTGGCTTGATAAAATGAGAATTATCCTATGTGTGCCTTGATAAGTACTTTGGCTTGGTTAATTGAGAACTTGCCTATATGTGCTGGTAATAGCCTTTGAGTACAAGTATTATGTTTTATTAAGTTGTCGCGACTCTCGGTTGAAGTGGTCACCGTCTTGTTGTAAGTTCTTCGACGTCTGAGCGGTGATGTGGGATTCCACGTATGCTTCCGCTACTTGTAGTACTTGGGTTAAATTCGGATTTTTATAGAAGACATGGTAGTGCTTATGTCTTGTTTGATGGTCAGTCGAGATAGGGTAAGAGTATAAATGAGGCGGCAAGCCCAAGACGCGTTATACCACCTCCTCCAGGTAAGAGTATTAGTGAGGTAAACCCCAAGACGATGTACCACCGCTTTATGTGTTGTTGACTGCGGTTGAGATAGGGTAAGAGTATAAATGAGGCAAGCCCCAAGACGTTATACCACCTCCTCCGGTAAGAGTATAAGTGAGGTAAACCCCCAAGATGCTATACCACCGCCACCACCTTCTCCAGTAAGATTATAAGTGAGGGTAAACCCCAAGATGCTATACCACCGTGGGACCTGATGTTATGTTATATCATGGATCGCGGCGGTGAAGGATTCCACGCATGATTGATATTACGGGCGTGAGACCCATAGTTATATTCTCGAGTAGTGACTCTTGAGGGCTTGCGTCCCCGACTTGATATGACCGCTATGTGTTATGTATCGTAGGTTGGATATCATACATGTCTCTGTGTTATTTAGATCGCTATGATTTTATTACGCATTTCATCGCTCACATACTTGGTACATTCTTCGCATCGACCTCCTTCGGCCGCGTTCATGCCGCAGTTTAGGTACGCAGTCGGTGATCGGCAGTGTAGGATCCCGCCAGGTTTTGGATAAGCTCCTTCTATTCCGAGTTTATCTTTGGTATATGTCCTTCAAGATGCACTTTGTACAGTTTTGGATACGGCGGGGCCTTGTCCGTCATAGTTCGATTTAACTCCTGCAGGTCCGTATTCATATGTGATTGGACTCTTGTACGGTGTAGTGTCTTTTGTTTATGTATGTATGGCAGCATTGTCGGCTTTGCCCTTGCACGTACGTTTGTTTTAAAAAAAAATGGGGTGTTATTTCAGTTCCGCAGCTTACTTGTATTGTTAAGGTAGAAGGGTGCCTGTAGGGCACGATCACGCCCGGTTCGGCCGTGAGTGGTATCGAGCGATCATCCTCGGAATGTCTACAGACCGTGTCTAGTAGAGTCTTGATTATCGGTGTGTTGCGCGCCACACCCATAAACAGGAGGCTACAGGACATTTAGGAGTTGGTTTCTATTCTTCTCACTCTAAGATCGTGCCATAGAGCTGTGTTAGTAAGATAATTCCTCTCTGACGTATTGTTGTGTTACGCTTATGCCTCGAGGAGGGCAACAAACCGCCTGAAGGAAAAGAGTAGCAAGAGCTACTAGTCGACTCGAGAGTTGATAGGGCTTATGCCCGTGGTATACCGGATGTTGTTCCGCGATCGGCGAGTCCTTCGCCAGTTTGAGGCCCCAAAGACCGAGCCTCCGCTTTCGGTTAGGAGAAGACTATATGGTCATGAGGAAAGCCGTTGTGTTATTGACCAAGATAGCGGTGCTAGCAGTTGTAAGTGATAGTACCCCAGAGGTAGGGATACTTTGATTAGTAAGTGAGAAGTAAGAATGTTGACAAGAATGATAGGTGAACTGAGACTATAGTTGTATAAAGTTCACAAGTTGTAAATACCCCGTATAAGTGTAAGACCGATAGGGAAGATTGTGCAGTAGAAATACTTTGGCTTATGAGACGAACCTCCAGTGAATAAGGGGTAGGGCAAGAAGTACCTTGAGATAAGAGAGAGATTTATTCCAGACTAAGAACGAGAAGTTAAGTGTGACGATGAGTCGGGATATGGACTCATTTCGGGTCAGCCGATAGTTTGGAATGGGGTGATGTCAGTGAGAAATGGTCCCGTTATGTGGTAGGGTCCTGGGGATGCCAGGCCCAAGTTTAGTTAATCGTTGTACGAGTTTGTGGACGCGCTCCACCGGAACTAGGTCGTAAGGACCGAGAAAAGCCTTATCGGGAATGTAAGTAACAATATGGCCAAGTTGGTTAGTAACTCCAAGGATTGGGGAACAGAAACAAAATTTGAGATTTTGTACGTGTACTGGATGAGTTTGAAAATACGAGAAAGTATGACAAGTAAGGAAAGAAAGGAACCTCTAAGGATCCCGTGTTTGGGAAGACTGTAACCTTTGAGTTTTGTGAGAAGGGACCACGGACGGAAGGTCCATTATTATGTTTACGTATGTTATGTGGTGGTCATGTGTGGCATCGTTGGTCTTGTGCAGTTTTGATTGATAGGCATAGTATAGAGTTTATCTGGAGTTTGTATAGCTTGATAATCGACTAAAAACATTCGGGACGAATGTTTCTAAGGAAGAATGTTACACCGTAAGTCCAAGACATGTATAAGAGAATGTACGAAGGAAACAAGACTTGGAAAATGATACGAAAGGAAGAATTGTTTTTGCGACGGAAAATGTTCAACGCGTCGGAAAGGAAAAATGTTCGTTGTTGGGAATTGGATTCTCAAAATGTATTATTTGAAGAATATGGAACTTATTAAAATTATGGAAATTTATTTTTACGATTTGGTCACGTGGGGCCCACCCGAGGAATTTTACGTTTTGTGGGGCCCACGAGGGTTACGAAATTTTATGGACGAATGAGAGGGCGACATGTGGCACTCCCACATGTGGTGTTGGATGAAAATTGCATGGGTGTTATGGTCATTTGACCTATGTAAGATTAGTCTTGCTAGAGCTTGACAAAGTTGACCAAGTCAAGAGCCATTTGGCTTGATCTCTTCCTCCAATTTTAACAAGTGTTTTTATCCAAGCCCTCCATTGTGTTATAAGTATACTACTAGTAGCAAGACTTGAGCATTCTATACTTAGAAAAATTTCAAGAAACTTTGAGCTTAGCGATAGTGCTCTCGGCTTAGTCGCCTCCCACAAAAAATTTTGTGATTTTGATCCATTAGCCACAAGACTTTAACCCAATGTTCCTAAGGGTGTTTCAAGGTTATCTCAATAGAAAGATTTCGGAAAAACGGAGTTTTCACGTTAGTCGCAAGGCGGAAACTATTGGAGTTCTTCAACTTTGAAGTTGGAACTTGAAGATGGGTTCTTCATGTGCCTCTGGGAGTGCTTGGAGCGGTTTGGAACCTAAGGAAAGGAGCTAAGAATTGCTAAGCGCGACTTTGGAATCTTGGAAATTTTAAGGGCTTTGAAAGGTATAAATTTTGTCGCTTTAGTAGTTAAGACTTACTACTTGTTGTAGCTATGGATTTTAGCAAGCATGTGTTATATAGTATGAAGTTTGATATGTTCATCGCTATTGGAACCCTAATCCAAATCTAGCATGTTTAACTTTAAGATTTCAATTCTAGTCGATTATTAGTTTAAGCGTCGCATGTTGTATAAAGAAGGAAAGTGTAGTTGTTGAGGTTGTTTAGACTATATAACATGTTGACCTAAGAACTTGAAATTGGAAAAGGGTTGGAAAAGACTTAGTGTTGCTATGTAAGTTGGCCGAGAATGGGCTAGTGTGCATTAGACTACTTATTTAATTGTGGGAGGAAATTTTACCCGTATTGTAAGGCGTGTAATCCCTTTGTTTGGTTGTTGTTTGGAGCCTTAAATGTGGCTTGTTGGTTATTGTATTCGGCCTTGAAAAGGTGGCAAAGTGAGTAGAAACAAAGGAAGTCTTTGCCCGATTTTCCGTAGAATTGAGACCAAATACTTAGTATTATTCGTTAGAGACTAGAAGATTGATAGTATTGTTGTGACCATTATAGGTTGACACTTCTACGTCACGCGTATTCGCTTAGCTTGTGGATATTAGCCGAAAAGGTATGTGAACTATCTCCTCTTCTAGCATGATTCCTTAGAATAAAGAAAGTAAGTTCTACTCCTTGAATGATCCATTCCTTGCTTGTATTTGGATTGCCTAAAATAGAATTTGTTCTATGTACTTCCTTGAGTGTACTTTGATGTTTAAATTGTAAGTAGTCTAATCCCTTTCCTTAGGGAAGTTTGGATTCTTAAAAGTGAAGGTATTTTTCTTAAAAGTACATAGAGACTTGAAAAGGAAGTGGTTTCCAAATCTTTTGGCTAGTGCCTTAGTCCTAAAACCTAAAGGTCATTATAATGACTTTAGGGGAGTCAAAGGAGTGATTTACTTATTTGATTTAAAAGATGAGAAATGACATGATTTAAGAGAAGTAACTTGTGCTAAGGGTGAAGTTACTTGAGGTTTAAAAAGTAGAAGAAAACTTGTTTTCTAACCACAAGAGACTTGAAGTATTTTGAAAGTTAAGAACTTGAATTGTAAGTATGTGATACTTGGTTTTAATAGTATAAGTCTCTTGGTTATTGAAGGAATGGATATGTCTAAAACCATAAAGGGTTATAACGGCTTTATGGGAAGTTGGTTATAACGGTTTTATGGAAGGTTAAGAAAGTTGTCTATTTTGATTAATGGGCATAAGTTGCCAAGATTGTGAAAATTTGAAGTTACTTGATTTCAAGCTTTGAAATGAGCTTTCTAAAAGTGTAGTAACTTACTTTGAAAAATAGACATGCCTTGATACTACGGGTGTTGGTATCTTGGGGTTTACATAAAAAGGAGTCTTTTGAAAAAAATGTACGTACGTAGTACTTTGGCTTGATAAATTGAGAATTTGTCTAAGTGTGCCTTGATAAGTACTTTGACTTGTTAAAAGAGAATTATTCTATGTATGCCTTGATTAGTACTTTGGTTTGATAAATTGAGAATTTGTCTAAGTGTGCCTTGATAAGTACTTTGACTTGTTAAAGGAGAATTATTCTATGTATGCCTTGATTAGTACTTTGGCTTGATAAATTGAGAATTTGTCTAAGTGTGCCTTGATAAGTACTTTGACTTGTTAAAAGAGAATTATTCTATGTATGCCTTGATTAGTACTTTGGTTTGATAAATTGAGAATTTGTCTAAGTGTGCCTTGATAAGTACTTTGACTTGTTAAAAGAGAATTATTCTATGTATGCATTGATTAGTACTTTGGCTTGATAAATTGAGAATTTGTCTAAGTGTGCCTTGATAAGTACTTTGACTTGTTAAAAGAGAATCATTCTATGTATGCCTTGATTAGTACTTTGGCTTGATAAAATGAGAATTATCCTATGTGTGCCTTGATAAGTACTTTGGCTTGGTTAATTGAGAACTTGCCTATATGTGCTGGTAATAGCCTTTGAGTGCAAGTATTATGTTTTATTAAGTTGTCGCGACTCTCGGTTGAAGGTGGTCGTCTTGTTGTAAGTTCTTGGGACGCACGCGGTGATGTGGGATTCCACGGGTATGCTTCCGTTACTTGTAGTACTTGGGTTAAATTCCCGGATTTTTATAGAAGACATGGTAGTGCTTATGTCTTGTTTGATGGTCGGTCGAGATAGGGTAAGAGTATAAATGAAGGGCAATCCCCAAGACGTTATACCACCTCCTCCAGGGTAAGAGTATTAGTGAGGGGTAAACCCCCAAGACGTTGTACCACCTGCTTTATGTGTTGTTTGACGGCCGGTTGAGATAGGGTAAGAGTATAAATGAGGGGCAAGCCCCAAGACGTTATACCACCTCCTCCAGGGTAAGAGTATAAGTGAGGGGTAAACCCCCAAGATGCTATACCACCTGCTTTACCACCTTCTCCAGGGTAAGAGTATAAGTGAGGGGTAAACCCCAAGATGCTATACCACCGGTGGGACCTGATGTTATGTTATATCATGGACTGCCGGCAGTGAGGAAGGATTCCACGGGCATGATTGATATTATGGGCGTGAGACCCATAGTTATATTCTGAGTAGTGACCTTGAGGGCTTGCGTCCCTGACTTGATATGACTGCTTATGTGTTATGTACTGTAGGTTGGATATCATACATGTCTCCTGTGTTATTTAGACTGCTATGATTTTATTACGCATTTCATCGCTCACATACTTGGTACATTCTTCGTACTGACCTCCTTCGGGGGGCTGCGTTCATGCCGCAGGTTTAGGTACGCAGTTCGGTGATCGGCATGTGTAGGATCCTGCTCAGGTTTTGGATAAGCTCCTTCTATTCTGGAGTTTATCTTTGGTATATGTCCTTCAGTTCAGGCTTTGTATAGTTTTGGGTACGGCGGGGCCTTGTCCGCCATAGTTCATTTAACTCCTGAGGTCAGTATTCATATGTGGATTGGACTCTTTATGCGGTGTAGTGTCTTTGTTTATGTATGTATGGCAGCCTTGTCGGCTTTGCCTTGCACGCACGCTTGTTTTAAAAAAACGGGTGTTATTTCATTCAGACTTACTTGTATTGTTAAGGTAGAAGGGTGCCTGTAGGGCACCGATCCACGCTTGAGGTTCGGGTGTGTGAGCGCCCTCCAACTTCAATGGAGTGTTAGAATATTCTAGAATAGAATATTCTAGAATTAATACCATTAATATAGTAATATTGTGTATTATCTTATATTAATGTAGTATCCCATATTATATGGTAAGTAGTTTAATGTATAGGAATATTTTTAGGATTATTCTAGGCAAGACTTATTGTTCCTAGTTAGTGTAAAGATGTATATATTCTTACCTAATGCAATAAAGTTATTTGAGAAAAATATTCTATCACAGAGATATATCAATTACTCATGTAAATTCAAATTAAAACATAGATTTCCGTAAAAAAATGATCGGAAAACTTCGAACAATCTCGAGATACGGATTTGCACGTCAAACAACCTCAAAATCATATGTTTCATGCTAATCAAGTTTATATATCAATCACACATAATCAAGTTTATTTTTATTCTAATTTATAAGAATCTGGTTACATCAAACATACAAAATCATAGATCTTCAATTTGACTATTCTTATAAATTGGCTCATATTGATGTTTATGACTATATCACTGCGTAACAGAGATATATTAATTACTCATGTAAATTCAAATTAAAACATAGATTTTCGTAAAAAAATGATCGGAAAACTTCGAACAATCTCGAGACACTGATTTGCACGTCAAACAACTTCAAAATCATATGTTTCATGCTAATCAAGTTTATATATCAATCACACATAATCAAGTTTATTTTCATTCTAATTTATAAGAATCTGGTTACATCAATCACACAAAATCATAGATCTTCAATTTGAATATTCTTATAAATGAGCTCATATTGATGTTTATGACTATATTACTGCGTAACAGAGATATATTAATTACTCATGTAAATTCAAATTAAAACATAGATTTTCGTAAAAAATGATCGGAAAACTTCGAACAATCTCGAGACACTGATTTGCACGTCAAACAACCTCAAAATCATCTGTTTCATGCTAATCAAGTTTATATATCAATCACACATAATCAAGTTTATTTTCATTCTAATGTATAAGAATCTTGTTACATCAATCACAGAAAATCATAGATCTTCAATTTGAATATTCTTATAAATGAGCTCATATTGATGTTTATGACTATATCACTGCGTAACAGAGATATATATTAATTACACATGTAAATTCAAATTAAAACATAGATTTTCGTAAAAAATTATCGAAAAACTTCGAACAATCTCGAGACACTGATTTGCACGTCAAATAACCTCAAAATCATCTGTTTCATGTTAATCATGTTTATATATCAATCACACATAATCAAGTTTATTTTCATTCTAATTTATAAGAATTTGGTTACATCAATAACACAAAATCATAGATCTTCAATTTCAATATTCTTATAAATGAGCTCATATTGATGTTTATGACTATATCACTGCGTAACAGAGATATATTAATTACTCATGTAAATTCAAATTAAAACATAGATTTTCGTAAAAAATGATCGGAAAACTTCGAACAATCTCGAGACACTGATTTGCACGTCAAACAACCTCAAAATCATGTGTTTCATGCTAATCAAGTTTATATATCAATCACACATAATCAAGTTTATTTTCATTCTAATTTATAAGAATCTGGTTACATAATCACACAAAATAATAGATTTTCAATTTGACTATTCTTATAAATGAGCTCATATTGATGTTTATGACTATATCACTGCGTAACAGAGATATATTAATTACTCATGTAAATGTAAATTAAAACATAGATTTTCGTAAAAAAATGATCGGAAAACTTCGAACAATATCAAGACACTGATTTGCACGTCAAACAACCTCAAAATCATTTGTTTCATGCTAATCAAGTTTATATATCAATCACACATAATCAAGTTTATTTTCATTCTAATTTATAAGAATCTGGTTACATCAATCACACAAAATCATAGATCTTCAATTTGACTATTCTTACAAATGAGCTCATATTGATGTTTATGACTATATCATTGCGTAACAGAGATATATTAATTACTCATGTAAATTCAAATTAAAACATAGATTTCCGTAAAAAAATAATTTGACTATTATTATAAATGAGCTCATTATGATGTTTATGACTATATCAATGCCTAATTTTCTTTGAAATTGATTTTTCTTATTATAGTTTACCTTTTAATAATAACATTCTACTTAGGATAACCGTGTTCGTTACTATATTAGTAAATCATGAGTTTAGAGTTTGATAAAGTTTCTATAACAACCAAATAAGACTTAAACATCAATCTCCTATAGTTGTATAACTGTTGATCACTATAGCATTTAAAAAATTACTCGTAAAAGCGGTGTCATCGTAAGCTGTGAAATATAACAGCCAAGCCGAGCCAATGTCAAGCACAATCCAACTTTGGTACAGTATAATCGAGCAAGAGCAGAAGGAGAGTTTGAAAGAGATACCTGAGGATCTGAGGGTAGAGAGAAAATGAAATTGATTGAAGAGCATTAAGACTTAACTTTGTAGAGCTACTCAAAGTTGGGTCCTGCTCTATATTTAAAGGAAGAGTACCCATTTAACATTTTTTTCAAAAGAGTAGTTTTACTGTATTACACAAAAGTGAACTCAACAAATAAAATTTGCTATGTGTATGCATATCAAACCACAGAGCCACAAGTTGAAATTCTTGTAATAAAAAAGCATTAAAAAAATCTTATAGGTCAAGAGGCCACGTGAGACTATCTTACTCATAATTAGGACATTGTAAGATGTCAATAATATCACACTTCCCACTTGTGAAAATAAAAGTACTTGACATATGATTTTTAAAGTAGATGTAGTTGGGGTAAGAGTATAATATAGTGCTTCAAGTTGAGTATTTCGGCGGTGTCCATACCAAATTCACATGCTTAGGCAATCATATGTTAATGAAAATTTATAGTAGGAAAAATTACATATAACTGTAACTCAAGAAAAAAAATGATTAGGGGTGTCATTGTCCTATGACCAGAAATTTTTGACTGACATAACCGACAACTTATGTTCCGAATACATGATACGCATAATTCAACATATTAAAATTAATAAACATATCTTTGTTGTGTTGAATCGTTGATTAAGAGAAGGGTTCGCCTACCAAGGTGGGTAAAGGGTAAGTGCTCGCACGACTTAGTAATTTGGATCGTGACAATTTCTTTTTCATTTGTCATTTTACTTCATTCTTATCTTAACTCTTTAGGTTCTAACACGCATTCGGTGCATTTAAAATGCTAATCAATTAGTAGTGTCAACCTGATTAAGAAAATCAAATTGTACCTCTACTGGCCGGACCACAGGAGTCTACTGTACGAAACATTATCTCACATTTGTGAAGAGGTTGTTTTCATGAATAGTACTCTTTGTATATATTTTGAAAATCTAAATTCTAGTTGTAAAATATTAAATTGATTTGGTTATTGATCCTTACTATGATTTGGTCATTGATCCTTACTATGATTTGGTTAATATGAAACCAATTGTACACTGCTTATTGTGTTTGAGTCCATATATATTCATCCAATTTATATTCGATCTTTTGATCATCTTCTCGTTCTTCAAGTGGCCCAACTATTGTTTGTTCTCTTTTATTTTTTCTGATTTAGTGTAGGTAATTTTATAATTTATTCGATTATTATTTTGTGATGATTCATTTATGTGTTATTTTTAGCTGATAAATATTGTTTTCAATTAATGTTACATTTTGACTCCTTTTTTTATATGAATTTAGGACCTGAAACTTATTTTTATGACTATTCTTATAAATGAGCTCATATTGATGTTTATAACTATATCACATCGTAACAGAGATATATTAATTACTCATGTAAATTCAAATTAAAACATAGATTTTCGTAAAAAAAATGATCGGAAAACTTCGAACAATCTCGAGACACTGATTTGTTCGTCAAACAACATCAAAATCATATGTTTCATGGTAGTCAAGTTTATATATCAATCACACATAATCAAGTTTATTTTCATTCTAATTTATAAGAATCTGGTTACATCAATCACACAAAATCATAGATCTTCAATTTGACTATTCTTATAAATGAGCTCATATTGATGTTTATGATTATATCACAGCGTAACAGAGATATATTAATTACTCATGTAAACTCAAATTAAAACATAGATTTCCGTAAAAAAAATGATCGGAAAACTTCGAACGATCTCGAGATACTGATTTGCACGTCAAACAACCTCAAAATCATTTGTTTCATGTTAATCAAGTTTATATATCAATCACACATAATCAAGTTTATTTTCATTCTAATTTATAAGAATCTGGTTACATCAATCACACAAAATCATAGATCTTCAATTTGATTATTCTTATAAATGAGCTCATATTGATGTTTATGACTATATCACTGCGTAACAGAGATATATTAATTACTCATGTAAATTAAAATTAAAATATAGATTTCCGTAAAAAAGAATGATCGGAAAACTTCGAACAATCTCGAGACACTGATTTGCACGTCAAACAACCTCAAAATCATATGTTTCATGCTAATCAAGTTTATATATCAATCACACATAATCAAGTTTATTTTCATTTTAATTTATAAGAATCTGGTTACATCAATCACACAAAATCATAGATCTTCAATTTGAATATTCTAATAAATGTGCTCATATTGATGTTTATGACTATATCACTGCGTAACAGAGATATATTAATTACTCATGTAAATTCAAATTAAAACATAGATTTTCATTAAAAATGATCGAAAATTTCGAACAATCTCGAGACACTGATTTGCACGTCAAACAACCTCAAAATCATCTGTTTCATGTTAATCATGTTTATATATCAATCACACATAATCAAATTTATTTTCAATCTAATTTATAAGAATCTGGTTACATCAATCACACAAAATCATAGATCTTCAATTTGAATATTCTTTTAAATGAGCTCATATTGATGTTTATGACTATATCACTGCGTAACAAAGATATATTAATTACTCATATAAATTCAAATTAAAACATAAATTTTCGTAAAAAATGATCGAAAAACTTCGAACAATCTCGAGACACTGATTTGCACGTCAAACAACCTCAAAATCATCTGTTTCATACTAATCAAGTTTATATATCAATCACACATAATCAACTTTATTTTCATTCTAATTTATAAGATTCTGGTTACATCAATCACACAAAATCATAGATTTTCAATTTGACTATTCTTATAAATGAGCTCATATTGATGTTTATGACTATATCACTGCGTAACAGAGATATATTAATTACTCATGTAAATGCAAATTAAAACATAGATTTTCATTAAAAAAATGATCGGAAAACTTCGAACAATCTCAAGACACTGATTTGCACGTCAAACATCCTCAAAATCATCTGTTTCATGCTAATTAAGTTTATATATCAATCACACATAATCAAGTTTATTTTCATTCTAAATTATAAGAATCTGGTTACATCAATCACACAAAATCATAGATCTTCAATTTGACTATTCTTACAAATGAGTTCATATTGATGTTTATGACTATATCATTGCGTAACAGAGATATATTAATTACTCATTTAAATTCAAATTAAAACATAGATTTCCGTAAAAAAAACAATTTGACTATTATTATAAATGAGCTCATTATGATGTTTATGACTATATCACTGCCTAATTTTCTTTGAAATTGATTTTTCTTATTATAGTTTACCTTTTAATAATAACATTCTACTTAGGATAACCGTGTTCGTTACTATATTAGTAAATCATGAGTTTAGAGTTTGATAAAGTTTCTATAATAACCAAATAAGACTTAAACATCAATCTCTTATAGTTGTATAATTGTTGATCACTATAGCATTTAAAAAATTACTCGTAAAAGCGGTGTCATCGTAAGCTGTGAAATATAACAGCCAAGCCGAGCCAATGTCAAGCACAATCCAACTTTGGTACAGTATAATCGAGTAAGAGCAGAAGGAGATTTTGAAAGAGATACCTGGGGATCTGAGGGTAGAGAGAAAATGAAATTGATTGAAGAGCATTAAGGCTTAACTTTGTAGAGCTACTCAAAGTTGGGCCCTGCTCTATATTTAAAGGAAGAGTACCCATTTAGCATTTTTTCAAAAGTGTAGTTTTACTGTATTACAAAAGAGTAGTTTTACTGTATTACACAAGAGTGAACTCAACAAATAAAATTTGCTATGTGTATGCATATCAAACCACAGAGCCACAATTTGAAATTCTTGTAATAAAAAAACATTAAAAAAATCTTATAGGTCAAGAGGCCACGTGAGACTATCTTACTCATAATTAGGACATTGTAAGATGTCAATAATATCACACTTCCCACTTGTGGAAATAAAAGTACTTGACATATAATTTTTAAAGTAGATGTAGTTGGGGTAAGAGTATAATATAGTGCTTCAAGTTGAGTATTTCGGGGGTGTCCATACAAAATTCACATGCTTAGGCAATCATATGTTAATGAAAATTTATAGTAGGAAAAATTACATGTAACTGTAACTCAAGAAAAAAAAATGATTAGGGGTGTCGTTGTCCTATGACCAGAAATTTTTGACTGACATAACCGACAACTTATGTTCCGAATACATGATACACATAATTCAACATATTAAAATTAATAAACATATCTTTGTTGTGTTGAATCGTTGATTAAGGGAAGGGTTCGCCTACCAAGGTGGGTAAAGGGTATGTGCTCGCACGACTTAATAATTTGGATCGTGACAATTTCTTTTTCATTTGTCATTTTACTTCATACTTATCTTAACTCTTTAGGTTCTAACACGCATTCGGTGCATTCAAATTGCTAATAAATTAGTAGTGTCAACCTGATTAAGAAAATCAAATTGTACCTCTACTGGCCGGACCACAGGAGTCTACTGTACGCAACATTATCTCACATTTGTGAAGATGTTGTTTTCATGAATAGTACTCTTAGTATATATTTTGCAAATCTAAATTCTAGTTGTAAAATATTAAATTGATTTGGTTATTGATCCTTACTATGATTTGGTTAATATGAAACCAATTGTACACTGCTTATTGTGTTTGAGTCCATATATATTCATCCAATTTATATTCGAGCTTTTGATCATCTTCTCGTTCTTCAAGTGTCCCAACTATTGTTTGTTCTCTTTTATTTTTTCTGATTTAGTATAGGCAATTTTATAATTTATTCGATTATTATTTTGTGATGATTCATTTATGTGTTTTTTTTAGCTGATAAATATTGTTTTCAATTAATGTTACATTTCTGTCTCTTTTTTTTATATGAATTTAGGACCTGAAACTTATTTTTATGACTATTCTTATAAATGACTCATATTGATGTTTATAACTATATCACATCGTAACAGAGATATATTAATTACTCATGTAAATTCAAATTAAAACATAGATTTTCGTAAAAAAAATGATTGGAAAACTTCGAACAATCTCGAGACACTGATTTGCACGTCAAACAACATCAAAATCATATGTTTCATGGTAGTCAAGTTTATATATCAATCACACATAATCAAGTTTATTTTCATTCTAATTTATAAGAATCTGGTTACATCAATCACACAAAATCATAGATCTTCAATTTGACTATTCTTATAAATGAGTTCATATTGATGTTTATGACTATATCACAACAGAATGAGAGATATATTAATTACTCATGTAAATTCAAATTAAAACATAGATTTTCGTAAAAAAATGATCGGAAAACTTCGAACAATCTCGAGATACTGATTTGCACGTCAAACAACCTCAAAATCATCTGTTTCATGTTAATCAAGTTTATATATCAATAACACATAATCAAGTTTATTTTCATTCTAATTTATAAGAATCTGGTTACATCAATCATACAAAATCATAGATCTTCAATTTGACTATTCTTATAAATGAGCTCATATTGATCTTTATGACTATATCACTGCGTAAGAGAGATATATTAATTACTCATGTAAATTCAAATTAAAATATAGATTTCCGTAAAAAAAATGATCGGAAAACTTCGAACAATCTCGAGACACTGATTTGCACGTCAAACAACCTCAAAATCATATGTTTCATGCTAATCAAGTTTATATATTAATCACACATAATCAAGTTTATTTTCATTTTAATTTATAAGAATCTGGTTACATCAATCACACAAAATCATAGATCTTCAATTTGAATATTCTAATAAATGTGCTCATATTGATGTTTATGACTATATCACTGCGTAACAGAGATATATTAATTACTCATGTAAATTCAAATTAAAACATAGATTTTCGTTAAAAATGATCGAAAACTTCGAACAATCTCGAGACACTGATTTGCACGTCAAACAACCTCAAAATCATCTGTTTCATGTTAATCATGTTTATATATCAATCACACATAATCAAATTTATTTTCAATCTAATTTATAAGAATCTGGTTTCATCAATCACACAAAATCATAGATCTTCAATTTGAATATTCTTTTAAATGAGCTCATATTGATGTTTATGACTATATCACTGCGTAACAAAGATATATTAATTACTCATATAAATTCAAATTAAAACATAAATTTTCGTAAAAAATGATCGAAAAACTTCGAACAATCTCGAGACACTGATTTGCACGTCAAACAACCTCAAAATCATCTGTTTCATACTAATCAAGTTTATATATCAATCACACATAATCAACTTTATTTTCATTCTTATTTATAAGATTCTGGTTACATCAATCACACAAAATCATAGATTTTCAATTTGACTATTCTTATAAATGAGCTCATATTGATGTTTATGACTATATCACTGCGTAACAGAGATATATTAATTATTCATGTAAATGCAAATTAAAACATAGATTTTCATTAAAAAATGATCTAAAACTTCAACAATCTCAAGACACTGATTTGCACGTCAAACATCCTCAAAATCATCTGTTTCATGCTAATTAAGTTTATATATCAATCACACATAATCAAGTTTATTTTCATTCTAAATTATAAGAATCTGGTTACATCAATCACACAAAATCATAGATCTTCAATTTGACTATTCTTACAAATGAGTTCATATTGATGTTTATGACTATATCATTGCGTAACAGAGATATATTAATTACTCATTTAAATTCAAATTAAAACATAGATTTCCGTAAAAAAAACAATTTGACTATTATTATAAATGAGCTCATTATGATGTTTATGACTATATCACTGCCTAATTTTCTTTGAAATTGATTTTTCTTATTATAGTTTACCTTTTAATAATAACATTCTACTTAGGATAACCGTGTTCGTTACTATATTAGTAAATCATGAGTTTAGAGTTTGATAAAGTTTCTATAATAACCAAATAAGACTTAAACATCAATCTCTTATAGTTGTATAATTGTTGATCACTATAGCATTTAAAAAATTACTCGTAAAAGCGGTGTCATCGTAAGCTGTGAAATATAACAGCCAAGCCGAGCCAATGTCAAGCACAATCCAACTTTGGTACAGTATAATCGAGTAAGAGCAGAAGGAGATTTTGAAAGAGATACCTGGGGATCTGAGGGTAGAGAGAAAATGAAATTGATTGAAGAGCATTAAGGCTTAACTTTGTAGAGCTACTCAAAGTTGGGCCCTGCTCTATATTTAAAGGAAGAGTACCCATTTAGCATTTTTTCAAAAGTGTAGTTTTACTGTATTACAAAAGAGTAGTTTTACTGTATTACACAAGAGTGAACTCAACAAATAAAATTTGCTATGTGTATGCATATCAAACCACAGAGCCACAATTTGAAATTCTTGTAATAAAAAAACATTAAAAAAATCTTATAGGTCAAGAGGCCACGTGAGACTATCTTACTCATAATTAGGACATTGTAAGATGTCAATAATATCACACTTCCCACTTGTGGAAATAAAAGTACTTGACATATAATTTTTAAAGTAGATGTAGTTGGGGTAAGAGTATAATATAGTGCTTCAAGTTGAGTATTTCGGGGGTGTCCATACAAAATTCACATGCTTAGGCAATCATATGTTAATGAAAATTTATAGTAGGAAAAATTACATGTAACTGTAACTCAAGAAAAAATGATTAGGTGTCGTTGTCCTATGACCGTAAATTTTTGGTGACATAACCGACAACTTATGTTCAATACATGATACACATAATTCAACATATTAAAATTAATAAACATATCTTTGTTGTGTTGAATCGTTGATTAAGGAAGGGTTCGCCTACCAAGGTGGGTAAAGGGTATGTGCTCATCGACTTAATAATTTGGATCGTGACAATTTCTTTTCATTTCTCATATTACTTCATACTTATCTTAACTCTTTAGGTTCTAACACGCATTCGGTGCATTCAAATTGCTAATAAATTAGTAGTGTCAACCTGATTAAGAAAATCAAATTGTACCTCTACTGGCCGGACCACAGGAGTCTACTGTACGCAACATTATCTCACATTTGTGAAGATGTTGTTTTCATGAATAGTACTCTTAGTATATATTTTGCAAATCTAAATTCTAGTTGTAAAATATTAAATTGATTTGGTTATTGATCCTTACTATGATTTGGTTAATATGAAACCAATTGTACACTGCTTATTGTGTTTGAGTCCATATATATTCATCCAATTTATATTCGAGCTTTTGATCATCTTCTCGTTCTTCAAGTGTCCCAACTATTGTTTGTTCTCTTTTATTTTTTCTGATTTAGTATAGGCAATTTTATAATTTATTCGATTATTATTTTGTGATGATTCATTTATGTGTTTTTTTTAGCTGATAAATATTGTTTTCAATTAATGTTACATTTCTGTCTCTTTTTTTTATATGAATTTAGGACCTGAAACTTATTTTTATGACTATTCTTATAAATGACTCATATTGATGTTTATAACTATATCACATCGTAACAGAGATATATTAATTACTCATGTAAATTCAAATTAAAACATAGATTTTCGTAAAAAAAATGATTGGAAAACTTCGAACAATATCGAGACACTGATTTGCACGTCAAACAACATCAAAATCATATGTTTCATGGTAGTCAAGTTTATATATCAATCACACATAATCAAGTTTATTTTCATTCTAATTTATAAGAATCTGGTTACATCAATCACACAAAATCATAGATCTTCAATTTGACTATTCTTATAAATGAGTTCATATTGATGTTTATGACTATATCACAGCGTAACAGAGATATATTAATTACTCATGTAAATTCAAATTAAAACATAGATTTCCGTAAAAAAATGATCGGAAAACTTTGAACAATCTCGAGATACTGATTTGCACGTCAAACAACCTCAAAATCATCTGTTTCATGTTAATCAAGTTTATATATCAATAACACATAATCAAGTTTATTTTCATTCTAATTTATAAGAATCTGGTTACATCAATCATACAAAATCATAGATCTTCAATTTGACTATTCTTATAAATGAGCTCATATTGATCTTTATGACTATATCACTGCGTAAGAGAGATATATTAATTACTCATGTAAATTCAAATTAAAATATAGATTTCCGTAAAAAAAATGATCGGAAAACTTCGAACAATCTCGAGACACTGATTTGCACGTCAAACAACCTCAAAATCATTTGTTTCATGCTAATCAAGTTTATATATCAATCACACATAATCAAGTTTATTTTCATTCTAATTTATAAGAATCTGGTTACATCAATCACACAAAATCATAGATCTTCAATTTAAATATTCTAATAAATGTGCTCATATTGATGTTTATGACTATATCACTGCGTAACAGAGATATATTAATTACTCATTTAATTCAAATTAAAACATAGATTTTCGTAAAAAATGATCGGAAAACGTCGAACAATCTCGAGACACTGATTTGCACGTCAAACAACCTCAAAATTATATGTTTCATGCTAATCAAGTTTATATATCAATCACACATAATCAAGTTTATTTTCATTCTAATGTATAAGAATCTTGTTACATCAATCACACAAAATCATAGATCTTCAATTTGAATATTCTTATAAATGAGTTCATATTGATGTTTATGACTATATCACTGCGTAACAGAGATATATTAATTACTCATGTAAATTCAAATTAAAATATAGATTTCCGTAAAAAAAATGATCGGAAAACTTCGAACAATCTCGAGACACTGATTTGCACGTCAAACAACCTCAAAATCATCTGTTTCATGGTAGTCAAGTTTATATATCAATCACACATAATCAAGTTTATTTTCATTCTAATTTATAAGAATCTGGTTACATCAATCACACAAAATCATAGATCTTCAATTTGAATATTCTTATAAATGAGCTCATATTGATGTTTATGACTATATCACTGCGTAACAGAGATATATTAATTACTCATGTAAATTCAAATTAAAACATAGATTTTTGTCACGACTCTACTAGACACGGTCTGTAGACACTTTCCGAGGACTAACTGCTCTGATACCACTTTTGTCACGACCCTCGGGATCGCATCGGTGCCCTACAGGCACCCTTACGATAAACATCGAGAAAATCAGCGGAACATACATGAAACTTATAAAATAACAACAACAAGAATAAAACAACAAAGTTAGCCGATAGGCTACCTTCCGAACGCATACATAAACGAAGCAGTTGCCTCCTTTCCTTTACAAACTGACCCACAAAATGTGACTACAGACCTCTAAGAGTGTTAACATAACCACTGTGGCGGGACAAGGCCCCGCCGTACCCCTGAATATACATAGCCATGACAACTCCGGAACATTGGAGCCATCTCAAAATGTTGAACCGATCCTAAGCTCATGATCCATAATCGTGTACCTAAACTGCGGACATGAACGCAGCCCAAGAGGGTCAACAATGCAGAAATATGGAACAAAAATAACGTCATAAGAAACAGATCATAATCAGATAAAAGAATGACAAGGACAAGTATAAAAATACATACCAGATCCTGCCGTGTCATTACCACTTATGAACTTAATTTCACATCAATATCTTTTTCCATTCCATTAAGAGTTATAGCCATATCTTACGTACTTACTTAGGAGAAGTCATTAAGTTCATTTCTTCTAACTTACTTATCTTTCATAACATAGTCCGGCCCACTACGGAGGGACACATATACTACCCGGCCCAAACTGGGACGCGATCAGTCACACCAATATCAAAGCATGCCCGTGGAATCCCCCATCACTGTCGACAGCTAAAAGTGTAAAACATAACCATGGGTCTCACGCCCATAAAATCAATCAAAACAGGTGGTATAACGTCTGGGGGCTTGCCCCTCATTTATACTCTTACCCTGGAGAAGGTGGTAAAGCAGGGGGTATAACGTCTTGGGGCTTGCCCCTCATTTATACTCTTACCCTATCTCGACCGGTCGTCAAATAACACATAAAGCAGGTGGTACAGCGTCTCGGGGATTTACCTGTTACACCCCGTAGTTACAGGACATGTTTTAAGATAGTACGTAAGAACTCACAAGTGTTAAGATTTGAGGCTTGTAAAATTTTATCGGAATTATGGAATTGTCGGAGAAACGTAATATTGTGACGAATGGGAGGGCGACACGTGTCACCCCCCCTTATGTGTCTTGGACGAATTGAAGCAAGGACATAATGGTCATTTGACCCTTGTTAGGAAGACAAGTCTTCCAAGTAGTAGAGCTTGAGAAAATTGACTTGGTCAATGGGCCCACTAGACTTGATATTTAGCAAGACCTCATCCTAGCCACCCATTTGTAGACACCTTGACCCTCCTTTGCCCTATATATTACTACTTGTAGCAAGAGAGAGCCAACACTTAGTCTTATTTCACAAAAAAATTGAAGAACTTAGGCAAGGGCTCTCGGGTTTGGTGGAGCATGGGGAGAAAAAATTTTGTTTGTTGTCCATTCAACTCCACACTTTAAACCAAGGTTCATGAGTGTTATGTAAGTGCATCTCAATAGAAAAACCTTGGAAAAAGAGAGTTTTCGTATTAGTCGCAAAGAGGAAAACCTAGTGGATTTCTAGGTTTTGGATTGGGGGTTTGAAGGAAAGCTATTGGTATTGTTCCAAGGGTCTCAAGTAGCGGATTGAAGTGTCTTGGAGAGGTTCTAAACTACTAGGAGCGACTTCGGATTGGAATTGGATTAAGATTCGTTGAGGTATAATTTTGTCCTTTAATGTGTTACAAGATTATATGTTTATATTGTTGTTATTAGCTTTACGTGTTGCTAGCATGAAGTTGATTAGTAGAAGTTTATAAGAATTGTGGATTGATTGTAGCATTGGAAATCCGGAATGTAATATAAGCCTTGTTAAGTTGGATTTCAATTTAGTCGTTATTAGAAATCGTCGCATGTTACCTACTTAGAGATTATGGATTGTTATAATCAAATACGACTTGATATCATGTTATGCTACCAATTTGGATTGAAACGGAAATTTGATAAGAATTGGTAAGGTTGAACTCAAGGTGGCCGAATTTGGACTTTTTAGTTTGTTTTTCATGTGTATTGGACTACTTTCGAAATTGTGAGCCAATTGGGGTCATGTTTAGTTAGTCATTTGTATTGAGTACCTTATAGAAATTGTGAGCCAATTGGGGCTGTTTGGTTATTGTATTCGCCTTGAAAAAGGTGGCAAAGTAAGTAGAAACAAAGGAAGTCTTTGTCAGATTTTTCGTAGAATTAGTGACCTAGCACTTAGAAAAATTCTACGTGAAGTGAGAGGTTAATGGGCGATTGTGACCATTATAGGTTGAAGTACTTAGTATAGCGTATTCTACTTGGAGGATGGAATAGCTATCAAGGTTGAAGTACTTTGGAGCATTTTGCTACTTGTCGACAATCGTCACGAGGTATGTGAACCTCTTCCTTCTTTAGACACGGTTCTATGTATGGACTATACATGTGGTATTATTTCATGATTCCTTCTATTCTTAGAAGTTAAGAAGTATGTATGTTGATTTACTCTACGTAAGGGTTATGTCTAAGTTATCCTAAGTTATAAGTATGTTAAATTGTCCTAAGTCCTTACCAAGTCTTATGGGAGATGTTGGTAAGAATGGTTAGGAAAATATGAGATTTGATTTAAAACTATGTGTCTTGATTTATTTAAAGTAAGTAAGTGGATTTTACGCTCAAAAATGACTTGAATTTATATGTGAAAAGGGATTGATTTTAAAAGTGAAAGTTATATGGTTTTAAGAGAATAAGTTACTTGGTTTTGGAAGTGTATGGAACTTTATATTTGTTTTGTATAAGTATAAGTAAGTGGATTTTAAAGAATGTATGATATAAGGTTTTAAGACTATGAACTTTGGTTGTCTTCTAAGGATTATGAAACTTTATTTTTCAAGTTGTGGACTTGATTTCTAAAAGTATTGATGACATGATTTTAAGAGTACGTGACTTGAGTTTTAAAAAGAAAGAAGTTTATGATTCTTTTAAGTACGTATGTACGTGGTATTTTTGGGTCTAGTTTCCTAATGTTGTAAGAATAAAAGAGTGCCTTGAGTTCTCTAAAATGAAAGGTCGTTATAATAGCTTTATGGGAAGTTGTTATAACGACTTAAGAAGAGGTAACAATACGTTTTAAAATGTTACGTAAGGATATACACCGAGCCTACAAATAGGCCTGACACGTTATGAAATACACCGAGCCTACAAATAGGCGGATTACGTTATGAAATACACCGAGCCTACAAATAGGCGGATTACGTTATGAAATACACCGAGCCTACAAATAGGCGGATTACGTTATGAAATACACCGAGCCTACAAATAGGCCGGATTCGTTATGAAATACACCGAGCCTACAAATAGGCCGGACACGTTATGAAATACACCGAGCCTACAAATAGGCGGATTCGTTATGAAATACACCGAGCCTACAAATAGGCGGACACGTTATGAAATACACCGAGCCTACAGATAGGCGGATTACGTTATGAGATACACCGAGCCTACACAGTAGGGTTACGTCATCTTACACCGAGCCTACACATAGGTCGGGTTACGTCATCTTACACCGAGCTCCACAGCGGGCGGGTTATGCTACATGATTCCACAAGATGCGAGCCCCACAGCGGGCGGATTATGTCACATGATTCATCAAGACACCGTGTCCCAAACGGGCCTGGATTATGTTATGTAAGGTATGTAAGATATGTAAGTTATGTGGAAAAACTTGATTAAACTCTTAAGTAAGTACGAAAGAATAGGATGTTAAGTCTTATTGAAAGAAGGAAAGGAACGGTTAATATACGATTGATTTCAGGAGTTTCTATGACATTATCGACCCAAAGATTTTGGGTAGTAGTATATATGCGTCCCTCCATAAGGGACCGGACTATGTTACGAAAGATAAGTAAGTTAGATGGTAATGAACTTAATGACTTCTCTTAAGTATGTACGTAAGATATGGCTATAACTCTTAAGGGGACAGGAAAAGATAATAAGGTGCGATTAAGTTCATAAGTGGTAATGACACGGCAGGATCTGGTATGTATTGTTTTATACTTGTCCTTGTCATTCTTTTGTACAGTTATGATCTGTTTCAGACGTTATTTCTTCCATATTCTGCACTGTTGATCGACCCCTTCGGGGGGCTGCGTTCATGTCCGCAGGTTTAGGTACACAGTGTGGATCCGCGAGCTTAGGATCCTGGTTCAGCATTTTTAGATGGCTCCGATGTTCCGGAGTTGTCATGGTTATGTATGTTCAGGGGTATGGCGGGGCCGCCATACGCTTGTAATTCTTAGGTCCGTAGTCACGTATTTGTGGGTCGGTTTGTAAAAAGAAAGGGATGTAACTGCTGTTGTATAGGTATATGTATATGTGTCCAGGAAGGTAGCCTTATCGGCTAACCTGTAATTTAATTTCTCGTTATTTTATTTGATGAGCTTCATGTATGTTCCGCTGCTATTCTCTGACGTATACCTGAACAGGGTGCCCAGGTAGGGCACTAGTCGCGGGCCCGGGGTCGGGTCGTGACAAAAGTGGTATCAGAGCAGTTAGTCCTCGGAAAGTGTCTACAGACCGTGTCTAGTAGAGTCTTGATTATCGGTGTGTTGTGCACCACATCTATAATCAGGAGGCTGCAGGGCATTTAGGATTGGTTTCCATTCTTCTCACTCTGAGATCGTGCGATAGAGCTGTGTTGTTAGGGTCGTCTCTCCCTAACGAGTTATGTTGATTGCAGCTACGAGAAAGGCAGCAGAGACCCAGGAAGGACTATGTGGATTGTGTATCCAGGTTGGTATGGATTATAGTATAGTTGGTATTGTGACATACATCTATACGGAGTTATGTATGAGGGTCAGACGCATGTTGCCTACAATGAGTTTAGGTCACCAGGAATTGGTAAAGACTAACTAGGTACCAGGAAGGTATGGAAGTTATGTATGTATGTTAGAAAGAGTTGGAAGTACGAAAAGGTAATCTCTTTTGGACTTATGATGGACGGATGTGCGTGTGCGAGGTATTAGGGCCATGTGTGGCATTGTTGGTATGTCGGGGTTGTGAAAGGAAACTATGTCGCTAATTATGAGTTTGACTCCGAAAGAACATTCGAGGACGAATGTTTCTAAGAGGGGAAGAATGTTACACCCCGTAGTTACAGGACATGTTTTAAGATAGTACGTAAGAACTCACAAGTGTTAAGATTTGAGGCTTGTAAAATTTTATCGGAATTATGGAATTGTCGGAGAAACGTAATATTGTGACGAATGGGAGGGCGACACGTGTCACCCCCCCTTATGTGTCTTGGACGAATTGAAGCAAGGACATAATGGTCATTTGACCCTTGTTAGGAAGACAAGTCTTCCAAGTAGTAGAGCTTGAGAAAATTGACTTGGTCAATGGGCCCACTAGACTTGATATTTAGCAAGACCTCATCCTAGCCACCCATTTGTAGACACCTTGACCCTCCTTTGCCCTATATATTACTACTTGTAGCAAGAGAGAGCCAACACTTAGTCTTATTTCACAAAAAAATTGAAGAACTTAGGCAAGGGCTCTCGGGTTTGGTGGAGCATGGGGAGAAAAAATTTTGTTTGTTGTCCATTCAACTCCACACTTTAAACCAAGGTTCATGAGTGTTATGTAAGTGCATCTCAATAGAAAAACCTTGGAAAAAGAGAGTTTTCGTATTAGTCGCAAAGAGGAAAACCTAGTGGATTTCTAGGTTTTGGATTGGGGGTTTGAAGGAAAGCTATTGGTATTGTTCCAAGGGTCTCAAGTAGCGGATTGAAGTGTCTTGGAGAGGTTCTAAACTACTAGGAGCGACTTCGGATTGGAATTGGATTAAGATTCGTTGAGGTATAATTTTGTCCTTTAATGTGTTACAAGATTATATGTTTATATTGTTGTTATTAGCTTTACGTGTTGCTAGCATGAAGTTGATTAGTAGAAGTTTATAAGAATTGTGGATTGATTGTAGCATTGGAAATCCGGAATGTAATATAAGCCTTGTTAAGTTGGATTTCAATTTAGTCGTTATTAGAAATCGCCGATGTTACCTACTTAGAGATTATGGATTGTTATAATCAAATACGACTTGATATCATGTTATGCTACCAATTTGGATTGAAACGGAAATTTGATAAGAATTGGTAAGGTTGAACTCAAGGTGGCCGAATTTGGACTTTTTAGTTTGTTTTTCATTTGTATTGGACTACTTTCTAAATTGTGAGCCAATTGGGGCTGTTTAGTTAGTCATTTGTATTGGAGTACCTTATAGAAATTGTGAGCCAATTGGGGCTGTTTGGTTATTGTATTCGGCCTTGAAAAAGGTGGCAAAGTAAGTAGAAACAAAGGAAGTGCTGTCCGATTTTTCGTAGAATTAGTGACCTAGCACTTAGAAAAATTCTACGTATGAAGTGAGAGGTTAATGGGCGTATTGTGACCATTATAGGTTGAAGTACTTAGTATAGCGTATTCTACTTGGAGGATGGAATAGCTATCAAGGTTGAAGTACTTTGGAGCATTTTGCTACTTGTCGACAATAATCGTCACGAGGTATGTGAACCTCTTCCTTCTTTAGACATGGTTCTATGTATGGAATATACATGTGGTATTATTTCATGATTCCTTCTATTCTTAGAAGTTAAGAAGTATGTATGTTGATTTACTCTACGTAAGGGTTATGTCTAAGTTATCCTAAGTTATAAGTATGTTAAATTGTCCTAAGTCCTTACCAAGTCTTATGGGAGATGTTGGTAAGAATGGTTAGGAAAATATGAGATTTGATTTAAAACTATGTGTCTTGATTTATTTAAAGTAAGTAAGTGGATTTTACGTTCAAAAATGACTTGAATTTATATGTGAAAAGGGGATTGATTTTAAAAGTGAAAGTTATATGGTTTTAAGAGAATAAGTTACTTGGTTTTGGAAGTGTATGGAACTTTATATTTGTTTTGTATAAGTATAAGTAAGTGGATTTTAAAGAATGTATGATATAAGGTTTTAAGACTATGAACTTTGGTTGTCTTCTAAGGATTATGAAACTTTATTTTTCAAGTTGTGGACTTGATTTCTAAAAGTATTGATGACATGATTTTAAGAGTACGTGACTTGAGTTTTAAAAAGAAAGAAGTTTATGATTCTTTTAAGTACGTATGTACGTGGTATTTTTGGGTCTAGTTTCCCTAATGTTGTAAGAATAAAAGAGTGCCTTGAGTTCTCTAAAATGAAAGGTCGTTATAATAGCTTTATGGGAAGTTGTTATAACGACTTAAGAAGAGGTAACAATACGTTTTAAAATGTTACGTAAGGATATACACCGAGCCTACAAATAGGCCGGATTACGTTATGAAATACACCGAGCCTACAAATAGGCCGGATTACGTTATGAAATACACCGAGCCTACAAATAGGCCGGATTACGTTATGAAATACACCGAGCCTACAAATAGGCCGGATACGTTATGAAATACACCGAGCCTACAAATAGGCCGGATTACGTTATGAAATACACCGAGCCTACAAATAGGCCGGATTACGTTATGAAATACACCGAGCCTACAAATAGGCCGGATTACGTTATGAAATACACCGAGCCTACAAATAGGCCGGATTACGTTATGAAATACACCGAGCCTACAGATAGGCCGGATTACGTTATGAGATACACCGAGCCTACACAGAGGCCGGGTTACGTCATCTTACACCGAGCCTACACAGAGGCCGGGTTACGTCATCTTACACCGAGCTCCACAGGCGGGCCGGGTTATGCTACATGATTCCACAGTACACCGAGCCCCACAGGCGGGCCGGATTATGTCACATGATTCATCAGTACACCGTGTCCCGCAAATGGGCCGGATTATGTTATGTAAGGTATGTAAGATATGTAAGTTATGTGGAAAAACTTGATTAAACTCTTAAGTAAGTACGAAAGAATAGGATGTTAAGTCTTATTGAAAGAAGGAAAGGAACGGTTAATATACGATTGATTTCAGGAGTTTCTATGACATTATCGACCCAGTATTTGGGCCGGGTAGTATATGCGTCCCTCCATAAGGGACCGGACTATGTTACGAAAGATAAGTAAGTTAGATGGTAATGAACTTAATGACTTCTCTTAAGTATGTACGTAAGATATGGCTATAACTCTTAAGGGGACAGGAAAAGATAATAAGGTGCGATTAAGTTCATAAGTGGTAATGACACGGCAGGATCTGGTATGTATTGTTTTATACTTGTCCTTGTCATTCTTTTGTACAGTTATGATCTGTTTCATGCGTTATTTCATTCCATATTCGCACTGTTATCGACTTCCCGAGGCTGCGTTCATGTCCGCAGTTTAGGTATTACTGTGGATCCGCGAGCTTAGGATCTGGTTGGCATTTTTAGATGGCTCCGATGTTCGAGTTGTCATGGTTATGTATGTTGGGGTATGGCGGGGCCCGTCCACGATTGTAATTCTTAGAGTGCAGTAGTCACGTTGTGGGTCGGTTTGTAAAAAGAAAGGGATGTAACTGCTGTTGTATAGGTATATGTATATGTGTCCAGGAAGGTAGCCTTATCGGCTAACCTGTAATTTAATTTCTCGTTATTTTATTTGATGAGCTTCATGTATGTTCCGCTGCTATTCTCTGACGTATACCTGAACAGGGTGCCCAGGTAGGGCACTAGTCGCGGGCCCGGGGTCGGGTCGTGACATTACCCCTCACTTATACTCTTACCCTGGAGAAGGTGGTATAACGTCTTGGGGCTTGCCCCTCATTTATACTCTTACCCTAACTCAACCGGCCATCATACATAACATAAGCCCTATCGGCTTATCATACATAGCATAAGCACCACCAGCTTACCATACATAACATAAGCACTACCGACTTATCATACATAACATAAGCACTACCGGCTTATCATACATAACATAAGCACTACCGACTTATCATACATATTATAAGCAAGTTAAGAAATCCCCTAACTTCTTATTAGCTTGTTCATATACACTCTCATTTTTGTTTACTTAAGGCACTAACATGTCATTATAAAATCCGGGAATTTAACCCAACGTACTACGTGCCTCTACTCCTTTAAAAATGATTCTCTTTCAAATAAAACTTCCAAAATACTAATAACCGTAGTATCAAGTCATATCTGATTATAATAACCATAATCTTTAAGTAAGTAACATGCGACGATTTTAGTAACGACTAAATTGTAATCCAACTTAACATGGCTTACATACATTTCGAATTTTCCAAGGCTACAATCAATCCATAATCCTTATAAACTTCAACACATATACTACATACTAGCAACATGTAAAGCTAACAACAAAATAAATAATCTTGTAACACTTTCAAAGAACAAGATTATACCTCGACGATTCTTAATCCAAATTCCAATCCAAAGTCGCTCCTTAGTAGTTTAGAACCTCTCCAAGACACTTCAATCCGCTTGTTGAGACCCTTCGAACAACACCAACAATTATCCTTCAAATCCCCAAACAAAACCTAGAAAGACCATTAGGTTTTCACTTTGCGACTAACCCGAAAACTCTCTTTTTCCGGGATTTTTCTATTGAGATATGCTTACACTACCCTCAAGAACCTTGGTTTAAAGTGGGGCATCAAAAGAACAAGGAACAAATTTTTCTCTTCTTTTCCTTAGTGGAACCCGAGAGCTCCCATGGAGTGGTCTTCAATTTTTGCAATTTTTCTAAGTGTAAAACTCTCCCTCTACTAGTAGTAATATATAAAGCACCTAGGAGGTTATGATATAAACACATGGATGGCTTAGATGTAGTCTTACATTAAAAATCAAGACTTATTGACCCCTTGACTAGTCAACATTCTCATGCTACACATGCTTGCAAGACTAAGGTCCAATGACCCTCTTGCCCTTGCATTTTTCGACCAAGGCATCCCATAAGGGGGGGTGACACGTGTCGCCCTCCCATTCGTTACAATAACACAATTTCCGACAATTCCATAATTTCCGATAAATTTTACAAGTCTCAAATCTTAACACTTCATGTTCTTACTTACGTTCTTACACCATGTCCTGTAAATACGGGGTGTAACATTCTTCCCCCCTTAGAAACATTCGTCCTCGAATGTTCTTTCGGAGTCAATCTTTATAATTAGCGACATAGTTTCCTTTCACACCCCGACATACTAATAATGCCACACATGGCCCTAATACCTCGCACACGCACATCCGTCCATCATAAGCCCAAAAGAGATTACCTTTTCGTACTTCCAACTCCTTCTAACATACACACATAACTTCCATACCAATTTTTGGCCTCTAATCTTTGGAATCACTCTATAAAACAAAATAAGGCCATTTCCGGCTTTCACGACCTGGTTCCGGTGGAACGTGTCCACGAACCCGTAAAACAACTAACTAGACTTGGGCCTTGCGCTCGTGACTCGCCACGTGGCGAACTACTACCAACTGATCCCACTCCATTCCAGGCCATGGGAGACCCGCAACAGTCCTCAACCGACTCAACGTCGCACTTAACTCTTATTCTTGGTCTATAATAAATCTTATTGCCGAGAAAGCCTTATATACCTAAGGTCTCGGCGAATCAATATTCTTAGGCTCGCACTTCCATGCTCCAAGCCTACCTTATCAATCCCCAAGAACGGGTACAAAACTTCTCATAAAACCATAACCATGTTGTCTCGATCACAACAACCGTTATTTACTCTATACCGGACCTCATCCGCACAATTCTCTTAAGCCTACTACGCAGCTTAATCTATTAACATGACATTCCGTTAGGTTCCTTAATATGGCTTCTTGGGGTTCACTACCCTATCGACATACCTCATCCTTTCCCAATTATCTCGAAATAAAACACAAAACCTTCGCGAAATTCATTTACTATTACATGCCTTCCTGTATCTAGTTAGTCTTTACCAATTCTGGTAAATCTAAAATTATTCTAGGCAACACGTGTCCGACTCATACATAACTCCGTATAGATGTATGTCACAATACCAACTATACTATAATCATTACCAACCCGATACGCAATCCATAGTCATTCCCCGGTCATCACGCTTTCTCGTAGTCGCAATCAACATAACTCGTTAGGGAGGACGACCTAACAACACAAATTTCATCGCACGATCTCGTGAGTGAGAAGAATGGAAACCAATCCTAAATGTCCGCAGCCTCCTCGATTATAGATGTGGTGCACAACACACCGATAATCAAGACTCTACTAGACACGGTCAGACACTTTCCGAGGACTAACTGCTCTGATACCACTTTTGTCACGACCCGACCCCGGGACCGCGACTGGTGCCCTACCTGGGCACCCTTACAGGTAAACATCAGAGAAAATCAGCGGAACATACATGAAACTTATAAAATAACAACAACAGTAATAAAACAACAGGTTAGCCGATAGGGCTACCTTCCCGAACGCATACATAAACGGCGCTTGCCTCCTTTCCTTTACAAACCGACCCACAAAATGTGACTACGCACTTGCAAGAGTGTTAACATAACCATGGCGGGACAAGGCCCCGCTGCACTTCGAATATACATAGACATGACAACTCCGAACATCGAGCCATCTCAAAATGCCGAACCGATCCTAAGCTCGCGGATCCATAATCGTACCTAAACTCGCGGACATGAACGCACTTCGGGCGGGTCAGCATAACAAAAATCAAATATGGAAGAAAATAACGTGATAAGAAATGATCATAATCGCATAAAAGAATGACAAGGACAAGTATAAAAATACATACCGATCCCGCCGTGTCATTACCACTTATGAACTTAATTTCACATCAATATCTTTTCCATTCCATTAAGAGTTATAGCCATATCTTACGTACTTACTTAGAGAAGTCATTAAGTTCATTTCTCTAACTTACTTATCTTTCATAACATAGTCCGCCCACTACGGAGGGACACATATACTACCCGCCAAATCGGGACGCGATCAATCACCAATATCAAAGCATGCGTGGAATCCCCATCACCGCCGATGCTAAAAGGGTAAAACAGAACCAGGGGTCTCCCGCCCATAAAATCAATCAAACCAGGTGGTATACCGTCGGGGGGCTTGCCCCTCATTTATACTCTTACCCCGAGAAGGTGGTAAAGCGGGGTATAACGCCTGGGCTTGCCCTCATTTATACTCTTACCCTATCTCGACCTGGCCACAAATAACACATAAAGCGTGGTGCAGTCGTCTGGGATTTACCCTCACTTATACTCTTACCCCGAGAAGATGGTATAACGTCTTGGGCTTGCCTCATTTATACTCTTACCCTAACTCAACCGGCCATCATACATAACATAAGCCCTATCGGCTTATCATACATAGCATAAGCACCACCAGCTTACCATACATAACATAAGCACTACCGACTTATCATACATAACATAAGCACTACCGGCTTATCATACATAACATAAGCACTACCGACTTATCATACATATTATAAGCAAGTTAAGAAATCCCCTAACTTCTTATTAGCTTGTTCATATACACTCTCATTTTTGTTTACTTAAGGCACTAACATGTCATTATAAAATCCGGGAATTTAACCCAACGTACTACGTGTCTCTACTCCTTTAAAAATGATTCTCTTTCAAATAAAACTTCCAAAATACTAATAACCGTAGTATCAAGTCATATCTGATTATAATAACCATAATCTTTAAGTAAGTAACATGCGACGATTTTAGTAACGACTAAATTGTAATCCAACTTAACATGGCTTACATACATTTCGAATTTTCCAAGGCTACAATCAATCCATAATCCTTATAAACTTCAACACATATACTACATACTAGCAACATGTAAAGCTAACAACAAAATAAATAATCTTGTAACACTTTCAAAGAACAAGATTATACCTCGACGATTCTTAATCCAAATTCCAATCCAAAGTCGCTCCTTAGTAGTTTAGAACCTCTCCAAGACACTTCAATCCGCTTGTTGAGACCCTTCGAACAACACCAACAATTATCCTTCAAATCCCCAAACAAAACCTAGAAAGACCATTAGGTTTTCACTTTGCGACTAACCCGAAAACTCTCTTTTTCCGGGATTTTTCTATTGAGATATGCTTACACTACCCTCAAGAACCTTGGTTTAAAGTGGGGCATCAAAAGAACAAGGAACAAATTTTTCTCTTCTTTTCCTTAGTGGAACCCGAGAGCTCCCATGGAGTGGTCTTCAATTTTTGCAATTTTTCTAAGTGTAAAACTCTCCCTCTACTAGTAGTAATATATAAAGCACCTAGGAGGGTTATGATATAAACACATGGATGGCTTAGATGTAGTCTTACATTAAAAATCAAGACTTATTGACCCCTTGACTAGTCAACATTCTCATGCTACACATGCTTGCAAGACTAAGGTCCAATGACCCTCTTGCCCTTGCATTTTTCGACCAAGGCATCCCATAAGGGGGGGTGACACGTGTCGCCCTCCCATTCGTTACAATAACACAATTTCCGACAATTCCATAATTTCCGATAAATTTTACAAGTCTCAAATCTTAACACTTGCGGGTTCTTACTTACGTTCTTACACCATGTCCTGTAAATACGGGTGTAACAATATCAATCACACATAATCAAGTTTATTTTCATTCTAATTTATAAGAATCTGGTTACATCAATCACACAAAATCATAGATCTTCAATTTGAATATTCTTATAAATGAGCTCATATTGATGTTTATGACTATATCACTGCGTAACAGAGATATATTAATTACTCATGTAAATTCAAAATAAAACATAGATTTTCGTAAAAAATGATCGAAAAACTTCGAACAATCTCGAGACACTGATTTGCACGTCAAACAACTTCAAAATCATCTGTTTCATGCTAATCAAGTTTTTATATCAATCACACATAATCAACTTTATTTTCATTCTAATTTATAAGAATCTGGTTACATCAATCACACAAAATCATAGATTTTCAATTTGACTATTCTTATAAATGAGCTCATATTGATGTTTATGACTATATCACTGCGTAACAGAGATATATTAATTACTCATGTAAATGCAAATTAAAACATAGATTTTCGTAAAAAAATGATCGGAAAACTTCGAACAATCTCGAGACATTGATTTGCACGTCAAACAACCTCAAAATCATCTGTTTAATGCTAATCAAGTTTATATATCAATCACACATAATCAAGTTTATTTTCATTCTAATTTATAAGAATATGGTTACATCAATTACACAAAATCATAGATCTTCAATTTGACTATTCTTACAAATTAGTTCATATTGATGTTTATGACTATATCATTGCGTAACAGAGATATATTAATTACTCATGTAAATTCAAATTAAAACATAGATTTCCGTAAAAAAACAATTTGACTATTATTATAAATGAGCTCATTATGATGTTTATGACTATATCACTACTTAATTTTCTTTGAAATTGATTTTTCTTATTTTAGTTTACCTTTTAATAATAACATTCTACTTAGGATAACCGTGTTCGTTACTATATTAGTAAATCATGAGTTTAGAGTTTGATAAAGTTTCTATAACAACCAAATAAGACTTAAACATCAATCTCCTATAGTTGTATAACTGTTGATCACTATAGCATTTAAAAAATTACTCATAAAAGCGGTGTCATCGTAAGCTGTGAAATATAACAGCCAAGCCGAGCCAATGTCAATCACAATCCAACTTTGGTACAGTATAATCGAGCAAGAGCAGAAGGAGAGTTTGAAAGAGATACCTGAGGATCTGAGGGTAGAGAGAAAATGAAATTGATTGAAAAGCATTAAGGCTTAACTTTGTAGAGCTACTCAAAGTTGGGCCCTGCTCTATATTTAAAGGAAGAGTACCCATTTAGCATTTTTTTCAAAAGAGTAGTTTTACTGTATTACACAAAAGTGAACTCAACAAATAAAATTTGCTATGTGTATGCATATCAAACCACAGAGCCACAAGTTGAAATTCTTGTAATAAAAAAACATTAAAAAATCTTATAGGTCAAGAGGCCACGTGAGACTATCTTACTCATAATTAGGACATTGTAAGATGTCAATAATATCACACTTCCCACTTGTGGAAATAAAAGTACTTGACATATGATTTTTAAAGTAGATGTAGTTGGGGTAAGAGTATAATATAGTGCTTCAAGTTGAGTATTTTGGGGGTGTCCATACCAAATTCACATGCTTAGGCAATCATATGTTAATGAAAATTTATAGTAGGAAAAATTACATGTAACTGTAACTCAAGAAAAAAAATGATTAGGGGTGTCATTGTCCTATGACCAGAAATTTTTGACTGACATAACCGACAACCTATGTTCCGAATACATGATACGCATAATTCAACATATTAAAATTAATAAACATATCTTTGTTGTGTTTAATCGTTGATTAAGGGAAGGGTTCGCCTACCAAGGTGGGTAAAGGGTATGTGCTCGCACGACTTAGTAATTTGGATCGTGACAATTTCTTTTTCATTTGTCATTTTACTTCATACTTATCTTAACTCTTTAGGTTCTAACACGCATTCGGTGCATTCAAATTGCTAATCAATTAGTAGTGTCAACCTGATTAAGAAAATCAAATTGTAGCTCTCTTTCGGACCACGAGTCTATTCAGACGCAACATTATCGCACATTTGTGAAGAGGTTGTTTTCATGAATAGTACTCTTAGTATATATTTTGAAAATCTAAATTCTAGTTGTAAAATATTAAATTGATTTGGTTATTGATCCTTACTATGATTTGGTTAATATGAAACCAATTGTACACTGCCTATTGTGTTTGAGTCCATATATATTCATCCAATTTATATTCGATCTTTTGATCATCTTCTCGTTCTTCAAGTGGCCCAACTATTGTTTGTTCTCTTTTATTTTTCTGATTTAGTGTAGGTAATTTTATAATTTATTCGATTATTATTTTGTGATGATTCATTTATGTGTTATTTTTAGCTGATAAATATTGTTTTCAATTAATGTTACATTTCTGTCTCCTTTTTTTATATGAATTTAGGACCTAAAACTTATTTTTATGACTATTCTTATAAATGACTCATATTGATGTTTATGACTATATCACATCGTAACAGAGATATATTAATTACTCATGTAAATTCAAATTAAAACATAGATTTTCGTAAAAAAATGATCGGAAAATTTCGAACAATCTCGAGACACTGATTTGCACGTCAAACAACATCAAAATCATATGTTTCATGGTAGTCAAGTTTATATAACAATCACACATAATCAAATTTATTTTCATTCTAATTTATAAGAATCTGGTTACATCAATCACACAAAATCATAAATATTCAATTTGACTATTCTTATAAATGAGCTCATATTGATGTTTATGACTATATCACAGTGTAACAGAAATATATTAATTACTCATGTAAATTCAAATTAAAACATAGATTTCAGTAAAAAATGATCGAAAAACTTTGAACAATCTCGAGATACTGATTTGCACGTCAAACAACCTCAAAATCATCTGTTTCATGTTAATCAAGTTTATATATCAATCACACATAATCAAATTTATTTTCATTCTAATTTATAAGAATCTAGTTACATCAATCATACAAAATCATAGATCTTCAATTTGACTATTCTTATAAATGAGCTCATATTGATGTTTATGACTATATCACAGTGTAACAGAAATATATTAATTATTCATGTAAATTCAAATTAAAACATAGATTTCCGTAAAAAATGATCGAAAAACTTCGAACAATCTCGAGACACTGATTTGCACGTCAAACAACATCAAAATCATATGTTTCATGGTAGTCAAGTTTATATATCAATCACACATAATCAAGTTCATTTTCATTCTAATTTATAAGAATCTGGTTACATCAATCACACAAAATCATAGATCTTCAATTTGACTATTCTTATAAATGAGTTCATATTGATGTTTATGACTATATCACAGCGTAACAGAGATATATTAATTACTCATGTAAATTCAAATTAAAACATAGATTTTCGTAAAAAAATGATCGGAAAACTTCGAACAATTTCGAGATACTGATTTGTACGTCAAACAACCTCAAAATCATCTGTTTCATGTTAATCAAGTTTATATATCAATAACACATAATCAAGTTTATTTTCATTCTAATTTATAAGAATCTGGTTACATCAATCATACAAAATCATAGATCTTCAATTTGACAATTCTTATAAATGAGCTCATATTGATCTTTATGACTATATTACTGCGTAAGAGAGATATATTAATTACTCATGTAAATTCAAATTAAAATATAGATTTCCGTAAAAAAAATGATCGAAAAACTTCGAACAATCTCGAGACACTGATTTGCACGTCAAACAACCTCAAAATCATTTGTTTCATGTTAATCAAGTTTATATATCAATCACACATAATCAAGTTTATTTTCATTCTAATTTATAAGAATCTGGTTACATCAATCACACAAAAATCATAGATCTTCAATTTAAATATTCTAATAAATGTGCTCATATTGATGTTTATAACTATATCACTGCGTAACATAGATATATTAATTACTCAAGTAAATTCAAATTAAAACATAGATTTTCGTAAAAAATGAGCGGAAAACTTCGAACAATCTCGAGACACTGATTTGCACGTCAAACAACCTCAAAATTATATGTTTCATGCTAATCAAGTTTATATATCAATCACACATAATCAAGTTTATTTTCATTCTAATGTATAAGAATCTTGTTACATCAATCACACAAAATCATAGATCTTCAATTTGAATATTCTTATAAATGAGTTCATATTGATGTTTATGACTATATCACTGCGTAACAGAGATATATTAATTACTCATGTAAATTCAAATTAAAATATAGATTTCCGTAAAAAAAATGATCGGAAAACTTCGAACAATCTCGAGACACTGATTTGCACGTCAAACAACCTCAAAATCATCTGTTTCATGCTAATCAAGTTTATATATCAATCACACAGAATCAAGTTTATTTTCATTCTAATTTATAAGAATCTGGTTACATCAATCACACAAAATCATAGATCTTCAATTTGAATATTCTTATAAATGAGCTCATATTGATGTTTATGACTATATCACTGCGTAACAGAGATATATTAATTACTCATGTAAATTCAAATTAAAACATAAATTTTTGTAAAAAATGAGCGGAAAACTTCGAACAATCTCGAGACACTGATTTGCACGTCAAACAACCTCAAAATCATTTGTTTCATGCTAATCAAGTTTATATATCAATCACACATAATCAAGTTTATTTTCATTCTAATGTATAAGAATCTTGTTACATCAATCACAGAAAATCATAGATCTTCAATTTGACTATTCTTATAAATGAGCTCATATTGATGTTTATGACTATATCACAGTGTAACAGAAATATATTAATTACTCATGTAAATTCAAATTAAAACATAGATTTCCGTAAAAAATAATCGAAAAACTTCGAACAAACTCGAGACACTGATTTGCACGTCAAACAACATCAAAATCATATGTTTCATGGTAGTCAATTTTATATATCAATCACACATAATCATGTTTATTTTCATTCTAATTTATAAGAATCTGATTACATCAATCACACAAAATCATAGATATTCAATTTGACTATTCTTATAAATGAGTTCATATTGATGTTTATGACTATATCACAGCGTAACAGAGATATATTAATTACTCATGTAAATTCAAATTAAAACATAGATTTTCGTAAAAAAATGATCGGAAAACTTCGAACAATCTCGAGATACTGATTTGCACGTCAAACAACCTCAAAATCATCTGTTTCATGTTAATCAAGTTTATATATCAATAACACATAATCAAGTTTATTTTCATTCTAATTTATAAGAATCTGGTTACATCAATCATACAAAATCATAGATTTTCAATTTGACTATTCTTATAAATGAGCTCATATTGATGTTTATGACTATATCACTGCGTAACAGAGATATATTAATTACTCATGTAAATGCAAATTAAAACATAGATTTTCGTAAAAAAATGATCGAAAAACTTCGAACAATCTCGAGACACTGATTTGCACGTCAAACAACCTCAAAATCATCTGTTTAATGCTAATCAAGTTTATATATCAATCACACATAATCAAGTTTATTTTCATTCTAATTTATAAGAATCTGGTTACATCAATTACACAAAATCATAGATCTTCAATTTGACTATTCTTACAAATGAGCTCATATTGATGTTTATGACTATATCATTGCGTAACAGAGATATATTAATTACTCATTAAAATTCAAATTAAAACATAGATTTCCGTAAAAAAACAATTTGACTATTATTATAAATGAGCTCATTATGATGTTTATGACTATATCACTACTTAATGTTCTTTGAAATTGATTTTTCTTATTTTAGTTTACCTTTTAATAATAACATTCTACTTAGGATAACCGTGTTCGTTACTATATTAGTAAATAATGAGTTTAGAGTTTGATAAAGTTTCTATAACAACCAAATAAGACTTAAACATCAATCTCCTTGTCACGACCCGACCCCGGGACCGCGACTGGTGCCCTACCTGGGCACCCTTACAGGTAAACATCAGAGAAAATCAGCGGAACATACATGAAACTTATAAATAAAACATCGGAAGTAAAATAACAGGTTAGCCGATAGGGCTACCTTCCTGAACATATATAAATACAACCGAAGCAGTTGCCTCATTTCTTTTACAAACTGACCCACAATATGTGACTACAGACCTCTAAGAGTTTTGACATAACAACTGTGGCGGGACAAGGCCCCGCCGTACCCCTGAATAAACATAAACGTGACAACTCCGGAACACTGGAGCCATCTCAACTTATGAACCGATCCTAAGCTCGCGGATCCACAATCGCAGTACCTAAACTGCGGGCATGACGCAGCCTTGAAGGGTCGATAACAAAAATTTAATATGGAATGTAATATAACGTCTGATAAACAAATCATAATCAGATAAAAGAATGACAAGGACAAGTATAAAAATACATACCAGATCCTGCCGTGTCATTACCACTTATGAACTTAATCGTACCTTATTATCCTTTCCATTCCCAATAAAAGTTATAGTCACATTCTTACGTACATTATTAGAAAAAGAATCATTAAGTTCATTACCATATAACTTACTTATCTTTCGTAACATAGTCCGGCCCATTACGGAGGGACACATATACTACCCGGCCCAATCTGGGACGCGATCAAGTCACACTAATATCAAAGCATGCCCGTGAAATCCCCCATCACTGTCGACAGCTATTAGTGTAAAATATAACCATGTGACGCGCCCGTGGCATCCCACCTCACTGTCGGCGTACACATACACAATACATATATATATATCCTGCCCGTGGAATCCCACATCACTGCCGACAGTCCAGGGTATAATAATACACCCATAGGCATACATGAACACCAAGTCCCACCGGTGGTATAGCGTCTTGGGGGTCTACCCCTCACTTATACTCTTACCCTGGAGAAGGTGGTAAAGCAGGTGGTATAGCATCTTGGGGGTCTACCCCTCACTTATACTCTTACCCTGGAGAAGGTGGTATAACGTCTTGGGGCTTGCCCCTCATTTATACTCTTACCCTATCTCAACCGACCATCAAACAAAACAAGCAGGGGGTATAATGTCTCGGGGGTTTACCCCTCACTTATACTCTTACCCTGGAGAAGGTGGTATAACGTCTTGGGGCTTGCCCCTCATTTATACTCTTACCCTATCTCGACCGGCCGTCAAACAAACAGAAGCACTACCATGTCTTTTATAAAAATCCGGGAATTTAACCCAAGTACTACAAATAACGGAAGCATACCCGTGGAATCCCACATCACCGTCGGTACGTCCAAGTACTTATAACAAGGCAGCCGGCCCTCCAACCGAGAGTCGCGGCAACGTATTAAAACATAATACTTGCACTCAAAGGCTATCACCAGCACATACTTAGACTAATTCTCAATTAATCAAGCCAAAGTACTAATCAAGGCACAAATAGAATAATTCTCATTTAACAAGCCAAAGTACTTATCAAGGCACACTTAGACTAATTCTCAATTAATCAAGCCAAAGTACTAATCAAGGCACAAATAGAATAATTCTCATTTAACAAGCCAAAGTACTTATCAAGGCACACTTAGACTGATTCTCAATTAATCAAGCCAAAGTACTAATCAAGGCACAAATAGAATAATTCTCATTTAACAAGCCAAAGTACTTATCAAGGCATACTTAGACTAATTCTCAATTAATCAAGCCAAAGTACTAATCAAGGCACAAATAGAATAATTCTCATTTAACAAGCCAAAGTACTTATCAAGGCATACTTAGACTAATTCTCAATTAATCAAGCCAAAGTACTAATCAAGGCACAAATAGAATAATTCTCATTTAACAAGCCAAAGTACTTATCAAGGCATACTTAGACTAATTCTCAATTAATCAAGCCAAAGTACTAATCAAGGCACAAATAGAATAATTCTCATTTAACAAGCCAAAGTACTTATCCGGGCACAAATAGAATAAATTCTCATTTAACAAGCCAAAGTACTTATAAATGAGAATTTATTCTATTTGTGCCCGGATAAGTACTTTGGCTTGTTAAATGAGAATTTATTCTATTTGTGCCCGGATAAGTACTTTGGCTTGTTAAATGAGAATTATCCTATGTGTGCCTTGATAAGTACTTTGGCTTGGTTAATTGAGAACTTGCCTATATGTGCTGGTAATAGCCTTTGAGTGCAAGTATTATGTTTTATTAAGTTGTCGCGACTCTCGGTTGAAGGGTCGGCTGTCTTGTTGTAAGTTACTGGGACGTACCGACAGTGATGTGGGATTCCACGGGTATGCTTCCATTATTTGGAGTACTTGGGTTAAATTCCCGGATTTTTATAAAAGACATGTTAGTGCTTATGTCTTGTTTGATGGCTCACAAATAGGTAAGAGTATAAACGGCGGCAAGCCCCAAGACGCTGTACCACCTTCTCCGGTAAGAGTATAAGTGAGGGTAAACCCCAAGACGATGTACCACCCGCTTATGTGTTGATTGTCGCCGGTTGAGATAGGGTAAGAGTATAAATGGCGGCAAGCCCCAAGACGCTGTACCACCTTCTCCGGTAAGAGTATAAATGGCGGCAAGCCCCAAGACGTTATACCCCCGCTTACCACCTCCTCGGTAAGAGTATAAATGAGGGGCAAGCCCCAAGACGCTATACCACCTGTTTTGATTGGTATTATGGGCGTGAGACCCATGGTTATGTTTTACACTTATAGTCACGGATGATGGGATTCCACGCAGAGATATATGTATGTATTGTGTATGTGTACGCCGACGTGAGGTGGGATGCCACGCGCGCCACATGGTTATATTTTACACTTATAGTCGCTGGGCGGGAGGGTATTCCACGGGCACACTTTGCTATTTGTGATTTGATCGCGTCCCGCATCGGGGTAGTATATGTGTCCCTCTCAGAATGGGCCGGACTATGTTATGAAAGATAAGTAAGTTAGATAGAGATGAACTTAATGACTTCTCCTAAGTAAGTACGTAAGATATGGCTATAACTCTTAATGGAATGTAAAAGATATTGATGTGAAATTAAGTTCATAAGTGGTAATGACACGGCAGGATCTGGTATGTATTTTTATACTTGTCCTTGTCATTCTTTTGTACAGTTATGATCTGTTTACTGTACGTTATTTCTGTTCCATATTCGCACTGTTGTAATCGACTTCTTCGGGGCGCTCATGCCCGCAGGTTTAGGTACACAGTTGTGGATCCGCGAGCTTAGGATCCCGCTCGCAAGTCGAGATGGCTCCAAAGGTTCCGAGTTGTCACGCTTATGTTTATTCAGGTACGGCGGGCCTTGTCCCGCCACACGCTTGTTATGTCAAAACTCTTAGAGGTCTCTAGTCACATATCAGGTCAGCTTTGTAAAAGAAAGGAGGCAAATCGGTTGTTTTTATATATGTTCAGGAAGGTAGTCCTATCGGCTAACCTTTTGTTTTACTTACGATGTTTTATTTTTAAGTGCATGTATGTTCCGCTGATTTTCTCTGATGTTTACCTGTAAGGGTGCCCAGGTAGGGCACCAGTCGCGGTCCCGGGGTCGGGTCGTGACACAAATCAAGTGACTTCTTTATTAAAAACCTTAAGCAATTGGTACCTTTAAAACAATTTGCCCTTCCTTAACACAAGTTATTCCTTTGATTACTTTACTAGAGAAAACCATTCTCTTAACCTTCCATAAAGTCGTTATAACCAACTTCCCATAAAGCCGTTATAACCCTTTATGGTTTAGACCAATACGTTCCTTTTATAATCAAGAGACTTCTACTTTTTGAAACCAAGTATTATATTCTTTCAAATCAATTCTCTTAACTTTCAAAAATATCATTTGTCTCTTAACCTTTAGAAAACAAGTGACTCTTTTTATTATAAAACCTTAGGCAATTGATGCCTTAAAAACAAGTTGCCTTTTCACTTAAAATCAAGTCATTTGTCTTTCCTTAAAGCAAATATAACCAACTCCCCATAAAGTCATTATATTTACTTTATACCTTAGCCAAAATACAATTTCCTATCCAAGGGACTTATACGTTTAAAACGGAGCAAGTATCACATACTTTAAAACTCTTCAAGTCCCCTAACTTTAAAATCAACTTAAGACATCCTTACTATTTTCAAAGAAGTGAGTTAATCTCCTAACCCACCCGACTTGGCATTACATAAAACAAGTAAAGAATGTCATAGTCTTGTACGTCTACCGTACTACATACGTGCAACTGGTCATGCTCAAAAGATAGGAAAAGTTCTACATAGAGTAAATCACACAACTACCTCTTAACTTCTAAGAGTAGAAGGAAACATGAAATGATACCACAAGTATATTCCATACATAGAATCATGCCAAAGGAAGGAAGAGGTTCACATACCTCGCGACGATTGTCGACAAATAGCAAAATGCTCCAAAGTACTCCAACCTTGATAGCTATTCCACTCTCCAAGTAGGATACGCTATACTTAGTACTTCAACCTATAATGGTCACAATATGTCCATTAACCTTTCACTTCTAACGTAGAATATTTTAGGTGCTAAGTCGCTAAATTCTACGGAAAATCTGACAAAGACCTCCTTTGTTTCTACTCACTTTGCCACCTTTTCAAGGCCGAATACAATAACCAAACAGCCTCAATTGGCTCACAACAATATAGAAGGTATTCCAATACAATGAATAACTAAATAGCCCCAATTGGCTCACAATTTAGAAAGTAGTCCAATACAAATGAATAACAAACTAAAAGTCCAAATTCGGCCACCTTGAGTTCAACCATACCAATTCTTATCAAATTTCCATTTCAATCCAAATTGGTAGCATAACATGATATCAAGTCGCAACCAATTATAATTACTACAATCTTCAAGTTAATAACATGCGACGATTCTAATCAACGACCAAATTGTAATCCAACTAAACATGGCTTACATTACTTTTCGGATTTTCAAGGCTACAATCAATCCATAATCCTTATAAACTTCAATACATATACTTCATGCTAGTAACAAGTAAGGCTAACAACAATATAAATAACCTTGTAACACTTCAAAGAACAAGATTATACCTCAACGAATCTCAATCCAAATCTTCAAACCAAGTCGCTCTTAGCAACTTAGAGACTCTCCAAGATACTTCAATCCGCTACTTGAGACCCTTAGAACCATACCAACAATTTTCCTTCAAACTTCCAACCAAAACCTAGAAAAGCCATTAGGTTTTCACCTTGCGACTAATACGAAAACTCTCTTTTTCCGGGATTTTTCTATTGAGATATACTCACAATACACTTAGGAACCTTGGTTTAAAGTGGGGAGATTATTGGACAACAAACAAATTTTTTCCCTCTTATGGATGCCCAACCCGTGAGCCTCCCTCTCTTGTTCTACAATTTTTTGTGAATTTTAGCTAAGTGTGGAACTCTTGTCTTGCTACTAGTATTATATAGGGACATGGAGGGTCAAGGTGTGCACAAATGGTTGGCTAGGATGAGGTCTTAACAAATATCAAGACTAATTGTCCCCTTGACTAAGTCAAACATGTCAAGCTTTCAAGTTGCAAGACTTGTCTTGCTAACAAAGGTCCAATGACCCTTTAGCCCTTGCAAAAAAATCGTCCAAGGCATCATCTAAGGGGGGGTGACACGTGTCGTCCCCCCATTCGTCACAATAATACGTTTTCCGAAAATTTCATAATTCCGAGAAATTTTTACAAGTCTCAAATCTTAACACTGTGAGTTCTTACGTACGTTCTTACACCATGTCCTGTAAATACGGGGTGTAACACTCCTATAGTTGTATAACTGTTGATCACTATAGCATTTAAAAAATTACTCGTAAAAGCGGTGTCATCGTAAGCTGTGAAATATAACAGCCAAACCGAGCCAATGTCAAGCACAATCCAACTTTGGTACTGTATAATCGAGCAAGAGCAGAAGGAGAGTTTGAAAGAGATACCTGAGGATCTGAGGGTAGAGAGAAAATGAAATTGATTGAAAAGCATTAAGGCTTAACTTTGTAGAGCTACTCAAAGTTGGGCCCTGCTCTATATTTAAAGGAAGAGTACCCATTTAGCATTTTTTTCAAAAGAGTAGTTTTACTGTATTACACAAAAGTGAACTCAACAAATAAAATTTGCTATGTGTATGCATATCAAACCACAGAGCCACAAGTTGAAATTCTTGTATAAAAAAACATTAAAAAATCTTATAGGTCAAGAGGCCACGTGAGACTATCTTACTCATAATTAGGACATTGTAAGATGTCAATAATATCACACTTCCCACTTGTGGAAATAAAAGTACTTGACATATGATTTTTAAAGTAGATGTAGTTGGGGTAAGAGTATAATATAGTGCTTCAAGTTGAGTATTTTGGGGGTGTCCATACCAAATTCACATGCTTAGGCAATCATATGTTAATGAAAATTTATAGTAGGAAAAATTACATGTAACTGTAACTCAAGAAAAAAAATGATTAGGGGTGTCATTGTCCTATGACCAGAAATTTTTGACTGACATAACCGACAACCTATGTTCCGAATACATGATACGCATAATTCAACATATTAAAATTAATAAACATATCTTTGTTGTGTTTAATCGTTGATTAAGGGAAGGGTTCGCCTACCAAGGTGGGTAAAGGGTATGTGCTCGCACGACTTAGTAATTTGGATCGTGACAATTTCTTTTTCATTTGTCATTTTACTTCATACTTATCTTAACTCTTTAGGTTCTAACACGCATTCGGTGCATTCAAATTGCTAATCAATTAGTAGTGTCAACCTGATTAAGAAAATCAAATTGTAGCTCTACTGGCCGGACCACATGAGTCTATTGTACGCAACATTATCGCACATTTGTGAAGAGGTTGTTTTCATGAATAGTACTCTTAGTATATATTTTGAAAATCTAAATTCTAGTTGTAAAATATTAAATTGATTTGGTTATTGATCCTTACTATGATTTGGTTAATATGAAACCAATTGTACACTGCCTATTGTGTTTGAGTCCATATATATTCATCCAATTTATATTCGATCTTTTGATCATCTTCTCGTTCTTCAAGTGGCCCAACTATTGTTTGTTCTCTTTTATTTTTTCTGATTTAGTGTAGGTAATTTTATAATTTATTCGATTATTATTTTGTGATGATTCATTTATGTGTTATTTTTAGCTGATAAATATTGTTTTCAATTAATGTTACATTTCTGTCTCTTTTTTTATATGAATTTAGGACCTGAAACTTATTTTTATGACTATTCTTATAAATGAGCTCATATTGATGTTTATGACTATATCACATCGTAACAGAGATATATTAATTACTCATGTAAATTCAAATTAAAACATAGATTTTCGTAAAAAAATGATCGGAAAATTTCGAACAATCTCGAGACACTGATTTGCACGTCAAACAACATCAAAATCATATGTTTCATGGTAGTCAAGTTTTTATATATCAATCACACATAATCAAATTTATTTTCATTCTAATTTATAAGAATCTGGTTACATCAATCACACAAAATCATAGATATTCAATTTGACTATTCTTATAAATGAGCTCATATTGATGTTTATGACTATATCACAGTGTAACAGAAATATATTAATTACTCATGTAAATTCAAATTAAAACATAGATTTCCGTAAAAAATGATCGAAAAACTTTGAACAATCTCGAGATACTGATTTGCACGTCAAACAACCTCAAAATCATTTGTTTCATGTTAATCAAGTTTATATATCAATCACACATAATCAAGTTTATTTTCATTCTAATTTATAAGAATCTGGTTACATCAATCATACAAAATCATAGATCTTCAATTTGACTATTCTTATAATTGAGCTCATACTGATGTTTATGACTATATCACTGCGTAACAGAGATATATTAATTACTCATGTAAATTCAAATTAAAATATAGATTTCCGTATAAAAAATGATCGGAAAACATCGAACAATCTCGAGACACTGATTTGCACGTCAAACAACCTCAAAATCATCTGTTTCATGTTAATCAAGTTTATATATCAATCACACATAATCAAGTTTATTTTCATTCTAATTTATAAGAATCTGGTTACATCAATCACACAAAATCATAGATCTTCAATTTGAATATTCTTATAAATGAGCTCATATTGATGTTTATGACTATATCACTGCGTAACAGAGATATATTAATTACTCATGTAAATTCAAATTAAAACATAGATTTTCGTAAAAAATGATCGGAAAACTTCGAACAATCTCGAGACACTGATTTGCACGTCAAACAACCTCAAAATCATCTGTTTCATGCTAATCAAGTTTATATATCAATCACACATAATCAAGTTTATTTTCATTCTAATGTATAAGAATCTTGTTACATCAATCACAGAAAATCATAGATCTTCAATTTGAATATTCTTATAAATGAGCTCATATTGATGTTTATGACTATATCACTGCGTAACAGAGATATATTAATTACTCATGTAAATGCAAATATGATATTATCGTGGTGATTTACATTCGATAGATGCCCATCAGCTGATCCTAACAACATGTCTATCGAGCAAGCAGAGTGCCAAGCTGTAGGGAACTATCAGAGGCCTCAGAACAACCCATATTCAAACACCTACAATCCAGGGTGGAAGAATCACCCAAATTCCTCATGGAGAGGTGAGCAGGGGCAGCAGAATCAGTTTAGAGACCAGTACCAACATCAGCAGTCATTCACTCAGGCCTCATCTTCACAACAATTCAGCGGCCCTATCCAACCAGAAAAGCCAGACGAGCTGAGAGCAGCTTTGTTAACACTCACCAACTCCCAGACCCAGTTCATGGCAGAGACGAGATCCTCGCTCAGGAACTTGGAAACACATGTGGGACAACTAGCAAAGCTATCGAACAACAGGCCACAGGGTACACTGCCAAGTAACACAGAGATAAACCCTAGAGAACAATGTCAGCAAGATAACCGAGGAGCGAGCGGTTGGAGCAGTGCACCTCAGCCTGTGGTTGAACAGAGGGTAGAAACAGAGAAAGAAAGGGTTGTTGAGGATCGCCCAATATTAGAGAAAGCTCCAGAGAAGTAATACACGGAGAAGATTTCGTTCCCACAAAGATTGCAGAGGAAGGTAGTTGACAAACAATTCTCTAAGTTTTTGGAGACATTCAGAAAGTTATATATCAACATACCCTTCATCGAGGCGTTGGAGCGAATGTCGTCTTACTTCAAATTTATGAAGGAGATTTTGGGAAAGAAGAAGAAACTAGCAGAATATGAGATGGTGGCGCTGACTGAGGAGTGCAGTGCCATCCTGCAGAAGAAATTTCCCCCTAAACTCAAGGACCCAGGGAGCTTTACATTGCCTTGCACAGTTGGCAGGGTAACATGCAACAGGGCCCTTTGTGATCTGGGGGAAAGTATAAATTTGATGCCTCTGTCGGTGTTTAAGAGGTTGGAATTAGGTGAAGCAAAACCAACCACGGTGAGCTTGCAACTAGCTGATAGAACGGTGGTGCACCCAAGGGGGAAGATTGACGATGTGCTTGTTAAAGTAGGAATTTTTTTTTTCCTGCGGATTTCCTCATTCTTGACATGGAGGAGGATGCAGAGATTCCCATCATATTGGGGAGACCGTTCTTGGCAACAGGGAGAGCCCTGATTGATGTAGAGAAATGAGAGCTGACACTGAGGGTAGAAAGTGAAGAAATGGTGTTTAAAGTGTTTAAACACGTTATTGAGCCCCCGGTCATGAGCAGGTGCTTTGCAATCAGCACCATCAGAACTTCCTGTGAGCCAGTGCAAGCCAAAACAAGGGAGATAGGCCCACCAAAGCAAGTACGTGATGCTGAACCTCCGCCAAAGCAGGTATGTGCCACTGAACCTTCGCTTGAAAATAACTATAAGAAGAAAAACAGAAGAAGAAAAAGGAGAATGTTGCAAAAATGGATTGGTTGTGGGGCTAATCTACCCCACACCTCTTGATCTAACGAACTTGCGTCCGGCTAAAAGACGTTAAAGACAGCGCTACTTGGGAGGCAACCCAAAGTATTTTAATTTAGTTTATTTTAATGCAGTTGATTTTTACTTAGAACAGTCTCACGGAGGTCTTGTTTATGTGTTGTGATGACAGGTGTAGGGCCAACAAATTTGGAGGGCGAAAAACTGAAGATAAGCAAAGGGATTTCCAGAAAATCGGGTGAGCGCCGCGGCGCCAAAAATCCAGAAAAATTGTAAAGTCTAGCCATACGCCAGGGAGTGGCAAGCAGAAATTCCAGAAGAGCGCAGTAAATTGGGCGCCGCGGCGCCTAGGCGGAAATCCAAAAATTAAAAGACGCCCCAAATCTGATTTTCCCCAATTCCAAATCAAAACTTAAACCTTCTTCTCCACAAAACCCACGAAAATCCACACTTTACCTAAAAATCTTTCATAAACCAAACCCAAACACAACCAAAGCTCTTAAATTCCCTAAACCCTTAACCATCTTAGCCAACAAACCTCATCTCATTGCCTCAAATCACCATTAGAAGCAAGAAAACCTTGAAGAACACCGTCAAAAGGTAATCTTTATCTTTTCTTGAAAGTTTTACTGTAGTCAGAGGAGGTAGTAGATTAGAGGAGTGTTGTATCTGTGAAGTTGTTGGGGTGTTGAAATTGGTTGTGAAATTTCGAGGAAGAGTATACGAGGTGAGTGTGGGTGTTGTGTAGAAGCTTCTTAAGTGAAGTTTGGGGGTGATAAGTGTTGTAGCTGTTGATTGGTGAGTGATAGTGTTGGTTAACATTGTTGATAGAAAGGGAACGCTGCAAAAAGTTATCAAAAAAATTCTGCCAGAAAGAAAAGAGCTTCCACATCCACCTCAGCCCCTCAATATGATGATACTAGGGTTGTCAGCCGAAGAGCTCATGATAGATACCAAAAACTTAGTACTAGGCCCTTAATCCCTGAAAGATGAATGGATTATCAAAGGGATTCGCTTGGGGAGGAGGATGTCTATGAGCCCATTCGGGCAATGATTGAGATGATGGGGTGGAAAAGATTTGTAAACCCGGGAAATATAGCACCAATGAACACAGTGATGGTGCGTGAATTTTATGCTAACTTTCCGGAGAAGGTGGACAATGAATGCTTTGTGAGGGGAAGATATGTGTCTGTGACGGCAGAAGTGGTAAATGTGTTATTGAAAACAGCAGATGTTGAAGAAAGAGGTGATGACCTGAGCTACTTCAGAACATGGTCTAGAAGCACCAACAACATCGACTGTAATACAGTCGCAGACACAGTAAGCTACCCTGGGGCTGCATATGAATTTACCAGAAATGGTTCAAGAGGACTGAGCAGGTGTCAGTTCAACAAAGCAGTCAAGGGTTAGTTGTATTTCGTCAGTGCCCATCTGATTCCATCAACGCACTTTACCAGAGTGCCAGAAGACAGGATCAAATTGATATATGAAATTATATCGGTAAAGACGATTGATTTTGGAAAAGATATAGTGCAAAGTATTGAAGATACCAGCAGGTTGGTAACAACATGTGGGTTGGGACATGGCTCACTTATTACAAATTTATGCGCCATAAATGGGATAGTGCACTCCTTTCCAGACCCAATCCCTCCAGCAGCAGCAAGAAGAAGACCACCACCAGCAGCAGAGGCTGCCATGGATGAAGATGAGCCTGAAACAGAGGCTCACTATGAGGCAGGAAGCAGCCATCAGCCACCCACAGAATCAGAACCTCCAATGCCTATGATGGAGCAGTTTCTCCAGAACCAAAGAAGGATGATGCAAAATTTTGACACGGTGATACAAGGACAACAAGAAATGAGGCAGAAAATTGACGAGATGAATTCCTTGTTCAACCAGTGGTCAATGCACTATCCACCGCCACCGCCACCATTTTAAACCAAGTTTATAAGTGTATTTTTTCTTTTATTTTCTTTGAGTCTTGCACACATTGGGGACAATGTGTGATTTAAGTTTGGGGGGGGTGTCTTATTTGTGTCTTATTGTTGTAGTAGTTTGAGTCTTTTTTATTTGTTTTGTGTATTCTTGAGTCATAATTTTTTTTCTTTTTGAGTCATAATTGTCTGTCAAAGATCATGCATGATGTAATTACTAGAAACACCTAGTGAAGTAAGGTGGAATAATGTGATGGAATTAGAAGCAACTATCTAAACAATTAGGTTAGATATGCCAAAAACTCATGAAATCTGTCTATTTGGAGTTTCTGCTTGAATTGTGCATTGTTAAATGTTAAAACCTATGTGTTATGATTGCTTGCTATTTGAGGCGAAATAGTTAGGATATGTATGTTAGGGAGATGACTCAGACAATTCTTTGTTAGCCAATTCTTACCACTCTTTTCTATCTCTGACATTAAAAATATTCCTAGTCAGCCCCGTTGAGCCTAAATATTAAACTTTTTTTTTGACACCCTATATTCCCATACTTGTGCCATAAGTAAAAATGTGAAATAGTTGGAATAGAAAGTGTTAAAAAAAAGACAAAAAGAGTGAACAAGTTTGATGCACCCCAATAAAAAAAGTAATAAGAAATAGGCAAAAGCCTAAGTTTGGGGGTGCTTGTTATTATAATACACTTCACTCTCTCAAAACAAAAGAGGGGAAAGGTAGATATGAAGTGAAGAATAGAAATCAAAAGAAAATGGAAAAATTGAAAAGCTAAAGAGCTTATGGTACACAAAATGAGCCTAAATGCCTATTTTTACCTACCCATGCCTAAGCCTACATTACAACCCTGAAAAGTCCTGAAGATCTCTTATATGCATAGCCATGATTAGTGGATAATAGCAAGTAAAAATGTCATAGGATTTTTGAAATTGACATGCATAATTCAGTATTCTTACTTCCATTAAGTATGATAAAAATGAGTTTGCGAAATATCTAGCTTAATGTGTTTAGAATGCTAAAATTTCATGCTATATGTTCCTGCATATTATTCTGCTAATCTTCATGTTTTTCTAAGTAACACCAATGCAGCAAAGTGATCAATGTCGTTGAGTCTTCTATTTTTATTTTTCCTTGAGTCTTTATTTCTTTCTTTTGATCTTTGCTCAAGGGAGAGCAAAGGTTAAGTTTGGGGGTATTTGATCGGTGTATTTTATATACACTTTTTGAGTCATTTTTAGTTAGTCTTTTGTCCATTTTTGTATAAATACGTGTCGTCTTAGGATAGATTTTCTTTCTTTTGAGTCAAATTGGTTAAAGTGGCTCATTGGCGGAAAAAGAACAAAAAGAGGACAAAAACGGAGGTTCCAGAGCTCGAAATGCGAGAAAGTGGCGAACCAGGCACGGACACGGGTCAGCACCGCGGCGCCTCCAGCCAGCAGAGCCAGGCGCCGAAGATTCAGAGGCTTGCAGAAGTTCCAGCGCCGCGGCGCCTCTAGACAGCAGAGTGCAGCGCCGCGGCGCCTAATCTTCAGAACAGTGCAGAACTTCCGGCGCCGCGGCGCCAGTTGCAGGGCCGCGGCGCCGACGCGGGAAAAATCAGGTTTTTGAATGAATAATGGGCCAGGCCTGAGGGAAAACCTTAATGACGGTTTGGAGGCTATAAAAAGAGAACCCTAGGTCAGAATTAAGGGTTCCCTTTCTTGCCAATTCACAACACATCTTGGAGTTCAAGATTGGAGACCATTCTTTAGTAATTTCTTTCTTTTCTTTTACTTTATTTTCAGTTTTATGTTGGATATTGAATTAGTTCTTGTCATGTCTATGGCTAGGAACTAATTCTAATATAGGGCTTTCCATGTCAATTCACTTGAACCTTTATTTATGAATTAATGCATGATTGTGGTTGTTCTTCTTATTGTTGAGATTTATCCAATATATGTTTTGATTGCTTGGTAATTACTTGATCATTAATTATCATTACTTATATGATTTCTAACTGAAATCCGAAAGGGGGGGTTGTGACTATGCTGTAGTTGGGTAGACATAGGTTAAATCGTGGATGAAAATACCTCGATTACTTGTGTAGCATTAATAAGGGTTTTTGTTCTTAATCCTCCTCTAGAGTCAACCTTATCACCGAAAGGTAGAAAGGTGTTGTACTGGGGTTGAGTATTTATATAACCTTAACAGGAGTATAAAACGGATTAGTAAATCTGCTATCTCCAAAAGAAGAAGAACCATAGTTAATTGCATTAATAAGTAAATTAAGCGGATAGTTGAGGAGATTTGGAAGCCCTATTTCCATCATTACTGAAGTAAACAACATAGTTAATTAGTTTTTATAATTATTAGTTATAAACAACAAATCAATATTCGGTCACCAAATAGATAACAAAGAATAGAAATTGGTAATTGAGCACTAATCCTTGAGGACGATAACTCGGTCTTCAAAGACTATATTACTTGACTCGACACGTGCACTTGCGTTAAAGTGTGTGCATAAATCGCGCATCAGTAGGCTTAGGCAGGGGTAGGTAAAAGTAGGCATTTAGGCTCAATTTACGTACCATAATCCTTTTTCATTCAACCATTTTGTCCTTCTTTTTGGTATTTTTTTCCGTTCATACCTATCATTCATTTTTTCTCTTTTTGAGAGCATGAATCAATTCATATAGGCACCCCCAAACTTAAGCTTTTACGTTCTTTTTCATTGGAGTGCATCAATTTTTCACTCTCTTTTTGTATTTCTTTTTTCACTCTTTTTCATTCCTTTATTCAATTTCTGCTTATGACACATGAGAGAATCATGGGGTGTCAAAGAAAATAACTTATTTTAGGCTCAACGAGGATAAGTAGTGATACAATTTAGTGCAAGGTAGGCAATGAATGGTAAGAAGGGTTAACAAAGGAATGTCTGATTCATCTCCCTAAACATGTACATCCTAATTATTTCGCCTCAAATAGCAAGCAAACAGACTTCACAGACATTTTCAATTAACAACACATGGGATAAGCATCAAATATTCCAAATAATCATATTTTCATGAATTTTTGGCATATCTATCTTAAGCACACAGATTTTAGCTTCTCATTCCACTACATTATCCCACTTAGTTCACTAGGCGTTTTCAAGTAACTACATCATGCATGACTCATAAAAAAATTGAATCAAATAAAACACAAAAACAAACAAAAGACTCACAAAAATAAAATAAATTAAATAACCCCCTCTCCCCCAAACTTAAACTACACATTGCCCCTAATGTGTAAAAGACTCAACAATTAAACGGGACGACTTATAGACATACATCGGCTCAAAATGGTGGTGGTGGCGGCTATTGCACTGAAACGGTATCTGTGGGAGGATATTTGGCGATTCAGGGCCTCTTTTTTTAATTTTATTTTTAAGAAATCGCTATCGGCACCGCGGTTCTGCATAGTGGCACCGCGGTGCCTAAATTCCTGCGACCTCTCTGATCTTTTGGCACCGCGGTTCTGCATGATGGCACCGCGGTGCTGAAACTCATGATTTGGCATTTTTCAGCATTTTTCCCTGCTTCATGTTTCATTCCTTCACCTGGCATCATAACACAACAAAATTATCAAAAGTGATACTATTCTAATTAAACTAAATTGCATAATTTAAAACTTGGGTTGCCTCCCAAGTAGCGCTGTCTTTAACGTCTTGTAGCCGGACGCAAGTTTCTTATAAAAAATCATTGGGGTAATTTAACCCCCACAACCTATCCACTTCATAATCATCCTCCTATTTCTCATTCTATTTTTCTTTTTCACAAGAGGGGGTTCAGTAAGACTTACATGTTCGACATCTTTCATCTCATCAATTTTCGTTTTAGCTTTTAAACTAGCCTGTGGTTTAACAACTGTCGAAATGATCTCCCTGGCTTGGGCCGGTGCTGTCTGAATTGTTGTGTCAGTCGTGCTTACTGCGAAGCACTTGTTGCTAGCCTGAGATTCGATGGTGGATTTAAACACCTTAAAGACCATATCTTCTTCCTGGACCCTCAATCTCAGTTTTCCCTTCTCTACATCAATTAAAGCTCTCCCCGTTGCAAGGAAGGGTCTCCCCAAAATGATGGGTATCTCATCATCTTCCTCCATGTCCAGAATAAGGAAGTCTGCTGGGAAGAAAACCTTCTCCACATTGACAAGCACATCTTCTATTATGCCTCTGGGGTGCACTACGGTTCGGTCAGCCAACTGCAAATTGACTGTGGTTGGCTTGCATTCTCCCAAACTCAATCTCTTGAATACCGACAGAGGCATGAGATTGATACTAGCCCTTAAGTCACACAGTGCCCTGTTGCATGTTACCTTGCCAATAGTGCAGGACAATATGAAGCTTCCTGGATCTTTCAGCTTAGGGGGCAGTTTCTTTTGCAGGATGACACTACATTCCTCTGTCAAAGATATTGTCTCATAATCCGCTAGCCTTCTCTTTTTTCCAAGTATCTCCTTCATGAATTTGAAGTATGCGGGCACCTTTTCTAGTGCCTCAATGAAGGGGATATTTATGTGCAACTTCTTAAACACCCCCAAACTTAACATTTGCTCGCCCTCGAGCAAAAATCAAAACAAAACAAATACACAAAAAAAAACTCAAAGACTCAAATCAAGCAGCTGCACAAAGACTTAGAAACACATGAACGTCGGTTGAGATAATATGTAGGAACATATATAGCATGAATTCAGTAATCCAGAATTTCAAGTAAGATATTTCGCAAATTCATTTAAATCACAAGTAATTGAAGCATGAATACCTAACATATGCATGTCAATTTTATTTAGTTCTACGGGCCTGTGTACTTGTTATTATCCACTAATCATAGACATACATACTAGAGATCCTTAGGACTTTTCAGGGTTGTAATGTAGACTTAGACAGTGGTATGTAAAAGTAGGCATTTAGGCTCAATTTACGTACCATAATCCTTTTTCATTCAACCATTTTGTCCTTCTTTTTGGTATTCTTTTCAGTTCATACCTATCATTCATTTTTTCTCTTTTTGAGAGCATGAATCAATTCATACAGGCACCCCCAAACTTAAGCTTTTACGTTCTTTTTCAATTGGGGTACAATAATTTTTCACTCTCTTTTTGTATTTCTTTTTCACTCTTTTTCATCCCTTTATTCAATTACTGCTTATGGCACATGAGGGAATCATGAGGTGTCAAAGAAAATAACTTATTTTAGGCTCAACGGGGCTGCCTAGTGATACAATTTAGTGCAAGGTAGACAATGAGTGGTAAGAAGGGCTAACAAAGAAATGCATGATTCATCTCCCTAAATATGTACATCCTAACTATTTCGCCTCAAATAGCAAGCAAACAGACTTCACATACATTTTCAATTGACAACACATGGGCTAAGCATCAAATATTCTAAATAATCATATTTTCATGAATTTTTGGCATATCTAACATAAGCACACAGATTTTAGCTTCTCATTCCACTACATTATCCCACTTAGTTCACTAGGCGTTTTCAAGTAACTACAGCATGCATGACTCATAAAAAAAATTGACTCATATAAAACACAAAAACAAATAAAAGACTCACAAAAATAAAATAAATTAAAATAAAATAAATAAACCTCCCAAACTTAAACTATAGATTGTTCCTAATGTGTAAAAGACTCAACAATTAAATGGGATGACTTACAGACATACATCGACTCAAAATGATGGTGGTGGCGGCTATTGCACTGAAACAATATCTGTGGGAGGATAATTGGCGATTCAAGGTCTTTTTTTTAAGAAATCGCTATCGGCACCGCGATTCTGCATAGTGGCACCGTGGTGCCATAATTCCTGCGACCTCTCTGATCTTCTAACACCGCGGTTCTGCATGATGGCACCGCGGTGCTGAAACTCCTGATTCGGCGTTTTCCATCGGTTTTCCCTGCTTCATGTTCCATTCCTTCACCTGGCATCATAACACAACAAAAATACCAAAAGTGAGATTGTTCTAATTAAACTAAATTGCATAATTTAAAACTTGAGTTGCCTCTCAAGTAGCGCTGTCTTCAACGTCTTGTAGCCGGACGCAAGTGTTACATCTCGTAAGTTAAGACACGGAATAAGAACGTCATTAAGGTTAATGTTTGGATAATGAATATAAGATATGATTATACAAGTTACGGGCACGTCGATGAGAATTTAAAATAATGAGTAAATATATTTTGGTTAAGGATTATTGCATAATATAAGAATTACGACATGGAAAAGATGAGACTTTATGGAGTTCCGATAATTAAGAAGACGGGAATTAAGATTAAAAGAAATGAGATTGATTTAGTCAAATAAACAATTAGAGGGGAAAAGTGTAACATTTAGGGGGACTAAAGTGCATATTTGTAAATCTGAAAATCTAATTCTAATATTACTCTAAGCATAGCTCATTTGTCTTCCTCACTTAGAGATTAGGAGCAAGAACCACCCTCCCTCACTCAACAACAATGGTAGATTGTTATTCCTCCTTTCTAGATTAGTTATTTACCCTAATTTGAAGCTAATTTTGCACACAAAAATTGTGGCAAGTCAGCCACTGCTGGCCGAATCTGGGCCTCTTTTTCTTCACATTTTGGTGAATTATTTTGGAATAGAAACATGTGTAAATGATGGGTTAACATTGTAGATTGTTGCATGTCAATTTGGAGTTGAAGAGGTATGCAAATGGTGGGCAAAATCGGCAAACAACAATGGCCAAAAATCGGGATTTTGGGGCAGATTTTTAGTCAACTTTGAAAGGGTATATATCCTCGTATATGGGGAGTTTTTGGGTGTTTCAAAAGCCTAAACTGAAGTTAGTCGAGTCTAGTTTCCAAATAAACGAACCACTCATCGATAGGACACTGGAGTAGAGAGTTATGGACGTTACAAGTTCAGCTGACGAAGCAATGACTAAAATCGGGACTGTTTTGGGGATTTAATTAAGGTATGAAAATTCTTCATTATATGCTATAATTGAAGTTGCATATTGTTGTAGTTGAAGTAATGGACTTGTGTTAGGAAGAAATCTTGAATTTAGACATTGCATGTGAATAATTTGAATGTTGTAGCCGATATTAGGACTAATGTTACTAATCTTGGAATTGTCGTATTCGATTATTGTGTTGTGAAATTCGTCGCTACTTGGCATGTTGATATTGGAAGATAATCTTGACATATAAGTTATAATTGTTCATAAAGAATTATTGGAACAAGATTGGACTCTAAGGAATTAAGAAAAGGATTGGTTTTGTAAATATTGACGAAAGACTTGCTTGGGATTTTTGGATATTATCGCGTCAAGTTAGGGGCTGATTTTGTGAAGTTTAAATGTTGGGAATTTGACTATGAACATGTATATAAGTTATGGTAATTACTAATACATGTCTTAAAGAAAGTAAAGTGTAAAAAGGGTGTTATGTTACAAATTATAGAACTTGGTTATTCTTGTTGTCATTAGAGTTGATGGATTATTTTAAGATTGTTCTAATATGGACTAAGGACTGAATTAACATGAGAAATAGGTGTAGTAATCACCTTGGATTGTTGTAGTTGTGATATCTCTTAAAAATAAAAGAGAAGGAATACGTTATGATGACATAAATGGAATATCTGAGATTTTTGTGGTTATATATTTGAGTTATGACTTGCTGTTGGTATTGCTGGTTTGGTTTGAAATTTGTGGATGTACATATAAACAGGGGAAGTGCTGCCCAAATTTCTGTAGAATAGGAAGTCGTCATTAAATTTAACTTGCGTTAGGAATCATAGAGTTGACAGACCTAATGTTATTATTATAGGTTGGAGTATTAGACGAGGCATATTCTAGTAGTGAGTTGGTTAGCTCGACTATAAGGTATGTGAGACTATTCTTTCCTTCTTTGGCATGATGTTGTGAAAATCTTCTTCCTTTCTTTTGGCATGAATATTATACAAGAGAATGTACGGCGGACGTACGTGATTCCTTCAAAGTCTAATTTTAATAAAATGATATATGATATGAAAAGTGCTTTGACTTCCCAAAAGATGTTTTAAAATGATTCAGGAGATCGTGCATTGATTTTCTAAATGATAGTTTATTTTACTTATTCCATTTAGTCTTATCTGATGATTCAAAAAGACTTATGATTATTTCATTTAATCTTATATGATGATTTGAAATGCACATGATTATTACATGGAGTCTCAGATGATGATTTGTATTGCATATGGTTTCTCATGATATTCTACTTGTGTAAGTTGTGATTGTATGTTATGAGGACCGAGTCCCAGAATGGGTCGGGTATCTATATTCACGGAAAATGAGGACCGAGTCCCAGAATGGGCCGGGTAGTTATATGTACGCAGTATGAGGATCGAGTCCCAGAATGGACCGGGTAGTTATATGTATAAAGCATGAGGACCGAGTCCCAGAATGGGCCGGGTAGTTATATGTATAAATCATGAGGACCGAGTCCCAGAATGGGCCGGGTAGTTATATGTATAAAGCATGAGGACCGAGTCCCAGGATGGGCCGGGTAGTTATATGTACGGAGATGATCTTGATTATGATAATTGTTATACATGCATGACTTTCTTTTCATATGGTACATTTGCATTGGTATCTCTGATTTTTCATATATGTTTCATGTATCTTCTGGCCAGTTACAATCCTCCTTACAGTAGTTCATGTTTTACATACTCAGTACATTATTTCGCATCAACCCCCTTTCTCGGGGCTGCGTTCATGCCCGCAGGTACAGGTGATCGGTTAGGTGACCATCCAGTTTAGGACATCTACCAGTTGCTAAAGAGCTCCATTGTTCCGGAGCCAGTCACTTTGGTACAGACTCTTATATTCCAGACTTATGTATATCTTGGGCACGACGGGGTCCTGTCCCGTCATATGTCATTTTTGTACTCCTAGAGGTCTGTAGACAGTCGTGGGTTGATTTATGAGGAGTGTAGACGTGTTTGTTTGGCCATGCTTTCGTATTTCTGTTTGGGATGTTCCCTTATGTTGGTGGCAGCCTTGTCGGCTTGCTTATTATATTGTGATGGTTAGTTGTGACTCCTCTGGAGGCAGGTACCCCCTTATGTAAAGACAGCCTGACCGGCTCGTCTATTCGGGTATATGTTGTAGATGCAGCGTTATGCTGCCAAAATTTTATTTGGTATCAAATGGATTATGTATGACAGGTCAGTAATGGCGTCCAATTAGGGCGCCTAGTCGCGGCCCGTCGGGTCGGGTCGTGACAGCAAGTTTCTTATAAAAAATCATTGGGGTAATTTAACCCCACAACCTATCCACTTCATAATCATCCTCCTCTTTATCATTCTATTTTTCTTTTTCACAAGAGGGGGTTCAGTAAGACTTACCTGTTCGACAACTTTCATCTCATCAATTTTCGTTTTAGCTTTTAAACTAGCTTGTGGTTTAACAACTGTCGAAATGATCTCCCTGGCTTGGGCAGTGCTGGATGAATTATTGTGTCAGTCGTGCTTACTGCGAAGCACTTGTTGCTGGCCTAAGATTCGATGGTGGATTTAAACACCTTGAAGACCATATCTTCTTCCTGAACCCTCAATCTCAGTTCTCCCTTCGCTACATCAATTAAAGCTCTTCCCGTTGCAAGGAAGGGTCTCCCTAAAATGATGGGTATCTCATCATCTTTCTCCATGTCCAGAATGAGGAAGTCTGTTGGGAAGAAGAACTTCCCCACCTTGACAAGCACATCTTCTATTATGCCTCTAGGGTGCACTACGGTTCGGTCAGCCAACTGCAAATTGACTGTGGTTGGCTTGTATTCTCCCAAACCCAATCTCTTGAATATCGATTGAGGCATGAGATTGTTACTAGCCCCTAAGTCATACAGGGCCATGTTGCATGTTACCTTGCCAATAGTGCATGACAAGGTGAAGCTTCCTGGATCTTTCAGCTTATGGGGCACTTTCTTTTGCAGGATGGCACTACACTCCTCTGTCAAAAATATTGTCTCATAATCTGCTAGCCTTCTCTTTTTTCCAAGTATCTCCTTCATGCATTTGAATTATGCGGGCATTTGTTCTAGCGCCTCAATGAATGGGATATTTATGTGCAACTTCTTAAACACCTCCAAGAATTTGGAGAACTGCTTGTCAATTGCGTTCTTCTGTAATGTTACACCCCGTAATTACAGGACATGTTTTAAGAACGTACGAAAGAACTCACGAGTGTTAAGATTTGAGACTTGTAAAAATTTATCGGAAATATTGGAATTTGTCGGAAAACGTATTATTGTGACGAATGGGAGGACGACACGTGTCACCCCCCCTTATAGATGCCTTGGACGAAATTGGCATGGCCAATATGGTCATTGACCATAGTCCTAGATGGCAAGTCTTGCAAGTTGTTTAGCTTGAGAAGTTTGACTAAGTCAAGGTCCCACAAGTCTTGATATTTGTTAAGAGATCATCCAAACCACCCATGTGTTTATATCATAACCCTCCAAGGTGCTATTTAATACTAGTAGTAGTAGACAAGCTTAACACTTAGCCATATTTGCACAAAAATTGGATGAGCAACAAATGAAGCTCTCGGCTTCATGACCATGAAAAGAAAAAAAATTGTGTTTCTTGTCCTATAAGCCCCACACTTTAAACCAAGGTTCATGAGTGTTATGTAAGTGTATCTCAATAGAAAAATCCCGGAAAAAAGAGAGTTTTCGTATTAGTCGCAAAGTGAAAACCTAGTGGCTTTTCTAGGTTTTGGATTGTAAGTTGAAGGAAAGTTGTTGGTGTGGTTCTAAGGGTCTCAACAAGCGGATTGAAGTGTCTTGGAGAGGTTCTAAACTACTAAGGAGCGACTTCGGATTGGAGTTGGATTAAGAGTCGTTGAGGTATAATCTTGTCTTTTAAAGTGTTACAAGGTTATATATTTATTTTTTGTTGTTAGCTTTTCCTATTGCTAGCATGAAGTTGATATGTAGAAGTTTATAAGGATTATGGATTGATTGTAGCCTTGGAAATTCGAAATGAAATGTAAGCCATGTTAAGTTGGATTACTAATTGGTCGTTTATTAGAAATCATCGCATGTTACTTACTTAAAGATTATGGTTGTTATAATCAAATGCGACTTGATATCATGTTATGCTACCAATTTGGATTGAAATGGAAATTGGATAAGAATTAGTATTGTTGAACTCAAGGTGGCCGAATTTGTACTTCTAGTTTGTAATAGTTGGTTTTCATTTGTTTTGGACTACCTTCTATATTGTGGTGAGCCAATTGGGGCTGTATGGTTATTTATTTATATTGGACTACCTTATAGATTGTGGTGAGCCAATTGGGGCTGTATTGGTTATTGTATTCGACCTTGAAAAGGGTGGCAAAGTAAGTAAAAACAAAGGAGGTGTTGTCCGATTTTCCGTAGAATTTAGCGACTTAGAACCTAGAATATTCTACGTTTGAAATAAGAGGTTAATGGACGTATGGTGACCATTATAGGTTGAAGTACTAAGTATAGCGTATCCTACTTGAAGAATGGAATAGCTCAAGGTTGAAGTACTTTGGAGCATTTTGCTACTTGTCGACAATCGTCGCGGTATGTGAACCTCTTCCTTCCTTTGGCATGATTCTATGTATGGAATATACCTGTGGTATCATTTCATGTTTCCTGTTACTCTTAGAAGTTAAGAGGTAGTTGTGTGATCTACTCTATGAAGAACTTTTCATATCTTTGAGCATGACTAGTTGCGTATGTAGTACGGTGAGCGTCAACACCTTGATATCCTTTACTAGTTTGTGAATAGCCAAGTCGGGTGAGTTGGGAGATTAACTCACTTCTTTGAAAGTATAAAGGATGTCTTAAGTTCTATTAAAGTTAAGGGACTTGAAGAGTTTTAAAGTATGTGATACTTGTTCCGTTTTAAACGTATAAGTCCCTTGGATAGGAAATTGTTTTTTAAGGTATAAAGTGAATATAACGGCTTTATGGGAAGTTAGTTATATTTGCTTTATGGAAAGATAAGTGATTTGATTTTAGTGAAAAGGCCACTTGTTTTTAAGGCATTAATTGCCTAAGGTTTTATAATAAAAGGAGTCACTTGTTTTCTAAAGGTTAAGAGACTAATTGTATTTTTGAAAGTTATGAGAATTGATTTGAAAGTATTTAATACTCGGTTTCAAAAAGTAGAAGTCTCTTGGTTATAAAAAAGACGTGTTGGTCTAAACCATAAAGGGTTATAACGGCTTTATGGGAAGTTGGTTATAACGGCTTTATGGAAGGTTAAGAGAATGGTTTTCCTAATAAAGTAATCAAAGAAATAACTTGTGTTAAGGAAGGGCAAATTGTTTTAAAGGTACCAATTGCTTAAGGTTTTAATAAAGAAGTCACTTGATTTAGAAGCGGTAATTGTATTTCTAAAAGGTATTGTGACTTGTCTTGAAAGGTGGATAGGACTTGATACTACGGTTGTTAGTATCGGGAAGTTTTATTTGGAAAGGAGTCTTTTGAAAGAATGTCGTCGTAGTACTTTGCTGTTTAATTGAGAATAATTCTATGTGATGCCTTGATTAGTACTTTGGCTTGATTAATTGAGAATTAGTCTAAGTGTGCCTTGATAAGTACTTTGGCTTGTTAAATGAGAATTATTCTATTTGTGCCGATAAGTACTTTGGCTTGTTAAATGAGAATTATTCTATTTGTGCCCCGATAAGTACTTTGGCTTGTTAAATGAGAATTATTCTATTTGTGCTCGATAAGTACTTTGGCTTGATTAATTGAGAATTAGTCTAAATGTGCCTTGATAAGTACTTTGGCTTGTTAATTGAGAATAATTCTATGTGTGGCTTGATTAGTACTTTGGCTTTAGTAATTGAGAATTAGCCTATGTGTCTTTGGTGATAGCCTTTGAGTGCAAGTATTATGTTTTATTACGATCCGCGACTCTCGGTTGGAGGGTATTTGTCTTGTTGTAAGTACTTGGACGTCACAAGCGGTGATGTGGGATTCCACGGGTATGCTTCCGTTATTTGTAGTACTTGGGTTAAATTCTGATTCTTATAGAAGACATGGTAGTGCTTCGCTTGTTTGACGGCCACGAGATAGGGTAAGAGTATAAATGAGGGGCAAACCCCAAGACGTTATACCACCTTCTCCAGGGTAAGAGTATAAGTGAGGGGTAACCCCCCACGACATTATACCCCCTGCTTGTTTTGTATAATGGTCGGTTGAGATAGGGTAAGAGTATAAATGAATGGCAAGCCCTAAGACGTTATACCACTGATCGTGACCCGACCGGGCATGGCGGTGCCTACAGGCACCCCGCTGTATACATCAGAGAATAGCAGCGGAACATACACAACATACAAAAAAAAAAAAAAAAAACTTAGACAGTAACCAACAACAGGCTAGCCGATAAGGCCACCTTCCGTAAAATATACTCAATCCAGAAATAGCACAGTACATTTTCTTTCCTTTACAGCCCAATCCACAATGTGACTACAGACCTCTAAGAATAACAACTCTGGCGGGACAGGGCCCCGCCATACCCCTGAATGTACAACAACCGACAATACCATGGATAAGCCTCCGAAATGAAGGAGCTTCTCAACCGCTGAACAGTGATCCTAAGAGTGAGGATCAGCAACGCACTTTACTGCGGCGTGAACGCAACCCCGAGGAGGTCGATAACATGTACCAAATATGTGGCTGAAATCAGTAATGAAATCATAAGTCTAAAATAAAGCGGAGACATGTATGATTACTCAATTAACGATTACCGTGCCTTACTAATGAGAGTAAATAGGAGTATACTTACAATATAAAGTAGGAGGCTCACGATCAAAGCGGGACCACCCGCCCGCGATGTCATTAAGCAATCCTATTCCGGGACTATTTCACTGCATAGATCGCGTGGACCGCATGAGGTATTCCTCGCGCGTAGTGTACCGCCGTGGGACTATTTCACCCGCGTAAGCCCATAAGGACTCGCATGAGGTATTCCTCGCATCATGGGTAGCAAATCCACGGAAGCAGTGGTATAACGTCTTGGGGTTTACCCTCATTTATACTCTTACCACAGGCGGTGGTATAACGTCTTGGGGTTTACCTCATTTATACTCTTACCCTAGCTCAACCGCCATCATACATAACATAAGCCCTACCGCTTATCATACAATAAATAAGAAAGTTAAGAAATCCCCCTAACTTCTTATTAGCCTTATTCATATACATTCTCATTTTAGTTTACTTAAGGCACTAACATGTCATTATAAAATCCGGGAATTTAACCCAAAGTACTACGTATTTCTATTCTTTTAAAAATGACTCTTTTTCATATATAACTTCCAAGATACTAATAACCGTAGTATCAAATCATAACTACTTTTCAAGACAAGTCACGATACCTTTTAGAAATACATTTAGGCTTCTAAATCAAGTGACTTCTTTCCTTTAAAACCTTAGGCAATTGATGCCTTAAATCAAATTGCCTTTCAATAAATCAAGCCATTTATCTTTCCATAAAGCCAATATAACCAACTCCCCAAAGTCGTTATATTCACTTTATGCATTAGTCAAGTACAATTTCCTATCCAAGGGACTTATACGTTTAAAACTAAACAAGTATCGCATACTTTAAAACTCTTCAAGTCCTTAACATACTTAAATTACTTAGAGTAAACCACTCTTTAAACTTTCCATAAAAACAAGTATCAAAATACTTTCAACATACTTAAAGTCTCTTAACTTTGAAAACCAAGATATCCTTAACATTTAAACAAGTGAGTTAATTCCCTAACTCAATCAACTCGACATTCCTAAAATAAGCCAAGGATGTCAAATGGACTAGATTGTCAAAATCTTGACGTCTCAGTACTATATACGTGAAACTAGTCATGCTCAAAAGATAGGAAAAGTTCCACATACCTCTTGGGTCAAACCACTTGTCAAGTACAAATTCCCGCCCGTAGTATGTCAACCTATAATATTCACAATACGTCCATTAAGGCCTTACTTCAAACGTAGAATATTATAAGTGTTAAGTCTCTAAATTCTACGGAAAATCGGACAAAGACCTCCTTTGTTTTTACTAACTTTGCCACCTTTTCCAAGGTCGAAATACAATAATCAAACAGCCCCAATTGGCTCACAACAATATAGAAGGTAATCCAATGCCAATGAATAACCAACAATTTCAATTGGCTCACAATAATATAGAAGGTAATCCAATGCAAATGAATAATCAAACAGCCCCAATTGGCTCACAATAATATAGAAGGTAATCCAATGCAAATGAATAACCAAACAGCCCCAATTGGCTCACAATAATATGAAGGTAATCGATGCAAATGAATAACCAAACAAATTCGATTGGCTCACCATAATATAACAATACCAATTCTTATTCAATTTCCATTTCAATCCAAATGGTTTAGTATAACATGATATCAAGCCGCAATCGATTACAACTACTACAATTCTCAAGTAGGTAAACACGCGATTCTAAATTAACGACCAAAATTGCATTTCAATTTCAAAAGGCTAATCATGTCATTTCGGTTCTAGGCTTCTACAATCCATGTCACTTATCAAACTTCATAACACAAATCACATGATCACTTCTAACTTATAATAACGTGGAATCTTCAATTACAAAAGTAAAAGCGAAGATTATACCTCAATTAGCCCAATTATGATCCAAGATCACAAGTCGCTCCTTAGCAACTTTAGCCCTCCTTTCGACGTTCAATCCACTCCAAGCAACCCTTAGAAGCTTAAGAATAACTCATCTTCAAGTTCCAACTTCAAAGTTGAATAACCCTTTAGGTTTTCGCCTTGCGACTAATACGAAAACGCCTCTTTTCCGAAATCTTTCTTTTGAGAAAACCTTACAATACTCTTAGGAACCTTGGTTTAAAGTGGGGGAATTATTGGACAAGAATTGGAAATTTTCCTCTTGAAACTTGTCAAACCGTGAGCTTCCATAGTGAGCAAGACAAGATTTCAATTTTTTTTCTAAGTGTAGAGAATGACAAAGTCTTGCTACTAGTAAGCTTATATAACAAAATGGAAGGTCTAGATTAGTACATATGGATGGCTCGGATGTGTTTCACATGGATCTTGCCCAAGTGGCCCTTGGACTTTTAGTCAACAATGTCAAGCTAAGTCATTTGCAAGACTTGTCTTCCTAACAATGGTCAAATGACCCTTTTGTCCTTGATAAATTTCGTCCAAGACAACATAAGGGGGGTGACACGTGTCGCCCTCCCATTCGTCATAATATTTCGTTTTCCGACAAATCCAAAATTCCGATAAATTTTACTCGTCTCAAACCTTAACATTTGAGTTCTTACGTACGTTCTTAAAAACATATCCTGGAATTTCCGGGGTGTAACATTCTTCCCCCCTTAGAAACATTCGTCCCCGAATGTTCTTTCGGGAGTCCAACTTAAAGATAGCGACATAGTCTCCTTACAACCCCTACATACCAATAATGCCACAGGTGGCCACATACTAAAATGCCAACTGAACCCACGTGTCAACGCTTGTTATCTGCATAAAGCTTCACGACTCTAAGCTTACAAATAATCTTTCCCGGATAAGTTTCGCCTTATCCACAGCCCGCTGAATCAAGTCTGGACCAAATAACTGAACCTCGCCCATGCCGAACCCACCAACCGGCGATCTACACTTTCTTACATACAAGGCCTCATACAGGGTCATCCGAATACTGGAAGGGTATCTGTTATTGTACTCAACACAACAAGAGACAATTAACCCTCCCGGCTATTTCTGAAATCAAGAACACAGGCCCGCATCCTATCCTCAGGTGCCTGGATAGTACGCCTTGCCTGTCCGTCGGTCTGAGGGTGTAATGCAACACTATGACTCACCTATGTCCCTAATCCCTCCTGAAAAACCTCCAGAAGTTATCCGTAACCGAGCTCATCTGTCGGTCATCATAAACGTAGGAACCCCGTGCAGTCTCACAATCTCTCTGCTATACAAGCAAGCATAATCCTCAGCCGAGTAAGGGGTCCCAAATCCGAAAGAACACGGCTGGTTTCGCCAGCCTAATTACCATGACCCCCAGGGAGTCGCACTTCCTCCGAGTACGATGCCACCCTGTAACAAGATCTATATTAATTACCTCTCATATCTAGGTTGGGATTTCAATCGCCTGCAATAGCCCACTGGGCTTCTGGTGCTCAACCATGACCTGCTACTATCTCGGACACTAAGCAGTAACTCCGCTATGTCCCTTTTCCGGTCATCTTACCCATACATACTTCTGAGGTCACGACACGACTTAGTCGGCCCCAAACAATTAGGGCAATAAGCACTGCGTGCCTCCCCTAAAACCTGCTGACTAGTCCTGCGGCCGGCACACGCAATCTATCCTCATCTCACAAAGACCCATCCGTGCTACTCGGCGAACTCTTCTCTCGCCGGAGTCGTATCTCGATACCGTATCATAACTGGATCCTCATACTGTCGCCTCTTTACTTCCTCAACGATGGAAGACTCGGCAACCTCTCGGATCTGAACTTCATTAACCTTGGAAACCAATAATCGAACCCCTAGGCTCGGTAACTGAAGAATCTTACGGACTACATCCTGTCTATTTGGCTGCCCATCTGGCAGACTACCCTTAGGTCCATCACAAAGAGTATATGTAACTGTCTTGGCTTTCCCCGGATGGTATAGGATATCAATATCACAATCCTTGAGTAACTCTAACCACCATCGGTGTCGCAAATTCTACTGCCTCAGTCTGCAGATATACCGGAGGCTTTTGTGGTCTGCACAAGTATCCACATGAAGTCTGTATATACGTCATGCCCCCAAATCTTCAAGGCATGATTTAACTGCCGCCAACTCTAAATCGTGAGTGGCGCAATTTCCTTTCCCGCTTCCCTAACTACCGGGAAAACATAGGTTCTAACCTTATCGGGTTGCGTCAGCACACAACCTAGCCCAACACCCAACGTGTTATCATCAAAACCTAACCCTCTAGTCTTTCAGGAGGAGTTAGAACTGTAGTCGTGGTCAACTTGTCTTCCAATAACTGAAAGTCTTTCTCATTCCTGCGAAATATTCAGGTATCCTTAATCTCACTTATGGTTCCTGTTTCCCTTTTTGTTGCAACCAAACTTGGTCACTAAACTTAGACTTAATTCCTTTGCTTGCCTCATGGCTAAGACTTACTGTCAATCACAATTTAGGGGGGGAGGTTTCCTTGATCTCGTCAAGTAGTAACCCGGTTTTCCTTTCCCAGTTTGTAGAGCCTATAACTAGGTGTTACCACATTTTCTCGAAATGTTCTTACTTTCCATTATTTACTAATGGTCTTTACACTAGTCTGGGGTAAACATATCTCGTGCAACCTATTTTTAACCATAGTCGTATTCTCCTTTATTATTCTGGTCATATCCTGCGTCTAACAACATGGGTACATACAACCCCATAATACGCAAACTGTCCTTTTTCGTGGGGAAGAGAACTTATCTCCCTATCTTGAACTTTCCTTGGAGTCACAACACTACTCATTGGGTCCTCTTGCGGTCCAGTAATTAGCTAATCATCACGCCCCGCCTTTAAGTTCATGTAGATTTTTCCAACCTACCAAAGATGCCCTCAGCTTTCCGCCGGCAGCACTCGTACTTATTTTTATTCTTGCCTTGTACATTTTCCTGAAATTATCCGGAAGGTCGTGGCCCTGACCGCCACACCAAACCAACTCCAAGTACCTCGAGGGCACTTAAAATAACTTCCTCCAAATTCAATTATTACATACTTCATGCGTCGATTTACCCCAGTAAACAAGTCACGGACTTAAAAAGAAAACAATGTCAAAGAAGGAAGGATAATTCACGGTTACCACCACTTCTCTTCCTTTCCACTCGATAACCGGCCACGGAAACGGTACGAATCAATCTCTTATGTAGTCCACGCGTTGGCATAACAAGAGGCCAACTAGCCCGAACTCATAATGACCTCAATGTTCGTCATAACTGCTGGTCCAACGACTTTATCGTTACCGTCAATTATTATCTAACCGCTCAGCTACCACCCAACACTCACGGGTGTAGTCACCTCGAAAGGTCCTCATGGATTCAGGTTCCATTTCCTTATTCTTGGTTGCTCTCTTTCTTACTGGTCGTACTCTTCCCGTACTCCCAAACTTATTCTAGCGTACGTACATAGCCTTCATACTGTTTCGGGCCTCAAATCTCTGAAGTTACTAAATTAAATAATACAAGGCCCATTCCGGCTCTCACAACCTGGTTCCGGTGGAACACGTCCACGAACCCGTAAAATGACTAACTAAACTTGGGCCTTGCACCCTCGTGACCCTGTCACATAGCGGGACTACTACTAACTGATCCCATTTCCTTTCAAGTTATGGGGCGACCCTAAATAGATCCCCAACCCGACTCGGCGTCGTACTTAACTCTTTTCCTAGGTCTGTCTTAACTTTTTACTACCCGAGAAGGCCTTATATACCTAAGGTCTCGGTGGTTATCAACATTTTTAGGCTCGCAATTTTCATGCTCCAAGCCTATCTTATCACCCCGTGGCAAGTACAAGAACTTCTCGTAATATCATAATCGTGTTGTCTTGACCACAACAACCATACTTTCTTCGTCCGGATCTCGCCCGTACAATTCCCTTAAGCATACCACGTAGCTTAAGTTGCTAACATAGTCTTCCACTTAGTCTCTTAATTAACTTCTTAAGGGTCCATTACCTTTTCCGATAACTCATCATTTCCTAATTATCTCAAATTAGCACGTAAAACCTTGATGAGAATTCATTAAACTGTTTCATACCTTCCCGGTATTTATTTAGTCCATTCCAAATCCTGGTAATCTAAATCATTCTAGGCAACACGCGTCTGACCCTCATACATAAATTCGCATAGTTGTATGTCACAATACCAACTACAACCATTACCAACCTGGATACGCAATCCACGTAATCCTTCCCGGTCATCACGCTTTCTCGTGGCTGCAAACAATCATAACTTGTTAGGAGAGACGACCTAACCATACACTCTATCGCACGATCTTAGAGTGAGAAGAATGGAAACTAATCCTAAATGTCCTGCAGCCTCCGATTATAGATGTGGTGCACAACACACCGATAATCAAGACTCTACTGAACACGGTCGTAGACACTTTCCGAGGACTAATCGCTTTGATACCACTTTGTCACGACGACCCGACCGGGCGCGGGTGCCCTACCAGGCACCCCGCTGTATACATCGTAGAATAGCGGCGGAACATACACAACATACAAAAAACTTAGACAAGAACCAACAAAAGCTGGCCGATAAGGCCACCTTCGTAAAATATACTCAATCCGTAAATAGAAAAGACATTTTTCTTTCCTTTACACCAATCCACAATGTGACTACGCACTTAAGAATAACAACTCAAGGGATGGGCCCCGCCATACCACGAATGTACAACAACCGACAATATCGTGATAAGCCTCCGAAATGAATGAAGCTTCTCAGCGGTGAGCGGTGATCCTAAGAGCGAGGATCAAGAACAGTACTTTACATGCGGCGTGACGCGGCCCGAAGGAGTCGAGACATGTACCAAATATGTGAAACCGAAATCAGTGAATGAAATCATAAGTCTAAAATAAAAGCGGAGACATGTATGATTACTCAATTAACGATGCGTGCCTTACTAACAATGAGAGTAAATAGGAGTATACTTACAATATAAAGTAGGAGGCTCACGATCAAAGCGGGACCACCCACGCAGATGTCATTAAGCAATCCTATTCCGGGACTATTTCACCGCGTAGATCGCGTGGACGCGTGAGGTATTCTCGCATAGGTCAGTACCGCACGCGTGGGACTATTTCACCCGCATAAGCCCATAAGGACTCGCGTGAGGTATTCCTCGCATCATGGGTAGCAAATCCACTAAGCAGTGGTATAACGTCTTGGGGTTTACCCTAATTTATACTCTTACCACAGGCGGTGGTATAACGTCTTGGGGGTTTACCCCTCATTTATACTCTTACCCTAGCTCAACCGGCCATCATACATAACATAAGCCCTACCGGCTTATCATACAATAAATAAGAAAGTTAAGAAATCCCCCTAACTTCTTATTAGCCTTATTCATATACATTCTCATTTTAGTTTACTTAAGGCACTAACATGTCATTATAAAATCCGGGAATTTAACCCAAAGTACTACGTATTTCTATTCTTTTAAAAATGACTCTTTTTCATATATAACTTCCAAGATACTAATAACCGTAGTATCAAATCATAACTACTTTTCAAGACAAGTCACGATACCTTTTAGAAATACATTTAGGCTTCTAAATCAAGTGACTTCTTTCCTTTAAAACCTTAGGCAATTGATGCCTTAAATCAAATTGCCTTTCAATAAATCAAGCCATTTATCTTTCCATAAAGCCAATATAACCAACTCCCCATAAAGTCGTTATATTCACTTTATGCATTAGTCAAGTACAATTTCCTATCCAAGGGACTTATACATTTAAAACGAAACAAGTATCACATACTTTAAAACTCTTCAAGTCCCTTAACATACTTAAATTACTTAGAGTAAACCACTCTTTAAACTTTCCATAAAAACAAGTATCAAAATACTTTCAACATACTTAAAGTCTCTTAACTTTGAAAACCAAGATATCCTTAACATTTAAACAAGTGAGTTAATTCCTAACTCAATCAACTCGACATTCCTAAAATAAGCCAAGGATGTCAAATGGACTAGATTGTCAAAATCTTGTACGTCTACCGTACTATATACGTGAAACTAGTCATGCTCAAAAGATAGGAAAAGTTCCACATACCTCTTCGGGTCAAACCACTTGTCAAGTACAAATTCCCGCCCGTAGTATGTCAACCTATAATATTCACAATACGTCCATTAAGGCCTTACTTCAAACGTAGAATATTATAAGTGTTAAGTCTCTAAATTCTACGGAAAATCGGACAGCACCTCCTTTGTTTTTACTAACTTTGCCACCTTTTCCAAGGTCGAAATACAATAATCAAACAGCCCCAATTGGCTCACAACAATATAGAAGGTAATCCAATGCCAATGAATAACCAAACAGCCCCAATTGGCTCACAATAATATAGAAGGTAATCCAATGCAAATGAATAATCAAACAGCCCCAATTGGCTCACAATAATATAGAAGGTAATCCAATGCAAATGAATAACCAAACAGCCCCAATTGGCTCACAATAATATAGAAAGTAATCGATGCAAATGAATAACCAAAGCGACCAATTGGCTCACAATAATATAACAATACCAATTCTTATTCAATTTCCATTTCAATCCAAATGGTTTAGTATAATATGATATCAAGCGCAATCGATTACAACTACTACAATTCTCAAGTAGGTAAACATGCGACGATTCTAAATTAACGACCAAAATTGCATTTCAATTTCAAAAGGCTAATCATGTCATTTTCGGTTCTAGGCTTCTACAATCCATGTCACTTATCAAACTTCATAACACAAATCACATGATCACTTCTAACTTATAATAACGTGGAATCTTCAATTACAAAAGTAAAACGAAGATTATACCTCAATTAGCCCAATTATGATCCAAGATCACAAGTCGCTCCTTAGCAACTTTAGCCCTCCTTTCGACGCTCCAATCCACTCCAAGCAACCCTTAGAAGCTTAAGAATAACTCATCTTCAAGTTCCAACTTCAAAGTTGAATAACCCTTTAGGTTTTCGCCTTGACTAATACGAAAACGCCTCTTTTCCAAATCTTTCTTTTGAGAAAACCTTACAATACTCTTAGGAACCTTGGTTTAAAGTGGGAATTATTGGACAAGAATTGGAAATTTTCCTCTTGAAACTTGTCAAACCGTGAGCTTCCATAGTGAGCAAGACAAGATTTCAATTTTTTTTCTAAGTGTAGAGAATGACAAAGTCTTGCTACTAGTAAGCTTATATAACAAAATGGAAGGTCTAGATTAGTACATATGGATGGCTCGGATGTGTTTCACATGGATCTTGCCCAAGTGGCCCTTGGACTTTTAGTCAACAATGTCAAGCTAAGTCATTTGCAAGACTTGTCTTCCTAACAATGGTCAAATGACCCTTTTGTCCTTGATAAATTTCGTCCAAGACAACATAAGGGGGGTGACACGTGTCGCCCTCCCATTAAATCATAATATTTCGTTTTCCGACAAATCCAAAATTCCGATAAATTTTACTCGTCTCAAACCTTAACATTTGAGTTCTTACGTACGTTCTTAAAAACATATCCTGGAATTTCCGGGGTGTAACAACCACCTTCTCCAGGGTAAGAGTATAAGTGAGGGGTAGACCCCCAAGATGTTATACCACTTGTTTTACCAACTTCTCCAGGGTAAGAGTATAAGTGAGGGGTAGACCCCCAAGACGCTATACCACCGGTGGGACTTGGTGTTCATGTATGCCTATTGGCGTATTATTATATCCTGGACTGTCGACAGTGATGTGGGATTCCACGGGCAGGAGATATATATATGTGTTGTGTATGTGTACGCCGACTGTGAGGTGGGATGCCACGGGCGCGACACAGGATTATATTTTACACTTGTAGCTGTCGGCAGTGATGGGGGATTCCACGGACACGCTTGATATTAGTGTGACTTGATCGCGTCCCAGATTGGGCCGGGTAGTAAATGTGCCCTTCTTAAAGGGGCCGGATTATACTTATGAAAGATAAGTTAAGTTATATAGTAATGAACTTAATGATTTTTCCTAATCATGTGTGTAAGAATGTGGCTATAACTTTTATTGAAAAATGGGAAAAGATAATAAGGTGCGATTAAGTTCATAAGTGGTAATGACACGTAGGATCCGTATGTATTTTTATACTTGTCCTTGTCATTCTTTTGTACGATTATGATCCATTTCTTGACGTTATTTACATTCCATATTCGCAATTGTTGTTATCGACCCTTCGAGGCTGCGTTCATGCCCGCAGGTTTTAGGTACCAGGTTGGTGATCCTTGCTCTTAGGATCTCGGTTCAGTTTTTGAGAGAAAGCTTCATTTGCTCCGGAGGCTTAGCTCTTGGTACGGTCTTCCCTGATGTAGTAGATTCCCGTATATTCAGGGGTATGGCGGGGCCCTGTCCCGCCACAGTTGTTATGTTAAAACTCTTAGAGGTTTGTAGTCACATGTTGTGGGTCAGTTTGTAAAGAAATGAGGCAACTGCTTCGGTTGTATATATTTATGTCCAGGAAGGTAGCCCTATCGGCTAACCTGTTGTTTTACTTCTGTTGTGTTATTTATAAGTTTCTTGTATGTTCCGCTGATTATCTCTGATGTTTACCTGTAAGGGTGCCCAGGTAGGGCACCAGTCGCGGGCCCGGGGTCGGGTAATGACATGTAACATCTGAGGGTAAGGGATTCTATCAACGTATTCCCTCAAAGGTGCTGATGGAGCTTTCTCAACTGTAGGACGGTCCTCAGTGACCCCCTCATTCTCTACATCAACTGCTTTCTCAACCTCTTTCTCATGAACCATCATGGGTTGGGAGCAACTCGCCCAATCGCTTTCCACTCCTTAACAACACTGCATGACATTGCTCTTTAGGATTTACCTCTGTATTGCTTGGGAGAGTGCCCTGCGGTCTATTGGTGACCATCTTTTCCAGTTGTCCAACCTGCGTTTCCAGGTTCCTGAAAGCGGACCTGGTTTCAGATATGAACTGATTCTGCGAAATGGTGAGTGGGAGAAATGTAGCCTTCAGTTCATCAAGTTTCTCCTGTTGTGTAGGTGGTCTATACTGCTGGGATGAGGTAGCATAATTCTGTGTCTGCTAATTCTGATAACCACCTTGATATGTTTGCTGCTGGGGTTGGTCGTTCCTCCATGAAAAGTTAGGGTTATTTCTCCACCCTGGATTGTACGTGTTGAAATTATAAGGCCTCTGAAAGTTCCCAACTGTATGCACCTGCTCCATTGGAACATTGTTGGGGTCAACTGTTGTGCATCTGTCAAAAGGGTGCGGCCCACCACAAATCTCACGATTTACCGGCATCTGGACTGCATTCACAGACATGATGTTCTGTTGCAGTTGCTTCTTCAGAAGGGCTACCTGTGCATTCAAGACAGTGATGGCATCTATTTCATGTATGCCCATAGTCTTCATGATGTTCACTGACCTGTCATCCGCCCCTTGATGGTTGTTGGCAGTCATTGATGCGCGAAAAGATGCACACACTTTAACGCAAGTGCACGTTATCGTGACAAGTAATATAGTCTTGATAAGACCGAATATCGTCCACAAGGATTAGGGTTCAAGTACCAACTATCTATCTTTTGGTATCTATTTGGTAAATTGATATTTGATTTTGTTGTTTATAACTAAGAATTGTAAAGACTAATTTAACTAATGAGTTTACTTCAGATGTGATGAGAATAGGGCTCCCATGTCTCCTCAACTATCCGCTTATGTTATTTATTAATACAACGAATTATGGTCTTCTTCTCTCGGAGCTAGCAGGTTTACGAAATCGTTTTATATTCCCGTTAAGGATATATAAACACTCAACCTCAAAGATTGCACCTTACCTACCTTTCGGTGATAAGGATAACTCTATAGGAGGATTAAGAACAAAAACCTAGTTAACCGTCACGCACCATGCGCAAAATTAGGGTTTTTAAGCCTCTCATTAACGCTGTTGACACCCAATTTTGACCCTCCCGTCCAGTCATTAGCTATAAAATTAGACTAATTCTGTAATTTAATTTTTTATGATTTTTATAATAAAATGCAGCGATAAAACATAAATACAGGCATAAATAAACAATTTAATAATGGCATCGCGTCTTACGTAGAGTATTAAGCACTTAGAGTCCCGCGCCCGCATTAATTAAAGCCCTGTCATGATTCTTAATTAATAATAAATACATAAATAAATAATTTAGCAATGACGTCGTGTCAAGTAGCATAGCCGCATTTATTAATACGCAAGAGAATGTCATAATCATTTGTAATTTAAAATCAATTTTTTATTTAATAGCGTCGCATTTATAAAGCTTTAAACAATTCTTAAATATCGTACTTGCATTTAGCATTTAAGTAATTTAATCTAAACTCAATTCAATTTTAATTTAACTTCGCAATAATGCACAATAATAAGATTTTAAATAATAGCGCCGCAGTCTAAAGTATTAAGCATTAATTAAATAGCACGTCCGTCTTTATTCTTTATAATAATTCAAACTCAAGCATTAATTAAATAGACGCCAAGCATCTACAAAGAATAAGGCTAATAAAACACCTAAATAATTTAATCAATTAATTTTTACCACTAATTAACTAATTAATACACCTAAAATTAAATACCTAATTAAAATAACTAACCTAATTTAATACTACCCTTTAACTACCCAGCAACCCTTAATTCGCAGCCCCACATCGCAAGCCCAAATAATTTTCACTGCACTGACTCAGCCTCCCGCGGCCCATTACCACATCCCAGCCTTATTTCCCTTCCTCATCCCCCCAGCCCACGCCTAAGCCTATTTCCCTCTCAGCCCTTTACCTCATCTCGTCGATAATACAGAACCCAAAAAGAAAACCCACATCCCTCACTTCATCTTCAGGCCTCATCGTCTCCCTCACAAAAGCCCTAAACCTAAAAGCTTCAATCGCCGCAGGCTCCTCTCCCTTTACCCACGATTCTCGCCTAGAAATCTGGGTTCCTTTCCCTACCAGTATGATTCGAATCACACAAAATCGCCTTTTTATGGTAAGAACCTTCAACGAAACAAGCACAAATCTCGCCAAGATTCAGTACGAAATCGCATTGATTGCTTACCAACTTTAGAACCCAAACCAGGGCTATATAAGCACATGCAAGTCGAGCACAGTAAGGAGGCAGACCGATAGCATCGAATCGGGGCAGGCAGAGCGGAGCATAGTAGAGCATATACGAGAGAGCTTAGTCGGGGTAGCAGTCAGCAAGCATCGATTTGCATCCCCTAGCAGCAGTCAACTACTCGCAGCAAGGATAGAACATCCAAAAACTAGTAAGCATCGACACCTTTTAGTCAGGACCAGTCGACCTTTCATTCGCATCGCAAAACCCAAAACCCGTCGATTGGACCGACGACTTGATACGCTGCCCCGGTTCGCTGCTCGGAGAAGGTAATTTATCATCCCTTTCGTATTTGATTTCCTTTGGCGTGAAATGTGTGTTATTGTGACAAATCATGTCTAAGTTTAGTTGGTGTCGACGACTGTCCACATATGCGTGTAGTGTTGTTTCGGCAATGGTTTATGTCTGTTAGGCTGTTTCTGAATCTGTTTTTTAACTGATATTATCTGCTATAAATGTCGCGACTGTACTTGTCTGTGTTAACAACTAATCGAATGTCGTCTATGGTATTCCTGCATGTCTTCCAGTAACTGGTTATATGCGTATCGGATATAGGTCTGGAATGATATGAAAAGAATCCCCTTAGTTCATTTTTGCTGTGTCTGTTGGTGTGTTTTGCTACTGATTTAGTGGTATGTAGTGTTTAATGTTTAAGCAGGCTAATTATGTTAGTTTATTTATGTTTAGAACTATCTTGGTGTATGATTATGTTTTCATATATCGATATGCCTAGGTTATGATTGGGCATCAAAGCTGTCAAGGGGGTTTAGTTGAAATGACTTGAATAAGCTTTATATGTATGGGATGTTGCACACATATGTCTAATTTGTCTACTATAAACATGTGTTCATTGTATCTTGGTTACTAAATTGTCCATGTTAAGCATTTTCCTTTCAATTGTTAGTTGGGATATTATCTGCATTTCTTGGACAAAGATTATTAGTATTGTTAGCTTGCATCAGGAAGTTGCTGTTTGTTTACCAGTTATCCATCTGTTACAAGTTTTTTTTTTTGTGTTTATGTTTGTTAGCTTAAGCCGATATGAACATCCTGAGCCTTGCATTTTGAACAACTAAAAAGTGCTTTCATGTTAAGTTGGCAACCTGTTTAATCACATGTATACTGAATCTGCTTTTATTATGACTCTAAATTATGGTTTAAGTCAATGTAATCAGCTATCTACAATCTCTGTATATTTGTTGGATGAATGTCTGCTTTGTTTGCCTAAAAGTGTCTATTGTATGTTGTTTTGACTATCTGCATTTCACTGCTGCCGTAACACATGCTTAAAAGGGAATTATGATTCTGCCATATGCATTTGGACTGTTAATGATTCCAAATCTGAGTGTGAGTCTGTCCCCTGCTCCTATTTTGTCGTGTTCTGGACTGATTTGTGTGCCTTAAGTCTGTATCTTACCTTTTATATTCTGGACTGATTTGCGATACGGGAATTGTCCTTTGTCGTTTATGCTTTGTTGGCATACTCATTGCGAAACTCGTTATTTTTAATCGAAGTAATACAATAACAATCGACCTTAATCGCTGAATGGCCTATTTGTGCTTTGACTTGAGCATTCAGCATATGTGGTAATGGGTGTTGGCCTAGGTCTGTCATAGCATCCCTTTCCTCTCCTCTGCTTGTCGCTGTGTACTGCCCTGCTCATCCCTATTACTTTTACCATCCGCTGGCTGCCTATTCCATCTCCTATTGTCACATGTTGGTCTTTATGTGCATACTTGCTCAAATACACTATATGTCAAGTGCTTGTTTATTATTTAATTTTCTTGGGACATATACTAACCCTTATCTTCTTTATCTACATGAAATGCATCGGAGCAAAAGGAGGAGTCTCATAGCGAGACTCATTGTGCCTTCCATCAATTGAAGATTTGCATTCACCCGCATCTATGTGCATCCGCCTTCACATTCCTGCCTCGGCACTCCTAAAACAAAAATAGGACAAGATGACATCGTCATCCATCTCAACTCCTTTTACTCTCTTAATCTCCCTGCCCTATTTTTGTGTCTATTATTTGCTATTGTAATTTCGTTATTTAACTTTGTAATTAATAGGAGACGTAGAGCATTTAGCCTTTGAACATATGAGACGGGAAGTAATTACATTTAGGAATACACTTCTACTTTATTTGTCTTTTAGGATTGTTAGGCATGTCTAAATTCTGACAAAAATAATCTAAACAATTTAACTTGCATCATAAAATCAAACATTTTGTTTTCTTATTAGAATTCATAACAGATTTCTTCATAAATTCTCAAGAGTCACTTCAAAGCATCCTTTATATCATAAGATTAATTTAGCGGGTAATATACATAAATAGTCCGTAAATAACATTTGCATGAGCACATAATTAGTCCATAAAGCACCTTCCTAGCATTCTTTAGCATTTCTAGCCCTTTTAACATTTTTAATCACCCTTTAGTATTTAGCACCCCTTTACTTTTAAAATTTCTTTAACATTTTAGCACTTTTAGCACTTTTAGCACTTTTAATATTCTAGCAATCCTTTAAGCATCTTTAAATATCGCCTTTGGCGCATTTTGTCCTTAACATTTTAGCACCTCCTAGCATTCTTTTGTATTTTAAGCATATTAGCATTACTTTCAGCACTTTAGCATTTAACACTTTTAAGCGCCTCTTAGCACCTTTAGCACCCTTCTATCATTTAAAACCTTTAGTATTTTAAGCACTTTTTAAACATTTAGCATTTGGCTCTTTTATTTATTTATAACAATGTTTTGCCCTGTTTTTTACTTAAAGCACCTTTAAAACATTTTAACATTTTTAGCATTTTATTAAGCAGAAGGATCTTTTATTTTTGCATTTTTAAACATAATAATTACCCTGGGTTTGGCAGGACAACCGCAAGTTAGCGGATCTTAGAGGGTGCCTAACCCCTTCCCTCTAGATTAATAAAGAACCCTTACCCAGAATCTCATTAAGTTTAGCAGACCATTAAAATGGAGTTAATGTTTTACTTTAAACTAGTTAAACATTTAGGTGTCCTAATTCAACCAATTAATTAGGTGGCGACTCCCGCGAACCCCTTAGCATTCTAGCAACCCCTTTGCACTTTTAGCATCTTTTTAGCATTTTTATATTCTAGCACCCTTTTATACCTTTTAGCACCTTTATTTATTTTCTAACACCTTTTTTCTAAGCAGATTTTTATTAAAAAAAAGTCGCGGTCGGAAAAGGGCGCGACAGAATGGCGACTCTGCTGGGGATTTTAGGTTCTTAACCACAACAGACCTAGGGTTATTATTTGGCAATTATTTTGCATTCAATTTTTTGTGTGTTGTATTTTGTTCTATTTATTTTGCTACATGCTCTACTGCTTTCCTTAAAACTGGCATTCCGTTCATATTTCTTCCACTCTGGAAAATTCACACAATCACACACTACATGCGAGGTGCGCTGGGTGCACCAGCAAAATTCTTTCTTCAAAATCCAAATTTAGGAGAGTCGGTAATATACGTGGAGTGTCCTGGCCTAACCGTGCCGCAGAGCCTTCTCACTCGAGTTGTCCGCCGGGAACTCAAGCGTCTAGAAAAGCCAAATCTTAGAAACTTAAGATAGAGCTATACCACCCTTATTTTAGGGCATGCATGCATTTACCTTAGGTGGGTCAATCCTTGGCATTGACACCACAATTAGGAAGACACCAAACTTGTCGACGGGTTTCTGAACCCAACGACCAACCAGCATATTATGTGTAGCGTGGCCATGACATACAAATCCAAACCCAATCATGACATGCTGAAATTGGGAAAAGTGCACCGTCATTTGGTCGCCATTTCCAACAAAGGCATTATAGTTGGACGACTTGGACAAATCCGTCATAATCTCGCATAAGTGACTTTTAGGCTTCCCTCTGGCATAAAGAGGTCCCCCTGCATGTTAGGAAACGTTTGAATGTGTTATGTGCAATATATCTGCTACATACCCGCAAATTATGTGCTTTATGCTAACACCGTTTGTTGCATTTTTAGAAAGATTTATCATCTTCCCCCAAAGGTCGATTTGTATTTGACTAAGCAATGGCGAGCATCAATACTTCACAAGATCAAAGGCACGGTCCAAATGATATGACCGATTCAAGGGCATCTCGAATGAGCGAGTGAACTGTCTCGTTCCTATAGGCAAAGCAGGGTCTCAAAAAGAAAAGCAAAGATAGATCCGATCGAGCACTCGCCGCCATCGCAAAGAATGGCAACCCTACAGCCAAATCGAAGGCCTAAACATCACTAAATACAAGCAACTTTATTGAGACCCACTTTAGGTCAAACGCCCTTGCATATTCAAAACTGGGACAAGGTAGGAAGCGGCATGGGGTTGCGAGTCCAAGCGAGCCAGCACGCAGATGTCAAGGGACAAGCGCGAAGTCGACACGACCGACTCCCAAAACTCACAAATTTTCTTTGGCGCAGTTTTTCATATTAATGTAAGGAAAGTGCAATGTTCGGCCGAAGGCACGACAAAAAGTTTCTTCGCAAAAGCAGAAAGAAGCAGCAGAGGCAGGGGATATGACAGCAATCCACAAATCCAAAGTCCGCAGCGAAAGCAGCAGCAGCAGAAAGGGGCATCAACAATCAGCAGTCAAAGTTCAGAATTCCGCAACAAAACCTAGCGCATCAACTCGGGCATAAAGTCAAATTGGCAACTCGCGCAGGCGTCATGACAATTCGGCAGTTGCGGCATTTAGCATGTCCGTGCAAGGACAACACCTCGCACTATCTCGCATATCAGAGACGATATCTCTACCCATAAAATTGCACTTCTCATATGTATTTATCATTTTTAAACAGGTATACACTAACGTTTTTCTCAAGCTTAGCTTGCAGGAGCATTTATTCTACAGGAGCAGCAGCAATACGTCCAGGCAATGACGTTATCAGCACAGCAAGTCCACGCAACGACGCCAAAGAAGAACACGCCCGCATAACGACGTTATCAAGACAAAGAAGTCCACGCATGACGCCCGAAGAACATCGCCCGCATAACGACGTGATCGCAAGTCCACGCAACGACGCCAACAAAGAATACGCCCAGTAATGACGCGACAAGACAAAGAAGTCCACGCAACGACGCCAAAGAAGAATACGCCCGCATAACGACGTTATCGGACAAAGAAGTCCACGCAACGACGCCAAGAAGAACATCGCCCGCATAACGACGTGATCAGCAAGTCCACGCAACGACGCCAGCAACAATACGTCCATGCAATGACGTTATCGCGACAAAGAAGTCCGGAACGACGCCCGAAGAACATCGCCCGCATAACGACGTGATCAACAAGTCCACGCAACGACGCCAAGAAGAAGAATACGCCCGCATATGACGCGACAAGACAAAGAAGTCTACGCAACGACGCCAGCAGCAACACGTCCAAGCAGCGACGCTATCAGCACAACAAGCCCAAAAACGACGCCATCATCAGCATATCACATCCACGCAGGGACGATTTCTGTACTCCCGAAATTGCATTTCTTACGCTTGCTTTATTATTCTGTCTTAGCAGTTATGCACTAACTCTTTCTTGAGCTTTAGTCTACAGGGACAGTTGCAGCAAGGACAACATATCCGCATTCACAATCGCAACACGTCCGTGCAAGGGCGAAATCACAACATTTGCAGCATCGCATCAACACCAGACATCACATTTTTGCAGGATAACATTTTCTACTCACAGTTGCATTGCTTAAAATTTTATGCATCATCATTTTGCCTTAACAGTTATGCACTAACCGTTTGTTTAAGTCTTAGCATGCAGGAGCAGGAGCACAACGTAAATTTTCTTACAATAACCGGCAATTTGTCGGGCCAACCTTCCCAATGAACGGGCGGCCTGCCGCCGGTCCACTCGCTCCACATCACCATAGAACCCAGACCATAAGCCATGCAGTACACCCTGAGTTCGCCGCTTATTTTTATTTTTACTTTTTAGTACCATAGCCCAAAGGTCATCATAACTCGACACCGGACATCTTTAAGTCCGTTAGCCCGCTCGTGTTTTGACCATGGTAGCCCAAAGGTCGCCATAACTCGACATCGAGACAGATTTTGATTTTTTCGCACTTTGTCTACCGCCAACATTTTTGCACTCGAAGATCGAGACAAAATTGGCTATGAGTCAACGTCTTTGTCCGAAGATTCTTCCATCATCTCCATACAAAGAGGGACAGCTGTTGACACCCAATTTTGACCCTCCCGTCCAGTCATTAGCTATAAAATTAGACTAATTCTGTAATTTAATTTTTTATGATTTTTATAATAAAATGCAGCGATAAAACATAAATACAGGCATAAATAAACAATTTAATAATGGCATCGCGTCTTACGTAGAGTATTAAGCACTTAGAGTCCCGCGCCCGCATTAATTAAAGCCCTGTCATGATTCTTAATTAATAATAAATACATAAATAAATAATTTAGCAATGACGTCGTGTCAAGTAGCATAGCCGCATTTATTAATACGCAAGAGAATGTCATAATCATTTGTAATTTAAAATCAATTTTTTATTTAATAGCGTCGCATTTATAAAGCTTTAAACAATTCTTAAATATCGTACTTGCATTTAGCATTTAAGTAATTTAATCTAAACTCAATTCAATTTTAATTTAACTTCGCAATAATGCACAATAATAAGATTTTAAATAATAGCGTCAGATTCAAAGTATTAAGCATTAATTAAATAGCATGTCCGTCTTTATTCTTTATAATAATTCAAACTCAAGCACTAATTAAATAGCACGCCCAAGCATCTACAAAGAATAAGGCTAATAAAACACCTAAATAATTTAATCAATTAATTTTTACCACTAATTAACTAATTAATACACCTAAAATTAAATACCTAATTAAAATAACTAACCTAATTTAATACTACCCTTTAACTACCCAGCAACCCTTAATTCGCATTCCACATCGCAAGCCCAAATAATTTTCAATGCACTGCACCAGTTCCGCGGCCCATTACCACATCCCAGCCTTATTTCCCTTCCTCATCCCCCCAGCCCACGCCTAAGCCTATTTCCCTCTCAGCCCTTTACCTCATCTCGTCGATAATACAGAACCCAAAAAGAAAACCCACATCCCTCACTTCATCTTCAGGCCTCATCGTCTCCCTCACAAAAGCCCTAAACCTAAAAGCTTCAATCGCCGCAGGCTCCTCTCCCTTTACCCACGATTCTCGCCTAGAAATCTGGGTTCCTTTCCCTACCAGTATGATTCGAATCACACAAAATCGCCTTTTTATGGTAAGAACCTTCAACGAAACAAGCACAAATCTCGCCAAGAATCAGTACGAAATCGCATTGATTGCTTACCAACTTTAGAACCCAAACCAGGGCTATATAAGCACATGCAAGTCGAGCACAGTAAGGAGGCAGACCGATAGCATCGAATCGGGGCAGGCAGAGCGGAGCATAGTAGAGCATATACGAGAGCTTAGTCGGGTAGCGATCGAAGCATCGATTTGCATCCCCTAGCGGCCAACTACTCGCAGCAGGATAGAACATCCAAAACTAGTAAGCATCGACACCTTTTAGTCGTGACGATCGACCTTTCATTCGCATCGCAAAACCCAAAACCCGTCGATTGGACCGACGACTTGATACGCTGCCCCGGTTCGCTGCTCGGAGAAGGTAATTTATCATCCCTTTCGTACTTGATTTCCTTTGGCGTGAAATGTGTGTTATTGTGACAAATCATGTCTAAGTTTAGTTGGTGTCGACGACTGTCCACATATGCGTGTAGTGTTGTTTCGGCAATGGTTTATGTCTGTTAGGCTGTTTCTGAATCTGTTTTTTAACTGATATTATCTGCTATAAATGTCGCGACTGTACTTGTCTGTGTTAACAACTAATCGAATGTCGTCTATGGTATTCCTGCATGTCTTCCAGTAACTGGTTATATGCGTATCGGATATAGGTCTGGAATGATATGAAAAGAATCCCCTTAGTTCATTTTTGCTGTGTCTGTTGGTGTGTTTTGCTACTGATTTAGTGGTATGTAGTGTTTAATGTTTAAGCAGGCTAATTATGTTAGTTTATTTATGTTTAGAACTATCTTGGTGTATGATTATGTTTTCATATATCGATATGCCTAGGTTATGATCGCATCAAAGTTCGCTGGGGTTTAGTTGAAATGACTTGAATAAGCTTTATATGTATGGGATGTTGCACACATATGTCTAATTTGTCTACTATAAACATGTGTTCATTGTATCTTGGTTACTAAATTGTCCATGTTAAGCATTTTCCTTTCAATTGTTAGTTGGGATATTATCTGCATTTCTTGGACAAAGATTATTAGTATTGTTAGCTTGCATCAGGAAGTTGCTGTTTGTTTACCAGTTATCCATCTGTTACAAGTTTTTTTTTGTGTGTTTATGTTTGTTAGCTTAAGCCGATATGAACATCCTGAGCCTTGCATTTTGAACAACTAAAAAGTGCTTTCATGTTAAGTTGGCAACCTGTTTAATCACATGTATACTGAATCTGCTTTTATTATGACTCTAAATTATGGTTTAAGTCAATGTAATCAGCTATCTACAATCTCTGTATATTTGTTGGATGAATGTCTGCTTTGTTTGCCTAAAAGTGTCTACTGTATGTTGTTTTGACTATCTGCATTTCACTGCTGCCGTAACACATGCTTAAAAGGGAATTATGATTCTGCCATATGCATTTGGACTGTTAATGATTCCAAATCTGAGTGTGAGTCTGTCCCCTGCTCCTATTTTGTCGTGTTCTGGACTGATTTGTGTGCCTTAAGTCTGTATCTTACCTTTTATATTCTGGACTGATTTGCGTGACATGGGAATTGTCCTTTGCTGTTTGCGTTTTGTTGGCATACTCATTGCAGAAACCTGTTATTTTTAACTGGAAGTAATACAATAACAATCAGACCTTAACTGTTGAATGACCTATTTGTGCTTTGACTTGAGCATTCAGCATATGTGGTAATGGGTGTTGGCCTAGGTCTGTCATAGCATCCCTTTCCTCTCCTCTGCTTGTCGCTGTGTACTGCCCTGCTCATCCCTATTACTTTTACCATCCGCTGGCTGCCTATTCCATCTCCTATTGTCACATGTTGGTCTTTATGTGCATACTTGCTCAAATACACTATATGTCAAGTGCTTGTTTATTATTTAATTTTCTTGGGACATATACTAACCCTTATCTTCTTTATCTACATGAAATGCATCGGAGCAAAAGGAGGAGTCTCATAGCGAGACTCATTGTGCCTTCCATCAATTGAAGATTTGCATTCACCCGCATCTATGTGCATCCGCCTTCACATTCCTGCCAGGCACTCCTAAAACAAAATAGGACAAGATGACATCACATCCATCTCAACTCCTTTTACTCTCTTAATCTCCCTGCCCTATTTTTGTGTCTATTATTTGCTATTGTAATTTCGTTATTTAACTTTGTAATTAATAGGAGACGTAGAGCATTTAGCCTTTGAACATATGAGACGGGAAGTAATTACATTTAGGAATACACTTCTACTTTATTTGTCTTTTAGGATTGTTAGGCATGTCTAAATTCGACAAAATAATCTAAACAATTTAACTCAGATCATAAAATCAAACATTTTGTTTTCTTATTAGAATTCATAACAGATTTCTTCATAAATTCTCAAGAGTCACTTCAAAGCATCCTTTATATCATAAGATTAATTTAGCGGGTAATATACATAAATAGTCCGTAAATAACATTTGCATGAGCACATAATTAGTCCATAAAGCACCTTCCTAGCATTCTTTAGCATTTCTAGCCCTTTTAACATTTTTAATCACCCTTTAGTATTTAGCACCCCTTTACTTTTAAAATTTCTTTAACATTTTAGCACTTTTAGCACTTTTAGCACTTTTAATATTCTAGCAATCCTTTAAGCATCTTTAAATATCGCCTTTGGCGCATTTTGTCCTTAACATTTTAGCACCTCCTAGCATTCTTTTGTATTTTAAGCATATTAGCATTACTTTCAAAGACTTTAGCATTTAACACTTTTAAGCGCCTCTTAGCACCTTTTTAGCACCCTTCTATCATTTAAAACCTTTAGTATTTTAAGCACTTTTTAAACATTTAGCATTTGGCTCTTTTATTTATTTATAACAATGTTTTGCCTGCTTTACTTAAAGCACCTTTAAAACATTTTAACATTTTTAGCATTTTATTAAGCATACGTATCTTTTATTTTTGCATTTTTAAACATAATAATTACCATGGGTTTGGCATGACAACCGCAAGTTAGAGCATCTTAGAGTGTGCCTAACCCCTTCACTATAGATTCATAAAGAACACTTACCTAATCTCATTAAGTTTAGCGCACTATTAAAATGGAGTTAATGTTTTACTTTAAACTAGTTAAACATTTAGGTGTCCTAATTCAACCAATTAATTAGGTGGCGACTCCCGCGAACCCCTTAGCATTCTAGCAACCCCTTTGCACTTTTAGCATCTTTTTAGCATTTTTATATTCTAGCACCCTTTTATACCTTTTAGCACCTTTATTTATTTTCTAACACCTTTTTTCTAAGCAGATTTTTATTAAAAAAAAGTCGCGGTCGGAAAAGTACGACAGAATAAGCGACTCACTGGGATTTTAGGTTCTTAACCACAACAGACCTAGGGTTATTATTTGGCAATTATTTTGCATTCAATTTTTTGTGTGTTGTATTTTGTTCTATTTATTTTGCTACATGCTCTACTGCTTTCCTTAAAACTGGCATTCCGTTCATATTTCTTCCACTCTGGAAAATTCACACAATCACACACTACATGCGAGGTGCGCTGGGTGCACCAGCAAAATTCTTTCTTCAAAATCCAAATTTAGGAGAGTCGGTAATATACGTGGAGTGTCCGGTCTAACCGGTGGCCGCGTAGCCTTCTCACTCGAGTTGTCCGCTCGAACTCAAGGCCTAGAAAAGCCAAATCTTAGAAACTTAAGATAGAGCTATACCACCCTTATTTTAGGGCATGCATGCATTTACCTTAGGTGGGTCAATCCTTGGCATTGACACCACAATTAGGAAGACACCAAACTTGTCGACGGGTTTCTGAACCCAACGACCAACCAGCATATTATGTGTAGCGTGGCCATGACATACAAATCCAAACCCAATCATGACATGCTGAAATTGGGAAAAGTGCACCGTCATTTGGTCGCCATTTCCAACAAAGGCATTATAGTTGGACGACTTGGACAAATCCGTCATAATCTCGCATAAGTGACTTTTAGGCTTCCCTCTGGCATAAAGAGGTCCCCCTGCATGTTAGGAAACGTTTGAATGTGTTATGTGCAATATATCTGCTACATACCCGCAAATTATGTGCTTTATGCTAACACCGTTTGTTGCATTTTTAGAAAGATTTATCATCTTCCCCCAAAGGTCGATTTGTATTTGACTAAGCAATGGCAGAGCATCAATACTTCACAAGATCAAAGGCACGGTCCAGCGATATGACCGATTCAAGGGCATCTCGAAGTGAGCGAAGCCTGAACTGTCGTTCCTATAGGCAAAGCAGTGGGTCTCAAAAAGAAAAGCGAGATAGATCCGATCGAGCACTCGCCCGCTATCATCGCAAAGAAATGGCAACCCTACAGCCAAATCGTAAGGCCTAAACATCACTAAATACAAGCAACTTTATTGAGACCCACTTTAGGTCAAACGCCCTTGCATATTCAAAACTGGGACAAGGTAGGAAGCATGCGGTTGCGAGTCCAAGCGTGCCAGCACGCAGATGTCAAGGGACAAGCGCGAAGTCGATACGACCGACCCCCAAAACTCACAAATTTTCTTTGAGCGCAGTTTTTCATATTAATGTAGCGAAGTGCAATGTTCCGGAAGGCACGACAAAAGTTTCTTCGCAAAAGAAGCAAGCAGAGGCGTGGATATGACAAAGAATCCACAAATCCAAAGTCCGCAATGGCAAAGCAGCAGCAGAAAGCGGCATCAACAATCGCAATCAAAGTTCAGACCCGCAACAAAACCTAGCGATCAACTCCGGGCATAAAGTCAAATTGGCAACTCGCGCAGCGCCATGACAATTCGGCGATGCATTTAGCATGTCCGCAAGGACAACACTCGCACTATCTCGCATATCGAGACGATATCTCTACCCATAAAATTGCACTTCTCATATGTATTTATCATTTTTAAACAGTATACACTAACGCTTTTTCTCGCTTAGCTTGCGCGAGCATTTATTCTACAGAGCAGCAGCAATACGCCCGTGCAATGACGTTATCGACAAAGAAGTCCACGCAACGACGCCAAAGAAGAACACGCCCGCATAACGACGTTATCGACAAAGAAGTCCACGCAATGACGCCAAGAAGAACACGCCCGCATAACGACGTGATCGCAAGTCCACGCAACGACGCCAACAAAGAATACGCCCAGTGCAATGACGCGACGCGACAAAGAAGTCCACGCAACGACGCCAAGAAGAATACGCCCGCATAACGACGTTATCAAGACAAAGAAGTCCACGCAACGACGCCAAGAAGAACACGCCCGCATAACGACGCGTGATCAGAAGTCCACGCAACGACGCCAAAGAAGAATACGCCCGTGCAATGACGCGATCGCGACAAAGAAGTCCGAACGACGCCAAGAAGAACACGCCCGCATAACGACGTGATCGCGAAGTCCACGCAACGACGCCAAAGAAGAATACGCCCGCATATGACGTTATCAAGACAAAGAAGTTCACGCAACGACGCCAAAGAAGAACACGCCCAAGCAAATGACGCGACAAGACAACAAGCCCAAAAACGACGCCATCATCAGCATATCACATCCACGCAGGGACGATTTCTGTACTCCCGAAATTGCATTTCTTACGCTTGCTTTATTATTCTGGCTTAGCAGTTATGCACTAACTCTTTCTTGAGCTTTAGTCCACAGGGACAGTTGCAGCAGGGACAACGTATCCGCATTCACAATCGCAACAAGTCCGTGCAAGGGCGAAATCACAACATTTGCAGCATCGCATCAACACCAGACATCACATTTTTGCAGGATAACATTTTCTACTCACAGTTGCATTGCTTAAAATTTTATGCATCATCATTTTGCCTTAACAGTTATGCACTAACCGTTTGTTTAAGTCTTAGCATGCAGGAGCAGGAGCACAACGTAAATTTTCTTACAAATAACCGGCAATTTGTCGGGCCAACCTTCCCAATGAACGGCGTAGCGCCCTGCCGCTTGGTCCACTCGCTCCACATCACCATAGAACCCAGCACCATAAGCCATAGCGGTACACCCCAGGTTCAAGCCAGTTATTTTTATTTTTACTTTTTGTACCATAGCCCAGTGTCATCATAACTCGACACTGGGACATCTTTAAGTCCGCGTTAGCCCGCCTTGGTGTTTTGACCATGGTAGCCCAGTGTCGTCATAACTCGACACTGGGACAGATTTTGATTTTTTTTCGTCAGCTTTGTCTACCTGCCCAACATTTTTTGCAATTCTGAAGATCGAGACAAAATTGGCTATGAGTCAACGTCTTTGTCCGAAGATTCTTCCATCATCTCCATACAAAGAGGATACCGCTGACACCCAATTTTGACCCTCCCGTCCAGTCATTAGCTATAAAATTAGACTAATTCTGTAATTTAATTTTTTATGATTTTTATAATAAAATGCAGCGATAAAACATAAATACAGGCATAAATAAACAATTTAATAATGGCATCGCGTCTTACGTAGAGTATTAAGCACTTAGAGTCCCGCGCCCGCATTAATTAAAGCCCTGTCATGATTCTTAATTAATAATAAATACATAAATAAATAATTTAGCAATGACGTCGTGTCAAGTAGCATAGCCGCATTTATTAATACGCAAGAGAATGTCATAATCATTTGTAATTTAAAATCAATTTTTTATTTAATAGCGTCGCATTTATAAAGCTTTAAACAATTCTTAAATATCGTACTTGCATTTAGCATTTAAGTAATTTAATCTAAACTCAATTCAATTTTAATTTAACTTCGCAATAATGCACAATAATAAGATTTTAAATAATAGCGTCGCAGTCTAAAGTATTAAGCATTAATTAAATAGCACGTCCGTCTTTATTCTTTATAATAATTCAAACTCAAGCACTAATTAAATAGCACGCCCGCATCTACAGCAATTAGGCTAATAAAACACCTAAATAATTTAATCAATTAATTTTTACCACTAATTAACTAATTAATACACCTAAAATTAAATACCTAATTAAAATAACTAACCTAATTTAATACTACCCTTTAACTACCCAGCAACCCTTAATTCGCAGCCCCACATCGCAAGCCCAAATAATTTTCAGCCAGACCCGCAGCCCAGTTCCCGCGGCCCATTACCACATCCCAGCCTTATTTCCCTTCCTCATCCCCCCAGCCCACGCCTAAGCCTATTTCCCTCTCAGCCCTTTACCTCATCTCGTCGATAATACAGAACCCAAAAAGAAAACCCACAGCCCTCACTTCATCTTCAGGCCTCATCGTCTCCCTCACAAAAGCCCTAAACCTAAAAGCTTCAATCGCCGCAGGCTCCTCTCCCTTTACCCACGATTCTCGCCTAGAAATCTGGGTTCCTTTCCCTACCAGTATGATTCGAATCACACAAAATCGCCTTTTTATGGTAAGAACCTTCAACGAAACAAGCACAAATCTCGCCAAGAATCAGTACGAAATCGCATTGATTGCTTACCAACTTTAGAACCCAAACCAGGGCTATATAAGCACATGCAAGTCGAGCACAGTAAGGAGGCAGACCGATAGCATCGACCTGGCAGCAGAATGAGCATAGTAGAGCATATACGAGAGAGCTTAGTCGGGGTAGCAGTCAGCAAGCATCGATTTGCATCCCCTAGCAGCAGTCAACTACTCGCAGCAAGGATAGAACATCCAAAAACTAGTAAGCATCGACACCTTTTAGTCAGGACCAGTCGACCTTTCATTCGCATCGCAAAACCCAAAACCCGCCGATCGACCGACGACTTGATACGCCGCCTGCTCACGCTCGAGAAGGTAATTTATCATCCTTTCGCATTTGATTTCCTTTGGCGTGAAATGTGTGTTATTGTGACAAATCATGTCTAAGTTTAGTTGGTGTCGACGACTGTCCACATATGCGTGTAGTGTTGTTTCGGCAATGGTTTATGTCTGTTAGGCTGTTTCTGAATCTGTTTTTTAACTGATATTATCTGCTATAAATGTCGCGACTGTACTTGTCTGTGTTAACAACTAATCGAATGTCGTCTATGGTATTCCTGCATGTCTTCCAGTAACTGGTTATATGCGTATCGGATATAGGTCTGGAATGATATGAAAAGAATCCCCTTAGTTCATTTTTGCTGTGTCTGTTGGTGTGTTTTGCTACTGATTTAGTGGTATGTAGTGTTTAATGTTTAAGCAGGCTAATTATGTTAGTTTATTTATGTTTAGAACTATCTTGGTGTATGATTATGTTTTCATATATCGATATGCCTAGGTTATGATTGGGCATCAAAGCTGTCAAGGGGGTTTAGTTGAAATGACTTGAATAAGCTTTATATGTATGGGATGTTGCACACATATGTCTAATTTGTCTACTATAAACATGTGTTCATTGTATCTTGGTTACTAAATTGTCCATGTTAAGCATTTTCCTTTCAATTGTTAGTCGATATTATCTGCATTTCTTGGACAAAGATTATTAGTATTGTTAGCTGGCATCAGGAAGTTGCTGTTTGTTTACCAGTTATCCATCTGTTACAAGTTTTTTTTTGTGTGTTTATGTTTGTTAGCTTAAGCCGATATGAACATCCTGAGCCTTGCATTTTGAACAACTAAAAAGTGCTTTCATGTTAAGTTGGCAACTGCTTAATCACACGATAATCGAATCGCTTTTATTATGACTCTAAATTATGGTTTAAGTCAATGTAATCACTATCTACAATCTCTCAGATATTTGTTGGATGAATGTCTGCTTTGTTTGCCTAAAAGTGTCTACTGTATGCTGTTTTGACTATCCGCATTTCATCACTGCCAGAATACATGCTTAAAAGGGAATTATGATTCTCGCCATATGCATTTGGATCATTAATGATTCCAACTGAGCGAGTCCGCCCCCGCCCTATTTTGTCGTGTTCGACTGATTTGTGTGCCTTAAGTCTCAGATCTTACCTTTTATATTCTCGACTGATTTGCGTGATACGGGAATTGTCCTTTGTTGTTTGCGTTTGTTGGCATACTCATTGCGTAAACTCGTTATTTTTAATCGAAGTAATACAATAACAATCGACCTTAATCGCTGAATGACCTATTTGTGCTTTGACTTGAGCATTCAGCATACGTGGTAATGGGTGTTGGCCTAGTCCGCTATAGCATCCCTTTCTCTCCTCTCGCTTGTCGATGTAACGCCCGCTCATCCCTATTACTTTTACCATCCGCTGGCTGCCTATTCCATCTCCTATTGTCACATGTTGGTCTTTATGTGCATACTTGCTCAAATACACTATATGTCAAGTGCTTGTTTATTATTTAATTTTCTGGGACATATACTAACCCTTATCTTCTTTATCTACATGAAATGCATCGAGCAAAAGGAGGAGTCTCATAGCGAGACTCATTGTGCCTTCCATCAATCAAGATTTGCATTCACCCGCATCTACGTGCATCCGCTTCACACTCCCGCCTCGACTCCTAAAACAAAATAGGACAAGATGACATCGTCATCCATCTCAACTCCTTTTACTCTCTTAATCTCCCTGCCCTATTTTTGTGTCTATTATTTGCTATTGTAATTTCGTTATTTAACTTTGTAATTAATAGGAGACGTAGAGCATTTAGCCTTTGAACATATGAGACGGGAAGTAATTACATTTAGGAATACACTTCTACTTTATTTGTCTTTTAGGATTGTTAGGCATGTCTAAATTCTGACAAAAATAATCTAAACAATTTAACTTGCATCATAAAATCAAACATTTTGTTTTCTTATTAGAATTCATAACAGATTTCTTCATAAATTTTCAAGAGTCACTTCAAAGCATCCTTTATATCATAAGATTAATTTAGCGGGTAATATACATAAATAGTCCGTAAATAACCTTTGCATGAGCATATAATTAGTCCATAAAGCACCTTCCTAGCATTCTTTATCATTTCTAGCCCTTTTAACATTTTTAATCACCCTTTAGTATTTAGCACCCCTTTACTTTTAAAATTTCTTTAACATTTTAGCACTTTTAGCACTTTTAATATTCTAGCAATCCTTTAAGCATCTTTAAATATCGCCTTTGGCGCATTTTGTCCTTAACATTTTAGCACCTACTAGCATTCTTTTGTATTTTAAGCATATTAGCATTACTTTCAGCACTTTAGCATTTAGCACTTTTAAGCGCCTCTTAGCACCTTTAGCACCCTTCTATCATTTAAAACCTTTTAGCAACCTTTAGTATTTTAAGCACTTTTTAAACATTTAGCATTTGACTCTTTTATTTATTTATAACAATGTTTTGCCCTGTTTTTTACTTAAAGCACCTTTAAAACATTTTAACATTTTTAGCATTTTATTAAGCAGAAGGAGCTTTTATTTTTGCATTTTTAAACATAATAATTACCCTAGGTTTGGCAGGACAACCGCAAGTTAGCGGATCTTAGAGGGTGCCTAACCCCTTCCCTCTAGATTAATAAAGAACTCTTACCCAGAATCTCATTAAGTTTAGCAGACCATTAAAATGGAGTTAATGTTTTACTTTAAACTAGTTAAACATTTAGGTGTCCTAATTCACCCAATTAATTAGGTGGCAACTCCCGCGAACTCCTTAGCATTCTAGCAACCCCTTTGCACTTTTAGCATCTTTTTAGCATTTTTATATTCTAGCACCCTTTTATACCTTTATTTATTTTCTAACACCTTTTTTCTAAGCAGATTTTTATTAAAAAAAATTGCGGTCGGAAAAGGGCGCGACAAACGCTACATAAATAATTGAGGTATTTTCATCCCCAATCCAAGAATGTCTACCCAACTTACAGCATATTCACAATCTCTCCTTTCGAAGTAAATTAGAAATCATATAAGGATAATTAGTTGTCAATTAATTACCAAGCATTCAACGCAATTATTGGATAAATCTCTCAAAGAAGAATAATAACCATAAACATGTATTAATTCATAACATAAGTTTCTAGTGAATCAACATGGAAAGCTCTATAAAAGAATTAGTTCCTAGTCATTGACATGACAAGAACTAATTCAATGTTCATCATAAAACTGAAATAAAGAAAAGAAAGAAAAGAAAATACTTAATAATGAGTCTCCAAGCCTTCTAGCATCCAATGGTTGTGTTGTGGAATATTTACAAGATGGATTGGTGGGAGGGTGGATGTAGAGTGGTGAATGGTGGAATGGAGAATGAGTAATTCTTCTAATGATATAGAGTATTTATAGCCAAAGAATCCTTTTGGTGAAGGGTTAGGGATTTGTAGGAAAGGAAAAGTTATTAGAATCCTTTTAGGTAAGGGTTTTAAGGTAGGAAAAGTTATCCCTTTAGGTAGGAAAAGTAATCCCTTTAGGATTCTGAAAACATGTCAAATTCGGCCCAGCACTTCATAATTCCAGTGGCCATGGCCTGCAGATCGCGCCATGGTTCGAAATTCAGCAACTCTCGGACTTTCAAGATTTCAGCGCCATGGCCGCTGCAGCGCCGCGGCTCCGGTGACGTTTTCAAAGTGATTCTGCTTCGTCATTTTTTCCGTCCGGACGCTTGATTCTCCTCTATAATTCCCGGAACTTCTTAGACTTCATTTCTTGGCCTTTTTTGTGTGCAATTTCATCTCATTTATGCTCATTTCATCTCCTTTTCGTCATTTTTCCATTTATGACCGCTGTGACACAAAAGAAAGGAAAACGACCCTAATACTATACTAAACATAACTAAAATGAGTAAAATACTAACTAAAAATGACTCAAAAAGTGTATATAAAATACACCGATCAGTCATATCTTTCAATAACACATGTGCCTCATTGACACTCTTTCTCATGAAAGCACCCTCTGCCCATTATAAAAGATGTGGACCAACATCCACTTCTCTATGCCATGATGTGGGCACCTCCTCTGTAGATCCTTAAATCGCTCTCATGCATCATAGAGCGACTCACCATCCACCTGATAAAAGTTGTTCAGCTATCCCCTTAACTTTGCTGCTTTGGAAGGAGGGAAGAACTTTGTTAGAAACTTCGTACAGTCCCGCCAGTGTGACGAGTTGACAGATGATGAGTTCAACTACCAGTGTCACGACCGAACCCGGGCGTGGATCGTGCCTTACCCGGGCACCCTAGTGATACAACATCGAGAGAAAATCAGCGGAAATAAAAACATGAACATGAATTAAGAGACAAGATAAATAAACAAAGCAACCAAAACAAACGCTTTCATCATATATACATAAATACCCGACGCTTATCCTTTTTACAATCCCCGCCACAACAAAGCATGCACTCTAAGATTTATACAACAACTTATGACGGGACAGGGCCCCGCCATACCCCTGAACGTTCAAGAACTTACAGACTCAGGGTAACATACCAAAGATAAGCCTCCGACGAAACGGAGCTTCCCAAAACGCAGAAATGAGATCCTAAACGCGGGGATCGACGGTGATGTATTTCTACCGCGGCATGAACGCACTCAAGGAGGTCGATAACAGTACCAAGTATGTGAAATCAGAAATATCAGTAAATGAAATCATAATAGTCTATAAAAGCAGGAGACAGTATGATAACCAAACTACAAGACACACACATAACGATTATATCAATTCGTGGTCTCACGCCACAACATCAATCCCGCCTGAGTGCCTTCTCACTCCCAGCCTATGATATGATAACAACAAGACAGCAATCCAAATGGGAGCATACCCGTGCGCTACGCATCGTGTCAGTATGTCCAAAGGGAACAAATAAGACAACATTCCAAATGGAAGCATACCCGTGCGCTACGCATCGTGTCAACATGTCCAAAGGGAAACAATAAGACAACATTCCAAATGGAAGCATACCCGCGCGCTACGATCGTGTCGATGTCCAAAGGGAAACAATAAGACAACATTCCAAATGGAAGCATACCCGCGGCGCTTACGATCGTGTCGGCGTGTCCAAAGGGAAACAATAAGACAAAGATTCCAAATGGAGCATACCCGCGCGCTACGCATCGTGTCAGTATGTCCAAAGGGAAAACAATAAGACAACAAGGCGGTAATCAAAGTGGAAGCATACCCGTGCGCTACGCATCGTGTCAGGATGTCCAAAGCGATTAACAAAAGTAACACTATCAACCGTGAACGCATCTGCGGAATTTATCCACACGCCGGCCACGCCCAAGTAAGTTCTCAACAAGTCAACCGACCCTCCATCGAGACGCCAGAGTATAGAAACACAATTCTTGCACAACAAAGGCTATCACAACAAGCATAGGCAAGTTTCACAACAACAAGCATAGGCAAGTTTCACAACAACAAGCATAGGCAAGTTTATACACAACTCGAAGTACTTTCATTTTATGCCCAAGTTCGGGTTTTAACCCTAAAGTACTACGTACGTTAAATTCCTCTTTAAAGAGATTTATTCCTTTTATAAAAGTCACCCGATACCCGTAGTATAAAAATAGAGTGACTTATATCTTTTAAGTAAACCAAAACAACTTCCATACTTTCCTTTTTAAAGTCAAGTTACCACATTAAAACCAATGATAAAACCTTTCTTTTGTTTACATAAGGTCGTTATAACCAACTTCCCATAAAGCTGTTATAACACCTTATGCTTTAAACCATTTTAAGACAACACAATGCCTTTCTTTTCCCTAAAGTTCCAGTTTGCCTAATTTTAATTACGCAAGTCTCTTTTTGAAAAGTTTCATAGTTCAATGTCTTAATCTCTTTTAAAACAATTGAGTAACATATGCCATAGGCGAGTAGGTTATTCTTGTTCATAATTAATCTTATTAAGAAGCCATGATCTAGAAAATGTAATATCATTTTGTCTCATCTTAGCTTCTATGCAGATGGAGGTTTCTACTGGTTTTAATAATACTTAATTATTCAATACATTTCCCTTTATTAACGCTGCAGTGGTTTGTCGATACACATTCTCGATTTCAAATCAAGAAACATTATTCCTTCCAAAAACCAAGTACTCATTACTCACGAATGAGGTTTCACACAAACATCCATATTAAGTCAAGTCTCTTATCTTTTAAGAATAAGTCTCTTAACTTCTAAACCATTAAACCATTCTTTTTATCTCTCTTACATGCTACACCTAACTTCTCATAAAGCTGGTATAACTTTTATGTTTTCAAACCAAGTATACACTTCTTTCAAAAAGGTTTCTTAATCTTTTAGAATACTTCAAGGTTCTTTTACATCCAGTCGGTTATAAGTCAAATCAGTTATCTTTTAAAAACCACAAAGCATTTCTCATTTACATAGAGCTGTTATAACCAACTTCCCATAAAGCCGTTATAACACTTTATGTTTAAAGACAATCACATACATTTAACACATGTACGTCTACCGTACTACATAGTTATACACATATCATGCTAGAACAGATAGGAAGAGGTTCACATACCTTGCGACGGTTATCGACTAATAGCAAAACGCTCCAAGTACCTCAAACCGTCGGCTACACCTTAAGCCAAGCAGATCACTCCACACGTAGTACTACACCCTATAGAGGCCACAAAGCGCCTATTAATATCTTTAGATCCCGACGTAGAATATTCTACAGAAAATTCGCAAAGACTCTCCCCGCAACAGCGTAAATCTCCTCCCTTATCGAGGCCGGCTACCAAGCCAACCAGGGGGGGGGGGTTAACACATCTAACCGGACGTGTACAATTCTACCACACAGTAATGCTACACAAGTCTACTGTAATACAGCCCTATGTAATTACAGTTCAGTTCAGTTCTTCTCTTTATTATCCTTCTATGTGAGTACTGTTCAATTCTTATTCAGGCTTAAGTCAAAAGACATTGCCGACGAACTACGTTCAGTTCTATTCAATATTCATTCTATATATAGTATACTTCAATTATATATTCTAACAATCATGTAATTTCCAATTACAATAGGGGGACAAGATATTTACCTCTATAAGCCCAAAATTATCCGAGTTAAATGTCGCTCCTGAACAAGGTTTAGCTCCTACTCCGTGCGCTCCAAAACGCTCCAAGAAACCCTTAGAAGTGTCTACACAACTTCTACTTAATACTTCAACTACGGGTGAATATTTTTCCTTAGGGTTTCGTTTAGTGGCTAAAGGAGGTATAATCGTATTTTCCGGGTTTTTCGTATAAAAGGGTACTTTGGAAAGTACTATAAGGTATATGGGCTAGAGTATTTTGGGCATTATAACAATAATAGGAGAGTATCTCTATGCCAAGAAGGGGGGGTATTTATACGAGACAACTAGGCAGTGGGGTACCCCACGGCCAAGCCTCACTCGAGGGTTTCGCCTCGGCTAGGCTCTCAAAGGAGGGCTTTGGACGATTTCAAGACAAGAGGAGGAGTATTTGAGACTTAGTTAGATTGCTCAAGTTTTGGATGAAGAAAGTCTTCAACTAGAGGGGTATTTATAGGTCAAGTGAAGGCCAACCAATGGTCAAGATGAAGACAAGTGTGGTGCAAGTGTAGGGTTAGATTTAAGCCAAGTGCACCTTATCCATCTACCACAACAACTTGCACAAAATATCCTACCTAACCCAACTCACCATTTTCGTCCAACTTAGCCGCCCACTCTTCCAATTGAGGTGACAAGTGTCGCCTCTCGTTGGTCCAAAATGTTTCGCCTCTCGGAAAAATCCGCAAAAATTATTAATGACATAGCCTAATTTTCCCTACGAAAGTCGTGGAAACGTTCATAAAAAACGACTCCTTTTGGTAGTTATGCACAAATTCGAACCTAGGCCTACTTTAAGGCTCAAATTGTATATGTACGCCCTCACGTACATACTCTGGAAAAACGGGGTATAACATTCTCCCCTCCTTAGAAACATTCGTCCCGAATGTTCCTTCTCGAAACAGATAACGAAGAAGTTCCTTCTAACAAGTTGTCAATGCCACACCTGGCCACGAACTAACACACATTCTCTTCCTTCCTTACTCGTCGTGCCCTCCTCGAACACTTGAACTCTTCTAGTATACGCACCATACTTCACCATTGCTTGATTTCCAATACTTTGGAGTCACAACCTCCAAACTTGGTCATCTTACTAGCTTTATTTTCCTCTAAGGCCACTCCCGGCCTTCACGAACCGATTCTGGTCGAACATATCCACAAACTCATACGATGCTCATCTAAACTTGGGCCTAGCACCTCGTGACCTACCACCGGCGGGACCACCCAGAGTGACCCCACTCGAACAGCCGCGGGTTGGCCCTCAACATGGCCCCAACCCGACCCACTTAACGCATCACGCTCTTGTTCCCCGATCCGGAACAATCTTACCTCTACAGGTCATGAAAGCTACCACTTCCATTTCACACTACCCAGGGACTTATCACACAATACATTCTAGGCATAAAATGCACTCCGACAAGGATTACTTGCAAAAACTTGTACTCGAGACGGCCTTACATCTAAGGTCTCAACTGTAATGTTCTAAGGTTCATCATTTTCTCACCCCCAGGCTTACCCTTTTTCACTAAGCATGTTTCTAAGTCACATTTTAGCACAAAGCTATCCGAAGATAACACTTAACACATTATCATAACATACAAAACTCTAGATGGTTAAGGATATACCTGAAGTAGGCGGTTCAGAGGACCGCTAAAACTGGGAGCTTCCACCGCGACCTCTACCGTGGGCCCACGGCATGAACATCCCGCCTAGCCGTGGAAGGTGAAGAACCCGCAATCGATCTCGTAGTCAGGCTATCCTACCAAGTACCCCTGGACAAGCTCCCAAAATGGCCCTCGCTGGCCGCATGTAAAACAAACTCCCGACTAGCACGACACTCCCACCGCGAGTCTACCACGGTCACAACGAGGTAGGGTGGCTTCACCGCTAACACCGCTTCCCAAAATCTGAACCTCGAGCCCCGACCGCTCCCCAAAACTCGATGCTCAAGATTGTAGAGGACCACTCAGATCGGGCGAGGCGCATAACTAGTCTGCCGAGGCGGTGCGCCTCGAAAATCACCAAAGGACCTGCAGCTTCGCCCTTTCTCACGACTTTGGTCATTCCGCCGATTTCTCCGCCTCACCCCTAGTGCATAAGCTCGCATGCGGCAATGTCCATGCCCACAAGAGCTACACCCGAACAACTCTCGCTAGGTAATCATCGAGCCTCAGAACATATCGGTGCACTCGATCCTCCATACTAGCTACTAATGCGGGACGACGCCAATGAGTCGAACTCCACATTGTACTCCCGAACCGCACGCCTGCTCGCCGCAACACCAAAAATCGTTTACCCGAGCCCTCCTCATGCGGAGGCAAGAAGTGTGCAAGAAAGGCCTCGAGAACTCGCCCCATAAAGCCGGAAGTGCATACTCTCCCGACAGCTCCCACGATCAAACCGCCGATCGCGGTATCACGCACCGATGCGTAACCTAGACCACCGACTCGGTCTCCGATGCCTTGATCACTCTACGATCCGTCAGAATCGCCGGATGAACTCTCGCGATCATCCTCGACCTCGACCCATAAAACTCGGAGGTTACACTCGTAAAATCCCGTAGTCTCAAACCGTCTGCCTGGGGTTGAACTACGGTGCATGGATCGAATCTGCTGGCTTATCTCTCACCGCCACAACCTCGCCATTAATCGGGCCATCTCTCAGTAACCATTCTCATTCGCCCTACTGTAGGATCGAGGCTCGTGTATCGTGGTCTCTGTAGAGATCGCCACGTTTCTACTCGTATCTTTCTTCGCCGCTTGCCCTTCCGCCCGGCCGCTTGCGCGAGGCATAATCGTAAAGGAAAGGAATACGCCGGAGGTTCAACTCATCACACATTTCTAAGGCACGATCTCGAATGAGAAGAATGGAAACCAATCCTAAATGTCCTATAGCCTCCTCGATTATAGATGTGGTGCACAACACACCGATAATCAAGACTCTACTAGACACGGTGCAGACACTTTCCGAGGATTAATCGCTCGATACCACTTTTGTCACGACCAACCCGCCCGTGGATCGTGCCTACCGGGCACCCTAGTGATACAACATCGAGAAAATCAGGAAATAAAACATGAACATGAATTAAGAGACAAGATAAATAAACAAAGCAACCAAAATACCGCTTTCATCATATATACATAAATACCCGAATACTATCCTTTACAATCCTCGCCACAACAAAGCTCTGCACTCTAAGATTTATACAACAACTTATGACGGACAGGCCCCGCCATACCCCGAACGCTCAAGAACTTACGCACTCGTGGTAACATACCAAAGATAAGCCTCCGACGAAACGAGCTTCCCAAAACGAAATGAGATCCTAAACGCGGATCGACAAATGATGTACTTCTACTGCGCAGATGAACGCAGCCCGGGCGAGGTCGCATAACAGTACCAAGTATGTGAAATCAGAAATATCAGAATGAAATCATAATAGTCTATAAAAGCGTGAGACAGTATGATAACTAAACTACGATACACACATAATAGATTATATCAATTCGTGGTCTCACGCCCACAACATCAATCCCGCCGCGAGTGCCTTTCTCATCACGGCGATTTATGATATGATAACAACAAGACAAAGAATCCAAATGGGAGCATACCCGCGCGCTACGATCGTGTCGATGTCCAAAGGGAACAAATAAGACAACATTCCAAATGGAAGCATACCCGCAGCGCTTACGATCGTGTCGGCGTGTCCAAAGGGAAACAATAAGACAACATTCCAAATGGAAGCATACCCGCGGCGCTTACGATCGTGTCGATGTCCAAAGGGAAACAATAAGACAAAGATTCCAAATGGGAGCATACCCGCGCATGCATCATGCCGTGATGTCCAAAGGGAAAACAATAAGACAACAAGCGGAATCAAAGTGGAAGCATACCCGCGCGCTACGATCGTCGTGATGTCCAAAGCGATTAACAAAAGTAACACTATCAACGAGAACGCATCTGCGGAATTTATCCACATCACTGGCCACGCCCAAGTAAGTTCTCAACAAGTCAACCGACCTCCATCGAGAGACGCCAGAGTATAGAAACACAATTCTTGCACAACAAAGGCTATCACAACAAGCATAGGCAAGTTTCACAACAACAAGCATAGGCAAGTTTCACAACAACAAGCATAGGCAAGTTTATACACAACTCAAGTACTTTCATTTTATGCCCAAGTTCGGTTTTAACTCCTAAAGTACTACGTCGTTAAATTCCTCTTTAAAGAGATTTATTCCTTTTATAAAAGTCACCCGATACCGTAGTATAAAAATAGAGTGACTTATATCTTTTAAGTAAACCAAAACAACTTCCATACTTTCCTTTTAAAGTCAAGTTACCACATTAAAACCAATGATAAAACCTTTCTTTTGTTTACATAAGGTCGTTATAACCAACTTCCCATAAAGTCGTTATAACACCTTATGCTTTAAACCATTTTAAGACAACACAATGCCTTTCTTTTCCCTAAAGTTCCAGTTGCCTAATTTTAATTACGCAAGTCTCTTTTGAAAAGTTTCATAGTTCAATGTCTTAATCTCTTTTAAAACAATTGAGTAACATATGCCATAAAGTAGCAGTTATTCTTGTTCATAATTAATCTTATTAAGCCATGATCTAGAAAATGTAATATCATTTTGTCTCATCTTAGCTTCTATGCAGATGGAGGTTTCTACTGGTTTTAATAATACTTAATTATTCAATACATTTCCTTTATTAACGCCGCAGTTGGTTTGTCGATACACATTCGATTTCAAATCAAGAAACATTATTCCTTCCAAAACCAAGTACTCATTACTCACGAATGAGGTTTCACACAAACATCCATATTAAGTCAAGTCTCTTATCTTTTAAGAATAAGTCTCTTAACTTCTAAACCATTAAACCATTCTTTTTATCTCTCTAAGGCGTTACACCTAACTTCTCATAAAGTGGTATAACTTTTATGTTTTCAAACCAAGTATACACTTCTTTCAAAAAGGTTTCTTAATCTTTTAGAATACTTCAAGGTTCTTTTACATCCGATCGGTTATAAGTCAAATCAATTATCTTTTAAAACCACAAAGCATTTCTCATTTACATAGAGCTGTTATAACCAACTTCCCATAAAGCCGTTATAACACTTTATGTTTAAAGACAATCACATACATTTAACACGTACGCTCACTGCATTTACATATAGTTATACACATATCATGCTAGAACAGATAGGAAGAGGTTCACATACCTTGCGACTGCTATCGACTAATAGCAAAACGCTCAAGTACCTCAAACCGCTGGCCACACCTTAAGCCAAGCGGATCACTCCACACGTAGTACTACACCCTATAGAGGCCACAAAGCGCTATTAATATCTTTAGATCCCGCGTAGAATATTCTACGTAAAATTCGCAGACTCTCCCCGCAACAGCGTAAATCTCCTCCCCTATCGAGGCCGGCTACCCAGCCAACCAGGGGGGGGGGGGTAACACATCTAACCGGACGTGTACCCTTCGACCACACAGTAATGCTACACCAGTCTATCAGAATACACCTATGTAATTACTGATTCGATTTCTTCTCTTTATTATCCTTCTATGTAGTACTGCTCAATTCTTATTCAGCTTAAGTCAAAAGACATTGCGATTTAACTACGTTCGATTCTATTCAATATTCATTCTATATATAGTATACTTCAACTATATATTCTAACAATCATGTAATTTCCAATTACAATAGGGGGACAAGATATTTACCTCTATAAGCCCAAAATTATCCGAGTTAAATGTCGCTCCTGAACAAGGTTTAGCTCCTACTCCGTGCGCTCCAAAACGCTCCAAGAAACCCTTAGAAGTGTCTACACAACTTCTACTTAATACTTCAACTACGGGTGAATATTTTTCCTTAGGGTTTCGTTTAGTGGCTAAAGGAGGTATAATCGTATTTTCCGGGTTTTTCGTATAAAAGGGTACTTTGGAAAGTACTATAAGGTATATGGGCTAGAGTATTTTGGGCATTATAACAATACTAGGAGAGTATCTCTATGCCAAGAAGGGGGGTATTTATACGAGACAACTAGGCTAGGGGGGGGGTACCCCACGGCCAAGCCTCACTCAAGGGGGGGTTTCGCCTCGGCTAGGCTCTCAAAGGGGGAGGGCTTTGGACGATTTCAAGACAAGAGGGAGGGAGTATTTGAGACTTAGTTAGATTGCTCAAGTTTTTGGATGAAGAAAGTCTTCAACTAGAGGGGTATTTATAGGTCAAGTGAAGGCCAACCAATGGTCAAGATGAAGACAAGTGTGGTGCAAGTGTAGGGTTAGATTTAAGCCAAGTGCACCTTATCCATCTACCACAACAACTTGCACAAAATATCCTACCTAACCCAACTCACCATTTTCGTCCAACTTAGCCGCCCACTCCTTCCAATTAGAGGGTGACAAGTGTCGCCCTCTCGTTGGTCCAAAATGTTTCGTCTCTCGGAAAAATCCGCAAAAATTATTAATGACATAGCCGGAATTTTCCCTACGAAAGTTGTGGAAACGTTTCGTCGAAAAATGACTCCTTTTGGTAGTTATGCACAAATTCGAACCTAGGCCTACTTTAAGGCTCAAATTGTATATGTACGCCCTCACGTACATACTCTGGAAAAACGGGGTATAACATTTTGGCTCTATCCCTCAGTGAGAACGGGAAGAGCATCAATCTAATGGCATCGTCAGTAACACAATTGTATTTGAAAGTGGCACACAACTCCAGAAAGTTTGCAATGTGCATGTGAGGATCTTCAGATGGCAGTCCCCCAAATTGTACTGTGTTCTGGACCATGCTCATGATGGCTGGTTTGATCTCAAAGTTGTTGGCCCCTATAGCCGAGTTCGATGCAAGTCCGCACATGTGGATCGGGCAAAACACAATCTCCCAGACTCATTTCTGCAGGTGGGGGGATTTGTCCCATGGCAGCTGGTTTCTCATTATTTCCGGACACATTTTCGGGTATTTCATGGTTGTGTTGATCATCACCCAGCCCTCTGTTTAACTCGTTGTTCCTCTGGTTGTTCATTTCTAATAAGTCTGCAATTCTCTTTTCACGCCTGTTCTGCTTGCAGGTTTTCTCAATTTCAGGATTGAAGGGAACAAGTGTATCTGCTCTTCTCCTTCTTCGCATACATTAGATCCCTGAAACATATCAAATCAACAAACAAATCAAGTCACACAGTTCTCACAGTAAAAAAAATAAAGTCAAAGTAGAAATAAAAATAGATGATTCGATATTAGATGTACGTCAGTCCCCGGCAGCGGCGCCAAAAACTTGTTAGCGATATTTCGAATGCTCACGCAAGCGCACGCATCGTTCACAAGTAATATAGTCTGTAAGACCGAATATCGTCCACAGAGACTGGTTTCTAAGTACCGTTCATCTATTTTATGTTATCTATTTGACAATCGATATTTGATTTGGGCTTTTTGTTTAACTACTAGAATAATTGCAAAAATTAATTAAACTAATTAAATTGTAATCATATTATGAAGGAATTAGGGCTTCCAATTTCCTCAACTATCCACTCTATTTAATCCTTAATGCGACTAGAATGACTCTTCTTCTTCGTTAAGATAGCGGTTAACTAGACTATCTTATATTCCGGTTAGAATATATAATCACTCAACCCCATTGTAGAACCCTTATATATTTCTATGATATGATTTACTACATAGGAGGATTAAGAACAGTAACCTATTTTGCTACACAAGTATCGGGGTACTTTCGTCCGCAATTTTAACATATGTCTATTCAATTACATCATATTCAAATTTCTCATCTCGGTTCTTGATTCGAAATCATATGAGTTATGATAATTAGTGATCAATTAACTATCAAGCATTCAAAGCAATTACTGAATATATCTTAATCTAAGTGAAGAAGAAAACAACTAGTGCATTAAATCATGAAATAGAGTTTCAAGTGAATCCAAAGGAAAGCCATAATAAAGCGTTTAGTTCCTAGCCATAGACATGCTAAGAACTAACACAATATCCATACATAAACTGAATTAAAAACGAAAGAAAGAAAATTACGTAGAACAAAGTCTCTAATCAATCCGTATTGTGTTGTGTTGTGTTGTAGAATGACCAACTCCCCTCATTAAACTAATCCCTATGGCTTAAATATGTTGCAAATTCGTGCCCTATGGACCCTTCTGCCCTTGGCCAATTCTAACTCGGATCTGACATTTCGCCTCGACCGCTGCCTCGCAGTCGGCACGCTGATCTTGAAGTCCTGCAACTCTCAGTACAAATGGCACCGCGGTTCTGTCTGAATGGAACCCCAGTGCCGAAAGTCCTGTGGATCTCTGATCTTTTAGCACTGCGGTTCTGCTTTGCCTTTTTCCGAGTCATCAATTTTCAACCTTTTCTGCCTCGGGACCTCCTTTTATGCCTATTTCTCGTTTCTTTTTGTCATTTTCCCTTTTTGCATCGCTGTGACTCAAAAGAAAGAAAAACAAACCTACTACTATACTAAACAAAACAAAAACGAGTAAAATACCAACTAAAAAAAGACTCAAAAGGTGTATACATAATACGCCTAACAACTGGCGGCGTAACAATGAACGGTTCTAGATCTGATCATGTGGCGGTGTAACAGTGAACGCAGATAGAGCAGTAAATGAATATGGGAAAGAGGAAATAGGTAGTGGCATTGTGTTGTTTTTGTGGTTCGCTAGAGACGTGGTGGTTGTCGGCGTCGTAGAGTGAAGGAGGTGAGAATGGAGAGATTATTGGTGTCGGTGAGAAATAGTATGGTGGTTATGTTGGTGTTTGTCATCGTTTGTGTTTGTTGACTGCTCCGAGCACCTGAGTTGGTGCTCCTCGCCGGAGTAGTGAGGTGCGAATGACGGAGGTGGAAGAATGAGAATGGAACAGATAGAGTAACGGTGTGTTGTTGTTGATTGGTGCTCTAGTGGCGGTTCGTTGTGGCCAACGACAGATGAGAGTAAAAGAAGATTCTCAGTCAAGATAAAAAAAAAAGTATTTTACTTTATATATATAACTATGCCAAGTAATTAAAATACGCATTATAGTTATGCTTCGTAATTTAATTAAATAATAATTACTAAAGGATTAATGTGCTAGAGTTAGTTATGAGATGTAATTATTTCAAAATTGATTTTAGAGTTAGCTATGGAAGATAATTATTTTAAAATTAATTTATACTGTAATGACTCCTTAATATACGTTACTCCTTTTTCCCAATTACTCAATGTTCAAAACCTACTTATTGTGTTTGACTCCATATATATTCATCAAATTTATATTCGATCTTTTGATCATCTTCTCGTTCTTCAAGTGGCCCAACTATTGTTTGTTCTCTTTTATTTTTTCTGATTTAGTGTAGGTAATTTTATAATTTATTCGATTATTATTTTGTGATGATTCATTTATGTGTTATTTTTAGCTGATAAATATTGTTTTCAATTAATGTTACATTTCTGTCTCATTTTTTTATATGAATTTAGGACCTGAAACTTATTTTTTATGACTATTCTTATAAATGAGTTCATATTGATGTTTATGACTATATCACATCGTAACAGAGATATATTAATTACTCATGTAAATTCAAATTAAAACATAGATTTCCGTAAAAAATGATCGGAAAACTTCGAACAATCTCGAGACATTGATTTTGTCACGACCAATTCTCGATCGCGATCGCGCCCTACCAGGCACCTTTCGTAAACATCAGAGAAAATCAGCGGAACATACATGAAACTTAAAAATAAAACATCGTAAGTAAAACAACAGTTAGCCGATGTGGCTACCTTCCGAACATATATAAAAACAACCGGCTGCCTTCCTTTCTTTTTACAAATCGACCCACCATATGTGACTACGGACCTTAAGAGTTTTGACATAACAAGTATGGCGGGACAAGGCCCGTACACTGAATAAACATAAACGTGACAACTCAAACACCGAGCCATCTCAACTTGCCAACCGATCCTAAGCTCGCGGATCCACAATCGTAATACCTAAACTCGCGGCATTTAACGCACTTCGGCGAAGTCGATAACAAAATTGCGAATATGGAACAGAATATAACGTACAATAAACAAATTATAATTGTAAAAAAGAATGACAAGGACAAGTATAAAAATACATACCAGATCCTGCCGTGTCATTACCACTTATGAACTTAATCGTACCTTATTATCCTTTCCATTCCCAATAAAAGTTATAGTCACATTCTTACGTACATTATTTAGAAAAAGAATCATTAAGTTCATTACCATATAACTTACTTATCTTTCATAACATAGTCCGGCCCACTACGGAGGGACACATATACTACCCGGCCCAATCTGGGACGCGATCAAGTCACACTAATATCAAAGCATGCCCGTGGAATCCCTCATCACCGCCGACTATTAGTGTAAAATATAACCACGTGACGCGCCTGGCATCTCACCTCACCGCCGGCGTACATACACAATACATATATATATCCCGCCTGTGGAATCCCACATCACCGCCGATCCGGTATAATAATACACCAATAGGCATACATGAACACCAAGTCCCACCTGGTATAATGCCTTGGGGTCTACCCTCACTTATACTCTTACCCCGGGAAGGTGGTAAAGCGGTGGTATAGCATCTCGGTCTACCCTCACTTATACTCTTACCCCGGAGAAGGTGGTATAACGCCTGGGCTTGCCCTCATTTATACTCTTACCCTATCTCGACTTGTCACAAACAACACATAAAGCGGTGGTACAGTCCTGGGGTTTACCTCACTTATACTCTTACCCGGAGAAGGTGGTATAACGTCTTGGGGCTTGCCCTCATTTATACTCTTACCCTATCTCGATCGACCATCAAACAAGACATAAGCACTACCATGTCTTTTATAAAATCCGAATTTAACCTAAGTGCTACAAATAACTAAGCATACCCGTGGAATCCCACATCACCGCTTGTGCGCCCAAGTAACTTATAACAAGACATGCCCTCCAACCGAGAGTCGCGCAACGTAAAAAAAACATAATACTTGCACTCAAAGGCTATCTCCGACATATAGGCTAAATCTCGCTTAACTAAGCCAAAGTACTTATCAAGGCACACATAGAATAATTCTCATTTAATCAAGCCAAAGTACTAATCAAGGCATACTTAGAATAATTCTCATTTAACAAGCCAAAGTACTTATCAAGGCATACTTAGAATAATTCTCATTTAACAAGCCAAAGTACTTATCAAGGCATACTTAGAATAATTCTCATTTAACAAGCCAAAGTACTTATCAAGGCATACTTAGACTAATTCTCAATTAATCAAGCCAAAGTACTAATCAAGGCATCACATAGAATAATTCTCATTTAATCAAGCCAAAGTACTAATCAAGGCATACTTAGAATAATTCTCATTTAACAAGCCAAAGTACTAATCAAGGCATACTTAGAATAATTCTCATTTAACAAGCCAAAGTACTTATCAAGGCATACTTAGAATAATTCTCATTTAACAAGCCAAAGTACTTATCAAGGCATACTTAGAATAATTCTCATTTAACAAGCCAAAGTACTTATCAAGGCATACTTAGACTAATTCTCAATTAATCAAGCCAAAGTACTAATCAAGGCATCACATAGAATAATTCTCATTTAATCAAGCCAAAGTACTAATCAAGGCACAAATAGAATAATTCTCAATTAATCAAGCCAAAGTACTAATCAAGGCATCACATAGAATTATTCTCAATTAAACAGGCCAAAGTACTACGTACGTCCATTCTTTTCAAAAGACTCCTTCCGAATAAAACTTCCCGATACTAACAACCGTAGTATCAAGTCCTATCCACCTTTCGAGACAAGTCACAATACCTTTTAGAAATACAATTACCGGCTTCTAAATCAAGTGACTTCTTTATTAAAAACCTTAAGCAATTGGTACCTTTAAAACAATTTGCCCTTCCTTAACACAAGTTATTCCTTTGATTACTTTACTAGAGAAAACCATTCTCTTAACCTGCCATAAAGCCGTTATAACCAACTTCCCATAAAGTCGTTATAACCCTTTATGGTTTAGACCAATACGTTCCTTTTATAATCAAGAGACTTCTACTTTTTGAAACCAAGTATTATATTCTTTCAAATCAATTCTCTTAACTTTCAAAAATACCATTTGTCTCTTAACCTTTAGAAAACAAGTGACTCTTTTTATTATAAAACCTTAGGCAATTGATGCCTTAAAAACAAGTTGCCTATTCACTTAAAATCAAGTCATTTGTCTTTCCATAAAGCAAATATAACCAACTCCCCATAAAGTCGTTGTATTTACTTTATACCTTAGCCAAAATACAATTTCCTATCCAAGGGACTTATACGTTTAAAACGGAGCAAGTATCACATACTTTAAAACTCTTCAAGTCCCCTAACTTTAAAATCAACTTAAGACATCCTTACTATTTTCAAAGAAGTGAGTTAATCTCCTAACCCACCCGACTTGGCATTACATAAAACAAGTAAAGAATGTCATAGTCTTGTACGTCTACCGTACTACATACGTGCAACTGGTCATGCTCAAAAGATAGGAAAAGTTCTACATAGAGTAAATCACACAACTACCTCTTAACTTCTAAGAGTAGAAGGAAACATGAAATGATACCACAAGTGTATTCCATACATAGAATCATGCCAAAGGAAGGAAGAGGTTCACATACCTCGCGACGATTGTCGACAAATAGCAAAATGCTCCAAAGTACTCCAACCTTGATAGCTATTCCACTCTCCAAGTAGGATACGCTATACTTAGTACTTCAACCTATAATGGTCACAATATGTCCATTAACCTTTCACTTCCAACGTAGAATATTTTAGGTGCTAAGTCGCTAAATTTGTCACGCCCCGAACCCCGGGCCCGTGACTGGTGCCCTACCTGGGCACCCTTCTACCTTAACAACTAAGTACATTGCGGAAATTAATAACAACTCTTTTTTTTTTTAAACCAACGTACGTGTAAGGCAAAGCCGACTAGGCTGCCATATAATATACATAAACAAAAGACACTACACCGCATAACGCAGTCCAATCCCACATATGAATACGCACTTAGAGTTAAATCAAATATGACGGACAAGGCCCCGCCAGACCCAAAATCGCATAAAGCCTGCATCAAGGATATATACCAAAAGATAAACTCCCGACAGAGGAGCTATCCAAAACCCCGAGCAGATCCTACACTGCCGATCACCAAACAACAGACTAAACTCATGCAGATGAACGCACTTCGGGCGAGGTCAAGACGAAGAATGTACCAAGTATGTGAACAAGTAATCAGAATGAAATCATAATCTAAACAAAGCAGAGACATGTATGATAGCCAACCTACAAGATACAATACAAGCAATCATATCAAGTCGTGGACGCAGCCCTCAAAGTCACTACTCAAATATAACTATGGGTCTCACGCCCATAATATCAATCATGCCCGTGGAATCCTTCCTCATCACGGCATCCATGATATAACATAGCACCAATAGGCATACATGAACACCAAGTCCCACTGTGTTCTAAAATCAGACGCTAAGTAGCAAACGAATGGTGGTATAACGCCTTGGGTTTACCCTCATTTATACTCCGACTCGGGCGAGGTGGTAAAGCGGTATAACGCCTCGGGCTTGCCTCATTTATACTCTTACCCCGAGAAGGTGGTATAACGCCTTGGGCTTGCCTCATTTATACTCTTACCCTATCTCAACCGCCACAAACAACACATAAAGCAGTGGTACAATGCCTTGGGGTTTACCCTCACTTATACTCTTACCCTCGAGAAGGTGGTACATTGCCTGGGGTTTACCCTCACTTATACTCTTACCCTATCTCGACCGACCATCAAACAAGACATAAGCACTACCATGTCTTCTATAAAAATCCGAGAATTTAACCTAAGTACTACAAGTAACGGAAGCATACCTGGAATCCCACATCACCGCTTCAGACGTCCCAAGAATTTACAACAAGACAAAGACCCTTCAACCGAGAGTCGCGCAACTTAATAAAACATAATACTTGCACTCAAAGGCTATTACCGATATATAGGCAAGTTCTCAATTAACCAAGCCAAAGTACTTATCAAGGCACACATAGGATAAATTCTCATTTAACAAGCCAAAGTACTTATCGTACAATTAGAATAAATTCTCATTTAACAAGCCAAAGTACTTATCGTGGCACAAATAGAATAAATTCTCATTTAACAAGCCAAAGTACTTATCGTGGCACAAATAGAATAAATTTAATTTAACAAGCCAAAGTACTTATCCGCACAAATAGAAAAATTCTCAATTTATCAAGCCAAAGTACTAATCAAGGCATACATAGAATAATTCTCTTTAACAAGTCAGTACTTATCAAGGCATACATAGAATAATTCTCTTTTAACAAGTCAAAGTACTTATCAAGGCACACTTAGACAAATTCTCAATTTATCAAGCCAAAGTACTACGTGACGTCATTCTTTTATAAAAGACTCCTTTCTATGTAAAGCCCCAAGATACTAACACCCGTAGTATCAAGGCGTGTCTATTTTTCAAAGTAAGTTACTACACTTTTAGAAAACTCATTTCAAAGCTTGAAATCAAGTAACTCCAAATTTTCACAATCTAGGCAACTTATGCCGATTAATCAAAATAGACAACTTTCAAAACCTTCCATAAAGCCGTTATAACCAACTTCCCATAAAGCCGTTATAACCCTTTATGGTTTTAGACGATCCATTCCTTCAATAACCAAGAGACTTATACTATTAAAACCAAGTATCACATACTTACAATTCAAGTTCTTAACCTTCAAAATACTTCAAGTCTCTAATAGTTAGAAAACAAGTTTTCTTCTACTTTTAAACCTCAAGTAACTTCACCCTTAACACAAGTTACTTCTCTTACATCATGTCATTTCTCCTCTTTAAATCAAATAAGTAAATCACCTTTGACTCCCTAAAGTCATTATAATGACCTTTAGGTTTTAGAACTAAGGCCCTAGCCAAAAGATTTGGAAACCACTTCCTTTTTAAGACTACATGTACTTTAAGTAAAAATACCTTCACTTTTAAGAATCCAAACTTCATCAAGAAAATGGATTCTACAACTTACAATCTAAACATCAAAGTACAATCAAGGAAGTACATAGAACAAATTCAATTTTAGGCAATCCAAATACAACCAAGGAATGGATCATTTAAGGAGTAGAACCTACTTTCTTTATCTTTAGGAATCATGCTAGAAGAGGAGATAGTTCACATACCTTTTCGGCTAAATCCACAAGCTAAGCCGAATACGCCGTACGTAGAAGTTTCAACCTATAATGGTCACAACAAGACTATCAATCTTCTAGTCTCTAACGTAGAATAATACTAAGTATTTAGTCTCTAATTCTACGGAAAATCGGGCAGCACTTCCTTTGTTTCTACTCACTTTGCCACCTTTTTCAAGGTTGAATACAATAACCAACAAGCCACATTTAAGGCTCCAAACAACAACCAAACAAAGGGGATTACACGCCTTACAATACGTGTAAAATTTCGCCCCACAATTCATACAAAATAGCTTAAAACTCCAAGCCATTCTCGGCCAACTACATACTAACAATTCAAAGTCTTTTCCAATCCTTTTCAAATTCCAAGTTCTAGGGTCTAACATGTTATATAGTCATACACAACTTCAACAACTACAATTTCCTTCCTACACATGCGACGACTTAAACGAATAATCAACTTGAATTTCCAAACTTAAGGCTAAACATGCTAGTTTCCGGATTAGGGTTCCAATAGCCAATAAACATATCCAACTACATAATAATTAACTCATGCTTGCAATATCCAAAGCTACAATCAATAAGTAAACTTAATTGCTAAAACGACAAAATTTATACCTTTCCAAGCCCTTAAAATTTCCAAGATTTCAAAGTCGCGCCTTAGCAATTCTTAGCTCCTTTCCTTAGGTTCCAATCCGCTCCAAGCACTCCTTGAGGCTATGAAGAACCCATCTTCAAGTTCCAACTTCAAAGTCAAGAACTCCCTTAGTTTCCGCCTTGCGACTAACGCAAAAATGCGTTTTTTCCGAAATCTTTCTATTGAGATATCCTTACAATACCCTAAGGGACATTGGGTTAAAGTCTTGTGGCTAATGGATCAAAACTACAAATTTTTGTGTGGGACTATTGGCAACCAGAGCTTCTTCAAGCTAGCACAAGGTTCTCAAATTTTTCTAAGTGTAAAATGCCAAGTCTTGCTACTAGTAGTATACTTATAACACAATGGATGGCTAAGATTTCAACACTTGAGTGGTTAGGATAGGTTTCACTAGGATCAAGCCTAGGTGGACAAGTTGACTTGTCAACAATGTCAAGCTTTGGAAGACTTATCTTCAACCATGGTCAATGACCATTATACCCTTGCATAAATTTCGACCAAGCCACGTGGGGTGCCACGTGTCGCCTCTCATTCGTCCATAAAATTCCGTAACCCTCGTGGGCCCCACAAAACGTAAAATTCCTCGGGTGGGCCCCACGTGACCAAATCCGTAAAAATAAATTTCCATAATATTAATAAGTTCCATACTCTTCAAATAATACATTTTGAGAATCCAATTCTCAACAACGAACATTTTTCCTTTCCGACGTTCGGAACATTTTCCGTCGGAAAAACAATTCTTCCTTTCGTACCAATTTCCAAGTCTTGTTTCCTTTCGTACATTCTCTTTTACATGTTCTGGACTTACGGGGTGTAATAAAATTCTACGGAAAATCGGACAGCACCTCCTTTGTTTCTACTCACTTTGCCACCTTTTTCAAGGTCGAATACAATAACCAAACAGCCCCAATTGGCTCACAACAATATAGAAGGTATTCCAATACAATGAATAACTAAACTGCCCCAATTGGCTCACAATTTAGAAAGTAGTCCAATACAAATGAATAACAAACTAAAAAGTCCAAATTCGGCCACCTTGAGTTCAACCATACCAATTCTTATCAAATTTCCATTTCAATCCAAATTGGTAGCATAACATGAAATCAAGTCGCATTTGATTATAACAATCCATAATCTCTAAGTAGGTAACATGCGACGATTTCTAATAAACGACCAATTAGTAATCCAATTTTCAAGTGGCTTATATAACATTTCGAATTTAGCTACAAGCACTCCATAATACTTATAAACTTCTACATACCAACTTCATTTGTCAACGTGTAAAACTAACAACAAAAATATATAATCTTGTAACATCTTAAAGGACAAGATTATACCTTAACGATTCTCAATCCACTCTTCAAATCCAAGTCGCTCCTTAGCAACTTAGAGACTCTCCAAGATACTTCAATCCGCTTACTGAGACCCTTAGAACCATACCAACAATTTTCCTTCAAACTTCCAACCAAAACCTAGAAAAGCCATTAGGTTTTCACCTTGCGACTAATACGACAACTCTCTTGTTCCGGGATTTTTCTATTGAGATATACTCACATAACACTCATGAACCTTGGTTTAAAGTGTGGGGCTTAATGGACAAGAAACGAAAAATCTTCCTTTTGAAAGTGGAGGCAGGAAGCAACAATGTGATGTTCTTCCAAATTTTGTGAATTTTAGCTAAGTGTGGAACTCTTGTCTTGCTACTAGTATTATATAGGGACATGGAGGGTCAAGGTGTGCACAAATGGTTGGCTAGGATGAGGTCTTAACAAAAATCAAGACTAATTGTCCCCTTGACTAAGTCAAACATGTCAAGCTTTCAAGTTGCAAGACTTGTCTTGCTAACAAAGGTCCAATGACCCTTTAGCCCTTGCAAAAATCGTCCAAGGCATCATCTAAGGGGGGGTGACACGTGTCGCCCTCCCATTCGTCACAACAAAACGTTTTCCGACAATTTCATAATTCCGAGAAATTTTTACAAGTCTCCAATCTTAACACTGTGAGTTCTTACGTACGTTCTTACACCATGTCCTGTAAATACGGGGTGTAACATTCTTCCCCCCTTAGAAACATTCGTCCTCGAATGTTCTTTCGGAGTCAAACTTATAATTAGCGACATAGTTCTCTTTCACAACCCCGACATACCAACAATGCCACACATGGCCCTAATACCTTGTACGCATGCGATCCGCCCATCACAAGCCCAAAAGAGGTTACCTTTTCGCACTTCCAACTCCTTCTAACATACATACATAACTTCCATACCTATTCTCGCCTCTAATCTTTGGAGTCACTCTATGAAACAATATATGGTCATTTCCGCTTCTACTACAGTTCGGTGGAACGCGTCCCCAACCCAGTAAAACAATTAACTAGACTTGGGCCTTGCACCTCGTGACCTGTCACGTGGCGAACTACTACCAACTGATCCCACTCCATTCCAGGCCATGGGAGACCCGTAATGTGTCCTCAACCGACTCAATGCCGCACTTAACTCTTATCCTTGGTCCGACTTAAAATCTTATTGCAGAGAAAACCTTATATACCTAAGGTCTCGGCGAATCAATATTCTTAGGCTCGCATTTCCATGCTCCCACTTACCTTATCGGTCCCGTAAACGGTACAAAACTTCTCATAAAACCATAACAATGTTGTCTCGATCACAAAAACAATTACATAATATATACAGTCCTTATCCGTATAATTATCTTAAGCATACTACACAGCTTGGTCTATTAACATGACATTCCGTTAGGTTCCTTAATATGTATTCTTAAGGGTCCACTACCCTATCGCATACTCATCCTTTACCAATTATCTCAAAAAAAAACACAAGAACTTGGCGAGAATTAATTAACTAATCCATACCTACCCGGTATCTAGTTAGTCTTTACCGATTCACGGTAATCTAAAATCATTCTAGGCAACACGTCGACCTGCATACATAACTCCGTATAGATGTATGTCACAATACCAACTATACTATAATCATTACCTACCGGATACGCAATCCACATAGTCCTTCCCGGTCATCGCCTTTCAAGCCGCAATCAACATAACTCGTTAGGGAGACGACCTTAACAACACAAATTTATCGCACGATCTCGGAGTGAGAAGAATGGAAACCAATCCTAAATGTCCTGCAGCCTCCCGATTATAGATGTGGTGCACAACACACCGATAATCAAGACTCTACTAGACACGCGGTGCAGACACTTTCCGAGGACTAATCGCTTCGATACCACTTTTGTCACGACCGACCCGGGATCGCGATCGCGCCCTACACAGGCACCCTTTCGTAAACATCGAGAAAATCAGCGAACATACATGAAACTTAAAAATAAAACATCGTAAGTAAACAACAAAGTTAGCCGATAGGCTACCTTTCCCGAACATATATAAAAACAACCAAGCGATTGCCTCGCTTTCTTTTTACAAACCGACCCACCATATGTGACTACTGCACTCTAAGAGTTTTGACATAACAATCGTGGCGGGACAAGGCCCCGCCGCACTCAATAAACATAAACGTGACAACTCCAAACACTGGAGCCATCTCAACTTGCGAACCGATCCTAAGCTCGCGGATCCACAATCGTACCTAAACTCGCGGCATTTAACGCACTTCAGGGGCCGCATAATTCGATAACAGTGCTAATATGGAATGTAATATAACGCATAATAAACAAATTATAATCAGACAAAAGAATGACAAGGACAAGTATAAAAATACATACGAGATCCTGCCGTGTCATTACCACTTATGAACTTAATCGCACCTTATTATCCTTTCCATTCCCAATAAAAGTTATAGTCACATTCTTACGCATTATTTAGAAAAAGAATCATTAAGTTCATTACCATATAACTTACTTATCTTTCATAACATAGTCCGCCCACTACGGAGGGACACATATACTACCCGCCCAACTGGGACGCGATCAAGTCACACTAATATCAAAGCATGCGTGGAATCCCCATCATCGCCGACACTATTAGTGTAAAATATAACCACGTGACGCGCCCATGGCATCCCACCTCACCGTCGCGTACATACACAATACATATATATATATCCCGCGTGGAATCCCACATCACTGAAGCGATCCAGTATAATAATACACCAATAGGCATACATGAACACCAAGTCCCACCGGTGGTATAGCGTCTTGGGGGTCTACCCCTCACTTATACTCTTACCCCGGAGAAGGTGGTAAAGCAGGTGGTATAGCATCTTGGGGGTCTACCCCTCACTTATACTCTTACCCTGGAGAAGGTGGTATAACGTCTTGGGGCTTGCCCCTCATTTATACTCTTACCCTATCTCGACCGGTCGTCAAACAACACATAAAGCATGTGGTACAGCGTCTTGGGGGTTTACCCCTCACTTATACTCTTACCCCGAGAAGGTGGTATAACGTCTTGGGGCTTGCCCGCCATTTATACTCTTACCCTATCTCGACGACCATCAAACAAGACATAAGCACTACCATGTCTTTTATAAAATCCGAATTTAACCCAAGTGCTACAAATAACTAAGCATACCCGTGGAATCACATCACCGTCGCACGCGTCAAGTAACTTATAACAAGACAGCCGACCCTCCAACCGAGAGTCGCGGCAACGTAAAAAAAAACATAATACTTGCACTCAAAGGCTATCTCCAGCACATATAGGCTAAATCTCAGTTAACCAAGCCAAAGTACTTATCAAGGCACACATAGAATAATTCTCATTTAATCAAGCCAAAGTACTAATCAAGGCATACTTAGAATAATTCTCATTTAACAAGCCAAAGTACTTATCAAGGCATACTTAGAATAATTCTCATTTAACAAGCCAAAGTACTTATCAAGGCATACTTAGAATAATTCTCATTTAACAAGCCAAAGTACTTATCAAGGCATACTTAGACTAATTCTCAATTAATCAAGCCAAAGTACTAATCAAGGCATCACATAGAATAATTCTCATTTAATCAAGCCAAAGTACTAATCAAGGCATACTTAGAATAATTCTCATTTAACAAGCCAAAGTACTAATCAAGGCATACTTAGAATAATTCTCATTTAACAAGCCAAAGTACTTATCAAGGCATACTTAGAATAATTCTCATTTAACAAGCCAAAGTACTTATCAAGGCATACTTAGAATAATTCTCATTTAACAAGCCAAAGTACTTATCAAGGCATACTTAGACTAATTCTCAATTAATCAAGCCAAAGTACTAATCAAGGCATCACATAGAATAATTCTCATTTAATCAAGCCAAAGTACTAATCAAGGCACAAATAGAATAATTCTCAATTAATCAAGCCAAAGTACTAATCAAGGCATCACATAGAATTATTCTCAATTAAACAGGCCAAAGTACTACGTGACGCCCATTCTTTTCAAAAGACTCCTTCCGAATAAAACTTCCCGATACTAACAACCGTAGTATCAAGTCCTATCCACCTTCGAGACAAGTCACAATACCTTTTAGAAATACAATTACCGCTTCTAAATCAAGTGACTTCTTTATTAAAAACCTTAAGCAATTGGTACCTTTAAAACAATTTGCCCTTCCTTAACACAAGTTATTCCTTTGATTACTTTACTAGAGAAAACCATTCTCTTAACCTGCCATAAAGTCGTTATAACCAACTTCCCATAAAGCCGTTATAACCCTTTATGGTTTAGACCAATACGTTCCTTTTATAATCAAGAGACTTCTACTTTTTGAAACCAAGTATTATATTCTTTCAAATCAATTCTCTTAACTTTCAAAAATACCATTTGTCTCTTAACCTTTAGAAAACAAGTGACTCCTTTTATTATAAAACCTTAGGCAATTGATGCCTTAAAAACAAGTTGCCTATTCACTTAAAATCAAGTCATTTGTCTTTCCATAAAGCAAATATAACCAACTCCCCATAAAGTCGTTGTATTTACTTTATACCTTAGCCAAAATACAATTTCCTATCCAAGGACTTATACGCTTAAAACGAGCAAGTATCACATACTTTAAAACTCTTCAAGTCCCCTAACTTTAAAATCAACTTAAGACATCCTTACTATTTTCAAAGAAGTGAGTTAATCTCCTAACCCACCCGACTTGGCATTACATAAAACAAGTAAAGAATGTCATAGTCTTGTACGTCTACCGTACTACATACGTGCAACTAGTCATGCTCAAAAGATAGGAAAAGTTCTACATAGAGTAAATCACACAACTACCTCTTAACTTCTAAGAGTAGAAGGAAACATAAAATGATACCACAAGTGTATTCCATACATAGAATCATGCCAAAGGAAGGAAGAGGTTCACATACCTCACGACGATTGTCGACAAATAGCAAAATGCTCCAAAGTACTCCAACCTTTATAGCTATTCCACTCTCCAAGTAGGATACGCTATACTTAGTACTTCAACCTATAATGGTCACAATATGTCCATTAACCTTTCACTTCCAACGTAGAATATTTTAGGTGCTAAGTCGCTAAATTCTACGGAAAATCGGACAGCACCTCCTTTGTTTCTACTCACTTTGCCACCTTTTTCAAGGCCGAATACAATAACCAAACAGCCCCAATTGTCTCACAACAATATAGAAGGTATTCCAATACAATGAATAACTAAACAGCCCCAATTGGCTCACAATTTAGAAAGTAGTCCAATACAAATGAATAACAAACTAAAAAGTCCAAATTCGGCCACCTTGAGTTCAACCATACCAATTCTTATCAAATTTCCATTTCAATCCAAATTGGTAGCATAACATGAAATCAAGTCGCATTTGATTATAACAATCCAAAATCTCTAAGTAGGTAACATGCGACGATTTCTAATAAACGACCAATTAGTAATCCAATTTTCAAGTGGCTTATATAACATTTCGAATTTAGCTACAAGCACTCCATAATACTTATAAACTTCTACATACCAACTTCATGTTGTCAACGTGTAAAACTAACAACAACAAAAATATATAATCTTGTAACATCTTAAAGGACAAGATTATACCTTAACGATTCTCAATCCACTCTTCAAATCCGAAGTCGTTCCTTGGCAACTTAGAGACTCTCCAAGATACTTCAATCCGCTACTTGAGACCCTTAGAACCATACCAACAATTTTCCTTCAAACTTCCAACCAAAACCTAGAAAAGCCATTAGGTTTTCACCTTGCGACTAATACGAAAACTCTCTTTTTCCGGGATTTTTCTATTGAGATATACTCACATAACACTCATGAACCTTGGTTTAAAGTGTGGGGCTTAATGGTCAAGAAACGAAAAATCTTCCTTTTGAAAGTGGAGGGAAGCCGAGAGCAACAATGTGATGTTCTTCCAAATTTTGTGAATTTTAGCTAAGTGTGGAACTCTTGTCTTGCTACTAGTATTATATAGGGACATGGAGGGTCAAGGTGTGCACAAATGGTTGGCTAGGATGAGGTCTTAACAAAAATCAAGACTAATTGTCCCCTTGACTAAGTCAAACATGTCAAGCTTTCAAGTTGCAAGACTTGTCTTGCTAACAAAGGTCCAATGACCCTTTAGCCCTTGCAAAAATCGTCCAAGGCATCGTCTAAGGGGGGGTGACACGTGTCGCCATCCCATTCGTCACAACAAAACGTTTTCCGACAATTTCATAATTCCGAGAAATTTTTACAAGTCTCCAATCTTAACACTGTGAGTTCTTACGTACGTTCTTACACCATGTCCTGTAAATACGGGGTGTAACAGATTTGCACGTCAAACAACCTCAAAATCATCTGTTTCATGCTAGTCAAGTTTATATATCAATCACACATAATCAAGTTTATTTTCATTCTAATTTATAAGAATCTGGTTACATCAATCACACAAAATCATAAATATTCAATTTGACTATTCTTATAAATGAGCTCATATTGATGTTTATGACTATATCACAGCGTAACAGAGATGTATTAATTACTCATGTAAATTCAAATTAAAACATAGATTTCTGTAAAAAAAAAATGGTCGGAAAACTTCGAACAATCTCGAGATACTGATTTGCACGTCAAACAACCTCAAAATCATTTGTTTCATGCTAATCAAATTTATATATCAATCATACATAATCAAGTTTATTTTCATTCTAATTTATCAGAATCTGGTTACATCAATCACACAAAATCATAGATGTTCAATTTGACTATTCTTATAAATGAGCTCATATTGATGTTTATGATTATATCACAGCGTAACAGAGATGTATTAATTACTCATGTAAATTCAAATTAAAACATAGATTTCTGTAAAAAACTGATCGGAAAACTTCGAACAATCTCGAGATACTGATTTGCACGTCAAACAACCTCAAAATCATTTGTTTCATGCTAATCAAGTTTATATATCAATCACACATAATCAAGTTTATTTTCATTCTAATTTATAAGAATCTGGTTACATCAATCATACAAAATCACAGATCTTCAATTTGACTATTCTTATAAATGAGCTCATATTGATGTTTATGACTATATCACTGAATAACAGAGATATATTAATTACTCATGTAAATTCAAATTAAAACATAGATTTTCGTTAAAAAAAAATGATCGGAAAACTTCGAATAATCTCGAGACACTGAGTTGCACGTCAAACAACCTCAAAATCATATGTTTCATGCTAATCAAGTTTATATATCAATCACACATAATCAAGTTTATTTTCATTCTAATTTATAAGAATCTGGTTACATCAATCACACAAAATCACAGATCTTCAATTTGACTATTCTTATAAATGAGCTCATATTGATGTTTATGATTATATCACTGCGTAACAGAGATATATTAATTACTCATGTAAATTGAAATTAAAACATAGATTTTCGTAAAAAATGATCGGAAAACTTTGAACAATCTCGAGACACTGATTTGCACGTCAAACAACCTCAAAATCATCCGTTTCATGCTAATCAAGTTTATATATCAATCACAATCAAGTTTATTTTCATTCTAATGTATAAGAATCTGGTTACATCAATCACACAAAATCATAGATCTTCAATTTGAATATTCTTATAAATGAGCTCATATTGATGTTTCTTACTATATCACTGCGTAACAGAGATATATTAATTACTCATATAAATTCAAATTAAAACATAGATTTTAGTAAAAAATGATCGGAAAACTTCGAACAATCTCGAGACATTGATTTGCACGTCAAACAACCTCAAAATCATATGTTTCATGCTAATCAAGTTTATATATCAATCACACATAATCAAGTTTATTTTCATTCTAATTTATAAGAATCTGGTTACATCAATCACACAAAATCATAGATCTTCAATTTGACTATTCTTATAAATGAGCTCATATTGATGTTTATGACTATATCACTGTGTAACAGAGATATATTAATTACTCATGTAAATTCAAATTAAAACATAGATTTTCATAAAAAATGATCGGAAAACTTCGAACAATCTCGAGACACTGATTTGCACGTCAAACAACCTCAAAATCATCTGTTTCATGCTAATCAAGTTTATATATCAATCACACATAATCAAGTTTATTTCCATTCTAATTTATAAGAATCTGATTACATCAATCACACAAAATCATAGATCTTCAATTTGACTATTCTTATAAATGAGTTCATATTGATGTTTATGACTATATCACATCGTAACAGAGATATATTAATTATTCATGTAAATTCAAATTAAAACATAGATTTCCGTAAAAAATGATCGGAAAACTTCGAACAATCTCGAGACATTGATTTGCACGTCAAACAACTTCAAAATCGTCTGTTTCATGCTAGTCAAGTTTATATATCAATCACACATAATCAAGTTTATTTTCATTCTAATTTATAAGAATTTGGTTACATCAATCACACAGAATTATAGATATTCAATTTGACTATTTTTATAAATGAGCTCATATTGATGTTTATGACTATATCACATCGTAACAGAGATGTATTAATTACTCATGTAAATTCAAATTAAAACATAGATTTCCGTAAAAAAATGGTCGGAAAACTTCGAACAATCTCGAGATACTGATTTGCACGTCAAACAACCTCAAAATCATTTGTTTCATGCTAATCAAGTTTATATATCAATCACACATAATAAGTTTATTTTCATTCTAATTTATAAGAATCTGGTTACATCAATCACACAAAATCATAGATATTCAATTTGACTATTCTTATAAATGAGCTCATATTGATGTTTATGATTATATCACAGCGTAACAGAGATGTATTAATTACTCATGTAAATTCAAATTAAAACATAGATTTCCGTAAAAAACTGATCGAAAAACTTCGAACAATCTCGAGATACTGATTTGCACGTCAAACAACCTCAAAATCATATGTTTCATGCTAATTAAGTTTATATATCAATCACACATAATCAAGTTTATTTTCATTCTAATTTATAAGAATCCGGTTACATCAATCATACAAAATCACAGATCTTCAATTTGACTATTCTTATAAATGAGCTCATATTGATGTTTATGACTATATCACTGCGTAACAGAGATATATTAATTACTCATATAAATTCAAATTAAAACATAGATTTTCGTTAAAAAAAATGATCGGAAAACTTCTGTCACGACCCGATCTCGGGCCCGCGACTGGTGTCTTACCCCGGGCACCCTAGTGATAACAACATCAGAGAAAATCAGCGGAAATAAAATTTAAACAGGAAACAAGAGACAACATAATAAAACAGGCTAACCAAAAACGGTTACCTTCATGTATATATATCATACCGAACAGTTACAATCCTTTACAAACCCTTCCCAACAAGATTACGCACTTAAGAATGTAACAACAACTATGACCGGACAGGGCCCCGCCATACCCCGAATGTACAAGTACTACAATGACAGGACTATACCCAAAGATAAGCCTCCGAGAAACGGAGCTTCCCAATAACTACGATCCTATGGCGAGGATCAACAATCGGTGTACTTACCGCGGCGTGAACGCGGCCCGGGGAGGTCGATAACAGTACTAAGTATGTGAAACTCAAAAATCGTAATGAAATCTCATTTCATCATTTTATAAAACCATTTTGCGATAAGTAAACAGTTATGTCAAGTAAGGGGACGCATGCCCCCAAAATAATCATTCACACATAACTATGGGTCTCACGCCCATAATATCAATCATGCCCGTGGAATTCATTCCTCACTGCCGGCAGTACATGATGTAAAACAACACCCATATGTGAACTCAACACTAGATCTGCTGCGTCGTCAAACCGACGGGCGAGTAGAATAGCCATATACCAGATCCAAAAGCTAGTCATATCCCTTCACGGGCAAGGTACAGAAGCCAACTACCAGATCCAAAAGCTAGCCACGCAACTGGCCGAGGCAAGTACCATAAGCGAACGTACCCTAGCCTACCGTCTCACGAGATATGACCGAGGCAAGTATCTCAAGCTATCTACCAGAGCCTGCCGATACACGAGAAATGGCCAGGACAAGTATCTAAAGTGTGTCTGAACCACATGTACAAATCAAGCCCGTGATCTCACGTCACCGCGGCAAGCTTCATGGATTAGCGGTCCATGGACTAATAACAAAAACTCTCACAATGACCGCATGCCCCGGCATCTTACCACGGAAAGCATGGCCATGAAACCATCCTACTGGACGCATGCCCGTGGATCATCCATCGCGTCAGCATGTCCAAAGGAAATAACAAGATAATACTCAAAGTGGACGCATACTCGTGGACCATCCAACGCGTCAGTATGTCCAAACAATCAATCAGATAGTCGGCCCTCCCCGAGAGACACGGTAGCACAAAATCAAACATTTGCACAACAAGGGCTATCAAAACAAGCATAGACAAGTTCAAACATTCATTTTATGTCAACAATCCGGGTTTCAAACCTAAAATACTACATACTTTCATTCTTTCAAAAAGACCTCTTTTTACGTAAAAGCCACGTGATACTAATACTCGTAGTATCAAAAACACGTTTCCTTTTCAAACCAAATTACTACACCTTTAGAAAGTCTTTACAAGACCTTTAAAATCAAGTACTCTATACTTTTTAAACCAAGTGCTTTTCTTTTAAAACAACAACAAGTGTTCTTTTAAAACCCAAATAACTTACTCCTTTCAAAACAAGTAACCTATACTTAAATCAAGTTACTTCTCTTTTTCTGAAAACAAGTCGTTATAAGTCAAGTCTCTTATCTTTCAAGATCAAGTCTCTTAACTTTCAAAATTAAGTCGTTTTACTGTCAAAATCAAATCTTTCTTTTATCCTCATAAAGTCGTTATAACTAACTTCCCATAAAGCTATTATAACACTTTATGTTTTAAACAAACAAAATTCATTTCACACACGTACGTCTACCGTACTATATAGTTCACAACAATCATGCTCAAGAGTATAGGAAGAATCACATACCTTTTTAGCTTAAACCACAAGCCAAGTCAAGTATGTCGCGCGTAGAAGATCCACCTATAACAACCACAATACATCTATCAACTTCTAGTTCTCTTCGTAGAATATTCTAAATACAAGATTCCTTATTCTACAGAAAATTCGGCCCCACCTCCCCCCCCCCCCCCCGCAAACACATAAATAACCTTCCCCTAACAAGGCCTGCTACCAAGCCAACAACTCCAAGGGGATTACACGTCTAACCGGACGTGTTCAAATCTGCTTCACAATAATACTACACAAGTCTACTGTAAATACTGTCCAATGTAAATACAGTTCAATCCTTTATAATCATCCTTCCAATATATCTAATACTCAGTTCTAAACTACTACAATATGTAATATCCAATTACAATAGGGGGACACAGATCATTACCTCGATAAGCCCAGAATTATCCAAGATTATATGTCGATCCTGAGCAACGTTTAGCTCCAAATCCTTACGCTCCAACCCGCTCCAAGCAACCCTTAGAAGTTTCTAAACAACTTCTCTAAACTCCTCAACCAAGCTAGGAAGATATTTCTAGGGTTTCACTTTACGACTATTGGAATAAAGTAGTATTTACGGGCTCCTAGTATTAAAATAACTTTGGAATACAACTAGGGATACTAGGCTAAGGTATTTGGGATTTATACTACAATACTTAGAGTATTTCTACTCAAGAGGGGGAGGGGGACGAAACCAACAACAAAGGGAGGGAAAATATTTGCTTTGAAAAGTTTAAGTGTGGATGAATATTATGTCTTGCACTATGGGGTATTTATAGAAGAATCAAGGGCCAAGATCAATGTAAGTGTATGGTCAAGATTGGGCCATGTGTGTGTGGGTCCCACCACACCACATGGCCAACGAAAACACAAGACAAGTGGCTTGCCACTTGTTAGGTCATTTCGGCCAAGGGACAAGTGTCTAGCCACTTGTCCCGCCATTTCGGCCAAGGTGCCACATGGGGGTGACACGTGTCGCCCCCCGACTCGTCCAAAATATTTCGTCTTCCGAAAATATCCAAAATACCGGAAACCTTAAAAACAAAGTGGGCCCCACAAAACCGTAAATTTCTCCCGTGGGCCCCACGTGACCATTTCTGAAAATAAAATATCATAATTCTAAAATAATCCAAGAAGCCCAAATACCAAATCTGGGAATCCAATTCCCATCAATGAACTTTTTTCCTTCACAAAACCCGGAAACTTTTTCGTCGAAAATTCACATCTTTCTTTCTTTCCAATTTTACTGGCGTATTCTCGTACGTACGTCCTCACATACATACCCTGGAACTACGGGGTATAATATTCTTCCCCCCTTAGAAACATTCGTCCCGAATGTTCCTTCTAAGCCTCTAATCAACCGTGTGCCGGTATAGTCTCCACTACTATACTTACAAAAACCGATCATGCCACCACTGGCCAGAATATAAAATGTGCGCAAAACTCAAATCCAAGCCAACGAGGAAACACCTCTAATCTCACAAAAAGCTCCCACCCATGGTCTAAAAGGTATTCCATTCGCACCTTCACCTCACAAAAGAAATAATCACTTCCGTTCTCATAACGCATGTTCGCTTCTCTTCTTACTCGTCGTACCCTTCTCGAACACCCGAACTCTCTATAGCATGTTCCACAATTCAGTTACTGCTTCAATTTCCACAACCCTGGAATTACTACCTCCAAACTTGGTCATCTTACTAGTTTCAATTTCTTCTAAGGCCATTCCCGGCCTTCACGATTCGATTCTGGTCGAACGCATCCACGACCCGTACGATGGTTACCTAAACTTGGGCCTAGCACCCTCGTGACCCTACCACCTGGCGGGACCACCTCGAACTGACCCCACCCCAAACCGGGCTGCGGGTTGACACGCAACCTTGCCTCAACCCGACCCATTTCGCACCAAGCTCTTGTTCCCCGGTCCGGAACAATCTCACTAATCAAGTCACGAAAATCTAGTGGTCTTCTTATCATAACTATCCTTTTACAATTCACACCACTCAGGGACTTATCACACAATTATACCCCATGTATATTATGCACTCCAACAACGGTCAAATCATAAACAAAATCTTTCACTCAAGACGGCCTCGTCTCTAAGGTCTCCACGTATAATATTCTAAGGCTCACAATCTCTATGTACCCAACTTCCCCCTTTCTAACCAGGCCTCTAAATCACAATTTAACATAATGCTATCTGAACATAATACTTAGCACATCATCACATCATAAAGCATACTAGTCTCTAGAGTGTTAAGGATATACCTGAAATCAAATAGGCGGTTCCAAGGACCGCTAGAACTGGGAACTTTCACCACGACCCCTGCCCTGGCCTGCCGGTGTATGAACACCCTGCCTAGCTATCGAAGGCGAAGAACCCACAACAGATCCCGAAGGCCGAGTCTCAACATCCGCGCTACCTCTGGTCGGACAATTCTTCGCTAAATGGCCCTGCTGGCCGCATGTAAAACAAACTCTCTGAAAACCGCGACACTCCCACGCATGGGTTTTACCACACTGGCCACACCGAGGTTGGGGTGGCTTCATCCGGCCAACACTCCTGCTCCCCTGAAAACTCAACCACAGGAGCCACGACCTGCTCAAGGCGTGAGGACCACTGCATCGACGGAGGCGCATAACTAGTTTGTTGCTGCGGCGGTCCGCCCTGAAAGTTACCAAAGGACCTGCCGCCACGGCGCCTTCTCGCGGTATTGGTCGTCAATCCGTCGGTCTCTCCGTTCCTCACACCAGTGCGTGCACGCGGCAATGTCCATGCCCGGTGAAGAGCTACACTGAGCAAGCCTCGCCAAGTAGTCATCGAGCCCGTGACGTGGCGGTGCACTCGCCCTCTATATCGCCACTAACGCGGGGACATATCGAGCCAAGTCGAACTCACGTTGTACTCCCAACCGCACGCCCACTCTGTCAAAGATCGTAAATTTGTCGGCGTGCCCTCCTCATCTGCGGAGGCAAGAAATGGCGAGAAATGCCTCAGAACTCGTCCCACACACCGGTGGGCGCATGCTCCCCGACGGCTCCACGAATCAAACCGATCGCTGCGGTATCACGCGGCCGATGCGAACCTAAAACCACCGACTCGGTCTCGAAGCCTTGATCACTCTCGCGATCCGCAGAATCGCTCGGATGAACTCCAGCGGATCATCCTCGTGCCTCGACCCATAAAACTCGCGGTGCGGCTCGGTAAAGTCCGCGATCTCAAACTATCGACCTCGGGTGAACCACGGTACTCTGGGCTGAACTGCGCATCCGGCCTATCCTCGTGTCGCCACGATCCCGCCGATAACTAGGCCATCTCCTTGTAACCCATCTCTCTCGCTCCAGTGTGGGATCGAGGCTCAGTGCCGTGGTCTCTGTAGCCACCGCGGCTCTACTCGCAACTCCTCTGCTTTGCCGCCGCCTCGGGCCCGGTTGCCTTACGTGGAGGCATAACTGGCAGAAAAGAATACGTCAGAAGGAGTCCAACTTACAACACCTCTCTAAGGCACGATCTCAGAGTGAGAAGAATGGAAACCAATCCTAAATGTCCTGCAGCCTCCTGATTATAGATGTGGTGCACAACACACCGATAATCAAGACTACTACTGACACGCGGCGTAGACACTTTCCGAGGATTAATCGCTCGATACCACTTTTGTCACGACCGATCTCGGGCCCATCGTGCCTTACCCCGGGCACCCTAGTGATAACAACATCAGAGAAAATCAGCGGAAATAAAATTTAAACAGGAAACAAGAGACAACATAATAAAACAGGCTAACCAAAAACGGTTACCTTCATGTATATATATCATACCGAACAGTTACAATCCTTTACAAACCCTTCCCACAACAGTACTACAGACCTCTAAGAATGTAACAACAACTATGACGGGACAGGGCCCCGCCATACCCCTGAATGTACAAGTACCTACAATGACAGGGGACTATACCCAAAAGATAAGCCTCCGGAGAAAGCGAGCTTCCAGTAATAACTACGATCCTATGAGCGAGGATCAACAACTGGTGTACCTCTACCTGCGGCATGAACGCAGCCCCCCGAAGGAGGTCAGTACAACAGGTACCTGATCGGTGTATTTTATATACACTTTTTGAGTCAGTTTAAGTTAGTCTTTTGTCCCATTTTGCACATATAAGTGTCGTATTAGGATAATTTTTCTTTCTTTTGAGTCAAAGTGGTTAAAATGGTCAATTGGCGGAAAAAGAGCAAAAAGATGGCAAAAGAGGAGATGCCAGAGCTGGAATCAGAGAAAGTGGCGAACGAGGGAAGATTCAAGACCAGCGCCGGCCTCCTGCGATCAGCGAGGCCGCGCGCACTATCGAGAGGTCGAAGACTCCGCATGCGCGCCTCGAGCAACAAAATCGGGCCGCGGCGCTAAACATCAGAGAGCCACAGAAGATACGTCGCGGTGCCTCGCATGGCAGATATCGAGTCGTGGCGCCAAAACACGGATTGCAGAACTTCCGCCGCGCCGCATGCGAAGCGGCACGCGGAAAAATTAGGTCTTTTGACGAAAATGGGCCAGCAAGAAGGAAAAGAGGGAGGCGGTTTGCAGCTTATAAAAGGAGAACCCTAGGCAGTTTTTAAGGGTTCCCCTTCTTGCACAACTCAAGACTTTTGCTTGGAGATGGATACCATTAGTTTAGTAATTTCTTTTCCTTCTCTTTACTTTATTTCAGTTTTTATGATGAACTTTGAATTAGTTCTTGTCATATTTATGGCTAGGAACTAATTCTCTTATAGGGTTTTCCATGTTGAATTGCTAGAAACTTACGTTATAAATTAATGCATGCTTATGGTTATTTTTCTATTTGTGAGATCTATCCAATAATTGAGTTGAATTCTTGGTAATTAATTGACAACTAATTATCACTATATGATTTCTAATCAGACTCTGAGAAGGGGGGATTGTGAATATGCTGTAAGTTGGGTAGACATTCTTGGATTGGGGATGAAAATACCTCAATTATTTATGTAGCGTTGATGAGAGGCTTAACAACCCTAATTTTGCGCATTGTGCGTGACGGTCAACTAGGTTTTTGTTCTTAATCCTCCTATAAAGTTATCCTTATCACCGAAAGGTAGGTAAGGTGCGATACTGGGGTTGAGTGTTTATATAACCCTAGCGGGAGTATAAAACGATTTCGTAAACCTGCTTTCTCCTAAAGAAGAATACCATAAGTTAATGCATTAGTAAGTAGCATAAGCAGATAGTGAGGATACATGGAAGCCCTATCCTCATCACCACTGAGGTAAATCTTTATAATTAAAATAGCTTGCATAATTCGTAGTTATAAACAACAAATCAATCATAAATTCACCAAATAGATACTAGAAAATAGATAGTTGGTAATTGAACTCTAATCCTTGTGGACGATATTCGGTCTTACTAAGACTATATTACTTGTCACGATAACGTGCACTTGCGTTTAAAGTGTGTGCATCTTACCGCGCATCAGTACCAAGTATGTGAAACTGAAAAATACTGTAATGAAATCTCATTTCATCATTTTATAAAACCATTTTGCGATAAGTAAACAGTTATGTCAAGTAAGGGGACGCATGCCCCCAAAATAATCACTCACACATAACTATGGGTCTCACGCCCATAATATCAATCATACCCGTGGAACTCATTCCTCACTGCCGGCAGTACATGATGTAAAATAACACCCATATGTGAACTGATCCTGCCTGCGTCATCAAACCGATCGGGCCAAGTAGAATAGCCATATACCAGATCCAAAAGCTAGTCATATCCTTTCACGGGCAAGGTACGAAAGCCAACTACCAGATCCAAAAGCTAGCCACGCAACTGGCCGAGGCAAGTACCATAAGCGAACGTACCCTAGCCTACCGTCTCACGAGATATGACCGAGGCAAGTATCTCAAGCTATCTACCAGAGCCTGTCGATACACGAGAAATGGCCAGGACAAGTATCTAAAGTGTGCCTGAACCACATGTACAAATCAAGCCCGTGATCTCACGTCACCGCGGCAAGCTTCATGGATTAGCGGTCCATGGACTAATAACAAAAACTCTCACAATGACCGAATGCCCCGGCATCTTACCTCGGAAAGCATGGCCATGAAACCATCCTACTAGACGCATGCCCGTGGATCATCCATCGCGTCAGCATGTCCAAAGGAAATAACAAGATAATACTCAAAGTGGACGCATACTCGTGGACCATCCAACGCGTCAGTATATCCAAACAATCAATCAGATAGCCGGCCCTCCCCGAGAGACACGGTAGCACAAAATCAAACATTTGCACAACAAGAGCTATCAAAACAAGCATAGGCAAGTTCAACATACATTCATTTTATGTCAACAATCCGGGTTTCAAACCTAAAATACTACATACTTTCATTCTTTCAAAAAGACCTTTTTTTACGTAAAAGCCACGTGATACTAATACTCGTAGTATCAAAAACACGTTTCCTTTTCAAACCAAATTACTACACCTTTAGAAAGTCTTTACAAGACCTTTAAAATCAAGTACTCTATACTTTTTAAACCAAGTGCTTTTCTTTTAAAACAACAACAAGTGTTCTTTTAAAACTCAAATAACTTACTCCTTTCAAAACAAGTAACCTATACTTAAATCAAGTTACTTCTCTTTTTCCGAAAACAAGTCGTTATAAGTCAAGTCTCTTATCTTTCAAGATCAAATCTCTTAACTTTCAAAATTAAGTCGTTTTACTGTCAAAATCAAATCTTTCTTTTATCCTCATAAAGTCGTTATAACTAACTTCCCATAAAGCTATTATAACATTTTATGTTTTAAACAAACAAAATTCATTTCACACACGTACGTCTACCGTACTATATAGTTCACAACAATCATGCTCAAGAGTATAGGAAGAATCACATACCTTTTTAGCTTAAACCACAAGCCAAGTCAAGTATGCCGCACGTAGAAGATCCACCTATAACAACCACAATACATCTATCAACTTCTAGTTCTCTTCGTAGAATATTCTAAATACAAGATTCCTTATTCTACGTAAAATTCGGCACCTCCCCCGCAAACACATAAATAACCTCCCACAACAAGGCTGCTACCAAGCCAACAACTCGAGGATTACACGCCTAACCTGACGTGTTCAAATTTCTTCACAATAATACTACACAAGTTCATCAGAATACAAATCTAATGTAAATAAAGTTCAATCCTTTATAATCATCCTTCCAATATATCTAATACTCAGTTCTAAACTACTACAATATGTAATATCCAATTACAATAGGGGGACACAGATTATTACCTCGATAAGCCCAAAATTATCCAAGATTATATGTCGATCCTGAGCAACGTTTAGCTCCAAATCCTTACGCTCCAACCCGCTCCAAGCAACCCTTAGAAGTTTCTAAACAACTTCTCTAAACTCCTCAACCAAGCTAGGAAGATTTTTCTAGGGTTTCACTTTACGACTATTGGAATAAAGTAGTATTTACGGGCTCCTAGTATTGAAATAACTTTGGAATACAACTAGGGATACTAGGCTAAGGTATTTGGGATTTATACTACAATACTTAGAGTATTTCTAATCAAGTTTATATATCAATCACAATCAAGTTTATTTTCATTCTAATGTATAAGAATCTGGTTACATCAATCACACAAAATCATAGATCTTCAATTTGAATATTCTTATAAATGAGCTCATATTGATGTTTATGACTATATCACTGCGTAACAAAGATATATTAATTACTCATGTAAATTCAAATTAAAACATAGATTTTCGTAAAAAATGATCGGAAAACTTCGAACAATCTCGAGACACTGATTTGCACGTCAAACAACCTAAAAATCATTTGTTTCATGCTAATCAAGTTTATATATCAATCACACATAATCAAGTTTATTTTCATTCTAATTTATAAGAATCTGGTTACATCAATCACACAAAATCATAGATCTTCAATTTGACTATTCTTATAAATGAGCTCATATTGATATTTATGACTATATCACTGCATAACAGAGATATATTAATTGCTCATGTAAATTCAAATTAAAACATAAATTTTCGTAAAAAATGATCGGAAAACTTCGAACAATCTCGAGACACTGATTTGCACGTCAAACAACCTCAAAATCATTTATTTCATGTTAATCAAGTTTATATATCAATCACAATCAAGTTTATTTTTATTCTAATGTATAAGAATCTGGTTACATCAATCACACAAAATCATAGATCTTCAATTTGACTATTCTTATAAATGAGCTCATATTGATGTTTATGACTATATCACTGCGTAACGGAGATATATTAATTACTCATGTAAATTCAAATTAAAACATAGATTTTCGTAAAAAATGATCGGAAAACTTCGAACAATCTCGAGACACTGATTTGCACGTCAAACAACCTCAAAATCATCTGTTTCATGTTAATCAAGTTTATATATCAATCACACATAATCAAGTTTATTTTCAATCAAATTTATAAAAATCTGGTTACATCAATCACACAAAATCATAGATCTTCAATTTGACTATTCTTATAAATGAGCTCATATTGATGTTTATGACTATATCACTGCGTAACAGAGATATATTAATTACTCATGTAAATTCAAATTAAAACATATATTTTCGTAAAAAATGATCGGAAAACTTCGAACAATCTCGAGACACTGATTTGCACGTCAAACAACCTCAAAATCATCTATTTCATGCTAATCAAGTTTATATATCAATCACACATAATCAAGTTTATTTTCATTCTAATTTATAAGAATATGATTACATCAATCACACAAAATCATAGATCTTCAATTTGACTATTCTTATAAATGAGTTCTTATTGATGTTTATGACTATATCACTGCGTAACAGAGATTTATTAATTACTCATGTAAATTCAAATTAAAACATAAATTTTCGTAAAAAATAATCGGAAAGGTTTTGTGTTTTATTTCGAGACAATTGGGAAAGGATGAGTTGTCTGATAGGGTAGTGAACCCTTAAGAAGCCATGTTAAGGAACCTAACGGAATGTCATGTTAATAGATTAAGCTGCGTAGTAGGCTTAAGAGAATTGTACGGATGAGGTCCGCATAGAGTGAGTAATGGTTGTTGTGATCGAGACCACATGGTTTGGGTTTTATGAGAAGTTTTTGTACCCGTTTACGGGAGACAGATAAGATAGGCTTGGAGCATGGAAATTGCGAGCCTAAGAATGTTGAAGACCGCTGAGACCTTAGATGTACAAGGTCTTCTCGGGTAGAAAGATTTATTATAGACCAAGAATAAGAGTTAAGTGCGATGGCGGGTCGGGGTGGGGACCTGTTACGGGTCTCCCCATGGCCTGGAATGGAGTGGGATCAGTTGGTAGTAGTTCTTCTGCGTGTGGTCACGGTGCAAGGCCCAAGTCTAGTTAATTGTTTCTGGGTTCGTGGGCGCGTTCCACGGAATGGCCAGGAAATGGCCTTATTTTGTTTTATAGAGTGACTCAGATTGGAGGCCAGCATCGTATGGAAGTTATGTATACTAGTGTGAGTTGGAAATACGGAAAAATGCGACCCGATAAGAAAGATAACAACCAAGAGTAAAGTAATAGAGCATGAATCCATAAGAACCATTCGAGGTAACTACAACCGTGAGTGTGTGTGGGGTGGTAGGCGGCGGGAATATGAGGTTTTCCGGTGATGATGCGATCGTCGGACCACTAGTAGACCTAGTAGAGAGGATTATAGCGGACCTTGAGGTTATTATAAGTATGGGCTAGTTGGCTTCGTATCGCCAAGGTCGACATCTTAGTATAAATATTGGTCTGTGGCCAGGGGTTGCATATGTCGTAAGAAGGGTATAGTTTAAGGAGACTATGTCGCTAATTATTATGATTGACTCCGAAAGAACATTCGGGACGAATGTTTCTAAGGGGAAGAATGTTACACCCGTATTTACAGGATATGTTTTAGAACGCACGTAAGAACTTCGCTAGTGTTAAAATTAGAGACTTGTAAAAATTCTAGGAATTATGAAATTGTCGGAACGTTTTATTTTGTGAATGGGAGGCGACACGTGTCACCCCTTAGCAATGCCTTGGACGAAATGGCATGGCAATATGGTCATTGACCATAAGTCTTGGATGACTAAAGTCTTGAAAGTGTAGCGAGAACTTTGACTAAGTCAAAGAGACAACTAGTCTTGATATTTTGAAAGACTTCATCCTAGCCACCCAAATGGTTGCATCTTGTCCCTCCACGACCCTTTTATTACACTACTAGTAGCAAGAGAGCCAACACTTAGCCATATTTCTTGAAAAAATTGGATGAACAACTATGAAGCTCTCGCCATGTCCATTGAGAAAAAATTGTGTTTCTTGTCAATAAGCTCCACACTTTAAACCAAGGTTCCTATGTGTATTGTAGGCATATCTCAATAGAAAAATCTCGGAAAAGATAGTTTTGGGTTAGTCGCAAAGTGAAAACCTAGTGGCTTTCTAGGTTTTGGATTGGAGGTTTGAAGGAAAGTTGTTGGTGTGGTTCTAAGGGTCTCGGAGGCGGATTGAGGTGTCTTGATGAGGCTCTAGGTTGCTAAGGAGCAACCGGTTTTGAAGATTGGATTACAATTCGTTGAGGTATAATCTTGTTCTTTGAAAGTGTTACAAGATTATTTATATTGTTGTTGTTAGCTTTACATGTTGCTAGCATGAAGTTGTTAAGTTGAAGTTTATAAGTATTATGGATTACTTGTAGCTTAAGTTCGAAATGAAAAGTAAGTCATGTTAAGTTGGAATACAATTTGATCGTTATTAGAATCGTCGCATGTAATTGACTTGAAGATTATAGTAGTTATAATTGGTTGCGACTAGATATCATGTTATGCTACCAAGTTGGATTGAAATGGAAATTGGATAAGAATTAGTATTGTTGAACTCAAGGTGGCCGAATTTGGACTTGTAGTTTGTATTAGTTTGTTATTCATTTATATTAGACTACCTTCTAAATTGTGAGCCAAATGGGGCTGTTTGGTTATTCATTTGTACTGGACTACCTTCTATTTTGTTGTGAGCCAATTAGGGCTGTTTGGTTATTGTATTCGGCCTTGAAAAAGGTGGCAAAGTGAGTAGAAACAAAGGAGGTCTTTGTCAGATTTTCCGTAGAATTTAGCGACTTAGCACCTAGAATATTCTACGTATGAAGTAAGAGGTTAATGGACGTATGGTGACCATTATAGGTTGATGTACTAAGTATAGCGTATCCTACTTGAAGAATGGAATAGCTCAAGGTTGAAGTACTTTGGAGCATTTTGCTACTTGTCGACAATCGTCGCGAGGTATGTGAACCTCTTCCTTCTTTTGGCATGATTCTATGTATGGAATATACCTGTGGTATCATTTCATGTTTCCTGTTACTCTTAGAAGTTAAGAGGTAGTTGTGTGATCTACTCTATGTAGAACTTTTCCTATCTTTGAGCATGACTAGTTGCACGTATGTAGTACGGTAGACGTACAACACCTTGATATCCTTTACTAGTTTGTGAATAGCCAAGTCGGGCGAGTTGGGGGATTAACTCACTTCTTTGAAAGTATAAAGGATGTCTTAAGTTTTATTAAAGTTAAGGGACTTGAAGAGTTTTAAAGTATGTGATACTTGTTCCGTTTTAAACGTATAAGTCCCTTGGATAGGAAATTGTTTTTGGCTAAGGTATAAAGGGAATATAACGGCTTTATGGGAAGTTAGTTATATTTGTTTTATGGAAAGATAAGTGATTTGATTTTAGTGAAAAGGCCACTTGTTTTTAAGGCATTAATTGCCTAAGGTTTTATAATAAAAGGAGTCACTTGTTTTCTAAAGGTTAAGAGACTAATTGTATTTTTGAAAGTTATGAGAATTGACTTGAAAGTATTTAATACTTGGTTTCAAAAAGTAGAAGTCTCTTGGTTATAAAAGAAACGTGTTGGTCTAAACCATAAAGGGTTATAACGGCTTTATGGGAAGTTGGTTATAACGGCTTTATGGAAGGTTAAGAGGATGGTTTCCCTAATAAAGTAATCAAAGAAATAACTTGTGTTAAGGAAGGGCAAATTGTTTTAAAGGTACCAATTGCTTAAGGTTTTTAATAAAGAAGTCACTTGATTTAGAAGACGGTAATTGTATTTCTAAAAAGGTATTGTGACTTGTCTTGAAAGGTGGATAGGACTTGATACTACGGTTGTTAGTATCGGGGAAGTTTTATTTGGAAAGGAGTCTTTTGAAAAGAATGTACGTACGTAGTACTTTGGCCTGTTTAATTGAGAATAATTCTATGTGATGCCTTGATTAGTACTTTGGCTTGATTAATTGAGAATTAGTCTAAATGTGCCTTGACAAGTACTTTGGCTTGTTAAATGAGAATTATTCTATTTGTGCCTTGATTAGTACTTTGGCTTGATAAATTGAGAATTATTCTATGAGATGCCTTGATAAGTACTTTGGCTTGTTAAATGAGAATTATTCTATTTGTGCCTTGATTAGTACTTTGGCTTGATAAATTGAGAATTATTCTATGAGATGCCTTGATAAGTACTTTGGCTTGTTAAATGAGAATTATTCTATTTGTGCCTTGATTAGTACTTTGGCTTGATAAATTGAGAATTTGTCTAAGTGTGCCTTGATAAGTACTTTGGCTTGTTAAATGAGAATTATTCTACGAGATGCCTTGATTAGTACTTTGGCTTGATTAATTGAGAATTAGTCTAAAATGTGTCTTGATAAGTACTTTGGCTTGTTAAATGAGAATTATTCTATGAGATGCCTTGATTAGTACTTTGGCTTGATAAGTTGAGAATTCGTCTAAGTGTGCCTTGATAAGTACTTTGGCTTGTTTAGTTGAGAACTGCCTATGTGTGCTGGAAATAGCCGGTTGTGTGCTATTGGTATATCAGTCGTTTCGGGGTCATTCCCCGGGTTTGTGGCATTTGCAGATTCCGTGGAATTGCTACCCACGATGCGAGGAATACCTCATGCGGGTCCGTAAGGACTTATGCGGGTGAAATAGTCCCATGCGGGCGGGTCCAGCCTATGCGAGGAATACCTCATGCAAGTCCGTAAGGGCTTATGCGGGTGAAATAGTCTCATGCGAGGAATACCTCACGCGGGTCCACGCGGCCTATGCGGGTGAAATAGTCCCAGGAATAGGATGGTTAAATGATACTGCGGGTGGATGGTCCTGTTTTGATCATGAGCTTCCTATTTTATATTGTAAAGACATTACTGTTTACTCTCATTGTTAGTAAGGCACAATGTGTTGTAATTTGATTATCATATATGTCCCCGGCTTTGGTTGTGTTACCTTATGGTCATGCTTTTGTGATGTGGGAATTCCACGGGCAGGAGATATATGTATGTGGTGTATGTGTACGCTGACAGTGAGGTGGGATGCCACGGGCGCGTCACATGGTTATATTTTACACTTATAGCTGTCGACAGTGATGGGGGATTCCACGGACACGCTTTGATATTTGTGTGACTTGATCGCGTCCCAGATTGGGCCGGGTAGTATATGCGCCCTCCTTAAAGGGCCGGATTATACTTATGAAAGATAAGTTAAGTTATATAGTAATGAACTTAATGATTTTTCCTAACCATGTGTGTAAGAACGTGGCTATAACTTTTATTGAAAATGGGAAAAGATAATAAGGTGCGATTAAGTTCATAAGTGGTAATGACACGGCAGGATCTGGTATGTATTTTTATACTTGTCCTTGTCATTCTTTTGTACGCTTATGATCACATTTCAGACGTTATTTACGCTCCATATTCGGTATTTTTGTTATCTTGACCCCGCCCGGTGCGTTAAATGCCGCAGTTTGGGTACCGTGTTGGTGATTCTTGCTCTTAGGATCTTGGTTCAGTCTTTGAGAGAAACCTCCATTTGCTCCGGAGGCTTAGCTCTTGGTACGGTTTTCCCTGAGGTAGTAGATTCATGTATATTCAGGGGTATGGCGGGGCCATGTCCATACGATTGTTATTCCTAAGTGCAGTATTCACATATGTGGTTGGGCTGTAAGAACTGAGTTGTACATTTGTACTTTTGATTATGTTTATAATATGGAAGGCGGCCTTATCGGCCAGCCTGTGTTGTCTTTTGTTTACACATATGTTTAAGTTGTGTATGTTCTGCTGCTATTATCTGATGTATACCTGAACTGGGTGCCCAGGTAGGGCACCAGTGGTCGTGACAACTTCGAACAATATCGAGACACTGATTTGCACGTCAAACAACCTCAAAATCATTTGTTTCATGCTAATCAAGTTTATATATCAATCACGCATAATCAAGTTTATTTTCATTCTAATTTATAAGAATTTGGTTACATCAATCACACAAAATCATAGATCTTCAATTTGACTATTCTTATAAATGAGCTCATATTGATGTTTATGACTATATCACTGCGTAACAGAGATATATTAATTACTCATGTAAATTCAAATTAAAACATAGATTTTCGTAAAAAATGATCGGAAACTTCGAACAATCTCGAGACACTGATTTGCATTTCAAACAACCTCAAAATCATCTGTTTCATGCTAATCAAGTTTATATATCAATCACACATAATCAAGTTTATTTTCATTCTAATTTATAAGAATCTGGTTACATCAATCACACAAAATCATAGATCTTCAATTTGAATATTCTTATAAATGAGCTCATATTGATGTTTATGACTATATCACTGCGTAACAGAGATATATTAATTACTCATGTAAGTTCAAATTAAAACATAGATTTTCGTAAAAAAATGATCGGAAAACTTCGAAAAATCTCGAGACACTGATTTGCACGTCAAACAACCTCAAAATCATCTGTTTCATGCCAATCAAGTTTATATATCAATCACACATAATCAAGTTTATTTTCATTCTAATTTATAAGAATCTGGTTACATCAATCACACAAAATTATAGATCTTCAATTTGATTAATCTTATAAATAAGCTCATATTGATGTTTATGGCTATATCACTGCGCAACAGAGATATATTAATTACTCATGTAAATTCAAATTAAAACATAGATTTTCGTAAAAAAAATGATCGGAAAACTTCGAACAATCTCGAGACACTGATTTGCACGTCAAACAACCTCAAAATCATCTGTTTCATGCTAATCAAGTTTATATATCAATCACACATAATCAAGTTTATTTTCATTCTAATTTATAAGAATCTTGTTACATCAATCACACAAAATCATAGATCTTCAATTTGACTATTCTTATAAATGATCTCATATTGATGTTTGTGACTATATCACTGCGTAACAGAGATATATTAATTACTCATGTAAATTCAAATTAAAACATAGATTTTCGTAAAAAATGATCGGAAAACTTCAAACAATCTCGAGACACTGATTTGCACGTCAAACAACTTCAAAATCATCTGTTTCATGCTAATCAAGTTTATATTTCAATCACACATAATCAAGTTTATTTTCATTCTAATTTATAATAATCTGGTTACATCAATCACATAAAATCATAGATCTTCAATTTAACTATTCTTATAAATGAGCTTATATTGATGTATATGACTATATCACTGCGTAACAGAGATATATTAATTACACATATAAATTCAAATTAAAACATAGATCTTCGTAAAAAATGATCGGAAAACTTCGAACAATCTCGAGATACTGATTTGCACGTCAAACAACCTCAAAATCATTTATTTCATGCTAATCAAGTTTATATATCAATCACAATCAAGTTTATTTTCATTCTAATGTATAAGAATCTGGTTACATCAATCACACAAAATCATAGATCTTCAATTTGAATATTCTTATAAATTAGCTCATATTGATGTTTATGACTATATCACTGCGTAACAAAGATATATTAATTACTCATGTAAATTCAAATTAAAACATAGATTTTCGTAAAAAATGATCGGAAATCTTCGAACAATCTCGAGACACTGATTTGCACTTCAAACAACCTCAAAATCATCTGTTTCATGCTAATCAAGTTTATATATCAATCACACATAATCAAATTTATTTCCATTCTAATTTATAAGAATCTGGTTACATCAATCACACAAAATCATAGATCTTCAATTTGAATATTCTTATAAATGAGCTCATATTGATGTTTATGACTATATCACTGCGTAACAGAGATATATTAATTACTCATGTAAATTCAAATTAAAACATAGATTTTCGTAAAGAATGTTCGAAAAACTTTGAACAATCTCGAGACACTGATTTGCACGTCAAACAACCTCAAAATCATATGTTTCATGCTAATCAAGTTTATATATCAATCACACATAATCAAGTTTATTTTCATTCTAATTTATAAGAATCTGGTTACATCAATCACACAAAATCATAGATCTTCAATTTGACTATTCTTATAAATGAGCTCATATTGATGTTTATGACTATATCACTGCGTAACAGAGATATATTAATTACTCATGTAAATTCAAATTAAAACATAGATTTTCGTAAAGAATGTTCGAAAAACTTTGAACAATCTCGAGACACTTATTTGCACGTCAAACTACCTCAAAATCATATGTTTCATGCTAATCAAGTTTATATATCAATCACACATAATCAAGTTTATTTTCATTCTAATTTATAAGAATCTGGTTACATCAATCACACAAAATCATAGATCTTCAATTTGACTATTTTTATAAATGAGCTCATATTGATGTTTATGACTATATCACTGCGTAACAGAGATATATTAATTACTCATGTAAAATCAAATTAAAACATAGATTTTCGTAAAAAAATGATCGGAAAACTTCGAACAATCCCGAGACACTGATTTGCACGTCAAACAACCTCAAAATCATCTGTTTCATGCTAATCAAATTTATATATCAATCACACATAATCAAGTTTATTTTCATTTTAATTTATAAGAATTTGGTTACATCAATCACACAAAATCATAGAATTTCAATTTGACTATTCTTATAAATGAGCTTATATTGATGTTTATGACTATATCACTGCGTAACCGAGATATATTAATTACTCATGTAAATTCAAATTAAAACATAGATTTCCGTAAAAAAATGATCGAAAAACTTCGAACAGTCTCGAGACACTGATTTGCACGTCAAACAACCTCAAAATCATCTGTTTCATGCTAATCAAGTTTATATATCAATCACACATAATCAAGTTTATTTTCATTCTAATTTATAAGAATCTGGTTACATCAATCACACAAAATCATAGATCTTCAATTTGACTATTCTTACAAATGAGCTCATATTGATGTTTATGACTATATCATTGCGTAACAAAGATATATTAATTACTCATGTAAATTCAAATTAAAACATAGATTTCCGTAAAAAAAACAATTTGACTATTATTATAAATGAGCTCATTATGATGTTTATGACTATATCACTGCCTAATTTTCTTTGAAATTGATTTTTCTTATTATAGTTTACCTTTTAATAATAACATTCTACTTAGGATAGCCGTGTTCGTTACTATATTAGTAAATCATGAGTTTAGAGTTTGATAAAGTTTCTATAACAACCAAATAAGACTTAAACATCAATCTCCTATAGTTGTATAACTGTTGATCACTATAGCATTTAAAAAATTACTCGTAAAAGCGGTGTCATCGTAAGCTGTGAAATATAACAGCCAAGCCGAGCCAATGTCAAGCACAATCTAACTTTGTTACAGTATAATCGAGCAAGAGCAGAAGGAGAGTTTGAAAGAGATACCTGAGGATCTGAGGGTAGAGAGAAAATGAAATTGATTGAAGAGCATTAGGGTTTAACTTTGTAGAGCTACTCAAAGTTGGGCCCTGCTCTATATTTAAAGGAAGAGTACCCATTTAGCATTTTTTTCAAAAGAGTAGTTTTACTGTATTATACAAAAGTGAACTCAACAAATAAAATTTGCTATGTGTATGCCAAGTTGAAATTCTTGTAATAAAAAAGCATTAAAAAAATCTTATAGGTCAAGAGGCCACGTGGGACTATCTTACTCATAATTGTTAGAATATTGTGTTAGAATATTCTAGATGTGTAATTAATTAGGATTATCATGTGTATATATTCTCCCTTATGGGATAAAGAAGAATTGAGGAAAATATTCTTACATGGTATCAGAGCCTTTTTAATGTAATTCTTTTTAATCTTTTTTATTATTATTATTTTTATTATTATTGTTGTTGTTTTTATTCTTTTTGTATATTAACTGAATTCATTTTTGTCCTTTTCCTTTCTAGTGTCTTTAAAAGGCAAGAAAACAGGCAAAGGAATAAATAAAAAAGGAGAAAAAGAATCATATTTTTTGGATTTCTTCTTCTTATCACAAATAAAGTGATCAATAGGAACGAAAAGACTAAAAAAAGTAAAAATTCAGGGGTGGTGCATTCATATTTGGATATTACATACACATATGGATGAGCATGGTACAGTATTTATCATTGAGACGTAGTTGAAAAACTGAGAGTTTACTTTCCCCTTTAAAGTAAACTTCCCGTTTTTCTCACTAATTCCTCAAAAAATGCTAATCACATTAATGTAATTATTATTATTATTATTATTATTATTATTATTATTATTATTATTATTATTTTTGTATATTAACTGAATTCATTTTTGTCCTTTTCCTTTCTAGTGTCTTTGTTTTATTTTTATAGTAATTGTTTTTAAAGAAATCAAATGTTATTAAATATTAAATACCGTAGCAAATATTAAACGTATTTAAGATGTGTATCGAATACAATAATATTAAAATTGCGATATAAAAAATTTCAAATTCAAAATGTTGTGATGATGCTACTTGTTCCCCAAATCTAAGCTCTTGGATACTCTGCCAAAATAAAGGTGGGATAGTCTAGAGTAGGGTTGTCCAACGGGGCGGCTCTACCCGACCCCGCCCCAACCCCACACCAACCCCATCTGACCCGATATCGAAATCGTATATCGATATTCGGTATCGGTTTCGGTACGGGGTCGGGCCTCGCCCCGCCCTGACCCCACCCCGACCCTTCTCATCCCATTTCCCTTTCCCTTCCCACCCGTTGCACAACGACTATTTTGTCCAATTTGGTCGTTGTGCAACAACCAAATTTCCCTCCCCCCTACCCCAACCCCCTACCTCCTTAATATTTATTTTAACCCCTAAGTTATTATATTTACACTTTAATCTAAATTTTCCAACTATAAATACCTCATTTTCTCTCCATTCTTTCTCACAAATCTTCCTACAATCTCTCTAATAATCTCTCATTTTCTCTACATTGTCTACTAAATATTTAATTTTATTTATTCTTTTGAGAGTGAAGTTGACAACTAGCTTGAGGATCATCCATCGAGCAAAGTGTCAATTTTCAACCTCTCGATTACACGTCGGCGTTGGGTAAATTTGTTCCTTCATTAAATTATTATTGTTTTTTAAATTTATTTAGCGCACTTAATTTCATTATCTGTAATTATTTATTTACATAATTAAAATGGAAACATTTAAATGTTTGGTTGATAGGGTAAGGGTAAGATTGTTTTTACTAGCAAAGATAACAAGGGCAAGAATACTTCTTCTAGTCATCTTATTACAATCTATTTTATAATTCGCTCTAATTGATATAAGTATTAAATACTTAGAAAGGGAAAATAGACTAAAACACTTTTTCTTTTTCTTTGATAAAAACACACATAAACCAGTCAAGTGAGCGCGTGAACTAAGATTAATGTAAAACAACAGTCACATGGTTAATATGCACCTTAAGAATCAACATTAATATAAACTAATTTAAAACCTCAAAGTGGTTCATAAGAAATAGACCATATAGTACTCAAATAATTCAGAGAAGATAGTGATATCAAAAACTATAATACCTTGAGGTATCTGCTTCCCCTTAATGAGACTCGTAGCCATAAAAGATCAAAAATAAGTTTCAGGTCCTAAATTCGTATTTTTTTAAAAAAGGGGACAAAAATGTAACATTAATTAAAAACAATATTTATCAACTAAAAATAACACATAAATGAATCATCACAAAATAATAATCGAATAAATTATAAAATTACCTACACTAAATCAGGAAAAAAAATAAAAAAGAACAAACAATAGTTGGGCCACTTGAAGAACGAGAAGATGATCAAAAGATCGACTATAAATGGGATGAAGATATACGGACTCAAACACAATAAGCAGGTATTAAACATTGAGTAATTGGGAAAAAAGAGTAACGTATATTAAGGAGTTATTACAGTAGAATCAATTTTGAAATAATTACCTCACATAGCTAACTCTAAAATCAATTTTGGAATAATTACATCTCATAACTAACTCTAGCACATTAATCATTTAGTAATTATTATTTAATTAAATTACAAAGCATAACTATAATGTATATTTTAATTACCTATCATAGTTACACATATATATAAAGTAAAATACATTATTTTTATTATTTTTTATCTTGACTGAGAATCTTTTTTTGCTCTCATCCGTCGTCGGCCACAACGAACCGTCACTAGAGCTCCGACTACCAATCAATAACAACACACCTCTACTCCCTATGTTCCCTTCTCCTTCTTCTGCCTCCGTCATTCACACCACACTGCTCCGGCGAGGAGCACCAACTCAGATGACTCAGAGCAATCAACAACCACAAACGATGACCAACACCAACATAACCACCATACTATTTCTCACCGACACCACTGATCTTTACGTTCTCACCTCCTTCACTCTACCACACCGCCAACCACCACGTCTCTAGCGAACCACCACAACAACACAATCCCACTGCCCATTTCCTCTTTCCCATATCCGTTTACTACTCTCTCTGTTCACTGTTACACCGCCACAAGATCAAATCTGGACCCGTTCATTGTTACGCCGCCACAAGATCAAATATGGAAAAAACAAAACGTCGTAATGGACTCCGTCGTGACTTAGAACTGTTACGCTGGTGCCTCCAGATCTGATAGCAATGGACTCTATCGTGACCCACTGTCCGAGCTCGAGATATGATCTTCCAGTGTCCGCAGAAGTATTTTATTTAGTGTATTTGTTATTTTTTTATTCAATATTTGAATTTATTTGTTAAATTTTTAGATTGTATTCAATTTGTTATATTTTTGTATTCAGAATTTGAGTGTATTTGTTAATTTTTTAGCGTATGTATATTTTTGTATTTAGATGTTTAGTGTATCTATTACAATTGAATTTGTTTTTGTATTTATGTTGTTTGAATACAATCGAATTTCAAACACAATAAGTTGACGCGAATACATCTGAATAAAAAGAATTTTGAATCATTTTTTACTCGATGTATTCATGAATACAGTGAGACTGTTTTATGGATACAAAGAGCCATTTTACGAATAAAGCGAGAAAGTAGTTATACCATGTAATTATTAAAACTATAACTATAACAAATTTAAAACTTCTAATCTATAGTAATTTGTGTAAATTTCACATCAATGTTCAGGAGTAATTGTGCTACTCTTTACCCGCATGAGTGTAGCTCAGTTGGTTCCAGGACGGCAGATTGCTGCCAACTATTAATTGTAATTGATTATAATAGGATCATCGTTCACAAAATAAATGAGAAAAAAAGGGAAGTCTAAGCCTTTTCAATTGTTTGGCATTTGTTGAGGAATATGAAGAGTGGAGTACTAATTAATGAGTTTTTTCATCACTAATTAACGAGTGATTAACCTTTTTACAATGAGATGCATTAAAAACAGGAGAAAAAAATCACTGTGTTTCTTGGTCAAAGAAATATGGATCATCGTCGTCCGTCTCTAATTCACCTGCTTCTGCATTTGAGCTAATTGGTCTGACCGTGATTCTTGGCTTCCAAATCTTTTAACTAAATTTTATGTTTTATGTTATGTTTGTCTATTAACTCAGGAACATCTCCTCCAGCAAATGTTCCACCACCGGAGTTTGGGCATATTCCTCAACCGAAAGAAGTTCTTACACCATATCTACAACCAATTTTTCCTACATTATGACTGCCCACCCTCCCAAGAAATCCAGAAATTTCACCATCCATTCCACCAGGTACCCTTGCCTTTTTTGTAAAAGAAATTGTGACATTCCTGTTAGAATAAAGTTCTCAATGAATTAGATTTGATCATGTATGCCACTAATTTTTGTACATTATTTTGTTTCTGTAGTTAACTCAGTCCTGAATGCACCTGCTCCAAGGGGAAAGTGATGCGCGTTAAGATGCACACACTTTAAACGCAAGTGCACGTTATCGTGACAAGTAGTATAGTCTAGATAAGACCGAATATCGTCCACAAGGATTAGGGTTCAATTACCAACTATCTATTTTCTAGTATCTATTTGGTGAATTTATGATTGATTTGTTGTTTATAACTACGAATTATGCAAGCTATTTAAATATAAAGATTTACTTCAGTGGTGATGAGAATAGGGCTTCCATGTATCCTTACTATCCGCTTATGCTACTTACTAATGCATTAACTTATGGTATTCTTCTTTAGGAGAAAGCAGGTTTACGAAATCGTTTTATACTCCCGTTAGGGTTATATAAACACTCAACCCCAAAGATCGCGCCTTACCTACCTTTCGTGATAAGGATAACTTTATAGGAGGATTAAGAACAAAACCTAGTTGACCGTCACGCAATGCGCAAAATTAGGGTTGTTAAGCCTCTCATCAACGCTTACATAAATAATTGAGGTATTTTCATCCCCAATCCAAGAATGTCTACCCAACTTACAAAGATATTCACAATCCCCTTTTCGTAATCGATTAGAAATCATATAGTGATAATTAGTTGTCAATTAATTACCAAGAATTCAACTCAATTATTGGATAGATCTCACAATAAGAAAAATAACCATAAGCGTCGTTAATTTATAACATAAGTTTCTAGCAATTCAACATGGAAAGCCATAAGAGAATTAGTTCCTAGCCATAAATATGACAAGAACTAATTCAAAGTTCATCATAAAAAGCGAAATAAAGTAAAGAAAAGGGAAAAGAAATTACTAAACTAATGGTATCGATCTCAAGCAAAAGTCTTGAGTTGTGCGAAGGGAACCCTAAAAGCGCTAGGTTCTCCTTTTATAGTGAAAACCGCCTCCTCTTTTCCTTCAGCTGGCCTAATTTCGTCAAAGACCTAATTTTCGCGTCGGCGCCGCGCCTGCATCTGAGCGCGGCTCGGATCTGCAATCCTTTGGGTGTTTTGGCGCCGCGGCCGATATCTGTATGCGAGGCGCCATGTACTGTATCTTCTGTAGCTCCTCGGATGATTAGGAGTCGCGGCCACCGCTTTGTCACGGCGTGCGTGCCACAGTCTTCGACCTCTACGAATAGTGGCGCGTCCCGCTTTGCACAGCGAGGGGCCGCGTGCTGGTCTTTGATTTTTTTTCTCGTTCGCCACTTTCTCTGTTTCCAGCTTTGGCATCTCCTCTTTTGCCCTCTTTTTGCTCTTTTTCCGCCATTTGGCCATTTTAACCACTTTGACTCAAAAGAAAGAAAAACTATCCTAATACGACACTTATATGTGCAAAATGGGACAAAAGACTAACTAAAACTGACTCAAAAGGTGTATATAAAATACACCGATCAGAAAGCCAAAAAATCCACTACCCACCCGCCCGACCATTCCAGAAGTCTCACCATCTATTCCACCAAGTCTTCTCGCTATATTTATCTAGTGCTCCCTCCATTTCATTTTATGTGGTGTTGTTTAATTGGACACAGAGTTTAAGCTGAAAGAAAGACCTTTGACGCATGCTAAAAGTATCCGTAGAACTTGTGGTTTTGAACATGTAATGACATTTTTATGGCTATAGGAGCATGTCATGAAAGGGTAAAATGGGAATAATAAAGGTGAAGGGTGTCTAAATATAGAAACGTGTCATTCTTTTTATAACAGACTAAGAAAGAAGTATTGGGAAGCGAGGTTGAGATGGTTCGGACATGTGTAGAGGAGAGACACAAATGCCCCAGTGCGGAGGTGTGAGAGGTTGGGTATGGACGGGGTCAGAAGGGGTATAGGTAGGCCGAAGAAGTATTGGGTAGATGTGATTAGACGGGATATGACGCATTTGCAACTTATTGAGGACATGATCTTAGATAGGGGGCTGTGGAGGACACAAATTAGGGTTGAAGGGTAGTAGGTAGTGAGCGTAGTCCTACTTACGCTCACAAAATGATAGTTGTAGTGTTACTATTGTAGGTCCGATTTGTCCATCACACTTATATGCGCAGTATTGCTTTATAGTCCCTGTTGTTTGATTTCTGCTGTTGTGTGTTCCCTAGCGTACTTTGTTTATATTATTTATATGCGTTAGCTACTGCTTCTTTTGTCAGAATGCGCTACCATGGCGTATTCGATTTTTGTTTCCAGCATGTTCATATAGCTTTAATTTCTTATCTCTGACCGTTTACTTTGATTTTGATTATGCTATGTCTTGAGCCGAGAGTCTCCCGTAAACAGCCGCTCTTCCTACCAAGGTAGAGGTAAGGTCTGTGTACACTTTACCCTCCCCAGACCCACGTTGTGGAATTTTACTGGGTATCTGTTGTTGTACTAAGAAAGAAAGAATGTTATATAAAACGGAACAAAAGAAGTATGTGATACTTCGTTAGAAAAAATTAAGAGTAAGTTAAATGTGATCATGAATGCATGAGTTTTTACATTATAGAGCTTTCTCTCATTGCATTCAGTCCTTAATGCGCCTTCTCCAAGAGGAAAGCCACAAAATCCACTGCCCGCGCCCTACCAATCCGGAATTCCCACCAGGTATACTTCCCGCATATATTTAGTGTGTGATGTTTCTGTAAATAAATTGTTTGTAAACAAGATACAATCATCCATGCCATTAATTTGCAGCAGCAGTTGCACCACCTCCAAGGAGGTTGCCTAACAATTCACCACCCAGCCATCCAAGATTTCCTCTAAAACCTCCATCCGTTTCACCAGGTAACATTTGAAATATGTATTCAGTGCTTTCTAGCGTTGCTCATGCACATGAACTCTTCATATTCCAACCAAATGGTTTGTGGCATGATGCAATCTACACATATTGTTGGCTAACTGTACCTCAAGTATAACCTCCTCAAGTAAAAAACCAGATGAATATGAGAATCTTAACTAGAGTTTTGCTTGCTTCCAAATTGCTAATGAGTGCCAATATAGAACTAGCTAAGAAAAATGAAGTGATGCTTACTGAAAGTTGAAATCGTCGGTACTTCTCTTTTTGGATTGTCCTTGCCTGCAGAAAATTATAAGAATGTGTTTTTACTTCATTTCCCTTTTTTCTGTCAAACAGTGGCGGACGCAGAGAATTTTCCAACCGGGTGCACGTGTAAACTTTTTTGATAGGGGTGTCACACATTTTGTATATATACAGTGTAATTTTCTGACGACTTGACACCCCTTCGGTAAACATATGTCCGCCACTGCTGTCAAATAGCTACTTGTTCTCAAAGTGGCATTGTCAGCATAGTTAATTTGAGTCAGTGTTATTAATGTAGTTAAGCATGATATATCCCCTGTATCAACTCCATGGCCAAGCATCAAGTCAAAGGAGCAAGTGTTCCAACCGTTGCACATCCTAATGGAATGACCAATAGGCATCAATCAAAAGGTATGTCAAGATTTTTCTGCTATTATTTCTTATCCAGTGACTAGGAATGTCAAATTATGTCACTGAAGGATTTCTTCTCCTCTTGTAGCTCCTACTGAACACAGAGTCATGGGGCGCTCTACTAATGCTCCCCCCTCATAAATTCCCTAATTCTCCCCCTGAGGAAGGATCATATCCTCCCTTATCTGCACCTTCAACCTCTTTTCAGAGGGATCACCACCTAAAAGATAATATGACAGCAATCATTCCGCACTCCTATGAAATTTATCCTCTTGTTTCAACTGAACAAGGTTCTGTATCTTACTTGAGAAATATGTCAGTTGATATACTCATTTTGATATATTACACTGACCAGAATTCACACAATAATTAATGAAGGTCTACTGATCCCTCCATCTCCTCGATTTCACTCGAAATCATATCCAAAGACTAACCTTAGGCACCACTCTCATTCACTGTTAATTACAGGTTTGTAATCATTCTAGTCATCCTCAGTTAACTACCCGTTCACCTCTCTAAAAGAAAAATGAATAGCAAAAAGAAAAAAAAATGATTCTGATAACTCCTACTTTACAGGATCGATACCCCCGCTGCTTGCGCCTTTAACTTCTCCAGAAAGCCATGATTCTCCTGCAATATCACCGTCTCCAACTGCTTCATCTAGACCAACTAAAAGTAAGAGTATGTTATATGTTTCCTTTTCATGCAAACCCATAATCAAGGCATTAACCTTATATTATATTTTTCATCCTATGCATAGTTGATGCTTATCTCTATATCATCTTTGCCATTGCAAGATCCATTTGTTTCCCCTAAGATGTCTCACTCTGTGTCTCCACCAAGAAATCCAAAGATACCACGTCCATTTCAAGCACTACCACCTCCACCTCCTAATCAAGGTATCTGTTATCTGCCTCTGATTTCTCCTCTAAATGACATTGATTTTTATGCACAAGTTGCGAGGTTTAGCCCCACTGACTATTCTAAACCATAACGTTGATGTTGCAGATTGCGCATCATTGGCTTGTGCGGAGCCTTTCACAAATTGTCCACCAAAAGCACCTTATGTTTGTGTCTTGCCAATGCGAATTGGATTACGCCTTAGTGTAGCACTCTACACCTTCTTCCCTTTGGTTTCAGAGCTGGCTACAGAAGCTTCTGTTGGGATATTTATGGATCCAAGTCAAGTTCGTATTATGGGAGCAAATTCAGCCAGCCAGTATCCAGAAAAGACCATTGTCCTTGTTGATTTGGTACCCCTTGGAGAAAAACTTGATAACACTACATCATTTCTGACATCGCAAAGATTCTGGCACAAACAAGTCGTTATAAAAGCTTCATTTTTTGGTGATTATGGTGTGTTTTATGTGCAATATCCAGGTATAGGGATCATCCCTAATGCCATCTTGTCATCTTGATGCTACATGCTATGTCCAGAATAACTAAATAGAATTGTTATATGTACAGATCTTCCTCCCTCTCCACCTTCAGCAGCTTCAGACATTGATACCATACGTAGCCAACCATATCCTGGTGATAATAACGGAAGGACCATACAGCCCCTTGGAGTTGATGTGAGCGGGAGACAGCACAAAAGAGGGCCAAATCGGAGTGTCATAGCAGTAATTGTATTGTCAGCCTTTGTCGCAGTTATTTTAAGCTGTGCCGTTGCATGGGTTTTGCTTTTCAGACATAAAGATCGCGGATGTCAGTCAGAACCAACTCCATTAACTACATTACCATCCCTTGCAAAGTCATCAGGTGAAATCCTTCTCTTTAAATGTAAATGATCAACTGCAATCCGGTTTGCCTAACGTTCGTATTCTCTGTATAAGCATTTGTGCCGAAAAAGAAATTCAAACAGTAAATTTCAGAAGCCTAGCCTTTCCTTATCATCTTGCCTTTGTAGCATGCCAGGAGAAACTAAAATCATGTTAGAGTTTTAAATATGCTGTATGTTGCTCGACTCAGTTTCTGTTACTTATTATCCTGAGCGTGAATGGAATGAAATGTCCAAAATTATGAAATGGAATATAGGGAGTTAACTGGTTAGTTGTATAATGATAATATGGTGAATCATCCAATATCTTTTGACTGGAAAATTTTGAAGTATCAACTCTTAATGGCTCTTAATGGGTGCATTCAGGAACCTTTAAGCTTCACAAATTTATGATGTGAACCAAGCAGATTACGTGAGTATTAATATGCATCTAAAATGTGGACAAATATGTGATTCTCACGAGTCTTGTGTATTAAAGGCCTACAGAATTATTTCCTGATCTTTATGCATGCTGTAGGGATTGCAGCTTCGATGATTGGGAGTAGGCCACTCTCCTTCGTTATCCTTTAGTTCTAGCTTTGCTGCTTATACTGGTTCGGCTAGAACATTCAGTTCAAATGAAATTGAGAGAGCAACTCACAACTTCATTGAATCAAGAGTACTAGGTGAAGGGGGATTTGGTGTTGTTTATAGTGGTGTGCTTGATGATGGGATGAAAGTGGCAGTGAAAGTCCTCAAGAGAGATGACCAACAGGGTGGTCGTGAATTTTTGGCTGAAGTAGAGATGCTTAGCCGCCTCCATCATAGGAACTTGGTCAAGTTGATAGGCATATCTCTTGAGGAGCGCAGTCGCTGTTTACTTTATGAGCTTATCCCAAATGGAAGCGTGGAATCTCACCTTCACGGTAATATTCAATTTGGATCCCTCCTAACTTGGGTTGAAACCATGTTGTATCTAGATTCTAGAGTGGCTAAAAACTGTCTATCTTTCAGGTGTTGACAAGGAAATTTCTCCACTTGATTGGAATGCCCGAATGAAAATAACACTTGCTGCTGCCTGAGACCTGGCCTATTTGCATGAAGATTCCAGTCCCCGTGTCATACACAGGGAGATTGTAAGTCTAGTAACATCTTACTGGAACATGATTTCACCCCAAAAGTGTCTGATTTTGGTTTGACTAGAGCTGCATTAGAGGAAGGAAGCAGACACATATCCACTTGAGTCATGGGAACTTTTGGGTAAAATATTCATCTTTGGCTCAAAATTCTTATTTTCATTAGGCCAGCCCTCATCCCGTTTTTCCTATGCCTGACAAAGGCACAAACCATTGAGCTGGTCTGCTTGCCTGGAGTATAATTTTTTCCTTTTGAATGCCTTAGTTGTTATATTTACTGGATAGGGGTTAATACATAGTAGACGACTCATCCATGATCAATTGAAATTGACTACATATAAGAAAACCACTATCATGGTCTTTAACATTTTATTCTTCATTTGTACAGTTGCTGACTTTGTTATTATACCAGGTATGTAGCTCCAGAATATGCTATGACAGGGAATCTCCTTGTAAAGAGTGATGTTTACAGCTATGGAGTTGTCTTGCTTGAGCTGCTAACTGGAAGAAAGCCAGTGGATATGTCCCAGCCACCAGGTCAAGAGAATTTAGTGGCTTGGGCACGCCCACTCCTAACGAGTGAAGAAGGTCTGGAGTTGATTGTGGACCATACTTTGGGGCCTGATTTCCCTTTTGATGGCATTGTCAAAGTAGCTGCTATTGCATCAATGTGTGTTCAACTAGAGGTATCGCACGGGCCTTTCATGGGTGAAGTTGTCTAGGCCTTGAAGCTTGTTTGTAACGAATGCGAAGAGACAAAAGGCATCGAGTCTCGAAGTTGTAGCCGAGATGATCTATCTATTGACATGGATGTTAGGATTAGTACAGCTTCAAGCCAAGTGTTGAACCCTAAATCCCCGGGCTCTAACTCAGACAGTGAGCTCGATGTCGAGAAGGGACTTTCAATGTCAGATTTACCGAGTCCATTAGCAAGATATGTGAAGCAAGAAGCTGGTTCATTTAGGAGGTACTCTAGCTCAGGTCCTATCAGAAAAGGAATAACCCAGGAGGCTATGGCATAAAATGAGAAGATTATCTGGAGGTAGTGTGAGCGAGCATGGCGTGATGTGTGGGTTACGGCCTGGATCCCACTAATCATGGTTGAAGTTTCCATCTTTGGTTTTGATAAATGTTGCTGCAAAATGTCAAATTTTCACCATCCATGCCGGATATACTAGATTGAGCATAGAATTGTACAACACCTTCTTTGGCCTTCTTGACCAAGACATAGAATGAGGAAGCAAACACCAGCATACTCAAATTGTTCTGAATGTTGTCGTATAATCATGAGTATGAAAAGCTGGGAAGAAGTGTGCGCGAGGAGAGGGGTGGGAAGAAAACTAACAGATGTGCTTTTCTTTATCTAGAAGTAGCTTAGGTACATACCATACCATGTTGCATGAAATCCACGATTGCGAGGTCTGTGCCTATGAATTGGTAATTCCCAGTGCACCAAGAGATTTCCCTGGTATTTTGTTCCCCTGGGGACATCTTAGTTTGATAATCTTCATCCTCTCTTCTCTCTCACTCTAGCTTTAGACATTTATTCATGTCACTGATTGGCCTCTTAAGATCTCAAGCAGCCTCCTCAGTCCAAGGAATGGAGCGGTAATGTTCTGTTACAAGTGCAGCTAATTTACCCCTTGTGCATAAAGGATTTGTAGGTTCATAACTGATAATTTGTTTATGATTTCCTATCATGACATCCTTTGGAAGTTGCTTATCTAGTTGTGCCATAATACACAGCCTTGCATATCTGCCTCGAGAAGTTTCGGAAGTACAAGTATCAATCTTTAGCACTATGCTTACCGTTTCTCCAATGCGAGTTAGGACATCGTGAGCGTAGTATTCAGTTGGTAGGTCTACTAGTCTAATCCAAATGTGTAAGATGTATTAATCTCGTTTTTATTATTAATATAAATATATATATATAGTGTGTACAATGTGGATAGACACTTGACAAATTCTAAGCTTGATCAAGTGCGTCGTGAATGAAACGATTTTATCTTACCACATAGAGGTTCAGTTTACCAGATTCGTGTAAATATACTTCACATATTGAGTTTGTCTTCCGACACCGTCTAGGAGTTCCGTGTAGACAGACCCTAATATGATTAGTGTCGATATGTGAAGGCATGTAGGGTAACACTGTCAATTGTTCATTCGATCTAAGGATGTAATGAGAGAACATAAATGCCCGATTTATAGTTGAGACATTTGAATGAATAATGATTATTTAATTAAGTAGAAATTGAATTTCAGATTTAATTAAAATAAAAAAGAGACAACGTCCCACACTGGACTATTTGGGTCGCGACACCTCCAAGTTAGCGGGCCAGTCTGACTGACCCATTGCACCTCGTTTCCAAATTTCGCTCCGTATACGGATCCAACAAAATCCCAACACTTATATGTGTAGTGGTCGATCATATGGAAGCAGTGTGTCTTAGTGGACGTCGCATTACTTTGATTACTTGTCTCGTTTGTTGCAAATGAAATGACTCCAATATATACGATTAATTGTTATGCAAGGGGCCTAGTATTATTACTTCGTCAAGTGGTAATCAATGAAGTACTTTCTAAGTGGTTGTTTGCTTAGAACAAATAACAAAGGTACATGATCCCACATCGGTCGGAAAAAAATTGTTAGCCGCAACAATAAATTCTACAACATTAAATCTTAAAAGGGTAGAATATACACAAACCGTACTTATATCTTTTTTATTTTTTTGACGAAGGAACCCGCAGCCGCTACTCTTTCGAGTGCGCACTAAACCCTGGGCTGACGCAATAGCCTGCAAACCACGTCAGCCGATTAACCACATTTGTGGCAGTATGTGCGAGTTCAAAGAAGGTTTATGCAGGGGATCGAACTCGTGACCTTGCGGTCCCGCGCTCTACTACTACACCAACTTGGCTACTCTTGCGGGTGCCGTACTTATATCTTGATACCGAAAGATACTCGAAAATAATTAGGACGTTTTTGTAGCTCTAAACAAATCATTAATCTTTTATTCTCCAAGGTAGAAATCATTAATTAATTCATAAAATTAAGCATATTCTACAAGGAATTAATGACATCATTTTTAACAATAAAATAATTCTAATTTACTTCAAATTTAATTATACAGAAGAACGGTATGTATTGGTTAAAGGTGTGTGTTTATTCATTCATTTTTCAGGGGAAAAATATTCACGGTATATTTGACTAGTTAAGAGCAAATAAAGTCAGTCGAAAATATTTCGCTTCCTTAAGTCCCACATCGGCCGAAAATGTGAAAACTTTGCCGTTCATAAGGTTGTGACCAAGCGCAATACCCGAAAGCTCTGTGAGCGTTAGCACCTTTAGTCAATAACTAATACCAAAGTTTCTGGCCGTGCGTGTGTGTTTATTGAAATCAGAGGAAAAGAATAATATGGTAACAAACTCACTAAGGGACAAATAATAATTGATATTTGGATCAACTTACACGTTAATCTCTACTATTTTTAGCAAGAACGACAAATAAAATAGACTGAATAAAGTATGATAGTAAAAAAAGTATTTGAACGTATCCACTATATACCAGTAAAGTCACAAACTTTACCCTATAGTCATTTCCACTTTGCCATCAAGTATTACAAATAAATCAGAGGAAAATAATAGTATGGTTTATGTATGTATACCAGTAGATTCTGTTGGTTATGTATGTATCATCGTAACCATTTGTAGTACCAACAAGTATTTTCCTTTTTAGAAGGTCGATTCATATATAAACTTCCATTATATTTGAGATATAGAGTTAAATTCAATAATTTCTTAATTATTCTCTTAATGAAATGTGTATATATACAAGTTACGTATAGAAAAATATTGAGCGTTCTTGATCACGATCCAAATTACTAAGTCGTGCGAGCACCTACCCTTTACCCACCTTGGTAGGTGAACCCTTCCCTTAACCAACGATTCAACACAATAAAGTAAACAAAATAGAATAAATAGAAGTCTAATTCATATCATAAATATCAAGTGAGGGATACAACAACTAATGACCTGAATAGTACAAAAACTTCTAAGTATACAACTGGAATAAAAGATACAACCACAACCTAACGTGATTTTTTTAATACAATTTCTGTTTGAGCGTTACTCTCTTTGAACTAATAACAAGCAAAGGAGATATTATGCCCTAAATTTGATGTCTACCTTTTTATCCTTTTTGCAAAGTTATCATGTATGCAATGAGAAAGAGATTACAGATTCTTACCATTCTATTTGTTCTTTCTAGTCCATCATGATAGCATATTATCAATACTGAGGTACATTAACCATTTAGGAAAAAATATAGACCTCATCAAAATGAACCTTTTCCTTTTCTTTCATATAGGTGAATTCACAAAAAGGTAGTGGTCCAGGGGGAGCAACTGACAGGGCTGAATGTGACAGGGCTGAATGCTCAAACCAGAGGGGATCTTGATACAGGGGGAGATGAAACCAGAGGACAATCTGGAGGTCGGTGAGTAGGAAAGCACTACGAGGTTCTTGTGTTTAAGTGCTAAGTAGCAGTTGTTGAATACTTATTAGTTGTGGACTGTAGTTATTTGGCTTGACAGTTTGAGACATTTTAATTCTGTTTATATATTGCTATTTATTATATACTGTTTATGTGTATATTGATGGTTTCAGTGCATTAATCTTTTAGATGTATACTCGCATTTGCATCATACTCTGATTCGAGTAACTTACTGGCACATAGTGTATATATCGTGCTTTATAACTGTTTCAGGTTGAAGGTTGAAATATTTGCCTATGATAAAATCATTAAACTATTTAGTTTTGTGAAGAAAGGCAAAAAGGGGGAGATTGTTAGTGCTAGGTTCTGTGTCCTAACATTTTCCGTAACATGTCTCTTTTTGGTGTTAAGTAAAAACAGGAAAATGTCATCCCAAATGTCGTGACATCTGGGAGGACATTTCTGGCAAGAGTTTTGCCTATCTTCACGCGATTTACGAGTGAGAAGATTTTATCACGTGAATGTTTGGCTTGGTTAGGAGCTAAGGAAAACACGATAATACTTAACAAGACCAAGTCCAAGGAGAGTGCATAACGGAAGGAGCATTCTCAGGAAGACAAAGTCAAATCTGTTGAGAATTTTAAGTGAAGAACGACTCCGGCCAACCCTATTCGCTCAACCTCCACCGAGAATCAAGGGCGTCTGGGTGAACTCTCCACTATAAATAGAGGTTCACTCCAACGCTTTGATATCCGGATTTTGCGGAAGAAAATTCAGATCTGAGACGTCTCAAATATTGCCTCAAACACAATTTGGATCGAGCGACTGGTTTTGTGATTACACTTGTTCAAAATTGCGAATTGCTTTCTTAGATCTATACTTGTTCTTTCAATTCAAGCAATTGTAATAGGGTGTTTTTCACTTCTATTTTAGATAGATTTTTCAGGCTTAGAAGTTAGGATTTAACTTCTTTTTAATCCCTTTCTTGTTTTACGGATTACTGTTCATTCTCAAGGGATTTGTAAGATTGTATAATTTTTATACAATAAATTTTTGGTCATGAGACCACTATAAGTTATATACAATTATATAACTTATGAAAAACAATCTTGAGTGTCCTTGATTTATTTCCGCTGCATCTTAACTCGTTTTTTAGGTCTGCGTTATTGTTAATGTTCCAGTTCATGTCACAGAACATTTGGGAACATTCCTTACTGTCTTTAAGTCTGCCTCTGTTCTTCTTTGCTGAAATTATTTATTCCATAGTTTAAGTTCGACAATTCCTTTCAACAAGGTTGCGGAAGTTAATAAGCTTGGAGTTTTACAAATGGTCAAATCAAACAAGGGGGAAATAAGCTTTTCAATAATGAAGTTCCGGTCATATATGACAGAGCTTTAACCATTTTTGAATGACATATTTCAGGCAATATATGAGTGAATCACTTGACGTTAAACTTATGCAATGTGTGATTCTTTCAGGACTATAATTAAAAACATACCAGTAGAGAAACCATACCTCTTGAAGAAATCTTGAATCACTTGAAGTCTCAACTCACCCTGGCAGCTGATCTATCTATAATTCCCGACAAGAATAAAGTCCATCCCTTCCTCTTGAAATATTCCTAATTTCGCTGACAATTTTCAAAAGTATTTTAAGTGTCTAAGACTAACATTCTTCACACTTTTAAAATAAAGAGTGATGATGGAGGGTTGAGATTATAATGAATTGTGGTCTGATTGTATTCCAACAAACATACTTGGATCAATATCATTACGTCTCGTTGCGGGCGAATACTTTGCTTTTCATGTCGTTTGTAAAAAATGGCACCCCTGCATTCGCCTCCACCCTCGCATAGGCTACATGATGATTCGCCATTGCCTTTTTTGATGACCTTTCATAGAGATGGCATTGCGGAATTCTTTCATCCGGTGTACAATCCCTTAACCACTCACAAGACGGATATCCCAAAATTAAAGTGTTCCTGAATTCAGATTGCAAAAGGTAATTGATTGCTCATGAGTCATGGTAGTCGCGGCATATTCCTTTTCAATGATATAATTGAACTTCTTGATCTATTAGAGGAGCACCAAAATTCTTGCCTTGCTTGGACATTTTCGTGTCCCCCCCGACTCCTTATCATCGAATTGTTTTGTCATTGGTTTTGAGATGTTTGGTGCTCCCCCAAACGTATACATCATTAAAACTAGAGAGACTAGATTGACTTATCATGACTTTGATGGAGATAACCAAGGAAATTTTAGGTTATATGGGTGCAATAATCCCATATTTTCAAAAACAATACCGTCTACATATTGGGAGATGAAGGGATTTGGCGATACTCAGTATGAAGAAAAGGTCATCTACAAAGACACCTGTCTGGAAATTTTATGAGAAGTCCTTTTCACGTCCAAAACAAACAAATTCGAAGGGTTTAGACAACATAATATGTCGATAATGAAGTAATGTTAGCCATTTTTTCTAACTCAAGAAGAAGGTAATGTAGAGGTTTGGAAGTACAAGATGAATCGAAGGGTTTTGGAGAGGAAACAAATAACGAGTTTGGATAATAAAACATTGTTTGTGAACGTCCTACTTGAAACCATGTGTTGCACAGGGGCTAGAAAATAAGATATATTTTTCAATGTTTCACAACAACACGAGTGTTTTCTATTGTTGGCTACTCGCAAATACTACTCTTTTGATTACTCTGTCAACAAAGCTTACTAAAGTCCAAATATTTTCAACTTGATCCAACCACGCTCCTGTATTTGGATTGAACCACAGAATGATCGATTTTGTAAAAGTAATCATTCACTTTCTTTTGGTATTTATTTTTAAAGCCATATAGGATTGATTGTTTATTTTTATAGTCATATAGGATAAGAGAGATATTCCTTGCTTTACCTTTTCTTATGTTTTTGTTAACTTTTTATTTTATGCATTTGTGTGTGACTTTACTTATATAGTGGATATGTTCGGATACTTTAACATTACAAAATGACTTTACCATTATACTCTATTTGGTCCATTTTACTTGTTGTCCTTACTAAAAAAAATAGTTGAGATAGACGTGTAAGTTGATCCAAACATCATTGCTATAATAGAAATTATTAATTTGTCCCTTAGCCGGAGCACCAAGACCAAGATATACACTCACACAAAAAAAAATCGATTGTTTATTTCAGTTGAAAGTTGTATCATTAGGGTCTTCCTTGATTGCTCCTAAAATATGCGAGGTGATGTGCCATTGTGTTCCCCTTTATCTTGACATGTTGGATCACTGGCTGATACATTTCTTTCATGAGAAACCTGCAATCAAAAATGATATTCAAGTACGGGACATTGTTGTTTTCTTTGAGCTTTGATATGATATCCAAGGCACCCATTTCAATAATTAAAGGAAATAGATTTTTAGTGAAGGCTAAATCTAGGCCCTTAGAAGACCCACTATTTCAGAGTGTGGCGGAGATATAGGCTGGAGGCTGTCTGCATATCCTTTCTTCCAATTCCCACGCTCCAATCCAGCAGTCTATTTTTTGATGTTATAAGCTCAATCAAAATAAAGTTAGGAGGTGGTGGAATTCAGTTGGTGATTGTAGTTGTGGCAAGTATTGATCGTGGTTTTGTGTGGTCAATTAGGTGGTGAAATTCCATTGCATGTACCAGTGTTTTGGTTGTGTTGACATAATTAGCATGATTGTTGAAAATGTTATTATTTCTGTTTGGGAAAATGTGTCATATGGCAAAAGAAATGATTGTCGAGACTGACAATGTGGTGTTATCAATATACATGGGGTCAGAAGAGCAGCATAGTTTTTTTAGCCAAAGAGTAAGCATTTGACTTAACAAATAGACATGCTCGCAATCGAATTCAAGTAATATCGCAGTTTAAGAATAATCACTCAAATATAAAAGGATGAGTAACCAAAGCATAGTAAGAATCAATAACCAAATCATAGTATCGTTTTTCAGCAGTGTACAATTGGTTTCATATTAATTACTACTTCATTTTTTTGTTGTGAAGGCACGCGGTAGCTACTCTTTCGAGTCAAGACAGTAACCCGGTGTGATGAAAGCGCGCAAACGTCGACCATGTAGCACACAGCAAGCCGTGTGTGGAGCTCAACCAAGAAGGTTTATGCAGGGGTAATTACTACTTCATTAGACTAATGCTTACACCTATTATATTTTAAAAAGTAATTCTCTCACTTAACAAATAACTATTAAACAATCATTTATCAAAAGAGATAGTTCTAATAGTCCAACAACATGCAAATTATTCGTGTATTAGAAAAGAGACCAAATTACCTCTACTAATTTTTCATCAATTTTGCCTTTTTGTTTGGTGCACTGACTCTAATATATCTTTTTAGTTTTAAAAACATAAAAATGCACATTTGAGAAAAAAGATTAAAAAACAATTACACAAGAAATCTTCATATAATCTTTCTGAAAGTAGACCAGTCGTTGATTTTAAATAAAAAATAGTGTTTTTCTTCTTTCTATATTTGTGAAATTCAGAAGGAATAGAATTAGGACTTCTTTTTACAAAAATATATACTCAATAACGTTTTTGCTTAAAATAGTCAAAGGAATACACGACCTACAACATCAATAACAACATACTAAGTGAAATTTCACGTGAGGTTTGGAGAAGGTAGAGTTTACGCAGACTTACCTCTACCTTGATAGATAGAGCGGTTGTTTTCGAGAGATTCAAAGGAATACACGGTCTAATGACCCTTAATATATCATCGAGTATTATAATTAGGACTTTTTTAATATATAATCAACGTTTTTGCTTTAAAATAGTCAAAGGAATACAATTGAACTTATGCCTATTGGGCAGGGGCGGAGCTAGTAAAGCCCCGAACCCCTTTTGACAAAAAATCACATCGTATCTATAAGGTTAAAATTATATATATAATAGTTGTTGAACCATTTTATTTCTTCATGTGTTTACTTCTTAATATTTTTTACCCTCTAACTAAAAATACTAACTCGACCATTGTTATTGAGACATAAATTCTTTACATAACTTGTGTAAGTTAAAGATCCATGGTATGCTAATTAATACCTTCCTTTTCAATTCTTCTTTGTTTTTTATTTATGTTCTACCATAATATTCAATGATTTTAAATCTTGTAATTTATATGTAAAAGTTTTTGTTTTTATTCGACTTTAGTTTTTTTGGTGGGGATGAATGTATTTTGCTTCATCACTTTCTTCTCATCCCTATGTGGGTGTAATATTTAAATATGATTTTTTTTAAATAATTACTATAAAAATAAAACAAAGACACTAGAAAAAAAGGAAAGGACAAAAATGAATTCAGCTAAGAATAATAACAATAATAGCATTTTTTGAGGAATAAAACGGGGAGTTTATTTAAAAAGGGTTTTCGCGTCCAAAACAAATATTGTAAAAACAGTTATAGAATTGGAACCAAAGATTTATAGAATTGAGATTTATCATCCCTCCTACCCCTGTTCCTTCCTCTATTGCTAGATTCTCCTATAAAACCAACCTCATAATGTTAGAAAGAGATTCTTTTTGGTTTGACTCCACCTCAATATTGAGAATTAAAAACCCCTAGCCCATTCCTTCTCCTTAACACATGTTGCTACTTTCTAACTTTTATTGGCCCTTTCCCGACAAGAATAAAGTTCCATCCCTTCCTCTTGAAATATTCCTAATTTCGCTGACAATTTTCAAAAGTATTTTAAGTGTCTAAGACTAACATTCTTCACACTTTTAAAAGAAAGAGTGATGATGGAGGGTTGAGATTATAATGAATTGTGGTCTGATTGTATTCTAACAAACATACTTGGATCAATATCATTACGTCGTTGCGATGCGAATACTTTGCTTTTCATGTCGTTTGTAAAAAATGGCACCCCTGCATTCGCCTCCACCCTCGCATAGGCTACATGATGATTCGCCATTGCCTTTTTTGATGACCTTTCATAGAGATGACATTGCGGAATTCTTTCATCCGGTGTACAATCCCTTAACCACTCACAAGACGGATATCCCAAAATTAAAGTGTTCCTGAATTCAGATTGCAAAAGGTAATTGATTGCTCATGAGTCATGGTAGTCGCGGTATATTCCTTTTGATGATATAATTGAACTTGATCTATTAGAGGAGCACCAAAATTCTTGCTTTGCTTGGACATTTTCGTGTCCCCCAGACTCTTATCATCGAATTGTTTTGTCATTGGTTTTGAGATGTTTGGTGCTCCCCCAAATGTATACATCATTAAAACTAGAGAGACTAGATTGACTTATCATGACTTTGATGGAGATAACCAAGGAAATTTTAGGTTATATGGGTGCAATAATCCCATATTTTCAAAAACAATACCGTCTACATATTGGGAGATGAAGGGATTTGGCGATACTCAGTATGAAGAAAAGGTCATCTACAAAGACACCTGTCTGGAAATTTTATGAGAAGTCCTTTTCACGTCCAAAACAAACAAATTCGAAGGGTTTAGACAACATAATATGTCGATAATGAAGTAATGTTAGCCATTTTCTTTCGAAGAAGGTAATGTAGAGATTTGGAAGTACAAGATGAATCGAAGGGTTTTGGAGAGGAAACAAATAACGAGTTTGGATAATAAAACATTGTTTGTGAACGTCCTACTTGAAACCATGTGTTTTTGTTAACTTTTTATTTTATGCATTTGTGTGTGACTTTACTTATATAGTGGATATGTTCGGATACTTTAACATTACAAAATGACTTTACCATTATACTCTATTTGGTCCATTTTACTTGTTGTCCTTACTAAAAATAAAACAAAGACACTAGAAAAAAAGGAAAGGACAAAAACGAATTCATTCTAGGGTTTTCAAAAGAATTTGTTGAGAAAAACGGGGAGTTTATTTAAAAAGGGTTTTCGCGTCCAAAACAAATATTGTAAAAACAGTTATAGAATTGGAACCAAAGATTTATAGAATTGAGATTTATCATCCCTCCTACCCCTGTTCCTTCCTCTATTGCTAGATTCTCCTATAAAACCAACCTCATAATGTTAGAAAGAGATTCTTTTTGGTTTGACTCCACCTCAATATTGAGAATTAAAAACCCCTAGCCCATTCATTCTCCTTAACACATGTTGCTACTTTCTAACTTTTATTGGCCCTTTCCCGACAAGAATAAAGTTCCATCCCTTCCTCTTGAAATATTCCTAATTTCGCTGACAATTTTCAAAAGTATTTTAAGTGTCTAAGACTAACATTCTTCACACTTTTAAAAGAAAGAGTGATGATGGAGGGTTGAGATTATAATGAATTGTGGTCTGATTGTATTCCAACAAACATACTTGGATCAATATCATTACGTCTCGTTGCGGGCGAATACTTTGCTTTTCATGTCGTTTGTAAAAAATGGCACCCCTGCATTCGCCTCCACCCTCGCATAGGCTACATGATGATTCGCCATTGCCTTTTTTGATGACCTTTCATAGAGATGGCATTGCGGAATTCTTTCATCCGGTGTACAATCCCTTAACCACTCACAAGACGGATATCCCAAAATTAAAGTGTTCCTGAATTCAGATTGCAAAAGGTAATTGATTGCTCATGAGTCATGGTAGTCGCGGCATATTCCTTTTCAATGATATAATTGAACTTCTTGATCTATTAGAGGAGCACCAAAATTCTTGCCTTGCTTGGACATTTTCGTGTCCCCCCCGACTCCTTATCATCGAATTGTTTTGTCATTGGTTTTGAGATGTTTGGTGCTCCCCCAAACGTATACATCATTAAAACTAGAGAGACTAGATTGACTTATCATGACTTTGATGGAGATAACCAAGGAAATTTTAGGTTATATGGGTGCAATAATCCCATATTTTCAAAAACAATACCGTCTACATATTGGGAGATGAAGGGATTTGGCGATACTCAGTATGAAGAAAAGGTCATCTACAAAGACACCTGTCTGGAAATTTTATGAGAAGTCCTTTTCACGTCCAAAACAAACAAATTCGAAGGGTTTAGACAACATAATATGTCGATAATGAAGTAATGTTAGCCATTTTTTCTAACTCAAGAAGAAGGTAATGTAGAGGTTTGGAAGTACAAGATGAATCGAAGGGTTTTGGAGAGGAAACAAATAACGAGTTTGGATAATAAAACATTGTTTGTGAACGTCCTACTTGAAACCATGTGTTTTTGTTAACTTTTTATTTTATGCATCTGTGTGTGACTTTACTTATATAGTGGATATGTTCGGATACTTTAACATTACAAAATGACTTTACCATTATACTCTATTTGGTCCATTTTACTTGTTGTCCTTACTAAAAATAAAACAAAGACACTAGAAAAAAAGGAAAGGACAAAAACGAATTCAGCCTAGGGTTTTCAAAAGAATTTGTTGAGAAAAACGGGGAGTTTATTTAAAAAGGGTTTTCGCGTCCAAAACAAATATTGTAAAAACAGTTATAGAATTGGAACCAAAGATTTATAGAATTGAGATTTATCATCCCTCCTACCCCTGTTCCTTCCTCTATTGCTAGATTCTCCTATAAAACCAACCTCATAATGTTAGAAAGAGATTCTTTTTGGTTTGACTCCACCTCAATATTGAGAATTAAAAACCCCTAGCCCATTCCTTCTCCTTAACACATGTTGCTACTTTCTAACTTTTATTGGCCCTTTCCCGACAAGAATAAAGTTCCATCCCTTCCTCTTGAAATATTCCTAATTTCGCTGACAATTTTCAAAAGTATTTTAAGTGTCTAAGACTAACATTCTTCACACTTTTAAAAGAAAGAGTGATGATGGAGGGTTGAGATTATAATGAATTGTGGTCTGATTGTATTCCAACAAACATACTTGGATCAATATCATTACGTCTCGTTGCGGGCGAATACTTTGCTTTTCATGTCGTTTGTAAAAAATGGCACCCCTGCATTCGCCTCCACCCTCGCATAGGCTACATGATGATTCGCCATTGCCTTTTTTGATGACCTTTCATAGAGATGGCATTGCGGAATTCTTTCATCCGGTGTACAATCCCTTAACCACTCACAAGACGGATATCCCAAAATTAAAGTGTTCCTGAATTCAGATTGCAAAAGGTAATTGATTGCTCATGAGTCATGGTAGTCGCGGCATATTCCTTTTCAATGATATAATTGAACTTCTTGATCTATTAGAGGAGCACCAAAATTCTTGCCTTGCTTGGACATTTTCGTGTCCCCCCCGACTCCTTATCATCGAATTGTTTTGTCATTGATTTTGAAATGTTTGGTGCTCCCCCAAACGTATACATCATTAAAACTAGAGATACTAGATTGACTTATCATGACTTTGATGGAGATAACCAAGGAAATTTTAGGTTATATGGGTGCAATAATCCCATATTTTCAAAAACAATACCGTCTACATATTGGGAGATGAAGGGATTTGGCGATACTCAGTATGAAGAAAAGGTCATCTACAAATACACCTGTCTGGAAATTTTATGAGAAGTCCTTTTCACGTCCAAAACAAACAAATTCGAAGGGTTTAGACAACATAATATGTCGATAATGAAGTAATGTTAGCCATTTTTTCTAACTCAAGAAGAAGGTAATGTAGAGGTTTGGAAGTACAAGATGAATCGAAGGGTTTTGGAGAGGAAACAAATAACGAGTTTGGATAATAAAACATTGTTTGTGAACGTCCTACTTGAAACCATGTGTTTTTGTTAACTTTTTATTTTATGCATTTGTGTGTGACTTTACTTATATAGTGGATATGTTCGGATACTTTAACATTACAAAATGACTTTACCATTATAATCTATTTGGTCCATTTTACTTGTTGTCCTTACTAAAAATAAAACAAAGACACTAGAAAAAAAGGAAAGGACAAAAACGAATTCAGCCTAGGGTTTTCAAAAGAATTTGTTGAGAAAAATGGGGAGTTTATTTAAAAAGGGTTTTCGCGTCCAAAACAAATATTGTAAAAACAGTTATAGAATTGGAACCAAAGATTTATAGAATTGAGATTTATCATCCCTCCTACCCCTGTTCCTTCCTCTATTGCTAGATTCTCCTATAAAACCAACCTCATAATGTTAGAAAGAGATTCTTTTTGGTTTGACTCCACCTCAATATTGAGAATTAAAAACCCCTAGCCCATTCCTTCTCCTTAACACATGTTGCTACTTTCTAACTTTTATTGGCCCTTTTCCGACAAGAATAAAGTTCCATCCCTTCCTCTTGAAATATTCCTAATTTCGCTGACAATTTTCAAAAGTATTTAAGTGTCTAACACTAACATTCTTCTTTTTCTTCACACTTTTAAAAGAAAGAGTGATTATGGAGGGTGTAGATTATAATTAATTGTGGTCTGATTGTATTCCAACAGATATACTTGGATCAATATCATCGCGTCTCGTTGCGGGCAAATACTTTGTTTTTCGTGCCGTTTGTAAAAAATGACACTTCGCTCCCCTGCAGCCGCCTCCACCACAGCCTAGGGTACATGATGATTCGCCATCGCCTTGTTTGATGACCTTACATAGAGATGGCATTGCGAAATTCTTTCATCCGGTGTACAATGCCTTAACCAATCACAAGACGAATATCCCGAAATAAAGCGTTCCCGAATTCGGAGTGCAAAAGGTAATTGGTTGCTCACGAGTCATGGTAGCCGCGTCATATTCTTTTTCAATCCTATTAGCAATGATATAATTGAACTCCCTGATTTATTAGAGGAGCAACAAAATTCTTGCCCTGCTTGGCCATTTTCGTGTCCCCCCACTCATTATCATTGGATTGTTTTGTCATTGGTTTTGAGATGTTTGGTGCTCCTACAATGTATACATCATTAAAGTTGGAGAGACTAGTGATTATTAGGAAGTTTTTCAAACATTGTTGATTTTAATTTGATGTTTTTGTTTGAATTTGTTAGCATTGTTAATGTCTCACATCGAAAAATAGACATTATGTCTAATGTATTAGACTCTATATAAAGTGATGTAGTTGTTATTCTTTAACTTACTAATTTACTATCAATAATATTTTTATTTTCTTTTATTTATTCTTGTTATTGCATTGTAAGAATTCATAAATTATATGGATTCTAAAATGGTATCAGAGCGAATAAAAAATATTAATTTTAAAAACATAAAATTGCACAATTTTAAAAACATAAATTATATGAATCTCTTTTCTTTGTTCGCAATTTACTCTACTCTATTCATTTTTTCCCAATTTTGTCTTTTTGTTTGGTGGCACTAGCTCTGATATATCTTTTTAGTTTCAAAAACATAAAATTGCACATCTGAGAAAAAAGATTAAAAAATAATTACACAAGAAAACTTCATATAATCTTTCTAAAAAGTAGACCAGTTGTTGATTTTAAATAAAAAAGAGTGTCTTTTTTTTCTTCTATTAAAAAAATAGTGTCTTTGATTGAAAGATAAATCAAACTTTCTTTAAAGCAAATTAAACAATCTCTACTATAGAACTTTTTCTAAACTAACGTTCTTGATTATCAATTATATGTTAAATTCATTTCAAATCAACTAACTAATAAACAACCAATAATAATGAATAAAATCACAAAATGTCACCTACTCAAATAGAGTAACGACCAAGAACAAAATGTTCGAAACTTACTAAGTGGAATTAAGATACTATCAACTAATCGGGTCGGGTAATAATTTGACCAATGCTGAAACGGGTCGAATCCCCAATCATATAAATAGAAAAGCGAGGGAACTTCGAAAATCGCAAGGGAAAATTTAATAAATTTGTTGAAAAGAGAGCACTCTTCACACACACACACACATATACGACTCCAAAGCGTAAGAGTACACTCAGAGACAATCGTTCCGCGAGATTGCAATAACGATCTCATTCTCTCATCCAACTTTAGTAGTATAAATATACTTCAAAATATCTAGATCTATGCATATTCTGCTTGTAGTGATTGTTTCGAGCGTTCTTGATCTTAGTTTGATATTTTTATTTGAATTTATAACTTTAGATTATCAGTTTTTCAGATTTATTTGTGATTGAGATATATATGTTAAGTAATTAGTACTTGATAGCATGAACATATGATTTTGAGGTGATTGACGTGCAAATTATAGTCGACTGAAGTTTTGAAATCTCTATATGGAATTATGATAATATTCTTATTTTCTTTTTTTTTACTCTTGGTATTGCATTGCAAAAATTCATAAACTATATGAATTCTAACATGGTATCAGAGCGAATAAAAAATATTAATTTTAAAAACATAAAATTTGCACAATTTTAAAAACATAAATTATATGAATCTTTTTTCTTTGTTCTCAATTTACTCTACTCTATTCATTTCTTTTCCCAATTTTGCCTTTTTGTTTGGTGTCACTATCTCTAATATATCTTTTTAGTTTTAAAAACATAAAATTGCACATCTAAGAAAAAAGATTAAAAAACAATTACATAAGAAATCTTCATATAATCTTTCTAAAATGGAGTAGAATTTCTCTCTGGTATGTTAATCCGTAGAATTTTCCCTTGAAAACAGTCCAGACCCCAAATTTGTTATATCCAACAGTTGATTTCAAATCTTGTTTATAATTTTTTTTTATTATAACCTGGCTTGCAGAAGTAAAGTGTAGGACGATTCACATCTCTGTCATCATCAAGATTCTCATCGTCCGTATCATCATTAGGATTCTCGTCATTCTCGCCGTCTGTGTCATCATCAGTGTAACACCGCATTTTAACCGGAGTCGAAAACGGGAGTACTACTTATGGTTGATTCCTAAATTTATTTTAAAGGAGTCGCCACCTAATTATTATAGTGAATTAGGACACTTTAAATGTAACATAAAATGCTACAAATGATCTCCATTTTTAAAGGTCTGTGAAACTATGTGAAATTCTAGGTAAGGGTTCTTTATTATCCTAAAGGGAAGGGGTTAGGCATCATTTAAGATCCGCTAACTTGCGGTTATCCGTTCAAACTTAGGCTTAATATTATTGTGCTAACATGCAATCTACAATTCTAAAGGTGTTCTAATTATTAAACCAACCAAGAGATATTTAAACTAAGCATGCAAATATTTAAAATAGATATAGATTTAACAAGATGATAATGGAAGCAAATAATCATAAAAAGATGGAATGAAGAGAATTTAGCGATATTTCGCTTTTATTTTATTTTATGTGAATGCTTTAACTTTGGGGTGCGCCTCCGGGTACCTTCAAAAGACACTTAGTAAAAGAATTAGTAAATAATAAAATATCAAATAAACACAACGTAGTGTATATATGCATGTAAAAGATATATTTTTATATAGTGTGGGCTCATCTAGTGTTATGCCAAGAATACTAAGACATGAGAAGCCAATATCGCTTCGGCTGCGGTCGACTCACCTCCCGGTGAACGATACTATGCATTCTCGTCTAATCTTTTCACTTTCCTCCTCGCCCACATATTCCGTCTCTCTTACCACGGAGGCCTCCAGATCGACGGATAAATCCTTCGTAGGCCAGTGTAGTATCATGTTCAAAAAATCAGTAAAATACTCAGTGTAGTATCATGTTCAAAAATAAGTAAAATACCAAGTGTAATATCTGTTCTTAAAAAACCAGTTTAATAAAATAAAGGGGCGAAACTGCCAAAATCAGTAGCAACACCGCGACACAGTAAGAAACAATGCCAAACAGAAAAACGCAGCCAGCGAGAAAACACCAGTGGTTTAATATCAACACCGCTGCGATAGTGGTTCGCCGGAACAGTGGAAATAGTCGGCGGAAACAGTCCACCGGAATTTTCAAAACGTCACCGGAGTCTTAAAACTCCGGCAGACGCCCCAAAAACATAAAATCAGTCCATTAACCAAGATAACAATCGATGCCCAAAAATGCAGTCAAGAACAAGGTCGCCGGAGTTTTTAGAACTCCGGTAAGACATAAAATCATAAAATAATGTGAAATACCGCAAACGAACAAAAAAAAATGCAAAACATACAGTAATGGTGTAACAACAGGCGAGCGAACAGGGAAAGGGGCGGCGTCACTTCGACGGTAAGAATACCGTAGCGACTCCACAGAGAGAGATGGTGCGGGTTTGCACAGTGGTGGTGGCCGACGGGGTTAATCGACGACGGGCAGAGGGTGAAGGTGTTCGCCGGAGCTCGGGGATCCCGCGATGGTGGAATCGACGGGAACCAGGGTCAGTGGCCGATGCAGTGGTTGATGGTGTGGTTAATCGTCTGTGGTTAAGTGGGGGTCCGACGAGAAGGTTCTCGCCGGTCATCATCTCCGGCGAGACAGGGCGTGGGTGATGGTGTTCGACGGGAACGAGGGAGGGTAGAGGTGCGGCTGCAGGTGTTTAAAGGGGGTTCGTCGGAGCTTGGAGCTCCGGCGAAGGGCGGCAGCGACGGGAAGGAGAGGAGTGGGGAAGATGGTTTTTTTTGAAAAATGAGAGGGTTGGGCTTATGATATGCGGCTGATGTTGTTTCCTGGCTGCCCTCCCCCTTTGTTGTTCCCTTTTTTTTTTTTTAAAGTGGGTAGTGTTTATTATATAGGGGTAGGATTAGGTTTAGGGTTTGGGTTTGGTTTGGGGGGGGGGGGGGGGATGAAAAGTGGTATTTGAAATTTAAAAATGGGCGGTTGGGGATTATGGAATGGTGGACTGAACTGATCCGGATTGTGCCTCGGACTGGACTGGTTTGACAAAATGCAAAACGGGTTAATTATTTAAAAGAAAAATTATTAAAAAAATGCAAGATTATTAAAATGCAAATGACGATGCAATAATAATAAAAATACGATATTTAACAAATGTTTAATGTCTAATTAAAATTAAAGCAGAATGTCAATTAATTATTTAAAGAGATGCAAATATTATTAAAATAAACGACGGTGTAGTAATAATAGAAACATAATATTAACAAAGACATAATGATTAATTTAAAAATAAAAAGATAAAAATGCAAAAAATGATGATTAAAATGTGGTGTCCTAAAACACAATAAATTGCAATAAATATATGAAAAACGAGTCAAAATTGACTGTCAACAGCATATCCCTCTTTGTACGGAGATGATTGAAGAGTCTTCGGACAAAGATGTTGACTTGTATCCAATTTTGTCCTGTTTTATGAACTAGAACTCCAAAGTGGGGCTGATGCAGACTCAAAATTATCCTAGTGTCGAATTATGATGACACTGGGTCGCCGCGATGCTAAAATAAAAGGCAAAGTTGACGCAGATTTAAAAAATGTCCCAGTTTCGAATTATGAGGACACTGAGTTGCTGCGATGCTAAAATTATGGCCGGACGAATACCGATTCAAAAATATGTCCCAGTGTCGAATTATGATGACACTGGGTTGTGATGCTGGAAAATTAAGGCAGGGCGGATGCGGATTCAAAATTTTGTCCCAGTGTCGAATTATGATGACACTGGGTTCTGTGTTGCGGGATGCTGGAAAATTAAGGCAGGGCGGATGCGGATTCAAAATTTTGTCCCAGTGTCGAATTATGATGACACTGGGTTCTGTGTTGCGGGATGCTGGAGGAGAGAGAATCAACGTTCGAGGTACAAATTGCTTCAGTTTGCCGTAAGAGATAGTTCCACGATGTGCTCCTGCTCCTGTAAATTAAGACTCCTGCAAGCTAAAGCTTAAAAAGATTAGTGCATGACTGTTAAGACAGAAAAATGATAAAGCATGAATATATGAGAAAATGCAATTCTCCGGGTAGAGATGTGGTCCTTGTGTGATATGTTGGATGCTGCAAATGTCGAGATGTCATCCTCGTACAAACGTGTTGAATGCCGAGATGTTGTCCTTGCACAGACGTGCTGCAGTTGCTCCTGTGAATTGAGGAACCTGTGGGCTAAAACTTAAGAAAAGTTAGCGCATAATTGTTAAAACGATAAAAATATGATAAAGCATGAATATAAGAAATGTGATTCTGTGAGTAGGAGTGTCGTTCTGTGTAGATTGAAGTGACGTAGTTGCAGATGAATGATTAAGATGTTGGTGACGTCATTGTGTTGACACATTGCAGGTTTAGCTCATGCACGATAGATGTGACGTGAGCGACACCGGTGCTCAGACGTTATTGTGCATATGACGCTGGTGCTCAGGCGTTGACTTAGATGATGCCGGTGCTCAGTCATTGATGCAGAGGATGCCGCGTTCGAACATCGACGCAGATGACGGTGCTCGACATTAACGCAGATGACGCCGCGTTCATTATCGACGCAGATGACGCCCGTGCTCAGCGCCGACTTAAATAACGCCTGCTCAGCGTGATTTAGATGACGGTGCTCGCATTGACGCAGATGATATCGGTGCTCGAACATCGACGCATGATGCCGTGCTCGCACATTACGAATGACGCCCGTGCTCAAGCATTGACGCAGATGACGCCGCGCTCAAAGCGTTGACTTAAATAACGCCGGTGCTCGCATACGATTTAGATGACGCCGTGCTCGACATCGATCGCAGATGACGCTGCTCAGCGTTGACTTAAATAACGCCGGTGCTCAGGCGTGATTTTAGATGATGGCGGTGCTCGCATATCACGCAGATGCTGCGCTCGACATTAACGCATTTACGGTGCTCAGGCATTGATGCAGATGACGCCGGTGCTCAGGCGTTGACTTAAATAACGCCGGTGCTCAGGCGTGATTTAGATGATGCCGGTGCTCAGGCATTGATGCATATGACGCCGGTGCTCAGGCGTTGACTTAAATAACACCGGTGCTCATGCGTGATTTAGATGATGCCGGTGCTCAGGCATTGAAGCAGATGACGTCGATACTCAGGCGTAATAAGATGGCGTTGTTGATAGGCGTGATATAAAAGTCGTTATTGCATAGACGAAATGTAGATAAGGTTGTTGCACATGCGTAATAAGATGACGTCGTTGAGTGGACGCGATATATGAACGTCGTTGAATAGACGTAATAATAGGAGCGTCACTGATAGACGTAATTGAGCTAACGTCGTTGTGCAACCATAATAAGAAGACGTCGTTGATAGACGTAATAAGAGGATTTCGACCCGGTGGGTCAGGCCACTATGATGAAATTACCTGCAGAATATAAACCGAATAAGAATAATTAGAGTCGTAAAGTGATTGAGAAATGAGGATGAGTGTTATACCCCGTAGTTCTGACCCTACGTATGAGAGCGTACGAAAGCATGTAAGACTTAAAATTTTCAAAGGATAGGTTGACGGATTATTCCGGGCGGGTTTTAGTCAACTTTGAGGCGGGTTATGACCCGGTACATTGAGAGTTCCTAAGTGTTTCAAAGGCCTAGGGCGTAGTTCGTGGAGTCTTGATTCCAACGCAACCAACCGTTCGTCGATAGGACGTCGGAGTAGAAAGTTATGAGAATTACAAGTTCGGCGCAATGACAGAAATGTGTTTGGACAAAGCGACAGGCCGCGCGGACGCAGGGCGCGGCGCGAAAATACCGAGGGTCGCTGAGTTGCAGCGCGCCGGGAAGCGGGCGCGCCGAGGCGGGATTGTTGGGCGGAAAGATTTAGGAAAAGTTAGATTTTTCTTTTAAAAGACCTTGGGAGGTGACAAGTGTCCCCATCTGATTTCTTGCATGCAATATATTGACCAAGTCTTGAAGACTTGGTCATCTTCCAATTTCTCTCTCTCTCTAAAGCTTAAGCTCCCACTTCTCTCTAAAATTCCAAGAGATATTTTAGCCTTAGGAGAAATCTGAAAAGTAAAAGGCAAGAAGGAAACTTGTGGCTAGCTTGTGAAGGTGGTTGTGGTGGTATTCTTGGAAAGGAGGCTAGCAAAATTGTTGGAATAAATTTGGCTAAAGCTCTAAGGTAATGGTTCCTCCTTTTTAATTAGTTTTTAGTGTTGCATGTTAAGAAGGAAGAACTTGTGGTAGTAAATTATGCTCTTAGACTACTGCATGTAAGAACTATGGTTTGAATGTGAAGGAATTGGTTAAGAAGATATTATGAGCATGTTGTAGCCTAAAAACTACCTTAGAATTAATTAGTGAATTGTTGTACCTAATGGGGCAGAATTTTACACACCCAAGTTTAGGTGTGTAATCCCCTTTGAAATGTTGGATTGTTGAGCCTTAAATGTGGCGTTTGGATGATAAATTCGGCCTTGAGAAAGGTGGCAAAGTATGCAGAAACAAAGGAAATGCTGCCCAATTTTTCATAGAATTTAGTGGCTTTGAGTTTAGATTATTCTACATTGAAAGTAGAGGTTAATAAACGTATCATGGTTATTTTAGGTTGACATATTACTTGCGGTAGTTTGGACTTAGCAAGTGGATTGATCAAAAAGGTATGTGAAGCTTTCCTATCTCTTGAGCATGAATAGATGAAACTATGTAGTACGGTAGACGTACAAGATTTGGTATTCTTACTTGTTTTAAGTATATAATGACTTGTTTCGTTTTAAGAATGTATAAGTCCCTTAGTTAGGGGAAAAGTATGATTTTACTAAAGTGTAGAGTTAATATAACAACTTTATGGGAATTTGGTTTATTAGCTTCATAAAAAGTTAAAGAGAAGAGATTTACTCTAAGTAAGATAAGTGTATGAAGAGGCAAATTGGTTTTAAGGCATCAATTGCCCAAGAGTTTTATGTATAAAGAAGAGTCATTTTTAAAAGAGTTGAAGCATGTAGTACTTGGGTTAAACTCCCGGTGTTCTTTATTAAAGATATGATTAAGTGCCTTAAGTAAACTAACATGAGAGGGTATATGAACAAGACTAATAAGAAGTTATAAGTTTTCTTAACTTATTTATGATTATGATATGATAATAGTTTGAGCTAGGGTAAGAGTATATCTGAGGGGCAAGCCCCAAGATCGTTATACCACCTACTCCAGGGTAAGAGTATGTCTGAGGGGCAAGCCCCAAGATCGTCATACCACCTTCTTCAGTGTAAGAGTATATCTGAGGGGCAAGCCCCAAGATCGTTATACCATCTGCTTCAGTGTAAGAGTATATCTGAGGGGCAAGCCCCAAGATCGTTATACCATCTGCTTCAGGGTAAGAGTATATCTGAGGGGAAAGTCCTCAAGATCGTTATACCACCTGTTCCGTGGATTTGCTACCCACGATGCGAGGAATACCTCATGCGTAGTCCCATGCGGGCGGGTACAACCTATTCGAGGAATACCTCATGCGGGTCCACAGGATCTATGCGGGTGAAATAGTCCCAGGAGTAGGGGTGCTTATTGATACTACGGGCGAGGTACCCTGTTTTGGTCCTAAGGCCCCTATTTTATGCAGTATTATATATATATACTTGTCACTCTCATTGTTAGTAAGGCACAGTAAAAGGTATTTTATTGTCTTCCATGACTCCAGCTTACTTTTAGACTTATGATATCATTATTATAGTATTTTCCAGCTTTACATACTTGGTACATATTGTAATCGACCCCTTCCTGGGGCCGTTTATGCGCAGGCGGTAAGCAGATTGAGGATCCTCGTTCTTAGGATCACTATTCCGATGTCAGAAGCTTCATTCCTCCGGAAGCTTGTCTATTGGTATGGATATTCCCTGATGCTATAGGTATTTTGTACATTCAGGGGTATGGCGGGGCCCTGTCCCGCCACAGTTGTTATCTTTAGAGGTCTGTGGTCACATATGTGTTTTGGGCTATAAGAACCCGCTGTACTACTATACTTTTGTTTAAAGAATGTTTTATGGAAAAACTTTTATCTACCGGCCGATGATGTTTACCTTTTATAAGTTATGTGTTATGTATGTTCATTGCTATTCTCTCGACATATACATGACGAGGTACCCGGTAGGTACCGCCGCGCACCGGATCGGTCGTGACAATGAGAGTGGCCCTGTGAGCCAAATGACGCCTTGATAGACGCGTGCGATTGAGGCTTTGCGGGCTGAGCTGCTATGTGAAACTTCCTACAAAATTAAAGATAGATGCAGTAATTAGTGCAGGGATATATAGATATGCAAAAACGAATGAATGAGGATAAGAATGTGGCCCTGTGAGCCGAGCTGCTATGCGAAAATCCCCTTCAACGTTGCCAATTTTCCAGCCCCTGTTATCTGTACTCAAAAGAAAATTTGTGAGATTTGAAATGGGCTGCTGATTTGTGCGGACTTTGTAGCTTCAACTCTGACCACTCGCATGCCCGATATGGCTTTAAGTATTTGGCTACGAGAGCGTAGTCGATAATATGCTATTCGGTACTGACTGCCTCTTCTTGCAATGCAGATTTTTTATAGCAGCCCCAATTTTGGCATAAGCGGATGCCGAATGGACGAGACCGAATTTGATATGGAATACCTTTACTATCCTATCGCAGAGATTGGATGGAGTGTGCTTTGTAACCGGTAGTGTAAGGGCAAAAGATTTTAGAAGGAGTTGGACTGAGTCCGATGTGGCCACCTACGTATCTCGCCATAGAGATCAAGTAGATACATAGTCTAGGAGCATAGCCCCAGTTGAAGTTGGGTTCGTCAATTTGACTTTGAGTTTTTTTTGTTTTTTTTTTGTTTTTTTTTTTAAAGATGGGACCAAAGCTGATATGGCCGCCTATGCATTTTGCCAAAGGAAACAGTTTAAACCATAGTTCGCCGGTGACGGAGAATAAAGAGATTCTTAAGAGATGGAAAATTAGGATTTTTCTAAAAGGTGGGACCGAGGCCGAAATGGCCGCCTACGTATCCCGCCGCGGGAATCAGGTCACACGTAGTTCCGAATTGTGATGAAATTTGAGAAAATTTTGAGAAAATTATTGTTTGGGATATGGGCTTTCCGCGTATCGCGCTGATAACGCAAGGAATAACACAGCCCCAGAAAACCAAGTTAGTATAGCTCGTAATTAATACTAAGCGAATGCACAAAGTTGAAGTAGCAAAATACTGTAGTAAAGTGCACATAGCTGAAAGCAACAAACATTACAATAGCAAGCAGACTATATAGATATCAAATGCGCGTCCTAGCATGTTTGGGACCTCTTTTATGCCATAGGTGGGCCTAAACGCCAAATATGCGAGATTATGATAAATAGGTTCATGTCGTTAAACTGCAATGTTTTGTTGGAAATGACGACCAAATGACTGTGCACTTTTTCCAATTCGGCATATCATGTTTAGGCTTGAATTTGTCTATCATTGTCACGCTACACACATATGTTTATTGGTCGTCGGGTTGTGAAACCCAACGATAATTTGGTGGATTTCCTAATCGTGGAGACGATACCAAGGATCGACCCACCTAGGGTGTATGCATGCATGACTTAAAAATAAAGGGTGACATAGCTCTATCTTAAGTTTCTAAGATTTGGCTTCACTAGACACAAGGTTCCCGAGCGGACACTCGAGTGAGAAGATTACGCGGCCACCGGATGGTCCGGCTGCTCCGCGCCTTTGTCAGCTCTCCTAAAATTGGGTAATTGAAAGAAATTTTGCGGGTGCGTACAACACACCTCGCGTGTAGTGTGTGATAGTGTTAATTTTCCAGAATGGAGAAAATATGAGCGGAATGTCAATTTAAGGAAAGCGGTAACAAATAGCAGTCAAGACAATATGCAAAATATTTATATGTAAAACAGAATAATTTAGGCAAAACGTAAAAGCAAATAAGTGTAAAAAATAAAAGAAGCAATTTAAGCAAAATAAAGAAAAATAAAGCACAATAAATTAACCTATGTTTGTTATGGTTAAGAAACTAAAGATCCCCAGCGGAGTCGCCATGCTGTAACACTCCATTTTAACCGGAGTCGAAAACAGGAGTACTACTTATGCTTGATTCCTAAATTTATTTTAAAGGAGTCGCCACCTAATTATTATAGTGAATTATGACACTTTAAATGTAACATAAAATGCTACAAATGATCTCCATTTTTAAAGGTCTATGAAACTATGTGAAATTCTAGGTAAGAGTTCTTTATTATCCTAAAGGGAAGGGTTAGGCATCCTTTAAGATCCGCTAACTTGCGGTTATCCGTTCAAATTTAGGCTTAATATTATTGTGCTAACATGCAATCTACAATTCTAAAGGTGTTCTAATTATTAAACCAACCACGAGATATTTAAACTAAGCATGCAAATATTTAAAATAGATATAGATTTAACAAGATGATAATGGAAGCAAATAATCATAAAAAGATGGAATGAAGAGAATTTAGCGATATTTCGCTTTTATTTTATTTTATGTGAATGCTTTAACTTTGGGGTGCGCCTCCGGGTACTTGCAAAAGACACTTAGTAAAAGAATTAGTAAATAATAAATTATCAAATAAACACAACGTAGTGTATATATATATATATATATATATATATATGCATGTAAAAGATGTATGTTTATATAGTGTGGGCTCAGCTAGTGTTATGCCAAGAATACTAAGACATGAGAAGCCAATATCGCTTCGGCTGCAGTCGACTCACCTCCCGGTGAACGATACTATGCATTCTCGTCTAATCTTTTCACTTTCTTCCTCGCCCACATATTCCGTCTCTCTTACCACGGAGGCCTCCAGATCGACGGATAAATCCTTCGTAGGCCAGTGTAGTATCATGTTCAAAAAATCAGTAAAATACCCAGTGTAGTATCGTGTTCAAAAATAAATAAAATACCAAGTGTAATATATGTTCTTAAAAAATCAGTTTAATAAAATAAAGGGGCGAAACTGCCAAAATCAGTAGCAACATCGTGACACAGTAAGCAACAATTCCAAACAGAAAAACGCAGCCAACGAGAAAACACCAGTGGTTTAATATCAACACCGCTGCGATAGTGGTTCGCCGGAACAGTGGAAACAGTCAGCAGAAACAGTCCACCGGAATTTTCAAAACGTCATTGGAGTCTTAAAACTCCGGCAGACGCCCCAAAAACATAAAATCAGCCCATTAACCAAGATAACAAACGATGCCAAAAAATGCAGTCAAGAACAAGGTCGCCGGACATTTTAGAACTCCGGTAAGACATAAAATCATAAAATAATGTGAAATACCGCAAACGAACAACCAAAAAAATGCAAAACAAGAATGGTGTAACAAACAGCGAGCGGCGAGGAAAGGCGGCGTCGCCGACGGTAAGAATACCGGAGCGACGCCACAGAGAGAGATGGTGCGGGTTTGCACAGTGGTGGTGGCCGATGGGGTTAATCGACGACGGGCAGAGGGTGAAGGTGTTCTCCGGAACTCGGGGATCCCGCGATGGTGGAATCGACGGGAACCAGGGTCAGTGGCCGATGCAGTGGTTGATGGTGTGGTTAATCGTCTGTGGTTAAGTGGGGGTCCGACGAGAAGGTTCTCGCCGGTCATCACCTCCGACGAGACAGGGCGTGGGTGATGGTGTTCGACGGGAACGAGGAGAGGTAGAGTGCGGTGCCGCAGTGTTTAAAGGGGGTTCGTCGGAGCTTGGAGCTCCGGCGAAGGGCGGCGGCGACGGGAAGGAGAGGAGTGAGGAAGATGATTTTTTTTGAAAAATGAGAGGGTTGGGCTTATGATATGCGGCTGATGTTGTTTCCTGGCTGCCCTCCCCTTTGTGGTTCCCTTTTTTTTTAAAGTGGGTAGTGTTTATTATATAGGGGTAGGATTAGGTTTAGGGTTTGGGTTTGGTTTGGGGGGGAAATGAAAAGTGATATTTGAAATTTAAAAATGGGCGGTTGGGGATTATGGAATGGTGGACTGGACTGATCCGGATTGTGTCTCGGACTGGACTGGTTTGACAAAATGCAAAACAGGTTAATTATTTAAAAGAAAAATTATTTAAAAAGATGCAAGATTATTAAAATGCAAATGTCGATGTAATAATAATAAAAATACGATATTTAACAAATGTTTAATGTCTAATTAAAATTAAAGTGGGATGTCAATTAATTATTTAAAGAGATGCAAATATTATTAAAATAAACGACGGTGTAGTAATAATAGAAACATAATAGTAACAAAGACATGATGATTAATTTAAAAATAAAAAGATAAAAATGCAAAAAATGATGATTAAAATGTGGTGTCCTAAAACACATAAAATTGCAATAAATATATGAAAAATGGGTCAAAATTGACTGTCAACAATCAGGATTCTCATCGTCCGTATCATCATCAGAATTCCCATCGTCCTTGTCATCATCGAAATTCTCATCGTCTGTGTCATGATCATCAGGACTCTCGTCGTCTGTGTCATCATCAGGATTCCAAAAATTAAAAATCACTAGAATCAGTGTCCTCTAACATGAGTCACTCATGAGCATAAGCATGTACTATTTTATTTTGAAGCTCGGGTATGGTTCTCATATAAGATCGATCCTCTGATATGTTAAAAAGTATGTGTTTGTCTGTTCATGACAAATAACTAGCCAAGGGTGTGGTTGTGCAGAAAAGGGAGGGTGACCGTTTTCTAACTTCTTCTTCTTGTCTTCTTCCAAGCTTATCATCTTCTATTTTATTTTATTTCTGCTTAAATATTTTCTTTTTCTGCAAAATAAACAGAATGAGAATGCACTGTTAATAGCGACAAACAATTCAGGTAGAATAGAAGAATCCCACACAACACAAAAAAATACTTTCGCTTCAAGATATTATATATATTTGCAAATTACTTATAAATACATTTAAAGAAGTAAAGAAAACATACATTAGAAATTAAGCAAAATATTATCTACTGCATTTTACATATTGAGAATCAAGATGCAACGTTCAGACACTAGTTCAACATAAATTTATGTGTGAAAATCTACTAAATTACAACAAACAATAGGTTTGAACTTATAATTTTAAAAGTACAATTAATTCAAATTTTGAATACATCTTGTTGAGAACACAAAATAGGAACCTACTTTTTCAATTGCATCCTCGTTTGTTTTTTGTACAAAGCTAAAGACTAATAATGAATCAGTTTAAATAAAATAAGTTAGTCATAGTTCAAATAGATTAAGTTATTAATGGAAACCAAATAGAACTAAAATAGTTCAAATACATGGAAAGTAATTAATGAAGTTCAAATACAATAAGGAAAAAACATAATTTGGTATTATCTTACTTTCTCGTAAATAATTGTTTTCCATAATAAAACAATTGCAAACGGAGTAGAATAGGTATAAGAGAAGGAAAATTGTTTTCCTTTCCTTTCTCGTAAATAATTGGGATTTCCATAATAAACAAATATGTAAAAATAGTTGACTAACATTTTGTAGTCCTTTTCAAATTCGGACAATTTTCAAAAGTATTTAAGCATCGGAAACCGAGTGATATAGATGCCTTTTTATGTGAAAATAGATGATTTTTGTGTGATTGATGTACGAATTGTAGTCAAATTGAAGTTGTTACGCATTGATATAAAGTCATAAATATCAATGATGATCTCATTTCTAGGGATGGAAATTGGGCGGGGCGGGTGCGGGTACCCCGCACCCGCTAAAATAAATTTATATCCACCACCTACCCGCCATCCGTGGCGGGTGCAATTTCAACATCCATACCCGCCTAGTCGGATATATTTTTAAATCCACACTCACTCCACCACCCAAGTGCATATCCGTCACCCGCCAATACCCGGCTGTACCCACCAATGACATTAACACAAATAGAGCAAGTGAAATAACCTCAAATACAACAGGAACATAACCAACAATAAAAACCAATATAGTTAACAAATGATAAAAACAAAGTTGATCCAAGATACATCAATACCTGTAAAGAACACATAGGAGAGGCCCTACATAGGGATGTCAATGGGGCGGGGCGGGAGCGGGGGAAGGGTATCCCATACACGTACCCACCACCTAAAACACATCCCCATTCCCGCCCCACCACCCATCACGGGTAGTAATTCCTCCACCCGCCCCCGCCCCATTTACTTCACGCGGATACCCATTTATCCGGCGGGTACCCATTAATAAAATTCTCAAATAATGTCTAGCAATTATTTTAGTCACCAAAATGAAAGTTATATAAGAAAAAGGGGAAAAATGAATCTTTCCACTATGGTGTATCGAATATCAAGTCTAAAACCTTGCCAAAATATTATGAATTTTAAAAAACAGTAAAGATGAAAATATTTAACAAAAAAAAAGAACAAAGAGAATAAGAAAAAGAAACGTGGTGCATTTGTGTTTAACAAGCAGGACACGGTGCGGGTTAGCTCAAGTCACATTTTAAATCAAGAAAGGGCCAAATAAATTCGTAAATAGCCTAATTAAACTAATAGATGATACGGATATGGGAGGTGCAGATACGGTCGGTGTGAGTACGGTGCGGATAGCGGTGCGGGTCTTATATGAAATCCACCCCCGCCCCACTACCCATGGCGGGTAGCACTTTTGATACTCATACCCGCCCCACCACCCACCAAACCATCCCCCATACCCGCCCCAATTGGAGCGGGTGCGGGGCGGTACCCGCATTTACCCGCCCCACTGACATCCCTAGCCCTACATCACATCTAACATTACTTCTTACTTCATATGCAAATACAAAAAGATGAAAAGCTTTTTCAAAGAGACATTTAAGTAGTTTTGACATCTCTAATCCTTTTAAGTCCACATTCTCCATTAAATATGGTCCTCAGTTCTCAATTCTCAGCAACATTCAGCAGCAACATTAGTTCTCAACAGTTTTCAACAACTTCAGCAGCAACACCACTCTTTAGCAACAATCAGTTATCCTCAAGATCACATATTTCCAACTCTTTGACATGACCACCGCATGCATAATGTATAATCAAAGTAATTAGAGTTTAACTTCAATTTAATAGAACATAAATAATTTAATCAAATTAATGTTACCTTTAATATCCGCCCAAATCCAGTTTTGAGCACACATCAATGCCTCCATCGTTTCCGGAAGAAGACCCACGCCCTGCTTGTTTAGTTCTCAATCCACCACTTCTTTTTCTCATAGGATCCAAATTTTCTTCTTTTTTTGCCTGCAACAACCCATTCTATGGCTAGCAAAAACAATTATTATTTTCAGCCTAAAAATGGAGAAGAAGAAGAAGACCCATTACACCATACCACAAGTTTTAAGTTCACAGTTAACAACAACTATAATTTTCTTCATTTTTTAACTAATATTTTGGAGTTTAAGTGAATAAACTGAGTAAAGATGAGAGCTTTTTTAAGAGACCAAACAGAGGCCAAACAGAGGCATAATGTCAGTTGCAAGACTTTATTTGCATGTTCCTTCATTTGAGACACAAAATCCACAAAAAAAGAGTAAAAGACAGTGTTGTAGTGTTGTACTGCTGATAAAATAAGGAATTGATCAATATCCGATGTCAGTGATAGGGAGGCGTGACGGATACGGACAACGTGACCGTGACGGAGAACGGGAAACGAATGAGAGGGTGAGATAGGCAGAGGTGCACAGTGAGAGATTGTTGAAGACTTGAGTGTTGAGAAGTTAAGGAATGAAACCCTACTATTTACTATCTTGTAATAGATTTTTTATATTGGCCTTATGAGTTATGGGCTTGCGGACTAGCTTATGGGGCGGGTAGACGGATATAACTGCAAATTCACCACCTACCCGCCTATCCGTGGCGGATACATTTTTAATACACATACCCGCGTATTACCCGCAAAATTTATACCCATACCCGTCCCAACTTGGGAGGGTGGAGAACCCGCAAAATTATACCCACCTACCATCCCTACTCATAACTTTAAAATCTCTATATGGAGTTATGGATACTCTCCTTCTAATGATTGTTAGAAAGTTTTTTAGCATTGTTGATCTTAATTTGATGTTTTTGTTTGAATTTGTTAGTATTATTAATGTCCCACATCAGAAAATAGGCATTATGTCTTATGTATTAGACTCTATATAAATGATGTAGTTGATTTTCTTTAACTTACCAAATCACTATCAATAATATTCTTATTCTCTTTTCTTTACTCTTGGTATTGCATATGAATTCTAACATGGTATCAGAACAAATAAAAAATATTAATTTTAAAAACATAAAATTGCACAATTTTAAAAAAATAAATTATATGAATCTCTTTTCTTTGTTCGCAATTTACTCCACTCTATCCATTTATTTTCCCAATTTTGCCTTTTTGTTTGGGTGGCACTAACTCTAATATATCTTTTTAGTTTTAAAAACATAAAATTGCACATCTGAGAAAAAAGATTAAAAAACAATTACACAAGAAATCTTCATATAATCTTTCTAAAACGGAGTAGAATTTCTCTCTGGTATGTTAATCCGTAGAATTTTCCCTTGAAAATAGTCCAGACCCCAAATTTGTTATATCTAATAGTTGATTTCAAATCTTGTTTATGAATTTTTTTATTATAACTTGTCTTGCAGAAGTAAAGTGTAGGCCGATTCACATCCCTGTCTTCATCAAGATTTTCATCGTCTGTATCATCATTAGGATTCTCATCATTCTCGTCGTCTATGTCATCATCAGGATTCTCATTGTCTGTAGCATCATCAGGATTCCCATCGTCCTTCTCATCATCGGAATTCTCATCGCCGTGCCATGATCATCAGGATTCTCGTCATCTGTGTCATCATTAGGATTCCAAAAGTAAAAATAGCATTCCAAAAGTAAAAATCACTAGAATCAATGTCCTCTAACACGAGTCACTCATGAGCATAAGCATGTACTATTTTATTTCGAAGCTCGGGTATAGTTCTCACATAAGATCGATCCACTGATATGTTAAAAAAAGTATGTGTTTGCCTGTTATGTTTATGACAAATAACTAGTCAAGGGTGTGATTGTGCAGAAAAGGGAGGGCAGTCGTCTTCTAACTTTTTCTTCTTGTCTTCTTCCAACCCTATCATCTTTCTTTTTTTAGCTTAAATATTTTCTTTTTCTGCAAAACAAGAAGAATGAGAATGCAATGTTAATAGTGACAAACAATTATCAGGTAGAATAGAAGAATCCACACAACACAAAAAGCTACTTTCTCTTCAAGATATTATATATATTTGCAAGTCACTTATAAATACATTTAAAGAAGTAAAGAAAACCTACATTAGAAACTAAGCGAAATACTATCTACTTAATTCTACATATTGAGAATCAAGATGCAACGTTCACACACTAGTACAACATAAATTTATGTGTGAAAATCTACTAAATTACAACAAACAGTAGGTTTGAACTTATAATTTTAAAAACAATAATAATCTTATTCTCTTTTTTTACTCTTGGTATTGCATTGTAAGAATTCATAAATTATATGAATTCTAATATGATATCAGAGCGAATAAAAAATATTATTTTTAAAAACATAAAATTGCACAATTTTAAAAACATAAATTATATGAATCTATTTTCTTTGTTCGCAATTTACTTCACTCTATCCATTTATTTTCCCAATTTTGCCTTTTTGTTTGGTGGCACTAGCTCTAATATATCTTTTTAGTTTTAAAACATAAAATTGCACATCTGAGAAAAAAGATTAAAAAACAATTACACAAAAATCTTCATATAATCTTTCTAAAACGGAGTAGAATTTCTCTCTGGTATGTTAATCCGTAGAATTTCCCTTGAAAATAGTCCAGACCCCAAATTTGTTATATGTAATAGTTGATTTCAAATCTTGTTTATGAATTTTTTTATTATAACTTGGCTTACAGAAGTAAAGTGTAGGCCGATTCACATCCATGTCATTATCAAGATTCTCATCGTCCGTATCATCATTAGGATTCTCATCATTCTCGTCTTCTATGTCATTATCAGGATTCTCATTGTCCGTATCATCATCAGAATTCCCATCGTCCTTCTCATCATCGGGATTCTCATCGTCTGTGCCATGATCATCAGGATTCTCGTCATCTGTATCATTATTAGGATTCCAAAAGTAAAAATAGCATTCCAAAAGTAAAAATCACTAGAATCAATGTCCTCTAATACGAGTCACTCATGAGCATAAGCATGTACTATTTTATTTCGAAGCTCGGATATAGTTCTCACATAAGATCGATCTTCTGATATGTTAAAAAAAGTATGTGTTTGCCTGTTATGTTCATGACAAATAACTAGTCAAGGGTGTGGTTGTGCATAAAAGGGAAGGCGGCCGTCTTCTAACTTTTTCTTCTTGTCTTCTTCCAACCCTATCATCTTTCTTTTTGCTTAAATATTTTCTTTTTCTGCAAAACAAGAAGAATGAGAATGCAGTATTAATAGCGACAAACAATTATCAGGTAGAATAGAAGAATTCACACAACACAAAAAGCTACTTTCTCTTCAAGATATTATATATATTTGCAAGTCACTTATAAATACATTTAAAGAAGTAAAGAAAACATACATTAGAAACTAAGTGAAATAGTATCTACTTAATTCTACATATTGAGAATCAAAATGCAACGGTCACACACTAGTACAACATAAATTTATGTGTGAAAATATACTAAATTACAACAAACAGTAGGTTTGAACTTATAATTTTAAAAACAATAATATTCTTATTCTCTTTTTTCACTCTCGGTATTGCATTGTAAGAATTCATAAATTATATGAATTCTAATATGGTATCAAAGCGAATAAAAAATATTAATTTATAAAAACATAAAATTGCGCAATTTTAAAAACATAAATTATATGAATCTGTTTTCTTTGTTCGCAATTTACTCCACTCTATCCATTTCTTTTCCCAATTTTGCCTTTTTGTTGGTGGCACTAGCTCTAATATATCTTTTTAGTTTTAAAAACATAAAAATGCACATCTGAGAAAAATATTAAAAAACAATTACACAAGAAATCTTCATATGTTAATATGTTAATCCGTAGAATTTTCCCTTGAAAATAGTTCAGACCAATTTATTATATTTAATAGTTGATTTCAAATCTTGTTTACGAATTTTTTTATTATAACCCAGCTTGCAGAAGTAAAGTGTAGGCCGATTCACATCCCTGTCATCATCAAGATTCTCATCGTCTGTATAATCATTAGGATTCTCGTCGTTCTCGTCGTTTGTGTCATCATCACGATTATCATCGTCCGTATCATCATCAGGATTCTCATTGTCCTTGTCATCATCGGGATTCTCATCGTCTGTGCCATGATCATCAGGACTCTCGTCGTCTGTGTCATCATCAGGATTCCATAAGTAAAAATAGTATTTCAAAAGTAAAAATCACTAGAATCAATGTCCTCTAACACGAGACACTCATGAGCATAAGCATGTACTATTTTATTTCGAAGCTCGGGTATGGTTCTCACATAAGATCGATCCTTTGATATGTTAAAAAAAGTATGTGTTTGCCTATCCTGTTCATGACAAATAACTAGCCAAGGGTGTGGTTGTGCAGAAAAGGGATGGCGACCGTCTTCTAACTTTTTCTTCTTGTCTTCTTCCAACCCTATCATCTTCTATTTATTTTTTTGCTTAAATATTTTTTTTTCTGCAAAACAAACAGAATGAGAATGCACTGTTAATAGTGACAAACAATTATCAGGTAAAATAGAAGAATCCCACACAGCACAAAAAGCTACTTTCGCTTCAAGATATTATATATATTTGCAAGTCACTTATAAATACATTTAAAGAAGTAAAGAAAACATACATTAGAAATTAAGCGAAATACTATATACTGAATTCTACATATTGAGAATCAAGATGCAGCGTTCAGACACCAGTACAACATAAATTTATGTGTGAAAATCTACTAAATTACAACAAACAATAGGTTTGAACTTATAATTTTAAAAGTATAATTAATTCAAATTTTGAATACATCTTGTTGAGAATACAACAAAATTAATAGAGAAGAAAGCGACAGATTGTTAAGGAGAACACAAAATAGAAACTTACTTTCTCAATTGCACTCTCGTTTGTGTTTTGTACTAAGCTAAAGACTAATAATGAATCAGTTTAAATAAAATAAATTAGTCATAGTTCAAATAGAATAAGTTATTAATGGAATCCAAATAGAACTAAAATAGCTCAAATACAAGGAAAGCAATTTATGAAGTCCAAGTACAATAACGAAAGGAGTTAGAATACCTCAAACGAGGAAAGTAACTAATGGAGATTTTCCTTTCTTATAGTAAAATAATTTGGGATTATCTCATAATATTAGCTTTAAATCAAATTTAACGAGTCGGTCAAAGTTAGAATAGGTCTAGGAGAAGGAAATTTGTTTTCTCATAAATAATTGGGATTTCCATAATAAACAAATAATGTAAAAACAGTTACACGTTTGTAGTCCTTTTCCAATTCTGCCAATTTTCAAAAGTATTTAGGGTTCGTTTGATGCAGCTTATTAAAAGAGTGATAATGGAGGGTGGAGATTATAATGTAAAAACAGTTGCACCTTTGTAGTTCTTTCTCGACAACATTCTTCTTTTTCTTCACACTTTTAAAAGAAAGAGTGATAATGGAGGGTGGAGATTATAATGAATTGTGGTCTGATTGTATTCCATAAGATAAACTTGGATCAATATCATCGCGTCTCGTTGCGGGCGAATACTTTACTTTTCGTGTCGTTTGTAAAAAATGGCGCGATTTGTAGTTCTTTCTCGACAACATTCTTCTTTTTCTTCACACTTTTAAAAGAAATAGTGATAATGGAGGGTGGAGATTATAATGAATTGTGGTCTGATTGTATTCCATAAGATAAACTTGGATCAATATCATCACGTCTCGATGCGGGCGAATACTTTACTTTTCGTGTCGTTTGTAAAAAATGGCGCTTCGCGCCCCTGCAACCGCCTCCACCCCCGTCTAGGGTACATGATGATTCGTCATGACCTTGTTTGATGACCTTACATAGATATGACATTGCGGAATTCTTTCATCCGGTGTACAATGTCTTGACCACTCACAAGACGGATATACCAAAATTAAAGTGTTTCCGAATTCGGAGTGCAAAAGGTAATTGGTTGGTCATGAGTCATGGTAACCGCGGCATATTCTTTTTCAATTCTATTAGCAATGATATAATTGAACTCCCTGATCTACTAGAGGAGCACCAAAATTCTTGCCCTGCTTGGACATTTTCCTATTCCCCGTGAATTGTTTTGTCATTGGTTTTGAGATGTTTGGGTCTCCCCTAAACGTATACACCATCAAAGTTGGAGAGACTAGATGGACGTATCATGACTTTGATAGAGATAATCATATAGGATTGGTTGTTTATTTTTATAGCCATATAGGATAAGAGAAGAATTCCTTGCTTTATCTTTTCTTATGTTTTTTGTTAATTTATTATTTTACGCAGTTGTTTGTGAGTATACTATTTAAATTTGCTAACCTAAATTTTCTCCAAAGTAAGAGTTAGTAAAGTTACATTGTTGAAACAGGCATGAAACTTGATGTTTGCCTATTAATTATTATTAGAGCATCTACTCTAACAATGCAAGCTTTGAAAAAACTTTTACAATTTAGGTAGGATTTCATTCACATTTTTCAACTTATGTAGTTATGTTAGGAAGTACTATAAGGAATCTGCAAAGCCAATAATGTAACTGAACAAATCGTACAACTATCTTATTTATCATATATAAAAATATTTAAAACTAGCAAAATTTGGATGCTATGTTACAGAAACTGAATAGAAAAGAGTTGCATAACAAAAGTTGAACACAAGTGATCAGCCTCCCATAGTAGTCCTCATGACTCTAGATGGAAAATAGTCATAATTTACATATTTAGAGATAAATAAAAATGACTATAAGTTACAAAAATTAATAATTTAACAGACATATGAATAAATACTCATATAACTTGGAGCGAAACAAGTATTATTATCCAAATTTTGAAAACATGTACTATTAATATAAGGATTGGCCCAAAAACAATTACACCTATTAGGGTTTGAAGACTGAAAGACGTGCATAATCTCAGAGACACCGTCTCCGAATGCATGTCATATCATGTTTGACAGAAATGACGATAAGTTCCTTTTATCTTATTTCTATCCACATGTGGGGTATTGTTGGATTTGTGAATAGAAAATGTGCGGTATTATTGGAACATATATTAGAAAAGAGTTTTGGAGTTTGTGATACCACTACAACTGATAACATAGCCACTTGAATACAAATATTTAATTAAGATATCTTTTATCTTTTTTATTTGCTTGATTTTTTTAATTACATAGAAATTATGCCCCTTAAGACATAATTTTTTATATAACTTTGACCGAATAAACATATTTTCTAATGAAATTTTGCCTTGTGAATTTTTTTCTTTTTTACTCTGCTGAGATTTAAACCTACGACCTCAAGAATATTTTCGATTATTTTTTTTAGGAGAAAAGCAAAAATTAAAGATCAGGGGGCAAATTAAAGGCCACCCTGATAATAATGTGTGTATATATAAAGGTTTATAGCGAAAGTAAAGGGAGGTGAGGATCTCTGACTCCTATTTTGTATGGGCCAATTGTTGGCCCAACCAAAGCTACGATGGACTCGATGGACCAAAGCTACGATGGCCAATAATAGACCTTATACGTAGAGCGATTGTTTCAGAGACTCGAAAATCATTAGGACTTTTTTACAATCCAAGTATTCATGACACCACCATTATCCACATGTCCTGTTGATACTTATCCCTTTACAAATGTTGAAAAATTAGTATTAATTTGTACAATTCATATGGTGATTTGGTCTTCTACTATTTTTTTTTTCCAAAATAGTGATTTTATCTTCTGAGTCAGTTGCTAACATAAAAAATATAGCAGATGCGGTTGTACCACCTCCCTTTCTGTACATTGATCAGGTAAAGAGTTCACTAACTGATAGGATCGAGATTTCTGCTCAGAGTTGTTGGACTGGCAAAGATGAAGCTTTCACGGGTTAAATCAGATTGTCGTGAAGACTGCATTTTTAAATGGTGAACTAGATGAAGAAATATAAATGGAACAACCCGAAGGATTTGTTGTTAAAGGTCAAGAAAAGAAAGTCTGTAAATTGGTTAAGTGTCTTTATGGACTCAAACAAACGCCAAAACAATGACATGAAAAGTTTGATAATACATTATTATCAAATAGTTTTCAGATTAATGAATGTGACAAATGTGTCTACATTAAGGAATATAATAATGCATGTGTCATTATATGCTTGTATGTGGATGATATGATGGTCATGGGAACACATAAGGATGTGATTAACCAAACTAAGAAGATGTTACATGCCGTTTTCGATATGAAAGATATGAGAATAACAGATATTATTCTTGGTATTATAATTCAAAGGAATTTTGATGGTTATGTACTAACCCAATCTCATTATGTCGAGAAGGTCCTTAGAAAATTTGGACACTATGATGATAGAACGGTGGTTACGCCATTTGATCCCGCTTGTCACCTTAATAAAAATGAAGGTGAAAGTGTGTCTCAATTGGAGTATACGCAAGTTCTTGAAAGCTTGATGTACATAATGAATTGTACGAGACCGGATTTAGCATATACAGTGAGTCGGCTTAATCGATACTCACGTAATCCTGAAAATAATCATTGGGTGGCGCTAATATGGGCACTACGATATTTAAAACATACAATGAACTATGAATTGCATTATACGAAATATCCCCCTGTATTAGAAGGATATTGTGATGCTAATTGGATTTCCAACCATTCAGAAAGTAAGTCCACAAATGGGTATGTATTTACACTTGGTGGAGCATCGATATCTTGGAAATCATCAAAACAAACGGTAAATACGAGATCAACTATGGAAGCAGAGTTTGTAGCCTTGGATAAGCTGCCGAAAAGGCAGAATGACTAAGAAACTTCCTAGAAGGTATTCCGTTATGGACGAAGCCAGTGACCGCAATTTGCATACATTGTGATAGTATGGCTGCCTTGACGAGGGCAAAAAATCAAATATATAATGGCAAATCAAGGCACATAAGGCGACGTCATAATACAATACGAAGCTTGCTGAAGAATATAATAATTTCCATTGATTATGTAAAGTCAAAGGACAATATAGTGGATCCTTTGACAAAAGATCTTACAAGAAAGCAAGTCGTATTTACATCAAGAGGAATGGGCTTAAAGCCAATACAATGAGTTGTGAACTGGTGGAAACCTTACCTATCATAATTGGAGATCCCATGGTTTATGTTCAAAAGGAAAACTAGATGGGGAAGACTCAAGGAGCGTAAAACACACATATGCTCGTTCCTATGATGTACCAAGTGTGTTATTCCGTTGACGATATAGGGCTAAACTTCGGTTCTTAATAATATTAATAGTCATTATGGTGGGATAGTACGGACTATTCTTGATTAATATTACATATGTGAGATAGATGTGGAGTCGCATCTGGGAGGACTGAGATGGCTACGTTCTCTAGAAATTCTCATGAAGATATGAGTTGTTTCATGACCGAAAAGAACACAATCGTAAGAATTGAAATATGTCGATATGGCATGTGTGATACTTGTTGTCTCGATTTACTACAAAACGTGAATAGTTCAAGGCACTACGTCCATTACTTCACAAGTAGATCCGATAGGTACTCACTACGAGCGATTCAAGTCCAAAGACACCGTCTCCGAATGCATGTCATATCATGTTTGACAGAAATGACGATAAGTTCCTTTTATCTTATTTCTATCCACATGTGGGGTATTGTTGGATGTGTGAATAGAAAATGTGCGGTATTGTTGGAACATATATTAGAAAAGAGTTTTGGAGTTTGTGATACCACTACAACTGATAACATAGCCACTTGAATACAAATATTTAATTAAGATATCTTTTATCTTTTTTATTTGCTTGATTTTTTTAATTACATAAAAATTATGCCCCTTAAGACATAATTTTTTATATAACTTTGACCGAATAAACATATTTTTTAATGAAATTTTGCCTTGTGAATTTTTTTCTTTTTTACTCTGCTGAGATTTAAACCTACGACCTCAAGAATATTTTCGATTATTTTTTTTAAGAGAAAAGCAAAAATTAAAGATCAGGGGGCAAATTAAAGGCCACCCTGATAATAATGTGTGTATATATAAAGGTTTATAGCGAAAGTAAAGGGAGGTGAGGATCTCTGACTCCTATTTTGTATGGGCCAATTGTTGGCCCAACCAAAGCTACGATGGACTCGATGGACCAAAGCTACGATGGCCAATAATAGACCTTATACGTAGAGCGATTGTTTCAGAGACTCGAAAATCATTAGGACTTTTTTACAATCCAAGTATTCATGACACCACCATTATCCACATGTCCTGTTGATACTTATCCCTTTACAAATGTTGAAAAATTAGTATTAATTTGTACAATTCATATGGTGATTTGGTCTTCTACTATTTTATTTTCCAAAATAGTGATTTTATCTTCTGAGTCAGTTGCTAACACAAAAAATATAGCAGATGCGGTTGTACCACCTCCCTTTCTGTACATTGATCAGGTAAAGAGTTCACTAACTGATAGGATCGAGATTTCTGCTCAGAGTTGTTGGACTGGCAAAGATGAAGCTTTCACGGGTTAAATCAGATTAAGCTCACCTATAAATCAATTAATGCATTGTTATGCTCTTCATTGTATGATGGTTTAGGGAGTCCAGCAAGTCCTGTGCATGTCCATTAAGGTGCCAGCTACAGATGAAACACTTCTCAATGCATCACCATCCATTATAAGAGAAATCTGACCATGGACCATTTTCTTTCAGAACAGTCTCTTCGTGGCTGTCAGCAGAACTGAGAGCTCCTCCATAAGACTTTCCAGCAGTCAAAGCAAGAATAATTTTAAATTGATCTTTGAATATAGTCAAAGGATGAAAGATGTGTGATCCATCAAGGAGAAAATCATATGTTTCAATTGAGGAGAAGTCTCTTAAGAAAATGCATTCCGAAAACCAGTTATTGCAGACAATGACTTCAGGAGCAAAAAAACAGGAGAGCTCTCCGACAACAAGCAAGCTTGCAAGGATTGATGACCATTATTCTCTTCGCATGATGCTATTATTAGACTTTTAAAGGTTCTCTTTCAGGTCACAAGAAACCTCAATAGCGCATGATGGTTGCATAAAGATACTGACCCGTGCTGATCAAACAGGCAGCCGACTACAGGCCTGAAATATTCGTTCTTTTTTAGCAAACCAGCATTACAGTTTGAATTACAAGCTTGAAGTTGGCAAGTCAATATCTAAAAGCTATCCAACAGCTAATATTAAAGGCATTTTTGTCTGACGAGAACAACAAAAAGGGGAAAGGATTGATATACCTGTCGATATTGAGAATGCTAGTCACATGAAGTGAGAACGATTTTAACTAAGATGTTCTTTCAGTATCCAGCTCAAAAGGTTGAGAAATGCCCGAATCTGGTGATTTCTGTGTTAGAAGTAGGACTTAGTTCCTTTTCACAAGGTTCAACAGGTATGTCATTTAGTAATGACTCATTATCCTGCGGATGATTATGTCTGAAATTTGCCGATGACTTTTCAAGCACACGTATAGCATTGTCCCAATCAGGTGAACTATCTAGATAAACCTCTCTAACATATGAAAATATTGACGAAACAGACTTCTTCAAGAAGATTTAGCAAAATCTGGATGACATGCGCCTGGGGCTATCATAGCATACAATTAGAACACCAGTACACCACAAGAAACTACCATTTCCAATAGAACTCAATGAGACTTGTAGCTATAGAAGATCAAAAATAAGTTTCAGGTCCCAAACACAATAAGTAGGTGTTAAACATTGAGTAATTGGGAAAAAGGAGTAATATATATGTTAATGTTTTGCCCTTCCTTCACGGACTGAAGCTGATGCTACTGGTTGGTACTGTATGAAGCTGATGCTACTGGTTGGTGTTGAGAATATGGTCTGTGTATAAATATGTATAAGTGGATGATATGTGTATATGTGCTAACATTTTTCTTCTTTTCTAATCCTATATAAATGGTATATATATGTATATCTTGTATATGTTGTGTTTATATGTCATTACAGGTTGAGGGGGAGCTTTATCATTGTTCTAGGTCACTCACACTTAATAGATTAGGTTTTGTGAAGAAAGACAAAAAGGAAGAGAATGTTAATGTTGGGCTTTGGTGTCATGGCATTTTGCAACATATCATTTTCTGCACTAAGTTAAAAAACCAAAATGTTGAAACAAATGTCATCGACATTCGGACCAACATTCTGGATAGCAGTTTTGTCTTTACTTCACTCGACAGAATCTAAAAGTAAGAAATTTTACCGCGACAGTAATTTTGACCTGGCAAGGAGTCTTTGAAGCAGATTAAAAATGTGGAAGACCAAGTCCAAGAAGTAGCTTAACTTAAGGAGCAAGACGTGTGAAGAAAAAGTTCAAGTTGTTGAGAAATTCTCTCATCAAGTTACTGCTTTACGTGCCCACTTTTAGTTCAACCTCTACAACCAATTGATGAGTCTTTTAAGGGAACTCTCTACTATAAATACAGAGGTCACTGCAAGGAATCAAGATCCAGAAACAAAATGTAAAAATACCAAGAGAGCTCTCGAAATTTCTTCTCAGAAATCTGGATCACGAAATCTTGTCTGTGTTTGTGACGACATTCTGTCCGACATTTCAGTCGTTGTTTCAGATTCTATATTAGCTTTGTATGGAGCGATTGAAATAAGATGTTGTTCACTTCTATTTTAGATAGATTTTTCAGGCATAAGTCATCTGTGACTTAACTTTTTTTTAACTCCTTTTGTAATCTATTGTAACATTGTAAAAGATGGAATTTATTCAATTGTATATAAATATATACAATACTTTCGGTCATTGACCGTCATAGGTTATATCAATATATAACCTATGTAAATATAAACATTTGTGTTCTTTATTTATTTCCGCTGCATTTTACTCTTCAAAGGTTTTATTCTGTTTTTACTGAAGTATTGTCACTGTTTTCTGTTTTTACTGAAATATCGTCAGTTGTGCCAGACGACATTTTCGCTGATATTCGCAAATTGTTCCAGCATTTTGAAGTGATTTTATTTCCAGTTTGTTTTACTGATCCATAGTTGTAACGGACCCAACAATATATTAAGGAGTTATTACAATATAATCAATTTTGAAATAATTACATCCCATAGCTAACTCTAAAATCAATTTTGGAATTCTCATAACTAACTCTAGCACATTAATCCTTTAGTAATTATTATTTAATTAAATTACAAAACATAACTATAATGGGTATTTTAATTACCTATCATATATATATATATACTTTATTTTTATTATTTTTTATCTTGCTATTATTATTGTTGTTATTGTTCTCTTTGTATATTAGCTGAATTCATTTTTATCCTTTCCTTTCTAGTCTTTTTGTTTTATTTTTATAGTACTTGTTTTTTTTAAAATCATATTAATTTGTTCACCTTCGACTTATATATAACCCTATCATCTTCTATTTTTTGTTTGAATATGCAAGTAGATTTAATTGTTTAAATAAAATTTTGATCTACTATGCCACAAAAATACAGAAGGATTTTTTTTTTACCTAAAGTAAAGAAAACATATATTAAACAACTTTCGCTTTTAGATATTATAGTTTGCATGACACTTATAAATACATCTAAAGTAAAGAAAACATATATTAAAAATTAAGCGAAATTCTATCTACTGAATTCTAGATATAGAAAATCAAGATGCAACATTCGGATACCAGTACAACATAAATTTATGTGTGATGAAGATAGAGTCAAACAAAAAAATAATTGCTGGCACCTATTTAAGGAGAAGTGGACCAAAGAATATTCTACAAAGACAATCAAAGAAGAGAGATGCAGCGTGGTACTAAGTTATTAAAGGAATGAGTATAATTATTATTTAATCATTCCTTAAATAAAGATTCTCTCCCAATCAAACAAAGAAGTCCTAGCCAAAGTACGAGTTTAAAACAGGAGCAAGCTAAGTGAGAAAAAGGACGCAATCACTTATACTTTTGTTAACTTCTCAAACTCTTAGGGCCGTCTTTGGACGAAAATAAAAAAAATTAGGAGCCCCTTTTTTTCATTTTTGATTAAGTAATATTAGTCAAAATTTACTGTAAAGACTCATAATTCGCATGTCTTTACCCATATTAGGTTGTTATTTATAATATAAAATAATTTCTAATTATTGAAATCATATATTTACTTATATTAAGGGCCCATTTTTACGAATTAGAACAGGGCCCCCAAAATATTTGAGACGGTCACTCTCTATTTTACTTTTTAATAAGTATTGCAATTCTGAATATTTATAGTGTAACAAAAAAGTAAGAAGAAATATAATATAGTTGGTGAGGCTTTCTATTGAGTGGTTGTGTCATTGTTCGTTTCTTTGGTGAGTGAGTGAAAACCAAAGAGTTGTTGTTGGTGAGCGAGTGAAAAAACCTTATACATTGTTGGTGAGCGTGTCAAAACCAACTGTTTAACAGTGTCGCGCCGCGGCTCAAGGCCCATAGCGTCGCGGCCTTTATCCGTGAACAGTGATCCGGATTTATGTATATTTAGTATATATTAGAATTAGTCTGGTATCCTAATTGCTATTGTAGTGTTACCATAATTGTATAGTTATACTCCTTATAAAATAGGGATTTAGATGTAAAATAGGAAAATGATTTTCCTATTGTAACTTGTATATATATGCCTTCAATCAATAAGAATAATCAAGACATTAGCCGTTGCGCAACAAGCAGCGGATGAGCGCACTAGCGCGAAAGCCGTTGCGCTTCTGAGTTCATACCAGATCCATGCCTATCTACACTGATAATTCATGAATCAATCCCAATCTATGAGTTAACAAGGACAAGTATGGATGGATTTTGCTATGGGGTTAAAAGAGAGACAGAAGCATCCTTATCTTATAGAGGGGATTTGTGTACAAGCTAAAGTTTTTTGAAAAACGAATATCTTTGGTCGCCATATGAATACTAAGTAATAATAGCATGGCACTTTGAATTCGATATGAGAAATTTTTGTATTATTTTTTTTTTTTCAAAACATTAGATTCTGTATCGAGAGAGTAGTATGAGATAAGGGGTATTTCCGATTTTCTCTTATCTATCGGGAGTTCAGTTCAACGTCACAAACTTTTTGTTTTCATGCCGGAGAGTTCTTAACAATATTTATGTTATGAAAGAGTACGAAAAAAAAAATGATTTTTTCCTTATTTGATCGGATTAAAAAGAAACTTTGGGATTGCTGAATCACGCATAAAAAAATAAAAATAAACATATAAAGCAACGAGCCATCATAGTATTTTTAACTCCTCCGAAAGGAAGGATGACAATTTGATCATTTACCCATCTGAGTCTGGTAGATTCTATTTTTCTCTTTCTTCAATAGTCAATAGAAAAGAGGGGGTAAATTTTCTTGTAGAGCCGTATGCACAAAAGATGCCTGTACGGTTGTTCAATTCTATCTTTTTTCTATTCTTTATCGGTCCCGTCGCCTGAGACATACACAACACACAGTGCAAGACTTCTTCCATTGTCTAGGGTATATTCCTGCATTTCATTCAGATGGGTTGAACAATTCATGTGATTGTTTACAGTTGGCAATTGTATGCTCCTGGATTAAACATAAGAATCCAATTGTGCCTTTCTTTGGATTGATTCATTCGTTAGCGTCCACTTGTGATTTGACCTACGGCTGATTGTTGGATATATCACAGACAACTACTTGAATTTCATGTTGGGGTCCTACTCGAGTGCAGTCATTCATAGGTGCAAGGTACTTTACTTACTATTATAAGTGGATAAGTATCAAGAGTCTAGGTTCTCTTTACCTTGCTTCCGCTCCTCCAATTTTTTTTCTCTCTCTCAAATTTATACCCCACAATCGCGGCCCTCTACCTCTCGGCTATGCCCAAAGTCACGACCCTCTCTTCTCCAAAAAATTCTCTCTCACAAACTCCCTTCTCCGAATCTTCGTGTTTTATTCACCATGACTGATAAAAATACGCTTCATCCCGCCCTCACAGTTTCAAACATCAAGAGCGCTATTCCTATTGTTCTTGATCTAGAGAACGTCCAATATGCGACATGGACGAAATTATTTAAGATTCATGTTATGACACATAAATCTTCACCACACCACATCATCCACCAACTACTCCAACGGGGGGTGATATGGCATTTACATCTACAACGGATGTGCCCACCAAAGCAGCAGATCCAGACTTATGGGTTATGTTTCATGTCAAAGTTCTTTAGTGGATTTATGTCACTATCTCCTTGGATCTTTTACAAACGATTACGGAACCCAACTTCACAGCTATAGCGGTGTTAAGCATATTTTATATACCAATTTTGAGTCATTTTCGATTAGTATTTTACCCATTTTTATTGGGTTTAGTGTAGTATTAGGCTTGTTTTTCTTTCTTTTGAGTCACAGCGGTCCAAAAAGGAAAATGACAAATAGGAGCAAAAAATGGGCATAAAAGGAGGTCCCGAGGCAGAAAAAGGTCGAAAATTGATGACTTGAAAAAAGCCAAAGCAGCACCGCGGTGCCCAGAGGCAAAATCGCGGTGCCATTTATTCAGAGAGCTGCAGGACTTTCAGCACCGCGGTGCCGACCTACAGGACCGCGGTGCCTGTACGGAAAATCCAGTTCTGAAGTTTATTTGGCCAGGGGCAAATTGGTTCATAGGGCACGAAATTGCAACATATTTAAGCCCTAGAATTTTGCTATAAAAGAAGGAGGGGGCTGATTTCATCTAGGATTCTGTACATATTCTTTTCATCACACAACACCAGAGAAGGAGGCTACAATTGGGACCTAGTTCTAAGTAATTTTTCTTTTCCTTTGTTTTAATTCAGTTTTTGTATGGATTTTGTGTTAGTTCCTAGTGTGTCTATGACTAGGAACTAAACATTTAATTAGGGCTTTCCTTTGGATTCACTTGAAACTTTATTTCATGATTTAATGCACTAGTTGATTTCTTCTTCACTTAGATTAAGATCTATTCAGTAATTATTTTGAATGCTTAATAGTTAATTGATCACTAATTATCATAACCTATATGATTTCAAATCAAGAACCGAGGGGAGAGATTTGGATATGCTGTAATTGAATAAACATAGGTTAAAATCGCGGACGAAAGTACCCCGATACTTATGTAGCATAATAGGTTATTGATCTTAATCCTCCTATGTAGTAAATCCTATCATCGAAAGATATAAGAGTTCTGCACTGGGGTTGAGTGATTATATATCCTAACTGGAATATAAGACAGTTTAGTTAACTGATATCTTAGCGTAGAAGAAGAAGTCAGTCTAGTTGTATTAAGGATTGAATAAAGTGGATAGTTGAGATCTTGAAAGCCCTATTTCCATCATAACTGATTTAAATCAAAGTATTATTATAATTAGTTTATTTTTTGCAATTACTTAGTCTTAGTTATTAGATAAAAATACAAACAAATTTACGTTCACCAAATAGAAACTAAAGCTTAGATAATCGGTACTTGATAACCAGTCTCTGAGAACGATATTCGGTCTTACCAGACTATATTACTTGTAACGATACGTACACTTGCGTGAGCATTTGTAAATCGCCTAACAAGCGGCGTGGAGTAGATTACGTGACATCTTCCAAGATAACAGTCACTCTCGAATTGTTATCCTTGAGCAGAAATTTTCGCAAGTTGATATGGCAAATTTTCCAAAAGTTTCTTTGTATTGCAAACGCCTCAAGGACTTGGTAGACCAACTTCGCAACGTGAGTCTCCGATTTCTAACAGTCGTCTAGTTCTTCAGATGGTTGCAGGCCTGTCAGAGGCCTATAACAGTGTTGCTTAAGTTATTCGTCAGAGTAACCCCTGCCAAAATTTTCTCAGGCCCGATCCATGCTAACATTGGAAGAAGCCGGATTGACTAAGAATGTGGCTATTGGGACCAGTCATGTCGTCATGACAACTGGATCCAATTTTTCTCCTTCCGATTCCACCAACTCGAGTCACAATCGCAGCAACGGTGGTGGTAAAAAGGGCCAAAATCAGAAAAATATTGGCAAAAATCACGGCGACAACAACGGAGGCAACGTTAGCAGCAACAGTAGTTCTGGGCCCATAGGGGACCCCTGAATAGTGGCAGTGGGTCCCAGCGCGACCAAGCACAGCGGCCTAACCTTACAGCTTCGCGGCGCCTCAGTATTAGCACATACCGCCGTGATCCAGCTTCTTCCCAAGTCAGAATCCAGGGTTCAGACCAGCTTATGGACAGCCCCAGTAGTCAGGTATATTTGGCCTCGCCCCCCTTAGTCCCATCACGTAATGGGACCAACACAAACCAATATTGAAGCATCGATGCATACGCTTGGCTTGACTCAACAAGACCCTAATTGGTACATGGACACAGGTGTCACTACCCACATGACATCCGACCAAGGTACTCTCTCGTCTTATTCCAATTTGAGCAGTAATCGTGGCATAATTGTTGGTAATGACAGTTCTATTCCAATAAAAGGGTTATGGTAATAAAACTGTCTCCTCATCATCCACCACTAGTCTTGAAAAAATACCCTTCATGACCCAAAAACTAATCAAAAATTTGATGTTTGTCCATAAATTTACCATTGATAATTGAGTTTCTATTGATTTTGATCCGTTTGGATTTTCTATGAAGGATTTCAAGACGGGGAGTCCTCTTATGAGGTGTGACAGTAGGGGGGATCTTTATCCAATCACACCAAGTCTCATCATCTCGCATCAAGACATGTCATCCTCTTTTGCAGCTATGGCTCCCTCCTTGTGGCATGCTCATCTAGGTCATCTGAGGTCATCTATTCTATCTGCTTTAGATAGAACTAAGTTTATTTCTTGTATGGGTACGCGTAGTACTCCAAATTTTCATTCTTGTTCTTTAGGAAAAATATTAAGTCACCGTTTGTAGCTTCAAGTTCTCATCTTAGGATCTTTGGATGTTTATGTTGTCCACAATTTCCATCCACCACGATCAACAAACTTCAGGCACGTTCTACCCCTTGTGTGCTTTTGGGTTATTCATCAAATCACCGTGGTTATAAATGTTTTGATTTGTCTTCTAAATGAATCATCATTAGTCATCATGTTATCTTTGATGAGTCCAAATTTCCATTCTCTAAAGTAGAAAAATCCGTACCTAGTTTGTATAATTTTTTGGATGATGATATCTCCCATATGTTATTTGTCATTTTTTAAATAGGTCACCAAATACGTCGTCAGCGTCGCAACCCTTAGGGGAGGCGTCGTGGCACCCTCCATCCAGTAGTCCAGTTATTTTTCCACCATCGTCAGCGCCACGACCTTTCGGTGAGGCGTCGTGGCGCCATAATTCCATTAGCCACTGGAATGATAGCGTCGCGACCCTTGACCCAGGCGCCATGGCGCCTCCGACGATAATTTTTGAAATTCAGTTAGCAGGCCCACTGCCTGCTGGCCAGTCGTTCCCACCTCAAAAAAAATCCCAAATTTCACCCAATCAATCTCCGAATCGTGGTCCAATCACTCGTAGTCAAAGAGGTAATTTTAAACCGAAAAGATATTTTAATTTAAATTCTAATGTTTTTAAGTCTCTTTTACCCCGTAATTTTGTGTCTGCCTTAAATGATCCCAATTGAAAAATTGTCATGACCGATGAATATAATGCTCTTATTGATAATAAGACGTGGGAGTTGGTACCCCGTCCATCTGGTGTTCATATTATTCAGTCTATGTGGATTTTTGCTCATAAGGATAATTATGACGGTTCGTTTGTAAGGCATAAGGCTCGACTTGTAGGTGATGATAAGACTCAGCAGGTTGACGTGGATTGTGGTGAGATATTTATCCCGGTGATCAAACCGGTTATGTATATTTGGTATATATTAGAATTAATCTTGTACCTTAATTACTGTTGTAGTATTACCATAATTGTATAGTTATACTCCTTATAGAATATGGATTTAGATATAGAATATAAAAAGGATTTTCCTATTGTAACTTGTATATATATGCCTTCAATCAATAAGAATAATCAAGAGATTATTTCTTTCACCAACTCTTATTCGTTATTGGTGAGCGAGTGAAAATCAATCTTGCAGACGTAGGTGGTGAACGCGGAAAACCATAAAGTTATACTCAACTCAAATTATAAGAGCTTAAAGAGATCACCTCCTTGCAACCCAAGGGAACTGAATTAGGATACCGTATTGGTTCCGAACCAGTATAAAAATTTCTGGTGTCATTTTTTTATTACTCTCATATTATATTCTGCACTATTAGCGAATGTTTTCTAATATTCACAATATATATTGTAATTATTATTGTAATAGACCTACCATAATACACAACCTTGCATATCTGCCTCGAGAAGTTTCAGAAGTACAAATATCAATCTTTAGCAATATGCTTACCGTTTCTCCAATGCGAGTTAGGACATCGTGAGCATAATATTCAGTTGGCAGGTCTATTAGTCTAATCCAAATGTATAAGATGTATTAATCTCATTTGAGGAGTATTTTTCATTAATATATATATATATATATATATATATATATATATATAGTGTGTATAAAGTTGATAGACATTTGACAAATTCTAAGCTTGATCAAGTGTGTCGTGAATGAAATGATTTTATCTTACCACATAGAGGTTCAATTTACCAGATTCGTGAGCATATAATTAGTGTTGATATGTGAATGCATGTAGAATAACACTATGTCAATTGTTCCATCGATCTAAAGATGTAATGAGAGAACATAAATGTTTGATTTATAATCGAGACTGTGAGATGATATTAATCTTCCTTTGGGGAGTCTTTCTCATTAATATCAATATAAATAGTGTATAAGATGTATCTCTACTACAATAGGAATCCTAGTCCTAATTACAAGAGGAATCCTAGTTTACCATAATTACATATCACTAATATTTACACAATATATGATATATATTCTAATTATGGTGGGATATGTCTTGTTACATGTTTACACACCCCCTCAGTCGAAACAGGAGGAGGCCAGACGCTGAGACTAGATCTGAAGTCAGGAAATAAATGTCTGAAAAGTCCTTTGGTAAATATATCTGCATACTGATAGAATGAGGGAACATGTAACACTCTAACATGACCTAGCGCAACTTTCTCACGAACAAAGTGTAGGTCTATCTCAATGTGTTTGGTTCGCTGATGTTGAATCGGGTTGTGAGAGAGATAGATGGTAGAGATGTTATCACAGTACACAATAGATATATGACGCAAAGGACACTGAAGCTCTAACAGTAAATTTTTGAGCCAACAAATCTCAGTTACTACATTTGCAACGCCTCTATACTCAGCCTCGGCACTGGAACGAGATAGGGTAGCATGTCGCTTGACAGACCATGAAGTCAGATTATCCCCTAAGAAAACACAAAATCCGAAGGTGGAGCGTCGCGTGTTCGGACACCCTACCTAATATGCATCCATATATAAGAGTAACCTGTTTGGTGCAGAGGGGTATAGGTGCAAAGCATAATCAAGTGTGCCCTTAATGTATCAGATGATACGCTTAAGGGTAGTGAAATGAGACTCCCTGGGGGCATGCATGAATAGGCATGATGCGCGAAAAGATGCACACACTTTAACGCAAGTGCACGTTATCGTGACAAGTAATATAGTCTTGGTAAGACCGAATATCGTCCACAAGGATTAGGGTTCAAGTACCAACTATCTATCTTTTGGTATCTATTTGGTAACCGATATTTGATTTTGTGGTTTATAACTAACAATTATAAAAGCTAATTAACTATGGATTTACTTCAGTTGTGATGAGAATATGGCTTCCATGTCTCCTCAACTATCCGCTTACGTTACTTATTAATGCAATTGAATTATGGTTTTCTTCTCTCGGAGCTAGCAGGTTTACGAAATCGTTTTATATTCCCGTTAAGGATATATAAACATTCAACCCCAGTATTGCTCCTTTCTACCTTTCGGTGATAAGGATGACTCTATAGGAGGATTAAGAACAAAAACCTAGTTAACCGTCACGCACCATGCGTAAAATTAGGATTTTTAAGCCTCTCATTAACGCTACATAAATAATTGAGGTATTTTCATCCCCAATCCAAAATATGTCTACCCAACTTACAGCATATTCACAACCTCCTCCTTTCGAAGTTTGATTAGAAATCATATAAATAATGATAATTAGTGATCAATTAATTACCAAGCATTCAAAGCAATTATTGGATAAATCTCAACAAGAAGAAGAATAACCATAGACATGCATTAATTCATAACATAAGTTTCTAGTGAATCAACATGGAAAACCCTATAAAAGAATTAGTTCCTAGTCATTGACATGACAAGAACTAATTCAAGGTTCATCATACAAAACTGAAATAAAATAAAAGAAAAAGGAAAGAAATTACTAGACTATGGTCTCCAATCTTCAATCCAAAATTCTTGTGTTGTGCAAGAAAGGGAACCCTTAAAATCTGCCTAGGGTTCTCCTTTTATAGGCTCAAAACCGCCTCTAACTTTTCCCTCAAAGTCTGGCCCAGAAAATCGTCATTAATCTGATTTTCCGCTACGCCGCGGCCACGCTATCGGCCATGCGGCCGCAACTTCGCGATTGCCGGGTGATTTGGCGCGCGCCGATCTCTGGCTGCTCGTAGCGGGCGCCTGGAACCTCTGCAGCCTCTCTGATGATTAGGCGCCGCGCTTCGATCGCAGGAGGCCGCGCTGGTCCAAGCCGCTCGTCGCCACTTTCTCTCGCTAAGCTCTGGAACCTCCTCCTTTTGCCCTCTTTTAGCTCATTTTCCGCCATTTGACCATTTTAATCACTTTGACTCAAAAGAAAGAAAATCTATCCTAATACGACACTTATTTGTACAAAAAGGGACAAAAGACTAACTAAAAACGACTTGAAAAGTGTATACAAAATACACCGATCAAATACCCCCAAACTTAACCTTTTCTCGCCCTCGAGCAAAGATAGAAAGAAAGAAATAAAGGACTCAAGAAAACGAAAAATAAAAGACTCACTGACATTGATCACTTTTGCTGCATTGATGTTATCTAGAAAAACATGAAGGTTAGCGGAATAATATGCAGGAACATATAGCATGAAATTTTTAGCACACTAAACACTTTAAGCTAGATATTTCGCAAACTCTTTGTTATCATGCTTAATGGAAGTCAACATACTGAATCATGCTTGTAAAATTCAAAAATCCTATGGCATGTTTACTTGCTATTCTCCACTAATCCTGGATATGCATAAAAGAGATCTTCAGGACTTTAAGGGTTGTAATGTAGGCTTAGGTATAGGTAGGTAAAAATAGGCATTTAGGCTCATTTTTGTGTACCATAAGCTCTTTAGCTTTTCAGTGTTTTCTTTTTCTTTTTATTCTTTTCTTCACTTCAAATCAATCTTTCCCCTCTTTTGTTTTGGGAGAGTGAATTGTATAATAATGACAAGCACCCCCAAACTTAGGCTTTTGCCTATTTCTTATTACTTTTTTATTGGGGTGCATCAAAGTTGTTCACTCTTTTTGTCTTTTTTTTAACACAATTTATTCCACTATTTCACATTTTTACTTATGGCACAATTTGTGGGAATATAGGGTGTCAAAGAAGAAGTTTCAATTTTTAGGCTCAATGGGGCTGACTAGGAATACTTTTAAAGTCCGGGATAGAAAAGAGTGGTAAGAATTGGTTATCAAAGAAATGTCTGAGTCATCTCCCTAACATGTATATCCTAACGATTTCGCCTCAAATAGCAAGCAATCATAACACATAGGTTTTCATCATTTAGCATACATAATTTAAGCAAGAAACTCCAAATAGACAGATTTTGTGAGTTTTTGGCATATCTAACCTATGTGTTTAGATAGTTTCTTCTAATTCCATTACATTATTCCACCTTACTTCACTAGGTGTTTCTAGTAACTACAGCATACATGATCTTTTGACAGACAATTATGACTTAAAAGAAAAAAAAATTGTGACTCAAAAATACACAAAAAAAACAACAAAAAGACTTAACATACTTATAACAATAAGACACAAATAAAACACCCCCCAAACTTAAATCACACATTGTCCCCAATGTGTGTAGACTCAAAGATAATAAAGGAAAACAAGACACTTACAGACTTTGGCTAAAATGGTGGTGGTGGCGGTGACATTGGATAGTGCATGGACCACTGACTGAACAAGGAACTCATCTCGTTGATTTGTTGCCTCGTTTCTTGTTGTCCTTGGATCACCGTGTCCAAACTCTGCATCATCCTCATCTGATTCTGAAGCAATTGCTCCATTATGGGTAATCGAGGGTTCCAACTGCGTAGGTCGTGGCTAGGCCCTGCCGCATATTGAGCCTCTATTTCAGGCTCATCTTCGTCCATGGTGGCCTCTGTTGTTGCTGCTGCTGGTGGTTGTGCTCTTCTTCTTGCTGCTGGGGGGCTTGGGTCTGGGAAGGCGTGCACTATCCCATAGGACACATGCAGTTGGTTCTTCTCATGAGTGTCAGTGGGTAGGGTTGGGACCCCATTGGTGGCACATAGGGCTGTAATGAGTGAGCCATGTCCCAACCCACCTGTTGTTACCAACCGACTGGTCTCTTCAATACTTAGCACTATTTCCTTCCCCACATCAATCGTCTGCCCTTTCATAATTCCATATATCAGCTTGATCTTATCTTCTGGCACTCTGGTGGAGTGCGTGGATGGAATCATGCGGGCGCTGACGAAATATAGCCAACCTTGGTCGCTTGTTGAACCGCACTGCCGGTGCTCTTGACCCATTTCTTGCAATATCAAATGCAGCCCTGTAGTTTCATCGGTTCGCGACGGCATTCCAGTTGATGTTGTTGGTGCTCCTAGACCATGTTCTAAAATGGTTCCAATCACTACTTTCTTCAACATCAACCGTCTTCAATTGTGCATTTACATTTTCTGCTGTCACAGGCACATAATTTCCCCTTACAAAGCATCCCCTTTCCACCATCTCCGGAAGATTAGCATAAAATTCACGCACCATTACTGTGTTTATTGGTGCTAACCCTTCCTGTTTTACAAATCTTTTCCATCCCCTCATCTCAATCATCGCCCGAATGGGCTCATAGACATCCCCTTCCTCAAGCGCGCCCCTTTGATAATTCATTCCCCTTTCATGGATTAAGGGCCTTGTACTAAGCTTTTTGTATCTTTGGAAGGCTTGGTAGCTCACAAACCTAGTATCATCGTATTGCGGGGCTGAGGTGGATGTGGAGGCTCTTCTCTTTCTGGCGGACATGGCTAATACTTTCTGCAGATTACAACTTAGTATCACAAATGCTCCCCAACACAATCAACAATTAGCAGCTAAAACACTAACACCCCCAAACTTCAACTCTACTACCCAATACCCACACCCTCCTTGTCTACTCCTTCTCTAAACTTCACAACCAATTTTTCAGCACCCCAACTACTTCACAATGCAACACTTCTCCAAACTACTACCTTCTTTAACTACTGAAAGCTTTCAAGAAAAGATGAAGATTACTTTTTTATGGTGTTCTTCAAGGTGTTCTTGCTTCTAATGGTGATTTGAGGCAATGGGATGGAGTTTTGTTGTTTGAGATAGCTAAGGGTTTTAGGAATTTAAGAGTTTTGGTTGTGATTGGGTTTGATTTGTGGAGGATTTGTGGGTAAATTTTGGATTTTCGTGTGTTTTGTGGAGAATAGGGGTTAGGTTTTGGTTTTGAAATTTGGGGAAAATCTGATTTCTGGGCGTCTTTTAATTTCTGGATTTCCGCCAGCCATGCTTTTAGCCGCGGCTGTTCTCGCACTCCTTCGAATTTCTGCGCGCGCCCACATTCTGGCGCGCGCTATACTTGAAATTTTTCAATTTTTGCCGCTCGCTTACAGCCGCGGCGCTTAAACTTCAGCACCTTTTCGCTTTTCGCGCCGCTGCTTCCCTGGCGCACCCGCTTTCTGGAAATCCTGGCTTTTCTTCAGTTTTTCGCCCTTCAGTTTATTTGCCTACACCTGTCAATCACAACACAAACACTACCTCCGTGAGACCGTTCTAAATAAAGACTAATTGCATTTAAACTAAATAAACTGAAATACCTTGGGTTGCCTCCCAAGTAGCGCTGTCTTTAACGTCTTTTAGCCGGACGCAAGTTCCTTAATTCAATAAACGTGGGGTGGATCAACCCCACAGCTAATCCATTTTCTCCACATTTTTCGTTTTCTTTTTCTTCTTCTCCTCTTAGCATTATCGTTAAGGGGAAGTTCAGGAACACATATCTGCTTCTGTGGAGGTTCGGCAAACCATGCCTGCTTTCTTAGGCTCATCTCCATTGGTTTGACTTGTATGGGCTCACAGGGAGGTTTGATGGTGCTGATTGCAAAGCACCTGCTCATGGTTGGTGGCTCAATGATGTGTTTAAATACTTTAAACATCATTTCTTCCTTCTCCACCCTTAATGTCAGCTCTCATCTTTCTACATCGATCAACGCTCTCTCTGTCGCTAGGAATGGTCTCCCCAATATTATAGGGATTTCTGCATCTTCTTCCATGTCAAGGATGAGGAAGTCCGCAGGGAAAAAGAATTTCCCTACTTTAACAATCACGTCCTCAATCTTCCCTCTTGGATGAACCACTGTCTTATCGGATAGTTGCAGGCTCACAGTGGTTGGTTTGGCTTCACCCAACTCCAATCGTTTAAATACTGATAAGGGCATCAGATTTATACTTGCCCCTAAATCACACAGAGCCCTGTTGCATGTCACCCTGCCCACTGTGCAAGGTAGTGTAAAGCTCCCTGGATCTTTTAGTTTCGGGGGCAACTTCTTTTGTAAGATAGCACTACACTCCTCCGTTAGTGCTACTATTTCGTACTCTGCCAGTTTCTTCTTCTTCCCCAAGATCTCCTTCATGAACTTGAAATAGGAGGACATCTGCTCCAAAGCCTCTATAAAAGGTATGTTGATATGCAGCTTCCTGAATGTCTCCAAGAATTTGGAGAATTATTTATCAACCGCCTTCCGCTGTAATCTCTGGGGGAAAGGGATCTTCTCTGTATACTCCTTCTCTGGAGTTTTCTCTACTACTGGGCTAGGTTCAACCACCTTCTCTTTTTCTATCTCTGCCCTTTGCTCAACTATCGGGCCGAGGTGATCGCCGCTCAACCGCTTGCCACTCCTCAATTATCGCATGGCATTGCTTCCTCGATTTACCTGTGTTGCTTGGCAAGATACCCCGTGGCTTGATGTTTGCTCGCTTTGCTGACCCACTTGTGTTTCCAAGTTCTGAACGAGGATCTAGCTTCGCCACGAATCGGGTGCAGGCGTTGGTGAGTGCAACAAAGCCGCTCTCACTCGTCGCTTTCTTTGAACCGGTGCATCAATCGCTGAGAATGTAGGCCCTGAGTAGCGGTCGCTGATTTTGGTTCTGCTGGTTTGCATCGCCCTTGTATTGATTCTCGCCGCCTCGGTCTCTCTCCATGAGAAATTTGGGTGATTCCTCCACCCTGGATTATATGTGTTGGAGTATGGATTGTTTTGTGGCCTCTGATAATTACCCACGGCCTGACACTCTGCCTGCTCAATTGGCATATTATTAGGATCAGCTGAAGGACACCTATCGAATGTATGTGGGCCACCACATATTTCACAGCTCTTAGGCATCTGCACTGCATTCACTGATACTGTATGTTGCTGCAACTGTTTCGCCAAAAGGGCCACTTGGGCATTCAAGGTAGCAATAGCATCTTTTTCGTGGACTCCCATTGTTCTCCTCCCACTTATTGATCTTTCTTCTGTGACATGTGTCACGACCCGACCTCGGGGCCGCGACTAGTACCCTACCGGGGTACCCTGTCAGGTATACATCAGAGAATAGCAGCGGAACATACATAACACATAACTTATAAAAAGGTAACATCACTGGCCAGCCGATAAGGCTGCCTTCCATAAAAAACATACTTAAACAAAAGTATGACAGTACAACTGGTTCTTATAGCCCAAAACACATATGTGACCACGCACTTAAAGATAACAATCGTATGTGGACAGGGCCGCCATACCCTCGAATGTACAAAATACCTATAGATCGTGGAATATCCGTATTAATAAACAAGCTTCCGGAGGAATGGAGCTTCTGACACCGGAATAGTGATCCTAAGAACGAGGATCCACAATCTACTTACCCTTACTCGCGTGACGCAGGCCCAGAAGGGGGTCGACACATATGTACCAAGTATGTAAAGCTGAAAAATACTGTAATAATGATATCATAAGTCTAAAAGTAAACTGGAGTCATGGGAGACAAACAAAATACATTTTACTGTGTCTTACTAACAATGAGAGTGACAAGTGTATATAATACTGCATAAAATAGGGGCCTCATGATCAAAACAGGGTACCTCGCCCGTAGTATCAATAAGCACCCCTACTCGTGGGACTATTTCACCCGCATAGGTCTTGTGGACCCGCATGAGGTATTCCTCGCATAGGCTGTACCTGCCCGCATGGGACTATTTCACCCGCATAAGCCCATAAGGACTCGCATGAGGTATTCCTCGCATCGTGGGTAGCAAATCCATGGAACAGGTGGTATAACGATCTTGGGGACTTACCCCTCAGATATACTTTTACCCTGAAGCAGATGGTATAACGATCTTGGGGCTTGCCCCTCAGATATACTCTTACACTGAAGAAGGTGGTATGACGATCTTGGGGCTTGCCCCTCAGACATACTCTTACCCTGGAGTAGGTGGTATAACGATCTTGGGGCTTGCCCCTCAGATATACTCTTACCCTAGCTCAAACTGTCATCATATCATAATCATAAATAAGTTAAGAAAACTTATAACTTCTTATTAGTCTTGTTCATATACCCTCTCATTTTAGTTTACTTAAGGCACTTAATCATATCTTTAGTAAAAGGAAACCGGGAATTTAACCCAAGTACTACATACTTCAACTCTTTTAAAAGTGACTCTTTTTCATACATAAAATCCTTGGGCAATTGATGCCTTAAAATCAATTTGCCTTTCATAAATCAAATCATTTGTCCTTACTTGTCTTACTTAGAGTAAACCTCTTCTCATTAATCTTTTATAAAGCTAATAAACCAACTTCCCATAAAGTTGTTATATTAACCCTTCACTTTAGTAAAATTACGCTTTTCCCCTAACCAAGGGACTTATACATTCTTTAAAACGAAACAAGTCTTTATATACTTAAAACAAGTAAGAATACCAAATCTTGTACGTCTACCGTACTACATAGTTACATCTATTCATGCTCAAGAGATAGAAAAACTCCACATACCTCTTCGGTCAATCCACTTGCTAAGTCCAACTACCGCAAGTAATATGTCAACCTATAATAACCATAGTGCGTTTATTAACCTCTAATTTCAATGTAGAAATAATCTAAGTTCAAAGCCCCTAATTCTATGGAAAATTGGGCAGCATTTCCTTTGTTTCTACCTACTTTGCCACCTTTCTCAAGGCCGAATTCAACATCCAAATGTCACATTTAAGGCTCAACAATCCAAACATATCAAAGGGGATTACACACCTAAACTTGGGTGTGTAAAATTCTGCCCCAAAAGGTACAACAATTCACTTAACAATTCTAAAGTAGTTTTTAGGCTACAACATGCTCATAATATCTTTTTAGCAAATTCTTTCATATCCAAACCACATTTCTTACATGCAAAGATTCTAAGTGCATTATTTACTACTACACATCCCTTCTTCTTCACATGCAACATTAATAACTAAACCACAAGGGAAGAAATGTTACCTTAAAGCCTTAGCCAAACTTTTCTAACAACTTGCTAGCTTCCTTTTCAAGAACACCACCACAACAACCTCCACAAGCTAGCCACAAGCTTCCTTCTTGCCTTTACTTTTTTTCAGATTTTTCCTAAGGCTAGAATATCTCTTGGGATTTTTAGAGAGAAGTAGGAGCTTTTGTCTAAGAGAGAGATGAAATATGACCAAGTCTTCAAGACTTGGTCAATATAATGCATGCAAAATCAGATGGGGGGGGGGACACTGGTCACCCTCCCAAGGTCTTTTAAAAGAAAAATCTGATTTTTCTTAAGTTTTTCCGCCAGGAATCCCGCCTTGGCGCCGCGACCCTGACGCCGGCGCCGCGACGCTGAAACCTCTGCGGACACTCGGAACTTCAGGCGTCGCGGCCCTGCTGTCCTGGCGCCGCGGCGTTGCAACTTCAGCGACCCAGCATTTCCGCGCCATGCCTCGCATCCGCGCCGCGCTCGTTGTTTTGCTCAAACGCATTTCTGTCCGTCTGCGCAATGAACTTGTAACTCCCATAAATTTCTACTCCGACGTCCTATCGACGAACGGTTGGTTGCGTTGGAATCTAGACTCAACGAAATACACACTGGGCCTTTGAAACACTTAGGAACTCTCAATGTACCGGGTCATAACCCGCCTCCAAGTTGACTAAAACCCGTCCGGAACCATCCGTCAACCTATCCTTTAAAAATGTTAAGTCTTACATGCTTTCGTACGCTCTCATACGTAGGGCCAGAACTACGGGGTATAACATTCTCCCCCCCTTAGAAACATTCGTCCCGAATGTTCCTTCTAGGCTTACTCAAATCACAATATCGACATAGACCCTATTAACTATTCTTTTGCAAACAAAGAAGCTCCATGAGCCACAACATACTTAAGCGTAAATGTTAAATCAAAACTAACAAGAAGGAAAGTGGGTTACCTGGAGGTGTAGGGAATAAGTGAGGATACTTCTTCATCATGTCATCCTCTGCTTCCCATGTCATCTCTTCCCTATTCTCGTTCCGCCACAAGACTTTGACGGAAGCCACATCCTTCGTCCGAAGTCGCCTAACCTGACGATCGAGTATCGCTATGGGACTCTCCTCATACGATAACTCCTCTGTCACTTGGACATCATGAACCGGGTGCACTCTAGATGGGTCTCCAATACATTTCCGCAACATGGACACATGGAAAACTGGATGTACCGCCTCCAAATCGGGCAGATCTAACTCATGTGCAAACTCGCCTACCCTACGGACAATCTGATACGGCCCAATGTACCTTGGGCTAAGTTTCCCTTTCTTCCCAAACCTCATCACGCCCTTCATGGGCGATACCTTTAGGAAAACCCAATCATCTATCTCAAATTCCAAGTGTCGACGCCGATGATCTGCATACGACTTTTATCGACTCTGAGCTGCCAACAACCGCTACTGGATAAGCTTCACCTTATCCATCGCTGTGAACCAAGTCCGCCCGACTAATCAGATTTCCTACCTCGAACCAAAGATATCGGTGACTGCACTTCCTCCCATCTAAGGCCTCATAAGGCGCCATCTGAATACTAGAGTGGTAGCTGTTGTTATAAGCAAACTCCACGAGAGGTAAATGATCCTCCCAGCTACCCCTGAAATCAATAACACAAGCCCGCAGCATATCCTCAAGTGTCTGTATAGTGCGCTCGGCCTGTCCGTCGGTCTGAGGGTGAAACGTCGTGATCGAGACTCACCGTGTCCCTAATCCTTCGAAAAGACCTCCGAAGTTAGCCGTAAATCGGGCTACTGCATGCAAATAATCGATACAGAACTCCGCGCCTCACAATCTCACGATATACGCCTCGCGTAATCCTCGGCTGAAAAAGTCGTCCTGACTGGAAGAAAATGGGCTGATTTCGTCAGCCTGTCGACGATAACCCAAATGGAATCATGCTTCCTCTGAGTGGAAGGTAACCCTGTAATAAAATCCATATTTACCACCTCCCATTTCCAAGTCGGAATATCAATAGCCTGCAACAGCCCATCGGGCTTCTGGTGCTCAACATTCACCTGCTGACAATTCGGGCACTTTGCTACGAACTCCGCAACGTCCCGCTTAAGGCCATCCCACCAATACACGCATCTGAGGTCATGATACATCTTAGTCGACCCCGGATGAATAGAATAACGAGCACCGCGCCTCAGTAATCTGGCCGACGGTCCTCGCTACATCGGGAACACACAACCGACCAAATCTTAGCACCCCATCGTGCTACCTCAAACAGAACTCTCTTTCAATAGGCATCACGATACCGGACCATAATCAGATCCTCATACTGTCGCCTCTTCACCTCCTCGACAATGGAAGACTCGGCAACCTCTCGAACCCGAATTCCGTCACTATCAGAATCAACCAAACGAACCCCAAGGCTCGCTAGCTGATGTAACTCTCGGACCATATCTCTTTTCTCGTTGTACATCGCATGCACTACCCATCGATCTGCGACTAAGGGCATCCGCAACTACATCGCCTTCCCCGGTGGTATAGAATATCAACATCGTAATCCTTAAGTAGCTCCAACCACCGCCTCTGCCGCAAGTTCACTCCTGCGGTGAAGATATACCGAGACTCTTGTGGTGCCGTAAATGTCCACGGACTCCATATAAATAATGTCTCCGGATCTTCAAGGCATGAATCATCGCCGCTAACTCCAAGTCATGTGTGGGATAGTTCTTCATGCTTCATAAGTCGAGACGCATAAGCTATAACTCGCTGTCGCATCAAGACGCACTCCAAGCCCGACACACGACGTGTCACAATAAACCACATATCCATCTAAACCTCCGAAAAGTAAGAACGGGGCGGTCGTCAATTTCTCCTTTAACAACTGGAAACTTTCCTCACAAATATCCGTCCACCGGAACATAGCTGCTTTCTGAGTCAGCTTAGTCAAAGCTTTGAAATAAGCAAACTTCTCCACAAACCTCCGATAATAACTGCAAGGCGCACAAAGCCGCGCACTCCGTCGGTGTAGCTGGAGTCCGCCAAGTCTTGATCGCTTCAATCTTCGCCAGATCAACCCGAATACCATCGACCCGATAACATGCCCTAATAAAGCCATCGGTTAACTAACTCGCACTTCGAGAACTTGGCATACAATCGCCGGTCTCGGAGGACTCAATACCGCCTCAAATGATCAGATGCTCTCGCTGCGCGAATACACCAAGATATCATCAATAAACACTATAACGAACATATCCAAGAATGGCCTGAACACCCTATTCATCAAATCCATGAATACTGCTGGGGCGTTGGTCAACCCGAAAGACATTACCCTGAACTCATAGTGCCCATACCGGGTCCTGAATGCAGTCTTTGGGATATCTATTTCCCTAACTCGTACCTGATGATAACCAAATCGCAGGTCTATCTTGGAAAAGCATCTCGCACCCTGCAACTGGTCAAACAAATCATCAATCCCGGGAGGATATCTGCTTGATAGTTACCTTGTTCACCGTCAGTAATCAATACACATACGCAGCGTCCCATCCTTCTTCTTTACAAATAACACTGGTGCTCCCCAGGGAGAAACACTTGGCCTAATAAAGCCTTTCTCCAGCAAATCTTTCAGCTGGTCCTTCAATTCCTTCAACTCGGCAGGTGCCATCCTGTATGGCGGAATAGATATCGGTCGAGTGTCTGGCGCCAAATCAATACAAAACTCAATCTCCCTCTCAGGAGGGATACCCGGAAGCTCGTCTGGGAATACGCCCGAAACTCTCTAACGACCGAATCGATCAAGGTCCAGATCTCACCTCGGTCGAATACTCGAACCATATGATAGATGTACCCTTTCCGCACCATCTTCCTAGCCTTGAGGTATGAAATAAACTTACCCTCGGCGATGCAAGATTCCCTTCCACTCGATAACGGCCACGAAACCGAACCGAACTAATCTCTCTCTACGATCGACATGGGCATAGCAAGACGCTAGCCAATCCATACCCATAATCACATCAAAGTCCGTCATATCCAAATCTATCAAGTCGGCAGAGTCCGACGATCGCCTATAGTCACAGGCAAGCCTTATATACCCGCCGGCTATCATCGAATCACTCATCGCGTAGCCACCTCAAAAGGTCTTATGGACTCGGGCTCTATCCCTACTCTACTGGCAATATGAGGAGATATATAGGACAAGGTAAAACCTGGATCTATCAAAGCATATACATCACAGCAAGAAACCAACAATGTACCTGTGACGACATCTGGTGACGCCTCATTGTCCTGACGGCTGGACATAGCATATATGCGGTTCTGAGGACCGCTAGAACTGGAACCCCTACCACGACCTCTGTCGCGGCCTGCTGGCCCGTAAGTACCCTGCCCTCCGGGGCGTCTAACCATCGAAGATGAAGATCAAAGAATGCACTTCGGCTGAACCGTAATGCTCCCGCCGCCTAAGGACGGACAATCCTTCTTCAGATGGCCCCGCTGGCCACAAGAGTAACACGCTCCCGAACTCATACGACACTCGCCCGGGTGAGACCTACCGTATCGAACGCACCGAGAGGTAGGTGGTCTCGATTGGACGGCCGCCTCGCCTCGAAACCTCGGAACGGAGCCACGACTGCCTCGAATAACCCGGTGATCGGACCTCTGCCGGAAATCGAGAAGGAGCACTCAGGCTGGCCGGAATGTGGACCTAGTTCGCCGCTAAGGCCGCCGCCAAAACCGCCCGAGACCTGTTGTATCGCCTCTTGCTGGCCCAAATCTAAGCGATCCTGCGTCTCTGCCTCAATCTCGCGTGCACGCTGCATCTCCGGCAATATCCATCCCTGGCTGAAGAGCCACCCCCAAGCATGCAGTAATCATATGACGGTCTAACCCCATCACATATCGATGAATCCTGTCTGCCATGTCAACTACAATGGTGTGCGCATATTTGGCCAAGGAATCAAACTCCAGGCTGTACTCCCTGATAGTCCTCCCGTCTTGCCTCAAGGTCAAGAATCTATCTACCCGGGCTCTCCTCATCTCAGGAGGCACGAAGTGGTCTAGAACGCCTCGTGAACTCCTCCCAAACAGCCGGAAGAGCATCCTCACCCCTCGACAACACACATGACTCACTCCAGTTCAACGCAATATCGCAGAATCCTAAAGCTAGTATAATGCACTCGTCTCCGATGTCCTAAGCACTGCGTGACGTTCCAGAATCGCTTGACAAACTCGCGGATCCTCCTCAAATCTTGAACCATAGAACTTCGGGTGGGTGATAACCCAGAAATCCCGAATCCAGAACCGCTTGGCTCAGGGTTGGTCGCGTACTCCTCGCCGCCGCCGCCACTATGCCGTCAAGAATCGACCGTTTCCTCGTAATCTCTATACTCGGACCACGATGGGATGGAGGCTCGGCATCGCGTCTCGTGAGCCGCTTCACGCCTCGAAATCCGAGGTGGCGACGACGTGGAACTCGCCGCTCTAAACATCATCTCTGGTAAGAATTGAGCTCGCCGCGTGACTCTCCGCCCCACTAGCGACACCTCACCGCTTTGCCCTTCTGGGCCGCGGTTGCCTTGCGTGGAGGCATAACTGATACATAAAGGAAAACATCAGAGGAGGTTCAACCTATAACTCAGCTCTATTGCACGATCTTAGAGTGAAAGAATGGAAACCAATCCTAAATGTCCTGCAGCCTCCTGATTATAGATGTGGTGCACGACACACCGATAATCAAGACTCTACTAGACACGGTCTGTAGACACTTTCCGAGGACTAACTGCTCTGATACCACTTTTGTCACGACCCGACCCCAGGGCCGCGACTGGTACCCTACCGGGGTACCGCCGTGTATACATCGAGAATAGCGGTGAACATACATAACACATAACTTATAAAAAGGTAACATCACTGGCCAGCCGATAAGGCTGCCTTCCATAAAAACATACTTAAACAAAAGTATGGCAGTACAACTGTTCTTATAGCCCAAAACACATATGTGACCACGCACTCTAAAGATAACAATCGTGGCGGGGCCCCGCCATACCCCTGAATGTACAAAATACCTATAGCATCAGGGAATATCCGTACCAATAAACAAGCTTCCGGAGGAATGGAGCTTCTGACACCGGAATAGTGATCCTAAGAACGAGGATCCACAATCTGCTTACCCTTACCGGCAGATTTAACGCAAAGCCGAGGAAGGGGTCAGTACACAATATGTACCAAGTATGTAAAGCTGGAAAATACTGTAATAATGATATCATAAGTCTAAAAGTAAACTGGAGTCATGGAAGACAAACAAAATACCTTTTACTGTGCCTTACTAACAATGAGAGTGACAAGTGTATATAATACTGCATAAAATAGGGGCCTCATGATCAAAACAGGGTACCTCGCCCGTAGTATCAATAAGCACCCCTACTCCTGGGACTATTTCACCCGCATAGGTCCTGTGGACCCGCATGAGGTATTCCTCGCATAGGCTGTACCCGCCCGCATGAGACTATTTCACCCGCATAAGCCCATAAGGACTCGCATGAGGTATTTCTCGCATCGTGGGTAGCAAATCCACGGAACAGGTGGTATAACGATCTTGGGGACTTACCCCTCAGATATACTCTTACCCTGAAGCAGATGGTATAACGATCTTGGGGCTTGCCCCTCAGATATACTCTTACACTGAAGAAGGTGGTATGACGATCTTGGGGCTTGCCCCTCAGACATACTCTTACCCTGGAGTAGGTGGTATAACGATCTTGGGCTTGCCCCTCAGATATACTCTTACCCTAGCTCAAACTGTCATCATATCATAATCATAAATAAGTTAAGAAAACTTATAACTTCTTATTAGTCTTGTTCATATACCCTCTCATTTTAATTTACTTAAGGCACTTAATCATATCTTTAGTAAAAGGAAACCGGGAATTTAACCCAAGTACTACATACTTCAACTCTTTTAAAAGTGACTATTTTTCATACATAAAATCCTTGAGCAATTGATGCCTTAAAATCAATTTGCCTTTCATAAATCAAATCATTTGTCCTTACTTGTCTTACTTAGAGTAAACCTCTTCTCATTAATCTTTTATAAAGCTAATAAACCAACTTCCCATAAAGTTGTTATATTAACCCTTCACTTTAGTAAAATTACACTTTTCCCCTAACCAAGGGACTTATACATTCTTTAAAACGAAACAAGTCTTTATATACTTAAAACAAGTAAGAATACCAAATCTTGTACGTCTACCGTACTACATAGTTACATCTATTCATGCTCAAGAGATAAGAAAACTCCACATACCTCTTCGGTCAATCCACTTGCTAAGTCCAACTACCGCAAGTAATATGTCAACCTATAATAATCATAGTGCGTTTATTAACCTCTAATTTCAATGTAGAAATAATCTAAGTTCAAAGCCCCTAATTCTATGGAAAATCGGCATTTCCTTTGTTTCTACCTACTTTGCCACCTTTCTCAAGGCCGAATTCAACATCCAAATGCCACATTTAAGGCTCAACAATCCAAACATATCAAAGGGGATTACACACCTAAACTTGGGTGTGTAAAATTCTGCCCCAAAAGGTACAACAATTCACTTAACAATTCTAAAGTAGTTTTTAGGCTACAACATGCTCATAATATCTTTTTAGCCAATTCTTTCATATCCAAACCACATTTCTTACATGCAAGGATTCTAAGTGCATTATTTACTACTACACATCCCTTCTTCTTCACATGCAACATTAATAACTAAACCACAAGGGAAGAAATGTTACCTTAAAGCCTTAGCCAAACTTTTCTAACAACTTGCTAGCTTCCTTTTCAAGAACACCACCACAACAACCTCCACAAGCTAGCCACAAGCTTTCTTCTTGCCTTTACTTTTTTTCAGATTTTTCCTAAGGCTAGAATATCTCTTGGGATTTTTAGAGAGAAGGAGGAGCTTGAACTTTTAAGAGAGAAGGAGGAGCTTTTGTCTAAGAGAGAGATGAAATATGACCAAGTCTTCAAGACTTGGTCAATATAATGCATGCAAAATCAGATGGGGGGGACACTTGTCACCCTCCCAAGGTCTTTTAAGAGAAAAATCTTATTTTTCCTTAGTTTTTCCGCCAGAATCTCGCCGCGCCGCGACAGCGCGGCCATGGCGCTAAAACCTCTGCGGACTCTCGGAACTTCAGCGTCGCGCTCATGTCTGGCGCGGCTGCAACTTCAGCGACCCTCGATTTCCGCGCCATGCCTCGCATCCGCGCGGCCCTGCCTTTGCTCGAACGCATTTCCGTCACAAGACCGAACTTGTAACTTCCATAACTTTCTACTCCGACGTCCTATCGACGAACGGTTGGTTGCGTTGGAATCTAGACTCAACAAACTACGTCCTGGGCCTTTGAAACACTTAGGAACTCTCAATGTACCGGGTCATAACCCGCCTTCAAGTTGACTAAAACCCGTCCGGAACCATCCGTCAACATATCCTTTAAAAATTTTAAGTCTTACATGCTTTCGTACGCTCTCATACGTAGGGCCAGAACTACGGGGTATAACAACATGGTTGTTGGTGGCCATATCTTCTAATAACTCGTGAGCGTCGTGGGCTGTTTTCCTCATGAATGCCCCACCTGCTGCTGCATCTATAATGGTTACTTGTCAGCTCGCCACCGTTATAGAAGATGTGGACCAAGTTCCACAACTCAATACAATGGTGTGGGCACTTTCTCTGTAAATCTTTGAATCTTTCCCAAGCTTCATATAAGGACTCTCCATCTGCTTGGTAGAAGTTATTCAACTCCCCTCTCAATTTTGCTGCTTTGCATGGGGGAAAGAATTTGGCCAAAAATTTCTGTGCCAGCTCTTGCCATGTAAAAATCGAATCGGCCGGCAGGGAATTCAACCATACTTTTGCTCTATCCCTGAGTGAGAAGGGAAAGAGCCTCAATCTGACGACATCATCAGTAACGCCGTTATATCTGAAAGTTGCACATAGCTCCAAGAAATTAGCTATGTGCATATGTGGATCCTCCGATGGCAGTCCTCCAAATTGCATCAGGTCTGTACCATGCTCAGAATCGCCGGTTTTATCTCAAAGTTGTTCGCTCCTATGGCAGGGAGCCTAATACAAGTCTGTGCTCCATTCACTCTCGGCAACACATAGTCTCCCAAGCTTCTTTCTGCCTGGACTTGAACTCTTTCCTCGACATCCATAGGTACTTGCCGAGGTATTCCTGGATTGGGTTGATTTTCACCTAACCCTTCTCTCATCATGTTGTTGTTTTGAACACCGTCCATCTCTATCAAGGCTGCAATCCGCTGATTCTTTCTGTTCTGTTTACAGGTTTTCTCAATCTCTGGATTGAAGGGAACAAGAGTGTCTGCCCCTCTTCTCCTTCGCATAAACTGATTTCCTGAAATAGATAAAAAACAGACAACAAATCACGGCACCCTGATTTTTACAGAAAATAAAGAAAAAACGTAAAAATAATAAAAATTAAAAACCAAATTAGAAATTAAAAATAGATAAATTTGATATTGAACTATGCCTAATCCCTGGCAACGGCGCCAAAAACTTGATGCGCGAAAAGATGCACACACTTTAACGCAAGTGCACGTTATCGTGACAAGTAATATAGTCTTGGTAAGACCGAATATCGTCCACAAGGATTAGGGTTCAAGTACCAACTATCTATCTTTAGGTATCTATTTGGTAACCGATATTTGATTTTGTGGTTTATAACTAACAATTATAAAAGCTAATTAACTATGGATTTACTTCAGTTGTGATGAGAATAGGGCTTCCATGTCTCCTCAACTATCCGCTTACGTTACTTATTAATGCAATTGAATTATGGTTTTCTTCTCTCGGAGCTAGCAGGTTTACGAAATCGTTTTATATTCCCGTTAAGGATATATAAACACTCAACCCCAGTATTGCTCCTTTCTACCTTTCGGTGATAAGGATGACTCTATAGGAGGATTAAGAACAAAAACCTAGTTAACCGTCACGCACCATGCGTAAAATTAGGGTTTTTAAGCCTCTCATTAACGCTACATAAATAATTGAGGTATTTTCATCCCCAATCCAAAATATGTCTACCCAACTTACAACATATTCACAACCTCCTCCTTTCGAAGTTTGATTAGAAATCATATAAATAATGATAATTAGTGATCAATTAATTACCAAGCATTCAAAGCAATTATTGGATAAATCTCAACAAGAAGAAGAATAACCATAGACATGCATTAATTCATAACATAAGTTTCTAGTGAATCAACATGGAAAGCCCTATAAAAGAATTAGTTCCTAGTCATTGACATGACAAGAACTAATTCAAGGTTCATCATACAAAACTGAAATAAAAGAAAAGAAAAAAGAAAGAAATTACTAGACTATGGTCTCCAATCTTCAATCCAAGAATCCTTGTGTTGTGCAAAAAAGGGAACCCTTAAAATCTGCCTAGGGTTCTCCTTTTATAGGCTCAAAACCGCCTCTAACTTTTCCCTCAAAGCCCGCCCGTAAAATCGTCATTAACTGATTTTTCGCGTCAGCGCATGGCCGCAACCTGCAGATTTGGGTGATTTGGCGCCGCGACTGATCTCTCGATGTCTGGAAGGCGCGGCGCTGGAACCTCTGCAGCCTCTCTGATGATTAGGCGCCGCGGCCCTGCTTCTGACTGCAGGAGGCGCCGCGGCGCTGGTCCGGGTTTCTGCCTCGTTCGCCACTTTCTCTGCTTTTAAGCTCTGGAACCTCCTCCTTTTGCCCTCTTTTAGCTCCTTTTCCGCCATTTGGCCATTTTAACCACTTTGACTCAAACGAAAGAAAATCTATCCTAATACGACACTTATTTGTACAAAAAGGGACAAAAGACTAACTAAAAATGACTTGAAAAGTGTATACAAAATACACCGATCAAGGCATACCTGCTGAACAACATAAGCAATGTCTGGCCTTATGAATGTGAGATACTGAAGTGCACCTGCAAGGCTCAAATACAGAGTAGGATCGGAGACTAGAGCATCATCCATAGCACTAAGCTTAGATTTCAAATCGAATGGAGTAGGCATAACTTTGCAATTCGCCATCTTAGCCTTGTACACAATCTCCTCTGCATACTTACGATGACACAAGAACATGTGGTTGGCAGACCTGGTCACTGATATACCCAAGAAATTACTCAGCTTTCTCAAATCAGTCATTGTAAATTCGGACTTAAGCAAGACAATAATCTCATTTTCAACCCATCGGATAAGACAATAAGAACAATATCATCCACGTAAAGTAATAAGTAAGCAGTGCTACTACCTCGATGAAAAATGAAGAGTGATGTATCACTCTTGCCGCATACAAACCCAATCTGCATGATATACCTGACAAAGTGATCATACCACATACGGGGCCTTTTTCAGGCCATATAGTGACTTACAGAGACGACACACACATGTAGGAATCGGATGGGTGAACCTGCACGACGATGTAAATCGCTTTCTCTCAGATCCCCATGTAAAAATGCATTCTCCACATTAAGTTGATGGATCATCCAATGTTTTCCCATAGCAATGCTCAAAACTGTGCGAATGGTAGACGGTTTGACAACTGGGCTGAAAGTCTTACCACAATCAATGTCCTCCTGCTGATTTGTGTCATTAGCTACAAGTCGTGCCTTATACCTCTCAAGGTCTTCACTATCTCTGAATTTATGGCTAAATAGCCACATGCAACAGATCACATTCACCACCTCAAGTCTAGGTACTAGATCACATGTGTATTATTTAGTTAAAGCATTGAATTCCTCATACATATCAACATTCCAATTAGGGTCTTGTTTAGCCAATTTGATATTCTTGGGAATTGGAGAAATAGTTTGAGCAGACAAAATAAATTGGACTTTGGATTTGAAGATTCCATATTTGGCACGAGTTTCTATTTGGTTAGTAGGGACAGTGGTAGGTTGTGTCGGCTGAGTGGGAAGGGTCGAGACTAGGGTATTGGTTGGATATGGAAAAGGAAGTGGTGACGACGTCGGAGGCGTCGCGGCGCCGTGATCAGGGGCCACGGCGTTGGAGGAAATCTGCTCGCATGAGTTTTGGCGTCGCGGCTCCAAATCATAAGGTCGCGGCGCTATCGACTAACAGTCTTCTCTGAAGTTTTGGCGCCACGGCGCCTCATCACAGGGTCGTGGCGCTGTCGACGGTAACTCAAGACTCTGCTCACAGGGATTATGGCGCCGCGACGCCTCCCTTTGGGGTCGCGGCACTGACGCTGAAGAAGAATCACCGGGCAGAGAAGGTGATTCTGCGACAGTGTTATGATCTAGTTGACTGAGAATGATGGGAGAGACGACATACTCATCAAGAAAAGATTAATCCAATTTTTGGAAATTTTTAAGATTCGAAAATGGGAATATGATCTCGTTGAATGTGACGTGACGAGATATGTGAATTTGACGAGTGGACAAGTCATATCATAGATATCCATATGGTTCGGTGGAAAGCCTAGGTAGACACATTGAGTGGACCGATGAGCTAGCTTGTGAGGGGCAGTAAAGGTAAGGTTAAGATAACATAGACAATTGCATATCCGCAAGTGATCATAGGATGGGACTCTATGATAGAGAATTTCGGTAGAGGTCATATTGTGAAGGGTGCTAGTTGGGAGAATATTTAGAATGTATTCTGACAATTTAGCAGCATATACCCAGAAGGATGAAGGGAGGGAAGCATGAATCAATAGAGTGTGAATCATGCTGTTTATAGTGCGGATGATTCTTTCAGCTTTACCATTTTGTGGGGATGTGTGAGGGCAGGAGAAGCGAAAAACCATGTCATTATTAGTACAAAAACGGTGAAACATAGAGTTATTGAATTCACGACCATTATCGCACTGAAATAATTTAATACCTTTTTCAAATTGTGTTTGGATGAATTGTCGAAACTCAAGAAATTTGGCAAACAGTTCCAATTTATATTTGATAGGATACAACCAAACATAGTGTGAAAAATCATCTTACAAGACAAGATAATATTTATGACTGAGAGAACTAGCAATAGGTGATGTCCGTAAATCGACATGTATAATATCAAATGGTGCAAAGGTAACACTAGTAGATGATTTAAATGAAAGACGAGTATGTTTTCCTAAAGAACAAGAAACAAAGTTTTGGGCAAGCTTTCCATTATTACAAGTAAGAAATTATTGTCTCTAAGAAAGTTAAAAACTGGGGCTCCTGGATGACCAAGCCTATTATGACATGTTGAAGAAGAAATAGCCGCTAGAGAGACGGGAGAGCAAGATCTGGAAACGGATGTGGAAGTAAATGGATAGAGATCCCCCGTGCTATTGCATCTCGTAAGAGGTGTCCCCGTATGAAGATCCTTCACAGTGAAACCAAAATGGTCAAAGCTAATAGAGATAGAATTATTATGATTAAATTGGCGGACAGTGATTAGGTTCTTAATTATGTGTGAGGAATATAGGGTATTTTTAAGAGAGAATGGTGGATAAGGAGGTTGTGCGTAGGATGTACCATAACCCTTTATTGGAATGTGGTGTCCACTACCAACTGTAATAAATTGAGGATGATTTAAACTGAACAGTTTGAGAATATTACCTGCAGACTGGGTGAGGTGAGATGTTGCCCCGGAGTCCATGTACCAATGTTGTCAGACTGTTGCATATTGAGGCTGTTGAAAGCCTAACCCAACTCGGGCGCTATGCCGATGAGCAGGGCCGAACCGCCTTGCACGGTTGCGCTTACCGCAGTATTGGACTTATCGAGGGGTTGGAGCAGGGCCCAACAAATCGTGTTGAGAATAACGGTTGAAGGGTTGTTGGTACTGAAATGGGGGTGACGCCGTGGCATTGTAGTGGTACTGTTGGGGCGTCGCGGCGTTGTACTGGATTTGTGGGCCCTGTTGTTGCTGCTACTACTGATTCTGCTGTTCGCGATCCTTGCCACGACCACGACCTCCTCTGCCGCCGCGACCCTTGCCACTGCGTCCCTGCTACGGTTGAGAGTTTTCTAGCGGCGTTGGATCATGGGGGTGCGTTTCGACAGCTAACGCCTTTTGAGTGTGCTCATCTTGCTTAGCACGATGAGTCTCTTCGAGCAAAAACTACGAGCGAGCTTTATTGAAACTGGGTAACGGATCTGCCTATTGAATCATGGTGGCTAACGTATCATAGTCGCCTTTGGGAATGCCTGCAATCAATTGCAACACCATTTTAGTGTACAAGACAGGCGTGTTGACATTGTAGAGTTGATCCTCCAGTAGTTTCAACTGTCTGCAGTATTAAGTCATGTTGGAGAAATTTTCAAGACGTGTATTGTTAAATTGTTCCTCCAAATACACATCACGAGTGTGCTTGTTATCTTGAAAGATTTCCTCCAAGCGGTTCCACAAATCATGAGCTATGGCATCATATTTCATTATAGTAAGAAGTAGATCCTGAGAAATACTACCATATATCCACTGTTTGACGACGCCAAGTAAAATCATCGACCTCCGGAGGGCGCGGAATAGTGTCATTGATATGATCAAGCACGTTATAGAGACATGCATGATTGCAAAACAGTTCAACCCAGGGAGAATACTGATTGTTTTATTGATCAAGAAGAATGAGAATATAGTTTTTTATGTTGCTAACAGTTAGAGCGGGATGAAAGAGGATGACGACGTGATGGTGGAAATTGTGGAGGTGGAAGCGTCAGAAGGGGTGGAAGAATCCTGAGTATCCATTTAGAGAAGAGAGGAATGAAGAGATATACCAAGAATTTTGGGAGGAGAGAGGAGGCGCCGCGGCTGAGATGCTTGAGGGGGTGGGGCAGCTTCAAGAAAAAAATTCTAGGGTTTTTATTTTAGGCTCTTGATACCATGTAAGATGATATTAATCTCCCATTAAGGAGTCTTTCTATCAATATATATAGCGTACAAGATGTATCCCTACTACAATAAAAATCTTAGTCCTAATTACAAGAGGAATCCTAGTTTAGCATAATTACATATAACTAATATTTATACAATATGTGAGATATATTCTAATTATGGTGGGATATGTCTTGTTACACATTTACAGAGACATTTGAATGAATAATGATATTTAATTAAGTATAAATTGAATTTCAGATTTAATTAAAATAAAAACGAGACAACGTCCCACAAAGGACGTTGAGGGCCGCGACGCCTCCAAGGTAGTGGGCCAATCTAACTGACCTATTACACCTCATTTTCTGGGCCTGGCCCACGAGAAATCCTAACTGCATTTTTAAACCTAAAACGCAACTATATATAGAGGGGTTCTATTCATTATTTAAGATGAAGATCATTCATTTATTATTCTAAGTCTTAGAGACCTAGAATTAAACTCTTTTTTGAACCTGTGCCGAATTTCCTAGTTGTTCTAAGGAGGTATACATCAGAGTTCTTGGAACTTATTGTCGGGGATCAATTGCGTGCGCACCCTCGAAAATTACTAAAAGACTCCAGAGTTTCCAAACCGTAAATATTCTATCGAAGTATTACGGTTATATACATGTTGTGAATTTACATGTTTTTGTATCACTGCATAATCATCATATAGTTCGTCACTTGTTGGGTTTGAAATATAAAATTTTCAAATTTCGTTGTGTACACAAACTCAACAAAATCCGTAACACTTATATGGGTAGTGGTCGATCATATGGTAGCAGTGTGTCTTAGTGGACGTCGCATTACTTTGATTACTTGTCTCGTTTGTCACTTATATGGGTAGTGGTCGATCATATGGAAGCAGTGTGTCTTAGTGGACGTCGCATTACTTTGATTACTTGTCTCGTTTGTTGCAAATGAAATGACTCCAATATATACGATTAATTGTTATGCAAGGGGCATAGTATTATTACTTCGTCAAGTGGTAATCAATGAAGTACTTTCACTTTCTAAGTGGTTGTTTGTTTAGAACAAATAACAAAGGTACATGATCCTACATCGGCCGAAAATGTGAAAACTTTGTTGTTCATAAGGTTGTGAACAAGAGCACTACCCGAAAGCCTCGTGAGCATCAGTACCTTTAGTCAATAACCGATAGCAAAGCTTTGGCTAGGCGTGTGTCGATTGAAATCAGAAGAAATTCAAATATGCAGAATTAAGAAAAAAAAATCCTATATTGATGATGATGTTTTGGATCAACTTACACATTAATATTTATTATTTTTAGCAAGAACGGCAATATTTATTATTTTTAGTATTTATTATTTTTAGCAAGAACGACAACTTACACATTAATATTTATTATTTTTAGCAAAAACGACAAGTAAAATGGATTGGATAAAGCATGATACCAGTATAGTCACAAACTTTACCCTATAGTCATTTCCACTTTGCCATCAAGTATTACAAATAAATCAGAGGAAAAGAATAATATGGTGAATTACAAAAAAACAAAATCCCAAACATCATCGGTATGTATACTCATTAAGTGTGGTTAAACACACAAAGGGACAAATAATATTTTTTTTATATCGATGATGTTTGGATCAACTTACACCATTACACATTGATCTCTACTATTTTTAGCAAAAACGACAAGTAAAATGAACTGAATAAAGTATGATAGTAAACTCATTTTGTAACGTTAAAGTATCTTAACTTTTTCCGTGTGTCTAAAAGTTTTTTTTTCTCGAATATGAGATTCTGTTGGTTATGTATGTATCATCGTAATCATTTGTAGTACCATCAAGTATTTTTCCTTTTTAGAAGGTCGATTCATAGATAAACTTCCATTATATTTGAGATACAGGGTTAAATTCAATAATTAAGTTGTAATTGCATACTTTCATTGTTCCAATTTGTGCAATACTATTCTTTTCCGTGATTCAAGTTATGTAAACTTGATCAATAATTAAAAATATATTTTTTTCATCATATTGACACGAGAATGAAATGCAACTTATAGTATCACGTTGTCCTAATTTATGTGATACTTCTCTTTATTCGAGATTTAAATTATGCAAATTTTGGCGAATAAAAAAGATATCTTTTCATCGTATTGACATTTGGATTTTAAAATGTTAAGTTATCTAATGTAGTTTGGCCACACGGATTATTCAAATTGATTCTTCGAAAACGAGAAGTGCCACATAAATTAGGGCATAAAAAGTAGTATTTTTAAATAAATAATAATATTTTTTTATACAACTTTTAAATGAGTTGGTTTACACCTTTCTAATAGTTTGTGTCTGCTTAATAGATTTTATATTTGTTCTTAATTTATTCTGGTGAATTGTACTCTCTCCGTCTCAAATTATTTGTCATATTTTATTTTTCTCGAGTCAATTTGATGAAACCTTAAAAATAAATTGGATTAAATCAATTTAATATTTTACAACTAGAATTTAGATTTTCAAAATATATACTGAGTACTATTCGTAAAGCGATCTCTTCACTAACGTGAGAAAGCCACAGACATTGTAAATTGCGACTACCCACGAGAAATGGTGCGATTTGATTTTCCCCCAGAGATCCACGGTTGGATCTATCAAGTTTCGATAATCAAGAACCAATCACAAAAGAAAAAAAGGCAAAGATCTATGGTATGTTCTTTTAATTCTTTTTCAATATCTTTACCTTTCTTCTCTGTGTTTTATTTATGTTCTACCACAAGATTCAATGTTTCAGATTTTAAATCTTGTAATTTATATGTAAATTTTTTTTATTCGATTTTTTTGTCATCAACGTATTTTCTTTCCTCACTTTCTTGTCATCAAATTAATATTGGTCATTCTGAATTTCTAAAGTATTTTTGGTGTTGACACCCAATTTTGTCATCTCTTTCGATTATTTATAGTAAAATTAAACTATTTTTAACACCGCAAAAAATACATATATATATATATATATATATATATATATATATATATATTCCCAAAAACAGAGCGCATCAGACCACTTCCCTCATCTCTCTTCCACTTTTGGAAAAAACACCACGACCTTTCCGCCATAGACAGAAATCGTATACCCCATTTTCATGCTAACTCGTTTTCAATCACGTGAAACACTGAAAAGCTTTCCATAACGTTCGATTTGAACGTTTTTTGTTTGACCATTTTCAAAATATGACTCAATTCGTGAGCCCTAGCCAACCCTATATTTGTGCTATAAATACAAGCATTTGAAGTTCATTTTCGGCCGCCACTTAAAAACCCTAAATATTCCTCATTTTTTATTACTCAAACTTTGAGATATAAGTTAAAAAATTCGGTAAGTCGATTTGAACTGCCTCGGTTTGCCGCACCCCAAAAAGGTCCGTTAGACTCAAACTCTTCTTATTTTCGTGTTTTGTGTGTTTTACATACTGATTTGTGTGATAATATAGTCTAGTTACATTGTTGTGTTTAATATTCAAATCTGTTAAGTTTAGTTAGTTCATTTTTCTTTTTTCTGGAATTATTTACCGAATGACTGCTGTTGTAATATCGACGAACTGAAAATCATGTTATAAATGTTGGTTAGTTTAGATATGTGTTGCTCGGTTTCTCCATAAATATAAAGTTTTGACGAATCTTGTGTGCTTATTTTTTCTGTTTTCCTGCCCAGTTCATATATATATGTTTGAAATGACTCCCCTGTAGATTTTTAAGATAGTCTTGCCTGTAGAAAGCTGTTTTCTTTTCTCCATTTGCATCTTCTCGATGCCTGTTGCTTCTAATGATATCAACTATTTCATCAAAAACCTACAGGAATTTTCTAAAAAATGTTCTTTTATATCTACTCTCTCATATATCACTCTTAGTACTACTCCATGTAACAATGAATATTTATGATATCAATATTATAAGTAGTTAGTTTCCATGCCTCCCAACAATCTGTTTTTCTTTTACTTGTAGTACTGGGCGGTGGTAATATTCTAGTTAAGAATTTAGACAAATTTGGTTTATATAATGTATTGGAGTTAAAAAAATCATTAAGTATATAAACATGTCAAATTATTTGTTTACTTTTAGTCATGTTACGATACTAATCCTTTTCTTTGTTTTACATGAAATGCACCAGGGTCTGTCTTAGTTGATACTTATGATATGAATTACACTTCTAATTATTTACTTGATTAAGGGAAGGGTTCGCCTATCAAGGTGGGTAAAGGGTAGATGCTCGCACTACTTAGTACGTGACAATTTTCTTTTTCCCTGCAAATTTTAAAACCCAACCCATATTCCCCAAATACCCAAATCGTTCAACCCAAAAACGACTAAAATCCCTAACCTAGAAAAAAGAAAAGAAAAAAAATGTTTTCTTGTCTAAGACCAAACCAGCCGCAGTACTCCCCCCTCTCTTTCATTTTAGGAATGACTCCAAAACTCTTTCAACCACAGCAGAAATTGTTTTTCATTTTCGTGCAAAAATGTTCAGATTTTTTAAACAAATTGTTTGACTCATTTCAAAAATATTGAATAAAAATTCTGTCCAAAGGAGCCTTATCAAAGTCTAAAATTCGTCCTATAAATTGGAGCATATAAGACACCTTTGAGCACCCATCTTCTTCCTTTTAAGACTTCCAAATATTTTCTTCACTTTTCGAACAAAGCTTTCTCAAAAAAAAAAAAAAAACAAGTTTGAAGCCCTATTTTGGTTCGAAAATTTGGTTTCAGCTTGAACCTAAAGGACTCGGAACCTTAGTTCGCTGCACCCCAAAAAGGTCAGCAATTCTACATCCATATGAAAAATCGAACATCCACCTCAATTTTGACTTTTGACCTTAACAAAATCAAAATAAACTATATGAGAAAAGCAAAAAAAGGATGAATGAATCTAGTGGGGATTCATGATGAATGATGAAGATTGAAAAAATGTTGGAAGACTAGGTGTTTGAGCTGATGAAGAATTAATCCTCAAATAAGGGAAAATAACATGTAGAAGATGACAATATGTTTGTTGCATTTAGAATGTAGAATTGTAACAATTATACCTAAACAACAAATTAGATTATTTTCCTATTTTTCATTTCTGAAGTAGCTGAGGTCGGGGTCCTTTGAGTTCAAGCACATACCCAATTTTTGAACCAAAAAATGACTTCAAACTTGTATTTTTTTGAGAAAGCTCTGTTCGAAAAGTGAAAAAAATATTTGGAAGTCTTAAAGGGTAAAAGGCGGCTGCTCAAAGGTGTCATATGCTCCAATTTATAGGACGAATTTTAGGGAAATTAAATAAACTTTATAAGACTTCTGAGAATCAATTTCACATTGCAAAGTCGAATGAATATCGAATGAGTAGTCTCTATACACTTGTTATTCATATAACAAGGATAATAGAAAAGTACTAGCGAATTGGGGAAAACGAGCCTGTAAATTTTAAAATTTTGATTTGTATTGGGAAAAACGAGCCTAGAAAAGTATTATAACACTTAATATAACAAGGATAATAGAAAAACACCAGCGAATTGGTGAAAACGAGCCTGTAAATTTTGATTTGGTATTGGGGAAAATGAGCTTAGAAAAGTACTATCTATTTCACATTTCAAATTATGAAAATTTGAATTGGAAAAAACGAGCCTAGAAAAATACTATTAGTTTCACATTTCAATATCTTTACCCGCCCCTAATTCATCATTAGACAGTCGAATTAATACTCTATTCATGGGTCGGTCAAAACGGATAATTAGCGGGTAATTACCCGTGTTGCGGGTATGGTAGGATGATTGGTGTGAATTTTGCCATCCCTACAAATAACTATTAAACAATCATTTATCAAAAGAGAGAGTTCCAATAGTCCAACAACATGCAAATTATTCGTGTATTAGAAAAGAGGCCAAATTCCCTCTACTAATTTTTAATCATCTTCCTTTTTCATGTATCATGTTATTGTATCTATTTTTTTTTTTGTATTTATGTTGTTTGAATACAATCGAATTTCAAATACAATAACTTGAATATAATTTTTTTAAGTTTATGTTGTTTGAATACAATCAATTTTTAAATACAATAAATTGAATACAATGTAAAAGTAGCTACAAACGAATAAAACCGAGTTGAATACATTTGACGCGAATACATGTGAATGAAAAGAATTTTGAATACATTTTTTACTCGATGTATTCATGAATACAATATTGTTGTTTTATGTATACACCGAGTCATTTTACGAATACAACAAGAAAGTAGGTATATCATATAAATAACTATGACAAATGTAAAACTTCTAAACTATAAATTTCACATCAATTTTCAACAGTAATTGATTTTAACAGTATCATTGTTCACAAAACAAATAAGGGAAAAAGAAAAAAGGGGAAGTCTAAGCCTTTCCAATGAGACGTTTGGCATTTGTTGAGGAATGTGAAGAGTGGAGTACTAATTAATGAGTTTTTTTCATCACTAATTAACGAGTGATTAACCTTTTTACAATGAGATGCATTAAAAACAGGAGAAAAAAACAAGAAAAAAGATCTTTGTGCTTTTGGTCAAAGAAATATGGCACATCACTCTCTTATTGCCTAGCTTTATATATATATATATATATATATATATATATATATATATATATATATATATATATATATATATATATATAGCGTAGTTTACATTGAACAATGTCTATCAACGGTGAAAGATAGCCTAAAGTGAAGGCCCTAGAGATAGTATATATATAGCGTAGCTGGCTCTTTGAACAATATCTATTAACGGTGAAAGATAGCCCTAAAGTGAGGGCCCCGAAGATAGTAGTTTTCAACTGTTAATCGACTTGACAATCATATCTGCTTAACAAAGTTTTTTTCATTCAGTCTCCCAATAAATGAAAAAGAATTTCTGGTGAACTCTCATTTATTGAGTTGTGGAGCCTAATTCATTGCCGACACTATGAATACCTGATCGGCTAAAGATATTTAGTGGATAGTATTTTGGGAATTTTATCTCATTCTTCTATGTAATTTATCACGAAAAAAATGTGAGAAAAAGCGAATTGTAAACTCAAAATCTCCTTTGATTACAATGAAAAGGAGTTGAATCTTCAACTCGTCATTTTATTGCCCATAAGTTTTTCCTAACATTTCAATGTAGGAATTTTCTAAGACAAGTTTTACATAAAGACCCGATTTACTCATTGTCGTTAGGTTTCACATGCCAAAATACATGACGTAAAAAGGTACAGATTTACTTGTTTACTTTAGACTATGAATTAAAACTACCTATTAATGTATTCAACGTTGGAGTCTTGTCATGGATCAGGGATAAAAATGATATTTTTAATGATAGGATATTTGGTTCCTTAGTTAGCTGGATTTAGTTTTGGAATTGGGTCGAGAACTAGGGCTGCACAAAATCCTCGCACAGGACCGATCCGGACTGCACCGTAGACCGAATTTTCAGAAAAGTAGAACAGAAGATCAAATCAAAAAATTCGATCCAGTCCGAAATCCGAAAATATACATTAAAAAGACACCGTAAAACCCCGGACCAGACCGAGGACCGAATTTTCATAAAAGTAGGACCGAAGACCAGTTTTATCGGTTTTGTCAGGTTCGATCCGGGTTTTTTTTTCCGATCCAGTCCTTTTTTTGTGCAACCCTATCTGGAACTCTTTTTCTTATAATGATACATTTGTGGGACTCATGTTAGATTTACTTTCCCCAATTTTATATTTTGATTTTGGAAACTTTTTTCCCCTTTTAAATAAACTCCCCGTTTTTCTCAACTAATTCCTCAAAAATGGCTAATCACATTAATGAAATTCTTTTTAATCTCTTTATTTCTTACTATTATTATTCATATTTGTCCTTTTCTTTTCTGATCAAATTCTTGTATGAACTTAAATAAGCACCAAGATAGTGAAATTTTAAACTCATAGAAGCACTGATTCAGATGGAGTTTAAACAGTCAATATGATCATTCCTTATTCATAAAGAAAACAGGAAAAAGAGTAACTTTAGTGTTGGTTTATGTGGATGATATGCTGATTACTGGAGATCATATGGAACAAATAGATGAAACAAAACAAGCTCTACAACAAGCATTGATCTGAGATAGCTAAAATACTTTCTAGACATAGAATTTGCAATATCAGAAAAAGAAATTCTAATGCACCAAAAAAAATATGCTTTAGAACTTATTTCTGAACTGAAATTAGTAGCTGCAAAACCTATCAATACTCCTATTGACTGCAACATGAAGCTTACAAATAAGGAGTATGATGATCATATTAAAAAACAACAAGACACAAAAAAGGAAAAAAAAAAACTAGAAGATGCAATACTGGAAGATATCAGCACATACCAAAGATTGATATGAAAATTACTTTAGCACAAAACCAGAAGATGAAATACTGTGTTCCAAGCTTGGATTATTGAACATATTCCAGCATCTCGCTTGAGGGGGATATTGAGAAAACAAACAAGTTAGTAAATCTAGTAACGCTACTGTTTTAGCACTGGATCCATCCATATCTAGTTAGTGATCTCGAAAAAGATTACCAGAAATTCATAACTACAGAATTTCAGAATATACCTATACAAACAAAGGCCTTCAATAATATTGTAAGAAGAAACTAAGAAGATATCAATTGACAGTGTTTTGTTGCAAGTTGTATGGCTAATTATATATGCTCAGAATATCCATATTCCCTGAGAGCATATGCCTTGAGAATATACCTTGTCGTCTATAAATTTTGAGCATTGCTTTCATGATTTGTATTTTCAATTATGAAAAGGAGAGGGAGAGAGACATTTAAACTTGTAACACTCACGAGCATGACCTAGCTGTCAATGAAGTCATGAGCGTCTAGGGTTCAAATCTCAACCGAAACAAAAAATGTGTCATTTATTTCCATGCGGCTAAATATTGGTGGACGGAGTTATAATGCGGTACATGATGTAGTAGGAGGCAACAAGTGGAATATGAGGTATGCATTAACTGACCTGATATCACCGGTTATTAAAAATTCGAACTAGTAATTTCCAACCAAATAAAATTACCATATGCTTCTTGAGCATATATATGGCAATTTACTGGGACAACTTAGGAGTAAATAGCTCGTCTTCCTTCCAATACCTTTCACCCAATTTATCAACCAATCAATTATACCACAATACAGAACTAGTTGTACAAATTAATTCATTCCAATCCAATACTAAATCATTTTCCCGTAGGATTCTCTAAATTTCGATTATCCCAACACTAATACACAAGTATCTAACTTGCTTAAATACAACTGTAATAATACCAACTAGAACTTCATCTAACCATCAACCCCGCCTATGTGAGCTTGGCATGGTTGGTCCCAAGTTCGAACAAACCAGGAAAGTAGCAGCAGTAGGTTGACAGCCAGCATAATGATACAACCACAATGACACCTCTCACCTTATAATACAATACAAAGAAACGGCGTATACGAGGACCGTGTAACATTATTAAGCTAAACTGCCCGGTAAAGTTCGATCATCATAGGAATTGTTGCGCATGGCATCGGTGGCAGAGCTAGAATACAGGTTATAGGTCGGCCAAACCCATTAGTTTTGGTCCAAATTTTTCTTAAGAATCCATTGAATATGTACAAACTATCAATTTAGAACCCATTAACTTAATAAGACTGGAATCCCGAGCTCATAAGCTTCAAATTCTGGTTTCACCTATGTATGGCATCATGAGAAGACAATGATGGAAGGAGCCAATTGAAGAAGCCTACACTAGTTTCTCCCTTCGATCTCTGAGAGGAGTATTCCACCAACACATTCCAAAGCTCCCCTACGGCCCACTGATGTGAAACAATCCACTGAGACACCTAGACCAAGTTTTCAACAAAGAAATGTCACAGGGATATAAGCTTCCAAGACTTGCAGGTTTGAGTTTTATGTTTCGGATAAATTGACAGATACAATCTATGCATGACCAGAAGATGTTTCTGATCTATAATAACAAAGTAGAGTCCTGAAGCCAAGATAACGTCCTCGACGAGAGTCGCTCTATGAGACGTCTAATAGCCTCTAACTTGGTCATCGGATACGTTATCATAAAAGCTAAAGTGAAGTTAATGGTAAAACTATAATAAACAACATGTCCAAATTTCCAAATGATTAATCCCTCAGAGCATCTATCATTTTCCACCAAGATAAGCATCAATTTGAAAGGCCCTAACCAACACCTCCAGAAGTCTTAATAATGCATTTACCATGACGGGTGAAATTTTACCCTTCAGAATTGTTGGTAATGCTAAATTTGCCCCTCACAACTAACAAAACTTAGAAAAAGGTCTGGGGAGGGAAAGGTGAAAGCATGAAAATGGTGACAAGAACATAAAGGGAAGGAATACATGAGTTCATCGAAAAACGCCCATGAGAAATTAAAAGTATCCCAAATAAATGTAGCAGTAAAGACCTCTTTTTCCATTTTCCCTTTTAGTAATTTAGCTCAGCAAGCAGATTTCCTAGATAATGAAAATCCAGCTTTTAATCTTTAGAGCAAACCAAGAACATTTACTTTCAGACATTATAACAAAGATATAGACAAATATCAATTCTAGCAAATGTCCTCAGGATTAAACATATCAGTTCAAAGTGAAAAGAAACTTCCCACCAGACACATTATAGAATAATTTAACAGACGACAGTAACTGGCCCAGCATCTGCAATTCTTCCACGCCAAATGTGTAATACAAGATGAAAGGATCTCAATGCCTGTAGGACCCTCAGTGCAAAAGATGCTAACCTATCAATTCAACATACATCTTCCACATGAAAAGGGAAGAAAAATATTACTCTACCATCTCAAACAACCTCTTCTCATTTTATCCTCTATATGTGTTACTTGCACCTTTTGCCAAATATGGTCATTTCTAATCTTGTTTATCTTGTAAGATCACACATCCATCTTAGCACCCATATCTCTATGATACTAATCTTGCGGAAGTCCAACATATCCACAAGATGAGTGTCTTAGAGATGCAGATGTTAATATGGATATGCGATCATACAAGATTAGATAAGATTGTACCTTTAGAGGGTTGTATGACCAAAATATCTACTTTTACTTCTTAATTTACATGGTATCAGAGAAGGCAAATATTTTGGGTTCAATACTCACAGCCACCTATTATTAAAAGAAACTTCACGTGCTTGACCGATGAAAAAATAATACCCGCACATAATGGAACATATTGAAGATATAATTAAGTAAATAAAGTGCTCACTCTAAACTTCTAGATGAAGCGGTCACATAGTTCAACATTGTATCATGAAAGACTGAAACTTTTGAAGTAGATTGTCATTTCATTCGACAAATGATCGAGCAGGGGTGCATTTGCGACAAGTTTTGTCAATTCGAGTGATCTGTTTGCAGATTATTCTTACAGAGTCTCTCTGTGGCTCCAAAATTGAGTATATTTGCGGAAAATGAGGAGCATACAACATATACACTCCACCTTAAGGGGAAGCGTTTAGAATTAGCAAATTGTTAGTATGGAAAGAATCTAATACTCCTAAATATGGGAAAGATTTAGAATCACTTAATTAGGAACACAAATTACCTTTTTTTTTTGGATAACTTGTAAACACTATTTAAACGCAACATGCTTAGGGAATAATCAAGCAATTCTATATGCAAAATATCTACCTTCACTTCTTTCTTCACAGTTCAAGAATGTCCACATTTTATAATCAGCCAATTGACATCAACTCCGAGCATAAGCTCATTGATTTTTGTCTCGCTCTCCTATTTGATCACGCCAAACCTCTCAACAAATCTATTAACAGATAAAACAGAACCTAATTGTACCTAAAGGATAATCCAATACTTACAGGGTTCAGTATCATCTGTTTAAGGACCCAACAGACTTCATGATTATATTCCATATAAGCACTTCAAAGAGTACGGAAACCTGTGTACCTTAGAAGGCCTTTAAGTCTGTATTGGCTCCTTCCCGGGCGGCACAGTGCATCTATTGCAACTATCCTAGTCTTACGCCTTCCAAGAATGTCAATGTCTTTTTTTTCGACATAGTCACCGTTAAACCGGAATGAAGAGGCATACCTTCACCAAATAGAAAGACACGAAATAAGCGGAGTTACAGTTAAAAGACCAAAATGTCAGCAAAAGATTGCCATCAAATTACAGCTTCAATTAATTAGCAAGCGATATTTGTTCTAGGTTAACTTGGTGATGTGTTGCAAGTATGTTGCTCGGACTCTTCAATAATGTCGACAGGTGTGTGTCGGATCCTCCAAACGTAGTGTATTTTCTGAGGATCCGACACGGGTGTGACAACATTTTTGGAGAGTCCGAGCAACATAAAGTTGCAACTACGCAATTGATTCTCTATAACTCACCCAGTATAACTTGAAAACCTTTCCGTACCAACAATTTCTACTGTTCATTGTATGCCATACACTGAAGAAAAAGCATGCCAGCAATTAATTCTGGATTGATCATAAACCGAAGTTCTTCCTAAAAAGAAAATTACCTATTAGATATTCTCTTTGAACATATATGTTCCAACAATCAAACTAGGGGGTGGGAACTTGGAAGATAAGAAAAAAAAAAGGAAAAAAAGGTACCAAGCTTAAATATTTCTAAGGAGCAGCAAATTTGGAGAGAAAAAAAATCAGCAAAATCTACTTGGTGTGCACATTACAATAGAATCCCTCCCCTATTAAATTCTTAAATTTTTTGTATAAGTTAGATATTTAGTTGTTATGAAACACGTAGGGTTATTTGATGCATCTCTAGCGCTTCCATCTTCACCTAGTGAGATTTAACTTTGAGCGTTAGGGCTTTGGTTGTAAAGAACGGTAAGATTTTCAGGCAAGCTGTTTATTGGTTGTTGTATGGTGCATTTGGAACAATTTCTTTCTGCATGCGTTTGGGATAGGGTAATATTTCTCTCATCTCTATGTGGAAAGCAATAGCTATCTCAAATAAAATCCCCTTAACCAATATTCAGTTGGAGGGCTTTGTTTGTATGATGTAACTCCTTATTGGGGATGGGAAATCCAGACCTTAGAAAACCAATATCATTCTATGTTGAAGATCAACAGACAATATATCAGTTCTCTTCATCAAAATAAATATATACGGAGGTTTTTATGCATTAAATTTACTTTAGGATTAGACGAAAATCTCCAACTTTAAAGGCAAAATGTGCGATGCATTGTGACAAATGAGGGACAAGAGCAACTCATTTGATGAATTATTTTTGGAAGGTTATTAATATTTGATAATAATGATTACTGTTAGATTCAAAAAAAGAAAAAAGTTGTCCAGAAAAGAACATGCACACCCCTAATGAGAGAACCACCTTTACATGTTTGCAAAATCAACTTCAATAGCTTCACGTGATTGATCTTCAATTAAGCCTGAGATGGAAATCTAGAAAGAAACAGAAAGATATCAAACGTGTATAAAAATGAAACTTATAATAGCTGGATATACAGTATCACTTCTTACCTGAAAATGGCAAAGGGAAATGTTGGAATGGCTCCATGCTTTTTCCTTTGGAAAGGGAATATAAGATGGGCTATATTCTACAGAAAGAACTTTTCGCTCAAAAGACACATAGCCCAATGGCATAGATGAACATATCCTCCCGAAATAGTGAACAATGCACTTCAATTTATTTTCAAGTGCTTCTTCATAATAATCATGTAGACACCTGATAAACATGTTTGTCAGCACATGAACCTTAAATTATTGTTAGCATGAACTCCCATTACATTATTGTTTTCACTTTAGCTGAGGGTCTTTCGGAAACAACCTCTCTACCTCCCAAGGAGGAGGTAAGGTCTGCGTACACTCTACCCTCCATAGACCCCACTGTGTGGGATTACCTGGAAATGTTGTTGTATGAACTCCATTAATTCGATTTAGAGAATCTAAGTTATTTAAAGACCATAGTTATGATAGAGCACAAAAATAATAGATCTGGGGATACTACATCCATTAGAAGGGTTGGAACATACAACTATACGCTGCTTTCGACAGGCTCTAAAATAACTTACACCAACGTAAGAAGCTACTTCCTAATTAATTACATGCATCTAGACAAATTTGTCCAGGGAAATTCAAAATATCAATCTAAGCAGAACTCGACTGACGTGTTTGAGATGGATGAAGAAATATTCCTATTCAAATGTGAGGAAGTAAAGGAATTCCTGTCAGAAATTTTGACAGTTCTTGGTTCAGAATGGTCACACTGAATAATTTAGTAGTTCTTGGTTCAACATGTTGACACCCAATTTTGTCCATCCCCTTAAATAAATAACCAATAAATTAAACAATTTTTCTTTTTTAGAACCGCAATTTTACATAGCAAAATACACATAATAAGTAAGTTTTAATAACGGTCTCGCATTATAAATATTAAGCACTAATAAATTAGCATGCCCACATTTATTATTATAATAATAGTTTAGACTAATAAAACACCTAAATAATTTAATCACAATTTAAAGAATTTATCTACCATTAATTAAATAATACATCTAATACCTAAAACTCTACCCAACCCAACTAATACCCAGGCCCTTTTCTTTTACACCACTTCAACTACCGCAAATTTCATAACCCATTCCCTTTAACTCACCCCGCCCAAATTTCATTCCTTATACCTCGGATCTCCTCGACTTCCCCTAAGAACAAACCCTAAGAACAAACCCTTCAACCGCCGATACACCCCTCCTCACTCAAGAATCTCACGATTTTCGTGTTAGAAAATCCGGCACAACCCAAATCAATCCCCTCCCATTTCATAACCGAATCGACCTAAACCAATAACCTTCCTTAAGACCCCCCACAGTCGAATCCATACCCCAAAATAGATTCCTTAAGGAAATCAACCACACAATCGGGCCACTTTGCCATAACAAAAACAGTACGAAATCTTAACAAAATCAATACAAATCGTCCCTAACACCCGTCCAAAACCTACCATAAAAAACGAAGCCCAACTAGGAGCTATAAATACCAACGTTGGGACATGCAAAGGGCAACCATCGGACAATCGAGAATACTCATAGCATCAAGCCTATAAACCCCTCTTTTATTTTCAGTTTTTACTATTTTCCATTATGCAAACAATTCCTCACGAACTTTCATTCGACGATTCTGGGAAAATTTTGTCGTCGCCTCAGTTCGCTACCCATAAAAGGTCCGGGAATCTATCTTTTTTTCTATTATTGAGTTATTGATATTGTGTGCTCTGCGTGATAGGATTTGTATGTTATCTTATCAAATCTATTTGACTTAACTCAGTTTAGCCACTGATCTTTTCTTAGATGAATCACCGATGTGGCTTTCGGTTGCCATGTGTTGATTCTGCTTCGAATGTGTGCATATTCGAGTATATTTTTCTCGCATGTATGATGGGGTGTATAACGTTTGTATAAGAGTCGCAAATCCATTTTGTTGGTTATATGCTATTAATCGATGTCGATTAAATGGATCCGATATTCTATTTGGTAAACTTTTTAAGTCTGTATGCTCATGTGAATGTTTATATGCATGTTTAACATTGTTTGTATGGGATCTTTCATGCCATCTCAAGATATTCATGGTCAGGGAGTAGTAAGGCAGTGTTTCATCTTCAAAAATCACTATCTGTGGCATTTAAATATCTGTTTGTTAATTCATTTAAACACTCTTAAAATTGGATGAAGTAGTGTCCTGCCTCTATACCCTTCTAAAAAAATTTCATTGAACATTGTGGAAATACATGCTATCTGTTAAGAGTCGAAACATTTGAGGCCACTTGGCACCATTGTCCTGCCCAAGTTTGGCTCCATTTAGACCATACCAATATCACCATTCGAACCATTTTGTCCTGCTTAGAACATATGAGTGTATGTTAGTTTGCCTAAGTTGTATCCCTGCTTGAAAATGTCATATTGATGGATATGCAGTATGAAGGTGGCCACATCTGCTTAATCAGGCCACCAATGGCTATGTAGGATCTAATATATTGTTTCTAATAAGTCTTCTAGCCATTCATACATGTTGGTTATGTCTAATAAGCCATTATGCCTCACATATCTTACTAATGAATTCCTAGTCCGCAGTTGTAAGTCTGTTCCCCCCATGCATCTAAATCAATGGTTTTTTTTAGAAAAATGTCCATTCTGCCAATCCAGTGTATTAGTGGTCATGTATCACAATAAATATAACTACATACTTATCCTCATACCTGCTCTGCTGTTAAATGACAGTACTTCCATTATCCGATGTTCTGTTCATATCTCACTAGTATACATTTAGTGTATATGGGTTGTATACCCCGTATGGTTTATGTGTATATCAATCCTTTATGGCTAGATATATTAGAGTGGAGTTTGTGTAAATGGATCTGTTTGGGTGATAACATCGATATTTCTTTGAAATCTGAGAAGCAAAATCTGACGCTATTAATCATGTTGACTGTATATCGAGACTCATTCAATTGATTAATTTTCTAAATGTTCTATTGTGAGTAGAATTCGTTATCTGTATTGCCCAGATAAAACTGGCAGCATGTGTATGTGTGTGTTTAGTTTAAATACTTTCACTTACTTTCGTATATGATGGAGTTTAGAACATTTACTAATCCTTTTCTTTCTTATTTTTCTTACATGACACGATCGGAGAATAACCAAGAGTCTCGGTATGAGACTCATCATGACTTCCAAATCGCCAACCACACTTCCGCCGCAGGGCTTCCAAACAGCTATAGGATAGATGGTGTCACCATCCGTTCTAGACATTACAACAACTCCAATCTCACCCCTCCTTTGCTTATTTATGCATTTATTTATTTGCTTATTTATTTATTAACCTTGTAATTAATAGGATAATTAACTCTAATAGTCTTTGAATACTTTGGAAGGGGTAGTTTAAAGATAAATTCGTCTTTTACTTAGTCTAGGCTCATCATATGAATCTGATTCTAAAATAATTAATCCTAGCTATGTTGTAGCCATGTAGTTAATATATTCCTCCATATCTAATTCTTAAACTTTTCATAAACTCGTCATAAATATCATAGGAAGTAATTTTCGCATACACGTATAAAAAATAATAATTTCATAATTAACCTTTATATAAGAGTTTTAAATATATTAATAGGAGTAACGTTTCACTTTCTTATTTTTGTTAAATAAAATAATTTCATGTCTTATAATCGTATAATCAACTTTGTATATTTTTGTGAGTCTAATAAGGCCCTTTAGTTATCAATATATATTCCTTAGATACTTACCTTTTACTTAAATAATCTCTTTTCTAAAATATACATCCCTTAGCCAATATATAATTAACCTAGGTTTGAACGGATAGCCGCAAGTTAGCGGATCCTATAGGATGTCTGACCCCTTCCCTTTAGGATAATAAAGAACCCTTACCTAGAATCTCACATTAATTTCGCAGACCATTAAATGGAGATTAATTGCAGTATTTTATTGCAATAAATCAAGTATCCTAATTCACTTAAATAATTAGGTGACGACTCCTTAAAATATATTCTAGGAATCAACCATATGTAGTACTCCCGTTTCAACTCCGGTTTAAAATGGGGTGTTACAGATGGCGACTCTGCTGGGGAAATTTAGGTTCTTAACCATAACAAACATAGGTTAATTACTATGCTTCATTATTTTTTCTTTCTTTATTTTTATTTATTTGCTTAATTTGCTTATTTTGTGTTTCACACTTATTTGCTTTTATGTTTTGCCTAAACTATTTTGCTTTACATATAAATATCTGCATATTGTTTTAACTGCTATTTGTTACTGCTTTCTTTAAACTGACATTCCGCTCATACTTCCTCCCTTATGGAAAATTCACACTATCACACACAACACGCGGGTGTGCTTTGCGCACCTGCAAATTTCTTTCAAAACACCCAAATTTAAGAGAGTTGGTATTTTGCGCGGAGAATCCGGTCCAACCGGTGGTCGCGTAGCCTTCTCACTCGAGTAGTCCGCTCGGGAACTCAAGGCCTAGTAAGCCAAATCTTAGCAAACTTAAGATAGAGCTATACCACCCTTTATTTTAAGGCATGCATGCATTTACCTTAGGTGGGTCGGTCCTTGGTATCGACACCACTATTAGGAAGACGCCAAACTTGTCGATGGGTTTCTCAACCCAACGACCAACCAGCATATTATGTGTTGCACAATCATGATAGATCTATCCAAGCCAAAAGACATGCCCAAGTTGGAAATGTAAGTTTATTATTATTTATTTCTTTTTCAGCATTTGTATCATAACATGGATCATATAAGAATGGTTAGCGGAGTTCCTAATAAGCTAAGAGTATGGTGGGAGGATTTCGACATCAGCAGTCAGACGATGATTAGGAAGAAGTCAGTGTCTCATCTCACTATTTGGTATTTCGCCGCATCCGCATTTGATCCGAGCTTTAATCCAGCTTTTGGGATCCGCATCGAGTCGTTTTCAAATTCAAGGATTTCGAAATAACTCCTACATTGGAAGAAGTGCATTATTTCACCAGCCTAATTTACCAAGGTAGAAGACAGATTATTCCCAACAGCCAATCAGGGAAGAAATTCCTCCGCTACATGGGTCTTAAGAATACTAAGGAATTACGTTGCTTCGAGAACAACTGGGTGTCTCTTGACTATCTTTACGAGAGATATGGACATAATAACGCGTACAAGACATGCAAAACAGAATTCCCATGTACTCTACGCCATTGGCAAAACAGGCGTCCTATTGCATTCACTGTCGCTTTACTTGGCACCTTGATTTTTCCTCTTGAGTATGGCAAGATAAGTACTTGCATATGTTCCGTGGCCAGATCACTTTTCGAGGGAATTGACGGCATACAACCCACTTTGATTCCTATGATTTTGGCAGAAATATTCCGAGCTCTTGGAAAATGCAAAAGAGGCCAGACAAACTTCTTTGAAGGTTGCAATCTTATCTTACAAATGTGGGCCATGGAGCATTTTTACCAACGGTCAAATATGACAGACGTTTGTTTCAGCGCATCCTATAAGATCGACAGCTTCTATGATAGGACGAAACGGTTTGTGTCACCGGTCGGCACCAAAGATTGGTGCAAGTTTTTGACATCCCGCACTCGTGATCGATCCAATGGAAATATCCTTTACTCCTCACAAAACGAGCCTTCAGACGCGGTAAAGAATTATACTATATTGAGCTCATTGGTTTAAAGCGGTCTGCAACCATACGCTCCCTACGCGCATTTCACAATTCGCCAAAATGATAATCCCACCGATCGTATACGGAGTTTCGTAAGTCACATTTGGACCAAGCTTTATCGCGTGCCGAACTAGACAAATTTTGAGAGAATGGGACGACATCAACAAGGTAAACATCGGAGATGAACAGGCAGGATGCACATCCGAATATCAGACATGGTTGCAAGAGGATCACAGCAGCACAACCTACAGCCCAAAAGAAGAGCAAGGTTTCGAAGACATGGGCACGAGCAATAGGATGAAAGATTGTCTACTCAAAGAAAAGGTCATCACCCCGCATACGTGGTCCCGATGCACGATGCAAGACAATATTTGGAATGCATGTGGGCTATACCAAAGAAGACCTAAGTTTCACTATCACATCGATTTACATAGTTATTTAGTTTGGGATTTTCATTGTTTTTCTTATAAAATGTCATTTCAATTAGCTTTATTTCCAATAAAGGCATTCCAATACAATGGCTTGGGTACATCTAACGTGACTTTGCATGTATGACGCTTAGGCCTACCTCTGGCATGATAGAGGCCCATTGCATATTAGGACGCGCTTTAATCTACTTTATTTGTTGAAGCTTCATTATATGCCCATATGTTCTGCTATTCTGTTTAATACTGACACATGTTTTGAACAAAAGGATTTTTGCTGTATTACTCCCCTCGTCGGCTGATTTGTGTTGGCAAGCACTGGCTGAGCACCCATATTTCACCAGATCCAAAGCACGAGCAACAAAAATGAATGATTCAGGGGCAAACGAACAGGATGGCTTGGGACTCATCGCCATTCAACGAGAGGAACCAGAGACATCAGAAAGGGGAAATGCTCCATATTCCGATGAATACCTTGCTCAAGTACTGCAACAAATGGCGGTCATGCAAGCAGAAATGGATAGACTCCGGGAAATTACTAAGCTATCTATAAGCCTCAACACACAACTACCCACACTTCCTAATTCACCGTCCTTTCGACGCCATCCCCAACACCCAACAGATAACCCACAACCTCCCAATCCACAATACAACAACACGCCTCCTCATAACCCACAGCCCCCAAAGCCACAACACAACAACACACCTCCTCGTAACCACGCACTATAAACGACCCTAACCCGCACACACCTCAGCCCCAGATAATACAAGCCACCTTACCCGCCCAAGACAACCAACCTACTCAACCAGCACCGATGACATACCATAATAAACAATACGGATCACCCGTATATGTGACCCATGCACCACATCTCACACCCGTACCTATACCCTCCCCGGAGTTTGCTCGATATGAAGAGATGGAGAAGAGGACAAGAGTTGGGATAGATGAAAACATGGCCAGAGAAATTCACGACTTGAAGAAAGCTTTTAAGAACCTTCAGATGGACAAGGGTCATGAGGGATTAGAATACGAGGATTTACGCATCCCAACGCCGAACCGTTGGATACAAGGTACCAAAGTTTGACTGTTTGACGGCAAAGTAATCCTCGTGCACACTTGAGATCCTCTTGCGACAAATTAGTGGGTGTGGGAAGGATCAATCGATCATCGTGAAGTTGTTTATAAGGAGTTTGACCGAGAAGCCTTCGATTGGTATACTAGCCAGATCGAAGTGGCGTAGTTGAAGGCGATGGCACAGACTTTGTAGACGATTCAGATTTAATACGGACAACGTCCTGGATAGATTCTATCTCATGAAATTGGAGAAGAAGTCAAGAGAAACCTTTAGGGACTATGCGATGAGGTGGAGATGCAAGCGAGAAAGGTCCGGCACCTATGGAAGAAAGTGAAATGACAACACCTGTTTGTCTGATCACTGAAGGACCCGCGTCTTATGAGAGGTTGATCGGCGTTATTGGGCGCAATTTTTACGAAGTGGTAAAATGGGAGATTTTGTGGAAGAGGACTTAGAACAGTAGATCACGAACGGCGCTTTGCAAGCAACAAGCAAAGCAATACAATCGAAGTCAATGGGAGGGATGAATAAGAAGAAGAAGGATGGGCGACCCTATCATGACGGTGCAACAACACAAAACGAATCGGGCCCTGACATACCAACCCCAACCCCAAACATACCAACCCCAAACATACCAAACCCCCACATTCCAAAACCCTCCATATGACCAGTTTAGCCAAAATACTTCACCCATCTACACCACCCAGCCAATATACAACCCGCCACGGGCGTTCGCCCACACAAATTCCTCACAATACCGACCAAAGATACCCACCCCACAACAATACCACACAAAACACACCTGCACCGAACCAACACCAGAGGAGGCCACAAAATCATACACCGTTGGTGAACCATACTCCCACTATATGAAAAGGCGAAAGTCATTGGTTTCTGACCAATCCTGGCTAAATCCTAATCCACTCCTACCATGGCATGATGAGAATAAGCATTGTGCATACCACTGGAGTGTCGGGACACGATCTGAGATAGTTGTTATGCTTTAAAAACAGAATTGAGCTAATCGCAGGCGAGCTATTCGGTTGAAAGAGCCTTCCCTAATGTCAACAACAATCCTCGCCAAATCACGACAATGTCGCATGCACATGATCACCTTTGATGATGTATGCGATATGGAAGGAACTATCGCATCAATCGCGAGAAAGAGACAGGAATCTTCAGCCCACGTTGCCCATGTGATTACTGCCAAGGTCAGGACGCCGTTGGAAGTAGAGTTGAGCCGTCATAAGCCTCTGATGTCAGTCTTAGTACCAGGATGGAGTCATTCGATCAAACAACATAATGAGGGTAAACAAACAGTGGTAGAAGGCATTGCGGCAATGGTGACGAGGTCCGACAACGTTACTCATCCGTAGAAGTATCGCGAAAGACGCCTTAAAAGGATCGTGACCGAACCGTAAGTAGAGGAATTTTGGAGAAGGATGCCTCTGGAGACTATTCCATTGTAGAACGATTGAGTAAAACACCAAGACAAATTTCTATTGTCATTGTTGATGAATTAGTGAACCACCGAACCTCTTTGATGGAGGTTTTGAAAAAAGCTCACGTGCTACCGGCACCGCTACGAGAACTTTTCGGATTGATCGGGCGATTAAAGAGGTGCAAAAGATAATCTTCCATGAGAATGAATTGCCTCCGAAGGTCGGTGTCATAATAAGGCATTGAACATAACAAGCTGCTAATAAGTTTATCTCTCGAGTCTTGATTGATGGGTCACCGTTAATGTATGCCCTTTGAATACTCTGCGAACTTTGTGAGTCAACATTGGGAAACTCCGTGAGAGCTACACGCGGTAAAAGGTTTCGATGGGACCCTGAGGAGCGTCGCAGGCGAGACTGACTTGACACTACAGATTGGGCCCGCAGAGTTCTAGATAGAATTCCACGTATTGGACATATCCACAAGCTAAAATTTGTTACTCGTTAGGCATTCGATCCACGTGGTCGAGCCGCCCTTCCACTTTGCATCAAGTTCAAATTCATCCGAATCATCATGAAGTTGTGGTTGGCGGAGACAAGGACAATCATCGCTAACACCAGCGGCAATTCGGTCATTGAGAGTATGGAGAAGTTGGATGGATCACTTACCATATGAACAAGATCGTAGACGTTAGCAAGGCTAAAGGAATGCAACTACCTCGCACTCCCAAAATGGTGGCCCGAGAGATGCTGAGAAATGGTTTCGAGCCAGGTCGAGGACTTGGACCAAAATTAGGAGGAATCACAGAACCGATTCACCTGCCAGAGAAGAAGGACACTTTTGGCCTCGGATATCAGCCCACTGTCGGGGAGATGATGTTATTTGATCACAGAAGGAAGGGTGAGTCTCATCTGCCAAGACCTGTTCCACCCCTGAATCATTCATTCGTCAAAGCATACCCTGCTCAGCTACCAGAAGATGAGGATGCAGACATTCTTGCGGAGGGACTTCAAGGCCTTTTCATTTCTGAGGAAGAAGCAGAGTGTCATGCGGTTTTGGAAGACTACAGATGACCGCATAATTTGGAATGCAGAGCCGGGAGATGTCTTGAGCAATCGACTGCACTCCCAACACTGTTTTTTCATGAGTCTGGGTAGAATTAATAATTAGACGTTTTTAAACAATTCAATTCGTATTTTTTCTGAATTATGGAACACAATTTTATGAGCTTATTTCCCTTTTGAAGTTTTAATAACAAGTTATGTTTTAATCAACGCTCTTATTTCCTTTCAAAGATACAAAATAATATACTTGTCGATAATGAAAATGTGATATGTCATGAAACAAGTGAACAAAGTCGAATAATCCGACGTAACCCGGCGGAATTTCGCCGAGGAATTAACGGAAGAGTTAGGAAAGTTTGAGGATAAGCCGAAACCTAATCTAGATGAAACAGAAACAGTAAACCTAGGAGATGATAAAGTCGTGAAGGAGACAAGAATCAGCGTTCACTTGAATACCGCACAGAAAGAAGATTTGGTGGCCTATCAAGCGGATGTCGACATATTCGCTTGGTCTTATGATGATATGTCGTCCAACCACGCATACATCGCTTTCATAAGCTGCCCATTGAACCATCATGCCTTCCAGTGAAGCAAAACCAAGGAAAATCAAGCCGATCGTAGTTTGAAAGTCAAGGAGGAGATCTCCAAACAATCGACGCAAATGTCATTCGGTAGCAAGGTACCCCACTTGTTAGCCAATATTGTGCGATAACAATGAAGGATGGCAAGATACGAGTTTGTGTCGATTACGGGGATCTCAACAAGGCAAGCCCTAAGGATTATTTTCCCTTCCGAACATTCATTTACTCATTGACAATCATGCGAAGCATGAGTCGATCGTTTGTCGATTGTTTCACGTACCATCAAATCTTAATGACGGGAGGATGCAGAGAAGATCGCATTCATACTCCGCGGGGTATATTATTATCGAGTCATTCCATTTGGACTTAAAAACGCAGGTGCCACTTACATGAGAGCCATGACTACCATTTTTCATGATATGATCCATAAGGAAATTGAAGTCTACGTGGATGACGTCATTATCAAGTCACGGAAGGCTACGGACCATCTGGTCCATCTGAAGAAGTTTTTTGAACGGTTGAGGCAATACAACCTGAAGTTAAATCCGGCAAAGTGTGTCTTCGGCGTCCCAGCGGGAAAATTATTGGGTTTCATTGTGAGCAGAAGGGGAATAGAGTTGGATCCTTCGAAGATAAAGGTCATTCAAGGACTGCCTCCTCCGAAAAATCGCAAGGAAGTGATGAGTTTTCTCGGCCGTTTGAATTATATCAGCAGGTTCATAGCACAATCAACAGTGATATGCGAACCAATATTTAAGTTGTTAAAGAAGGACGCTGCCACTAAGTGGACATTGGAGTGCCAACAAGCCCTTGACAAAATCAAAGAGTATCTGTCAAATCCACCGGTCTTGGTGCCTCCAGAACTCGGGAGGCCTTTGCTATTATACTTATCCGTATTGGGAAATGCATTCTGATGTGTGTTAGGACAACATGATGAGACGGGAAGGAAGGAACAAGCAATATACTACTTGAGTAAAAAGTTCACGCCTTATGAAGCTCGTTACACAATGCTGGAACGCACGTGTTGTGCTTTGACTTGGGTTGCACAAAAATTCAGACATTACTTATCCGCATACACCACCTACCTCATCTCGGATGGACCCGCCAAGTATATCTTTCGAGCCTATGCCATCGGAAAACTTGCAAAATGGCGATTCTTTTAAGTGAGTTCGACATCGTATATGTCACCCAAAAGCGATCAAAGGACAAGATTAGCAGATCATCTCGCAGAATCCTGTGACGAGGAATACATCCCCTTGCAGACCTACTTTCCAGATGAAGAAGTGATGTTTGTAGGAGAAGACATTTTAGAAGAATATCCAGGTTGGAGAATGTTCTTCGATGGCGCCGCGAATTTCAAAGGAGTAGGTATCGGAGCAGTTTTGGTATCAGAAACAGGACAACACAACCCAATATCAGCAAAGCTCAGATTCCCGTGCACCAATAATATGTCAGAATATGAGGCGTGCATACTAGGACTCCGAATGGCTATTGACATGAACATACAAGAGTTGCTGGTCGTAGGGGATTCAGATCTGTTGATTCACCAAGTGCAAGGCGAATGGGCCACCAAGAATTGGAAGATACTTCCGTACCTACACTGCGTGAGAGAATTGCGCAAGAGGTTCGTTAAGATAGAGTTCAGGCATACTCTGAGGGCTCAAAATGAGTTCGCATACGCTCTAGCGACTTTGTCCTCCATGATTCAACATCCAGACAAGAACTATATTGACCCAATCAAAGTAGATGTGCTAGAGCAGCCAGCCTATTGTTCTCAGATAGATGGAGAATCAGAGAGCAAACCTTGGTACGACGAAATCAAGAGGTATCTCAAGGCAGGTGAGTACCCGGAAGGCACGACCAACATACAAAAGAAGACTCTTCGGAGGTTAGCAAACCATTTCTTCCTGAGCGGCGAGGTCCTTTATCGGAGAACTCCGGATTTGGGTTTGTTAAGATGTGTTGACACTCAAGAAGCAAACAAGTTATTAGAAGAGACACACGGAGGCGTGTGCGGACTCCACATGAACGGTTTCATGCTAGCAAAAAAGATACTACGAGGAGGTTACTTCTGGATGACAATGGAAACAGATTGCATCCGTTTCGTGCGAAAGTGCCACCAATGCCAGATCCATGGCAACTTGATTCACGTACCTCCAAATGAGCTCAATGTCACTAGTTCCCCATGGCCATTCGCAGCTTGGGGCATGGACGTCATCGGTCTTATTGAGCCGGCAGCGTCAAATGGACACAGGTTTATCCTAGTGGCGATCGATTACTTTACAAAACGGGGTAAGATCATCGCATGTGTCCGTGACCAAGAAAGTAGTAGTGGATTTTGTTCATCACAACATCATCTGTCGGTTCGGAATTCCAGAATCAATCATAACCGACAACGGGTCCAATCTCAATAGTGGCCTGATGAAGGAAATGTGTGAGAAGTTCAGGATCACTCATCGCAACTCTACTCCATATCGACCACAAATGAATGGAGCAGTCGAAGCGGCCAACAAGAACATCAAGAGGATACTGAGGAAGATGATAGATAACTACAGGCATTGGCATGAAAATTTGCCTTTCGCCTCTCGTTACCGTGACTAATCCGACCTCCACGGCGAGCAACACCGTATCTCTGGTTTATGGAATGAAGTTGTCTTGCCAATGAGGTGGAAATACCGTCCCTGAGAATCATCCAGGAAGCCGAACTAGATGAAGCCAAATGGATACAAAGTAGGTACGAACAATTGATGCTTATTGATGAGAAACGAATGAATGCAGTCTGCCACGGACAACTTTACCAGAACAGAATGGCCAGAGCTTTTAATAAGAAAGTACGACCAAGAAACTTCCAACCGACATCCGTGTCAAACGTATATTCCCTAATCAAAGTGAGGCGAGAGGGAAATTCGCGCCTAATTGGCAAGGGTCTTACATGGTTCACCGAGTGCTTACAGGAGGGCCCCTCATCTTAGCTGAAATGGATGGTGAAGTGTGGCCGAGAGCCATCAACGCAGATGCAGTGAAGAGATACTACATTTAGAGTGCTTTGTTTTTCGTGTAATTATTTTGCTTGTAAGTTGAACTACGTTTGACCTGATTCCCTTTGCGGGATACGTAGGCGGCCATATCGGCTTCGGTCCCATTTCCAGAAAATACTCAATTACTTTGCTTGTAATCGGAACTACGTGCGACCTGATTCCTTGGCGGATACGTAGGCGGCCACATCGGCCTCGGTCCCATCTTTAAAATTTTAAAATCTTGTTTGTAACGAACTACGTTCGACCTGATTCCCTTAACGGATACGTAGGCGGCCTACATCAGCCTCGGTCACACCATTAGGAAATCTTCATTTTTTGTCTTTTTGCATTTTTAGTGGGTTGTACTCAATCTTGTCGTACATACAAGACAAGTCTGCGACATATATCCGACCCAGTTTCGTCAGTCAAAACTGGGACAATTTTTTAGAATTTCGCCATAAAAGACACCGACAAATATGATTCCATATGCTCGAAAGATCGACATAAACTGGGACAATTTTAAGGGTTTTACTACAAACGACAACAATGGACATGGTTAATTTACGCTAAGGGTTCCATGTCCCAAAACTGGGACAGACTTTAAAAGAGAGCCTGACGACAGCGGAGCACCGAGAGTATGGGAGAATATACCGCCGATTTCGGATAAGGAAGTTTTGCTTTTTTTCACAACATGTCACTATTCAAATATCGACATAATTTCCTACTAGCACATATAAGTATATTTTCTCAAGATAGAATATTTTTCAACAAATGTTTTGACCGAGACTCGAAATCAGACAGGGGTTACATGTCCAGACAAGACAACGCGTGCAAGTATCAAGAGCCAACACAAATCGGCCGACCCCCTCCCCGAACTCACAATTTTTCTTTGAGTGAATTTTGCAGGACAACAGGAACAAGGAAGGCAACAACATTCCAATACAACAGATCCGCTCACGAAGTCCATCTGCAACAAGTCTACATCAAATACATCTCGCAAAAACCACATCTTCGTTACTCAGGATACATCATTTACACTTTAATTATTTCATCTAGCTTCGATTGTGCATAACACGATTTTTATCTATGCCCTAGGAGGCGTCATTTGCATTTCGTCCATACAAGACGATAACGCTCATACAAGGCGTCATTTGCATAACGCACATACAAGGCGTCATTTGCATTTCGTCCATACAAGACGATAATGCCCATACAAGGCGTCATTTGCATTTCGTCCATACAAGACGATAACGCCCATACAAGTCGTCATTTGCATTTCGTCCATACAAGACGATTCCGCCCATACAAGGCGTCATTTGCATTTCGTCCATACAAGCATTTATAACGCCATACAAGACGTCATTTGCATTTCGTCCATACAAGCATTTATACCGCCATACAAGGCGTCATTTGCATTTCGTCCATACAAGACGATAACGCCCATACAAGGCGTCATTTGCATTTCGTCCATACAAGACGATAACGCCCATACAAGGCGTCATTTGCATTTCGTCCATACAAAACGATTCCGCCCATACAAGGCGTCATTTGCATTTCGTCCATACAAGACGATAACGCCCATACAAGGCGTCATTTGCATAACGCCCATACAAGGCGTCATTTGCATTTCGTCCATACAGCATTTATCTCCGCCCATACAAGGCGTCATTTGCATTTCGTCCATACAAGACGATAACGCCCATACAAGGCGTCATTTGCATAACGCTCATACAAGGCGTCATTTGCATTTCGTCCATACAAGACGATAACGCCCATACAAGGCGTCATTTGAATTTCGTCCATACAAGACGATAACGCCCATACAAGGCGTCACTTGCATCTCGTCCATACAAGACGACAACGCCCATACAAGGCGTCATTTGCATTTCGTCCATACAAGACGATTCCGCCCATACAAGGCGTCATTTGCATTTCGTCCATACAAGACGATAACGCCCATACAAGGCGTCATCTGCATTTCGTCCATACAAGACGATAACGCTCATACAAGGCGTCATTTGCATCTCGTCCATACAAGACGACAACTCCCATACAAGGCGTCATTTGCATTTCGTCCATACAAGACGATAACGCCCATACAAGGCGTCATTTGCATTTCGTCCATACAAGGCGTCATTTGCATCTCGTCCATACAAGACGACAACGCCCATACAAGGCGTCATTTGCATTTCGTCCATACAAGACGACAACGCCCATACAAGGCGTCATTTGCATTTCGTCCATACAAGACGACAACGCCCACACAAGGCGTCATTTGCATTTCGTCCATACAAGACGGTTCCGCCCATACAAGGCGTCATTTGCATTTCGTCCATACAAGACGATAACGCCCATACAAGGCGTCACTTGTATTTCGTCCATACAAGACGATTCCGCTCATACAAAGCGTCATTTGCATTTCGTCCATACAAGACGATAACGCCCATACAAGGCGTCACTTGCATTTCGTCCATACAAGACGATTCCGCCCATACAAGGCGTCATTTGCATTTCGTCCATACAAGACGATAACGCCCATACAAGGCGTCATTTGCATTTCGTCCATACAAGACGATAACGCCCACACAAGGCGTCATCTGCATCTCGTCTATACAAGACGGCGTATCATCACATCATTCCATATACAGTCTGACTACAACCACAACACAAATTTACATCCTTGCATTGTTTTGTTTTGACAGTTATGCACTAATGCCTCTATCTTAGCTTCAATCTACAGGAACATTTACAAGCTGCAAAAGACGGAGCACAACGTGGACCTACCTCTTACGGCGAACTGAGGTAATTTGTTGGGAGCAAGGCTTCCCAACAAAAGGCAAAAGTAGACCAGAACGTCGACCTACTCTCCCCCAACATTCTAGCACCACAATAACCCATTGTCACCATAGCTCGACACTGGGACAGATTTTAAATCCGTGTCGGCCCCACCTTTAGTTTCCAGACACCAACAACATTTGTTCCAATTCCGATGACCATAAAATCAAGAGAAAGTCAACGTCTTTGTCTGGAGATTCTTTCATCTTCCCCATACAAAGAGGGACAACTGTTGACACCCAATTTTGTCCATCCCCCTTAAATAAATAACCAATAAATTAAACAATTTTTCTTTTTTAGAACCGCAATTTTACATAGCAAAATACACATAATAAGTAAGTTTTAATAACGGTCTCGCATTATAAATATTAAGCACTAATAAATTAGCATGCCCACATTTATTATTATAATAATAGTTTAGACTAATAAAACACCTAAATAATTTAATCACAATTTAAAGAATTTATCTACCATTAATTAAATAATACATCTAATACCTAAAACTCTACCCAACCCAACTAATACCTGTGCCTTTCTTTTACACCCGCAGCCAACTACCCGCATTTCATAACCCATTCCCTTTAACTCACCCCGTCCGGCCCATTCCCTTATACCTCGATCTCCTCGACTTCCCCTAAGAACAAACCCTTCAACCGCCGTGATACACCCCTCCTCACTCAAGAATCTCGCCGGATTTTCAGGTTAGAAAATCCGGCACAACCCAAATCAATCCCCTCCCATTTCATAACCGAATCGACCTAAACCAATAACCTTCCTTAAGACCCCCCACAGTCGAATCCATACCCCAAAATAGATTCCTTAAGGAAATCAACCACACAATCAGTTCGCCTTGCCATAACAAAAACAGTACGAAATCTTAACAAAATCAATACAAATCGTCCCTAACACCCGTCCAAAACCTACCATAAAAAACGAAGCCCAACTAGGAGCTATAAATACCAACGTTGGGACATGCAAAGGGCAGCCATCGGACAATCGAGAATACTCATAGCATCAAGCCTATAAACCCCTCTTTTATTTTTAGTTTTTACTATTTTCCATTCTGCAAACAATTCCTCACGAACTTTCATTCGACGATTCTGGGAAAATTTTGTCGTCGCCTCAGTTCGCTACCCATAAAAGGTCCGGGAATCTATCTTTTTTTCTATTATTGAGTTATTGATATTGTGTGCTCTGCGTGATAGGATTTGTATGTTATCTTATCAAATCTATTTGACTTAACTCAGTTTAGCCACTGATCTTTTCTTAGATGAATCTGTCAGTTGTGGCTTTCGGTTTTGTGGTGTTGATTCTGTTCTTGAGCATGTGTGCATATTCGAGTATATTTTTCTGCATGTATGATGGGGTGTATAACGTTTGTATAAGAGTCGCAAATCCATTTTGTTGGTTATATGCTATTAACTGATGTTCAGTTAAATGGATCTGGATATTCTATTTTGGTAAACTTTTTAAGTCTGTATGCTCATGTGAATGTTTATATGCATGTTTAACATTGTTTGTATGGGATCTTTCATGCCATCTCAAGATATTCATGGTCAGGGAGTAGTAAGGCAGTGTTTCATCTTCAAAAATCACTATCTGTGGCATTTAAATATCTGTTTGTTAATTCATTTAAACACTCTTAAAATTGGATGAAGTAGTGTCCTGCCTCTATACCCTTTTAAAAAAAATTCATTGAACATTGTGGAAATACATGCTATCTGTTAAGAGTCGAAACATTTGAGACCACTTGGCACCATTGTCCTGCCCAAGTTTGGCTCCATTTAGACCATACCAATATCACCATTCGAACCATTTTGTCCTGCTTAGAACATATGAGTGTATGTTAGTTTGCCTAAGTTGTATCTCTGCTTGAAAATGTCATATTGATGGATATGCAGTATGAAGGTGGCCACATCTGCTTAATCAGGCCACCAATGGCTATGTAGGATCTAATATATTGTTTCTAATAAGTCTTCTAGCCATTCATACATGTTGGTTATGTCTAATAAGCCATTATGCCTCACATATCTTACTAATGAATTCCTAGTCCGCAGTTGTAAGTCTGTTCCCCCCATGCATCTAAATCAATGGTTTTTTTTAGAAAAATGTCCATTTTGCCAATCCAGTGTATTAGTGGTCATGTATTACAATAAATATAACTACATACTTATCCTCATACCTGCTCTGCTGTTAAATGACAGTACTTCCATTATCCGATGTTCTGTTCATATCTCACTAGTATACATTTAGTGTATATGGGTTGTATACCCCGTATGGTTTATGTGTATATCAATCCTTTATGGCTAGATATATTAGAGTGGAGTTTGTGTAAATGGATCTGTTTGGGTGATAACATCGATATTTCTTTGAAATCTGAGAAGCAAAATCTGACGCTATTAATCATGTTGACTGTATATCGAGACTCATTCAATTGATTAATTTTCTAAATGTTCTATTGTGAGTAGAATTCGTTATCTGTATTGCCCAGATAAAATTGGCAGCATGTGTATGTGTGTGTTTAGTTTAAATACTTTCACTTACTTTCGTATATGATGGAGTTTAGAACATTTACTAATCCTTTTCTTTCTTATTTTTTCTTACATGACATGCATCGGGAGAATAACCAAGAGTCTCGGTATGAGACTCATCATGACTTCCAAATCGCCAACCACACTTCCGCCGCAGGGCTTCCAAATAGCTATAGGATAGATGGTGTCACCATCCGTTCTAGACATTACAACAACTCCAATCTCACTCCTCCTTTGCTTATTTATGCATTTATTTATTTGCTTATTTATTTATTAACCTTGTAATTAATAGGATAATTAACTCTAATAGTCTTTGAATACTTTGGAAGGGGTAGTTTAAAGATAAATTCGTCTTTTACTTAGTCTAGGCTCATCATATGAATCTGATTCTAAAATAATTAATCCTAGCTATGTTGTAGCCATGTAGTTAATATATTCCTCCATATCTAATTCTTAAACTTTTCATAAACTCGTCATAAATATCATAGGAAGTAATTTTCGCATACACGTATAAAAAAAAAATCATAATTAACCTTTATATAAGAGTTTTAAATATATTAATAGGAGTAACGTATCACTTTCTTATTTTTGTTAAATAAAATAATTTCATGTCTTATAATCGTATAATCAACTTTGTATATTTTTGTGAGTCTAATAAGGCCCTTTAGTTATCAATATATATTCCTTAGATACTTACCTTTTACTTAAATAATCTCTTTTCTAAAATATACATCCCTTAGTCAATATATAATTAACCTAGGTTTGAACGGATAGCCGCAAGTTAGCGGATCCTATAGGATGTCTGACCCCTTCCCTTTAGGATAATAAAGAACCCTTACCTAGAATCTCACATTAATTTCGCAGACCATTAAATGGAGATTAATTGCAGTATTTTATTGCAATAAATCAAGTGTCCTAATTCACTTAAATAATTAGGTGGCGACTCCTTAAAATATATTCTAGGAATCAACCATACGTAGTACTCTCGTTTCAACTCCGGTTTAAAATGGGGTGTTACACAACATTCTTCATCATTTTAAACAAATTTACTCCAAAGATGATCACACTTAATAAAACTTCTGGTTTAGTCAAAAATCCACTCAGAGCTCAGAATGAATATTAGAAGACATCGGTTACGGTGGAAGAAAACTACTCACCGACAGTTATTCTTCAACTCTCTGTAACTCATTCTGGTCAATAGTTATACATAAAGAATTTCCAATCTAATTTACAACTTAATGAAATTACATATCTAAAGTGTATCCTTAGATGGTGACGTCATGTCAATTACAACAACTCATGTTGAGAAATTTAAAAACTGAGTAGATTGTTTCCGCTAAAACTGTTGTCTACACGATATTAAACATTAAGATCAGAGGGAATTGTAGATATAACAAGAAACAATCCGTAAAAAAGACCAAATAATAAGAACAATAAAATGAAGGACTTCATGATAATTAATAGAAAAAATAGGCATAGACGCAATGATAATAACAGACAGTTGATGAAACATACACAAATAAGTGATCAAAGTTGACCATTGGGAGATGTTTGGCACCTCTGTCCCTGGTAGGAAATAGACAAAACAACGTGCATGCAAGAAGAGCACCGATTAATTCCTGGAAAAAAAGATTGAAAATCATGATAACTCATTCTACAGATACTTGTTACAAACATTGAATAATCAAATTCTGCTGCAGAAATCAGTCGAAGGAGTAAAAGAAGTATGAAACCACTTTATTGTGGAGCTTGCCGTGGATTATCCATATGAATCTCAGACTGTTTCATGAACTTGGTTGAACCACCTATATAGCTAAATATGTGCATATTGTTCCATTCATAACCGACACCGTGTAAACTGCCATGAGTAACAGGGGACTATTGTGAACGTGTTAGTAAAAAAATTAGTAATGAGAGGCTTTAGAGTCAGATACTGGTTCGTAGTATTCGTCTATCCCAATTTTTAGCACTATTACTACTATTTGGTAAGTCAAACAGTTTTACCCTACATCTTTTTGTGTTTTGATCATGAAGTTTTTCTTTTTTTCCTACATCTTTGTAAATTATTTTTGTATGTAGTTGCTGAATACATAAATTTTGTTTATTGTTTCGAAAAAAGAAAAACAGAGAAACTAATGAATGTCAAAATTAATAAGTTGATTCTCCTAATCTGAACCTTCCATTCTTTACGGGATGACTAGAGCAGCAAACAAACGGAAGGAGGGTAAAGGGGTGTTTTTACAAACAAAAATTTTAAACTACTACCTGACCAAGGAAGACAGTGCCAGCCTCTAGTGATTCCAACAAGTGAAGACCGGTTTTGACTCCTTCCAAAACTCCATCATCAGCATTCTTGTAGTGAGTTTTTAACAATGAAGGCAATTTCAAAAGCAAATTAGCCAATTGTGGCACAATCTCTTCGAACCATTTGGCAGCTTCAGCCCTAGGAAGCAACTTCACAAACAAGCCAGCATTTTGAAGACAATTGAATCAGTTCCAATAACATTCGACAATTTTCCAACATTTTTTCATAATAGACAAACTATAAATTCAGAGGCGGATCTAGAATTTGTAATTTTTTAGTTCCTATAGTGACCTCAATTTAATTCTATACAATAATCGGATTCACACTCAAATATTTATAAATAGTTAATGAATGTCTTAATATATACACGGTCTGAGCAAAAACTACTCGGTTCCGCTGAACCCATAGACTGTGCTCTAGATACGCCATTGACTACAACAACTAAACTTCAGTACCAAACAAGTTGGGGCAATAAAAGTGAATAAATGAAACTAATACCATCAACATACCAAATAAAATCTGTAATATGAGGATTCATCATGAATATTAGGATTCAACATAAATTGATAAGTTTTATGCTAGCTGCCGACTACCATAATCCTCCCCCTATATTTGGGCTTGAGACTGGCAATGTGCGCAAGCTCACACAGGCGGAGTTTTATATTCCCTGAGTCCCAATATTTTGAGATTCGACAAAAGAGTGATTTTATCTTTTGAATCAGTTGCTAACACAAAAAATATATTTTTCTTGGAAAATTTGCAGATGTGGTTGTAGCACCTCCCTTTTTGTACATTGATCAGGTAAAGAGTTCACTAACTGATAGGATCAAGATTTCTGCTCAGAGTTGTTGGACGGGCAAAGATGAAGCTTTCACGGGTAAAATCAGATTAAGCTCACCTATAAAATTTAATTTAAATCAATTAATGCATTGTTATGCTCTTCACTGTATGATGGTTTAGGGACTCCAGCAAGTCCTGTGCATGTCCATTAAGGTGCCAGCTACAGAATGCATCACCATCCATTATCAGAGAAATCTGACCATGGACCATTTTCTTTCAAAACAGTCTCTTCGAGGCTATCAGCAGAACTGAGAGCTCCTCCATAAGACTTTCCAGCAGTCAAAGCAAAAATAACTTTAAATTGATATTTGAATAGAGTCAAAAGGATGAAAGATGTGTGATCCATCAAGGAGAAAGTCATATGTTTCAATTGAGGACAAGTCTCTAAAGAAAATGCATTCTGAAAACCAGTTATTGCAGACAATGACTTCAGAAGCCAAAAACTAGGAGAGCTCTCCGACAACAAGCAAGCTTGCAAGGAGTGATGACCATTATTCTCTTCGCATGATGCTATTATTAGACTTTTAAAGGTTCTCCAGCAGGTCACAAGAAACCTCAAAAGCTCATAATTGTTGCATAAAGCTACTGACCCGTGCTGATCAAACAGGCAGCCGACTACAGGCCTGAAATATTCGATCTTTTTTAGCAAACCAGAGTCAATATCTAAAAGCTATCCAACAGCTAATATTAAAGGCAATTATTTCTGACGAGAACAACAAAAAAGAGAAAGATGTGATATTATATGTCGATATTGAGAATGCTAGTTGATCGGTGTATTTTATATACACTTTTTGAGTCATTTTTAGTTAGTCTTTTATCCATTTTTGTACAAATACGTGTCGTCTTAGGATAGATTTTCTTTCTTTTGAGTCATATTGGTTAAAGTGGCTCATTGGCGGAAAGGAGCAAAAAGAGGGCAAAAACGGAGGTTCCAGAGCTCGAAATGCGAGAAAGTGGCGAACCAGGCACAAACACAGGTCAGCGCCGCGGCGCCTCCAGCCAGCAGGGCCAGGCGCCACGGCGCCTAATTTCCAGAGGCTTTGAAGTTCAGCGCTGGCGCCGACGCTGAAAAATCAATTCGACTGAATAATGGGTCAGGCCTGAAGGAAAACCCTGCACTCGTTTTTGAAACTATAAAAGGAGAACCCTAGAGCAGTTTTAAGGGTTCCCTTTCTTGGCAATTCACACATTCTTGGAATCAAGATTGGAGACCAATCTCTTAGTAATTTTGTTGTTCTTATTTATTTATTTTCAGTTTATGTTGGATGTTAAATTAGTTCTTGACATGTCTATGGCTAGGAACTAACTTTAATATAGGGCTTTCCATGTCAATTCACTTGAACCTTTTCTTTATGAATTAATGCATGTTCTTGGTTCTTCTTCTTATTGTTGAGATTTATTCAATATATGTTTTGATTGCTTGGTAATTATCTGATCATTAATTATCATAATTCTTATGATTTCTAACCGAAATCTGAAAGGGGAGGTTGTGAATATGCTGTAGTTGGATAGACATAGGTTGAATCGTGGATGAAAATACCCCGATTACTTGTGTAGCATTAATAAGGTTTTTGTTTTTAATCCTCCTCTAGAGTCAACCTTATTGCCGAAAGGTAGAAAGGTGTTGTACTGGGGTTGAGTGTTTATATAACCTTAACAGGAGTATAAAACGACTTAGTAAACCTGTTATCTCCAATAGAAGAAGAACCATAGTCAATTGCGTTAATAAGATAGTTGAGGAGATTTGGAAGCCCTATTTCCACATTACTGAAGTAAAACACATTAGTTTAATTAGTTTTCATAATTAGAATCATAAACAACAACTCAATTATCGGTCACCAAATAAATAACAAAGAATAGAATTTGGTACTTGAGCACTAATCCCTGAGGACGATAACTCGGTCTTCCAAGACTATATTACTTGACTCGACACGTGCACTTGCGTTTAAGTGTGTGCATAAATCGCGCATCACTAGTCGCATAAAGTGAGAACAATTTTGAACTAAGATGTCCTTTCAGTATCCAGCTCAAAAGGTTGAGAAATGCCCGGCATCTGGTGATTTCTATGTTAGAAGTAGGACTTAGTTCCTTTTCACAAGGTTAGCAGGTATGTAAACATAGGACTTAGTTCCTTTTCACAAGGTTAGCAGGTATGTCATTTAGTAATGAGTCATTATCCTGTGGATGATTATGTCTGAAATTAGTCGATGACTTTTCAAGCACACACATAGCATTGTCCCAATCAGGTGAACTATCTAGATCAACTTCTCCAACATATGAAAATATTGACGAAACAGACTTCTTCAAGATTTAGCAAAATCTGGATGCCATGCGCCTGCAAATGGGCTATCATAGCATACAGTTAGAACACCACAAGAAACTACCATTTCCAATAGAACTCAATAAGGCAACCAGACAGCACAATAAACCAAATGATAAACAAGCAAAGGGTAAGTGGGATAGGATTATCCAATCCAACACATGGGGACTTGAGAAGTGTCCAAAGTCCCAACAACTTTGGGATGCTAATGAGATCCCTTATACAAGTGACAGTTGATACAGAGACCTAAGCAATCCAGTTGTACGTGATCTACCTGCAACCCGTATTGGTCCTTTAAATCGATAGATCATTTTTAATAGAATATGAAACCTGCCTCCTAGAGGACTCAAACTTGAGTCTCAAATTGTAGCAGGCATTAGCAAACTGCTACATCAGGATAGATTTCACATATGAATATGTTTCTGTGGGTCTTTCTATAACTAGATGAAATTTTACTTCAGTTTATATATCAAAATGTGCAAGTTATACCCATGAAACCTGCAGTTGAACCAAAGAGCATAAACCTGTTTCCTTGTCGTGTCTTTCTTTGGATGAGATTTTCTTAATTAAGGGATTAATAGGTAACTTTTAGATGGATTCATCATAAGGTTCTTTCAGGAAGTAGTGATGCGTGAAGATTTGATGGTCATTAGTAAGCTAACAGTGGTAAATGTATGTGTTGTAGAAGCTACCCAAGAACTTATTCTTTGTTCATATAAAAATGGCGTTGCTCGAAGTTCCAGATCAAATGTCGGTTGACTCCTGTCACGTAGCCAGATTTCTCTTCCCGAGCTCACTCATATACGTGCTTAAACAAGGAAAGGAGTTCTGAAATATAGCTAAAAGAAACTTCTTCAAGTCCTTTTTAGAAGCATGAGGACACCAAATATCAACAATTTGGCAAATAATCCACCAGAAAGCAGATGGAAACAGCTTCTCATCTATAGAGCCAGTACCCAGATCCCATACCTCGATTTCATACAGATGATTGAGATATGTATTCTTACTGCTTACTTGGTCAACTGAGGACTGAGATATCCTATCTCCAGTCACTAGTGAGAGATATCTCATCATGAATTCTGCGAGGCCTGCTGCCTCTTTCCTCAGAGTCGAGACATGCTTTTTCCACTTTTTAGTATCCACCGGCATCATTATCTAACCTAGTCTGGACTAGATTATCATTCCTCTTAAGCAAGTAATCAATGGACTTCATTTGCCTATTCAAATCAACAAGTCTTTGAAGAGCCATGCCACTCAGTTCATAAATATGGGTATATCAACCTATAACAGTTTGCTGATGACAAAACTCAGCAATAATACTATGTAGAACAGCAGGAAGAGGAGCTGAAGGTTGGACAATCCAAGAAAAGTAATTTACCCGATAGTTGTGTGACCACATGTAAGCTTTACCTGATATTTGGAAGATAAATCAAACTTCCTAAGAAGCAAATTAAACAACCTCTACTATAGAACTTTTTCTAAACTTACGTTGTCCTTGGATTAGTAATTATATGTTAAATTCACTTCAAATCAACTAACTAATAAACAACCAATAATAATGAATAAAACCACAAAATACTACCTACTCAAATCGAGTAACAAACCAAGAACAAAAATTGTAAGTAAAACATATACGGTGTACCAACCAAATATAACAACAACATATCTGGTATACTTCCACCAGGTGAGGTCTGAGGAGGGTAGAGTGTACACAGACTTTATCCCTACCTTCAAAAGGTAGGGAGGATGTTTGCTATAGACCCTCAATTCAAGACAAGATACAAAGACAACGGTAATAATAGACAACAATAGCAACAAGATAATAAGATAAACGAAGTGACCAACTGAATATAACAAACTGAAACCAAAATATAAAAAAATTTGGTTCGATAAGATTTTTTTGTGTTCGGTGAGTTTAATAATTTTTCCCACTCCTATTGCATTGGGAAGGAAGCGTTAACCAGTACAAGGGCGGGTTTGGGATTGTCTCGCTAACATGTGGGCAAGGGAGGGATTTCAATGTGCGCGGTTTTTTCAAGTTGTCGCTATAGAGATAACGGCCCTTAGTGAAGTAGATGGATTCACTTTCAATATTAGTGCCTCTTGTGGAACAAGTCGTCCCACCCCAACAATAAGCACCTAGAAAAACTGCAGTTTCGCCAATGCTTTCCATCTCTACCCATGCTTCTGTACCAAAATTAAAACCGGAATACTAAAAACCCATATACCTCCTCTAGGTCTTTTCCACACCAAAGCTTGTGAACATATAACAACATATCATTATCGTCACATGAGGATTGGATGAGGTATTCCGCAAAGCGTGGCATGTCTAAGAATTCTCTGAAGTAGTTATATGGACGTTGGTCAGCCAGTCTTTCAACTGTTATTGTTCCTGAATCATCATCTAGATCCAAACGTAGTAGAATTTTGCTCTGGTATGTTAATACATAAAAATTTCCCTTGAAAACAGTCCAGACCCCAAATATGTTATCTCCAATAGTTGATTTCAAATCTTGTTTATGAAATTCTTGATTATAACCTAGCTTGCGGAAGTAAAGTGTAGGCCGATTCACATCCCTGTCAGGATTCTCATCGTCCATATCATCATCAGGATTCTCGTTGTTTGCGTCGTCTGTGTCATCATCAGGATTCCCACCGTCGTTGTCATCATCAGGATTCTCGTGCCATGATCATCAGGACTCTCGTCGTCGTCGTCGTCTGTGTCAGGATTCCCACCGTCCGTATCATCCTCAGGATTCCAACTGTCTTTGTCATCATCGGGATTCTCATCGTCTGTGTCATCATCAGGAGTAGTCTCAGTAATTAGGAAGAGAATACGACATTCAGGATCATGGGGTGGTGCAGACAAGAGGCACTCCGTTGTAGCTTTGCTTTCTGAAAGAGTAATTTTTTCGTTATTAGAGAGAAGCAGAAGCCTCAGAAGGGAGCACTAAAAAGCCCGTAGGTTGTGCGCAACAAGCCGCGGATGAGCACACTAATAGCCCTTTTCAGTTCCAATGCGCGGAATCAAAAAATGAAAAGCCAATAACTCTAGAATTAAAGGTCAAGGAGATGGGAAGAAGGACTGCGCCCGTCGTAGTACTCAGGGAGTGGTGGAAGTTGAATTTTGTCGTTTGAAATAGCAAGGTAAAAATCACTAGAATCGGTGTCTTCTAACACGAGTCATTCATGAGCATAAACATGTATTATTTTATTTTGAAGCTCGGGCATGGTTCTCACATAAGATCGATCCTCTGATATGCTAAAATAAGTATGTGTTTGACTGTCCTATCCATGACAAATAACTAGCCAAGAGTGTATTTGTGCAGAAAAAGGAGGGCGATCGTCTTCTAACTTTTTCTTCTTGTCTTCTTCCAACCCCATCATCTTCTATTTTTTTGTTTGAATTTGCAAATAGATTTAATTGTTTAAACAAAATTTTGATCTACTACGGCACAAAAAATAGAGAAGGAGAACAAAGATTTTACTCTTAAAATAGAAGAACCTCACACAGCACAAAAAGCAACTTTGGCTTCTAGATATTATATGTTTGCAAGTCACTTACAAATACATCTAAAGTAAAGAAAACATACATTAGAAATTAAGCAAAATTTTATCTACTGAATTCTACATATCGAGAATCAAGATGCAACCTTCGGACACTAGTACAACATAAATTTATGTGTGAAAATCTACTAAATTACAACAAACAGTAGTAGGTCTGAACTTATAATATTAAGAGTACAATTAATTCAAATTCTGAATGCACAACAAAATTAATAGAGAAGAAAGCGAGAGATTGTTAAGGAGAACACAAAATAGGAACCTACTTTCTCAAACAATAGTAGGTTTGTTTTTTGTCAAAGCAGAAGACTAATAATTAAAAATTCCTCAAAACAACGCAGGATTCGCCACACAAATATCCAATTTTTTGCATAATTAACCATGCACATGCATAATACTCTCTCAAACAGTTGTGTATGAAATTTAAAATAAACTTAGATATTTGGAAACGAGTAGTACAAGTGATAATCTAAAACGTTTAAAAATTACAATAAAAAAAGAGTCTGTCAAAGTTAGTATAGGTATAGGAGAAGGATTTTTTTTCCTTTCCTTAATAGTAAGTATTTCCATAAATAAATAAAAGTAGTCCGTCAAACTTAGAATATTTTTTTGTTTTGTGATTTGTTCGTGCGTTCATTGATATTAATATTTGCTACGATATTTAATATTCATAAAGAAAATATCGAATATAGTACCAAAGTACATATAAGTACACATATAATTTATATATAATATTAGTATTATAGTATTAATAAATTTATACACTAGTATTAGTACTAAACTAATTGTTTAACTTTGACTATTTTATCATGATCAAAATGTCTTTTTTTGTGTAATCGATTTATAAAGGGGATTGCTTCTGTAAACGTGTATAATATATTTATACTCATAATTATAATATATTTAATATATTCTGTATATATTTAGTGATATATATATTTATGATAAACTATGATTGCTCTTGTAATTAGGAATATGATTCTTCTTGTAATTATGGATGAATATTGTACAATATATATATTGTAATAATGAAAAAGACTCACCAGGGAGATTATTACAATGTCAAAAACCCTAAAACTAGGGATATCAATGGGGCGGGGCGGGGCGGGGCGGGGGAAGGGTACCCCGTACCCGTACCCGTACCCGCCACCTAAAATTCACCTCCACCTCCGCCCCATCACCCATCACGGGTAGTAATTTCTCCATCCACCACGCCGCACTTACCACCGGCGGGTACCTATCATGAGTAGCAAAAAAATTATATAAGAAAAAAAAAAGAGGTCTAAAAACGTAAAAATGAACTTTTTTCACTATGGTGTATCGAATATTAAAGTCTGAAACTTTATCAAAATATTAGGAATATTAAAAGGTTAAAATAAAGCGTAAAATTTATATAGTAGAAGACAATAAATTTTCTAATCCTTTCAAATGATCACAATTGTTAAAAAAAAAACTACAATGCCATTACCAAAGTTGACACATACCACATGTACATTTGTTGCATTGTACCATAGATTTTAACACAAAAACATTAAAAACAATTGAAGGGCACCGTACACTTTATTTTAAATAATAATAATAATAATAATAACAATAGTAATAATAATAATATGTTGATTACTTGACAAAAATCAGGGACTCTTGACAAAGAATAAGAGATTTCAAGTGTTTGGCTAAGAATACCATAAAATAAACATAATTAAAGAATCCAACATAAACATATAAAGGGTGGTAGTGAGGCAGCGCGGGTACGGTGCGGATGGTGGGGCGGGGGCGGAGCGGGTGTGGGGCGGGTCTTATATGAAATCCACCCCCGCTCCACCACCCACTAAACCATCCTCCATACCCGCTTCACCACCCACTAAACCATCCTTCATACCCGTCTCAACTGGAGCGGGTGTGGGGCGATACCCACATTGATATTAATGAGAAAGACTCCTAAGAAAGATTAATATCATATTACAATTTTCTTTGTAAAGGTTTTTGTCTAGTCCTCTTTTATTTTGTTCTGCTTATCTTTCTGGGGTTGAATAGGAATGAACCAATATGAAGCTGCATGAAGAAGCAGGTCATACGTGAGGAAAAATGATGTGGTTCACGTCAATTTTGCTTCAACTTCTGCAAAGTAAGTTTAAGCTTTTATTAAAACACTTGGTCATACGCAAAATTGGAAAAATAGAAAGCTTCACCTAAACATATACTTTCCCCAAGAATCTCACTTACCACTAGTTTTTGGAGGTGCCAAACATGCCTTCTCACCTGGAAATGAACTTTCTATCTGAAAAGTCCTTTACCTTCAGCCTTAAATTGGAATGTCCTCGACTTCTATTACCAATGAGAAAAATAGAAAAGATTCACTATTTTCACCGCCTATTATATAAATTTTTGCATTATGATATTGGTCGGTTCTACCACCTATTACATAAATTCTTGCATTATAATAGGCCAATTCTACCGCCTATCTTGTTAGCTTCATTTTTCTCGCTATTTGTGTTCGTTCTTGTTCTGATCGGTTCCACCACTTCCGCATTTTGATTGGTGAGATTGAGTTGTTGCTTGTTATTTGGGATTTTCTGTTTAAATTATTTTCGATGGTTGGAGGTGACGATTCATTACAATCTATTGGTGTTTGTTTGATGGGAAAAATTATTCATATTGGAGTTATGTAATGATAAATTTTCTGAAGGGTAAGAGATTTTGGAACTATATTTCTGAAAAAGTCAAATGTCCTAAAATTGAAGATGAAAAATTTGATGAATTATTTCGTATTTGGGAGACCGATATTTCAAAGATTATTACTTGGATCAATAACTCTGTTGAACAAAGAATTGGTGTCCAATTGGCTAAGTTAAAAAATGCTAAGGAGATTTGGGATTATTTGTCAAGACTGTTTGTGCAGAATAATTTTGTTGTTAAATATCAATTACAATCTGAAATTTGTACATTAGTACCAAATGATTTGAGTATTCAAGATTTTTTATGTGCAATGACTATTTTTTGGGATCAATTAGCTTTTGATGGTATTTATTGAATTACAATCATATGATGTTTATATTAAATGTAGAGATGAAGACCGCCTTGTTCAGCTATTGATGAGTCTTCGCCCATAATTTGAAAATTGTCGTTCAGGTCTTCTGCACCGTAAACCCTTACCATCTGTTGCAGATAGGGGTGCACAAGTGTTAAAGCGGACGGACCGAAGGCGAAAACCAGTTACTAGGGCCAAGATCGGATCGAATTTCTCGGTCCGATCCGGCCCAGTCATTCAGCGGTCCGTTTTGACCGAATCATTGCCCACAAATCCGCTGGCCGATCGCCCACTTGGCCGGACGTATTGACATATCAAATATAGGTTGTAAATTGATCAAACTTTATATGGTCATAACTTTGCGCTCGGACGTCCGGACCGAAAATTGGTCATAATTAGGTAAAACGGACGTTCGAGCGCAAAGTTATGACCATATAAAGTTTGATCAATTTACAACCTATATTTGATATGTCAATACGTCGGCTGGCGGGAGCGGCGAGGTGAAAGCTGAGGTTGGTAGAAATTTGGCTGGGAAGGCGGGGCAAAGTCGGTCCATTCGGTCAGAAAAGCGAACAGGCCGAAAATAACCGGGCGAACACAGGCCGACCAGAAGTTCGGTCCGGTCTTCGGTCCGGACAATTCTACTGTTCGGTCCTCGGTCCGGTTCGGTCCTAACCCTTTGTGCACCCCTATGTCTAACGGTCCGAGTTGATCCGGAATCGAACCGGTTGACCCGGTAGGAAATTCGGTCCGGACCGAACCGTTAAGGGCTTACCGGGTTGGGGGTTGGGTTGGCACCCAACCCCAACCCGCACGGGTTATGTTAAAATCCGGTAAGGCCCGGACCGGTTAGACCCGGTAACGGAAACCGGTTACATTACCGGTTAACCGGACCGGTAACACAAAAAAATTTAAAAAAAAAAGGTAACGGTAATGTTACCGTTGGGGAGGGGGTGGGGGGTGCCAACGGTCATTTCGACCGTTTTTTTTTTGTTTATTATTTTTTTAATTACATTTTTACCCTTTAAAAATATATAAATTCTCTACATTTTTTTCATTTTTATCACACAACAATTCTCTCAATTCTCAATTTCTCATACTCTCTTAATTATCTTTATTATCAATTTTCAAGTTATTATTATTATTAGTTTTCAAATTCAAAGTAGCAAGACGCAAGACTTCGAGCTCCGAGTTTCAATTGAATTCTGAATCCCAAAGTTTGGTACACTCGTTTCATTCTCTAATTATTTTATTAAATTGTCATATTTATTTGTTTATTATTTAAATATTTTTTAATGTATTCAATAAGGGCTAATTTATCGGGACTATGCCGTAAATTTAGTTCAAGGGGTAAAAAATCTATAGGTTCTTCATCATCTAATCAAAATATAGATTATGATCAAATGCAAGAAGATTTTGGAATAGAAGATAATGAATATGATAACGTTCAATTAGATAATATTGTTGAACTTGAAGAAAATGAACCTCCTACACCTACTAGTGTTCCTTCTGTCAATGTTGGTACTGCTAGTGGTAGTCGTAGTCGTAGACCTCCTTTACCAGAACCAGTAGCAAGAAAAAAAAAGGAGTAAAGTATGGCTCTTTTATGATAAAATTGTGGATTCTGATAGAGTTAGATGTAATATTTGTGGAAGAACTTATAAACATAAGACAGGGGGTGGTGACGGGCACTATAGGTAGACATATAAAACACGATCATACGACACAATGGAATGCTGTCTCTGATTTAGAACCCGGTCAACAACAACTTAATCTATTAACTGGGGGGTGGCTAAGTACGATCCAAAAAAATATCGCATTGAATTAGCAAAAATGATTGTCGGAGGTTGTTTACCTTTTTCTTTTGCTTCTTCTTCATATTTAATTACATATATTCAAAGAGTATATAATCCATTTTTTTAAAGGTGTTCCTCGTAGTACTACTAGAGCCGATATTTTTAGACTTCATAATGATTATGTTATTTTTTTGCAATATTTGTTTGCTAACCTTCCATGCCTAGTTAGTTTTACTTCAGACATTGGACATGTTTTAAACGGTTATGATTATTTAACAATTACTTGTCATTGGATTGAATTTTAGAATGGAAAAACGTATTATTGCTTTTGCGTATGACGAGGATCAAAGTCATACTGGAAAATATATAAGCGAAACTATTTGTTCTTATGCCCAAAAATATAATCTTTATAATAAAATATTTTGTGTATCATTCGATAATGCATCTAATAATACTGCTGTTGTAGATCTTTTAAAAGCGGAAGTACAACCACCACTTCCTCATATATTTCATGTTCGTTGTGCTTGTCATATTTATAATTTAATTGTTAAAAGTGGTCTTGATTTATTTTCACCTGAAATAAAACTTGTCAAAAGAGCTGTTGGAGTTATTCAGGGTAATAATATGAAAAATAGAATTATATAATTTAAAGAAAAATGTAAACAATTTAATTTGAGACCTAAATTCATGCCAGAAGAGATTATTACACGGTGGAATTATACTTATTTATTGTTAAAAGAATGTTATAAGTATAAAGACTCCATAACACATGTTGCAAATGCGCATTGTAAGAACGTGATGTATGTGTTAACCGACGAACATTGAAAATCAATTGGTGATCTTTTAAAAAATTTACGTAAATTTTACACTGCTACTGTTGAATTTTCAGGATCTTATTACCCAACAGTTTGTAATGTTTTAGCTCATATAGCTGAAATTTCATATTTACTTTATGATTTAAAATCAAATGTGAAATATAAAGATGCAGTTACACTTATGTTTGAAAATTTTTAAAAATATTTTTTCTCTATTCCTGATATTTATTGTATTGGTGCAGTCTTAAATCCTTCTATTAAAAAAGTAGATTGTCATAATTTAATATGTAGTTTATATACTTATATGGAAGTAGATGCAACAGAAACTTCATCTTCATTTGATTGCATAAGTACACTTGATACTAATTTAACTACATTATATGAATATTATGCTACATTACATGATAACAACAACTCTGCTACTAATATTTTTTCTAGTTCTGCTTCTGTGTCTACACCTTCAAGATTCAATGAAGATGACGATGAAGAAGAATCTTTAGACATATGGAGCACTTTTACAACACAATCAACCACAAGTCGATCTTGCGATGAGATGCAATTTTATTTGCAAAAGTCAGCGGAGCCGAAGAAAAGTTTTGACCCTTTACAATGGTGGCAGGATAACAAAAGGCAATTCCCGGTACTTGCAGCGATGATCCGAGATGTTCTTAATGTGTCGATCTTAACAGTGGCTTCTGAAAGTGCATTTAGCCAAGCACGAGATCAAATAGGAGACACACGTCACTCATTGGGTGGAAGCACATTAGAAGTGTTAGTCTGCTTAAGTGATTGGATCAGATCAGAGAGAAGAAATCAAGGATGTGGAGACGTTAATTCTCCGGAAGTTGAAGAAATAGACACTCTTTTGGAAGCGGGAGGCGGGGCGGAATTAATACTCCAGATTTAGAGGCTATGGAGCATAACCAATTCAATCAACCTATAGATTACGAAGAACTTGCAAGAAAGATGCATAATATGTAAATAAAATTATTATTACTTCATTATGTATTCTTATTAACATTATGAAAGTTCAAAAGTTTACATCTTATCATTAGTTTTAATTTTACTATCTATTTAGTTGTTAATCTGTTATTACTTATTTGTTAACTTATATCTACTAATCTAATAAATTAATAAAAGTATAATTACAATATAAAGTTATAAACTATAAAGTAAACTATAAAATAAAGATAAAGTATAAAGTTATAAACTATAAACTATAAAGTTATAAACTATAAAATAGAAAGTTAACTTTAAAGTTTCAATTTTAATATATAAAACTATATTATATATTATATTATTATATTACATATTTAAATTGAATTTAGTTTACATTATAGAAAATAAATACTAGAAATTAAAAATAAAAAATAAATAAAATTGGACCGGTAGGCCCGGTTCAGACCCGGACCCGCACGGGCCGACCTGAAATCCGGTAATGAACCGGACCGGTTGGCCCGGTAGTCAGGTGAACCGGACCGGTAACCGGTCCGGAACCGGTTAAACCCGGTAAGGGGCTATCGGTCCGGACCGGTTCGGCCCGTTAGACAGGTATACTTTGTAGTGTGCTCTTTCTATCACTATCTTCTTGATTTTCTTTTCCAATTAATTTCTAAGAGAATTGACATATATCATTGTTCCTAATTGTTAAGAGTCTCACATCAAATATGAAATGGGTAATTGGTCGTTTGAGCAATCCTCCCTTTAAGCTAATTTTTGGGGTTAAGTTAGACCCAAGATCCATTCTTTACATGGTATCAAAGTCAGACTCATTCCAATTCTTTATTCACCGATGTTGGACCCCCATATTATATTGTTCACGCTCCAGTTAACGAGGTCTGAGCGTGCGGAGGAGTGTTAAGAGTACCACATTGAATATGGAATAAGTAATCGGTCTCCTTATATGGCTTGAGCAATCCTCCTCTCTTTAAACTAGTTTTTGGAATTGAGTTAGGCTCAAAATGCATTCTTTACCCTAATACATCTAATTAGAAGTGGAAAGTTTATCTTGAGAATATTTGCAATTTTTCGAATATTTGTAGGTTCTTTAATCTTCCCTATAAAGGAAATACGGTAATAGGTGGTATACAGTATGTATATGTATTTTAATGACTTGTGTATTTCACTATAATTTCCAATCGGATGACAGTCATGACACACATCAGTATAGGAAATGGAACCTGGTTTCGTTATATAATTTTAGGTAATCGTCTCACGAGCTAACTTATGGATTGAGTCAAACCCAATATTCATTGAGAGCTGAAACAGTTTGATTGTGCAATCTAAGTGAGTTAAGGATGAGCGCCACCCCAAATATACTATCAATAAAGAGGCAATGATATAATGCTATAAGGCTGGTCATAAATTAGCAATACTCCATTGCTATAAAGCCAAATCTTATATAGTTCCTCCACACTGAAAAATGGATTACATTAAAGACCACACCAAATACCTCAAACTAGTAGGGCATCAAGCATAATAAGTTACAAAATATCTGCAACTGTAAGTAAGATAAATAAAACTTAAAACATATACCTCCACATAGCTGGACGGTCTCTTGATATAAGGAGAACTCTAGATGCCAAATAATCAAAAGAAGGTGAATACAAATCATCAGGTCCAATTGCTTCTCTCAAATTCTGCCCATTGTTTTGATCCAACAGTGCATCATCCTTATTTGTGTCGAAAACAAATAGGCCCAATCCACAAACTCCCATAACAAGGTTTGAATTCCCCCAAACTTGTGTTAAAGCCGTGTAATGGGAATGAGCATTTGATTCCGGCAATGCATAGGTGTTGCAAAGCCTCTGCTTGCGCAACGAGAACTGCTGGATCTGGGAGGAGATCTGCCTTTTCACTGCGGATTTCACGGTAGTGCAGCCAAGATATAATGAATCTCCACGGGCGAAAACTGACTGAACATTTGCACCAACCTTTGGTATTTTTAGGCCTATACCAGAAGGGTGGCGGAAATCTAAAACGTTGATGGAATCAGAGGTGCAAAACACACCATCATTTCCTTCCACTTCAGAGGAACTAAACCTGGATTAAAAAATGAAGCTTTAAATATTTGATAGAGATGAAAAGCCTCTGCTATAAATTGAACGAAAACAAGAACTTCATCACTGTATCCTTTAGTATTCATTGTGGTACTTGACATTGAGAACACAGCATACAGAAAATTCTGAGCCAATGTAGACTTGTGACTACAGACCCGTGTTTGTATAAAAGAATCTATAATACTACTTGACCCTCCCAACAAGGTGGGAGTATGTAATATTTTGAAACTACAAAGTATGGTTTCATTTTTCAACTATATGAGGGGACTTTGTAAAATTATGATTGTTTCTAACTTTGTTTCTTCTTTCTTTTCTTGGCCATATATATTAGATTAGTAATAAAAGAATCTCCATATTACTACTGCTCCAAGTTTGAAGGCTAGAATTGAACTTATTGGATGAGGTTAAGGGAGATAAAAGACATGGTAGAGACTTGTAGCTTTCTACCCAGTCCTTGGGCTATAAACCTGTTTTGCTATAATTTTCAAATTTGCATCTTAATAGAATTTATGAATTTATCAGCCATATAAAGAACCAAATGCTAACTTATTTTTGGAAAATATCAAGTGTTACCAACATCATATATACACATCCTGGATCTTTTGACAGCTCCCAACCCTATTCAATTACCAATAAGCAATACAAGAATTTTTTTTTAATCCCCTAAAGTTTTGATTTAGTAGTGCAGAGTGTCTTGTATAGCACCTAATTGGCAAGGCTATTGATGATATATTACAGGTGCACTTTTTTCTTAAATCAACAGAAACTTGATTACAACAGGTTCAGTATAGAAAAGCATATGTTCGAGAAGAAGCATGGAAGAAACTAATAAGAGGCACAAGAGGAGAAAGTAATTTGTTGTGTTCCAATTCATTGTAAGAATATAACCAGCGAAAAATTAGGAGAACTAAGTCAGTTTTACCTCTGTCGAACCCCTCCACCCAGCTCAGCATCTGTGTTATTTACATGTAGTGCAGAAATTTGCCGAGAAGGGGATGATACAGAAAGGAGTGCTTGAGGACTTATGGAATTGACATCCCATAAAGAAAGACCCTCTGTCTCAGCTATCACTACTTTTCCTCTGCTTCTCCATTGCAAAGGACTGGAGTAATCCATAGCCAACATTGGTCTCTGTAAATCCCATTTCAGGATCTGCTCTCCGTCACGGATATCATAAGTTCTGACCAACCTTTGGCAACTAGAACCTGATATGATGAGTGGTCCACAAGGTTTGTACCACCATTGCTGATTTTGAGGTGACATAATTGATGATAGAGTATTTCTCCTATACATTGGGTTATTGGGTAATGGAGCAAGGGCTGCTCTTGTAATACTAAATCCATCATCGACATGAAAGGCTCGCACATCTTTAGTGTAGAAGTCCCAGGAACAAAAACCTGAATCCATGGAATTTCCGGCTGATGCTGCCACTACATATCTCCCTGAGGAACCATCTACACCAGGAGCACGAACTATCCAACAATCTCTCCACATATTTGATGAGACCCCAACAGGAGGTTTGTACTCAGCTTTCTCCTGAAATGATAACAAATGCTTATTAAGGAAACAACTCTTAGAAGCTAAAGAACTAACTAAAAGGCTGACTACGTCGACAGCCCCTTAAACTTGCCAGTAAATTGACATGTTCCAATTGAGACATGAACATCATGATAAAGTGATAAAGTGTTCCTATTACACTTTCAGCATATATTTTGGAAAAGTTTTTGTATGTATTCTCAAGCGCTCATTATGTAGATAAATTATTCACATAAAATATGTCTCCTCCTTTAATTATACACATTAATATCAATTGGAATAAGCTTGAGGTTTTACGACTTGTTGAGGCTAATGTGCAATATTGAATGAGATGACATATTTTAAGCGGTTAAGTTATTTACATAATGAGTGTTTGAAAACATGTGCATACGTTGTTCCAAATAATTTGAGTCAAGAGTATCTAATATAAACATTTTATCTTGTATTCAGGGGCTCAACAGAAATTTACTAACAAGTTTAAGGAGCTACAGATGTATATCATTAAAATCACATATTTAGACTCATGCGTTACCAGGAGACATTAATATATAAGTCATAATTAGGTAAATTTGCAATATTTAGAGGGATGGGAAGGTAGGCAGATAATACCTCACAATGCACAATATCATAGAAGGAGCAAGAAATGTCATCGTGCATACGTTGTTCCAAATAATTTGAGTCAAGAGTATCTAATATAAACATTTTATCTTGTATTCAGGGCTCAACAGAAATTTACTAACAAGTTTAAGGAGCTACAGATGTATATCATTAAAATCACATATTTAGACTCATGCTACCAGGAGACATTAATATATAAGTCATAATTAGGTAAATTTGCAATATTTAGAGGGATGGGAAGGTAGGCAGATAATACCTCACAATGCACAATATCATAGAAGGAGCAAGAAATGTCATCGTGCATACGTTGTTCCAAATAATTTGAGTCAAGAGTATCTAATATAAACATTTTATCTTGTATTCAGGGGCTCAACAGAAATTTACTAACAAGTTTAAGGAGCTACAGATGTATATCATTAAAATCACATATTTAGACTCATGCGTTACCAGGAGACATTAATATATAAGTCATAATTAGGTAAATTTGCAATATTTAGAGGGATGGGAAGGTAGGCAGATAATACCTCACAATGCACAATATCATAGAAGGAGCAAGAAATGTCATCGTGCATACGTTGTTCCAAATAATTTGAGTCAAGAGTATCTAATATAAACATTTTATCTTGTATTCAGGGGCTCAACAGAAATTTACTAACAAGTTTAAGGAGCTACAGATGTATATCATTAAAATCACATATTTAGACTCATGCGTTACCAGGAGACATTAATATATAAGTCATAATTAGGTAAATTTGCAATATTTAGAGGGATGGGAAGGTAGGCAGATAATACCTCACAATGCACAATATCATAGAAGGAGCAAGAACTGTCATCGTGAGTAAGGAGAACAGATTCTCCCTCAGAGACAAACCACCCTCCAGTAGAAGTCTTACGGCCAATCTCATTGAGCTCACATATAGAACTATCTTCTGTCTCTTCCTCCATGAACATTTCTGGTTGTTTATTCTCTTGAGCATCAAAACTTTCAAGTCTCTCATCACTTTCCAGAAGCTGATCGGCAGTTTCTTTTCCTTTCAACAGTTTCAAAGAAGACGTGTGGTTTTCCGAACTTACTGCATCATCCACATCTTGAACATTAGATTGCTCCTTAATAAGAGAAGCCAAGAACTCCACAGCGATAGAGTTCTCATCAATAGGACTAATATACTTCTTCTCAACCTTCACTGTACTAGTTGATTCAGCAGATTCAAGTTCCTCATTTTTGGTACAGCCCATTAAAGTCTTCAGAGATGTCCTGTCTCTTAGCAATTTATGATGAGGGAATAACCTCACCTCTAATTGCTCTACATTCAATCCCTTCACAGAGATTTTCCCATCAACCACAAGTTTTTCTTCCCTCTTCACATTAATATTTACGTCCTCATTTCTAATGCTACTCAACAAACCTATTTCTTTGTCACCATCAACTATATTACACATAGCCTTCTCAATCCCAGATATCTTCTCAGCACTCACACTCTCATTTTTACTGCTACTCAGCAAACCTATTTTTTCATCACCAACAACTACATTACCCATCGCCTTCTCAATCCCAGATATCTTCTCTTGGATATCTGAAATTATCATCTTTGAAGAATCAGGATTATTCTTATCCAACATCTCCTTAGTCCTCTTAATATCAGTTGCAATCCTCTTCACTTTCCCTTCCAAAAACGCAAGCTTCTCGTGCAGCTTACTTGGATACTTATTCCCACTCAATCCAACTTTCCCTTGTTCATTTTCACCTTTCTCTTTCGAAACTCCAGGATAACTATTCAATTTGGTCAGCAATCTTGAATCTTTCACATTAGACTCAACAAAATCCCCACTTTTCTCAACCAAAGATTTCAACTTTACTTCCTCTAAAGCAATTTCGGAAATTTCACTTGATTTTACTGAAACTGAGCTTGAAATAACCTCTTGTTTATCACTAAAAATAGAAACGTTTCGTTCACATTTCTTGATTTTTTCACGTTTTACATCAAATTTTCCCAAAAGTTCACTACTTTTCTCCATTTCATTCAAAACCCTATTCCCACTTTTCTCAACCAAAGATTTCAACTTTACTTCATCTAAAGCAATCTTGGACCTTTCACTTGATTTTACTGAAATAGAGCTTGAGACAACCTCTTCTTTATCACAAAATTTAGAAGCTTTTCCTTCACATTTCTTGATTTTCTCAGATTTTACATCAAACTTTCCATAAAGTTCGTCACTTTCCTCAATTTCTTTAAAAACCCTAGAATTCCCTGAAACCCTAGTAGATGTTTTTCGAATATCCGATAAAGTCTTGGAAAACTCTGATGGACTAGAACTCCTACCTCTAGGCACAGATGACGTTGACCACCTCGCACGTGACTGTGACTCTCCGCCGTTAACAGCGGTTGACGTGGCGGATGCAGCTTTATCGGTTCTCGGCATGGCACGAAGCGCCGGTTTTTTATTGGCCGATGCCGTTGCGGCCCGAACACGCGACGCCGGTCTCGGGTTCTCTTTTCCGGTGGACCACCTGACACTTTCTCCGCCGGTGGAATTAACGGCAATCGATTTGTTGGAAAGTGGGGTAACGGATCTAGTGGAGCAGGTGGACGGAAGCCCGGTGATTTTGGCTCCGGCGCCGCCGCGGTCCTTTAGCCGGCGAACTGATGTTGCCGTTGACATTTTAGTATTTGTGTTTGTTTTTTCGGATTATGAATGTTTTATTAGGATTTTGGAGAAGAAAAGGTGAAAAGGGATTTGAGATGAGCGGGAAAATGAGATGTTTGGAATATTTTCAAATTTTTGAGATCCCAAATTCAAATTTGCACGTGTTTGGATAAATTTTGGATTTTACCAACACTAGATAAGGAGTGTGTTACCTGAGTGGTGGAGGACACTGATTAGGCCATCTGTCATTTGTATATTTTTCGTGTATATTGTTTATCTTATTTATTTGTGTTAGTTACTATTTTTTTTTCAGAATATTTTATCATGGCTTATTCGTTTTATAACCATCATTTTTATACTGCTTTAAATTTGTTATCCGGATCTGACTGTTTCTCTTATTTTGTTTGTGCTTATGCTTTGTCTTGTCTTGAGACGAGGGTCTTTCGTAAATAGTCTATCTACTTACTAAGGTAGATATAAGATTTGTGTACACTCTACCATCTCAGACTCCACGTTGTGGACTTTACTGTGTATATTGTTGTTGTAGATAAGGAGTGTGTTGAAATTAGATACAGTAACTTTGTTACTTACCTTAGTAGCCGTTTGACCATGCGTTTTCAAATCATAGTTTCATAATTTGATTTCAAAACACGTTTATTTATGCAATTTGGACATAACTTGAACTTCAACTTCATGTCATGGTTTGAAATCTCAAATCATCCAATAAGGTGTGATTTCGGACTCCAAAACATAATTTTAAATTTTTTTAAATATAAAACTTGGTCCATAAATTTATATTTTGTAAAAAATGATCCATAAATTAGTGGATATATAACAATTGATCGACTTTATATTATATTGGATATAATTGCCCAATACATAATTTATATTATATATATATATATATATATATACAAAGGTATGATTATGTCATGACTTAAAGTGTACAACTGAAGACCAAACTCCTTCAACCAACCATTTGTTTTCACAATTAATTAATATCAACAATGTGAACATGTTTTTAGAAATGCTTTCGAACTGTGTATTAATATCAACTGGAATAATCATGAGGACGAACTTCTTTTATATCTCTTCTTACTTGATAAATGATTGTGAAAAAAATCATGCTATGATGTTTTTGCGCACTCTTGAAATCGTTAATGTAAACATGTACATTATAGAAACAATTGTATCCTTACCCATAATTAGAATATTTTTATATACGATCGTTTTGTCAGGTATATCTTGCAGATTGGGTTTGTATGCAGCAAGAGTGATACATCACTTTTCATTTTTCATCGAGGTAGTAGCACTGCTTATTTATTACTTTACGTGGATGATATTGTTCTTACTGCCTCCTCCGACGGATTGAAAAATGAGATCATTGTCTTGCTTAAGTCCGAATTTGCAATGACTGATTTGGGAAAGCTGAGTTATTTTTTTGGGATATCAGTGACCAGATCTGTCAATCATATGTTCTTGTGTCAGCGTAAGTATGCAGAAGAGATTGTGTAGAGGGCTAAGATGGCAAACTACAAAGAGGTGCCTACTCCAGTTGATTCTAAATCTAAGCTCAGTGTCATGGATGGTGCTCCAGTCTCTGATTCTACTCTGTATATGAGTCTTGCAGGTGCACTTCAGTATCTCACATTCACCAGGCCGACATAGCTTATGTTGTTCAGCATGTGTGTTTATTCATGCATGACCCAGGGAGTCTCATTTGCACCTATACCCCTCTGCTCCAAACAGGTTGCTTTCATATACGGATGCTGATTGGGCAGGGCGTCCGGACACGCGACGCCCCACCTCCGACTTTTGTGTTTTTTTAGGGGGTAATCTGATTTCTTGGTCTGCCAAGCGACATGCTACCCTATCTCGCTCCAGTGCCGAGGCGGAGTACAGAGGCGTTGCAAATGTAGTAGCTGAGATTTGTTGGCTCAGAAATTTACTGTTAGAACTTCAATATTCTTTGCGTCAGTCATCTATTGTGTACTGTGATAACATCTCTGTCATCTATTTGTCTCATAATCCGGTTCAACATCAGCGAACCAAGCACATTGAGATAGACCTACACTTTGTTCGTGAGAAAGTTGCACTAGGCCATGTCAGAGTGTTACATATTTCATCATCCTATCAGTATGCAAATATATTTACCAAAGGACTTCCCAGACAGTTATTTCTTGACTTCAAATCCAGTCTCAGCGTCCGACCTCCTCCCGCTCCGACTGAGGGTGTGTGTAAACATGTATATTATAGAAACAATTGTATCCTGCCCATAATTAGAATATTTTCATATATTGTGTAAATATAATTAATGTAAGACTAGGATTCCTCTTTTGTATAGGTTTGAGATTTCTATTGTATAAGGGATGAACATTGCACTCTATATATACTTTGATATCAATGAAAGACTCCTCAAGAAAGATTAATATCATCTTAGAGTTAAGTTGTTTTAAGAGGAGATAAGTGACTCCATTTATGAAAACGAACTCTTTCACTTGATTCGTTAATTAACTTGAAATCAAGCTAATTTAATTTAATCTACGACAAGTCTACATTTGATTGGCTAGAAATATTATTTGAATACTTGGAAGGTTTCAATTGACCTTTAATTTAACTATGCATGTTACATCATTTGACAAGATATCAAATGTCTTGAATTTGAATTGCTTGCCACATTTTTTGTTAAATTGCAGTGATTTTTGCACTCACAAAAGCCCAAAGAGGTGTACAACAAAATAACCCTTGTCTTTTTATTTTTATTTTTATTAACTATAGTCAATATGCAGTTTATAATATAGTCAACGTGTATATTGTACATGAATTATACATTTATTATATATATGTAATACACTAAGGGTGCGTTTGGTTCGGGGTAAACAGGAAAGAGAAAGGGAATGGAGAAATGAAATTTTCTTTGTTGTTGTTTGTTTGACCTTATTTTTTCATTCCCTTTACCCCTTTTCCACTTTCATTCTCTTTCCTTGATTCCCCCCACCCCACTAGGTATTTGGATTCCCTTTCCCCAACCCGGACCCCGGACCAAACATGTAGGGACAATCAAGCAATTTCTTTCCTTTCCATTCCAAAAACGCACCCTAAGTATACACTGTGTGACAAGTGAATTTTACTTTTTAGCTGGCTAAAAATGTTAAGATCCCTAAATTGTATGCTTGGCCTTGAATGAGATCTAGTTACCTAGCCAAAAAAGTATGGTGATTTGGAAATTACCAAGGACCTTCGATGCACTATTCTTCCTTAAATTAATCAAAACATCTACTTCTATCTACTCTCTCATATTGTAGACACCTTCATTGGCATAACACTTACAATGGGATTTTTACAACCTCCTCGGCATATGCTTTATAATTATACTAGTACTACACAACACCACCACCTCCTCGGCATCTACTTCTCCGGAGCTTCTTGCATTATTTGTCGCGTCGCTTATGAAGATATCCAGTGTATCTTCCTTTCACTATCCCCCAGCCATCCAAACTTGGCACCATTTTGGTCTTACTCTACCACAGGGGGATTACACGCCATTGTTGCATCATTTTTGCGCCACCTCTACCACAATCAGGATCACTAATAGTATTCTTATTCCCATATATATACGTTCCTATTAACACTCAAAAATACATTTTAAGCGTTTAGCCGAATCAAGTGACGGTCGAAGGTGGAAACCTCAAAATAAGCAGGCAACATAATTCTAAGTCGATAACTGAACTGACTTGTAGTTGAATCTATTAGCCCTAACCCTCGGCTAGAAAAGCTTCATCGGCTATTACGGTAGTATGGAGTCACAATTTCAAGGAACGACTTAGACCCACACATATTTAGACGCCTCGAAGACCAAGTCAAAGAATCCTCTAGACCCCAAGAAACGGTAACAACCAACTAGAAGGAAGTGTCATTAATCGTGCAAGAGGAAACCAAGGAGTAAAAATCGTCACCACCTCCTCATAGTTGGCTAGTGGATTTAGTGGAAAATTTAATAGCTAACCTAGGGGGATCACATTTTATTTTTTGTAGGTAATGGACTTTTTCCTAAAGTAGGAGAACATCTGAGTAGAACACCCTTTGTAACTGTCAAAAGATATCTAAATGAGTGTTAGTTGATGATATGCTCTTATGAGTTTGTGTGAATCATGTATGTAATCTCATGTGACCATTATGATATTTTGCTCTTGAGTGCATTGCATATGTACTCGTATTTGATTTACATTGTGTGATATGTTTTCAAATGCTTGGATTTCATGTCTTAATTCTTCATACGTCTATTCTTTTAATCTCTTACTGGTGGCATCCCAAGAGGAGGGGAAAATAGAGAAAGGAAGAACCATAGACGACTTGAGGTTCATGTACTCGACTTAGAGATCATTGAGATAGCTGATGGAAGGCACATGAGACTTGTGCAAATCATTCCAATCACACTTCAAGAAATGTGTTCGATGTAAACTGAATCATTACACTTCCAAACTTAATCGCGCGATAGCTTGTATTTGTGCTAATTCAACTCTCCGATGCTTGTGCGTGCACACACAAACGCACACACAACCAATAGGTAAAGAGATTGAGCAAGCAAGAGAGCAAAATGAGTTTGGTGAACTTGACAAAGAACTTCACAACTTGATCAAACAAGTAATAATTGATACTTAATGAAATGGTACTGAAGACTTTCGACTTTCTGAATTGAAGTTGTCTTAAATCAACAACAATCATCCCGGATAAAAGTGTTAGGATATCTTTTCTTCTAAATTCTCTTAGAGTAATTATGTGGATCCCATAATTACCTCACATTTATTATAATTGATATATAATATATTGTAATTATTATGATTGTAATTAGTATCTCATAATTTAGATAATGTAGATTAGTCTTCCATTAGTTAAGCATAAGATGATTGTATATATATTGTATCTTTAGAATAATATTGATCAAGGAATTACCTCCCTACATGGTATCAAGAGTCTAAAGATCATTAATTGCCCTACTTCTTTCTCCCCTCCATCGAAATCCCTCTCTCATTCTAATTATTTTCGGCCAAAACAATAATTAGGTTTACTAAACCTAAACACTTCCTAAACCCTAAACCTAAAATACTCTCTGTCACCCCCACACCCCGCGGCTAGACATATTTTGTTCAAACTTTTAGGGTTCTTTCATCCTCCTTCTTCAAAACACCACAAACATTTCTTCTTCTTTTGTTTCTAAGTCAAAACTATGGCCGAAAAACAAACATTTCATTCTTCTCTTGCCGTTAATAACCTCAAGAACTTTATCTCCAAAACTCTTGAAATGGAGAAAGAGCAGTATACCTCATGGGCAGAACTATTCAAAATTCACTATCGCGAATTCGCGCCTATGAGGTGATTGACCATATCATCCCGTCCGAGTCACCGTCGGATACCACTACGGTGGATAAGAAATTATGATCTCGCCTAGATGCTATAGTCCTTCAATGGATTTATGGCACAATTTTTAATGAACTTCTTCATACCATCTTAGAACTAAATTCTACGACTCAACAGGCGTGGGAAAAATTAGAAAATATTTTTCAAGATAATAAAATGTCTAGGGCCGTTTATCTTGAACACCAATTTACAAATATTAAATTGGATGATTTTTCCAACATCTCAATCTATTATCAAGAATTAAAAGTACTTGCGGACCAACTGTCCAATATTGGTTCAGCCGTGACGAATCAAAGATTGGTACTTTAGTTGATTGCGGGGTTGAATGGACAATTTGATGGTGTTGCTACGTTCATTCAACAAAGCAATCCATTACCTCCATTTTATGAGGCTCGTTCAAGGTTAATTCTCGAGGAAACAAGGAAAGCAAAGCTGGCATCCTTGGGTGCAACCACCGCCGAAACCACTCTCGTCTCCACCTACTTTCTTCCACTGATTTGGAGCCCCAAAATTATGGTTCAGGGGTCCACGGTAATCATTCCAATAATGGTAAAAAACGGGGGTCAAACCATAATAATAATGGAAAAAATAATGGTGAAAAATGACGGGGGAGGGGCGGTGGCCAGCCCGCCGACGGTAGTGACGTGCTGGCAGTGGCAACGAACAGTAAGGGAAGTACCCATCGTGGGCCTGAGCCCCACAATGAGATGCCCCGCCATGCCCATACCCGACCTCTTCGTGGCCCCAATCTCTTTCTTCTTCAAATCGGCTATCCGATATTCTTGGATATCGTCCACAACATGCGTTTGCAGCGCAAACACCATCTTTTGTCGGATATGCACCCACATATATTGAACAAGCCATGAGCCACATGAATTTAAATATTCCAAATGAATTGTGGTACATGGATACAGGGGCTACGTCACACATGACGACATCTCAAGGTAATCTTTTGTCTTATTTTAATATGAGCGGTAATAAAAATATTGTTGTCGGCAGTGGACATAAAATTTCAATTCATGGTATTGGTCAGGTAACACTACCCTCTCCCCACCCACATTTATACTTGAAAAATATCTTACATGCACCTAGGGCTGTTGCCGGTCCGGTCTGGGTATCGACAGATCCGGACCGGACCAATAAGGTTATCGGTCCCGGACCGAGATCGGACCGATAAGGTTTCGGTCCTGGGACGAGATCTGAGACTAGAACGAAACCTTATCGGTCTGGTTCTTAGTCCGGACCGGCAAGATTTTTCTAGGTCGGGTCCGGGGCCCGGATTTGTTTTTTAATTTTTTTTAAAAATTAAATTTGCAATATTGAAATTGACATTCTCGGACACATTACATGAAATTTGAACGTTGAACTCTATTGTATATCGCGAGATATTTAGCTTTGAAAAGGGGAAAAACGTAATAATTTGGGAAAAATTGAAATTGATTGCCAAGAAGGAAACGGACGCCCGAGCGCAGAGTTATGACCATTTAAAGTTTCATTAATTTATAACTAATTAGGGCCGACGGCCGGGCGAGGAGTGGGCCGGAGGGGGTGGTAGGAGGGACCGGATGGAGGGTGGCGGAGGGGGGATGGAGGGCGCGGGAGAGGGGCGCGCGGGGAGGGGATGGATGGGGGCTGGGGGAGGGGTTTTAACGGGTTACCGGTCCGGCTCCTTATCGGTCCGGGTAATTTTTTGGTACTCGTATTCGGATCGTTAACTTTTCGGTCCGAGTATCGGTCTGGGTTTACCGGTCCGATTCTCGGGTAATTACCGGGAGTATCCGGACCGCTAATAACCCCACATGCACCAAAACTGATTAAAAAACTTGATCTCTGTTAGACGTTTTACAATTGACAACAATGTTTTTGTGAATTTTGATCCATTTTGTTTTTTTGTGAAGGATTTTCAGACGGGGATGTCGCTCATGGGATGTAATAGCACGGGGGACTTATATCTTTTCACCTATGTTTCCACCAATCGCAGGGTCAAACCTTCCACCTTTGCGACCATCTCTCCTAGTATATGACACAATAGGTTGGGACACCCAGGAGCACCGTTTTTAAATCAATTTAGGAAGAATAATTTGTTGCTTGTAATAGACCTTTGGACTCTTCTGTTTGTCAAACCTGTGTATTTGGTAAACATATTAAGCATATGTTTTATGTGTCTACTACTAATACTGTTATGCCATTTGATATTTTGCACTGTGATTTGTGGACTTCACCCATTTTAAGTGTTGCAGGTCATAAATACTATTTGCTCATTCTTGATGATTTTTCGAATTTTTTGTGGACCTTTCCCTTAGGACAAAAATCACAAACCTATAACATTTTGAAACAATTTAGTGTGTTTATCAAAACTCAGTTTGGCAAAACCATTAAATGTTTTCAATGTGATAATGATGGAATTTATAAATGCTCAATTTGTCACACCCTTTTTCGACCGCGACATTATAAAACTAACTCATGCTTTAAGAAAATGTTTAGAAAATAAAAAATATGCTAAAAGGTGCTAAAATAAAATGCTAAAGAAATGTTAGAAAATAAAATAAACGCTAAAAGATGCTAAAGGTGCTAAAAAGATGCTAAAATAATACTAGAAATTAAAAGGTGCTAAAAGTGCTAAGGGGGCTAAAAGTAGTGCTAGGGTTCGCGGAGTCGCCACCTAATTATTTTGGGTGAATTATGTCACGACCCGACCTCGGGCCCGTGACTGCTGCCTTACCCCGGGCACCCTAGTGATACAACATCAGAGAAAAACCAGCGGAAGTAAACTCATAAACATGAAACAATATATATAAGAAATAGGCTAACCCAAAATGGTTACCTTTCAGCAACTATACATAACAACAACTGAACAGTTAAATCCTTTACAAAACCCAATTTACAACAGGACTACAGACCTCTAAGAGTTTGTAACAACTATGACGGGACAGGGCCCCGTCATACCCTGAATGTACCTGAATCTACAATGACAGGGAATCATAACAAAAGATAAGCCTCCGGAGAAACGGGGCTTCCCAAAAGCAGAACGATGATCCTAAGAGCGAGGATCAACAACCGATTGTCGCGCCCTTTTTCGACCGCGGCATTCTAAATAAACTCCTGCTTAAATAAAAAGGTTAGAAAAAAATAAAAATAAAGGGAATCATATTAAAAGGGTGCTAAAATATAAAAAGGGTGCTAAAAATGCTAAGGGTTCGCGGAGTCGCCACCTAATTAATTGGGTGAATTAGGACACCTAAATGTCAACTAGGTTAAAGTCAACACTAACTCCATTTTTATGGTCTGTTAAACTTAATGGGATTCTGGGTAAGGGTTCTTTATTATCCTAAAGGGAAGGGGTCAGGCACCCTAAAGGATCCGCTAACTCGCGGTTGTCCGTTCAAACCTAGGGTTAATTATTGTTGCTAAGAATGCATGTTTTGAAAGTATGTGAGCAAAGATATTTGTAAGTAACAGATGTATTTTTGACTAACATAAAATATAAGAAATATATAAAGTTAGTTCTAGTTGAAAACATGCATTTATGAAGTAAAAAAAAACGTACGAAATTTATCTTATAAAGTATAATATGGAGGTACTAATGCAAAATCTGCTATGACAAAATATATGCTTATAGGATATGACAATGTGTATTATGCGAAGGCTTAACGATCTTGTGAAATAATTTTTTCTATGTGAGTGCTACTAGGAGTTTATAAAAAATGATTTTCTCATGTTAGGATTTAGTAACTAATAATGCTTTGACTACCTAAATAATTATGTGAGTGGAGGCTTACTAAATAGTTTGATTATAACTCAAGCAAAGCTAAAATAATTAACTTAAAAGTGTGGGGGGATGCAAATTTCTAATGTCAAGCTACTTTATAGTCTATCGGTTCAAGGTTTAACTATTGTGAATATCCTACTAATTAATGTAGCGTTAGACATATAATTTACAACAAATAAATGAATAGGGCTGGTAAAATAATAAGATGACTCGAGGAATGGCGAAGTCATTTCGCCTCTGGCTTAGAATCCCTGATGCGAGGATAAATGCATGTAGATGTGGGTCTTCGCGTTTGTCACAATGAGTCCCGCTATGAGACTCTTTGTTACTCCGGTGCATTTCATGTAAAAAAAAAAAGATATGGAGTTAGTATAGGCGCAAAAGAAAGATGGAGAATTTTAGATTTAAAGGAAGAAACAAATCAGTCCAGTACACATTCAGACACAGAGGAGGGTTGATATGCAAGGGATACTCAAATATACATGATATATATATTCAGAGGTATATAAAGACACTGCCGTAGTATGCCACCAGTATGTAAGGTCATTAGGCAGACCCAATCAATGAATGGTGATTTTTTTCAGATTTTCTTAAAGAAAGACTAGCGATGGGGCCGCCACATACAGCAGTCCAGATTCGAAATACTTAAGGAATCACACCATGACATAAAAGCCCAGCAGTTTACTAAATCTTAATCCTTTTAAGGGAATGGTAACAAGAAGATCTGGGACACCCGATATACCTAAACTTATCAGGTAAAGGTACCATGTCTGGAAGATGTATACCAGTTGTATAAAGAAGCAGATATAAGGAATGATGCCCAGGATCATCTTCAACAGTAGAATGAGCTATGATATCAATCATGCAGCAAACAACACATAATCTCAAGCTTCCTCTCAAATTAGCATATTTAAGTTTTAATTCACAACAACAGACAAGGGTGCCATTTAATTTAGTTCTCTTGACAGATCCATATATTATTCTGAGTTTTTAAGAAAACATACGCTTCTAAATGCCGACCTATTCAATCCATTTTTTCAATTGAGACTAGTGTTAGGATGCCACAGCAAAATAGTGCGCCATTTTAAAACTAACAAAAACATGCTACCTAAGGTCTGAATCTACCCCCCCTGAATCCATCATACAGACTCGAAAATAATCGAATTATCCAGAGAAAATCCATAGTCAATTTTGACACTCTAAACAGACCCATGAGTAGCTTAAACCAATTCCCTGACTTCCCAAATTTATACATGTTTTACTGCCTTAACATGATGAGTCCTTAATATACACATCGACTTCTATAATACTCACAATGATGACAATATTTAAACACATCAGTAATCACAATTGTGAATGTTAATATGAATCAGTGCTATCTAAACTGATTCCGCAATTGGCTTAACAAGCATAATACGTACTTAATCAGTCATGTGAGAAACATATTGTACCTACTAATATCCGAGACTAACAGTTCTAAAACTGAACTAGAATTTAAACTAAATGATGTTTGTCACAGAATTGATTCGTAAGAAACACACAACCGAAATTAGCGAGTAAAACTGAAAGGAAATGAGTTTACCTTCTCCGGACAGCGATCCGGGGCAGCGTATCAAGTCGTCGACTCGCTCGGGTTTTTGGTTTTCTGGGATACGAACAAAGGCAACGTTTGTTTGCTAATTTCTTGACTGAATTTGGAGAAAAGGTTTAAAATTCTTGTTCTCGCTCTTTCGATCATTCTTTGTTCGTGTCGTTTTTTTTTGTAACTCTCTGATTTTTCGAATGCCCTTCTATGTGTATAGAGGTTGGTTTATATAGCTCCAAATTGGGCTCTAAATTAGGTAGACTTTGATTGTGATTTCAGACAGATTTGTGGATGATTTGGTATTGATTCTTACGATTTGCTGACGAGATTTGGGTAGATTTTGTGTAGCTTTAGGAAGGTTTTGGGTGATAGATATGGTAAGGGACGAGTGGTGTGTGCATGGGTAGTAAGTCCGGATTCTCCGAGAAATCCGGCGTGATTCAAGCTTAGGTTTTAGGGTTCTCTCTTAGTTTTTTTTTTTTTTTTTTTCTAAGAAGCAAGGGAAGGACGAGGTGAAGGGAATAAAAGGAAATGGGCGGATGGGTTGCGGTGTGCTGATCGGGTTGGGCACGCGACGGTAGCGGGAGCTCACACTGGCGTGGATCATTAAAAGTGAATTAAAAATGGGCTGATGGTGTTAATTTAGGTGGGTTATTAGTGTTATTAGTTTAGGTTAGTTTTCATTATTAGGCATTTAATTAGTGGTAAGTTATTTTAATTAGGATTAGATTATTTAGGTGCTTTATTAATCTACTTGTTAAAATAATAAATGCGGGCGTGTTATTTAAGTGCTTAATATTTTAGAATGCGGCGCTATTTACTAAAACTTATTTATTGTGCATTATTATTATTATTTAAGCTAAAATTAAATTATCTTAATATGACTTTAGGCGCTACAATAATTATGAAATTGTTTTGCGTATTAATAAATGCGACGACGTCATTGCTAAATTATTTAAAATATGTATTTATTATTAATTATTAAAGAATTGTTTGACATGACTTAAAATTAATTAATGCGGGCGCGGGACTCTAAGTGCTTAATACTCTACGTAAGACGCGGTGCCATTATTAAATTGCTTATTTATGCCTGTATTAATATTTTATCGATGCATTTTTATTATAAAATCATAAAAATTATTTTACGAAATTAGTCTAATTTTATAGTTAATGACTGGACGGGAGGGTCAAAATTGGGTGTCAACAGCTGTCCCTCTTTGTATGGAGATGATGGAAGAATTTTCGGACAAAGACGTTGACTCATAGCCAATTTTGTCTCGATCTTCGCACTGCGTAAATCTTTGGCGGTAAAAGTGGCGCAAAAATCGCCCCATCGGTGTCGAGTTATGACGACACTGGGATACCATGGTCAAAACACTAAGGCGCTAACGCGGACTCAGCCGCCCGATGTCGAGTTATGACGACCGGGTTACCATGGTCAAAACACCGCGCGGGCTAACGGACTTAAAACGCCCCGATGTCGAGTTATGATGACACTGGGCTATGGTGCAAAAGTGAAAGAAAATAACTGGCTTGAACCTGGGGTGTACCGCTATGGCTTATGGTGCTGGGTTCTATGGTGGCGTGGAGCGAGTGGACCGACGCTTGAGGCCGCTTCTGCCAATCGCTGGGAAGGTTGGCCCCCCAACAGATTGCCCCGGTTCGCTGTAAGAGAAAATCCACGTTGTGCTCCTGCTCCTGCATGCTAAGACTTGAACAAACGGTTAGTGCATAACTGTTAAGGCAAAATGATGATACATAATTTTAAAAGTAATGCAACTGTGAGTAGAAAAGGTTATCCTGCAAAATGCGATGCCTGTTGCGTTGAGGCGATGCTGAAAACGTTGTGGCTTTCGTCCTTGCACAGACGTGTTGCGAAGTGAATGCGGATATGTCGCCCTTGCTGCAATTGTCCCTGTAGACTAAAGCTCAAGAAAGAGTTAGTGCATAACTGCTAAGACAAAATAATAAAGCATGAATGAGAAAAATGTGATTTTGAGAATATAGAAATCGTCCTTGCGTAAATGTGATATGCCGATGATGGCGTCATTTTCGGACTTCTTTGTCTTGATAACGCCGTTGCTGGGCGTCTTCTTTGCCGGCGTCGTTGCGTGACACACGCCGATGATGTCGTTGCACGGACACAATCTTGATAACGCCGTCGTTCGGGCGTGTTGCTTCTGGCGTCATTGCGTGACGCACGCTGATGGTGTCGTTGCCTGGACACAATGCTGATAACGTCGTTGCCTGGACGTATTGCTGCTGGCGTCGTTGCGTAGACGCAATGCTGATGATGTCGTTGCCTGGACATAATGCTGATAACGTCGTTGCCTGGACGTGTTGCTGCTGGCGTCGTTGCGTAGACGCAATGCTGATGATGTCGTTGCCTGGACACAATGCTGATAACGTCGTTGCCTGGACGTATTGCTGCTGGCGTCGTTGCGTAGACGCGATGCTGATGGTGTCGTTGCCTGGACACAATGCTGATAACGTCGTTGCCTGGACGTGTTGTTGTCGGCGTCGTTGCGTAGACGCAATGCTGATGGTGTCGTTGCACGACATAAGGCTCATAACGCCGTTGCTGGACGTGTTCTTCCGGGCGTCGTTGCGTGACGCATCTTGATGGTGTCGTTGCCTGGACACAATGCTGATAACGTCGTTGCCTGGACGTGTTGCTGCTGCTCCTGTAGAATAAATGCTCCTGCGAGCTAAGCTTGAGAAAAAACGTTAGTGTATACCTGTTTAAACGAAATGATAAATGTATATAAGAAGTGCAATTTTATGGGTCGAGATGTCGTCCCTGATACGCCAGATGAATACTGAGATGTTGTCCTTGCACGGACATGCTAAATGCCGCAACTGACGAATTGTCCTGATGCCTTTGTTGGGCGTGATGCGCGAGTTGCCAATTTGACTTTATGCCCGAGTTGACGCGCTAGGTTTTGTTGCGGAACTCTGAACTTTGATTGCCGATTGTTGATGCCCCTTTCTGCTGCTGCTGCTTCTGATGCGGACTTTGAGTTTTGGGATTTTTTGTCATATCTTCTGCCTCTGCTGTTTCTTCTCGCGAAGAAACTTCTTGCCGTATTTTCTGCTTCGGCTATTTCATTTGCTGCTTTTGTTAATATGAAAAGACCTGCGCTCAAAGAAAGTTTGTGAGTTTTGGGGGGGGGGTCGATTCGTATTTGACTTCGCCGCCTTGTTTCTTGATGTCCGCGTGCCTGGCCTGTTTGGATTTGCAACCCCTGTCTGACCTCTTTGAGACGTTTAGTAGTGTTCCAAAAGGATTTTCCAAAAAATGAAATGTTTTCATGAAGTATGCACAAAACATCTTTAGAAATAAACATTTATATGACATGCGTAAAAAATGTAAAAGCCTCGTCTAATTTGCCAAATATGACATGTATTTCGACCAAGCGAACATCCTTTGGAGTCTTTGTTATTGCCTTCCTCACAGTGCGCAAAACTGTCTCAATTTCAATGTGTGTCGCGTGGGCGGAACTTAACTTCGTGATGAATTGCTCATATCGCTTTTGGAATAACTCAGACATGTTTGTTGCCTGTAGACAAATGGGAAGATTCCTAACGGTGTGACCGAAGCCGATTTAGGCCGCCTACGTATCCCCATGAGGGAATCAGGTCATGACGTAGTTCATTACAAGCGAAATTGGGTAAAATTCTAAAAGTGGGACCGAAGCCGATATGGCCGCCTACGTATCCGCCAAGGGAATCAGGTCATAACGTAGTTCAGATTACAAGTAAAGGGCTTTTGATTTGCAGCGGCGAGACCCTATATGGGCTCTGTCATATCCCACCGAGGAATGCGGCTTTACAATATAAAGCGGGATTACGGAAGACAAATACTCCTAGACGTAATATCTCTTTCATCTGCGTTGATAGCCTTGGGCCATACCTCGCCATCCATCTCGGCCAAGACTAGGGCCCTCCACTTAATACTCGATGGACCGTATAGGGCCGCGCGCCAATTAGGTGCGAACTTTCCTTTAGCTTCATTTTGATTCGGAAATATCGTTTCAAAACCAATTGTCCGCTTGAATAACCTTGGCCTTACTCTCTTGTTAAAAGCTCTAGCCATTCTGCTCGACGTCTGATGCCCATGTGGTCGCATTCAACCTTTTTCGTCAATCAACATCATCGCCAGAACGATCCTTTATCCACTGGCGTCGCCAACGCGGCTTCTTGGATGATTCTTAACGATGGTATTTCCACCTCTGCTGGTAACACGACCATTCCATACACGAAAGATACGGCGTTGCCCCAGTAGAAGTCCGGATTGTGGTGCGATAACCCAAAAGCGCGAAAGGCAAATTCTCATGCCAATGTTTGTAGTTGCTGATCATCTTGCGCAATATCCTCTTGATGTTCTTATTGGCTGCTTCCACTGCTCCATTCATCTGGGGTCGGTACGGAGTGGAATTACGGTGCGTGATCTTGAAATTTCCACATATATCACGCATCAAATTACTGTTGAGATTGCTTCCGTTATCGGTCACAATTGATTCAGGACTCCCAAATCGGCAAATGATGTTGTTGCGAACGAAGTCGACCACCACCTTTTTCGTCACTGATCTGTGTGATGATGCTTCTACCCATTTAGTGAAATAGTCAATCGCTACGAGGATGAATCTGTGCCCATTTGAAGCCGCGGGTTCGATAGGGCCGATGACATCCATGCCCCAAGCTGCGAATGGCCAAGGAGAACTTGTCACATTAAGCTCACTTGGAGGTACTCGAATCAAATCTCCATGAATCTGGCATTGCCGACATTTCTGCACAAAGCGGATACAATCTGTTTCCATCGTCATCCAAAAATAACCTGCTCGCAGAATCTTTTTCGCCAAAGTGAAGCCGTTCATATGAGGTCCACACGTCCCTCCGTGTATCTCTTCTACTAGCTTGCCTGCCTCTTGAGCATCGACACATCTCAGTAGGCCCAGATCTGGAGTCCTTCGGTACATAACTTCCCCATTCAAAAAGAAATGATTTGCTAGTCTTCGAAGTGTCTTCTTCTGGATGTTGGTTATGCCTTCTGGATATTCTCCTGCTTTGAGGTACCTTTTGATGTCATGGTACCATGGATTGCCGTCTGTTTCTTCGTCTATATGGGAGCAATAAGCCGGCTGCTCCAGCACACTCACTGTGATTGGATCGATGTAATTCTTGTCCGGATGCTGAATCATGGAGGATAAGGTTGCCAATGCGTCAGCGAATTCGTTCTGGATCCTCGGAACATGCCTAAATTCTATGTGGCTGAACCTCTTCTGTAATTCCTTCACGCAAAATAGGTAGGGAAGTATCTTCATATTCTTGGTTGCCCATTCACCTTGTACCTGATGGATCGATGAAGTCCAATCGCCTATGACCAAGACTCTTGTATGTCCATATCTACGCCATTCGAGCCCCAATATGCAAGCTTCATATTCCGCCATATTGTTGGTGCATGGAAATCTGAGCTTCGCGGAAATCGGATAATGCTGACCTGTTTCTGAAACCAAAACTGCTCCAATGCCGACTCCTTTGAAATTTGCCGCTCCATCGAAAAACATCCTCCAACCCGGGTAATCCTCTGAGATATCTTCTCCGACAAACAATACCTCTTCATCAGGAAAATAGGTTCGAAGGGGCTCGTACTCATCGACTGGGTTCTCAGCGAGATGATCAGCTAATGCCTGTCCTTTTACGGCTCTCTGCGTGACGTAGACGATGTCAAACTCGCTCAACATAATTTGCCATTTCGCTAGTTTTCCGGTGGGCATGGGCTTCTGAAGGATATACTTAAGCGGATCCATCCTCGAAATAAGATAGGTAGTGTATGCTGATAGATAATGCCTGAACTTCTGGGCGACCCAAGTTAATGCGCAACAAGTACGTTCGGTGAGTATAACGAGCCGTATCTTTGTGAACTTCTTACTCAAATAGTATATGGCCTGCTCCTTTTTCCCTGTTTCATCGTGTTGCCCCAACACGCATCCGAAAGCATTTTCTAACACAGACAAATAGAGTAGCAAAGGTCTCCCCGGTTCTGGAGGTACTAGAACTGGCGGATTAGAAAGGTATTCTTTGATTCACAAAAGCACGTTGGCAACTTGTCCACTTGGTAGCTGCATCCTTTTTCAATAATTTGAATATCGGCTCGCATATCACGGTAGACTGGGCTATGAACCTGCTGATGTAGTTGAGGCGGCCAAGGAAGCTCATCACGTCCTTTTTGCTTCTCGGAGGAGGTAACTCTTGGATGACTTTTATTTTCGAGGGGTCCAGCTCAATCCCCCTTCTACTCACTATAAAACCCAACAGCTTCCCCGCGGGAACGCCAAATGCGCACTTTGCAGGATTCAACTTCAAGTTATACTGTCTTAGTCGTTGGAAAAATTTCTTCAAGTTTGCCAAATGGTCCTCGCCGCGATTTGATGATGACGTCGTCCACATAGACCTCAATTTCTTTATGAATCATGTCATGGAAGATGGTGGTCATGGCTCTCATGTAGGTGGCGCCTGCGTTCTTGAGACCGAACGGCATAACTCGATAATAGTACACCCCCCACGGGGTAGTGAATCTTTGTCTTTCTGCGTCTCTTACGCCATAAGGATCGATGATAGCGGAAAGCGATCGACGATCAGTAGTTCATGCTTCGCACAATTATCGATGAGTATATGGATGTTTGGAAGAGGAAAGTCATCCTTGGTGGCTCTGTTGAGGTCTCTGTAATCGCGCACTCGGACCTTTCCATCTTTCTTCTTTACCGCACGATATTTGCTAACCAAGTAGGATACTTTGCAACTCGAATTACCTTTGCCTCAACTGTTTAGACACCTCTTCTTTGACCTTCAAACTCATATACGGTTTGATCTTTCTCGGCCTTTGTTTTACGGGGAAATAAGATGGCTCAATAGGTAGCTTTGTGTGCGGCGATGTACGTACTCAAACTGGCGTGTCCTCATACGACCAAGCAAACACGTGATTGTCTTGTTTCGAGCTCAATTAATTCTTTCTTACGTGTGACGTTTAGGTGGAGTCGACTCTAGTCTCTTTCACGGTTCCTCATCGCCTAAGTTTATTAACTCTGTTTCTTCCAAATTTGGTTTAGGCCTATTCTCAAAGTTTTCCGACTCTTGGATAAGTTACGATTGCGGACATTCCTCTTGTTCCTCGGGTTATGCTCGTCATTTGAACTTTGTTCGTTGGTCTCATTACATGTCATATTCGCGTTATCAACGTGTTTATTAATATGATCATTGAAAGAAAAATGCTTAAAGAATTTAATTTTAACACAAACAAAATCTTTTAAAAGGCTGAAAATGTCCCGAATTTATGATGAAAGTAAAATTGCGAGATTAAAAACATATTAAGAATCATAAATGCATGTACATTTTCTTTCTAGATAAAAGGTCACATGCTAGAACTAATCATAAATTCTACCAAGCTTCTGACGGTCGGGGCGAGTGCAAGTCCAATTATTCAGGCTGCATCCATGCTCTGCATCCCAAATGGTGAGCTCCTCCTTGTGATCTCCTGCGATCATGCAACAATCTGCCTCATCATCACCTATGAACAAATTCTGGAACCCTACTGCAAGATCATCTGGGTCATCTTCTCTCGGCATCTGGATGGTGTAGGCTTTGACGAATGATCGACTCGAGGCGGAATGGCGCAGCGAGGAATGTATCCCTTCTTCCGAGGTTCGTGGTCACCAAATCCTTCAAGTGGTGGTACCCCAAACCAAAAGTGTCTCTCTTCCCAAACAATGGATAGGTTACGTGATCCCCTTCATCGACTCCAAGACCTCTGTAGGGCTCGTATCCATTTCTTAAAATTTCCTTGGCCAACATTTTGATAGAACGTGGCGTGCGATGGCGGACCTACTTGCTCTCTTGATCTCATTAATATGAAAAACCGAACCATCCGATCGTTTCACGTCTTCTATGAGGATTGCATAATCGGTGTTGATGCTTCCTTTATCTCCAAATACTACCACTTCACCGTGATTCTATATAAACTTTAGGCGATGCAAGGTGGGCGGATCGCACGACCTCGTGGATCCACGGCCTTCCTATCAACGAGTTGTAACATGTAGCAATATCCAATACTTGAAATTCCACAACGAATTACGCAGTCCGATCCGCGGTGTGAGGTCCATTACGCCGACTTCCATGGACTCGTCGAAACCTTTGACTCGATATGACTTTCACGAATTTTCTTACGATGCGCCCCAATTTCAACGGTGTTGTCATGGGACAAATGTTGTGCCGAGCCTCCATCAATCGACCTTGTTGAAACAATCTTGTCTGCGACTTGGATGGTGATATTGATGCAAGGTTGTGTCCGACGCCTCACGGGTAACTTCGTCATCGTGAAAGGTGATTCTGCGGGCCTCTAGTACTGTCCGACCAAAGCCGCCAAGTTCCGTCATTGTACCCTCCGAACGTATGCATCCTTCAACACTCCATCAATGCAATCTGTGTGAGGCGTAATGCATTAACAATGAAAGTAGAAATATCGCCGAGGTTTTCTTTAAGCGTTCTCTGACGGAATACTCTTTAGTGGGCCTCTTCCTCCAAAACTCCTCGACTTCAGCCTCTGTCACGGGCTTCTTTTGCGGTGCCTCCTTGGCTGCCTCTATAGGTGTGTAATACCTCCCTGACCTGGTTATACCCGCAGCGGTGACTTCTATGACCCGCTTCCCACTTTCTCCGCGATCCATCTTGATCAGTGGCCCTTCCGGCGCTGAACAATCGTGATTGAACCTTTATGTCTCGGCGGTGCCCTTTCCAACTCAAATCGCTTTCTTTCGAGGATTGGTGGCGAGGCGGCAGCGAAAGGTTCGACTCTTCCTCACTTGACCGATCGGATGGTTCCTCCAAGTTGTATTCCTCATCTAGGGTTATCAAGTGCACATTGGCGTTGCCGTGGTTTGGCAAGGGATTATCATGCACGTTTGGGGCAGGATCCTTCAGCTGAATTACTCCTTCTTTGATCAACTCTTCGATTTTGTCCCTGAGGGTGTAGCAACTTCCGGTGTCATGCCCTGGGCTATCAGAGTGATACGCACAACGCTTATTCTCAACATACCATCTTGGGATAGGGCTAGGAATCCTCCCTGGAATTGGATGGATCAAACTGCACTCGCGATCTTTCGTATATCCGGTATGGGTTCGGCCGAAGTGCGGGTTCGGATGGTCTTCCTTCAAAATTCGTATTTAGTCCAGGCGCATTGGGTGCTCACATGTTGTTGGCGGGCTTGATGGGCGGGTTGATGCGGGTAGGATAAATGGGTGCTTGGAAGCGTTATATATGGTGTGTGGTAGGCGGGGTGTGGGCGGTGTATAGTGAGGTGTAAAGTTTTGGCTGCTTGTGTGGTAGTATGGGGTCTGGTAGGATGGGTTTTGGTATGTTATGAATGCTTCGGGTTTGCGTTCTTGTATGAGCATGGAAGGGGAAACTGTCTCTTTCTTCCTTGAAGTACCCCCGATCGTCCCTGACTGAATTGCCTTATTGGTTGCCTGCAATGCTGCTAGATTCGTGATCCTGCCAGTTTTAATACCCTCTTCTACGAAATCGCCCATTCTGACAACCTCCGCAAAATTCCGCCCGATGACGCTTATCATCCGCTCATAGTAGGTTGCGTCCTTCAAAGATTGCACGAACAGTGTGGTCATCTCACTCTCCACCATGGGTGGTTGTACCTTTGCTGCCTCTGAACGCCACCTCATGGCGTACTCCCTGAAAGTCTCCGTAGACTTCTTTTCCAACTTCATTAGATAGAACCTGTCCACCCCGGTTTCTGTGTTAAATCCGAACCGCTCCACAAAGTCTTGGGCCAATGCATTCCAACTATGCCATTTACGCGGATCCTGGCTAGTGTACCAATCTATTGCCTCGCCGGTTAAGCTTCGAATGAACAACTTCATGATGACCGCTGGGTTCTTCCCTACCCCGATTAACTTGTCGCAATATGATCTCAAGTGTGCACGAGGATTTCCCTTCCCATCAAATAAATCGAACTTCGGCACCTTATATCCCACTGGCAGTTCCACATCTGGATGCATGCAAAGATCTTCATAATCTAGTCCTTCGTGACCTTTATCCGATCGCATGCCACGAACTGCTTCTTTCAGGCTGTGAATCTCTCGGGCTACGTCATCGTCCATTTTGGCTCGGACTTCCCTTTCCATTTCTTCGTAATGATCCACTTCTTGGTGAAGCGCGGGGACGGTAAAAGGTTGGGTTTCTGTTGTGTAAGTTAGCTGTCTGGGTGGTTTGCTGGGGCTGGTAGTGGGTATGGTGCGTGGGCATTGGTTGGCTTGGCGATTAGGGCTGATTATGGTGAAGTGAGTAGGCGGAGGCGGAGGTACATGGGCAGTAGGAGGATCATTTTGAAGGTGAGGTTGATGATTGGCTGGGCGAGGGGCGATTGGGTCGGTAACTGGCGGCCTTTGTGGGGAGTTTTGGGGGATATGTGGTGGTGGAGGTCGATCTGGGGTGGTCTGCGAGATAGTGGCCCTTTGCTCTGGCATAGGGGTATTCAAACTGATGGATAGGTTGGTCAGATTCCGTAGCCTCTCCATCTCAACTCGCATATCGCTAATCTGTTGCGGCCGGTGAGCAATACATTCTTCCCGATCGTGATATTCCTCCTTCAAGTTTCGTTTACCGACAGGAATAATTCCCAAACCGTTCGGCTCAGACGCCCCTGAGCCAGTCATATCGTCATTTCTTGCCTTGGATCTGGTGAAGTGTGGATGCTCCGACATTGTTGAGTCAAATACGAACCGACCCTTTGGGAAGATGATAAATCTTTCTAAAAAGATGCAACAAACGGCGTTAGCATAAGAACATAATTTGCAAGTAAGTAGCAGATATATTGCACACAGCACATCCAAACGTTTCCTAATATGCAAAGGGGGGACCTCTTTGTGCCAGAGGTAGGCCTAAACGTCATATATGCAAAGTCATGTTAGATGCACCCAAGCCATTGTATCGAAATGCCTTTATTGGAAATAAAGTTAATTGAAATGACACTTTATAAGAAAAACAATGAAAAACTAAATAACTCTGTTGTCGCTGTGATAGTGAAGCTTAGGTCTTCTTTGGTATAGCCCCTGCCTGTTCCAAGTATTGTACTGCATCGTGCATTAGGGCCCACATGTCTGGGGTGATGACCTTCTCCTTGAGTTGATTATTCTTCATTCTATTGCTTGTGTCCATGTCCTCGAAACCTTGCTCTCCTCTTGGGCTGTAGGTTGGGTTGATGTGATCCTCTTGCAGCCATGTCTGATACTCAGGTGTGTGCCCTGCTTGTTCATCTCCGATGTCTATTTTGTTAATGTCGTCCCATTCTTTCAAAATTTGTCTAGCTCGAGGCACCATAAAGTCTGGTCCAAATGTAACTTCCGAAACTCCCATGTCCGATCGGAGTGGGATTATCTGTTCTTGGCCGAATTGTCGGAGTGCGCGTAGGGGAGCGTACGGTTGCAGACCTTTTAGACCAATAAGCTCAATATAGTACAATTCTTTACCACGTATAAAGGCTCCAGCCTTGTGAGGGAGCAAAGGGTATTTCCACTGGATCTGATCCTGGGTACGGGATGTCAAAAACCTGTACCAATCTTTGGCGCCGACCGGGGACACAAACCGTTTCGTCCTGTCATAGAAGCTGTCGATCTTATAAGATGCGCTGAAACAAACATCCGTCATATTTGACCGTTGGTAAAGATGCTCCATGGCCCACATTTGTAAGATAAGATTGCAACCTTCAAAGAAGTTTGTTTGGCCTCTTTTGCACTTCCCAAGAGCTCGGAATATCTCTGCCAAAATCATAGGAACTAAAGTGGGTTGTGCGCCGTCGATTCCCTCGAAAAGTGACCTGGCTACGGAACATATGCAAGTACTTATCTTGCCATATTCAAGAGGAAAAATCAAGGTGCCAAGTAAAGCGACAGTGAATGCAATAGGTCGCCTGTTTTGCCAATGGCGTAGAGTGCATGAGAATTCTGTTTTGCATGTCTTGTAAGCGTTATTACGTCCATACCTCTCGTAAAGATAGTCAAGAGACACCCAGTTGTTCTCGAAGCAACGCAATTCCTTAGTATTCTTGAGACCCATGTAGCGGAGAAATTTCTTCCCTGATTGGCTGTTGGGAATAATCTGTTTTCTACCTTGGTAAACTAGACTGGTGAAATAATGCACTTCTTCCAATGTAGGAGTGATTTCGAAATCCTTGAACCTGAAAACGACTCTGTCTGGATCCCAAAACCGGATCAAAGCTCGGATCAAATGCGGATCTGGCGAAATACCAAATAGTGAGATGAGACACCCCAACTTCTTCCTAATCATAGTCTGACTGCTGATGTCGAAATCCTCCCACCATACTCTTAGCTTGTTAGGAACTCCGCTAACCATTCTTATATGATCCATGTTATGACACAAATGCTAAAAAATAAAATAAAAAAAAAAAAAAAAACTTGTTATTTCCAACTTTGGGCATGTCTTTTGGCTTGGATAAATCTATCATGATTATGCGACACATAATATGCTGGTTGGTCGTTGGGTTGAGAAACCCGTCGACGAGCTTGGTGTCTTCCTAATTGTGGTGTCGATGCCAAGGACCGATCCACCTAAGGTAAATGCATGCATGCCCTAAAATAAAGGTGGTATAGCTCTATCTTAAGTTTCTAAGATTTGGCTTTTCTAGACGCAAGGTTCCCGAGCGGACAACTCGAGTGAGAAGGCTACGCGACCACCGGTTGGACCGGATTCTCCGCGCAAAATACCAACTCTCTTAAATGTGGGTGTTTGAAAGAAATTTGCAGGTGCGCGAAGCACACCCGCGTGTTGTGTGTGATAGTGTGAATTTTCCAGAGTGGAAGAAATATGAGCGGAATGCCAGTTTAAGGAAAGCAGTAAAAACAAATAGCAATTAAACAGTTAAACATACAAAATTATGCGAGCAATTTTAAGGCATTTAAAACAAACAAATAAAGCTAAGCAATAATAAACCTAGGTTTGTAACTCTCTGATTTTTCGAATGCCCTTCTATGTGTATAGAGGTTGGTTTATATAGCTCCAAATTGGGCTCTAAATTAGGTAGACTTTGATTGTGATTTCAGACAGATTTGTGGACGATTTGGTATTGATTCTTACGATTTGCTGACGAGATTTGGGTAGATTTTGTGTAGCTTTAGGAAGGTTTTGGGTGATAGATATGGTAAGGGACGAGCTGGCTGTGTGCATGGGTAAGGCAAGTCCCGGATTCTCCGGCGAGAAATCCGGGCGTGGCGGCGATTGAAGCTTAGGTTTTTAGGGTTCTCTCTTTAGGTTTTTTTTTGTTTTTTCTAAGGGCTGTTGAAGGGGAAGGGACGAGGGTGAAGGGAATAAAAGGGAAATGGGGCGGATGGGTTGCGGGTGTGGGCTGATCGGGTTGGGCCTGGGCGACGGGTAGCGGGGAGCTGGGCCTGCGCTGGGCGTGGGTGATTGGGCTGGGGTGTGAATTAAAAATGGGCTGATGGTGTTAATTTAGGTGGGTTATTAGTGTTATTAGTTTAGGTTAGTTTTCATTATTAGGCATTTAATTAGTGGTAAGTTATTTTAATTAGGATTAGATTATTTAGGTGCTTTATTAATCTACTTGTTAAAATAATAAATGCGGGCGTGTTATTTAAGTGCTTAATATTTTAGAATGCGGCGCTATTTACTAAAACTTATTTATTGTGCATTATTATTATTATTTAAGCTAAAATTAAATTATCTTAATATGACTTTAGGCGCTACAATAATTATGAAATTGTTTTGCGTATTAATAAATGCGACGACGTCATTGCTAAATTATTTAAAATATGTATTTATTATTAATTATTAAAGAATTGTTTGACATGACTTAAAATTAATTAATGCGGGCGCGGGACTCTAAGTGCTTAATACTCTACGTAAGACGCGGTGCCATTATTAAATTGCTTATTTATGCCTGTATTAATGTTTTATCGATGCATTTTTATTATAAAATCATAAAAATTATTTTCCGAAATTAGTCTAATTTTATAGTTAATGACTGGACGGGAGGGTCAAAATTGGGTGTCAACACCGATGTACCTCGACCTGCGGCATGAACGCAAATCCGAAGGAGGTCAAGATAACAGTACCAAGTATGTGGCGAAAATCAGAATGAAATCATAACATTTCCAAATCAAATCCACATATATGTATGAAAACCAATTAACGCACACGGTGCCACAACATAAATAAGAGTAAGCAGTGTAACGCATGGCCGGTCTTTTCTAGGCCGATGATCGTAGCGAGTCCATTCGCCCATAGTATCATTATACGAGCCTAATCACGGACTTAGTAGTCGCGTAGGTCCGTGGACCCTCGCGAGGTACTCACCGCATCGGGGTAGCTAACGCGGCATATCTGGACTACAGTAGTCGCATGGCCACTAGGACCGCATGAGGTATTCCTCGCATCGGCGTAACACACCCGGAGTGATTCCTAGACTACCGTAGACCGCATAGGTCATGTGGACTCGCATGAGGTATTCCTCGCATTGGGGGTAGCTAACCCGCGACATCATAACAAGTCGGGGGTAGGTGATATACACAGCACAACCACATAAGTAAGCGACATAAGCACGAGAGAACCCCCTTACCACAACAAAACTCAAGGCGCTAACACCCATAGTAACATAACATGTTTACTTCTCAAGCCAATTTACCACACATTCAGACATCATTACAAGGCTTCTACAAACAAGTAAGTAAACCATTCTTTTTATCTTCCTTAAGTCACTATAACTAACTTCCCATAAAGTTAGTATAACACTTAAACTTTGTAATAAATCAAAACATTCACATTTGTTTGGAAAACCAAAAGAACTTGTTCTTTTAAAACTAAGTATTAATTTCCTTCCGAATAATGATTCATAACCCTTTTTGAAACATTTCAAGATTCTTAACATTTAGAACTCAAGTCAAAAGACATCAAGTGAAACCAAATTCAGTTAACACATGTACGTCTACCGTACTATATATTTACAAATATCATGCTCAAGAGGATAGGAAGAATCACATACCTCCTTGGTTAAATCCACTTGCCAAGTCGAATGTACCGCGCGTGGAGTATCAACCTATAATAATCAAAATACGTCTATTAACGTCTAGACTTCTTCGTCGAATATTCTAAGTATAAAGTTCCTTATGCTACGGAAAATTGGACAGCACTTCCTTTGTTTCTACATACTTTTACACCTTTTCAAGGCTCGAATTCAACTACCAAACGCCACATTTAAGGCCCAACAATTCAGCAATACAAGGAGATTACACGCCTAACTTGGACGTGTAAAATTTTGCCCCACAATACAAATTAAATAACCCAATAAGTTTAAGATAATATCTTGGCTATAACATGCTCACATATAATTCTTATCCAATCCTTTCAAATCCAAATCGTTATTCCTACATGCAATATACCTAAAAGCAATATTGACAACTACAAGTCCTTTCTTCCTCACATGCAACACAATTTACTTAAAAAGGAGAATTGATTGTTACCTTAGAGTTTACCCAAATTAATCCAACAAATTTCACTTGCCTTCTTTCCACAATCACCTCCACAAACCTCCTACAAGCTTGTCAACAAGTTTCCTTCTTGCCACCTTTCCGAAATTTCTCTAGGCCTTGGTTTCTCCTTGAATTTTTAGAGAGAATGGAGAGGAATTTTTAGAGAGAAGGAAGAGAGATTTTTAGAGAGAAGGGGGTTGTGTGAAGAATGACCAAGTCTTCAAGACTTGGTCAATATATAGTGCTTCCACACAATCAGATGGGAGGGACACTTGTCACCCTCCCAGGGCCTTTTAAAAAAAAATCTTCTGATTTTTCCCCCAGATTTCGCAAAAATCCCGCCTCGGCGCTGAAACCTTCGAGAATTTCAGTACTTCCGCGCCTGCATTCGGCGCCACTGGCCCTCGCTCGCTCCGCGCATGGCCCATGACCGAAATTACTTATCTGCTCGACTGCGCACTGAACTTGTAACTTCCATAACTTTCTACTCCGATGTCCTATCGACGAACGGTTTGTTGCGTTGGGAACTAGACTCAACGAACTACATACTAGACCTTTGAAACACTTAGGAACTCCTAACGCAACTGGACATAAACCGCCTCAAAGTTGACTAAAACCCGTCCGAAACATTCCGTCAACCTATCTTTCTAAAATTTAAATCTTAATTCCTTTCGTACGTTCTCATAAGCATGACCTGCATTACGGGGTGTAACATTCTCCCCCCTTAGAAACATTCGTCCCGAATGTTCCTTCTATGCTTACTCATTTCACAATATCGACATAGACCCTCTTAACTATTCTTCGTGCACAAGAGACGCTCTACACGACCACAATAACACTTAAGCATAAATGCCAAATTAAAAACTAACAAGCAGGAAAGTGGGTTACCTGGAGGTGTACGGAACAAGTAAGGATACTTCTTCATCATGTCCTCCTCTGCTTGCCATGTCATTTCTTCCATGTTCTCGTTCCGCCATAAGACCTTGACGGAAGCCACATCTTTTGTTCGTAGTCGCCTAACCTGACGATCGAGTATTGCTATGGGCCTTTCCTCATATGATAACCCATCTGTCACCTGGACATCACAAATCGGGTGCACTCTAGATGGATCTCCAATACACTTTCGCAACATAGACATATGAAAAACTGGATGTACTGCCTCCAGATCGGACGACAGATCGGACGACAGATCCAACTCATAGACAACCTTGCCTACCATACGGACAATCTGATAAGGCCCAATGTACCTTGGGCTAAGTTTTCCCTTCTTCCCAAATCTCATCACGCCCTTCATGGGTGATACCTTCAGGAAGACCCAATCATCCACCTCAAACTCCAAGTATCGACGCCGATGATCTACATACGACTTCTGTTGACTCTGAGCTGACAATAACCGCTCCTGGATAAGCTTCACCTTATCCACCGCCTGCTGAATCAAGTCTGGCCCGACTAACTGAACTTCGCCCACATCAAACCAGCCTATTGGTGACCTGCACTTCCTCCCGTATAAGGCCTCATAAGGCGACATCTGGATACTAGAATGGTAGCTGTTGTTATATGCAAACTCCACAAGAGGTAAATGATCCTCCCAGATACCCCTGAAATCAACAACACAGGCCCGCAACATATCCTCAAGTGTCTGGATAGTACGCTCGGCCTGCCCATCGGTCACGAGGATGAAAGCAGCGATCGAGACTCACGTGTGTCCCTAATCCCATGGAAAGACCTCCGTAAGTTAGCGTGAACCGGACTCCTGCATGCGAAATAATCGATATAGGAACTCCGTGCAGTCTCACAATCTCTCTGATGTACAATCTAGCATAATCCTCGGCCAAAAAAGTCATCCTGACTGGAAGAAAGTGGGCTGATTTCGTCAGCCTGTCGACAATAACCCAGATGGAATCGTGCTTCCTCTGAGTGTGAGGTAACCCTGTAATAAAGTCCATATTGATCACCTCCCACTTTTATGTCGGAATCTCTATCATCTGCAACAACCCACGTGCTTCGGTGCTCCACTGACTGGCGACGAATTCGGACAACTGCGCACGCCCACTTCGTGCCATCCCACCAATATATACACCTGAGGTCATGGTACATCTTAGTTGACCCCGGATGAATAGAGTAACGAGCACTGTGTGCCTCTCCCAGAATCTGCTGACGAAGTCCTGCTACATCGGGAACACATAACCTGCCCTCAAATCTTAGCACCCCATCCGGTGCTACCTCAAATAGACTTTTCTCCTCTCGAAGAGCCGTATCTTGATACCGTACCACAATCGGATCCTCATACTGTCGCCTCTTCACCTCCTCGACGATGGACGACTCGGCAACCTCTCGAACCCGAACCCCACTACTATCAGAATCAACCAAACGAACCCCAAGGCTCGCTAGCTGATGTAACTCGCGGACCATGCCCCTTTTATCTGGTTGCACATCTGACAGACTATCCATCGATCTGCGACTAAGGGCATCTGCAACTACATTGACCTTTCCTAGGTGGTATAGGATATCGATATCATAATCCTTAAGTAGCTCTAACCACCGTCTCTGCCGCAAGTTCAGCTCCCTCTGGCTGAAGATATACTGGAGGCTCTTGTGGTCTGTGTAAATATCCACATGAACTCCATATAAATAATGTCTCCAGATCTTCAAGGCATGAATCACCGCTGCCAACTCTAAGTCATGTGTGGGGTAGTTCTTCTCATGCTTCACCGTGTCGAGATCGTAGCTATAACTTTCGTCTTTGCGTCGCATCGCGCGCACTAAGCCCGACACCCGACGCATCACAATAAACCACATATCCGTCTAAACCCTCTAGAAGAGTAAGAACTGGGCGGTCGTCAATTTCTCCTTCAGTAATTGGAAGCTCTCCTCACAAGCATTCGTTCACTGGAACATGGCTGTTTTCTGAGTCAGCCTAGTCAAGGGTGCCGAAATGGAAGCAAACTTCTCCACAAATCTCCGATAATAACCCGCAAGGCCCAAAAAGCTACGCACCTCCGTCGGTGTAGTGGGTCTAGGCCAAGTCTTGACTGCCTCAATCTTTGCTGTATCAACCCGAATACCATCGGCCCCGATAACATGCCCTAAGAAAGCCACTGAAGCCAACCAAAACTAGTATTTCGAGAATTTGGCATACAATTGCCGATCCGGAGGACTCGATCTGCGTCGCCAAATGATCTGCATGCTCTGCTTTGTCGCGAATAAACCAGATATCATCAATGAATACTATAACGAACATATCAAGAATGGCTTGAACACGGTTCATCAAATCCATAAATCTGCGTGGTGTTGGTCAACCGAAAGACATCACCACGAACTCATAGTGCCCATACCGGGTCCGAATGCGATCTTGGGATATCGCCTCTAACTCGCTTTGATGATAACCGGACCGCAGTCTATCTTGGAAAACACCTCGCACTGCAATGAAGTCAAACAAATCATCAATCCTGGGGAGGGGGTATCTGTTCTTGATAGTTACCTTATTCAGCTGCCTGTAATAAACACACATACGCAGCGTCCCATCCTTCTTCTTTACAAATAAAATCGGTGCCCCCCAGGGAGAAACACTAGGCCTGATAAAGCCTTTTCCAAAGAAATCCTTGGTGGTCCTTCAACTCCTCAACTCGGCGGGTGTCATCTGTATGGTGGAATAGATATCGGCCAGGAGTGTCGGCGACATATCAATGCAAAACTCAATCTCCTCTCGGGAGGATACCCGAGATCGTGCGGGAATACGTGCGAAACTCTCGACAACCGTAATCGATGAAAGTCTGGTATCTTGGCCTCAGTATCGAATACCCGAACAATATGGTAGATATACCCCTTACGCACTATTTTCTTAGCCTTGAGGTAAGAAATAAACCTACCACCGGCGGCCGTATTCCCTTCCACTGATAACCGGCTCCCGAAAGCTGGAACTGCCAATCTCTCTCTACAATCCACATTGGCATAGCAGGACGCTAGCCAATCCATACCCATAATCACATCAAAGTCTGTCATATCCAACTCTATCAAGTCGTCTGGTCCGGCGATCAGATATAGTCAGGGCAAGCCTTATATACCCGCTCATCTACCACCGAATCACCTACTGGCGTAGCCACCTCAAAAGTTTTTATGGACTCAGGCTCTATCCCTATTTTACCAGCAATATGAGGAGATATATAGGACAAGGTAGAACCTGGATCTATCAAAGCATATACATCACAACATGAAACCAATAATGTACCTGTGACGACATCCGTGACGCCTCACGGTCTGACGGTGGACATAGCATAAATGCGGTTACGAGGACCGGAACTAGGACCGCACCCACGACCTCTGCCGCGACCTGGCCCATGAGTACCACGCCTCGGGCGTAACCGTAGGAGATGAAGGCCGGCGAATGACCTGTAGGTGAACCTACCATCTGCGCCGCCTGCAGTGGACGGTCCTCGAAATATGACCCTGCTGGCCACAAGTGTATCAAGGCCCCACGGTATTACCACAACTCCCGAAATGGGATCTACCACATCGGCCATACCGAGAGGGGGGGTGGTCTCGATCGGGTAGCATCTGCCTTCCTGGCGCCGAAGCCACAGGGCCTCGACCTCCGAATACGGGCGTTGAAGGCGGTGGAGGCGCTCGAACCGGTGAGGTGCAAATCGATCTCTTGAGGTCGTCGCCTCGAAAACTACCGGAGGACCTGCTGTCACGGCCTCTTCTCGCGGTATCTATCAATCCGCAGCCCTCCGTTCCTCACCCTGTGCATAAGCTGCATGCGGGTAATGTCCATGCCGGTGAAGAGCTACTCGAGCAACCTCTGCTAAGTAATCATCGAGCCTGTGACATAGCGGTGCACTCGTCCTCCATGTCGGCCACTAAAGCGGGGGCGTCTGAGCCAACGAGTCAAACTACGTTGTACTCTCAAACCGTCCGCCGCTCTGCCTCAACGTCGTAAATCTATCGGCGAGCTCTCCTCATCTGCGGAGGAAAGAAATGGCTAAGCGCCTCGAGAACTCATCCCAAATAGGCGAAGCGCATGCTCCCGGACGCTTCCGTGAATCAAACTACCAATCTGCGGTATCCACACCGATGTGAACCCAATACTACCGACTGTCTCCGAGGCCTTGATCACTCTCATGATCCGGCAGCGTCGGATAAACTCCGAGGATCATCCTCGCCTCGACCCATAGAACTTTGGTGGTGCGACTCAAAAGTCCGAAGTCTCGCTATCGGATCACGGGGAACTACGGTACAACTAATCGTTGTCTCGTCTGTCCTCCGCCTTGCCACGATCTGGCTAATAATCGCCATCTCTCGTAGCCCGTATACTGCCAGCTGTTTAACCGGAGGCTCAGTACCGCGGTCTCGATGGCGCTTCTGGCTCCGAACTCTGCTGAGGCTGGCGACGTCGTGGAACTCGCCGTCCAAAACATCACCTCGGGTAAAGGCGGGCTGTGCCTCGTAACCTCTGCGTCCTACTAGCGGCTCCTCCGCCTTGCCGCCCGGGCGCGGTTTGCGTGGAGGCATAACTGATACATAAAAATATGTCAGAGGAAGTTCAACCTATAACACAACTCTATTGCACGATCTTAGAGTGAAAGAATGGAAACCAATCCTAAGTATCCTGTAGCCTCCTGATTATAGATGTGGTGCACAACACACCGATAATCAAGACTCTACTAGATACGGTATGTAGACACTTTTCGAGGATTAACTGCTCTGATACCACTTTTGTCACGACCCGACCTCGGGCCCGTGACTGGTGCCTTACCCCGGACACCCTAGTGATACAACATCAGAGAAAAACCAGCGGAAGTAAACTCATAAACATGAAACAATATATATATAAGAAACAGGCTAACCCAAAATGGTTACCTTTCGGCAACTATACATAACAACAGCTGAACAATTACATCCTTTACAAAACCCAATTTACAACAGGACTACAGACCTCTAAGAGTTTGTAACAACTATGACGGGACAGGGCCCCGTCATACCCTGAATGTACCTGAATCTACAATGACAGAGAATCATACCAAAGATAAGCCTCCGGAGAAACGGGGCTTCCCAAAAGCAGAACGGTGATCCTAAGAGCGAGGATCAACAACCGATGTATCTCGACCTGCGGCATGAACGCGGCGAGAAGAGTCGATAACAGTACCAAGTATGTGGCGAAAATCAGTAATGAAATCATAACATTTCCAAACCAAATCCACGGATATGTATGAAAACCAATTAACCGCACGTGCCAAAACATAAATAAGAGTAGCGGTGTAGCATGGCCGGTCTTTTCTAGGCCGATGATGATCGTAGCGGGGCTATTCGCCCATAATATCATTATACGAGCCTAATCTCGGACTTCCGTAGTCGCGTAGGTCCGTGGACCCGCGTGAGTACTCACCGCGACGGGGTAGCTAACCCGCGACATATCCTGGACTACCGTAGTCGCATGGCCACTAGGACCGCATGAGGTATTCCTCGCATCGGCGTAACACACCCGGAGTGATTCCTGGACTACCGTAGTCGCGTAGGTCATGTGGACCGCGTGAGGTACTCACTGCATCGGGGGTAGCTAACCCGCGGCATCATAACAAGTCAGGGGGTAGGTGATATACACAAGCACAACCAACTTATCGTAAACGACATAAGCATAACGAGAGAACCCCCTTACCACAACAAAACTCAAGGCGCTAATACCCATAGTAACATAACATGTTTACTTCTCAAGCCAACTTACCACACATTCAGACATCATTACAAGGCTTCTACAAACAAGTAAGTAAACCATTCTTTTTATCTTCCTTAAGTCACTATAACTAACTTCCCATAAAGTTAGTATAACACTTAAACTTTGTAATAAATCAAAACATTCACATTTGTTTGGAAAACCAAAAGAACTTGTTCTTTTAAAACCAAGTATTAATTTCCTTCCGAATAATGATTCATAACCCTTTTTGAAACATTTCAAGATTCTTAACATTTAGAACTCAAGTCAAAAGACATCAAGTGAAACCAAATTCAGTTAACACACGTACGTCTACCGTACTATATATTTACAAATATCATGCTCAAGAGGATAGGAAGAATCACATACCTCCTTGGCTAAATCCACTTGCCAATTCGAATGTGCCGCGCGTAGAGTATCAACCTATAATAATCAAAATACGTCTATTAACGTCTAGACTTCTTCGTCGAATATTCTAAGTATAAAGTTCCTTATGTTACGGAAAATTGGACAACACTTCCTTTGTTTCTACATACTTTTCCACCTTTTCAAGGCTCAAATTCAACTACCAAACGCCACATTTAAGGCCCAACAATTCAGCAATACAAGGGGATTACACGCCTAACTTGGACGTGTAAAATTCTGCCCCACAATACAAATTAAATAACTCAATAAGTTTAAGATAGTATCTTGGATATAACATGCTCACATATAATTCTTATCCAATCCTTTCAAATCCAAATCGTTATTCCTACATGCAATATACCTAAAAGCAATATTGACAACTACAAGTCCTTTCTTCCTCACATGCAACACAATTTACTTAAAAAGGATAATGGATTGTTACCTTAGAGTTTACCCAAATTAATCCAACAAATTTCACTTGTCTTCTTTCCACAATCACCTCCACAAACCTCCTACAAGCTTGTCAGCAAGTTTCCTTCTTGCCACCTTTCCGAAATTTCTCTAGGCCTTGGTTTCTCCTTGAATTTTTAGAGAGAAGGGAGAGGAATTTTTAGAGAGAAGGAAGAGAGATTTTTAGAGAGAAGGAGGTTGTGTGAAGAATGACCAAGTCTTCAAGACTTGGTCAATATATAGTGCTTCCACACAATCAGATGGGAGGGATACTTGTCACCCACCAAGGGCCTTTTTAAAAAAATCTTCTGATTTTTCCCCCAGATTTCGCAAAAATCCCGCCGCGACGCTGAAACCTCCGAGAATTTCAGTACTTCCGGCGCCGCGGCCCTGCATTCCGGTGCCGCGGCGTTGCAACTTCAGAGAACTCCCAGTAAAACCGGCGTCGCGGCCCCGCTCACGCGCGCTGGCCAGCCCGAATTACTTATCCGCTCGATCACGACCGAACTTGTAACTTCCATAACTTTCTACTCCGATGTCCTATCGACGAACGATTTGTTGCGTTGGGAACTAGACTCAACGAACTACATACTAGGCCTTTGAAACACTTAGGAACTCCTAACGCAACTGGACATAAACCGCCTCAAAGTTGACTAAAACCCGTCCGAAATATTCCGTCAACCTATCTTTCTAAAATTTAAATCTTAATTCTTTTCGTACGTTCTCATAAGCATGACCTGCATTACGGGGTGTAACAAATTAGGACACCTAAATTTTAACTAAGTCAAGTCAACACTAACTCCATTTAAATGGTCTGCTAAACTATGTGAGATTATGGGCAAGGGTTCTTTATTAATCTAGAGGGAAGGGGTTAGACATCCTCTAAGATCCGCTAACTTACGGTTGTCCGTTCAAACCTAGGTTAATTATTTATGCTAAGAAAAATGCATGTTTTGAAAATATAAAAGATGCTTCAAGTATTTTACAAAAGGAGGCATGTTGATAAAAAGTTTATAAGACTAAAAAATACATGTAAAGTTTAAAAGTGTGCATTTATATTATTTATAATGTAAATGATGCAAAGTTGATTTATGGACTAAATATATGTACTTACTAGCTAAATTAATCCTGCTTAACATGCGTACAATATGATATACAAAAAAAACTTAAGATGGTTCTTATTATGCACAATAAATTTCCTATGTAATGTTAGATAAGAGTTTAGGAGAAAATTTGTTATGTATTTAATAAGAAATAAAGCGTTGGTTTTATGATGCAAGTTAAATTGTTTAGATTATTTTGGCAAAATTTAGACATGCATGACAATCCTAAAAGACAAGTAAGTTAGCGATGAATTTTAAATTACATTCCCCACTTATATGTTCAAAGACTAATTATTCTAGATATCCTGTTAATTACAAAGTTAGATAATAAAATTACAATAAACAAATAAAGACATAAAATGAGGCAAGGAGGTTAAGAGAGTAAAGGAATTGAAGCGGATGACTCCGTCCTATTTTATTTTTTCTAGGAATTGCCGAGGAGGGAACGCGATGGATGTAGATGCGGGCCTTCATTGACGCAAGTCGTGATGAGTCTCGCCGTAAAACTCTTCATTTTGCTCCGATGCATTTCATGTAAATAAAAAAAAGATAAGGATTAGTACACACCCAAATTTGTCAAAAGTAAAGAGTAAACATTTGGCTTAAACACATGATTTGCAACTAAGCAGATAGATATTATTGAGGCAGCAAGTAATCAAAATGGCGGAAAGCAAATTCAACCGGGGTAATTCCAGTTGTAATCAGGGTACACATTATATGGGTTTTGACCCCAAAAATAGTAATAAGAATAAAAGCAACAGAGGGAAGGGCAGGGCATGGTCACGTGAAACAGGGCACCATTATTGTATTGTTACATCAATACCGCAACTGGCAAAATGGGTATGCCTAACATAGGTTGTTCATGAAATAAGGTGCAATACACATATACTTGTAACAGACAACTTATGCCTGTGTACATGCAATTAACCACAGAATATACACAAAGTAGAATGCAAGCCAAATAGGTCAACCAATTTTCCAACCAACGTAGATAAGAACTACTGTACATGGATAGATGGAAGTAAATAAAGTATTTGCAATCTTGCCACACCATATAGGCTCGTATGTGTGTGGTTTGTACTAGAAGTAAATATATGTATATATATAAAGATGCCAGAGAGTTAAAAAATGGGATATATCACAGATAAGAAAACTAAACCAATATTTTTAGACGCTCAGTTACTCATACGCACATTAGTTACCAAAATCCATGTAGGCAAACCAGATCGACTATATTAAACTAAAAACCAAACTCAGATTCACAAGAACAGGCGTCAGGTATAGGTATGAGAATTTAACCAACAATCAAATAAAAATGCAAGAGCATCGTATGGCCAAAACAAGTTATTCAAAGGCCCTATTCCGACTATATTATCATGAACCAATATATGGGATGCAAATAGGCTAATAGATTCGAATAAGGATGAGCACAGAACAGGTTCTGGTTCAATCGAATGTGAAATTTGCCCTTAGATTCGACAAACAATTCTATAAACCTCCATAAATAATTACTCTACTCAGCCGTGTATACAGACATATCATAACAAGATATGTATTAGCCTAAACACAACAACAATTGTGACTACTGTTGGCGATTGGCGTTAACTCGAACAGGTTTGGCAATAAGCATAAACAATCATCGATATCAAATTAATACCATTTAAGCAATCGTACAAAAAATACATTACGCACATTGGCGTCTAGCGAATTTAAGACTGAAAGAGTAATGATTTTACCTTCTCCGGGCGGCGAACCGAGGCAGCGTATCAAGTCGTCGATCCACTCGTCGAAAGAAGGGCGAGGTTTGGCTTTGGAAAGTCTTGCTGTTTCGCAACGGATCTTGCGATGAAGAAGAAAGGTTCTAAATTTAGGTTCTGGCTGGCTCTGCTAAATTTTCGATGGGTTCCTCCCTGTGGGCCTCGGTTCCTACCATTTTCTCTCTGCCTAGTGATGTAGACATTGATCGATTTATATAGCCTCCAATCTGTCACGACCCGACCTCGGGCGCGCGACTGGTGCCTTACCCCGGGCACCCTAGTGATACTACATCAGAGAAAATCAGCGAAAATAAAAACTCATTGACATGAAACACTATAAAATAAGAAACAGGCTAACCAAAACGGTCACCTTTCAGCATATATATCAAAAGCTGAACAGTTACATCCTTTACAAGCCCAACTCACAACAGTACTACAGACCTCTAAGAGTTTTATAACAACTATAACGGGACAGGGCCCCGTCATACCCCTGAATGTACAAGAACCTACAATCTCAGGGAATCATACCAAAAGATAAGCCTTCGGAGGAACGGAGCTTCCCAAAACGCAGAACTGTGATCCTATGAGCGAGGATCAACAACCGGTGTACCTCTACCTGCGGCATGAACGCAACCCCCCGAAGGAGGTCGATCTGACAATTACCAGTATGTGGCGAAAATCGTAATGAAATCATAACGATCTATATAAAGCGAGACATGTATGATAACCAAACTACGATTACACAATATACAAGTAGTTATGCCAAGTCGTGACTCGCGCTCAAAGTCATCACTCGTACGTGGAACTCCTTCCTCACGGCGATCGTAAATGTAATCTAAAATCATGTGACGCGCGTGGCATCCTACCTCACCGTCGGCGTACATATACAATATATATATCTCTGCGTGGAATCCCCATCATCGCCGGTAGTGGGTGTAACATATAACCGTGACGTGCGTGGCATCCTACCTCATCATCGGCGTACATATATAATACATATATATATATATATATATATATATATATATATATATATATATATATCTCATGCCCGTGGAATACCTCATCTCGGGTACATGATTTCATGGAGAGCTAATCCATGGGGTAATAATCGTATATAACATGCCCGTGACATCCCTCATCTCGGGTACATGTCTTCATGGGGAGCTAGTCCATGGAGTAATAATCGTATATAACATGCCCGTGGCATCCCTCATCTCGGGTACATGTCTTCATGGGGAGCTAGTCCATGGAGTAATAATCGTATATAACATGCCCGTGACATCCCTCATCTCGGGTACATGTCTTCATGGGGAGCTAGCCCATGAGGTAATAAAATAAATCCGGGAATCTAACCCGCCTCCTGGTCGCATGCCTCGGAATCCCACATCGCAAGCATGTCCAAGGATTAATCACAATGGAAGCATACCCGTGGAAGCCTCCGTCATTTGTCGATGCGTCAAGTAAATTCTGACAAGAGCATACGTCCCTCCAACTGAGAGACGCGGTAGCATAAGAATAAAACACTTGCACAACAAAGACCATCACAACTAACATAAACAATTTTAACATACTCCTACACTATCATTTTATGCCAAAAATCCGGGTTTTAACCCCAAGTACTACATACTTCAACTCTCTTAAAAATATCCATTTCTTTTACAAAAAGTCACACGATACTAATATCCGTAGTATCAAAATAGAGTAACTATTATTTTAAGTAAACCAAAACAATTTCCATACCTTTCTTTAAAACCAAATCAAGACAACACCATGCCTTTCTTTTAAACAAAAACACTTCTCCTTTCTAAGGTCAAGTAACAATATACTTCTCAAAATAGTTTAAGCTTCATAACTTCAAATTCTCAAGTCTCTTCTCTTTTAGAAATTAAGTTTCTTACTTTGGAAATCAAGAAAATCAATACTTGTTTATAATGATCTTATTAAAGCAGCCATGATCTAGAAAATGTAATACAATTTTGTCTTATATTAGCTTTTATGCAGATGGATAATTCTACTCATTTTAATTTAATTGATTGTCGATACATTTTCTTTTATTAACGCTGGCTTGTTCGATACTTATTCTCCTTTCCGAAATCAAGATAACTTTATTCTTTTAAAGACCAAGTACCCATTACTCACGAATGAGGTTTCACAACTTTTTAACACAATTCAAGTCCTTAACATTTCATATCAAGTCACTTAACTCTAGAATCAAGTCAAGGACACAAAAAGGAAATCCAACTCCTTTAACACACGTGCGTCTACCGCACTATATATTTCATAAATAATCATGCTCAAGAGAATAGGAAGAATCACATACCTCTTCGTCTTAATCCACTAGCCAAGTCGAATATGCCGCGCGTAGAATATCCACCTATAACAACCAAACACGTCTATCAACGTCTAGATCTCTTCGTAGAACATTTCTATGTATAAGGTTCCTTATCCTACGGGAAATTGGGCAGCACCTCCCCTGTATCTACTTACCTCCACCTTTTTCAAGACCCGATATCAATAGCCAACATGCCACATTTAAGGTGCAATAATACAACAACTCAAAGGGGATTACACGCTTAACTGGACGTGTAAAATTATGCCCCACAATATACTAAACAGTCCATTTTTTTTCAATCTTCCTTCCATACATCATATACTCAATTATAAACTACTACAACATGTAATCTCCAATTACAATAGAAGGACAAAGATCATTACCTCGATAAGCCCAAAATTTTCCAATGACTAAAAGTCGATCCTTAGGAATTCTTAGCTCCAATTCCTTACGTTCCAATCCACTCCAAGCAACCCTTAGAAGTTCCTAACCAACTTCTCTTCAAGATCCAACTCCATAAAGTGAAGAACACTTAGGTTCTAAATATGGCAACTTTCGGCCAATGAGGGTTTTTAAGGCTAGGGGTGTGAAATCTTGTCTAACTCTTGGTTAACAACCTTCCTAACACATCAAGGAAGAACACTTAAAAGTTTAAGGATTTTTGGACAACTTTTGGTCAATGATCAAGGGCTATTGCCGAGACACTATCAAAGGGGAGGGAGTATTTCAAGTCTTGGAAATTAATTCAAGTGTGGATGAAGAAGTCTTGCAACAAGGGGGGTATTTATAGGGAAATCAAGGGCTATGATCAAAGCAAGTGTGTGGTAGAGATTGGGGACAAGTGTGTGTGGGTCCCACAATCCACATGTTCCACAAAAACTTGAGACAAGTGGCTTGCCACTTGTCTCTCCATTTCGGCCAACATGGACAAGTGGCTAGCCACTTGTCCCACCAATTTCGGCCACCATGGACACCTAAGGTGGTGACACATGTCGCCCTCCTATTCGTACAAAATATTTCATCTTCCGAAAATATCCATAATGGCCAAAATCTCCAAAACAATGTGGGCCCCACAAAACCGTAAATTTTCCCCGTGGGTCCCACGTGACCAAATCTGGAAATAAAATTCCATAATTCTCTAATATTCCAAGAAATCCAAATACCAAATCTGGGAATCCAATTCCCATTTACGAACTTTTTTCCTTCACAAAATCCGGAAAATTTTTCGTCGGAAAATCAAATCTTTCTTCCTTTCCAATCTTAATGTCGAATTCTCGTACGTACGTATTCACATACATACCCTGGAACTACGGGGTGTAACACAATCGGGGCTCTGAATTAGGCAAAGTTACCGACTCTTGATGGCTGATTTGCATTTAGTATTTAGGGGTATTTTAATTGCGATTATGGGACTGATTTTCTTGTGATTTTGCTGCTTATTTTTGGACGAATCTTGGTATTAATATCTTATATGATTTGTTAAGGTAAGTTTTGATTATTGTACTGATTTGGGGTGTATTTTATGATGATTTGGTAGGCTTTGCGATTTTCCTTGGGTGAGGTTTTGGTTCGATCTTGTATAGATTTCTTTGTGATTTATGGTAAAGAAGAGCTGAGTCGCGATTTTGGTGTTAATGGTTATGGTAAGTTTGCTAGGGTAAATCTATGGATGTTGGTAAAAAGAAGGCTTGGATATGGTAAGGTGGAGGGGTGTTGGCGACGATGAGCGAGAGTATGCGGCGAATCCTTTTTAGGTTTAGATTTTTTTTTGTCTTCTGGGTTATGGACGATGGGGAAGGGAAATAGGGCTGGGGGAATGAGTTGGGCCGTGGGTTGGGCTGGTATTCTTTTGGGCTTAAAGTCGTGTGGGCTAGACGAATTTAGGGTGGGCTGATGGTATTGGGTATTAATTTTAGGTGTTTTATTAATCCTAAGTTATAGATTTTAATTAGTGGTAAATAAATGGGGTTTTAAATTATTATTAAATTACTTAAATGCTAAATGCGGATATGATGTTTAAGGATTGCTTAATGCTTTTATAAATGCGGCGCTATTATTTAAAATCTTATTTATTGTGCATATTTATCATTATTTAAGTTAAAATTAAATTATTTTAATATGACTTTAGGCGCTTTATTAATTTTAGCTTGGGTTTAAAATATTACGATAATAAATGCGGGCGTGCTTAACGCTTTGTAAATGCTACGTTGTTATTAAAATCTTATTTATTGTGTGTACTTTGTGATGTTAAAATAATATTGGTTTAATGAGGTTTAAATTATTACACTAATTATGGAATTGTTTTGTGTATTAATAAATGCGACTATGCTATTTGACGCGATGTCATTACTAAATTATTTATTTATTTACGCATTTATTATTATTAAAATTATTAAGAATCAATGGAATTATGATAGGGCTTAAAATTAATAAATGTGAGCGCGAGACTCCAAGTGCTTAATATTCTACGTAAGATGCGGTGCCATTATTAAATCGCTTATTTATGCATGTATTAATGTTTTATTGCTGCATTTTATTATTATAAAAATGTTAAAATTATTTTGAAAAATTAGTGTAATTTATAGTTAATGACTGGACGAGAGGGTCAAGATTGGGTGTCAACACAATTTAAGGATTTTTGTCACCAAAATGGGATGTCCTTACGTATTTCATGTCCTCATACATCTTCTCAATATGGGAAAGCTGAAAGAAAGATTTGAACACTCAACAATATGACTCGCTCTATCCTTGTGCATTCGTTCACACCACCAAACTTTTGGCACCATACCCTTCAAATGGATACATATTTCTTAAATATTATTCCTGGTAAACTAATCTTCAATGTGTCACCCACTCAGGTATTGTACAACCGTCTCCCATCAGTTACACATTTACGGGTTTTTGGGTGTTTGTGTTATCTCTTGTTTCCGTCCACCATCATTCATAAACTCTAAGCTCGATCTACTCCTTGCGTGTTTTTGGGATACCCACAAAATCATAAGATATATAAATGCTTTGATATGTCAACAGGGAAAATCATTATTTCTCATCATGTAATCTTTGATGAATCGACCTTTCCGTTTGCAACATCTCGAGCGACATCCTCATATGATTTTCTGAACGACGGAATTCATCCAATTTTAAGGTGTCATCTAAACTCTCAAAATAATATTATAGGGCCATTACAACCTACACCTCTATCCGTCACCCAACCTCCTTCCCGTGACACACTGGCCCTGTCTAGTAGTCATACCACATCCACTGCCTCGGCCCAAAATCCCGAAATGATCCAGCCCACTGTTTCGGGCCAAAATCCCAATAACACCCAACTATCCAATGGCACAACAATTTCACCACAAACTATGGAAACTCGTGCAATGCAGGGAATTGTTTGACATAAACACCATTTTAACTTAACCATCTCAGTTCTACCGTCACCAATATAAAAAATCCCAAACCTGCCTTATCAGACCCGAATTAGAAGGCTGTCATGTTAGATGCATTTACTGCTCTTATTCAAAATAAGACGTGTGATTTGGTACCACGACCATCTAATGTAAACATAATTCGGTCTATGTGGATTTTTTGCCATAAAAAAAATTCTGACGGGTCTTTTGCGAGATACAAAGCTCGTCTTGTTGGTGATGACAGGTCTCAGCAGGCTGGAGTTGATTGCGGTGAAACATTCAGTCTGATAGTCAAGCCTACAACTATCAAGATTATTCTTAGTCTGACAATGTCCAAATCATGGTTAATTCATCAGTTGGATGTCAAGAATGTATTTTTACATGGCCACTTACAGGAAATAGTATACATGCATCAGCCGTTGGGGTTTCGTGATCCTACTCATCCAGATCATGTGTGTCTGTTGAGGAAATCCTTATATGGTCTGAAACAAGCTCCTCGAGCATGATATAACATGTTTGAAGGATATGTTTCCAAATTAGGATTCTCTCACAGCAAGTCCGATCAGTCTCTCTTTATTTATAAGAAGGGCAATGATATGACATATATACTTCTGTATGTTGATGATATTATTCTCACTTCATCCTCAACTTCACTTCGTTAGTCTATTATGTCCCTTCTTGCAGCTGAATTTGCGATGAAGGACTTAGGCCCGTTGAATTATTTTCTTGGCATTGATATCACTCACTATGCAGGTGGTCTATTTCTCAGTCAAAAGAAATATGTCGAGGAGATAATTGACAAAACATGGATGTCTTCCTGCAAACCTTCATATACTCCAGTTGACACGATGGCGAAGTTGAGTATCGTTTCATGTACTCCATAAAATGACCTCACACATTATCGCAGTCTTGCCGGTGCATTGCATTATCTCACTTTTACGAGGCCTGATATTTTCTATGCGGTCCAGCAATTTTGCTTACATATGTATGGTCCGAAAGAAGAACATAAGGGGGCTCTCAAGAGGATTCTGCGGTATGTTAAGGGTACTCTTCATTTCAGACTTCATCTGTATAAGTCCTCCATCTCGAGTCTGTCTACCTACACTGATGCAGATTGGGCGGCTGTCCAGACACACGTCGTTCCACTTCCGGCTATTGTGTATTCTTGGATGACAATCTCATATCATGGTCATCCAAACGTCAGTCCACACTATCTCGATTGAGTGCAGAGGCAGAATACCGAGGGGTGGCCAATGTTGTTGCTGAATCCTGTTGGCTTCATAATATGCTACTGGAGCTTCATTTTCCGATTGAAAGGGCAATCGTGATTTATTGTGACAATAAGTGCGATCTATTTGTCTAGCAATCCTGTTCAGCATCAACGCACGAAACACATTGAAATGGATATCTTATTTGTCCGAGAAAAAGTGGCTCGTGGTCAAGTCCATGTTCTCCACTAGCTGACATCTTCACAAAATGTCTTTCGCGCGTACTTTTCGATGATTTCAGAGACAGTCTCAGTATCCGAGAACCTCCAGCTAAGACTGAGGGGGACTCTTAGAGTAATTATGGGGATATCTCATAATTACCTCACATTTATTATAATTGATATTTAATATATTGTAATTAGTATCTCATAATTTAGGTAAGGTAGATTAGTCTTCTATTAGTTAAGCATGATTGTATATATATTGTATAAATAATACTGATCAAGGATAAAAGTGTTAGGCAAAATTATATCTTTTCTTCTAAATTCAACTTCCAACTCATGAAAATGATATTGGTAGGCTTGTGAGGAATATGGATATAGATAGTTTCATCTCCATTTCCAACTAGTATCGCTGATTGATATCAAATATCGATTATTTTCTTACATTTTGGGTCAGTTTTCCTTCTGGTTTGAGTTTGCCTCAGCTTAATTTGTTAGTGAGTTTGACATCCCCCCAAAAAAAGAGAACAGAGTAATATAAGATGCTGGCGAGAAAAATATCACATAATTTTAGCAGGACAAAATCAAAATATTAGCAACAGATGTGAACATTTGGGAGAAACATAACAATGCTGAAACTGGAGAAGTAGTCATCAAGAGAAGAAGTTGATCATGAAGCTTTCATACTGTCCAAGCCAACACTAACCTGCAAAAAAGAGCAATCATCATCATTCACAAATTTAAGACAACCTTATTCTTGTTGAATACTTGAAAAAAGTACTAAATGTCATACCAAAAATTTGTGGATCTGTTCAAGTATAGGTGTAAACGTCGTACAGAACTTTTCCATATCACCATATATGTCACCGTTGGCACCTATGACCTCCATGAACTTTTTCCTATCTGGAGCAAGTTTTATCACGACCTATGGATTCACATTTAGAAACACGTTAACATGTTTTACAGGTAGAAAAGATTAAATGTACTTAAACCATTACACTCTCATTCCATTTTCTTTTGATACCCTCGTATTAGGTCATCATTAGACTGAAAACACAGTGAAGTAAATACCATAAAGCTTGAACTAGCGAGCCATCCGTGCCATTTCTTCAATGTCTTGGAGTAAGAATCATTGCAAGCTTGGGACATTGACCAATCTTGATGTTGAGCTAAATTGTGAAATAGCACCACTATGAAGTCCATGGCTCTGCAACATTAGCAGAATGGTCGATTTAGTCTAATTTATCTTAACACATTTGGTAGCGAATGTTGTCCATCATATAAACAAATGCAAGCTTGTTATGCACCAAAGATAAAAAGGGCATCCCGTGTTCACGCAGGTCCAAGGAAGGGCCGCATCCTAAGGGGGTTCGACGCAAGCATCAAAGACAGATTCCATGGCCTCGAACCCGTGATCTATAGGTCACACTAAGATAACTTTAGCGTTGCTCCAAGGCTCCTCTTTTGAATATTCACCAAGTCACCAAAGATGGAGTAAATTAGTTTTTTGAAATGAGGACATCGAAAAAGAGTCGAGCACCTTGTTAACCATAGCAGACCATTGGTACAGCTGGATGAAGATTTAGCAGTCTTTATCTCAACTTCTGCCTGTACGAAACTATACAAGTAGTTGAATCTCGATGGGTTATCGTTATACTTGGATTCTAACCTCTGTAAACAAACAAGCATTGAGCATTCGCCATTAGGACCAATGTAAGATATTTAAGTTACATGTGTTGTTCAAATTGTTACATAAAGTTGCAGCAACATCTTAAGTGCACATTGATGACAGTTGAACCTCTAGATCACTATTACTACTTGGGATGATTGTCAAAAAAATGTCTGAATGATACTGTTTCACATGAAATCTGCATCATCAGTCGCGATATTTGTAATATTTAAACAGAAGAAGCAAAGAAATGACTAACTCACAGATATATTTCCGCTGATGTCTGATTTAACCACAGTCATAGCAGCTCCAAATTTGTCTGGAATCACATTGTCAAATGAATTCAATTCGTTACAAAACATAAGATAATACCAATACATCTACTTATGAGAATTCAATATGCATCAGTTGAGCACAGAATATATGAACATCATGCAACCTCTAGTAACAGAAATTGACTTCAATCTTGGAACATCAGCGAATTTTAAGCGCTTGAAAATGAGCTTATTAGGTGACCTTTAATCATATGTCTTTCATTTCATTGAGATCAGCAAGTTAAATCCAGAATAATTTCGACTCTGGCGCTATCAGGAAAAAAGAGTGGCAGCAAATTCACTAAATAGCATTGCATCTATAGTTATCTATGATAATTACTACTCTTTTGACTTCTTTTCCAAATGCATTGCAAAATCTAAATAGGCTAAAACTGGACAGATTCTTCTATCAATTTAATTCAAGAATGACGAATATTTTAAAACTAGAACTCGAGATGATTCAAGAAATAATAATCTACAGAAACTTAACGGATGACTATACTTTCAGGCTATGTTGCTCATATTCTTCAAAACTGCCAAAGGATGCATGTCGAATCCTCCAAAACTATTGCATTTTGGAGGATCTGTGCGGGTGCAGCAACCTTTTTGGGAAGTCCGAGCAACATAGCTTTCAGTTGTAACACACACAATCATCTTGTCAAGATATTTGAGGAAATAGCATTGCATCAATTTTTGAGTAATATTCATAAACGATTTTAGGGAAAAGTTTGGACCTAGAATTGGCAATACGAGTTTGCAAACTTCCAAGAAAGGTTTAGTCATCAGCTCCCCATGTTCAGACTTGACATACTTCATTCCTTCCAAAACAGGAGAAAATAGTGTTCCCTCCATATTTGCCTATTTTTCTGCACGTAAAAGCACAAAGCTTCCTATCATTTACCATTCAAAATACATATCAAAACAAAAACAATAAAAGTAGCAAAAATAGATTACAAAATATTATGCCAGGAACCCATGAATCAAAACGATAACATAGATACTGTTGAGACAGGCAATGACAAGGCTTGATGGAAAACGAAATATTGTTTCATCAAAATCCTTTCCCAACTCCAGCATTTCGACCTTAATCTTGAAACATCACGATCCGTGCATTTGACTGTTTTGTCGTATATATGCTATCTCCACCAGCACAGGTTCGGGTGAGTTTCTCCACCACAACTTAGGCAGATAGGAAAACATCACCTAACATTTTGTCTCTAGAATTTGAACCATCCCATGATATTCACCTATTTCATTGACCCCTAAGCCACAACCTCGTATTTACATCTTATGGGCCCTAGTAGATTCAATGGCCAAGAATAGGGCATAATAGAAGTTTTTGGTGACCAATGTCCCATCTACCATATGAGAGAGGATCATTTGGTGCAATGAATTTGCTTTTCCAGGAATATATCCTAAACTATGGCCTAATTTTTCTTCGGATGATCCATTCAATCTCAACAAGTTTCGTAATGAGCATAACAATCCTATTGTTCCAATGGGGAAATTTGCAAATGAATAATTTCATCGAGATCTTTCAATTTTTGTCCTAGTTGATCTTGATTCAACATTAGAAGTATAACATTTTTTGCCAATAATTAAATATTTTTGAAGGAGAGCCTTGGAGTAACTGGTAAAGTTGCTGCCATGTGACATGACAGCCTCTTGCATAAATGCAAGGTAAGATTGCGTACAATAGACCTTTGTGGTCCGGCCCTTCCCCGGACCCCGCGTATAGCAGGAGCTTAGTTCTTTCTTTAGTTAAATACTTTTATCTGTAAATTCTGACAGGTGAAAGATCAGATGAAGAAAAAAGAGAAACACAAATCTGATAACATGTCAACTAATAGCATAAGTAACAAGAATGATAGGAAAATAACCTGGGATTTCAATGTGAAACAATAAGGTTTGCAGGTCAGATGAATTTGTGTGTAAATATTTTTTCAGTTACACATCTTTTTTATGACAAGTGAGATAAAATAATTATTTTTTAGAATTAATTGTTAGTGTATTTGTCAAAGATGCAAATTAAGAGAGGAGAGTGGTTGTCACGTTTAACGGTTTTTCAAATTAGCCGCTACTTCTACGATATGAGCGGAAAGAGTCATGGTAGGCTAATGATATTTGCTTCCTCTTGGTATTATTTTTTGGCCCAATTTTGGTGCTCTATGTTATTCTTTAGCTAAAACGCCCAACACGTGTGCTAGAGTTTGAAGTGAAACTCCAACACCATATGTTAGAGTACAAACTTTTATCAGTTCAGGAACTTTTACAATCTAAGTGCCAAAATTTGCTTGAGTTTCAAACTCCATGAAAAAATTATACACTAGGTGTTATATATACACAACCAACCTAATATATAACACCTACATAGCCATATTTTCATATTAAACAAACTATGTTTTTTCATAGCCGTGCTTATACACACGATATATAACATTATACGATATTATACACTTACGATAAAAACTATATCAACTTTGTATAAAAATGCATACTGGCGTACAAGCGTATAAAAGGTGTTTAAGGAAAAATTAGGCTAAATCGAGATAAATATTCTTTCTCAGTAGACATAGAGAGTTTTTTTTGGATCGGTAAATTTTAAATCGAAGTCCCACTACATCATAAGCTCCTTGTATCAAAAGGATTCAATAATTTAAATCTAACTAAAACAAACTCATTAATTTTACCTTATTTGTGTCGTTTTTTCGTTAGACATATTTTATATGCACTTTTAGAGTCATTTTTAGTTAGTATTTTGCCCGTTTTTGTTCAAATATGTGTCGTGTTAGGGTATTTTTCTTTCTTTTGAGTCACAGTGATCTAAAAAGGTAAAGTGGCGAAAAAGAGCAATAAGTAAGCAGAAAAGGAAGTTCCCGAGCCAAAATTGACGAAAGTTGGAAATCCGAACAAAAGCAGAAGCAGAGCCGCAGCGCAAGAAGGCAGGGTCGTGGCGCTCAAAGATCTGAGAGGCTACAGGAGTTAAGGTGCCGCGGCGCCAATCAGCAGGGCAGCGGCGCCGAGGCGGAAAACTGTCCAGATCCGAATGAGAATTGGCCAAGGGTAAGGAGGTCCACGGTACACGTTTTTGGAGCATATAAAAATCCCTTTGGGCAGATTTTTTTAAGGGGTTACTGTTGACAGTCAATTTTGACCCGTTTTTCGTATATTTGTTGCAATTTTATGTGTTTTAAGACACCGCATTTTAATCATAATTTTTTGCATTTTTCGCATAATATTCTATGTTTATTTCTTCACAAAAATGGCATTGCATATTTTTATTTTAAATTAAGCATTATGTCTTTGTTAATATTATGTTTCTATTATTATTATGTTTGCATCTTTTTAAATAATTAATTGACATCCCGTTTTTACTTTTAATCAGGCATTAAACATGTCTTAAATATTGCATTTTTATTTTTATTGCGTCGGCATTTGCATTTTAATAATTTTGCATCTTTTGAAATAATTTTTCTTTAAATAATTAACCCGCCTTGCATTTTGTCAAACCAGTCCAGTCCAAGACACAATTTGAATCAGTCCAATTCAACACCATTTTTAATTTCACCCAAATTTTCATCTTTTTACTTTCCTCCCTAAAATCAAAACCCACTTTTATTTTCCCCCCAAAATATCAAACCCTAATCATACCCTATATAATAAATACTACCCCCTCTTTCTTAAAAAGAGAGGGCAGCCGCACACTCCACAATCAACAACACATTACTTATCTTACAAACCCATCCACTCCTCTCCCTCACCCTCTCCCGTCGCCCTCTCCCGTCGCCCTTTCCCATCACCACCAGCGAACCACCACCACTCGCCAAGACCGTGAAACCAGCGCCTCACTCATCACACCGCCGTCGCACTCAAACCAGCTGCGATGGCGTCGCTCGACGACTTCGGCGTGGAAGTAGCCCGCCATTGCGCCTCTCTGTTGGTAACGTTGAATCGTGGATTTAAACTCCGTGACCACTTGTTCGCTTTTATTTTTGTTGGTATATTGTTCTTGTGGGTAGTTTATTTTTTTGTTGTTTTCGCTATTGGTGATTTTTGAGTTTGTACCCTGCCGGAGTTTAAAACTCCGGTGACTCTGTTGGCACGATTTTCGGCATCTGTCGGCTGTCTTGGTTGTCGGGTTCATTCAGTTTCCAGTTCTGGTGATTACTTTTGGGTTTAATGCTATTTCATTTTGTTACTGATATTTGGTATTTCGTTGGTATTTTGGTCGATTGTCCAGCAGATCTGTTCGTCGGTTCTGGACTGGTTTTGACAATATTGCCCTCTATATTTTATTAAGTTGGTAAAACAAATACTGAACATTTGGTATTTACTGATTTGAACAAGATACTACACTTGATTGGCCGATGAAAAAGTTATCCGTCGATTTTTGAGGCCTCCACAGTTGCAAAGACGGAAAATAAAATAAATGAAGCTTTCTGGGCGTTGATGATTTCTTCTACTTACACAGGATAACCAACATGCGCCGTGAGGCAATTTTGTGTGGGACTTGTTTAGGATGTCCCACTTTATTTTTATATATCTGAGCCCTCCGTGTTTAAAACTATTACTGTTTTGGCGCGGATCTGAAGGTTTTATTTATTTTATTGATTTTAACAATATTGGCCGATGAAAAAGTTATCCGTCGATTTTTGAGGCCTCCACATTTGCAAAGACGGAAAATAAAATAAATGAAGCTTTTTGGGCGTTGATGATTTCTTCTACTTACACTGGATAACCAACATGCGCTGGTGAGACGAATTTTCGCAGTCGGACTTGTTTAGGATGTCCCGCTTTATTTTTTATATATCTGAGCCCTCTGTGTTTAAAACTATTACTGTTTTGGCACGGATCCGAAGGTTTTATTTATTTTATTGTTTTTTAACAATATTGGCCGATGAAGGAATCTCCGTCTGATTTCCAAGGCCTCCTCTGTGCAAAAGACGGATTTATTTATTTTTTGGCTTTATTTATTAATTCATGTCATTGCTTTAAAATTATTCATTTTATTACTAACACTTTTACTAAGTGTTTATGCAGGTACCCGGAGATTATCTTGTGCAGAAGGCCTAAAAAAGGCTAAAAGATATCCCGGAGCTTTATTTTTATGTCGCATTTAATTTTAGTTTTATTATTTTGCATTGCATTTTATTTTAATTATAAATTATGAAAAAAGCTTAGAATACGTAGAATAAAAAAAGCAATAAATAATCAACTTAGGTTTGAACGAATAACCGCAAGTTAGCGGATCTTAAAGGATGTCTAACCCCTTCCCTTTAGGATAATAAAGAACCCTGATCCAGAATCTCACTAATTTCGCAGACCATTAAATGGAGATTAATTGCGATTTTCTTTGCAATAAATCAAGTGTCCTAATTCACTTAAATAATTAGGTGGCGACTCCTAAAAAAACAGCATTATTGCTTCATCCAGGGAACCGCGCTAAAGAGCAACGTTGCGGATACCGTTCAGACCCCCGATGTCAAAAACGGGCGCGACAGCATGGCGACTCTGCTGGGGATATCAGGTTCTTGATCATAGCAAACCCAGGTTAATTAAATATTGCGCTTTATTTTGCTTTTATATTTATTGTAAATGTTTTATATTGTTTGCTTTTATTTTGTAATTAACTACTTTAATTGCTACATTCTTTTACTGCTTTCCTTAAATTGTCATTCCGCTCATATTTCCTCCACTCTGGAAAATTCACATTGTCACACACTACACGCGTTGGTGTGCTTCGCGCACCCGCGAATTTCTTTCAAAAAATACCCAAAATTTAGGAGAGTTGGCGCTTGCGCGGAGTTAGATCGGTTAAATCGATCACCGTAGCCTTCTCACTCGAGTTGTCCGCTCGGAAATCTTGCGTCTAGTAAGCCAAATCTTAGAAAACTTAAGATAGAGCTATACCACCTTTTATATTAAGTCATGCATGCATAAACCTTAGGTGGGTTAATCCTTGGTATTAACGCCACAATTAGAAATCCACCAAACTTGTCGACGGGTTTCACAACCCAACGACCCATTAGCATACTATGTGTAGCGTGATGATGATAGACGGATCCAAGTCTGCTTATGACACACCAAAATTGGAAAAAGTACACCGTCATTTGGTCGCCATTTCCAACAAAACATTGCAGTTTAACGGCTTGGACTTATTTATCATAATCTCGTATATTTGGCGTTTAAGCTCACCTCTGGCATAAGGGAGGTCCCATGCATGTTAGGGCGCGCGCTTGATTTGCATGCTTTTGTTTATTATTGTTGTCGCTAGCAATTCTGTACATATTATTTAATGCAATAATTACCCTTTTGTGATTCCGGACTCGAGCATATGCATTTTTGCACTTTTTGCTGTCACATTGCAATCAAGACTTCTACTGCGTAAATCACTCTTGAATAGCGCGACTTGAACTTTGTGAAGCATCAACCACCAGTCCGGTCGAACCAATCAGGGAAGTCTTTGACTATATTGTCACACCTTTGCATTTTTATTATTTTTGTCATTTTCTACTCACCTATTTCTCATATTTTTGCAGGAAGGTCGTCTTCGCAATCAGCCTAGGGCGGTCGGAAAAAAAAAATCATCACAAAAATGAGCGGTAGTTATGTTGACTAATAGAAGTCAGTTTATACCAGATTCTACGAGACATCGCTCTCAATTCTTCTTTACTTTGTATTTTTATTCATATTTGCAAATTCAATTAATATGTTTAGCGTTGATTGCATAGTTCTTACATATCATGCATTTTACAACATAATTATTCCGAACTATGCGTGTCTGATTCTCACCACACGGTGTGATACGTAGGCAACTCATTTTGGGTTCGACACCACAAAAATAAAAAAACCCACAAAAATAAAAAAAAACCACAAAAATAAAAATCACAAAAAAAATAATAATAATAAAGAACGCATTTCTCACTCATGCATCCCATTCATCATGTTCTCGGGCATTCATTTTTCGTTACATTCATTTTACTTTGCATTCGTCCACAGTGGACAATCATTTGTTTTGCACAACTTTATATTGCTATCCTTTCTTTGATAAATTCTTTTCAAGCATACATTTTATAACATATTTGAATGAACTACGCGCACCTGATTCCCTCGGCGGGATACGTAGGCAGCCCTATTCGGGTTCGGTACCCTTTATTCAAAAAAAAAAATTGTTCATAAATACAAAAAAAAATGTTATTCAAAAATACAAAAACATTTTTTAAGTATTATTGTTTGACTTTGTTGATACCAACACAGTTACAAGTGTGCATAAAAAAAACAGTATGTGTTGACTTTGTGGTAAACCATAAATTCTTTTGGTACCTCTTATTCACACCCGTAAATGACATTGTCTTGCGTGTTTTCAAGATAAGGACGAAACCAACCTCATCGTTTCATATGCATTGTGTGGTGAGTGTTTGAATAAGTTCAATTGCGTTGCATTGTGATCTAGAACTTGACCTGAATGTTTGTTGAGACGAAATCCTGAGTAACACTCGGTGTAGGAAATGATCGTAGGCTTTCTTTGACTCGTTTGAGCCTTTTCAGCCTACCAAATAACATTATCCCTAGTACACCCCTTTGAGCCTAAAACCTATTTTTTGACAACCGCATATTACACCTATACCCTTTCTGAGTGCGTACGCACTATCCCTCTCTTGGTCCGACCTCCTCGAGAGCTTTAAAAATGTGCAAGTGGCTGACAAAATCCTGCGTTGAAGTTTGCAAAGACAAAAATTGTCAAAGTCTCAAAAAGAAAAAAAGAAGGGGACGACTTCACAAAAAAGGAAATCAAAAGCCTCGATGTTATAAAAAAAGAAAAAGAGGGGGAATACATAACCCCGAAAAAAAAGGGGGGGCTCCAAATGAAAGATTCAAAAGAAGTCAGTACAGAAAACTGAGACAAAAAGAAAGCAAGTCAATATCAAAACGCACAAATATCAAGCACGGACGTAGTCCAATTCTCGAGGAATGATTAGTCACTTTTACCCAAATGATATCCATTCCTTTCCCCAAGCCTACATTACAAGCCCGTATCAAGCCCTACATGATCTTATACTGAGGGTTCTCACATTAGTGGATACTTACATGACGGCCAAGCCTATGGTATCACAATTGCATGCATTGAACATCTTTTTGAGTGTGAGTGTACTTCTCTAAACGTCCCAAAATTCAAAATACTGAAATATATGTGTGAAATGAGACTTTCTTTCTGTGAGGGCATTTGATACGTGAGATTACGTGTAGTTCGAAACCTTAGATGCAAGCAGGTGTGTCGACACTCAGGTATGTCTGAGGTACTATCTGAAGCTGTGTGAATTACACCAGAGTCAATCTCGTTTATACTGAAAGCAATAAAAGAATATCCTTATGCACAATACTAATTGCTAGGTATCAACTGGAGTCAGAACGTAATGTTGTCTTTCATTTTTTCAGAAAAAAACAACAAAATGCATATGATAAAAATCCTTATTTTGCATCACGAACTACGTCTTGACCTGATTCCCACAGCGGGATACGTAGGCGGCCACATCGGCTTCGGTCCCACAACATTTTAAAATCATATAAAATCGTTATTTTGCAGCACGAACTACGTCTTGACCTGATTCCCTCGGCGGGATACGTAGGCGGCCACATCGGCTTCGGTCCCACATTATTTTAAAATGATAAAAATCCTTATTTTTGCATCACGAACTACGTCTTGACATGATTCCCTCAGCGGGATACGTAGGCGGCCACATCATTTTAAAATCATAAAAAAAAAATCTTATATTTTGCATCACGAACTACGTCTTGACCTGATTCCCTCAGCGGGATACGTAGGCAGCCACATCGGCTTCGGTCTCACAACATTGTAAAATCATAAAAAATCCTTATTTTGCAGCACGAACTACGTCTTGACCTGATTCTCTCAGCGGGATACGTAGGCGGCCACATCGGCTTCGGTCCCACAACATTTTAAAATCATAAAAAAAAATCTTATTTTGCAGCACGAACTACGTCTTGACATGAATCCCTCAGCGGGATACGTAGGCGGCCACATCGGCTTCGATCCCACAGCATTTTAAAATCATATAAAATTCTTATTTATGCATCACGAACTACGCTCTGACCTGATTCCCTCGGCGGGATACGTAGGCGGCCACATCGGCTTCGGTCCCACATCATTAAAAAAATAGTAATAATTAAAAAAAAATTGTGCTTATCTGATCGCCTTGATAGCGTCAAGATTCAACCTTACCAGTTGAAAGTTCAACATCTTCATTAACAGAAACTGAGACATTTTAAGGATTCACTGCAAGAAAATGACAATATACAGGAAAAAAGCAGGCAACTAGGTCTTCAGTCCAAATCTGAGATTGCAAAAGTCAAGAGCCAAAGCTACAAGGTCGACGCTAATCAACCACTCCTTTCCTGAAACTCACTAAGTTTTCTTTGAGTGCAGGATCTTTACATCAACAAAGGCAGGAGCACAACAATAAACTCATGTGGGTCACAAACACACACCGTCTATGCAATGACGTTATCTCAACCCAGACGGGTCACAAAGCAGGTACGCTCATAAACCAACACATTTCATAAAAGCCGATGCAACGGTTTCATTCATGTTTCGTCTATGCAACGACGAACATCTGCATCACGTCTATGCAACGACGTCATTTCATTAAAAGCCTATGCAACGGCTTCATCCATGTTTCGTCTATCTGACGGCGAACATCTGCATCAGCGTCTATGCAACGACGTCATTTCATTTGAGCCTATCTGGCGACTTCATTCATGTTTCGTCTATGCAACGATGAACATCGCATCACGTCACATCTGACGGCGTCATTTCATAAAAGCCTATCTGCGGCCGTTCATGTTTCGTCTATCTGATGACGAACATCTGCATCACGTCATGCAACGACGTCATTTCATTAAAAGCCTATGCACGGGCTTCTATGTTTCGTCATCTGGCAACGACGAACATCTGCATCGCGTCTATGCAACGACGTCATTTCATTTAAGCCTATCTGGCGGCCGTTCATGTTTCGTCTATGCAACGACGAACATCTGCATCACGTCTATGCAACGACGTCATTTCATTAAAAGCCTATGCAACGGCTTCATCCATGTTTCGTCTATGCAACGACGAGCATCTGCATCACGTCTATGCAACAACGTCATTTCATTAAAAGCTTATGCAACGGCTTCATCCATGTTTCGTCTATGCAACGACGAACATCTGCATCGCGTCTATGCAACGACGTCATTTCATTTAAGCCTATGCAACGGCTTCATTCATGTTTCGTCTATGCAACGACGAACATCTGCATCACGTCTATGCAACGACGTCATTTCATTAAAAGCCTATGCGGCCGTCCATGTTTCGTCTACTGGCGGCGAACATCTGCATCACGTCTGTGCAACGACATCATTTCATTAAAAGCCTATCGAACAGCTTCATATATATTTCGTGTATGCAACGACGAACATCTGCATCGCGTCTATGCAACGACGCCATCTCATCTAAGCCTATGCAACAGCTTCATCTATGTTTCGTCTATGCAACGACGAGCATCTGCATCGCGTCCATGCAATGACGTCATCAACATCTACAAGCACCCTGTCTGTTACAACACCACATCACCTGCAACCCAGTGTCAATCATACTTCGACACTGAGACATTTTTAAATCAGCGTCAACTTTACTTTTTATTTTTCGCATCACAACGACCCAGCGTCATCATAATTTGACACTGGGACAATTTTGGGTCTGCATCATCCATAGTTTTGAGTTTTTAGTTTATTAAACAGGACAAAATTGGCTACAAGTCAACATCTTTGTCCGAAGACTCTTCCATCATCTCCGTACAAAGAGGGTGTAACACCCCATTTTAACCGGAGTCGGAAACGGGATTACCGCTACGCATGGTTGGATTCCTAAATGCTATTTAAGGAGTCGCCACCTAATTATTATAGTGAATTAGGACACTTAATTTATTGCAATAAAAATACTGCAATTGACTTCCATTTAATGGTCTGCGAAATTAGTGAGATTCTGGATCAGGGTTCTTTATTATCCTAAAGGGAAGGGGTTAGACATCCTTTAAGATCCGCTAACTTGCGGTTGTTCGTTCAAACCTAGGTTAATTATTTATTGCTCTTTTTATTCTACCTATTCTAAACATTTTACATAATTTACAATTAAAATAAAATACAATGCAAAATAATAAAACATGAAATTAAATACAATATAAAATAAACTCCGGGGCATTCTTTTTGAAATGCATCTCCGGATACCTGCATAAACACTTAGTAAAAGTATTAGTAATAGAATACATAAATTTTAAAATAATAGCAAAAAATTAACAAACAAAGCAAATAAATCCGTCTTTTGTACAGGGGAGGCCTTGGAAATCAGACGGGATTCCTTCATCGGCCAATATTGCTAAAAATAATAAAATAAATAAAACCTTCGGATCCGCGCCAAAACAGTAATAGTTTTAAACACGGAGGGCTCAGATATGTAAAAATATAAAGTAGGGCGGCTAAACAAGTGCGGTGCGAGAATTCGCCTTGCAGCGCATGTTGGTTATCCGATGTAAGTGGAAGAAATCATCTACGCGAGAAAGTTTCATTTATTTTATTTTCCGTCTTTACAATGTGGAGGCCTCAAAAATCGACGGATAACTTTTTCATCGGCCGTCAGTGTAGTATTTGTTCAAATCGTTAAATACCAACAAGTGTAGTATTTGTTCTAAATCAGTAAACCAGCAAAAAATATCCAAAATCAACAGAAGTATGGCCAAAACCAGTCAATAATATGGCTAAAAGCGATGTAAAATCAGCCGAACAACAAAGAAATGGCCCGAAACGGTGGAACCAACAACAAATTCACTGAAATGTCCATTATCACCGAGAAAATGCGATCGGAGTTGTTCTTTTAGCGAGCGATATATTTTAGCAAAAATAGATATTAAAGATAACACAAAATAGAATAATAGTAGTAACGTTGATGACAATCGGTTCGCAACCACAAATATACAACCAAAATAAGTCGACCAAAGGGTCACCGGAGTTCGAAAACTCACCGAGATACGAAACAAAATCGGATCGATCCACAACCAACGAAGAAACCACCGAGATACCCCACAATATCGAATCGATCGAACAAAAACAAGCGATAACGGCGACCGTGGAGTTCTTGAACTCGTGATTCAAAATAAAGAAAATCGGTCAAATGAAAAAATAGGCCAATAAATCTAAAAATGGAACCAAACCCGAGTAGCGATGGTGGCGGCGTCACTTCTGACGAGGTCGTCGAGCAACGCCACCATGGTGGGTTCGACAGTAGTGAGACATTGGGGTTCTTGGTCGGCCAGGCAGCGAGTGGGTGAGGTGAGGTGTTATTTGTTGTTGTTCAGCGATGGTGGTGGAGTGGGGCGATGGGTTCGCCCGGTGGCGGCGAAGGGAGAGAGGTGAGGCGGGAGAGGTGAGACGGGAGAGGGTAGGGATGGTGAGGAGAGAGGCGACGGAGTTAGAGTGTTCGCCGGAGCTTGGAGCTCCGTGAAAGAGCGATGGCGGCGGGAGTGAGGTGAGAGGCAGTGAGGATTTTAGAGAGGGGACTGAAGTATGCGGCTGGGCTTTTTTTTTTAGGGGGGGGGGAAATGTTTTGTTTTATAGGGTAGGATTAGGGTTAGGCATTGGGAAAATGAAAAGTGGGGTATTGTTTTTTTGGGGAGGAATGAAAGGTGGAGTTTAAAATTTAGGGGAAAATAAAGAGTGTTTGGATGATATTAAAAATAGTGTTGGCTTGGGTGATTCAAATTGCGTCTTGGGTAATTTGGTTTAACAAAAATGAAAGGAGTTAATTATTTAAAGAAAAATTATTTAAAAGATGCAAAATTATTAAAATGCAAATGTCGATAATAATACTAAAATGCAATATTTAAGACACGTTTAATGTCCGATTAAAAGTAAAAATGCGGTCTTAGATTAATTATTTAAAAAGATGCGAATATTATTAAAATAAAAATGACGCTATAACAATAATAAAAACATAATATTAACAACGACATAATGCTTAATTTAAAAATAAAAGATGCAATGTCATTTTTGTGAAGAAATAAACATAGAATATGATGTAAAAATATGCAAAATAACGATTAAAATGAGGTGTGCTAAAATACTTAAAATTGCACGAAAATATACAAAAACGGGTCAAAATTGACTGTCAACAGCATGTCCCTCTTTGTACGGAGATGATGGAAGAGTCTTCGGACAAAGATGTTGACTTGTAGCCAATTTTGTCGTGTTTTATAAACTATAAACTCAAAAATAGGGATGGTGCAGACCCAAAGAATGTCCCAGTGTCAAATCATGATGACCTTTGGGTCGCCAGATGCAAAAATTAAAAAGCAAAGCTGACGCTGATTAAAAATGTCCCAGTGTCGAAGTATGATTGACACTGGGTTGCAGGTGATGTGGTGCTGAAGAAGACAAGGTTATTGTAGATGTTGATGGCGTCATTGCATAGACGCGATGCGGATGCTCGTCGTTGCATGGACGAAACATATATGAAGCCGTTGCATGGGCTTAAAAGAAATGGCGTCGTTGCATGGACGCGATGCAGATGCTCGTCGTTGCATAGACGAAACATGAATGAAGCCGTTGCATAGGCTTAAAATGAAAGGACGTCGTTTTTGGACGCAATGCAGATGTTAAATCGTTGCATGGGACGAAACATGAATGAAAGCCGTTGCATAGGCTTAAAAATGAAAAGCGTCGTTGCATGGGCGCGATCACGATGCTCGTCGTTGCATGGACGAAACATGAATGAAGCGTTGCATAGGCTTAAAATGAAAAGCGTTGTTGCATGGGCGCGTCACGGATGCTCGTCGTTGCATGGACGAAACATAAATGAAGCCGTTGCATAGGCTTAAAATGAAAAGGCGTCGTTTTTGGACGCGATGCAGATGCTCGTCGTTGCATGGACGAAACATGAATGAAGCCGTTGCATAGGCTTAAAATAAAAAGCATTGGTTTAGGGGCGTACCTGTTTTGTGACCCGTCTGGATTGAGATAGCGTCATTGCATAGACGTTGTGCATTTGTGACCCGCATGAGTTTATTGTTGTGTTTACGCGCTTTGGCGATATGAAGATCCTGCACTCAAAGAAAACTTAGTGAGTTTTAGGAAATGAGTGGTTGATTAGCGTCGACTCTGTAGCTTTGGCTCTTGACGCTTGCATTCTTGGTTTGCACTGAAGACCTAGTTGGCCTGCTTTTTCCTGTCTATTGCCATTTTCTTGCACTGAATTCCTTAAAATGTCCGGTTTACGTAATGAAGATGTTGAATAGGTAAGGTTGCATCTTGGCCTTCTATCAGCGTCGGTAAGCATTTTTTTTTATTTTTTTTATAATGAATGAAAAGCTAATGCGAGAATATGGACAATGTACAATTGAGTAGATGAGAATGCAACCCCCCGAAAATATGTAGGTAGTAATGGATGCAAAAATATATGAGGATGCTAAACTCTCCAATGGACAAAATCGAGTCATGTGCAGAAACAAGGAAGAAATATTTCTAACGGTGTGACCGAAGCCGATGTGGTACGCCTCGTATCCGTAGAAGTCAGGTCAAGACGTAGTTCATGCTGCAAAAATAAGAATTTTTATGATTTTAAAATGATGCGGGACCGAAGCCGATGTGGCCGCCTACGTATCCCGCCGAGGGAGTCAGATCAAGACGTAGTTCTTGCTGCAAAAATAAGAATTTTTATGATTTTAAAATGATGCGGGACCGAAGTCGATGTGGCCGCCTACGTATCCCGCCGAGGGAATCAGGTCAAGACGTAGTTCGTGCTGTAAAAATAAGAATTTTTATGATTTTAAAATGATGTGGGACCGAAGCCGATGTGGCCGCCTACGTATCCCGCTGAGGGAATCAGGTCAAGACGTAGTTCGTGATGCAAAATAATTTTTATGTAATATGCATTTTGTTGTTTTTTCTGAAAAAAATGGAAGACGACATTACGTTCTGACTCCAGTTGATACCAACAATTAGTATTGTGCATAAGGATGTTCTTTTATTGTTTTCAGTCTAACCGAGTTTGACTCTGGTGTAATTCACACAGTTTCAGATAGTACCTCAAACATACCTGAGTGTCGACACACTTGCTTGCATCCAAGGTTTCGAACTAAACGTAATCTCATGTTTCAAATGCCTCACTGAAAGAAGGTCCCATCTCACACATATATTCCAATATTTTGAATTTTGGGACGTTGAGAGAATTGCGCTCACTCGAAAAGATGTTCAATGCATGCAATTGTGATACCATAGGCTTGGCCGTCATGTAAGTATCCACTAATGTGAGAACCTCGATTATAAGATCATGTAGGGCTTGTCACGGGCTTGTAATGTAGGCTTGGTGAAAGGAATGGATATCATTTGGGTAAAAGTGACTAATCATTCCTCGAGAGTTGGACTACGTCCATGCTTGATATTTGTGTGTTTTAATGCTGACTTGCTTTCTTTTTGTCCCAGTTTTTCTGTATTGACTTCTTTTGAATCTTTCATTTGGAGCCCCTTTTTTTTTTTTTTTCGGGGTTTTGTATTCCCTTTTTTTTTTTATCGGGGCTTTTGATTTCCTCTTTATGTGAAGTCGTCTCTGCTTTCATTCTTTGAGACTTTGACAATTTTTGTCTTTGCAAACTTCAGCTAGAATTTTGTCAGCCACTTGCACATTTCTAAAGCACTCGAGGAGGTCGGGCGAGAGAGGGATAGTGCGTCACTCGAGAAAGGTTATAGGTGTAATATGCGGTTGTCGAAAAATAGGTTTTAGGCTCGAAAGGGTGTACTAGGGATAATGTTATTTGGTAGGTGAAAAGGCTCAAGCGGGTCAAAGAAAGCCTACGATCATTTCCCCACCGAGTGTTACTCGGATTTCGCCTCAACAAACATTCGAGCCAAGTTCTAGATCACAATGCAATGCAATTGAACTTATTCAAATAACTTCACCATGGTAGCATATGAAACGATGAGGTCGGTTTCATTCTTATCTTGGAAACATGCAAGACAATGTCATCTGCGGGTATGAATAAGAGGTACCAAAAGAATCTATGGTTTACCACAAAGTCAACCCATGTTGATTATCACTTGTTTTTTTTTTTTTTTTTTTTTTTTTTTTTTTGTTTATACACATTTGTAACTGTGTTGGTATTAACAAAGTCAAACAATAATACTTACAAAATATTTTTGTATTTTTTGAATAACACATTTTTTTTGTATTTTTTGAAGAAAATATACATTTTTTCTTTCTTTTGAATAAAGTATTTTTTTTTGTATTTTTTTTAGACTAAATGGTACCGAACCCGAATAGAGTGCCTCGTATCCGAGGAATCGGTGTCGTGTAGTTCATTCAAATATGTTTAAAAACGCATGCTTGAAAAGAATTTATCAATGAAAGGATGGTAATGTAAAGCTATGCAAAAGAAAATGATTGTCCACTGTGGACGAATACAGAGTAAAATGAATGCCCGAGAACATGATGAATGAGATGCATGAGTGAGAAATGTGTTTTTTTTTTTTTTTTGTTTTGTTGTTTTTTTTTTTTGTTTTTTTTTTTGTTTTTGTGGTGTCGAACCCAAAATGAGTTGCCTACGTGTCACACCGTGCGGTGAGAATCAGACACGCGTAGTTTGGAATAATTATGTTGTAAAATGCATGGTATGCGAAAACTATGTAATTAACGCTAAACATATTAATTTAATTTGCAAATATGAATAAAAATACAAAGTATAAAAGAATTGAGAGCGATGTCTCGTTGAATCTGTTATAAACTGACTTCTATTAGTCAACATAATTCTCGCTTCTTGTGATGACTTTTTTTTTTCTTTTTCTTTTTCGAACGCCCTCGACTATTTGCGAGGACTGTTTTCCTGCAAAAATATGAGAAATAGGTGAGAGTGGAAAATGATAAAATAACAAAATGAAGGGGTGTGACCATATAGTCAGAGACTCCACGATTGGTTCGGCCGATGGTGGTTGATGCTTCACAAAGTCAAGTCGCTATTCAAGAGTGATTTCTGTGATGAAGTCACGATTGCAATGTGAAAGCAAAATGCAAAAATACAAATGCTCGAGTCAGGAATCACAAAGAAGCGATTATTGAATTAAACAATATGTACTGAGTTGCTAGCGAAACAATAATAAACAAAAACATGCAAATCAAGCGCGTGCCCTAATATGCTTGGGACCTCCCTTATGCGGTGAGCCTAAGCGTCAAATATGCGGGATTGTGATAAATAGGTCCAAGCCGTTAAAGCGCAATATTTAAATCGGAAATGGCGACCAAATGACGGTGCACTTTTTCCAATTTTGGCGTGTCATGACCGGGCTTGGATCGTCTATCATCATCACGCTACCATAGTATGCTAATGGGTCGTTGGGTTGTGAAACCGTCGACAAGTTTGGTGGATTTCTAATTGTGGCGTTAATACCAGGATTAACCCACCTAAGGTTTATGCATGCATGACTAATATAAAAGGGTGGTATAGCTCTATCTTAAGCTTTCTAAGATTTGGCCTATTAGGCCTTGAGTTCCCGAGCGGACAACTCGAGTGAGAAGGCTACGTGGCTGATCGACGAACCGATCTAACTCCGCATGGCGCCAACTCTCCTAATATTTTGGGTGTTCTTGAAAGAAATTTGCGGGTGCTTGAAGCACACCAATAGCGTGTAGTGTGTGATAGTGTTAATTTTCCAGAATGGAGGAAATATGAACGGAATGACAATTTAAGGAAAACAATAAAAGAATGTAGCAATTAAAGTAGTTAATTACAAAATAAAAACAAACCATATAAAATATTTACAACAAATATAAAAGCAAAATAAAGTGCAATATTTAATTAACCTGGATTTGCTATGATCAAGAACCTGATATCCCCAGTGGAGTCGCCATGCTGTAACACCCCATTTTAACCGGAGTCGGAAACGGGATTACCGCTACGCATGGTTGGATTCCTAAATGCTATTTAAGGAGTCGCCACCTAATTATTATAGTGAATTAGGACACTTAATTTATTGCAATAAAAATACTGCAATTGACTTCCATTTAATGGTCTGCGAAATTAGTGAGATTCTGGATCAGGGTTCTTTATTATCCTAAAGGGAAGGGGTTAGGCATCCTTTAAGATCCGCTAACTTGCGGTTGTTCGTTCAAACCTAGGTTAATTATTTATTGCTCTTTTTATTCTACCTATTCTAAACATTTTACATAATTTACAATTAAAATAAAATACAATGCAAAATAATAAAACATGAAATTAAATACAATATAAAATAAACTCCGGGGCATTCTTTTTGAAATGCATCTCCGGATACCTGCATAAACACTTAGTAAAAGTATTAGTAATAGAATACATAAATTTTAAAATAATAGCAAAAATTAACAAACAAAGCAAATAAATCCGTCTTTTGTACAGGGGAGGCCTTGGAAATCGACGATTCCTTCATCGCCAATATTGCTAAAAATAATAAAATAAATAAAACCTTGGATCCGCCAAAACAATAATAGTTTTAAACACGGAGGCTCGGATATGTAAAAATATAAAGTAGGGCGGCCTAAACAAGTGCGGTGCGAGAATTACCTTGCAGCGCATGTTGGTTATCCGATGTAAGTGGAAGAAATCATCCACGCCGAAAGTTTCATTTATTTTATTTTCCGTCTTCTGGCTGTGGAGGCCTCAAAAATCGACGGATAACTTTTTCATCGGCCATCAAGTGTAGTATTTGTTCAAATCAGTTAAATACCAACAAGTGTAGTATTTGTTCTAAATCAGTAAACCAGCAAAAAAAATATCCAAAATCAACAGAAGTATGGCCAAAACCAGTCCAATAATATGGCTAAAAACAGTAGCAAAAATCAGCCAGCAACAACAAAGAAATGGCCCAGAAACCAGTGGAACCAACAGCAAATTCGCTGGAAATGTCCATTATCACCAGAAAATGCAGTCGCCGGAGTTGTTCTTTTAGCAGGCAGCATATATTTTAGCAAAAATAGATATTAAAGATAACACAAAATAGAATAATAGTAGTAACGTTGATGACAACAGTCAGTTCACCAACCACAAATATACCAACCAAAATAAGTCGACCAAGGGTCACCGGAGTTCGAAAACTCCACCGAGATACCCGAAACAAAATCAGATCGATCCACAACCAACGATAAACCAGCGAGATACCCGCGATATCGAATCGATCGAACAAAAAGCGAAGCGATAACAGCGATCACGGAGTTCTTCAAACTCCGGCGGGATTCAAAAATAAAGAAAATCAGTCCAAATGAAAAAATAGGCCAATAAATCTAAAAATGGAACCAAACCCAGGCAGCGATGGTGGCGGCGTCACTTCTACGACGAGGTCGTCGGAGCAACGCCACCATGGTGGGTTCGACGGTAGTGAGACATTGGGGTTCTTGGTCGACGGAAGCAGCGAGAGTGGGTGAGGGTGAGGGTGTTCGCTGTTGTTGTTCAGCGATGGTGGTGGAGTGGGAGCAGTGGGTTCGCCGGTAAGGGCGGCGAAGGGAGAGAGGGTGAGACGGGAGAGGTGAGACGGGAGAGGGTAGGGATGGTGAGGAGAGAGGGCGACGGGAGTTAGGGCTGTTCGCCGGAGCTTGGAGCTCCGGCGAAAGGGGGCGGTGGCGACGGGAGTGAGGTGAGGGAGACGGCTGAGGATTTTAGAGAGGGGACTGAAGTATGCGGCTGGGCTTTTTTTTTTTAAAATGGGGGGGGAATGTTTTGTTTTTATAGGGTAGGATTAGGGTTAGGTGTTTTGGGGGGGAAATGAAAAGTGGGGTATTGTTTTTTTGGGAAATGAAAGGGGGACTTTAAAATTTAGGGGGGAAAATAAAAGAGTGTTTGGATGATATTAAAAATAGTGTTGGCTTGGGTGATTCAAATTGCGTCTTGGGTGAATTTGGTTTAACAAAAATGAAAAGTCGTTAATTATTTAAAGAAAAATTATTTAAAGATGCAAAATTATTAAAATGCAAATGTCGACGCAATAATACTAAAATGCAATATTTAAGACACGTTTAATGTCGATTAAAAGTAAAAATGCGGTCTTAGATTAATTATTTAAAAAGATGCGAATATTATTAAAATAAAAATGACGCTATAACAATAATAAAAACATAATATTAACAACGACATAATGCTTAATTTAAAAATAAAAGATGCAATGTCATTTTTGTGAAGAAATAAACATAGAATATGATGTAAAAATATGCAAAATAACGATTAAAATGAGGTGTGCTAAAATACTTAAAATTGCACGAAAATATACAAAAACGGGTCAAAATTGACTGTCAACAGAGGGACATGCTGTTGACAGTCAATTTTGACCCGTTTTTCATATATTTATTGCAATTTTATGTGTTTTAAGACACCGCATTTTAATCATAATTTTTTGCATTTTTCGCATAATATTCTATGTTTATTTCTTCACAAAAATGGCATTGCATATTTTTATTTTAAATTAAGCATTATGTCTTTGTTAATATTATGTTTCTATTATTATTATGTTTGCATCTCTTTAAATAATTAATTGTCATCCCGTTTTTACTTTTAATCAGACATTAAACATGTCTTAAATATTGTATTTTTATTATTATTGCGTCGACATTTGCATTTTAATAATTTTGCATCTTTTGAAATAATTTTTCTTTAAATAATTAACCCGTCTTGCATTTTGTCAAACCAGTCCAGTCCAAGACACAATTTGAATCAGTCCAATTCAACACCATTTTTAATTTCACCCAAACTTTCATCTTTTTACTTTCCTCCCTAAAATCAAAATCCACTTTTATTTCCCCCCCCCCCCCCCCAAATATCAAACCCTAATCCTACCCTATATAATAAACACTACCCCCTCTTTCTTAAAAAGAGAGGGCAGTCGCACACTCCACAATCAACATCAACAGCACATTTCTTATCTTACAAACCCATCCACTCCTCTCCCTCTCCCGTCGCCCTCTCCCATCACCACCAGCGAACCACCACCACTCGCCCAGCACCGGCGAAACCAGCGCACTCAACACTCCACTGTCGCGTGTCGCGATCAAACCATCTGCGATGGCGTCGCTCGACGACTTCGCGCGCCATTGCCGCCTCTCTGTTAGTAACGTTGAATCGGCGGATTTAAACTCGGTGACCACTTTGTTCGGCTTTTATTTTTGTTGGTATATTTGTTTCTTGTAAGTGGTTTATTTTTACATTGTTTTTGGCTATTGGGTGATTTTTGATTTTGTACCTGCCGAGTTTAAAACTCATTGACTCTGTTAGCACGATTTTGGCATCATCATTTATCTTAGTTGTCGGGTTCATTCAGTTTCCAGTTCTGGTGATTGCTTTTGGGTTTAATGCTATTTCATTTTGTTACTGATATTTGATATTTCGTTGGTATTTTGGTCGATTGTCAGTGGATCATTAAATCGATTACGGGTAGTTTTGACAATATTGCCTCTATTTTTATTAAGTTGGTAAAGCAGAATCTGAACATTTGGTATTTCTTGATTTGAACAAGATACTACACTTGATTGGCCGATGAAAAAGTTATCCGTCGATTTTTGAGGCCTCATGATTCTGAAGCGGAAAAAATAAATGAAGCTTTCTGGGCGTTGATGATTTCTTTTACTTACACAGGATAACCAACATGCGCTGACGAGACGAATTTTCACAGCCGGACTTGTTTAGGATGTCCCACTTTATTTTTATATATCTGAGCCCTCCGTGTTTAAAACTATTACTGTTTTGGCGCGGATCTGAAGGTTTTATTTATTTTATTGCTTTTAACAATATTGGCCGATGAAAAAGTTATCCGTCGATTTTTGAGGTCTCCACAGTTGCAAAGACGGAAAATAAAATAAATGAAGCTTTCTGGGCGTTGATGATTTCTTCTACTTACACTGGATAACCAACATGCGCTGGCGAGGCGAATTTTCGCAGCCGGACTTGTTTAGGATGTCCCGCTTTATTTTTTATATATCTGAGCCCTCTGTATTTAAAACTATTACTGTTTTGGCACGGATCCGAATGTTTTATTTATTTTATTGTTTTTTAACAATATTGGCCGATGAAGGAATCTCCGTCTGATTTCCAAGGCCTCCTCTGTGCAAAAGACATATTTATTTATTTTTTGGCTTTATTTATTAATTCATGTCATTGCTTTAAAATTATTCATTCTATTACTAACACTTTTACTAAGTGTTTATGCAGGTACCCAGAGATTATCTTGTGCAGAAGGCCTAAAAAAGGCTAAAAGATGTCCCGGAGCTTTATTTTTATGTCGCATTTAATTTTAGTTTTATTATTTTGCATTGCATTTTATTTTAATTATAAATTATGAAAAAAACTTAGAATACGTAGAATAAAAAAGGCAATAAATAATCAACCTAGGTTTGAACGAATAACCGCAAGTTAGCGGATCTTAAAGGATGCCTAACCCCTTCCCTTTAGGATAATAAAGAACCCTGATCCAAAATCTCACTAATTTCGCAGACCATTAAATGGAGATTAATTGCAGTATTTTACTGCAATAAATCAAGTGTCATAATTCACTTAAATAATTAGGTGGCGACTCCTCATAAAACAGCATTATTGCTCCATCCAAGGAACCGCGCCAAAGAGCAACGTTGCGGATACCGTTCAGACCCCCGAGGTCAAAAACGGGCGCGACAGTTACTCAACCTTTCTTCACAACACAACATAGTTTTCTTAGAGGCTACAAGATTGGAGACTTTTTTCAAAGTATTTTCTTTTCTTTGCTTTATTTCAATTTAGTTCATGTTGGATATTACTTTGGTTCTTAGCATGTCTATGGCTAAGAGATAAGCTTTTAATTAGGGTTCTCCTTTCGAATCACTTGAAACTCGTCTTTATGAATTAATGCAGTATTTGGTTTCTTCTTCATATAGTTAATATTTATTCAATATTTGATTTGATTGTTTGATAATTAATTGATAACTAGTTATCATCACGTATATGATTTCGAATCGAGATCCGAGAGGGGAGATTTGGATATGTTGTAGTTGAATAGATATATGTTAAAAATCGTGGACGAAAGTACCCCGATATTTGTGTAGCTTCATAGGTTATTGTTCTTATTCCTCATATGTGGTAAAATCTATCATAGAAATATAGAAGATTTCTGCACTGGGGTTGAGCGTTTATATATCCTAACCGGAATATAAAACAGTCTAGCTAACCTGCTATCTTAAAATAGAAGAAGAAATTTTATTGTTGCATTAAAGATTAAAGCGAGTGGATAGTCGAGGAGATTGAAAGCTCTATTTCCACCGATTCAAATAAAGTATTTTAGTTAATTTCTGCAATTGCTTCAGTAGTTTATAGATAAAATCAAAACAAAATATCGATAGTCAAATAGATAACTTAGGATAGATGTTTGGTAATTGAAAACCAGTCCCTGAGGACGATATTCGATCTTACCAAGACTATATTACTTGAGCGATACGTACACTTGCGTAAAGCATAAGCAAAATCGCTAACAATTTTATACAACATAAAGTAAATTCAATTGAACCTCCGCCTCCGTCACCAGAGATAGGACAAAGTCAAGGTCCCGTGGTTTCACCAATAACAATTTTTTTTAGTTAGTTGCTTATTTCTTGATGATCATATTACTAGTTACAGGTACAGATAAACGAGGAAAGCTGTAATAAGCTAATACTTAGCTTAAAATTAATCAATTTATGATTAATTCTCTTAACATAGACTATATTAATATAAAATGAAATGATATAATTTATCGATCCTGCCTTGTTTGAGATTGAACGCAAAAGTTTTGTAGTAAGTGTATATTTTTATTTTTAGTCCGCCCAAAATAATATTTTATTTTCCTTCATCACCAAACAAAAACACTCTTAAGATACACAAGTAATTAAAACATTTCCTCAAAAACTTTAGGCTCAGGATATTTTATTGAGTTCTTGATAATCTTCTTAGCAGCAGCATCACCAAGATCAATGCCACAAATATCAGCCAATCTGATGAGATAAAGCAATACATCAGATAACTCTTCAGCAAGATGTTCTTTATCTGATTCCTCCCAATTTGGCAACCCTTTGTCCACTTCTCCTCTCCATTGGAATATCTGTGATAGCTCCCCTACTTCACCTACCTAAATTTTCAATTGGACAACACAAAATATATGAATCACATTCTTCACCTATATTTATCCAAATTTTGTTCTCCTCTCACCATCCCTAATTAGCATAAAAAAAAGATAATAGCACTTTTGGAGTTATTGATAAATATTTTGATTTTGGTATTTTTGATAATTGTAATGTTCGGGTTAGTTTGCGCGTATCTCGACTAATTTCATAAGATAGCTGCTACCCCTCATTAGCACGTGTATCCGGTAAACTATATCCAACAATATTTGGACATGTGAGAGAAAATCATCTAGTTTTTACTTTCACTGGGGCTTGAATCTGAAACTTCATGGTTGTCAACCACTAGCAAGGCCACACTCTTGAGTACAAAATTAACGCATCCAAGATTTGGACTATTTTGGAACTATATTAGCCTAAAATATGTAGGAACAATAAAAGTTTAACATAATCAGTGCATAATTGAATGGTAAAAGGGTTAACAATTCTTGTAATCATAAATTAAAGGGATTAAAAATGCATGTTTTAAATTATTGAACGTTAAATATGTTAAATTAAATATAAAATTTACCAATAATAGAGGGATCAAATATGCTATTAGCACTTGATGAATCTTTGAACAAGTGGAGAGATGCATGCTACTCCCTCAACAAAGGGAGCTCTCATTTTGAATTAGTGAATCAACCAAAAATCCAAAATAAATAAAGCTTATGATTTAAGTTGAATCATTCTTTTCATAGTAAATGGTTAAAAAACTTTACTGTTACAAAGCTTTACCAATAACAAGAAATGAGTTCTTACTGTCTGTTCATCAAGTACTATTGCAATTTCATGTCCTAAATCTTAGACTAATGTATCTTAGACTATTGACCATTGATGAACCTAGCTAGAAATATGAGGGACGGAAGCACGAGTTTAACTAAACTTAGTATTTCGATAAGTGAAAAACGTTAAAAATTCAGCAAATATTATTCTAGACGTATAATTATAGAAGTGCTCAAAGATTGAATCCTCCTCTGTATAGGCACTTTTCAGTATGTAATTGAAAACAAGACTCCATTAACTAAACACATAGCCTAAAAGTAGTCTGTGGATGCTATTTCTACCCTGAATAGAGATGCTAGTTTGAGTAAGAGATGACAGTATCAAATTGAATTAATTACCATGGCAAGTAGCAGATTCCTAGGGCTGTGATACTTTTCCCAATTCCTAACCTTAGCAAAATCTTCAAGTTGTTTGGATAGGTCTTTGAGACTAATATCCATTGATCTCTCTTCAACTTCCATTTTTCCTTCAAGCTTCTTACAGAGGTCTTTAAGACTTTCTTCAACTCTTTCTTGTTCCATATTGGCTAAGTAAATGTGTGATTTGTTTCCTTCAAAGAAACCAAAGGCTCTTGTCTTGGATTTTAAAGGAGAAAACTTGATCACATTTGCAAAAGGAATATTATAACCATAGAAGTGAATTAATGATACCATAGTAATTAAGTGATGAATTAGAATAGTTTTTTGTTTTCATTCCATACCATTAGATGGTTTAAAACTTTATTAGATTAATAGGAGTATTGTTAAGGGGAGGATTTAGAGTCCTGATAAATTGTTTATACATGTTAAATGAATTTTTAATACAAAATTATTGAATTTCTCCATCTCAAGGGATGGGTAGTGACTAGTGAGAAGCCAACCATTGAGTTTGTCTAGTGTTTTAGATCATTCATTTGCTGTTTAGTCCTTTTATTAGCCTAATAGATTCAGTTTAAACAATAAGGAAAAAACAAAAACTGGCCAGATCCAATTATTGTCTTTTCAAAATAGGACAAAGAGAGAAATGAACAAGCCAAAAAGGTCCTACCGGGAGTCGAACCCAGGTCGCTGGATTCAAAGTCCAGAGTGCTAACCACTACACCATAGAACCTCAGATGCTTTAACCAATTTGATCATATATATTTATTTTTTAAATAATAAAAACAAAAACAAAATTTGATGCTTGCTTGAACATAACACATTCATTCAACATTCAAAACTAAATAGTGTCATACTAGTGATTTATGTAGTTAATGGGCGGAAGCATAGTTGCGATATCATATTCTATCTTAATCAAATATTTTAAACGCAGAGCAAAAATATGTGCAAAAACTCATAAAATCTTAATAAATAATACGTTTGAAAGTTGAAACCATGATTTTAAAAATATAATAGAATCAATACTAAAAAACTAAAAATATTAAATCATAAATCCGTCGCTGCTTTACATTAATACTTCTAATATGGAAGTATATATACTCTCTTTGTTTTATGGAAGTACCAAAAACATTATCATTTGTAATTTGGAACCTTATCTAAGCTTATCACTACAATTTTGACATTCTTCTTATCAACTATTCCTTTCATCTAATAATTTCTTTAGATAATATTGAAAAATATTTATTTACTATATATAGGCAGAAAGAACATGTAGATTATTACAATCGAATTGTTCCTTTTGTTTATTTAATAGTATGCATTAAGTGCTAACTGATTCTACATTCCATCATAATCAATATAATATACTACTAATCAGATAGAATCTTTTTGTTAGTTTGTGTGCCCAATTGTAAAAGCAATAAAGAAGATGAGCTTATTTTTAAATTTAAGATCATTTGTATTTGTTATGTTCGCATATTTACATTTGGTAGCTGACTAGAGTTATGCAAGTATTAGTTGTTGACACCCAATTTTAACCCTCCCGTCCAGTCATTAACTATAAAATTACACTAATTTTCAATAATAATTTTAAAATAATAAAATGCAACAATAATACATAAATACAGGCATAAATAAACAATTTAATAATGGCATCGCGTCTTACGTAAAGTATTAAGCACTTAGAGTTTCGCGCCCACATTTATTATAACAATTAGATTAATAAAGCACCTAGACAATTTAATTAATTAATTAATTTATCACTAATTAACTAAGCCTAAAACTAATAATTAAATAATACACCTAAAGAATTAAATACCTAATTTAATACTAACTACCCTACCTAAATAATACATGAACCCACACGCCGTGACCCATTTCTTCCACTTATACCCACGCGTGACCCATTTCTTCCCTTATACCACACGCCCAAGTGACCCATTCCTTATCCTTCCCTTATTTCTCCACTTCGGTCCTCGTCTTTCTCATCCCGTCGATGAACAAGAACAAAAACACGACCATAAACCTAGCCTTAAAGGTTTCAACTGTCGTAACCGTCCCAACACGCGATCGTGATTCGCTTTGAGAATCCGTGAATCGACTACCATATCGGACTCGACTTTCCTTACCCATACCTGCCAACTCGCTCCAAATCACTCCGGGATATCGAAATCAAACCTTACGATATACCATTTTCATCACAAAATCTCTCGAAAAAGCGATACCCAAATCTTCCTAATACAAACTTACCATAATAACATCAAATCGTCCCTTAATTATCGAGATTAATACCAAGATCTCGTCAAAATCAGCCCTAAGGTTTACCTAATAGGGAACCCAAACCATGGCTATATAAGCACGTGCAAAGCGGTCGATAGGGGGGGACAGAGAGGCGAGAGAGAGCGTAGTAAAATAGCAATAAGCAATTTAGGAGAGGAATCGAGAGCGATGGGACATCGGGAGAAGAGTCTAAGCAGCAATAAGCGGTTTAAGGCGTGATTTCCACAGAGGGAAAGAACCTACCCAAAACCAGCACGAATCAGGTACAACCAGAACAGAAAGAAAATCAAACTCTTGATTTTCAAACCCTTCTTTCTTTCCACTGCATTAGCAAGCCTTCCGAGCGGACCGACGACTTGATACGCTGCCTCGGTTCGCTGCCCGGAGAAGGTAAACTCAAGTCCCTCCTAGTTTTATTATCGTTTGCTTTTTCGTGTGCCTATGATTGATTAGATGATAATATAGTAATTATTCAGGCTGCTCTGTTTCACATATGTAATCTGTCAATTAATTATCGATAAATAGAAGTATTGTAGTTAGGTATTTACTATCGTTTCAATGGTTGAGGATGTTCAATTGGTCTAATGGTTATTAATGTCATCCGAGTTTTAATCGATCCAATATTCAAGTTGATTGAGAACCACGCATTGTATGTTGTCTAAACATGTAGCAGATATTATGAATATGCCGAATTTTATTACTTCTGAAATAATATAAAAATGACGTTCCCAGCTTGGAAATCGACTTTCTTCATTTTTGTGGCATCTGTTGAAAATTTAGGCACACTCTGTTGATTCCTATAACATATCTACCTGTCTGTCTTCCTACTCAGTTCGCGTATGTGGCTTGAACCACCTTTCTATTTACCTCGGCATGTATTTGTGAATGAACTGCGCCACTACTTGCTGAAGTTTGAGCATATTAAGTACTATTAGATATTCCTAAGTCCAATCCCATGCATATTTTAAAACTAGTTTTTTTCTGGTAAAGCTTGAAAATCACTGATTTAGGCTGCATATGTTATCCTCAACTGTTACAAGCTTAAGTAGTAATTGGATCTGTAGAACCTTTGTTTGTTTGAGAGTATGATGATGCAATGCAGCCCGCCATTCTCTTATAGTTACTGTGAAGTATGTGGTTCCTGACGAGCTTGATGGATTGTTTTAGAAGAGTATGTCTTAGATATTTTAGATTATAGTTGGTTAATAATTTGTTGGTCATTAGATAGATTTGACCAATTGGTTTCTTAAGTATCGTCGTGCCTGACATGTTCCTTGTGCGATAGTAGTAATAATAATAAAAAAAATCAAAAAAAAATCAGTTGAATCTTTATTGTCTTGAAACTTTTGAAAGATAGTTTCTGGCCCAAATTCTAGCCTGTGATTTGTGAAACGTGCCTTCAAGTCAGGTTTAATTTAAGCATCTCTGTTTTGCTAAAAGATCTTCTAAATTGTTAGGGTCTATTTCTGCTTATGACGAATACGTATTCTGGGCTTGGTATATACTGACATAACTTTCCCCAAATGAATATCCAATGCGGGTCTCGAGCAATTGTGAACTTAAGAAAATTGAATTTCGGGGCTTGTTTTGTGCTGCAGTGTACTGTCTGTCACTTAGACCAAATCTTATTTTTTGAATTCACTGGTTTGGTGTTGTCGATCCACTGACAGTAAATGGGAATATACATGTTCGTTTCTTGTACATGTACATATACTATTAATAGATCAAGCATATACTAATCCTTATCTTCCTTTGTTTTTACATGAAATGCATTGGAGCGAAACGAAGAGTCTCACGGCGAGACTCATCACAAGCTACAACAAGTGAAGACCCACATCTTATGTGCTTCATCCATTCTGCATCACAAACTCCAAATCATAGGCGAGATGGCCTCACCGCTTCTTCGAGTCATTATCAATTCATATCCTCCCCTATTATTTGTTGTAATTATTTGACTAACATTACACTACTGGTAGTACATTTAGAGTAATTAAACTTTGGGCTGTTATTAGAAAAATAGTTGACGCTAGAAATTCACTCGTCTTAAATTAGTTATGTTATGACTAGTTATGCATTGCCTAGGCCATACCAAATGACACGTAGCTAAAGCGTCACTCGCTATTAAATCCTTAGCATAATAAATTGATTTCTTCATAAACACTTACTAGCATTCATAATAAAAAAATTATTTTGTTAGTCTTTGCATAATAGATATTCTACATTTTGTTTTATAAAAATACACATTTCGTCATAATAAGATTTTGCAATACATGTATCTTATCTAATACGTTATGAATGCAAGTTTTTATCCAAAGCTAATTTTCTATCCTAAACAAATCTTACAATTTTTATCCCTTTTATTTAAACGCTTTCGAACATGCATTTTTATAGAATAATAATCCCCTAGGTTTGGCAGGACAACCGCAAGTTAGCGGATCTTAGAGGGTGCCTAACCCCTTCCCTCTAGATTAATAAAGAACCCTTACTTAAAATCTCATTAAAAGTTTAGCAGACCATTAAATGGAGTTAATGTTTACTTTAAACTAGTTAACATTTAGGTGTCCTAATTCACCCAAATTAATTAGGTGGCGACTCATGAACCCTTAGCATCCCTAGCAACCCTTTAGCATTCAGCACCTTTAGCCCCTTTTTTAGCATTTCTAGTACCTTTTACATCTTTAACATTCCTTTTAAACATTCTTTAGCATTTTTATTATTTATTTTCTAACATAATTCTTAAGCAGGGTTCGCTAGAATAAAGTCGCGGTCGAAATCGGGCGCGACATTAGTAATATATGAATTAGTTATAATAGAATCAATATAATAATTTTATGTAGGAATTAATTATGTAAAATTTAGTTATTTATGTATGAGTTATTCCATCTTTTATCATGCATAAAATAATAATAGATTTCCTTATCACTTATATATGTATTAATTATATGATTTTTTAAATCAAGATATAATCCATCATTTTTTACATACCATTAACATTTATTATGCCCACACCTTTGAGAATCTATAATATTATCAAACATAACAAATTGGCCATGAATTTATCATTATCCAAAGCACAAGTAATATTTGCACTTTGCTTAGGGTCATTAAAATTCACTGACAAACCATTCATACCTCCAGGGAACCTTGAATTATACAATGACTTACTATAGGATATGTCAATTCATTGATGATTAATAGCCATGGTATAGAATGAACATGAAATAATATATAGTCAAAGAAAAAATATGGGCAAATGTTTTTGAAAGGACTTCAATTTTTTTTCTCCTAGCGAGTGAAGCAATATCAGACTTCATATATAGAATTACTTCATCTTAAAACGCTAATAAGACTAAAAACTAATCAGAATTGCTTCATCTAAAAAGCTAATCAACTTTGGAAAAAAAATTGAGTAGAAATTTGTAAACTAACTTAACAACAACAATAACATACCCAGTAAAATAATCAAATGTGAGGTCTGTGTTCACTCGTCATCATTACACAGTTTTACTTCATCCTAGTATTTTATTTCACGAAACATGAATAAGTATTAAGTCATAACAATAACTAATAACATATAAACTTCACTAATTATTCCCCTCCCAATACAAGAGTAATAATTCAAATCCCATAGGAATGAATGAATTAATTCTAAGAGCTGAGGACCATTTAAATTGAAAAACTTGTTTTCCTTAATATTGAAATACAGTCCATCAACCATCATTTTTGCATGCCATTCACATAAATTATTTGCACATCTCTTAGAGTCTCTAAGATTATCAAAGAGAACAAATTGACCATGTACCCTTTTATTTTTTGAGCACCTAAACCGCATGTAACATTTGCTTGTTGATTTGTGGTAGGGTTTTGTCGGATTCGTACACACAGCGAAATTTGAAAATTTATGTTTCAAACCAGACGGACGGTCAAACTGATGGATAATTATATAATGTAAAACACATAGATAACTGTAATACATCGAACAAATACTTACAGTTTAGCAAATCTAGAATCTTCAAACTTCAAGTGTTAATCCGAGGGTGAGCACGCAACTGTTCCTCGATTGAAAGTCTAGGACTCCGATGTAATTACTCCTTTGGAAAGCTAAGAAATTCAACAGAGTTTCAGCAGAGAATAATTCTTATGAATTGGGTGTATTAAAATAATGATTGAACCCTCTATTTATAGCTGAAAAAAATCAGCTAGGGTTTTCAAGTGGACTAGGCCCAAAAACCGAGACAGAGTGGGTCACTTCGGACCCACTGGACACGTGGCGCCGCGACGCTGAGTGGGAGACGCTGCGACGCCTCAGCGTCGGGGCCCTGGGTCTCACGAGTCGCGGCCCTGGTCCAATTTTGCCTCATTTCTATTTTAATTAAATCTGAAATATCATCTCGATTTAATTAAATAATCATTATTTATTCTAATGTCTCGATTATAAACCGAAGATATATATTCTCTCTGATTACATCCTTGAATCGACGAAACAATTGACTTAGTGTTACCCTACATGCCTTCACATATCGACACTAATATCATTAGGATCTACACGGAACTCCTAGACGGCTGATGCGCGATTTATGCACACACTAAACGCAAGTGCACGTGTCGTGACAAGTAATATAGTCTAGAAGACCGAGTTATCGTCCTCAGGGATTAGTGTCCAATTATCAAATTATATTCTATGGTATCTATTTGGTAACCGATGATTGATGAATTGTTTATAACTATAATTATGGATGCTAACTAAGTTACTTTATTTTACTTCAGATATGATGGAAATAGGGCTTCCAAATCTCCTCAACTATCCGCTCATCTTACTTGTTAATGCAATTAATTATGGTTCTTCTTCTATTTTGAGATAGCAGGTTAACTAAGTCGTTTTATACTCCTGTTAAGGTAATATAAACACTCAACCCCAATATAGAACCCTTCTACCTTTCGGTGATAAGATTGACTATAAAGGAGGATTAAGAGCAATAACCTATTAAACTACACAAGTATTGGGGTACTTTCGTCCACGATTTAACCTATATTTATTTAACTATAGCATATTCACAATCTCGCCCTTCGGCTTTCGATTAGAAATCATATAGATTATGATAATTAATGATCAATTAATTACCAAACATTCAAGACAAATACTGAATAAATTTCAACAATGATAAGAAGAAACCAAAACATGCATTAATTCATAAGAATGAGTTTCAAGTGATTTGATATGGAAAGCCCTAAATTAAGTTAGTTCTTAGTCATAGACATGACAAGAACTAAACTAATATCCAACATAAACTATAAAGAAATAAAATAAAGAATAAAGAAATTACACAAAAGTAGTCTCCAATCTTGATCTCCAAGTTTTTGATGAATTGGCAAGGGTTTGGACCCCTTAATCTGACCTAAAAATTGCTTTTTATAGCCTCCAAGTCGTTCTTAACCTTTTCCCTCTAGTCCTTGGCCCATTCCCATTTGAATTTGGCAAAATTTCCGCCTCGAATCAGCCATGGCTGAAACTCTGATTCAGTATTTTGGCATGGCCTCACAAGGCGATGTCGCGGCCGCATGCTTTGCCGGTTTCAACTTTCTAGCTTTTGAGCTCTGGAACCTCTGTTTACGCCCTCTTTGCCTTTTTCACACAGAGCCACTTTAAACCATTATGACTCAAAAGAAAGAAAATATATCCTAAGACGACATGTATTTGTACAAAAATGGGCAAAATACTAACTAAAAATGACTCAAAAGGTGTATATAAAATACATTAATCAAACACCCTCAACTTAACCTTTGCTCGCCCTCGAGCAAAGATCAAAAGAATGAAATAAAGACACGAGAAAAAAAAGAAAATAGATTGACTCAAAGACACTGATCAAGTTGTTGCATCATTGTTACTTAGAAAAGCATGAAGGTTAGCATAATAATATGCAGGAACATATGACATGGATTTTTAGCATTCTAAAACATCAAGTTAGATATTTCGCAAATTCACTTTAATCATGCTCAATGGAAGTAAGAATACCTAACTATGCATGTCAATTTCAAAATCCTATGACATATTTACTTGCTATTCTCCACTAATCATGGATACACATGTAAGAGATCTTCAGGCCTTTTCAGGGTTGTAATGTAGGCTTAGGCATGGGTAGGTAAAGATAGGCTTTTAGGCTCAATTTACGTACTATAAGCTCTTTTGCTTTGAATTCTTCCCTTTTCTTGTGATTCTCTTTTTCACTTCATACCTATCTTTCCTCTCTTTTGTTTTGAGAGAATGAAGTGTATTATGAATAGCCGTCACCCCCAAACTTAAGCTTTTGCCTATTTATTATTACATTTTCATTGGGGTGCATCAAAATTGTTCACTCTTTTTATCTCTTTTTAACACTTTATATTCCAATCACCTCAATTTTTCACTTATGGAACAGGTGTTGAATTATAGGGTGTCAAAGAAAAGTCTTATGTTTAGGCTCAAAGGGGCTGACTAGGGATATAATTTGAATGTCAGGGATAGGCAAAAATGGTAAGAAAGGGCTAACAAAGAAATGCCTGAGTCATCTCCCTAACATGCATATCCTAACTATTTCGCCTCAAATAGCAATCAAGCATACGCATAGGTTTAATTACTAACAATGCATAAATCAAGCAAACTACTCCAAATAGTTCGATTTCATGAATTATTGGCATATCTAACTTAAGTGTCTAGATAGTTGCTTCTAATTCCATTACATTATTCAACCTTACTTCACTAGGCGTTTTCAGTAACTACAACATGCATGGTCTTAAAAAACAAATTATGACTCAAAAAAACTCAAAAATACACAAAACAAATCAAAAAAAAAACTCAAAAAAAAATAATAAGACACCCCCCAAACTTAAATCACACATTGTCCCCAATGTGTGCAGGACTCAAAAAAAAAAAACAGGACAACTTACAAACTTGGTTAAAAATGGTGGTGGTGGCTAATGCATGACAGATAACGTCAAGAATCCCGTCAGAGTGGAAGGGTGTTGGATTTTCGATTTGGAGAGAGGAAAATCGGATTAGGGCTCCTTTAAAACTCAGATTTTTCGTCGCGGCGCCGCGTCCCTGCAATTGGCGTCGTGGCGCCCAAACTTCTGCGACCCTCTGAACTTCCAGCGCCGGGGCGCTCTGATTTGGCGCCGTGGCGCTGAGCCGATTTTTTTTTTCCTTTGATTTCTCCGTTTTCGTCCTCCAAATTCTTGGCTCTGTACCTGTCATCACAACATGCAAACGATACCTTCCGTGAGACTGTTCTAATTGAAACTAAATTGCAAAAACTAAAATAAAAAAAAATAACCTTGGGTTGCCTCCCAAGTAGCGCTATCTTTAACGTCTTTTAGCCGGACGCAAGTTCCTTATCATGTTAGAGTGAGATGAGTTACTAGGCTCATATATTTCGTTTCATTGATCACATAGGGTTTCAACCTCTGTCCATTTACCTTGAAGGGGGCTCCCTCTCTCCCTTTTACTTCAACTGCACCATAGGGGAGTGCTCTTACCACAGTGTATGGTCCTGACCAACGCGATTTGAGTTTGCCTGGAAACAGCCTTAACCTTGAGTTGAATAAAAGCACTTGTTGTCCTGCTTGGAAGTCTTTCGGGATCAACATCTTATCATGTCATACTTTAGTTCGTTCCTTGTAGATCTTTGCATTCTCATAGGCGTTGTGTCTGAATTCATCCAACTCACTCAATTTGTAGCGACCTCTTACGCCTCTTTACCTTGGCATCCATGTTCAGCTTCCTTATTGCCCAATAAACTCTATGTTCCAACTCTACTGGCAAATGACATGCTTTACGCGAGATGCTGGGACTTGGTGTGATTAGATAGAGATCCCCCCTCCCCACTATTACACCTCATGAGATAACTCCCCGTCTTGAAATCCTTCACAGAAAATCCAAATGGATCAAAATTAATAGAAAATCAGTTATCAGTTGTGAATTTTCGGACAGATACCAAATTTATAATTAATTTTGGGGCATGAAGGGTATTTTTCAGGACAAGTGGTGGATGACCATAACCCTTAATTGGAATAGAATTGTCATTACCAACAGTTATACCACGATTAGTGCTCAAATTGGAATAAGACGAGAGAGTACCTTGATCGGATGTCATGTGGGTAGTGGCGCCGGTGTCCATGTACCAATTAGGGTCCGATTGCGTCAAGCCAAGCGTGTGCATCGCCGCTTCAATGTCGGTCTAAGTGTGCCCCACTGTGTGGTGAGCCTGATGGGGGGCGAGGCCCAAGTATCTTTGGGACTTCGTATCTTTGATGCGAACCTGGATTACGGGTGAGGAGAAGGCGGGCGCGTCACGTATCTGGTGATCTTTGGCGCTGCGGTCTTTGTAAAAAGTGAGCCGCGGCGATGTGAGTCTTTGGGACACCGCCATCGACGGGGACCCTGTGGGTTCCAGGATTGCTGCTGCTGCTGCTGACGGTTGCCCCCGTTCTTGCCGCCACGATTCTTGCCATTACTCTTCCGATTCTGGCCTTTCTTACCACCCCCGTTGTTGTGATTTTGGGTCACATTGGCTGGATTGAAAGGAGAAAATTGGAAGCGGTCATCATGCCCATAGGACTGGCCCCAATTGCTACTTTCTTAGTTAAACTGGCTTCTTCCAAAGTGAGCATAGAACGGGCTTGATAAAATCCTGGCAGGGAGTTACTCTGACGAATAACTGAAACAACACCGCTATAGACCTCTGACAGGCCTGCAACCATCTGAAGAACTAGACGACTATTAGAAATAGGAGAACATACATGCTGAGTTGATCTGCCAAGTCCTTGAGACGTTTGTAATAAGAAGAAACGTTTTGAAAATTCACCATAGCCACCTATGAAATTCCTGCTCAAGGATAACAATCCGAGAATGACTGTTATCTTGGAATATATCTCGCAATCGATCCCACGTCGACATAGCTGTGGAGTTGGGTTCCATAATCGTCTGCAAAAGGTCCAAGGAAATAGTGACATAAATCCACTGAAAAACCTTTGAATCAAGCATGTCCCATAATTCTGGATCTGCTTCTTTAGTGGGCATAGTAGATGTAGACGCCTTATCACTCTCCTTTGAAGGGGTTGGAAGAATGATATGGTGAAGAACTTTATGTGCTTTAATATGTATCTTGAATAACTCCGCCCACGTCCCATATTGGACGTTTTCAAGATAAAAAATAATAGGGATGACGCTCTTGATATTAGAAACTGAGAGGGCTGGATGAAAATTATTCTTATCAGCCATAGGGAATAGAACAACAATATTCGGAGAAGGGAATTTGAGAGAGAGGAATTTGGAGGAGAAGATACTCGGTTTTTGTTAAAAGGGAAGCACAAAAATCGAAAACTTTAGTGTCAAAAATCCGAAAACTAGAGAAGAAGTTTGAGGAGCAAAAGCGAGGTAAAGAGAACCTAGACTCTTGATACCATGAAAGAATGTAAGAAATAATCCCTTGATTATTCTTATTAACGAAAGGTATATATATACAAGTTACAAGTAAAATCCTCTTCATATTCTACTTAGGAATCCTTATTCTATAAGAATACTAACTTTACAATTATGGTAATATTACACTACTAATTAAAGTATAATTCTAAGTTTAATATTTATCAAATATACAAAGAAAGGTCAAGGGCCTCACAATACACTTTGGACGTGTATTGTGTTGTTTAACAATTTTAATGCATGCATTACTCTTTTTTCACCCTTTTGTTTTTGGGTAACACCAATCTGATATGTATTTTTCATTTTATTTATTGCGTAAAACAATTAAGCGAATTTTAGGGATATTATATCATTTCTATTTTCACCCTTGATTTCTTATTCTGTGTATTCCTTTTCTGTAAATGTTTTTAATTCTTCACGAAGATGGAGTGTGAAATAAAGTTCTTTTTATCCTTTGAATTTCCCAAGATTATTAGTGTACTTTTTTATATACTATATTTTTTTGCTATATGCTCTTCTATTAATTTATTAAATAAAGAAACTTAATAATATAAGGACCTTACGCTTCACGTTAAATTATTCAACAAGTCTTGGTGGATTGTTAAAATATGTGTTAGTTCAATTGTTCACAATTTTTAAAGGACTAGTAAGACTTGGTACAATCTTTATTTTACCCTTTTTGTTAACTTTTGTACAAATTTTGATAGAAATGATTTCAACTATTTTGATAAAAATCGTTTGTATTGTTCAATTATTCACATGTAAATACTCCCGTCTTTTTTGTCATTTAACGCAGTTTTCTTCATGACACGCAAAAATGATAGAAATGATTTCAACCAAGAACTTGAAAGGTCACGGTAGCCAAGTTGGTGGAGTAGGAGAGCGCGGGACCGAAAGGTCACCAGTTCGATTCCCCCTGCCAACACCTTCTTGGTTGAATCTGTCATGGCTTGTCAAGTGTGGTTTACCTGACTGACGTGATTTGTAGGCTATTGCGTCAGTCTGAGGGTTTACCCAGTGCGCACTTGTAATAAAGTAGAAGCTGCGGGTTCCCCGTTATAAAAATTAAAAAAAAAAACTTGAAAGGCCAACATTAATACCTTGCAAATATTCTATTACACATGTAAAATAACAATTTATGGCCACTTTTAAAGGATCAAACACTACAAAATTACCATGCAAATTTCCAGAACTAAATTGACATGAAGCATTTGGATTATCAAGAATAGACATACTAAGAACAAAACCAAAAGGGGCATTATCTCTAGTCTCTACCAAATATTTTTCATTGGGCTATGCAATTGATAGTTAATGGATCATCCAACATATTAGAAACATTAACTGGATAAAATGTGGCATAAGAAGAAGTTAAAATTTGCAAAAGGACTAGAATTGGGAGATAAACTTTGAAGAAATTCATGTTTTTTTTCAATGTTATGTTAGAAGGGGCTGTCAATAATGAACATTTCATATTGCAGTTGGAAAGGAAATCCTATTGTTGTCAACCTTTAGAAAAGAAATGATATTACTATGTTGTTGGAACTAATTTACATTGCATCCATCAAAAAGAGAAAACAAAAATAGAAGTTGTGGAGCTTATGCTTCATGTTTGAGGCTTAACAGTTACACCACGATAAAACGTTTTGCGATGCTTACATGTCATGTTAAATTGTTCATAAATTTTGACGGATCATCATAACTCATGTTGTTTAATTGTTCACAAGTTTTGTATGAGTAGCGAGGCTTGATATTATTTACTTATCTTGTTAACTTATATACAAATCTTGATTTAAATATTATACGGGTTATAAATGTCGCTTTTTTTTGTTTGTAGTTAATGCATTTTTCTTCATGATATAGAAGTGATATCAACCAAGAATTAGAAAGGTTAACAATATCTTGCAAATATTCTATTACACAATCTATGGCCATTTATACACTAAACTAAATTGGCCATTAATAACAAGATAAAGTCCATCTGGCCTAGCTTGCCAAATGCATCTCCCACTGAAACATCTTTTTGGTTCTTTTGAAGGATCAAACACAACAAAATTCCCATGCAAATTTCCAGAATTCAATTGACATGAAGCATTTGGATTTTCAACACTTGTGTCAATAGACATGTTAAGAACAAAACCAGAAGGGGCATTGTCTCTACCAATAAAATTGAATATCTGATAAGATTGGAATTTGGAAACTTAAATAATGTAGAGCTGAGTATAGACCATTGGAAAAAGAGAGTGAGATTTAAATGTTTCAAGATTTAACTGACACGCTTAACTTGAAATTAACATATATATATATATATATATATATATATATATATATATATATATATATATATATATATATAACGAAATTACGGAGAATCGAACTCTCACCAACCAGGAGAAAGTTAAGACAGTCAACCTGTTAAACAGTGTCCGAAAATACCCTTCAGCCCTTGTCCGTGAACAGTGTTCCGGATTTGTATATTTGGTATATATTATAATTAGTCTTGTACCTTAATTATTATTGTAATATTACCATAATTGTATAGTTAGCTCTCCTTATAGAATAGGGTTTTAGATGTAAAGTAGGAATAGGATTCTCCTATTGTAACTTGTATATATATGTCTTCAATCAATAAGAATAATCAAGGGATTAATTCTTTCATGGTATCAAGAGTCTAGGTTCTATTTACCTTGCTTCCGCTCCTAAAAAATTCCTATCTCTTTCTCGGATTTTTCTGCTCCAGCCGCGGCCCTTCCTCTCGGTTGTTCAACCAGCGTCGCAACTCTTTGCTTTCAAAAATCCTCTCTCCCAAATTCTCTTCTCCGAATATTCGTGTTTTATTCACCATGACTGATAAAAACACGTTTCATCCTGCCCTCACAGTTTTCAACATCAAGAGAGTTCTTCCTATTGTTCTTGATCTAGAGAAAATCCAATATGAGACGTGGGCAGAATTATTCAAGATTCATGCTATGACAGATAAAGTTCTTCACCATATTATCCTTCCCACTACTCCTACGGGGGGTGATACGACGTTTACGTCTACAACGGTTGTGCCCACCAAAGCAGCATATCCCGACTTATGGGGTATGCTTGATGTCAAGGTTCTCCAGTGGATTTATACCACTATCTCGTTGGATCTTTTACAGACGATTATGGAACCTAACTCCACAGTTATGGCGGCGTGGAATCGATTGCGTGACATCTTCCAAGATAACAGTCATTCTCGCATTGTTATCCTTGAGCAGAAATTTTCTCAAGTTTCTATGGCGAATTTTCCAAACGTTTCTTCTTATTGCAAACGCTTTAAGGACTTGGCAGACCAACTTCGCAACGTGGGTTCTCATGTTTCTAATAGTCGTATAGTTCTTCAGATGGTTGCCGGTCTATCCGAGGCCTATACTGGGTTGCTTTGGTTATTCATCAAAGTAACCCCCTGCCGGAGTTCTAACAGGCCCGCTCCATGCTCACTTTGGAAGAAGCGGGTTTGGATAAAAGGGCATCGATCAGAGCAAATTCCGTCGCCATGATGACTGCTTTTAATTTTTCCCCTTCCAATCCAACCAACATGACCCAAAATCACAACAACGGGGGTAGTAAAAGGGCCAAAATCAGAATAATAATGACAAGAATCGCGGCGGCAACAACGGGGCAGTCGTGACAACGACAGTGCAGGGCCCGAGAGGCCCCTGGATAGTGGAAGTGGGTCTCAGCGCCTCACAGCGTCGTGGCTCTGCATTACAGCGTCGCGGCTCAGCCTTACAGCACCGCGGCGCCTCACGGCCTCGATGTCGGCCGGTCTGGCGTCGCGGCCCGGCTTCCGAGTCGGACTCGAGTTGAACCATCGTATGGCGGACCCGTCATCCAAAGATACTGGGCCTCGCCCCCCTCAGGCTCACCACATAATGGCCCCACTCAAACCGACATTGAAGCAGCGATGCACACTCTTGGGTTGACTCAACCGGATCCTAATTGGTACATATACACAGTTGCTACTACCCACATGACATCCGACTAATGTAATCTCTCGTCTTATTCCAATTTGAGCAGTAATCGTGGTATAATTATTGGTAATGGCAGTTCTATTGATTTTGATCCTTTTGGGTTTTCTGTGAAGGATTTCAAGACGGGGAGTCCTCTCATGAGGTGTGACAATATGGGAGATCTTTATCCAATCACACCGAGTCTCAACATCTCGCGTTAAGCTATGTCATCCACTTTTGTAGCTCTTGCTCCTTCCTTGTGGCATGCTCGTCTAAGTCATCCAGGGTAGTCAATTTTATTTGTTTTAGATAAAAATAAGTTTATTTCTTGTAAGGGTACGCGTAGTACTCCAAATTATCAATCTTGTTCTTTCGGGAAAATTATTAAGTTACCATTTGTATCCTCGAATTCTAATACTTCAATGTCATTTGACATTATTCATAGCAATTTATGGACATCTCCGATTCTCAGTTCTATGGGTCATCAATATTATATTTTATTCTTGGATGATTACTCTAAATATTTATGGACGTTTCCAATTGCGAAAAAATCACAAGTTTTTTTCATTTTCATAAAATTTGGAGCTTTCATAAGAACTCAATTCGGACGGGAAATAAAGAACATCCAATGTGATATTGGTAAATAGTATGACATGGGGAGTTTAGGGAGTTTTGTGCTCAAAATGGGATAAATTTTCATTTTTCTTGTCCTCATACGTCTTCACAAAATGGAAAAGCTGAACGAAAAATTTGTACCATTAATAACATTATTCGGACTTTATTGGTTCATTCTTCCGTCCCTCCATTGTTTTGGCATCATGCGCTACAAATGGCTACCGATCTACTTAATATTATTCCCTCTAAATGTTTGACATATTCCTCCCCTCTTCAAGTTTTATACAACAGGACTCCTACGTATTCTCATCTTAGGGTCTTTGGATGCTTATGTTATCCACTGTTTCCATCCACCACAATCAACAACTTCAAGAATGTTCTACCCCGTGTGTGTTTTTGGGCTATCCGTCAAATCACTGTGGTTATAAATGCTTTGATTTGTCCTTTAAAGAAATCATCATTAGTCGTCATGTTCTTTTTGATGAATTCCAATTTCCATTTTCTAAAGTAGAAAAACTCGTGCCTAGTTCTTATGATTTTTTGGATGATGATGTCTCCCCCTATGTTCTCCGTCATTTTTCAGATTTTTCAGAAAAATACTTCGTCAGTGTCGCGTCCCTTAGGGGAGGCGCCGCGTCGTCTGACATCCAGTGAACAATCAGTTTTAAACCCGTCAATAGCGCCGCGACCCTTAGGGGAAGCAACGCGGCGCCAAAACTTCAGAGAGCTCTGCAGTTCTTCAAGCGCCGCGGCCCTTGCTCCCTGCGTCGCGGCACCTCCGACGAAAATTTCCAACACTTCACAAAATTTCCAAAATTCACTCACTCCAGCCCAGAGTCAAGGTCCAATCACTCGCAGTCAACGGGGTATTTTTAAACCAAAAAGACATTTTAATTTGAATTATAATGTTCTTAAATTACCCTTACCCCGTAATCCCATGTCTGTCCTAAATGACCCTAATTGGAAAATTACCATGACCGATAAATATAATGCTCTTATTGATAATAAGACGTGGGAGTTGGTGCCCCGTCCATCTGGTGTTAATATTATTCGGTCTATGTGGATTTTTGCTCATAAAGAGAATTATGATGGTTCGTTTGCAAGGCATAAGACTCGTCTTTGTCACGACCCGACCCCGGGGCCGCAACTGGTGCCCTACCGGGGCACCCCGACAGGTATACATCAGAGAATAGCAGCGGAACATACATAACACATAACCTGTATAAAGTAAACATCACTGGCAAGCCGATAAGGTTGCCTTCCATAAAAATATACTTAATCAAAAGTACAACTTGTTCTTACAGCCCAAAACCACAAACGTGACCACAGACATCTAAGAATAACAACTGTGGCGGGACAGGGCCCCGCCATACCCCTGAATGTACACAATACCTATAGCATCAGGGAAGAACCGTACCAGCAAAACAAGCTTCCGGAGGAATGGAGCTTCGACAGGACGGTGATCCTAAGAATGAGGATCCACCACCTTACCTCTACTGCGGCGTGAATGCAGCCCAGGAAGAATTCGATTACCAATATGTACTAAGTATGCGGCGGAAAATCCGACTATACCTCAAGTATAAAATAACTGGAGACATGTATAAAAATCAGTTTACAGAACATTGTGCCTTACTAATAATGAGAGTATCAAACATATACAATACTGCATGAAAATAGGAAGCTCATGGTCAAAGCAAGGTCATCCGCCCCGCAGTATCATTAAAAACTCCTACTCCTGGGACTATTTCACCTGCATGGGTCATGTGGACCCGCATGAGGTATTCCTCGCATAGGCTGTACTCACCCGCATGGGACTATTTCACCCGCATGAGCCCTACGGACTCGCATGAGGTATTCCTCGCATCGTGGGTTGCAAATCCACGGAATAGGTGGTATAACGTCTTGGGGGTTTACCCCTCATTTATACTCTTACCCTGAAGCATGTGGTATAACGTCTTGGGGGTTTACCCCTCATTTATACTCTTACCCTGGAGAATGTGGTATAACGTCTTGGGGATTTACCCCTCATTTATACTCTTACCCTGGAGAAGGTGGTATAACGTCTTGGGGATTTACCCCTCATTTATACTCTTACCCTAGCTCAACCGGTCATCATACATAACATAAATAAAAGGAAAATCCGGGGATTTAACCCAAAGTACTACATACTTCCACTCTTTTTAAAAATGACTCTTTTTCACATAAAACTCTTGGGCAATTGATGCCTTAAAACCATTTTGCCTTTCACAATCTCAAATCATTTATCCTTACTCATTTTACTTAGAGTAAATCTTCCTTTGTTAACCTTTCATAAAGCTAATATAATCAACTTCCCATAAAGTCATTATATTAACGTTATACCTTAGTCAAATACATTTTCCTAAAACCCAAGGGACTTACGCTTTTAAAAGGAGAACAAGAATCATATATTTGAACACATCAAGTCCCTTAACTTTGAAAACTCAAGACATCCTTAAAACAAGTAAGGGATATCAAACCTTGTACGTATATCGTACTACATAAGTAAAACCATTCATGCTCAAGAGATAGGAAAGTTCCACATACCTCTTTGGTCAATCCACTTGCTAAGTCCAAAATACATACGTAGTATGTCAACCTATAATGACCATGTCGTTTATAAACCTCTAGTTTCAATGTAGAATATTCCAAGTTCAAAGTCACTAAATCCTATGGAAAATTGGCGACATTTCCTTTGTTTCTACATACTTTGTCACCTTTCTCAAGGCGAATTCAACATCCAAACGCCACATTTAAGGCCCAACAATCCAAACATTTCAAAGGGGATTACACAAACTTGGATGTGTAAAATTCTGCCTGATGTACAACAACTAACTTAACAAGTTTAAGGTAGTATTTAGGCTACAACATGCTTACATAACCTTCTTATCCAACTCTTTCATATCCAAACCATATTTCTTACATGCAATTCATCTAAGAGCAATATTTCCAACTACAAGTTCTTTCTTCTTTACATGCAACACCGAAAACTAGTTACAAGAGAAGAATTGTTACCTTAGAGCTTTAGCCAAATTAATCCAACAAAGTTTGCTATCCTCCTTTCCAAAAACACCACCACAACAACTCCTACAAGCTAGCCAACAAGCTTTCTTCTTGCCACACTTTTTCAGATTTTCTCAAGCTTAGATTTCCTCTTGAAAATCTAGAGAGAAGGGAGAGCTTTATTTTTAGAGAGAGATGAGAGTTTGAAGAATGACCAAGTCTTCAAGACTTGGTCAATAAGTAGTGCATGCAAAATCGGATGGGGACACTGTCACCTCTCATGGCCTTTTAAAAGAAGAAATCTGTTTTTCCTCAGTTTTCGCTAAATCGCCTGGCGCGCGGCCTGCGGCCGCGCGCGGCTCAAACCTCGCCGCCTCGCGGAACTTAGGTGTCGCGGCCTGCTTTCGGTGCGCGGCGCTGCAACTTAGCTCCTCGAATATCCGGCGCGCCCTGCATCCGGCGCGGCCACTGCATCCGGCGCGTACTGGCAGCCCTGCGAAAACACTTTTCGACTCATTGCGCTGAAATTGCAACGCTTCATAACTTTCTACTCGATACCTATCGACGAGCGGTTGTGTCACGACGTTCGGGGCGTGATCGTGCCTTCAGGGCACCCAGTAGTCATACATCGAGAAATCAGCGGAAATATAAAACAAGACATGAAACGATTTATAAAATAAGACCACGATTTATGTGAGAAAACACGCCTTCGGCGTATATATATAATCATAGTTCAGCGATTACATCCGACCTTTGCATGCATGACTACTGAACCTCTAGGAAATATACAACTATGGCGGGACGGGGCCGCCATACCACTGTACAAAACTATCTACAACAGGAGATCATACCAAAAGTAGAGCCTCGGAAGAGATGGAGCTCGACACCAACGTAGAGATCCTAAGAATGCGGATCTAGCACCTTTGCCACTTACCTGCGGCATGACGCGGCCCGAAAGGTCGATGCAACAGTACTAAGTATGCAGCGTAAAGTACTTAAATGAAACATATCATTTTAAAACCGGTTTACAAATATGTATGAAACAACGAGAAACGCGCATAGTGCCACATCACAAACAAGAGCAACAATAGGTAAGCGTAATGAGTCTTGTCTAGGCTGCGAATGATCGAAAGCAGGCCACTCGCCCATCATCATTCTCGCAAGCCTAATCCTGACTCGAGTCGCATAGGCCACTCACGTGGGCGCGTGAGGTATAACCCGCGTCGAGGGTGCTACTCTCGGCGTAAATCTGGACTCATTGTCGCATGGCCACGCACCGCGTGAGGTATAACCCGCATACTAACACGGAACTCTCGTAGCTCGCGTAGGCCCCTGGACCCGCGTGAGGTATTCTCGAATCATGGTCCCGGACCGCTGAGTCTACCCGCGTCGGAGGCGGCTTAACCCCGGTATCGTCTCGAGGTGAGTGATAGTATACTAACATAACAACTTATCTTTAAACAACATAAGCAAAACAAGGATACTCACCTATACAAACGTTATAAGATACTAACACACATAGCATCATATCATGTCTACTTATCAAACCATTTTTATTATTCTTTTCATAATACAAGTCTGTTATAAACACATAGGCAAACTTGTTTCTTTTATAAATCTTAAGTGGTTATACTTACTTCCCATAAAGCTAGTATAACTCTTAAGCTTCATTTAAAACCAATTAGTTCTCTTACATTAATATGATTCATGAGTCTTTTGAAATGTTTTGATTCTTTATTATTCAGCTTAAGCGTGAGGCATTCTGTAAGTATTATTCGAGCTTAAGCGTGAGGCATTCTTAGTAAGTATTATTCAGGCTTAAGTCAAAGACATTGCAGTAGTTATATTGTAAAATATCATGCTTTAGGAAGAATCACATACCTTCTCAGCGAAAACCACCTGCCAAGTTGAATATGTCGCGCGCAGAGAGTCAACCTATAATAGTCACGGATATCTATTAAAGACTACTCTGAAGGTCATTCTAAACAGGGGGTTCATAATTCTCTGATAAGTCGGGCGGCACTTCCTACCCGTGAGCTATATAAGTCATCGTGAAAAGCGATCCTATGTAAATCTGATTTGATTATTCTTCTTTTAAACCCTTCAAGTGATTAACACTTCAATTCTATTACGTGATATACTTCTAAGTATTTATACTTATTCTTATACTATAACGATGAAGTATTCTCTAATTCAAAGAGGGTTAGGATTATTACCTCGGTAAGCCCAATAATATCCTAGAAAAGTCGCGCTGAGCAAGGTTTTGCTCACAAGTTGTATGCTCAGAACCTTAGAAGTTCTTCACAACTTCTACCAAGTACTAAGGTATTTGGGCTAGGGTATTTTGGCATTATAACGATACAAGAAGGTAACTTTTCTACCAAGGGAGGGGGGTAGATTTTTGGCTAGGCTCGGGGGGTATTCGGTAGGCCTTCACAAGGGGAGGAGGAGGGTGTTGGACGAAAGAGCTACAAAGGAGAGGAGAGGATTTTCAAGACTTGGAAAGCTTTGTGGATGAAGAACTCTTCATCTTAAGGGGGTATTTATAGGTCAAGTGGCCAACCAATGGCCAAGATTTAGACAAGTGCAAGGCAAGTGTAGGGTGAGGATTAACTATACACAAATATCCTACCAACTCCTTGACTTTGAGCAAGGCACCAAAAACGTGCCAATCCCATTCCAATTCGTCCCATGGGCGATTCATGTCCACCGATTGGAGGGTGCCAAGTGTCGCCCTCCCGTTGGTCCAAAATGTTTCGTCTCTGGTAAAAATCCGCAAAAATTAGAAATGGCATAGCGGAATTTACCTACGAAAGTGTGGAAGCGTTTAGTCGGAAAACTATTCGTTTTGTGAGTTGTGCCTAAAAAAAGCGTTTTGCCTAAACTTTAAGGCTAGACTTTCGTCGTATTCCACTTACGTACATACTGAAATACGGTATAACATTCTCCCCTCGAGAAACATTCGTCGAATGTTCCTTTCCCAAACGATTATCGAAGAAGCTTAAGCGATTGTAAATGCCACACGGCCGCAGAGCAACACATAGGCGAAGCGATAACGAAAATTCTAAGTAGGAAAGTGAATTTACGGAGGTGTGAAATAGGTGAGGATACTTCCGCCTCATGTCCTCACCGGCTTCCCATGTCATCTCCTCACGAGCTCGTTCGCCACAAGACTTTGTGGAAGCCACGTCCTTCGTCGCAGACGCCTAACACGACGATCGACTATCGCTATGGGAATCTCATACGATAACCCCGCCGATCACTGGACATCGTCAATCGGGTGCACCTAGATGGATCCGATACATCTCGCCGGCGTAGATACGTGAAACACCGGATGCCGCGCCTCGGACGGACGGCAGATCAACTCGTAGGCAACCTTGCCTACCTGCGGACAATCTGAAGCGGCCCGATGTACCTTGGTGAGCTTCTTCCCGAATCTCATCACACCGCCGTGGGTGACACGCTAGGAAAACCCAATCATGAACCTCGAACTCAAGATGTCGACGACGATGATCTGCATCGACTTACATGCGACTACGGTATCGATAGCCGCTCTCGGATAAGTTTCACCTTATCCACTGCTCTTGTACCAAATCTGGTCCCACTAGGCCCTCGCCCACATCGAACCAACTATAGGCGATGCACTTCCTCCATACAAGGCCTCATAAGGCGCCATCGAATCTTTGGAGTGGTAGCTATTATTATATGCAAACTCAACTAGAGGCAAATGATCCTCCCAACTACCACTAAAGTCAATAACACGGGCTCGCATGACATATCCTCAAGAGTGCGGATAGTGCGCTCTGCTGTCCGTCTGCGTGGATGAAATGCGATTACTCGAGCTCACTGCGTCCCTAAACCCTCTGGAAGGACCTCAGGAAGTTAGCGTACCGGGCTCCTGCATGCGATATGATCGAAGTAGGGACTCCATGCGATCGGCGATCTCTCGGATGTAAAGTCGCATAATCCTCGGTAGAAAAAGTCGTCTGACGGAAGAAAGTGGGCTGATTTTGTCACCTGTCGGCGATAACCCATATAGAATCATGTCTCTCCGAGTGCGAGGTAATCCTGTGATGAAGTCCATGTTGATTACCTCCACTTCCGGTCGGGATCTCGATAAATGCGTAACAAACCACCGGGCCTCGTGCTCTACCTTCACTGCGACAACACGGGCGCGAGCTACGAACTCTGCAACGTCCTCTTCGCCATCCCACCAATACACGGATCTAAGGTCGTGGTACATCTTGGTCGACCCGGATGGATGAGTAACGCTTGCGTGTGCTTCCCAAGAACTCTGCCAAGTCCTGAAACATCCGGAACACACGATGCGCCCTCAAACCTTAGCACCCCATCGTGCTACCTCAAAAGGACCCTTGCCTCACGAAGAGGCGTATCACGATATCGAATCAAAGTGGATCCTCGCTGTTGCCTCTTCACCTCCTCGGCGATGGAAGACTCGGCAACCTCACGAACTCTAACCCATCGCTATCGTAATCAATCAAAGCGGACACAAGGCTCGCTAAGCGATGCAAATCACGAACCATGTCCTCTCTCTGCTGCACATCCGATAGGCTCCCATCGACCTACGACTCGGAGCATACGCCACAACATTGGCCTTCCCGGGTGGTATAGGATATCAACATCGTAATCCTTAAGCAACTCTAACCACCGTCTGCGTAAGTTCGGCTCCTGCGGTGAAGATATCTGGAGGCTCTTGTGGTGCGTATAAATATCCACGTGAACCCATACAAATAGTGCCTCGGATCTTCAAAGCGTGAATCACGGTGCGACTCCAAATCATGGGTGGGGTAGTTCCTCTCGTGTTTCTTGGTGTCGGGATGCATATGCTATAACCTGCCATCTGCATCAATACATCCCAACCCGATGCGACGCATCACAATACACGACATAACCATCTGGACCTGCGGAAGAGTAAACGAGCGGTCGTCGGTCTCTCTTTCAAATCGAAACCACGCTCACAAGCATCGATCCATCAAACTTGGCTGCCTTACGAGTCGGCCTAGTCAATGGTGCGAAGATAAGCAAACTTCTCCACGAACCGCCGATAATAACTGCAAGGCCCGAAAGCTGCGAACCTCTGCCGGAGTAGTAGGTCTCGGCCAAGTCTCGATCGCTTCGATCTTGGCGTATCAACTCGAATGCCATCGGCCCGAACAATATGCCCAAGAAACGCCATCAAGTCAACCAAAACTCACATTTGGAAAACTTGGCGTAATCTGCTGTCTGGAAGCTATCGGCCTGATCGCCGAAATGCTCGCGTGCTCGCGCTCTGGCGAGAATAAACCAAGATATCATCGATGAACACTATCACAACGCGTGTCCAAAAATGGTTTGAACACTCGGTTCATCAAATCCATGAATACCGCCGGAGCATTGGTCAACCCAAAAGACATGACCACGAACTCATAATGCGTCACGTCCGGAATGCGATCTAGGGACATCCACCTCTCGACTCGCACTTTGATGATAGCCCGATCGCGGTCAATCTTGGAGAAACATCTACGCACTGCAATGGTCGAACAAATCATCAATCACGGGAGGGTATACATTCTTAATGGTCACCTTGTTCACCGCTCAGTAATCAACACATGCGCGGCGTCCGTCTTCTTCTTCACGAACAATACGGCGCCCCGGGAGAAACACTGGCCTAATGAAGCCGCTTCTCTAGCAAATCCCTAAGTGATCCTTGGCTCTCTCAACTCGGCGGTGCCATTACGTATGGCGGAATGGAAATAGTGAGTATCTGCAATATGTCAATACAAAACTCAATCTCCTCTCGGGAGGATACCCGAGGTCATGCGGGAACACGTGCGGGAACTCGTGACTACGAGGCGGTGAAAATCTGGTACGCGACCTCGATATCAAACACTCAAACTAGATGGTAGATATACCCGCGCACCATCTTCCTAGCCTTGAGGTAGGAAATAAACCTACCCGCCGGCGTCTGAGTGCTCCTCCCACTCAACAACCGGCTCGCCGGAAGCTGGAACCGTACTACTCTCTCTGCGGTCTACATTGGCATAGCAAGAAGCTAGCCAATCCGTCCCATAATCATGTCGAAGTCAATCATCTCCAACTCTATCAAGTCGGCTGGGTCGACGGTAGTAAATGGTCACAGACAAGCCACATATACGCCGAGCTACCAGATCACCAGCTGGCGTAGCTACCTCGAAAGGTCTATGGACTCGTGCTCTATCCCTATCCTACTAGCAACAAGGGAGATATATGGGGAGTAGAACCGGATCTATCAAGGCATAAACATCAAACCCGAACCGATAAGGTACACTGTGGCGACATCGGTGAGGCCTCACGATCTGTCGGTGGACAAAGCATAAATGCGGTTCGAGGACCGCTAGGCTGAGACACGAGCCACGACCTCTGCCGCGACCTGCGACCAGAGCACCACGCCTCGGGCGAGTAATCGTAGGAGATGATGGCGGCCACGAACACGAAGGTGGGCCTACCACCGCGCCCCGGTCGGACGATCCTGCAAAGTGACCTGCTGGCCACAATCGTAACAAGACCCGTAAGTAGTACCACACTTCCGTAATGGGATCTCGCGTCGGCCCACACTGGGGTGGTCGTCGGCGATGCCTCTGCTACTCGGGCGTCGAAGCCACAGGGCCACTGATGCGCCCTCGAAAACTCTGGGCATCTTGAGGGCGGTGCGGGAGTGCTCTGGTGGGCGTGGTGCGAATCTAGGCTAGCTGCGAGGCCGCCACCACGATAACCACCGAAGGCCCTCCGTCGGCCTTCCTGCTTCTTTGTCTGTCGACTCGTCGACCTCTGCGCTCGCCGCATCCAAGGCGTGAGCTGCGTGCGGGTAATGTCCATACGGTGGAGAAACCCGCCATGACTCGGCCATATAGTCGTCTAGCGGTGACATAGCGGTGTACCCTATCCTCCATATTCGCTACAATCTTTGGGACATATCGAGCGATGAATCAAACTCGACATTGTACTCCACGACGGTCGTCCTCTGCCTCGGCGGTAAAAATCTATCGGCCGCGCCCTCGCCATCTGTGGAGGCAAGAAGTGAGTGAGAAAGCCTCGAGAACTCATCCCAGTAGGCGGGGCGTGCTCTCCCGGGATAACTCCGTGAATCAAACCAATCGATTGCGGTATCACGCGACCTATGTGAACCAAAGATCACGGACTCGATCTCGGCGCCCGATCACTCTCAAAATCCTCTGAAGGCGGCGGATGAACTCCTGCGGATCATCCTCGGCCTCGACCCATAAAACTCCGTGGCTCTGACTCAAGAAATCTCGTAGCCTCAAACTATACGCCTCGGGTGTACCACGGTGGTGCGGAGCTGGGAGGCTGAGCGCGCGTCGATCTCTCTCGTGTCGGGCCACAACTTTAGCCAAAAGTGGGCCATCTCCTTGCCCTAACTCGCCAGCCGGTGTGTGGGGCGGGGAGGTGTGGTGCGTGTGTCTTTGAAATGTGGCGTCATAGAACTCGCGTCTCTGGTATAGGCGGGCACGAGCCCTCGTGACTCTGGGTGTCACTGCTAGCGACTCCGCCATTGCCTTGCCACGGGCGGGTTGCCTTACGTGGAGGCATAAGCATTACGGGGAAAGGAATACGTTAGAGGTCCAACCTATAACACGACTAAAGCACGATCTCGGAATGAGAAGAATGGAAACCAATCCTAAATATCCTATAGCCTCACGATTATTGGTGTGGTGCAACACACCGATAATCAAGACTAGACACGTGCAGCGTAGACTTTCCGAGGATTAAGCGCTCGATACCACTTTTGTCACGACGTTCGGGGCAGTGTTGATGCGCTGCAGGGGCACCAAAGTAGTAATACATCAGAGAAATCATCTGAAATATAAAACAAGACATGAAAAAGTTTATAAAATAAGACACAGTTTATGTGAGAAAACATCTCCTTTCGGCATATATATATAATCATAGTTTAGCGATTACATCAAACCTTTGTACAACATGACTACTGAACCTCTAAGGAAATATACAACTATGGCGGGACGGGGCCGCCATACCGATCATGTACAAAACTATCTACAACAGGAGATCATACAAAAGTAGAGCCTCGGAAGAGATGGAGCTCCGACACCAACGTAGAGATCCTAAGAATGCGGATCTAGCACTGCTTGCCCGCCTGCGGCATGAACGGCCGAAGGAGGTCGATAACAGTACTAAGTATGCGCGTAAAGTACTTAAATGAAACATATCATTTTAAAACCGGTTTACAAATATGTATGAAACAACGAGAAACCGCGCATAGTGCCACATCACAAACAAGAGCAACAATAGGTAATCGTAATGAGTCTTGTCTAGTGCGAATGATCGAAGCAGGCCACTCGCCCCGTCATCATTCTGCAAGCCTAATCACGACTCGAGTCCGCATAGGCCACTCACGTGGGCGCGTGAGGTATAACCCGCGTCGAGGGTAGCTACTCCTCGGCGTAAATCCTGGACTCATTGTCGCATGGCCCACACGCACCGCGTGAGGTATAACCCGCATACTAACACGGAACTCGTAGCTCGCATAGCCCCCCTGGACCCGCGTAGGTATTCTCGAATCATGGTCCCAGACGCGAGTCTACCCGCGTGGAGGCGACAACCCGTGTATCATCTCAAGAGGTGAGTGATAGTATACTAACATAACAACTTATCTTTAAACAACATAAGCAAAACAAGGATACTCACCTATACAAACGTTACAAGATACTAACACACATAGCATCATATCATGTCTACTTATCAAACCATTTTTATTATTCTTTTCACAATACAAGTCTGTTATAAACACATAGGCAAACTTGTTTCTTTTATAAATCTTAAGTGGTTATACTTACTTCCCATAAAGCTAGTATAACTCTTAAGCTTCTGTTTTAAAAACCAATTAGTTCTCTTCTGTTAATAGTCTTTTGAAATGTTTTCAGTTCTTTATTATTCAGGCTTAAGCCGTGAGGCATTGCCGTAAGTATTATTCAGGCTTAAGCCGTGAGGCATTGCCGTAAGTATTATTCAGGCTTAAGTCAAAGACATTGCCGTAGTTATATTGTAAAATATCATGCTTTAGGAAGAATCACATACCTTCTCAGCGAAAACCACCTGCCAAGTTGAATATGTCGCGCGCAGAGAGTCAGCCTATAATAGTCACAGATATCTATTAAAGACTACTCTGAAGGTCATTCTAAACAGGGGGTTCATAATTCTACGGTAAGTCGGGCAGCACTTCCCTACCCGGTGAGCTATATAAGTCTACTGTGAAAACAGTCCTATGTAAGTACAGTTTGATTATTCTTCTTTTAAACCCTTCTAAGTGATTAACACTTCAATTCTATTCTGTGATATACTTCTAAGTATTTATACTTATTCTTATACTATAACAGTAAGTATTCTCTAATTCAAAAGAGGGTTAGGATTATTACCTCGGTAAGCCCAATAATATCCTAGAAAAAGTCGCGCCTGAGCAAGGTTTTGCTCCTAAGTTGTATGCTCCAAGAACCTTAGAAGTTCTTCACAACTTCTACCAAGTACTAAGGTATTTGGGCTAGGGTATTTTGGCATTATAACGATACAAGAAGGTAACTTTTCTACCAAGGGAGGGGGGTAGATTTTTGGCTAGGCTAGGGGGGTATTCGGCCGAGGCCTTCACCAGGGGAGGGGGAGGAGTGTTGGACGATAAGAGCAACAAAGGGAGAGGAGCCGAGCTTCAAGACTTGGAAAGCTTTGTGGATGAAGAACTCTTCATCTTAAGGGGGGTATTTATAGGTCAAGAAGTGGCCAACCAATGGCCAAGATTTAGACAAGTGCAAGGCAAGTGTAGGGTGAGGATTAACTATACACAAATATCCTACCAACTCCTTGACTTTGAGCAAGGCACCAAAAACGTGCCAATCCCATTCCAATTCGTCCATGGGCGATTCAAGTCCACCAATTGGAGGTGCCAAGTGTCGCCCTCCCGTTGGTCCAAAATGTTTCGTCTCTCGGAAAAATCCGCAAAAATTAGAAATGGCATAGCCGGAATTTACCCTACGAAAGCTGTGGAAACGTTTCGTCGGAAAACTATTCGTTTTGTGAGTTGTGCCTAAAAAAAACGTTTTGCCTAAACTTTAAGGCTAGACTTTCGTACGTATTCCCTTACGTACATACTCTGGAAATACGGGGTATAACAGGTTGGTTGCGTTGGAAACTAGACTCAACGGACTACGCATTAGGCCTTTGAAACACCTAGGAACTCTCAATGTAACGGGTCATAACCCGCCTCAAAGTTGACTAAAACCCGTCCGAAACAATCCATCAACCTGTCCTTCTAAAATTTTAAGTCTTACTCCCTTTAAATGCGTTCTCATCGCTGACTGAACTACGGTGTAACATTCTCCCCACCCTTAGAAACATTCGTCCCGAATGTTCCTTCTAGGCTCACTCAATTCACAATCTCAACACAGACCCTCTTAACTTTTCTTTTTGCAATTAAAGACGCTCCACATGCCACAACAATACTTAACCGTAATTGCTAAATTAAGATTAAGATTAATAATCAGGAAAGTGGGTTACCTGGAGGTGTAGGGAATAAGTGAGGATACTTATTCATCATGTCATCCTCTGCTTCCCACGTCATCTCTTCCATGTTCTCGTTCCGCCATAAGACCTTGACGGAAGCCACATCCTTTGTTCGAAGTCGCCTAACCTGACGATCGAGTATCGCTATGGGACTCTCCTTATACGATAATTCCTCTGTCACCTGGACATCACAAATCGGGTGCACTCTAGATGGATCTCCAATACATTTCCGCAACATAGACACGTGAAAAACTAGATGTACTGCCTCCAGATCGGACGGCAGATCCAACTCATAGGCAACCTTGCCTATCCTACGGATAATCTGATAAGGCCCTAATCTCATCACGCCCTTCATAGGTGACACCTTCAGGAAGACCCAATCATCTACCTCAAACTTCAAGTGTCGACGCCGATGATCTGCATACGACTTCTGTCGACTCTGAGCTGCCAACAACCGATCCTGGATAAGCTTCACCTTATCCACTGCCTGCTGAATCAGGTCTGGCCCGACCAACTGAACTTCTCCCACCTCAAACCAACCTATCGGTGACCTACACTTCCTCCCGTATAAGGCCTCATAAGGCGCCATCTGGATACTAGAATGGTAGCTGTTGTTATAAGCAAACTCCACAAGAGGTAAATGATCCTCCCAGCTACCCCTGAAATCAATAACACAAGCCCGCAGCATATCTCGAGTGCGGATAGTCGCTCGGCTTTGTCCGTCGATGCGAGGATGAAGCGATCTTGAGACTCACTGCGTCCTAATCCATACGGAAAGACCTCGAAGTTAGCCGAAGCGGGCTCCACATGCGAAATGATCGTCTGAGCTCCGTGCGATCTCACAATTTCTCCGATATACGATCTAGCATAATCCTCGTGAAAAAGTCATCCTTTGGAAGAAAATGGGCTGATTTAAATCGGCGTGTCGTGATAACCCAGATGGAATCATGCTTCCTCTGAGTGTGAGGTAACCTGTAATAAAGTCCATATTGATCACCTCGTTTCCACATCGAATATCAATAACTGCAATGACCAGCGAACCGGTGCTCAACCTTGACCTGCGACAATTCGGGCCTTTGGGCAACAAAACTGCCACGTCCTCTTCGGGCCATCCCACCAATACACACATCGAGGTCATGGTACATCTTAGTCGACCGGATGAATAGAATAACGAGCACCGTGTGCCTCACGAAATCTGTGGCGAAGTCTGTCGCATCGGGAACACAATGGCCGGCCTCAAATCTTAGCACCCCATCAGGTGCTACCTCAAATAGACTCTTCTCCTCCTGAATAGCTGCATCTCGATACCGTGCCATAATCGGATCCTCATATTGTCGCCTCTTCACCTCCTCGACGATGGAAGACTCGGCAACCTCTCGAACCCGAACTCCATTACTATCAGAATCAACCAAACGAACCCCAAGGCTCGCTAGCTGATGTAACTCTCGGACCATATCCTTCTGCCGTGGACATCAGACAGACTACCCATCGATCTGCGACTAAGGGCATCTGCAACTACATTGGCCTTCCCTGGGTGGTATAGAATATCGACATCGTAATCCTTAAGTAACTCCAACTACCGTCGCTGTCGCAAGTTCAGCTCTCTCTGTCTGAAGATATACTGGAGGCTCTTGTGGTCTGTGTAAATATCCACATGAACTCCATACAGATAATGTCTCCAGATCTTCAAGGCATGAATCACTGCTGCCAACTCTAAGTCATGTGTGGGATAGTTCTTCTCATGTTTCCTGAGCTGTCGAGATGCGTATGTTATAACTTTGTCGTGCTGCATCAGCACGCACCCAAGCCCGACACCCGACGCATCACAATAAACCACATATCCGTCTAGACCCTCTGGAAGAGTAAGAACTGGGGCGGTCGTCAATTTCTCTTTCAGTAACTGGAAACTCTCCTCACAAGTATCCGTCCACCGGAACATAGCTGCCTTCTGAGTCAGCTTAGTCAAATGTGCTGAAATGGAAGCAAACTTCTCCACGAATCTCCGATAATAACCTGCAAGGCCCAAAAAGCTGCGCACCTCTGTTGGTGTAGTGGGTCTGGGCCAAGTCTTGACTGCCTCAATCTTTGCTGTATCAACCCGAATACCATCGGCCCCGATAACATGCCCTAAGAAAGCCACTGAGGCCAACCAAAACTCGCATTTTCGAGAACTTGGCATACAACTGCCGGTCTCGGAGGACTCCCAATACCGTCCTCAAATGATCGCGTGTTCCGCCTGCGTGCGCGAAAAAAACAGGATATAATAAATGAAAAATATAACCAACAAAAACAACAATGGCTTGAACACCCCGTTCAACAAATCCATGAATCTTCTGGGAGTTGGTCGGCGAAAGACATCACCCTGAACTCATAGTGCCCATACCTGGTCCTGAATGCAGTCTTTGGGATATCTGCCTCTCTAACTCGCACCTGATGATAACCAGACCGCAGGTCTATCTTGGAAAAACACCTTGCACCCTGCAACTGGTCAAACAAATCGTCAATCCTGGGGAGGGGATATCTGTTCTTGATAGTTACCTTGTTCAGCTGCCTGTAATCAATACACATACGCAGCGTCCCATCCTTCTTCTTTACAAATAACATTGGCGCTCCCCAGGGAGAAACACTTGGCCTGATAAAGCCTTTCTCCAGCAAGTCCTTCAACTGGTCTTTCAATTCCTTCAATTCGGCAGGTGTCATCCTGTATGGCGGAATAGATATCGGTCGAGTGTCTGGCGCCATATCAATGCAAAATTCAATCTCCTCGGGAGGATGCGAAGCTCATCCGGGAACACGTGCGGAAATTCTCTAACGGCCAATCGGCCAAGATGTCGAATACTCGAACCATATGGTAGATATACCCTTTCCGCACCATCTTCTTAGCCTTGAGGTAAGAAATAAACTTACCCCTCGGCGATGCAGTATTCCCCTTCCACTCGATAACGGCTCGCAGAAGCTGAACCGTACCAATCTCTCTCTATAGTCCACATTGACATAGCAAGACGCTAGCCAATCCATACCCATAATTACATCAAAGTCGTCATATCCAACTCTATCAAGTCGGCTGAGTCGACGCCTATAGTCACCGGAAAGCCTTATATACCCGCTCAGCTACCACTGAATCACCCACTGGCGTAGCCACCTCAAAAGGTTTTATGGACTCGGGCTCTATCCCTATTCTATCAACAATATGAGGAGATATATAGGACAAGGTAGAACATGGATCTATCAAAGCATATACATCACAACAAGAAACCAATAATGTACTTGTGACGACATCTGGTGACGCCTCCTGGTCCTGACGGCTGGACATAGCATAAATGCGGTTCTGAGGACCGCTAGAACTGGGACCCCTACCACGACCTCTGCCACGGCCTGGCGGCGTGACCACCACCCTCGGGCGCATAACCGTCGTGAGCGAAGATCCGACAATCGACCGCCGGTGAACCATAACATTCCCGCCGCCTGGTGGACAATCTCTCTCAAATGGCCTGCGTACAAGAGTAACAAGCTCTGAAGGAACACGACACTCGCTGGGTGAGACTCTACCGCATCGAGCACCGAGATGGGGTGGTCTCGATCGATGCGGTCTCTGCTTCGTTATACCTCGTATTTCCGGTATGCGTGAGGCGTGCGTCTGGTTTAGCCTTAAAACATTAGGCATAGGACGAATTTGGGCACAACTCACAAAACGAATGGTTTTCCGACGAAACGTTTTACAAAACTTGCGAATGGAAAATTACGGCTATGTCATTTCTAATTTTTGCGGATTTTTCCGAGAGATGAAACATTTTGGACCAACGGGAGGGTGACACTTGTCACCCTCATTGGACGGCAAAGGGAGGCCACAGTTGGCATGGATTTGAGGCTTAAATCATGGGTCAATGTTTTGTGAGGGATTTGTGGAGTAGGTTAGGGTGCACTTGTGCAAATCCCCACCATCCACTTGCCCTCATCTTAGCCCTTGAAAGCCCTATAAATACCCCCCCTTAAGATGAAGAGTTCTTCATCCACAAATCAATTTCCAAGTCTCTAAAACCCCTCCCCTCTCCTTATAGTTCTCGTCCAAAGCCCTCTTCCCTCCCCCTTGAGAAGGCCTTGGCCGAAACCACTCCCTCCCCCTTTGTAGTGTCCTAGCCGAGACACACCCCCCCTTCCCTTGGTATTGCTCTCGTCCAAACATACCCCCTTTGGTAGAAATACTCTCCAAGTATTGTTACTATCCCCAAAATACCTTAGCCAATCCCTTATAGTATTTCCAAAGTTATCTCTATACGTAGAGTCCGGAAATACTGCCTTGTATTCCATTAGTTACTAAACGAAACCCTAAGAGAAACTTCATAGTTGGTTGGAGTAGAAAGTAGAAGTTGTGTAGAAACTTCTAAGGGTTTCTTGGAGCGGATTGGAGCGTACAGATTAGGAGCTAAACCTCGCTCAGGATCGACTTATATCTTGGATAATATTGGTTTATCGAGGTAAATAATCTTATCCTGCTATTGTAATTGAAGAATGCATACTGTAGAAGTATAGACATAAGTTTAAAATACATAGAAGGATATTAAAGAAGAGAATTGAACTGTACTTACATGGGATTTGTATTTCTGATGAGACTTGTATAGCTTTAGGGTAGGAAGTGCTGCCCGATTTTCCGTAGAATAGAGAACCCTCTGTTTAGAATATCCTACAGACTAGTCTAGACGTTGATAGACGTATTTGACTATTATAGGTTGATACTCTGCGTGCGACATATTCGACTTGGCAGGTGGATTTCGCCGAGAAGGTATGTGATTCTTCCTACACTCTTGAGCATGATATTTTAAAGTATATATATAGTACGGTAGACGTACGTGTGTTAACTGAACGTAGCTTTACGGCAATGTCTTTTGACTTAAGCCTGAATAATAAAGATCTTAAAGTCTTTCAAAAGAATTATGAATCAGTTTTGAAAGAAGAAGAATATTTGTTTTTAAAACAAGAAGTTTAAGAGTTATACTAGCTTTATGGGAAGTTAAGTATAACGACTTAAGAAAGATAAAAGGAACAGTTTACTTATGCGTTTATAAAAGACTTATATTGATTTATGGAAAGTATAATAAGATGGTTTGATAAGTAGACATGATATGATGTTATGTGTGTTAGTGTCTTGTAACGTTTGTATAAGAGGGTATTCTTGTTGTGCTTATGTTGTTTAACGATAAGTTGTTATGTTAGTATTATATCACTCACCTCTTGACATGTTACCGGGGGTTAAGCTGCCCTCCGTCTGGGGTAGACTCGGTGATGCAGGACCATGATTCGAGAATACCTCATGCGGGTCCAGGGGACCTATGCGGAGCTACGAGAGTTCCAGGTTAGTGTGCGGCCTTTATGGTCATGCGGTCTATGTGGCCATGCGGACTACGAGTCCAGGACGATGCCGGGGAGTAGCTACCCTCGATGCGAGGAATACCTCATGCGGGCCTAGGTGGCCTATGCGGACTACGGAGTCGAGATTAGGCATGCATAATGATACTATGGGCGATTGACCTGCTTGATCATTCGCGACCTAGAAAAGACACATTACGATTTACCTATTGTTGCTCTTGTTTATGATGTGGCACTATGTGCGGTTACATTGGTTGTTTCGTGCATATTTGTAAAATTTGGTTTTAAAACGATATGATTTCATTTAAGTACTTTAAAGTTTCACATACTTAGTACCTGTTGTACTGACCTCCTTCGGGGGGCTGCGTTCATGCCGCAGGTAAGGGAAAGCAGGTGCTAGATCCACATCCTTAGGATATTTTGCTTTGGTGTCAGGAGCTCCATCTTCTCCGGAGGCTCGACTTTTGGGTATGATCTCCCTGTTGTGTAGATAGTTTTGTACATTCAGGGTATGGCGGGGCCCTGTCCCGCCATAGTTGTTTACTTCCTTAGAGGTCTGTAGTCCTATTGTACAGTTGGGATGTAAACTGCCATATTTTTATATATATATATGCCGAAAGGCACCCTTTTCTCAGATAAAATGTGTCTCATTTACAATTGTTTCATGTCTTGTGTTTTATATTCCGCTGATTACTCTGATGTATGACTACTTGGGTGCCCGGGTAAGGCACCAGTCACGGACCCCGGAACGAGTCGTGACAAAAGTCGTATCAGAGCAGTTAATCCTCGGAAAGTGTCTACAGACCGTATCTAGTAGAGTCTTGATTATCGGTGTGTTGTGCACCACACCAATAATCAGGAGGCTATAGGATATTTAGGATTGGTTTCCATTCTTCTCACTCTGAGATCGTGCCTTAGAGCTGTGTTATAAGTTGGACCCCTCTAACGTATTCTTTTTCTGTAACAGTTATGCCTCCACGTAAGGCAACCCGGGCCCCGGAAGGGCAAAGCGTAGGAGCGCTAGTAGGACACCGAGTCACGAGGGCTCGAGCCCGATCTATACGAGGCGGCGAGTTCCACGACGTCGCCGGCCCAGCGAGATTGAGGCGCGGCGGTGGCGATGAGACCCGATACTGCACCTCTAGTCCGGCTGGAAGCGAGTGATATGGGTTCTGAGAGATGGCGATTCTTGGCGGGATCGTGGCTATTTGGATCTGCAGATTCCAGCTCCAAGCGATACGTGGTTCACCCGAGATCGACGATTTGCGGCTACGGATTTTCGAGTTGTAGCCCGCGAGTTCTACGGTCGAGGCACGAGATGATCCGCAGGAGTTCATCCGTCGATTCTGAGAAGGATCATGCGAGTGATCAAGGCTTCAGAGACCGAGTCCGTGGTCTTCAGCTCACATAGGCTGCGTGATACCGCAGTCGATTGGTTCGATTCGTGGGAGTTATCCCGGGGAGAGCACGCGTCCCCAGCTACTTGGGACGAGTTCTCGGAGGCCTTTCTCACTCATTTCTTGCCTTCACAGATGAGGAGGCGCGGCAGATTTTTATTCTTTGAGACAGAGAGGGCGCCTGATTAGAAATCTGGCGTTGAGTTTGATTCGTTGGCTCGATATGTTCTGCGTTGGTAGCGAATATGGAGGGCGGTGCATCGCTACGTCACGGGCTAGATGATTATATGGCGAAGTCTTGTGCGGGTGTGGCTCTTCACCGGTATGGATATTACCGCACGCGAGCTCGTGCACTTGGATGCGAGGCGTAGAGGCGACGGGTTGTGACAGCGGCGAGAAGACGGGGCAGCGAGGTCTTTTGGTAGCTATCGGGGTGGGCGGCCTCACCAGCGATACCTAGATTTGCACCACGGCCAGCTCGAGCACTCTGCTCCGTCTTCAAGGCCAGCGGAGTATTCGGGCGGTCGGGGCCCGGGACTTGGACTTCGAGTAGCAGAGGTCTTAACGTCGAGACTATTGACACCCAATTTTGACCCTCGTCAACCATTAACTATAAAATTACACTAATTTTGTAAAATAATTTTAGGATTTTTATAATAAAATACAACAATAAAACATTAAATACAGCATAAATAATTAATTTAATAACGACATCGCGTCTTACGTAGAGTCTTAAGCATTTAGAGTCCGCCCGCACTTTATTAACTTTAAGCTTTGTCGTAATTCTTAAATAATTAATAAATACATAAAATAATTAATTTAGCAATGACGTCGTGTCAAGTAGCATAACCGCATTTATTAATACGCAAGAGAATGTCATAGTCATTTATAATTTAAAAATCAATCTTAATCTAATACATGCATTTTAATAGCGTCGCATTTATAAGGCTTTAAACAATTCTTAAATATCGTACTTGCATTCGGCATTTAAGTAATTTAATATAAACTCAATGCATTTTTAATTTAACTTCGCAATAATGCACAATAATAAGATTTTAAATAATAGCGCCGCATTCTAAAGTATTAAGCATTAATTAAATAGCATGTCCGTCGTTAGTTTTATTAAGAATTTAAACTCAAGCTCAAAGCACCTAAAATAATTTAAGCACAATTTATTAATTTAATTTACTACTAATTAACTAATTAACTAGCCTAAAAAAACTAATTAAACTAATTAAAACTCTTAATACTAATACCCTAATTTAAACTACCCAGCCTAAACCTCTTGACCCACTACGCGACATGCAGACCACTTACGTCGCCCAAGCCCAGCAGCCCATTCCTTATTTTATCCATCATCTTCCCATTCAATACCCAACGACCCTTCTCTCTCAACAAAAACCTAAGAACCAGCCGCACCTTCCACGCTATTCAAACAACGCGCACGATATCCTCGCCGGATTTTCCGGTTGGAAAATCCGGTGCAACCAAAATATCCTCGTCCAAACCTTACCATAACCAAAATACACCATAAATCATTCTAAAATCCCTTAAAATCCGTCCTATAATCGTCTCGCAAATCACGATTTTTAGGAGGCAAAAATGGAAATCGAATGGCCTTGATTGTCTGGCTAAAACTTCCAGACTCCATAGAATAAAATGAAGATCCCCTTTCCAAATTTAGGATTTAAATCTTAGAACGAAAAAGGGGTATAAATACGGACGACTATCGGACATGAAGGGGAGGCTCTTGGCATCGATCTTGGAGGGCAATACCAGTGCATGCATCCTGAACAGTGGGAGCTCTCCATCGAAAATCAATCGATCCAGGGCAGGACATTCGAAAATAGAGAGAAGACAAGCAAGAATCATTTGGAGTTAGCATTAGTCGTACTCAGAGATTCGAAAATTAGCATCCGGGGATTCAATCAGAAAGCAATAGCAAACGCTAAGCCAAGAAACCAGCAAGTTAAGCCTCCCCTTCTGTTTCACCTCGCAAAACCGAAACCCGTCGAGTGGTAGACGACTTGATAAAAATGCCGGTCATTTGTCAGGAGAAGGTAAACTCACTCTGTTAGAATTCTTGCTGTTTAATATGTATTGTGTGGTCTGCGTAATTTGACATTGTTTGTTTACTGTTTGTTTACTATTATTTATTCATCATGTTCGACTGTTAGTCGATTTTAATATGTCTAAGTGAGTGTTGAGTTGTTAAAGTGTTTATCAGATTGGTTATTATGTATGTTGGTTATATTGATTAATCCGAATATTAATATGTCGAGACGTTTGTTGGTCTCTTCAGTTACCGTTAAGCTTGATTTGTGAAATGAATAATTAATAAGCTAACTTGTGTTTTATTTTTCTTACACAGTATAAACATCCGCCAATCTATCTAGACTAAAATAGAAGGGGGGTAACTACTCGCACTATGTGGGCTTTTGTTTGTTGTCCGTTATGTAAGAGTTCAAAGCTATTTTGTTCTTTGAAAACCTGTTAGTATAACTAGAAAATGATCTTTTTACATCCAATAACACTAGTTTAAGGCCTAAAAAATGATTTAAACACTTTGTCGGATTGATTTCTTGGTTGAACTAACTTCACCGTCGGTGATATTAATGTTTGTTAGATTAGCTTAGGGAGCATTCCGCTACTGATTTTGGCTATATATTTCTAGACTTATTTTAGCCATTTCGCCACGATTTAAATCCTTTATTTTGGGCTGGTTTGGTCATTCTGTCGGACAAGTTTCGACGATTAACGATGATTTCTTTAACTAGTTTGCCTGGACTGATTTTGGTCGCTTCACTACTGATTTTCAGCCATAACTTCAGACTGATTTTGGTCCCCTTTGGCTACTGTTTTCAAACATTTTTGATTGGTTTTGGCCTCCTTTTGGTCGCCGGTTTTGGCTTTCTTTGGTCGCTGGTTTCGACCAGTTTGTTTGTTGACAGTTTGGGGCCATTCGCTATTAATTTAAGTCGTATCATGTGTTACTTCTAAGCTTGAAATTACTAAGAACTTCTGGATTTACCATATGTTTGTGGTGTTAGCCTAAGTAAAGCTCTAGGTTTGGTCTTGTTATTAGTTGGTGTTCTTTTAATCAGGCTGTGTTTTCTGTACTATTTGGAATGATCTCTTCGATTGTTAAGGGGTCTAGCATGCTTACTAAATCAGTCCATTAGTTTCTAAGTGAATACCTCTACATGTCTTTGAAAAATCGAGCTACGAAAGGGCACATAAGTTTCTATTAGATCTGAAAATGCCAATCTATGGTCTTTCCCTAATACCCTGTAAATAGGCATGTTTGGTACCTGATTTCCTATCCATCTCTATTTTAAGCTATGCATGATTATTCTACAACCACTGCATATTTGCAATTCCCCTGTTTGGACGAACATTTGCTTTGCTTGGCCTAATCATCCATTGTGTCTTTGTCGATTACACTTCCTGTTATTACTTAATACATGTTGAAAAGGGGCGCAATCTACCCCTACAGATGCATCGATTGTAATACCCATCCATATAATGTGTCTTTGATCGCGTATAATCGATAGTTGAGACATATATCGTTTTCAAATTCTCTCGTGTCTTTGATGTGTATAATGTGCGTGCAGATCTTTCCTATGATTCAAATAGTTGAAACATATACTAATTCTTATCTTTTCTTATACTTTTACCTGGCACGCACCGGAGCAAAATAAAGAGTCTCATGGCGAGACTCATCGCAAGTCATTTCAAATGGCAATCCGCACCGCGTTGCATTCGCCTGAAATTCCTAAGACAAAATAGGATAAGGCAGCGTCGCGCATCTTGGAAGTCGCTATCATATCCACCTCCTATATTATTTGTTTGAAATTTGTTGCCTAATTATTTAATTTTGTAATTAATAGAATACTTAGAATAGTCAAACCTTGAATCAATAAATAGAAATTAATTTAATTTTGCTTTCCTTAAGTTAATTACTTTAGGCACACCATACATTGTTTAGCATTTCTAATAAACCACCCAATAACCTTCATTTGCATAATCAATCACATAGCTAGGATATTATTTGTGATCAAATTCCTAACCCATTTTCAAAATGCATTATCATTCATATATGAAAATCATTTCGCTTACTAAATGGACACTTTGTATGCTAGGACTGTTCTATAATGCATATTGTGCCATAATTGATTTTGCACCACTACTTCTATGTTATATAATCGAATAAATTCATATAAATACCTTATGACTGCATGTTTTCCATCAAAACTAACTTTACATATATTAAAACAAAATCTTACACTTTCTTTTGGTCAAAATACATCTTATATGTTTTAAATACTTTCTTTCAAATATTTTCTAAAACATGCATTTCTCTAATATAATAATTACCCTAGGTTTGGCAGGACAACCGCAAGTTAGCGGATCTTAGAGGGTGCCTAACCCCTTCCCTCTAGATTAATAAAGAACCCTTACCCAGAATCTCACTAAGTTTAGCAGACCATAAAATGTAGTTAATGTTTTACTTGAAACTAGTTAAACATTTAGGTGTCCTAATTCACCCAAACTAATTAGGTGGCGACTCCGCGAACCCTTTAGCATTCTAGCAACTCTTTTGCAATTTTAGCACCTTTTGCAATTTTAGCATTCTTTTAAAGCATTTTAGCATTTTGTTATTTATTTTCTAACTTTTTTAATTTGAGCAGCAGGAGCTTAGAAAATAAATGCCGCGGCCGAAAAAGGGCGCGACAGAAATGGCGACTCCGCGAACCCTTTAGCATTCTAGCAACTCTTTTGCAATTTTAGCACCTTTTGCAATTTTAGCATTCTTTTAAAGCATTTTAGCATTTTGTTATTTATTTTCTAACTTTTTTAATTTGAGCAGCAGGAGCTTAGAAAATAAATGCCGCGGCCGAAAAAGGGCGCGACAGAAATGGCGACTCCGCTGGGGATTTTAGGTTCTTAACCACAGCAAACCTAGGATAATTATTTGGCAATTACTTTTGCATTTAATTTTTGTGTGCTGTATTTTGTTTTGTTTATTTTAAATTGCTACCTGCTTTACTGCTTTCCTTAAACTGGCATTCCGCTCATATTTCTTCCACTCTGGAAAATTCACACAAATCACACACTCACGCGCTGGTGTGCTCCGCGCACCCGCAAATTTCTTTCAAAAAGTATCCAAATTTTAAGAGAGTTGGCGCCTGCGCGGAGTTAGATCGGTTAAATCGATCACCGTAGCCTTCTCACTCGAGTTGTCCGCTCGGGAACCTTGCGTCTAGAAAAACCAAATCTTAGAAACTTAAGATAGAGCTATACCACCCTTTATTTTAGGGCATGCATGCATTTACCTTAGGTGGGTCAATCCTTGGCATTGACACCACAATTAGGAAGACACCAAACTTGTCGACGGGTTTCTCAACCCAACGACCAACCAGCATATTATGTGTAGCGTGACAATGATAGACAAATCCAAACCTAATCATGTCATGCTGAAATTGGGAAAAGTGCACCGTCATTTGGTCGCCATTTCCAACGAAAGCATTACTGATTAGGCGACTTGGACAAATCCGTCATAACCTCGCATATCTGGCGTTTAGGCCCACCTCTGGCATTAAAAGAGGTCCCAAACATGTTAGAACACGCACTTGATTTACAATTTGCTTATTAGTATATATTGTCTGCAACTTTTTGCATATTATACTAACTTGGTTTGCTTCATTTGTTAAAGGTTTATTTTTAGCTTATCCCCCAAAAGGTTGATTCGCGTTGACTAGTAGAAGCACAATCATCCAATGACTAATCCAGAAGCACCGGGACGAAACAACTTAGGACTCATCCCCGTTCATGTAGAGGATGCAGAGGCGTCGTAGCGAAACACCAATGATCAACACTCGCCACACTATTGCGGCAAATGGAAATCATCTGCCCGAAATAGAAAGGATCAGAGATATCACAAACATGTCTATTAGCTTGAATGCACCACTCCCGAGCAAGGGACAAATGCAATCGCGTCCACAAGCCTCGAGCCTCACTTCTCCGGAGCTCCCGCGTCGCAACATACCGGCACACCAAAATGTCACTCGCCGGTCAATTTGCAAACCGACCTCCAAAATGATCCATTCACCGTATACATCTCAACCTCCACCTACTTATATCTCCCACTCAACCCAAATTGCCAAGCCACCCAATACGAGCGGATGGCACACAAACAATATGAGGGATTAGCACGTCCGACCAAAAGCCAACCATTTATTGTGCATGCATCCTCTCAAGAGACAGATCAATACAAGGAAATGGAGCGGCAAACTCGAGCTAGAGCTGATGAAAATGTGGCAAAAGAAATCCGCAGCTTGAAAGAGGCATTCAAAAGCATTCAAATGAACAAAGGGAGGAAGGTTTAGAGTATGAAAACTTATGCATGCACTCAGACGTTGAATTACCCCAAGGTACAAGGTGCCCAAATTTGACATGTTCGATGGAAAGGGAATCCTCGAGCTCATCTAAGGTCATATTGCGATAAATTGATTGGAGTTGGTAAAAATCAAGCAATCATCATGAAGCTATTCATCGTGAGTCTAACCGTGGCGGCGGGTGGTACACATGCCAAGACCACCGAAAATGGGGCGGTTGGAATGCCATGGCACAAGATTTCATGGGATGATTCGGGTTCAACATCGACACGGTCTGACAGATTTTATCTTATGAAACTTGAAAAGAAATCCACAGAAACTTTCAGGGAATACGCCCTGAGGTGGCGGTCAGAAGCAGCAAAGGTCCAACCTCCAATGGCAGAAAGCGAAATGACCACCTTGTTCGTCGCGATCGTTAAGGGCGCGACATATTATGAAAGAATGATCGGTGTAATTGGCGAAGTTTTGCGAAGTCGTAGAATGGCGACCGTGGAAGAAGGCATTAAGACGGCGGGATTACAAACTTGACATCCCTACGTGCAACTAGCGAGCGATGCGGTCAAATTCCATCGAGGTACCTCCCAGGAGAAGAGATCGTCACCTCCATCGTAGTCATTCGGGGCATGGGCGAACAACGTCCAATATACCAAAGCCCGCGCCTTACCAAAACACTCAAAATCCACGGTCGTATTATCGGACCTGCGCTACCCGTATCTGTTTACCATACCCAACGGCGTACCCAAAATACTCACCACAATCACGAACCCGCGCTCGAAGCGGACCCAGCCGCGTAGATGCGAAAGAAAACCAAAAACCTATACACCTTTAGCCGAGCCCATAGCTCGAGTGTATGAAAGGTCAAAGCGCGAGAATACTCCATCAATTCGAAATACTCCGGGCCCACTTCCCGAGGCACGATAAGACTAAACATTGTGCATACCACTCCGGTGCGAGAGGACACGACATCGAAATTGCTATACACTCGAGGGCGAGTAGAGGAATTAATCGAAGAAGAGTCATTCGGTGAAAGATGCTCCTCTCAATGCAAATAATAACTTTCTTAGGGTTCTGAAAGGCGCCCGTATGAGCATGATAACTGAAAATGAAGAAGACAGTCTGGAAGGGACTATTACGCCAGCCCGTAAAGGGAAGAAAGTTGAAACATCAACCAACCGCCATAGAAAAGGAGGTGCTCCTTGCCGGAGATTGTTTAACCATTGAATAAGTCATTCGTCTAGTTGTGTGCTGCAAGAGGTGATCCTGCTGAAGACCGGTAGTTGAAGACACGAGCGAAGAAGTGGACTCGCGCCCGCGCCTCGCCGAGTCTGAGATAGTTAGTTTAATGCATTTTGCCCTTTATATGTAATAATTGGAACTACGTTTGACCTGATTCCCTTGGTGGATACGTAGGCGGCCGTCTCGGCTTCGGTCCCACATCTAGAAATTTTAATTTTACCCAATTTCACTTGTAATGAACTACGTCATGACCTGATTCCTCGTGGGGATACGTGGCGGCCTAAATCGGCCGGTCGCACACCATTAGGAAACTTTCCGCCGTTCTGAAATAACAAGAATGCACATAACATACAAGCAACTCCATTGAGACCCCCTCAGGCCAAACACCCTTTTCAAAACTGGGACAAGGTAGGAAACCAGGCAGGGGTTACGAGTCCCAAACAAGGCAGGCGTCCGATATCAAGAGTCAAAACTACAAAGTCAATGCGAATCAACCGCCCCCCCTCAAACTCACAAATTTTCTTTGAGCGCAGGTTCTTCATATTAGCAAAAGCAGAAAGAAGCAGCAAAAGCAGAATCAGCAGTCAAAACTCAAAAGTTCCGCAACAAAGCCGAGCGCATCAGCTCGGACACAAAGTCAAATTCGCACACAACAACGACATCTCAGCACCCACAACATCTCAGCATTCACATATCAGGGACGACATCTCTACCCCTAAAATTGCACTTCTCATATATATTTATCATTTGGTTTAAACAGGTATACACTAACGTTTTCTCAAGCTTAGCTTGCAGGAGCATTTATTCTACAGGAGCAGCAACACGTCCAGGCAACGACGTTATCAGCAACAACACGTCCAGACAACGACGTGATCAGCAAGTCCACGCAACAACGCCAAAGCGAATACGTCGAGCAATGGCGTTATCGGCAAGACAACAAGTCTACGCAGCGCGCCAAGAAGAACACGCCCGCATACGACGGCGTGATCGGCAAGTCCACACGACGGCGCCAAAGCAACACGTCGAACGCGGCGTTATCGGCCAAAGAGTCCACGCAACGACGCCCGGCGAAGAACACGTCCGCATAACGGCGTTATCGGCCGAAGTCCGAAAACGACGCCATCATCAGCATATTACATAAGGAAGATTTTCTCTGTTCTCAAAATTGCATTTTTATCATTCATGCTTTATTATTCTGTCTTAGCAGTTATGCACTAACTCTTCCTTGAGCTTTAGTCTACAGGAGCAGCAGCAACAAGTCCAAAAACGACGCCAAGTCCGAAAACGACGCCACGTCCGAAAACGACGCTAAGTCCGAAAACGACGCCACGTCCAAAAACGACGTCGAGTCCGAAAACGACTCCGCGTCCGAAAACGACGCCACGTCCGAAAACGACGCTAAGTCCGAAACGACACCACGCCCAAAACGACGCCGAGTCCAAAACGACTCAGGTCCGAAACGACTCGCGTCCGAAAGCGGCGCCACGTCCAAAACGACGACAAGTCCGAAACGGCGACAAGTCCAAAACGACCGGTCCGAAAGCGACTCGCGTCCGAAAGCGACGCCACGTCCAAAACGACGACAAGTCGAAAACGACGACAAGTCCGGCAGCGCCATCATCAAGATATCACGCAGGCGATTTCTATACTCGAAATTGCATTTCTTACGCATGCTTTATTATTCTGTCTTAGCAGTTATGCACTAACTCTTTCTTGAGCTTTAGTACACAGGGACAATTGCAGCAAGGACAATATACCCGCATTCACAATCGCAACACGTCTGTGCAAGGACGAAAATCACAGCATTCGCAAAATCGCATCAACACAACAGGCATCGCGTTTTGCGGGATAATCTTTTCTATTCACAGTTACATTATTTTTAAAATTATTTCGCCTTAGCAGTTATGCACTAACCGTTTGTTCAAGTCTTAAGCATGCAGGAGCAGGAGCACAACGTGGATTTTCTCTTCAAATGACCGGCAATGTTGGGGCCAACCTTCCCAACGAGCGATTGGCGTAGCGGCCTCAGCGTCGGTCCACTCGCTCCACATCACCATAGAAGACACAAGCCATAGCGACACCCTGTGTTCAAGCCGGTTATTTTCTTTTACTTTTTGCACCATAGCCCGTGTCATCATAACTCGACATCGACATCTTTAAGCGCGTTAGCGCGCCTTGGTGTTTAGACCATGGTATCCCGGTTGTCGTCATAACTCGACATCGGGGCGGTTTTGATTTTTGCGTCGGCCTTATCTACTGTCGGCAGATTTCGCAGTGAAGATCGAGACAAAATTGGCTATGAGTCAACGTCTTTGTCCGAAGATTCTTCCATCATCTCCATACAAAGAGGGACATCTGTTGACACCCAATTTTGACCCTCCCGTCCAGCCATTAACTATAAAATTACACTAATTTTGTAAAATAATTTTTAGGATTTTTTATAATAAAATACAACAATAAAACATTAAATACAGGCATAAATAATTAATTTAATAACGACATCGCGTCTTACGTAGAGTCTTAAGCATTTAGAGTCCGCCGCACTTTATTAACTTTAAGCTTTGTCGTAATTCTTAAATAATTAATAAATACATAAAATAATTAATTTAGCAATGACGTCGTGTCAAGTAGCATAACCGCATTTATTAATACGCAAGAGAATGTCATAGTCATTTATAATTTAAAAATCAATCTTAATCTAATACATGCATTTTAATAGCGTCGCATTTATAAGGCTTTAAACAATTCTTAAATATCGTACTTGCATTCGGCATTTAAGTAATTTAATATAAACTCAATGCATTTTTAATTTAACTTAATAATGCACAATAATAAGATTTTAAATAATAGCGCCGCATTCTAAAGTATTAAGCATTAATTAAATAGCATGTCCGTCGTTAGTTTTATTAAGAATTTAAACTCAAGCTCAAAGCACCTAAAATAATTTAAGCACAATTTATTAATTTAATTTACTACTAATTAACTAATTAACTAGCCTAAAAAAACTAATTAAACTAATTAAAACTCTTAATACTAATACCCTAATTTAAACTACCGGCATTTAAACCTCTTGACCCTACATGACTACGCGACCCAAGCAGCCCACTACGTCGCCCAAGCCCAGCAGCCCATTCCTTATTTTATCCATCATCTTCCCATTCAATACCCAACGACCCTTCTCTCTCAACAAAAACCTAAGAACCAGCCGCACCTTCCACGCTATTCAAACAACGCGCACGATATCCTCGCCGGATTTTCCGGTTGGAAAATCCGGTGCAACCAAAATATCCTCGTCCAAACCTTACCATAACCAAAATACACCATAAATCATTCTAAAATCCCTTAAAATCCGTCCTATAATCGTCTCGCAAATCACGATTTTTAGGAGGCAAAAATGGAAATCGAATGGCCTTGATTGTCTGGCTAAAACTTCCAGACTCCATAGAATAAAATGAAGATCCCCTTTCCAAATTTAGGATTTAAATCTTAGAACGAAAAAGGGGTATAAATACGGACGACTATCGGACATGAAGGGGAGGCTCTTGGCATCGATCTTGGAGGGCAATACCAGTGCATGCATCCTGAACAGTGGGAGCTCTCCATCGAAAATCAATCGATCCAGGGCAGGACATTCGAAAATAGAGAGAAGACAAGCAAGAATCATTTGGAGTTAGCATTAGTCGTACTCAGAGATTCGAAAATTAGCATCCGGGGATTCAATCAGAAAGCAATAGCAAACGCTAAGCCAAGAAACCAGCAAGTTAAGCCTCCCCTTCTGTTTCACCTCGCAAAACCGAAACCCGTCGAGTGGGCCGACGACTTGATAAGCTGCCCCGGGTCGCTGTCCGGAGAAGGTAAACTCACTCTGTTAGAATTCTTGCTGTTTAATATGTATTGTGTGGTCTGCGTAATTTGACATTGTTTGTTTACTGTTTGTTTACTATTATTTATTCATCATGTTCGACTGTTAGTCGATTTTAATATGTCTAAGTGAGTGTTGAGTTGTTAAAGTGTTTATCAGATTGGTTATTATGTATGTTGGTTATATTGATTAATCCGAATATTAATATGTCGAGACGTTTGTTGGTCTCTTCAGTTACCGTTAAGCTTGATTTGTGAAATGAATAATTAATAAGCTAACTTGTGGTTTATTTTTCTTACCTGAGTATAAACATCCGCCAATCTATCTAGACTAAAATAGAAGGGGGGTAACTACTCGCACTATGTGGGCTTTTGTTTGTTGTCCGTTATGTAAGAGTTCAAAGCTATTTTGTTCTTTGAAAACCTGTTGGTATAACTAGAAAATGATCTTTTTACATCCAATAACACTAGTTTAAGGCCTAAAAAATGATTTAAACACTTTGTCGGATTGATTTTACTGGTTGAACTAACTTCACTGTCGTCGGGCTGATATTAATGTTTGTTAGATTAGCTTAGGAGCATTCCGCTCGATTTTGGCTATATTTTCTAGACGATTTTAGCCATTTCGCCATCGATTTAAATCCTTTGTTTTGGGCTGGTTTGGTCATTCTGTCGACAAGTTTCGACCGATTAACGATCGATTTCTTTAACTAGTTTGCTGGTCGATTTTGGTCGCTTCACTGATTTTCAGCCATAACTTCAGACTGATTTTGGTCCCCTTTGGCTACTGTTTTCAAACATTTTTGATTGGTTTTGGCCTCCTTTTGGTCGCCGGTTTTGGCTTTCTTTGGTCGCTGGTTTCGACCAGTTTGTTGGACAGTTTTGGGGCCATTCCGCTATTAATTTCTGGCCGTATCATGTGTTACTTCTAAGCTTGAAATTACTAAGAACTTCTGGATTTACCATATGTTTGTGGTGTTAGCCTAAGTAAAGCTCTAGGTTTGGTCTTGTTATTAGTTGGTGTTCTTTTAATCAGGCTGTGTTTTCTGTACTATTTGGAATGATCTCTTCGATTGTTAAGGGGTCTAGCATGCTTACTAAATCAGTCCATTAGTTTCTAAGTGAATACCTCTATGTGCTGAAAAATCTGAGCTACGAAAGGGGCACATAAGTTTCTATTCCATCCTGAAAATGCCAATCTATTGTCTTTTCCTAATAAGCTGGAAATAGGCATGTTTGGTACCTGATTTCCTATCCATCTCTATTTTTAGCTATGCATGATTATTCTACAACCTCTGCATATTTGCAATTCCCCTGTTTGGACGAACATTTGCTTTGCTTGGCCTAACTGTCCATTGTGTGCTGTCGATTACCTGCACTTCCTGTTATTACTTAATACATGTTGAAAAGGGACTGCAATCTACCCCCTACAGTATGCATCTGATTGTAATACCCATCCATATAATGTGTGCTGGTCGCGTATAATCTGATAGTTGAGACATATACTGTTTTCAAATTCTCCTCGTGTGCTGGTCGTGTATAATGTGCGTGCAGATCTTTCCTATGATTCAAATAGTTGAAACATATACTAATTCTTATCTTTTCTTATACTTTTACATGGCACGCACCGGAGCAAAATAAAGAGTCTCATGGCGAGACTCATCGCAAGTCATTTCAAATGGCAATCCGCACCCGCATTTGCATTCCCGCTTCAGAAATTCCTAAGACAAAATAGGATAAGACGACGTCGCCGCGCATCTTGGAAGCTGCTATCATATCCACCTCCTATATTATTTGTTTGAAATTTGTTGCCTAATTATTTAATTTTGTAATTAATAGAATACTTAGAATAGTCAAACCTTGAATCAATAAATAGAAATTAATTTAATTTTGCTTTCCTTAAGTTAATTACTTTAGGCACACCATACATTGTTTAGCATTTCTAATAAACCACCCAATAACCTTCATTTGCATAATCAATCACATAGCTAGGATATTATTTGTGATCAAATTCCTAACCCATTTTCAAAATGCATTATCATTCATATATGAAAATCATTTCGCTTACTAAATGGACACTTTGTATGCTAGGACTGTTCTATAATGCATATTGTGCCATAATTGATTTTGCACCACTACTTCTATGTTATATAATCGAATAAATTCATATAAATACCTTATGACTGCATGTTTTCCATCAAAACTAACTTTACATATATTAAAACAAAATCTTACACTTTCTTTTGGTCAAAATACATCTTATATGTTTTAAATACTTTCTTTCAAATATTTTCTAAAACATGCATTTCTCTAATATAATAATTACCCTAGGTTTGGCAGGACAACCGCAAGTTAGCGGATCTTATAGGTTGCCTAACCCCTTACCTCTAGATTAATAAAGAACCCTTACCCAGAATCTCACTAAGTTTAGCAGACCATAAAATGTAGTTAATGTTTTACTTGAAACTAGTTAAACATTTAGGTGTCCTAATTCACCCAAACTAATTAGGTGGCGACTCCGCGAACCCTTTAGCATTCTAGCAACTCTTTTGCAATTTTAGCACCTTTTGCAATTTTAGCATTCTTTTAAAGCATTTTAGCATTTTGTTATTTATTTTCTAACTTTTTTAATTTGAGCAGCAGGAGCTTAGAAAATAAATGCCGCGGCCGAAAAAGGGCGCGACAGAAATGGCGACTCCGCGAACCCTTTAGCATTCTAGCAACTCTTTTGCAATTTTAGCACCTTTTGCAATTTTAGCATTCTTTTAAAGCATTTTAGCATTTTGTTATTTATTTTCTAACTTTTTTAATTTGAGCAGCAGGAGCTTAGAAAATAAATGCCGCGGCCGAAAAAGGGCGCGACAGAGACCACCCCCCCCCCCCCCTCAGTGTGGTCGATGCGGTAGATCCCATCTCGGGAGTTGTGGTCCTACTTCAGGAGGTTGCTACACTTGTGGCCAGCAGGGCCACTTTGCGGCTGTCCAGGCTAGGAGCGGCGAGTGGTAGGAGTCGACCCTACGTGTTCTTTCGCGGGTCTTCTTCATCTCCTACGATTACTCGCCCGAGGCAAGGTACTCGTGGGCCAGGTCGCGGCAGGTCGTGGAGCGGGTCGATTCTAGCGGTCCTCGAATCGCATTTATTCCTTGTCGGTAGCGGGATCGTGAGGCCTCACCGATGTCGCCACAGTACCTTATCGGTTCTGGATTTGATGTGTATGCCTTGATATATCCGGTTCTACTGCATCTATATATCTCACCATATTGCTATTAGGATTGGGATAGATCCTGAGTCAATATACCCTTTCGAGGTAGCTACGCCAGTGGGTGATTCGGTGGTAGCTCTGCGTGTATTTAGGGCTTGTCGAGTGACCATATCGATCGTCGGACCGAGCCGACTTGATAGAGTTGGATATGACCGATTTCGGCGTGATCATGGGTATGGATTGGCTAGCTTCGCTACGCCAATGTAGGCGAGGAGAGTAATGCAGTTCCGATTTCTGAGGCCGGTTGTTGAGTGGGAGGAACATCAGACGTAGGGGTAGGTTTATTTCCTACCTCGAGGTTAGGAAGATGGTGCGAAGGGTATATTTACCATCTCATTCGGTGTTTGATCACGAGGTTTGCGGTGCAGATTTTCATCCGTTCAGCAATCGAGAGAGTTCCCAGACGTGTTTCGACGACCTCGGGTATCCTCCCGAGAGGAGATAGAGTTTTGTATCGATGTCTTTGCGGACACTCGGCTATTTCCATTCCGCCATACGTAATGGCACCGCCGAGTTGAGAGAGTTGAAGGACCGGTGAGGATTTCTTTGGAGAAGGGCTTCATCGAGCCCAGTGTTTCTCCGCAGGGGCCGGTATTGTTCGTGAAGAAGAAGGGCGGGGCCAGCTGCGCATGTGTGTTGATTACGAGCGGTGAACAAGGTGACCATTAAACGAATACCCTTCCTGTGATTGATGATTTGTTCGACCGGTTGCGAGTGCGAGATGTTTCTCAAGATTGATCTGCGATCGGGCTATCATCAGTGCGTGTTAGAGGCGGATGTCCCTAGATCGCATTCTGACGATGCGCACTATGAGTTCGGGGTTATGTCTTTCGGTTGACCAATGCTCGTGGTATTCATGGATTTGATTAACCGAGTGTTCAAACCATTTTTGACACGTTTGTGATAGTGTTCATTGATGATATCTTGGTTTATTCGCTCAAGCGGGAGCACGCGAGCATTTGAGGCGTCTTTGAGAGTTCTCCAGACCCAGCTTATACGCCAAGTTTTCCAAATGTGAGTTTTGGTTGGCCGGTGGCTTTTCTTGGGCATATTGTCGGTGATGGTATTCGGGTGGATACGGCGAATCGGCGATCGGGACTTGTCCTGACCTACTACTCCGGCAGTGCGCGATTTTACGGGCCTTGCGAGTTACTATCTGCGATGCGTGGAAGTTTGCTTCTATCTCTGCACCATTGACTAGGTGACTCGGAAAGCGGCTAAGTTTGATGGGTGATGCTTGTGGCGGGGTTTCCGATTCTTGAAGGAGGCGACAGCGCCCGTTCTTACTCTTCCGCAGGGTCGAGCGGTTATGTTGTGTATTGTGATGCGTCGGGCATCGGGCTCGGATGTGTGTTGATGCGGTGGGTAAGGTTATAAGCGTCGCATCCCGGCGACTTAAGAAGCATAGAGGAACTACCCCCATGATTTGGAGTTGGCGGTGATTCACGCTTTGAAGATCCTGAGGCACTATATGTATGGGGTTCATGTGGATATTTATACGCACCACAAGAGCCTCCGGTATATCTTCTTGAGAGGAGTGAACTTACGGCGAGAGGCGGTGGTTAGAGTTACTCGAGGATTACGATGTCGAAATCTGTACCACCCGGAAGGCGATGTTGTGGCGTATGCCTTAGTCGTAGGTCGATGGGAGTCTATCGGATGTGCAACCAGAGAGAAGGGACATGGTCGCGAGTTACATCGATTAGCGAGCCTTGAGTCCGATTGATTGGTTACGATAGCGGTGGGGTTCGAGTTCGAGAGGTTGCCGAGTCTTCCATCGTCGAGAGGTGAAGAGGCAACATTTGAGGATCCGGTTTTGACTCGGTATCGTGATACGGCTCTTCGTGAGGAAGGGTCCTTTTGAGTAGCACGATGGGGTGCTAAGGTTTGAGGGCGGTTGTGTGTTCGGATGTTTGAGACTTGGCAGAGTTCTAGGAAGCACAAGCGCGCGTTACTCATCCATCCGGTCGACCAAGATGTACCACGACCTCGGATCTGTATTGGTGGGATGGCTTGAAGAGGGCGTTGCGAGTTTGTAGCTCGGTGCGTGTTGTCGGCGGTGAAGGTAGAGCACGGAGGCACGGTGGTTTGTTGCGACGATAGAGATCCCGACACGGAAGTGGGAGGTGATCAACATGGACTTTATCACAGATTACCTCGCACTCAGGAAGCACGATTCTATTTGGGTTATCGTCGACAGTGTGAAATCAGCCCACTTTCTTCCGATCGGGCGACTTTTTGGTGAGGATTATGCCGGACTTTATATCCGAGAGATCGTCAACCGCATGAGTCCCTATTTCGATCATATCGGCGGAGGGCCCAATTTACGCTAACTTCCGAGGTCTTTCCGGAAGGGTTTAGGACGCAGTGAGCACGAGTCGCATTCCATCCATGACAGACGGACAGGCAGAGCGCACTATCCAGACTCTTGAGGATATGCTGCGAGCCTGTGCTATTGACTTCAGGGGTAGCTGGGAAGATCATTTTCCTCTAGTTGAGTTTGTGTATAATAATAGCTACCACTCCAGCATTCAGATGGTGCCTTACGAGGCCTTGTATGGGAGGAAGTGCAGATCGCCGATAGGCTGGTTTGATGTAGGCGAAGTGCAGTTAGTGGGACCAGATTTGGCAGCGTGAGCGATGGATAAGGTGAAGCTTATCCATGGCGATTCTTGCGACTCGAGTCGCATGAAGTCATACGCAGATCATCGTCGTCGGCATCTAGAGTTTGAGGTTGATGATTGGGTTTTCTGAAGGTGTCGCCCCATGAAGGGTGTGATGAGATTCGGGAAGAAAGGAAACTTCGGCCCAGTACATCGGGCCGTATCGATTGTCCGCAGGTAAGCAAGGTTACTATGAGTTGGATCTGCCGTCCGATCTGGAGGCAGTGCATCCGGTGTTTCATGTTTCTATGCTGAGGAGATGTATCGGGGATCCATCTAGGGTGCATCCGATTGAAGATGTCCAGGTGACCGAGGGTTTATCGTATGAGGAGATTCCCATAGCGATAATCGATCGTCAGGTTAGGCGTCTGCGGACCAAGGACGTGGCCCGTCAAAGTCTTGTGGCGGAACGAGCTCAGGGATGAGATGACGTGGGAAGCTGAGGAGGACATGAGGCAGAAGTATCCTCACCTATTCCCCACACCTCCAGGTAACTCACTTTCCTACTTGTAAATTTTTCATTAACATTTTTGCTTAAGTGCTGTATTGTGGCCATGTATGGCATTTGCAAACTATTTTAAGTTGTGGGGGACTTCTTCGTTTCTGTCTTGGGAAGGAACATTCGGGACGAATGTTTCTAAGGAGGGGAGAATGTTATACCCCGTATTTCCAGAGTATGTACGTGAGGGCGTACGTACAAAAGTTTAGCCTTAAAAGATTAGGCATAGGACGAATTTGGACACAACTCACAAAACGAATGGTTTTCCGATGAAACGTTTTACAAAACTTGCGAAAGGAAAATTACGGCTATGTCATTTCTAATTTTTGCGGATTTTTCCGAGAGATGAAACATTTTGGACCAACGGGAGGGTGACACTTGTCACCCTCATTGGACGGCAAAGGGAGGCCACGGTTGGCATGGATTTGAGGCTTAAATCATGGGTCAATGTTTTGTGAGGGATTTGTGGAGTAGGTTAGGGTGCACTTGTGCAAATCCCCACCATCCACTTGCCCTCATCTTAGCCCTTGAAAGCCCTATAAATACCCCCCTTAAGATGAAGAGTTCTTCATCCACAAATCAATTTCCAAGTCTCCAAAACCCCTCCCCTCTCCTTATAGTTCTCGTCCAAAGCCCTCTTCCCTCCCCCTTGAGAAGGCCTTGGCCGAAACCACTCCCTCCCCCTTTGTAGTGTCCTAGCCGAGACACACCCCCCCTTCCCTTGGTATTGCTCTCGTCCAAACATACCCCCTTTGGTAGAAATACTCTCCAAGTATTGTTACTATCCCCAAAATACCTTAGCCAATCCCTTATAGTATTTCCAAAGTTATCTCTATACGTGAAGTCCGAATACCGCCTTGTATTCCATTAGTTACTAAACGAAACCCTAAGAGAAACTTCATAGTTGGTTGGAGTAGAAAGTAGAAGTTGTGTAGAAACTTCTAAGGGTTTCTTGGAGCGGATTGGAGCGTACAGATTAGGAGCTAAACCTCGCTCAGGATCGACTTATATCTTGGATAATATTGGCTTATCGAGGTAAATAATCTTATCCTGCTATTGTAATTGAAGAATGCATACTGTAGAAGTATAGACATAAGTTTAAAATACATAGAAGGATATTAAAGAAGAGAATTGAACTGTACTTACATAGATCGTATTCTGATGAACTTGTATAGCTTACCGGGTAGGGAAGTGCTGCCCGATTTTCCGTAGAATAGAGAACCCTCTGTTTAGAATATCCTACAGAATAGTCTAGACGTTGATAGACGTATTTGACTATTATAGGTTGATACTCTGCGCGCGACATATTCGACTTGGCAGGTGGATTTCGCCGAGAAGGTATGTGATTCTTCCTACACTCTTGAGCATGATATTTTAAAGTATATATATAGTACGGTAGACGTACGTGTGTTAACTGAACGTAGCTTTACGGCAATGTCTTTTGACTTAAGCCTGAATAATAAAGATCTTAAAGTCTTTCAAAAGAATTATGAATCAGTTTTGAAAGAAGAAGAATATTTGTTTTTAAAACAAGAAGCTTAAGAGTTATACTAGCTTTATGGGAAGTTAAGTATAACGACTTAAGAAAGATAAAAGGAACAGTTTACTTATGTGTTTATAAAAGACTTATATTGATTTATGGAAAGTATAATAAGATGGTTTGATAAGTAGACATGATATGATGTTATGTGTGTTAGTGTCTTGTAACGTTTTTATAAGAGGGTATTCTTGTTGTGCTTATGTTGTTTAACGATAAGCTGTTATGTTAGTATTATATCACTCACCTCTTGACATGTTACCGGGGGTTAAGCTGCCCTCCGATGCGGGGTAGACTCAGGCGGTCTGGGACCATGATTCGAGAATACCTCATGCGGGTCCAGGGACTACGCGAGCTACGAGTTCAGTTAGTGTGCGGCCTTTATGGTCATGCGGTCTATGTGGCCATGCGGACTACGAGTCGGGGCGATCTTGGGAGTAGCTACCCTCGATGCGAGGAATACCTCATGCGCGCCTAGGTGGCTATCGCGGACTCTGAGAGTCGAGGATTAGGCATGCATAATGATACTATGGGCGATTGGCCCGCTTGATCATTCGCGACCTAGAAAAGACTATTCTGATTTACCTATTGTTGCTCTTGTTTATGATGTGGCACTATGTGCGGTTACATTGGTTGTTTCGCGTATTTGTAAAATTTGGTTTTAAACGATATGATTTCATTTAAGTACTTTCTGATTTCACATACTTAGTACTTGTTGTCGACCTCCTTCAGGCTGCGTTAAATGCGAGTAAGGGAAAGCGGGTTCTAGATCCACATCCTTAGGATCTTTTGCTTTGGTGTCGTGAGCTCCATCTTCTCCGAGGCTCGACTTTTGGGTATGATCTCCCGTTGTGTAGATAGTTTTGTACATTCAGGGTATGGCGGGCCTGTCCGCCATAGTTGTTTACTTCCTTAGAGGTCTGTAGTCCTATTGTACAGTTGGGATGTAAACTGCCAGATTTTTATATATATATGCCGAAAGGCACCCTTTTCTCAGATAAAATGTGTCTCATTTACAATTGTTTCATGTCTTGTGTTTTTATATTCCGATTACTCGATGTATGACTACTTGGGTGCGGGTAGGCACGATCCACGACCGGGCAGTCGTGGCGCTTCCCTGAAACCCGACGTCCGAGCCCCGACCTGCTCTCGAATGACGGTGATCAGACCTCCTGCCAGAAAACTGAGAAGGAGCACTCTGTGCTGGCTGAAAAGTGGACCTAGTCTGCTGCTGAGGCTGTCCGCCTCGAAAACTGCCCTGAGACCCTGTTGTCCTGGCCCTCTTGGGCTGGCCTAAGTCTAGTTGATCCTCCCTCTCTCTGTCCTCAATCCCCTGCGCATACGCCTGCATCCTGGCAATATCCATCCCTGGCTGAAGAGCCACCCCCAAGCACGATGTCATATGACGGTCTAACCCCATCACATATCGATGAACCCTGTCTGCCATGTCAGCTACAATGGTGTGCGCATACCTGGCCAAGGAGTCAAACTCCAGGCTGTATTCTCTGATAGTCCTCCCGTTCTGCCTCAAGGTCAAGAATCTATCCACGCGGGCTTTCCTCATCTCAGGATGTAAGAAGTGATCCAGAAAAGCCTCTGCGAACTCCTCCCAAACAGCTGGAAGAGTATCTTCACCTCTAGACAACTCCCATGACTCAAACCAGTTCAACGCAATGTCGCGTAACCGATAAGAGGCTAGCATGACGGACTCAGTCTCCGAGGCCCTAAGCACCTGCATAGTCCGCTGTAACTGCCGAACAAACTCCTGAGGATCCTCCTCGGACCTCGAACCATAGAACTCGGGTGGATGACAACCCAGGAAATCCCGAATCCGTAAATTATCGGCTCTAGGGTTGGCTGCCTGCTCCTGTCGGCGCTGCCCTGTCACTATGCTGGTCAATAACCGGATCTGCTCCCCGTAATCTCTATACTCGACCACGGGATGGGGCTGAGCTCGTGCAGCGGTCTCGGCGCTGCTGCCTCGAACTCCGCTGAGGCTGGCGACGTCGTGGAACTCGCCGCCCGAAACATCATCTCCGGTAAGGACTGGGCCTGTGCCCTCGTGACCCTCCGCGTCCTACTAGCAGCTGCCTTGCCCTTCTGGGCCGCGGTTGCCTTGCGTGGAGGCATAACTGATACATAAAGGAAAATATCAGAGGAAGTTCAACCTATAACACATCTCTATTGCACGATCTCAGAGTGAAAGAATGGAAACCAATCCTAAATATCTTGCAGCCTCCTGATTATAGATGTGGTGCACAACACACCGATAATCAAGACTCTACTGTAGACACGATGCGTAGACACTTTCCGAGGACTAATCGCTCGATACCACTTTTGTCACGACCGACTCGGGCGCGAATCGTGCCCTCAGGGCACCGACAGTATACATCGGAGAATAGCGATGGAACATACATAACACATAACTTTGTATAAAGTAAACATCATCAAGCCGATAAGTGTCTTCCATAAAAATATACTTAATCAGTACAACTTGTTCTTACATTCAAAACCACAAACGTGACCACGCACCTCTAAGAATAACAAGCGTGGCGGGCGGGGCCCGCCATACCCGAATGTACACAATACCTATAGCATCGGGAAGAACTGCACCAACAAAACAAGCTTCCGGGAATGGAGCTTCGACACCGGAACAGTGATCCTAAGAATGAGGATCCACTGCCTTACCTCTACTGCGGCGTGACGCAGGCCAGGAAGGGTCGATTACTGATATGTACTAAGTATGCGAAACTGGAAAATACTGAAAATACCTCAAGTATATAATAACTGGAGACATGTATAAAAATCAGTTTACAGAACATTGTGCCTTACTAATAATGAGAGTATCAAACATATACAATACTGCATGAAAATAGGAAGCTCATGGTCAAAGCAAGGTCATCCGCCCCGCAGTATCATTAAGCACTCTTACTCCTGGGACTATTTCACCCGCATGGGTCATGTGGACCCGCATGAGGTATTCCTCGCATAGGCTGTACTCACCCGCATGGGACTATTTCACCCGCATGAGCCCTACGGACTCGCATGAGGTATTCCTTGCATCGTGGGTAGCAAATCCACGGAATAGGTGGTATAACGTCTTGGGGGTTTACCCCTCATTTATACTCTTACCCTGAAGCAGGTGGTATAACGCCTTGGGGGTTTACCCCTCATTTATACTCTTACCCTGGAGAAGGTGGTATAACGTATTGGGGATTTACCCCTCATTTATACTCTTACCCTGGAGAATGTGGTATAACGTCTTGGGGATTTACCCCTCATTTATACTCTTACCCTAGCTCAACCGGCCATCATACATAACATAAATAAAAGGAAAATCCGGGGATTTAACCCAAAGTACTACATACTTCCACTCTTTTTAAAAATGACTCTTTTTCACATAAAACTCTTGGGCAATTGATGCCTTAAAACCATTTTGCCTTTCACAATCTCAAATCATTTATCCTTACTCATTTTACTTAGAGTAAATCTTCCTTTGTTAACCTTTCATAAAGCTAATATAATCAACTTCCCATAAAGTCATTATATTAACGTTATACCTTAGTCAAATACATTTTCCTAAAACCTAAGGGACTTACGCTTTTAAAAGGAGAACAAGAATCATATATTTGAACACATCAAGTCCCTTAACTTTGAAAACTCAAGACATCCTTAAAACAAGTAAGGGATATCAAACCTTGTACGTATATCGTACTACATAAGTAAAACCATTCATGCTCAAGAGATAGGAAAGTTTCACATACCTCTTTGGTCAATCCACTTGCTAAGTCCAAAATACCGCACGTAGTATGTCAACCTATAATGACCATAATACGTTTATAAACCTCTAGTTTCAATGTAGAATATTCCAAGTTCAAAGTCACTAAATCCTATGGAAAATTGGGCAGCATTTCCTTTGTTTCTACATACTTTGCCACCTTTCTCAAGGCCGAATTCAACATCCAAACGCCACATTTAAGGCCCAACAATCCAAACATTTCAAAGGGGATTACACACCTAAACTTGGATGTGTAAAATTCTGCCCCACAATGTACAACAACTAACTTAACAAGTTTAAGGTAGTATTTAGGCTACAACATGCTTACATAACCTTCTTATCCAACTCTTTCATATCCAAACCATATTTCTTACATGCAATTCATCTAAGAGCAATATTTCCAACTACAAGTTCTTTCTTCTTTACATGCAACACCAAAAACTAGCTACAAGAGAAGAATTGTTACCTTAGAGCTTTAGCCAAATTAATCCAACAAAGTTTGTTATCCTCCTTTCCAAAAACACCACCACAACAACTCCTACAAGCTAGCCAACAAGCTTTCTTCTTGCCACACTTTTTCAGATTTCCTCAAGCTTAGATTTCCTCTTGAAAATCTAGAGAGAAGGGAGAGCTTTATTTTTAGAGAGAGATGAGAGTTTGAAGAATGACCAAGTCTTCAAGACTTGGTCAATAAGTAGAGCATGCAAAATCAGATGGGGGGGGGACACTTGTCACCCTCCCATGGCCTTTTTAAAAGAAGAAATCTGATTTTCCTCCCTTTCTAAAATTATAAGTCTTACTCCCTTTCGTACGTTCTCATACGCTTGACCTGAACTACGGGGTGTAACAGTCTTGTAGGCGATGGTAAGACTCAGCAGGTTGGTGTGGATTGTGGTGAGATATTTAACCCGGTGTGAAGAATGTTTTCCTACATGGTGATCTTCATGAGACAGTGTATATGCATCAGTCCTTGGGGTTTAGAGATACTAGATATCCTAATCATGTCTGTTTATTGAGAAAGTCCTTGTATGGGATTAAGAAGTCCACGGGCATGGTATAAGAGGTTTGTTGACTATGTTTTGACTATGGGTTTCTCTCACGGCAGGTCTGATAACTCATTATTCATATACTGTCAGGGATCTTCCATGGCTTATATTCTATTATATGTTGAAGATATTATCTTGAACGTCTCTTCTGATGTTTTACGAAAGTCTATTATGACAATGCTCAGTTATGAGTTTTCCATGAAGGACTTGGGCCCATTGAATTACTTTTTGGGGATTGATGTAACTCGTCATGCAGGTGGATTATTCTTATCACAGAGGAAGTATGCAGCAGAGATCATTGAGAGGGCTGAGATGTCATCATGTAAGTCCACTTCTACTCCAGTTGATACTAAACTCAAGTTGGGTGCTGCAGTTGGCTCTCCCTATAAGGATCTGACCCGCTATCGTAGTCTTGCAGGCGCCCTTCAGTATCTGACGTTCACGCGACCTGATATTACATATGTCGTACAGCAGGTGTATTTGTTTATGCATGATCCCAGAGTTGAACATATGAATGTGCCCAAACGCATTCTTAGGTATATTCAGGGAACACTTGAGTATGGCTTGCATTTGTATCCTTCGTCGACGTCTACAATAGTCTCCTATACAGATTCTGATTGGGGTGATTGTCCTGACACCAGACGGTCTACGTCTGGCTATTGCATGTTTTTAGGTAACAACTTGGTCTCATGGTCTGTCAAGCGTCAATCCACGCTTTCACGTTCAAGTGCAGAGGCCGAGTATAGAGGGGTAGTCAATGTGATTTTTGAGTCATGTTGGTTACGTAATCTACTGTTAGAGCTCCATTGTCCTATTGAGAAGACTACCTTGGTGTATTGTGATAATATAAGTGTCATGTACCTTTCTGGTAATTCAGTTCAGAACCAGCGTACTAAACACATAGAGATTGATATTCTCTTTGTTCGAGAGAAGGTAGCTAAAGGACAATACGCGTCAGCCATGTCCCTTACAGATATCAGATTGCAGACATCTTTACAAAATGTCTTCCCTCAGTCCTTTTTGAAGATTTTAGAGACAGTCTCAGCGTACGAAGACCGTCCACTATGACTCAGGTTGTGTTAAGCGATGTCGAAAATACCGCCCGGTAGCGCTGCTTAGACACAACGTCGCGACCGCGTCAGTGAGCGATTGTTCCGGATTTGTATATTTGGTATATATTAGAATTAGTCTTGTACCTTAATTACTATTGTAATATTACCATAATTGTATAGTTAGTCTCTTTATAGAATAGAGTTTTAAATGTAAAGTAGGAATATGATTCTCTTATTGTAACTTGTATATATATATCTTAAATCAATAAGAATAATCAAGGGATTAATTCTTTCACAACCAACTAAGTTATTAAGATTTTCCACTTGAAATTAACATCAATGTGAATTTAAAATTAAATTAAAATTAACTTGTATTTAAATTCCACTAGCATCATTTCTTGGATGTCACACTCCATAGTGGTTATTTGTCTCAATGAATTATTATTGTCAATTGTTATTCCTTGTGTAACTGCTCTTTCCTCGTTATAATGTATGGAATCAATCGGTTATTCTCCACTTAAAGATCAAGATTTGATCAATAATAAGTTAAAATATCCTCATTCTAATTTTAGGGGGAAAAACATTTTCAAAGACAATGAGGAAAGAAATAAGCACACTTTTGAGTAAATGAAAAATTGTTTAAAGAAGGAAAAAATCAAAACTAATCTTTGAAGATATTTAAAAATATCTTCAAAATCAGTGCATTGCCGATTTGCAGATAAAGTGTGAAGAATTCCACAAAATCTTATCATAATATGATTAAATATTTCCTTTGTACTAAGTTTCTAAATGATTGATTAAAAGAGAAACTTTAGGAAGAGTTATAGACTTATCAACCGTTAGAAAAGAAATGCTATTACTATGATGTTGAAACTTTTATCTTGCATCCATCAAAAAGAGAAACAACAACAATATACCCAGTGTAATCACACAACGTGGGGTCTGGAGAGGGTAGAGTGTACACAGACCCCGTTAGTATGTGTCACCCTTAATCAAAAAGAGAAACACAAAAATGAAATTTAGCTTTTAGTATGTGTCACCCTTAATTGAAAGCCTTGAATACAATTACCAACTAATATACAATCCACCATTTTGGATTCTGATAATAACAGTCTTCTCACTTCACAATCCTCCCTAAAGTGGCTACTGAATAACACACTTAAGATTCTTAAGATCTGCCTGGAGTTAAAAGAGAAAATGCATGGGGATTTTCCAGTATGACTAGAGAACACACTTTATACCATCTTATGTTACTTATCTTTCTTGTACATCAGCATAAAAGTTATCGACAAGTTCTGTTAAAGCAGTATCATCTTCCCCTAATTTCAGCAGCATGCTGTTGAATGCGGTTTTCAAATGTTTTCTCCCCTCTGGTTGACTCCAGAGACAGTTGAGCACATCCGGGGGATAGACAGGTGCAGGCTTAGCTACCAACTGTTGACCATCTGCTACAATTCCATTCAGCCTTGGCACGTACAAAATCATATCAGAAATGAGAGGAAGCAAATGCCTAATTAAAGGAAACCAATATTGGACAAGGAAGCAACTTACCTGTTTAAAATCTCTAACATTCTTGGCCATTCAGCAAATTCGAAATGCACATCCATGGTGTCATTAGTTCTCGTGAAGAATTGTTTAGTCTTTCCCAGTTTTCTGCAAACAGAGATGACTTTGACTCTTGCAGGGGGATGTATATTTGATATCCTTACAACGGTTGTTCTTGGTGCATCAATTCTCAAGATGGATAGTCTATCTCCAAGCACGGTCAATGAATGCTTCTCAATAGCAATTTCTTTGCCCTCTACTGTCTACCAGAAGAAGGTTTTAAATATAAACAACTGTAATTGCTAGCATTACAAATCCACTTTGTCAATAAAACTCAAAAGAGGGAAACAAGGAAAGTTATTCCATTAGAGGCAAATTACCTCAAATTCCACATAAGCAACGGAGCTTGACGAACCAAAGAAAACTCCAGTTATGTTGCTTCTGCAGAAGGCTAGAGCTTCTTTGATGTCATGAAAGGACAAATTGTGTTTCAAGTTTTCTATCATAACTGTCCTTGAAGGATGCTTCACTAATGATTTTGGAACTTCGGGATAACCAATTAAATTAGGTATGCACATCTTCTCTCTCCTTTTCGGAGGAGAAGTGGCCTCCAAAACTGCTGCATTCATGATCACATCAGTTTTGCTAAGAGCCGCTTGCCTTCCTTCTTCTGACTGCAAAAGCCAAAAAAATGGTAAATGGAAACTAGAACGTGAAAATGGCTGTTCAAATCATGAGCGGATGAGCCTAAACTTCCACCATTTTGTTTTTCAAAATGGAGACATTTTATTCACAGCAGTACAAAATTGGTGATGAACATGTCATTTCGTCCAAGCCGTGTGAAGAAGGGATGCAAAAACGAAGTGCATAGAGGAACATACTTCAATAAGAAAGTCAAACCGTGACATATCATCAGTTTTAGGCCCCCCAAGCTGAACAGAGGGAGGATGTATTGATAAATAATAGCGCCCTCTCTTTGTACCAGTTACATATATTTTTAAAAATATCTAGTGTTAAATTTGGTATAGCATTAACTCAATTTCATTTTTGCATCTATTCATTAAACAACACGGTAATAGAGCTACACTTCCATCAAGTGAAGGATCTAACTTCAGTCCCTACACCTCCCTCCATCTCCTTGATTGTCTTCCCTTACTTAGTCTTAGGACTCTTTGTATAAGTACCCATTCTCATTGGATGTAAAATAATGATAAATACAGAAATGCATTTACTTCTTCAAATTCTACATCTATAATTTGAATAGACACAACTTAAGAAAGTCTAAAACACAGCCCAGAAGCAAAACGGTCAAAGACCAGAGTACTGAAAACATACCTCAAAATAAATGTGTGCAACTTTAAAATTAGTCGATTTGACACTTGGAAACACAACCTTCTTAATAGCCCCACAAACCTTGAAAACGTTAGCGACATGACTTTCTGTAGCTTTTACATTCACGAACTTTATACTCATTTTGTTTTCATCTGATAACTTTTCAGATAAAGAGGCATTCTCACCCTTGTCCAGGTCACCTTTTTCCCTCAAACATGCAATCTCTTTAGTTTCTATTGACTTGCAACTGTTTTCCTTCTTTCCAATCACACCTTGGGATGAAGGCTTTCTTTTCTTCCTGTCAAGTGTCTGCTTATCAGTTTGTGCTTGGATGCTGCTACTTGCACTTCTTTCTGTATGTCTGTCAACACTTCCGCTGACAGCAATTTCCTCAAGCCTAACAACGTCAGATGGCTTCCGAGGAGGCAGCTCCCCAATACATTCTATTAAGCTCTTTATGTCGTCACTCTTTCCGAAAATATTCTGAGAAGTTCCATTAAGGTGCTTAAACTCTCTAGGTACAGATTTTTCACTCTTTGGGTCGACAACCTGATCTATCGCTCGATGATCAGCCTCCATGTGAGAAGAATTATCGGAGACTGATGAAATCTCGTCCATTTTGGACTTAGAAAGTGAGATTGGAATATAGATTTCTTCGGCTGGATGGTGTTCATTTGCTGATAAAACTGATTTTTTTACAAGAACATCCCGCCATTTGTTGGCTACTTCACTCGGTAAGAAACTATTAGAATGTGCAACCTGCTTGGGACTGGATGTTCCGTTCTTCTCAATTTTTTTTTTTTTTTGAAAAGGGTTCTTCTCAAATATTGAAAAAATGTCTGATAGTACTTTCTTATTTTGCATTTGGTCCTTCTTAGCCTCCAACTCTAGTTCATTATTTCTTTTTTCATTAGAAACATCTACTAAGCTGGCAACCCTCTCTGAACCACAAGATGAATCAGAGGCATCACTTCTTCCAAGTTCTAAATTTGACGAAAATTTACACGACTCTTCCTCAGATTTTGACAGGATCTCTCTACCAGAACTGATTTGTAGAATCCATGATACTTTCTCAGCTAGCAATTGTTTTCTCTCTTTCTCAACTAACTCTGACTGATTGAAACCGTTAAACAGTTGAAGACCTTCATTGGAATTAGCTTTTCCGCAGATAGATGATGCACCAGAAGACATGCCATTTACCCCATAGTCAGTGCTTCCTTCACATTCTTTTGAAGAGATATTTAGCAATTCTTCAGGCTCAACTGAATTTGAAGTGTTTTTCATATTAACAACCTCAAAAGCTTTACTCTCGTCTGCATAAGAAGACTTAAATGTTTCATTTTCTTCTGTATTAGTTATAGATGTCTTTTCTGGATGACTTGTAATCTTAGCATTATTCATACTACCAGTATCATGACTATCAGCAGATATAGCATTATCAGAATCCTTAAGATCAGAAGTGGAAGTTAATGCATGAGTGCTAGTGCTCTTCTGCTCCATAAGATTTCCAAAAATCTTCTTTTTAGTTACTCGAAGAAAGGCTAACAAATTATTCCACGGACCTACTTCCTTCTGGACATGTGTTTCTCTAGGAAAGACCCCTTCATTTTCCGTCATATGCCTAAAAGAACAATGATTCAAGATATGTGTCAGAACACACGAGTATTAGAGGATAAACTTGTTCCAGAAATAAAAGTTTATTTACTGTTATACAAAATGAAAAAACCAGATACACACTGACTCAAATACGCAAAATACCTTATTAGACTTTGCAGGCTGAAGCAACTATTTTATCAAAAACAAAGAGGAAAAAGAAGAATAAGAAAAGCACCATGTAATTAAGATATAACATTACTGCAGACACTGAGTAAGCCAAAGAAGTGAAAAGCAATTGATCTGCATGAAATTAGTCCATTACTAAGCATGATATGCATTTTCCATCTCGGAGCATTGCAACCAAATCCCAATTCAATCTTCTAACTTTGTTTTGGAAAATTGCACTGTCTATACTTTAGATACCTAACATTCATGATGTGGGGGTAGATATAGAGGTCGAATTCTTCATCACATAAATTTTAGGATTCGGGGCTACATATCGAAATAGGGGTGCTAAGATATGGCTAATAAATGTACATTAACATATAAGTCGTAATGCAAGTATATATATCCTTTATTGTGCTTTCTCTTGAGGCGAGGGTCTTTCGAAAACAGCATCTCTACCTTCCAAGGTAGAGGTAAGATCTCCGTACACTCTACCCTCTCCAGACCTCATTTGTGGCATTACACTGGGTACGTTGTTGTTGTATCTGTGTGTGTATATATATATATATATATATATATATATATATATATATATATATATATATAATCTGGTTATTGTACATGATATATATATATATATATAATCTGGTTATTGTACATGATGCTGATGGTATGCTAGACACAATAGAGGGATTGCACAACCTGTAATTATGCCTGATGCACTGGCTTAGTGCATAAATTTATAAAATCATTATATATATATATATATATATATAAACTCAAAATCAAACCTAATACTCAATTAACCTATAGTTCTTGGCCATAAGTTTAGTTGAAGCACCCAAGTTAGGTTGACCAAATTCAGAGCGAATTCCACACCCACATCCAAATCATGTTGGATCGACACTCGACACTTATGGGCAAGGATTTTGAAGATTCCGAACAACATGGTTCATAACAACTACACATCAATCCCAAACTTTGACTCGGCTATATGAATCCTCAATATCCATTCTGCTCCATTCGGACATGTTTCATTCGAATGCTCATGTTTTATTATTAAGACATATTGGCGGCTTTATCAAACTAGAGCTTCTCTACCCTTTAACGAAGAAATATCTAAACAAACTGACACCATACCTTATGAAGGTATACTAACACTACTGAGCCTCATTGCCTATATGAAGTTTTTTGCTTATATTATGTTTTATTTTTAGATAAATCCCCATAGATTCGAGAGATAGCATATCCTTGAGACAACTAACCTCCATGTGATAATGTCGCACTACGTACCGGTGCATACGGAGGTCTGCATAGGACATGGTCAAACCATCTTATTCTCATTTATCATTTTTGTGTTCTACCTGTACCATCTTCCTCGAATGTGATTATTTCTAATCTTGTACGAGTACATGTCCATTTTAACATCGTATTTGTATGATTCATCAAAGAAACGTCTTATTTTTATGACATGGATATGTTTGGCAACAAAAGCCCAATTCCTTCCCATATAAAATTATTAGTTTCACAATAATTTCATAAAACTTGCCTCTCACTCTAGCATTCCCGTAACACTCGTGCTACATGTTTAACTGTCATATAATTCTCATACAACACTAATCCTAAACATCTGAATTCTCTACGGTTAGGTATCATACTCCCCATTAATCTTATTTTGATAACTACAGTCTGTCTAATCACACTCCAACTTCATTCTTCTATGGAAACTAAACATGCATTGCTTATATCCTGTGTTACTTCTAAATATATTAAACTTTTAGTAAGGTATTTATCCGTAGTTCAACCTTATGTTGACTCTATCGCTAGTTTCATCAACTAACACAATATTATCTAAAAAAAGATGCATCACAAAACCTCAGCTTGAATATCCCTAGTGTAACCCGTGGTTATAGACAACTCCATTGTATCTCCTACTGTACATACACTAGTGAAGGCCAGAGGCTGATTTGGTTTAAATACCTATCTCATGTTCATAAAATTATCAAATTTAAAATCCAGAAATGTGAAGTTAAGCTATACATAAAACCAACGAACTCGAGAATTATTCTATTCAATTCAGACATCAAACTCAAATTGTCGTTTACTGCAAAATAAAGTATGTACCTTACTACTAAAGTAATAAAGTATAGTTGGCAGTTAGGCTAAACTGCACAACTAAGCAAACACCAACAACATACCCAATATAATCCCACACAGTGGGGTCTGGGGTGGGGAGGGTATCCTTGTGTGGTAGAGAGGCTGGGTAAGCAATTATACCATAAGTTAAACATAACTGTTGAGTTCCCCCACATCGATGGGATAAGTGATCCTTGGTCTCCTTATATAGGTTGGGCAATCCTCCTCCCTTTAAGCTAGCTTTAGGGGTTGAGTTAGGTCCAAGATCCATTCTTCACATGGTATCAGAGTCAGGCTCGTCCCAATTCATTGTTCCCGATGTTGGGCCCCCGTCTTATATTGTCCACGCTCCAGATGTCCAGTCTTGGGCGTGCGAGGGGTATTCAGTTCCCCGACATCAGTGGGATAAGTGGTCCTTGATCTCCTTATGGGTTGGGCATTCCTCCTCCCTTTAAGCTAGCTTTAGGGGTTGAGTTAGGCTCAAGATACATTCTTTACAATAACAAATGAAAAGAGGAATCATATACATTTTTAAGCTTAAATCAAGTGCTAATAAATCAATGTTATCTCTAATATTTAACTGAAAAGTAGCAGTACAAATATAATATTCACATCTCTACTATCTCTAGTACCCAATCTTGATTCCAGAATGTTATCTATGCAGATGCTTACGATTTTATGGATAACAAGATAGAATCAAATTCAAACAAAATACACTACATGCAAATGTAGAATCCCATTCACCGGAAGTCTTGAAGAACAAAACTGTCACAGAGTATCCTGATCATAATTTAAATGTCAGAATTTTAAATTGAATTGAACACCATAGATAAACTCAAATTTTCTGAATCTGATAAACAAAAGAAATATACCTTTAAGTTGGTCTCGACTTAGAGCTACTAAAGGGATACAAAGTGTGCCGAACTTGAAAGACGAAAAATTTGATTTGGTTAATGTGAGAAATTATGGGAGAAAATATTATTATTAAATTGTTGTATCTACATGATTACATTGAGCCCTATTTATAGACACTACATTACAGTACTATATATGAAATCATATTTCTATTCTAACACTCCCCGAACTTGTTACCGATGTAATTAATGTAATTAATAGGAGGACCAAGGAGAGACTTGGTGAAAATATCTCCAAGTTGATCGCTCGACTTCACAAATTTTGTAACAATATCTCCGGAGATAATCTTTTCTCCGACAAAGTGACAATCAATCTCAATGTGCTTAGTCCTCTCATGAAATACTGGATTTGACCGCTTTGTTATCACACACAAGTTTCATTTGACTGATTTCTCCAAATTTTAGTTCTGTGAGCAACTGCTTAATCCAAACTAGCTTACAAGTTGCTACAGGCATTGCTCGATATTCTGATTCAGCACTAAATCGAGCAACGACACTCTATTTCTTACTCTTTCATAACACTAAATTACCTTTATTAACACACAATACGGATGTAGAACGTCTATCAGAGGGTGTGATCTTGCATAATCAGTGTTTGTATATCCAACGATCTGTTCATGGCTTCAATCTTCGAAAAACAATCCTTTATCTGGAGCTAACTTAATATATTGCAGAATGTGGACAACTGCATCCCAATGACAATCACAGGTAGAATCCATAAACTGACTTACAACACTCACAGGAAACGAAATGTCAGGTCTAGTCACTGAGATAATTCAACTTACCAACCAGCCGCCTATATCTTTCAGGATCACTGAGTGGCTCCCCCTGACCTGGCAGGATTTTAACATTCAGATCCATAGGAGTGTCAATAGGTCTACATCCCATCATTCATGTCTCCTAAAAAATGTCTAAAGTATACTTGCGTTGCGAAATAACAATACCTGACGTGGATTGGGCAACCTCAATACCTAGAAAATACTTCAGTCTGCCGAGATCTTTAGTCTGAAAATGCTGAAAGAGAGATCATTGCCAGTTATAACTTTCTATACTAAGCTCTCTTTGTTGTAGTAGCTCTTGTTACCTACTTATACCACCACCAAAACTCTCATACCAATGTTATAGACCTTTAAAACACCCAGAACTTCACTTGTTATTTTCTTACTATAACCTGTCACTTCCTTCCATTGAATACGTCTGCCTGCTCACCTCCCTCCCTCTTTCAACTGCTTGTCCCAAGTCTTATGCTTCCGTTTTCAATTGTTTGTACTAAAACGCTAATAGGTTTGTAGCGTTTCATGTCCACCGATGAACTTTTGTTGCGTGTAATTCTTCTTTCCCTATCACATTTTCTAGTAAGGATGAACGTTGTTTGGTTCTGAGTACCTCTACTGTTAAATGTTATCAAGTGTGATACCATCTTTTTAAAGTAGGTATTAGCTAAAACTAAATCATCAGCTAACACAAACTTAATTATCAAATAACAATAATAATAATAATGCAAATTCTAATATATTTTATATACTTCATTCCTATAACATATTTTTTAATTGTTAATTCCTATAACATATCTCTATGTACTCGGCTGAAATTGTTAGCATATATACCCATATGAGGCATCATTACAAGTAGTCTAAAATCATTTATTCAATGGATTCATTTGAACGTGAAGGCGAGCTTTCGTTGGAAAATTTCAGCACTGGACAGTAAAATATATCAAAGTAAAATGTAATGTCATCAGCAGCGCTATTTTTCTTTTCATTTGTTAATTTTTTTAGTATGTCTTATTGTTTGTTAGTAATCAGACAAAGCTTGTTTTTAGTTTTCTTTTTATTCATCTTTTTCCAAATCTTGCTTATGATTTCTGACTCAATTCTTTGCTAAGGCCGCCAGGATACTCTGAAGATCCTAATCTTCAAATTTGGCTAGGTCCAGATCTTTACCAGGGTTTAATGATCTATATGGGAACTTTTATTGTTCATTATTTCTGTATGATATAGTTTCAGATATAAGTCACAATGGCTTCAAATCCATCAAGGTTTATACTTTTATATTCATCCTAATTTTAATGTACAGTCAGATTTGCATGTTTTTCTATCTCATGGAACAATGCCTAGCATGCTAATCTTCCACAATTTGTTTCCATCGTTTTTTTTCAATATGGTTACCCTTTTCTTCAACATTTTTCACAATATGATTCACAACCAAACTGCAAGCATGTCTACGATTTTGTACTATCATACATAATTTCACTATAACAGGTTAATTTGACAACATTTAATCCATAGATCAACTTCACGTCATACTACCAAAACTACTGAGCTCATAATCTAGCAAATGCATACTTAATAAGCAACTAATATTTTTTGAGGACCACACCAATTATCATTAAATTTCAACTAAATAGTTTAGTTCAAAATGAAGCTAAAGGCTCATAGTCTTTCTAATTAAAAGATCTCACTTCTGCTGCTCTGCCACTACTGATTTCTTCAGCGGCTGTGAAATTTCGCCCTTATCATTCGCTAAAGAACACCATCTTCTACATTCTGTAAATAGAAACTAGCTCCATTAACACATACAATTGAAAAAATAAGTACTCCTACACTCTTCCTCCCCCAAAGCCAATACAAAGGATCAAGAACATCATTTTATAGCCATAATGGTTTTTTTTGTTTTTTTTTCAAATGGGTATCTGATAAACTACTTTTTCACTCTTCTACATTCTGCAAATAGCAAACAGTTTCAATAACACATACAAGTGATAAAATCAATACCCGTCAATCCCCATTCACCCCAAACCTAAAAAGATAATCAGCAAACAGCATATTGAAACCAAATGAGAAAAAAAATATCCTTCAAAATGGGTATCTGATAAACTACATATTCATCTGTCTAATTCTACTAATAGCAAATAGGTCCTTTTTCAATAGCAACAACAACATACCCAGTGTAATCCCACGAGTAGGGTCGGGAGAGGTTAGAGTATACGCAGACCAAGACGAGAGTGTAACACAAGTGAAATAATCACTTCATTCAACCCCCAACACAATACGAGAATCAAGAAACAACATTTTGAGACCAAATGAGGAAAAAAAACATTTTTCCAAATGGAGTATCTGATAAACTACCTATTCATCTGCCTAATTCTACAAATAGAAAATAGGTCCTTTTTTCAATATATACAAGTGAAACAATCACATCATTCATCTCCCTACCCAACACAATACCAGAATCAAGAAACAACATTATGAGGCAAAAATGAGAGAAAAAAGACAATTTTTCAGGAGGGTATTTGACAAACTACCTATTCATCTGCCTTATAATAGAAAATAGGTCCATTTTCTCAATAAACACAAGTGAAATAATCACTTCATTCAACCCCAAACCCAACACAACATGAGAATCAAGAAACAACGTTATGAGGCAATAATGTGAGCAAAAAGACAATTTTTTTCAAGTGGGTATTTGATAAACTACCTATTCATCTGCCTAATTCTAACAAATAACAGCCCGGTGCACTAAGCTCAGCTCCCGCTATGTGCGGGTACGGGAAGGCCTGCATTTCTGCAAGAGGTTGTTTCCACAGCTTGAACCCGTGACCTCCTGATCACATGACAATAAATAGCAAATAGGTCCATTTTTTCAATAAACACAACTGAAATAATCACTTCATTCAACCTCCAACACTATACCATAATCAAGAAACAGCATTATGAAGCAAAAATGAGAGGAAAAAGACAAAAAAAATCAAGTGGGTATTTGATGAAGTACCTATAGTGTTGATGAGTGATCTCAATCTGGGTGGATGAAGACGAGAGAGGGACATTTCGGTCTCCCCTTTTTCCCACGAAGAGAAAGAAACACCTTGAGGGTTTTAGCTAGGTTTTAGACTGAGATACTCAGAACAAAGATTCATAAGTAATTGTAATGAACTCCCTGAAATACCCTTCTTGCTTAATCACATTAGAAAAATATTGATAAAAAGCATCAAGCCCTGTTGCACAAATACTGTGTATAATATATTTGTAGTCTTACATATCGACAATTTAGTGCATCGTGCTGACTTTTATTGATAAAAAGAAAAAGTATTACAAAATGGGCATGATCCTTGCTTGGGAAGTAATGTTTGATAATATCATTATAAATTAGGAAAAAGGGTTAAAAGCCAATATCATTTCTTTTATTATGGGTTTGTTTGACCAAGCTTCTGGAAAGATATTTCTGTTTCTCAGAAGTAGTTCTGCAAAAACTGTTTCTGGAGAATCAGTTAGGGTGTTTGGTCTGTCTTAAACACACACTCTCTTTTTTCATGGATAAATCTTCAAGGTCAAAAGTCAAAGTTAAAATTTGTTAAATTTGCAATTTTGTTTGATAGAGTCTATTGTGTATATCCCTATGATATACACGGTTTCGGCTAGTTTTGTACCACAAATAGAAGTATTAAATTATGTTGTATTATTATCATAATTGTAGAATTCTTGTACAAGTAGAATTAGGATTTAGAAGTGTAGTAAGAATAGAATTTTCCATATTTGGAGATTGTAATTTGTATATATACATATTATTCAATAAGAATAATTAAAGGATTATTTCTTACATGGTATCAGAAGTCTATGATTAAAATACTTACGCTCCTCTCCCAAAATTGTTCTCGGATTCCGCCCTTCCCTTCTCGATTCCGAGCACACTTTCTTTTTCTTTTCCCAAATTTCCTTCTATAATCCATCCTTAATCCCTCCTGAATTATTGTTCTTTTGTTATGTCTACCTCGAAGAACGCGTTTCACCCTGTCTTTGCTATTTCCAACATCAAGAACCGCATCCCTATTATTCTTGAGATGGAAAACGTCCAATATGCGATGTGGATGAGATTGTTCAAAATTCACGCACTCTCACATCAAGTCCTCCATCACATAATTCCTCCGACACCTGACACAACAGATGTCCCTACATCCACGGAGGATCCTAAATTATGGATAACTCTTGATGCTACCGTCCTTCAGTGGATTTACTCCGCTATTTCTATCAACCTTTTACAGACGATCATTGAACCAGACGCTACAACTATGGATACCTGGAATAGATTGTGTGATATATTCCAGGATAACCAACATTCCCGAGTTGTCACTCTTGAGCAAGAATATTCACAAATCAGCATGACAGATTTTCCGAATGTTTCAGCTTATTGTAAACGGCTCAAGAAATTAGCGGACCAACTCCGTAACGTTGGAGCGCCTGTTACCAATAATCGTCTTATTCTACAAATGGTTGCAGGCCTATCTGAGGCCAATAATGGTGTTGTAACTCTACTCCGTCAAAGTAATACACTTCTACTTTTTTATCAAGCCCGTTCGATGCTCACGTTAGAAGAAGTCGGCTTGGCAAAAAAGGCAGCTACCAGCGCAAATTTCATGGCGATGATGACTACATCCGATAACTCTCACGGTTTTATTGATAATTCGGGTCAAAATCGCAACAACAGTAGCGATAAAAAGGGTCAAAACCGTAAAAATAATGGCAATCGCAGAGGCAACAACAACGGCGGACGGAACAGTAGCAACATCGGTAGTGGGCCTCGGTATCTGCCCCACTACCGGTCTCGACCGCCCTTGGCAACGGGCACGGACCAGCCTGGTGCCTACTCCCGCCTACTACACCCAGTTATTTCTAGGGAAATTGGGCTCCGGTCTACCCCAATCACAAGCCTAGTTTCTCGGGCTTTTACTGCAACAACCATTAGCGTTATGGGTCGGGTCAGCAGGCCTTCAATGCTACGTGCCTGAATCCGATCCCAACACCCACCGATATTGAGGCCGTCATGCATACACTTGGATTAAATCCTTCATACTCAAATTGGTACATAGACACAGACGCTACTTCTCACATGACGTCCGGCCAAGATACTCTTTCGTCTTATTTTAATTTGAGCAAAAATTGTGGCATTATTATTGGTAATGGCACCTCAATTCCAATTCGTGGTTACGGTCATACAACTTTGTCTCCCCCGCATCCACCTCTTGTCTTGAAAAATACCCTTCATGCCCCTCACTTAATTAAAAATTTGGTTTATGTCTAAAAATTCACCACTGATAATTGAGTTTTTGTTAATTTTGATTCATTTGGGGTTTTTGTGAAGGATTTCAAAATGGGGATACCTTTCATGAGATGAAATAGTAGGGAAAATCTTTATCCAATCACAACCGCCACCACTTCCTCGATTCAAGTCATGTCGTCGACATTTGCAACTCTAGCTCTTTCCTTGTGGATGCATGTTTGGGTCATCCTGGGTCGTCATTATTTATTCCTTGCATAAAAACAATTTTATTTCTTGTAAGGGTATGTGTAGTACTCCAATGCAGTTCGAATTTCACTATTCGATTAGAACAAGGCATGGAACGCCCTTTCTTTCCCCCTTTTTTCCCTCGTCAGCCCCTCGCTCCCCATTTTTTCTAAGTTTGCCAGCAGGAAAACGGATGAAAAATGTACTCGTTGGTCGGCATATATAACATGAGATCTCTCTTCAGGGCAGAAAGCAAGATAAGTGGCAACGAAGACGTCATTGACTGATAGTTTATCTTCCTGACATGTTAGATTATCATTTGCAGTCTTTACTTCTCGTACTTTGATGTCTTTTGACATTATTCATAGCGATTTATGGACATTTTCCGTTCTAAGTTCTTTGGGCCATCGTTATTATGTTTTATTTTTGGATGATTTTTCTAATTTTTATGGACCTTTCTGTTAGCGAAAAATCTCAAGTTTTTTCCACATTCTTAAAATTTAGAGCATTCATCTGTGCCCAATTCGAACGGAAAATATTCAATATTCAATATGATAATGACAAAGAATATGATAATGAGTTGTTTCGGAGATTTTGTGATGCTAATGGCCTAGTTTTTCATTTCTCTTGTCCTCATACGTCCTCACAAAATGGAAAAGCCGAACGAAAAATTTGTACAATTAATAATATTGACCAAATTTTATTGGCTCATGCTTCCGTACCTCATTCTTTTTGGCATCATGCTCTACAAATGACAACTCACCTCCTTAACATACTTCTTACCAAAACTAGCATATAATTCCCTACTTAAACACCTTTTCCAACGAGATCCTTCATATTCTCATCTTAGGGTTTGAGTGTGTATGTTATCCGCTTTTTTCATTCACTACGATTAACAAACTTCAAGTCTGTTCTACTCCTTGTGTGTTTTTGGGTTATCCATTTATTCATCATTGTTACAAGTGTTTTGATTTATCCTCCAATAAAATCATCATTATTCGCCATGTGATTTTTGATAAAAAGAAAATTCGATAATCAACAATTCAAACTCTTATGCGCTAAACACGACCTTGTTTTTCATTTTTTCTGTCCACACACCTCTCCACAAAATGAAAAAGCCGAACGAAAAATTAGAATCATAAATAACTTAATTCGTGCCCTCATTGCCCACGCCTCTCAAATACAAGTCACCCACTCAAGTTCTCTATCTTCAGAATCCTTTTTATAATCATTTACAAAACTTTGGAATGTCTATGCTACCCCCTTCATCCGTCCACTCAAATCAACAAGCTGCAAACTCATTTATCCCCGCGTGTCTTTCTTGGTTACCCTCAATCATCGAGGTTACAATTGTTATGACTTGATAAGCCGAAAAATAATCGTTTCTAGGCATGTCAAATTCGATGAGTCCCAATTCTTCTTTGCCAAACTCAATTCTCCACCTCTAAATTCCTTTGACTTCCTAAATGATGGTCTAAATCCACTTCTAATTCATCGCTTGCAAAATCAGTCATCACCATCATCGGCAACCGACCCCATCACTACCGTCCCGAGGCAGACAGTCCACTCAGCCCCACAACGGGAGCCTCAAAACAACCCTTCTCAGCCTTCCGTCTCGGCTACCTCTTGGCCAGCCCCACCTCTCCCCGACACTACTACCCCGTCTCAGCCCCACCCCCTCACTCCCGGGCCTATTCCCAATCCTATTGCCACGTATCATCCACTCATTCCCGATCTTGTTCAAACCCCAGCGGCACTCTGATAGACAATAGAAACTCGTGTTATGCACGACATTTTTCAAACTCAAATGACTATTTAACTTGTCCACTTCGGTTTACTCTTTCCATGTTCCTCTTAATTCGAAATATGTCTTGTCTGATCTGTTATACCCCGTATTTCCAGAGTATGTACGTAAGGGAATACGTACAAAAAGTTTGGCCTTAAAGTTAGCCTTGGACGTTTTTTTTTTGTACACAACTCACTAAAAGAATCGTTTTCCGACGAAACGTTTCCACAGCTTTCGTAGGGAAAATTCCGGCTATGCCATTACTAATTTTTGCGGATTTTTCCGAGAGACGAAACATTTTGGACCAACGGGAGGGCGACACTTGGCACCCTCCCATTGATGGACTTGAATCGTCCATTGGACGAAATTGGAGAGGAAGTGCACGTTTTTTGTGCCTTGTGCACAAGTCAAGGAGTTGGTAGGATATTTGTGTGGAGTAAATCTTCACCCTACACTTGCCTTGCACTTGTCTTAATCTTGGCCATTGGTTGGCCAACTGACCTATAAATACCCGCTTAAAGATGAAGAGTTCTTCATCCACAAAGTTATCTTCCAAGTCTAAAAATCCTCTCCTCTCCCAGCCTTTCGTCCAACACCTCCCCCTTGAGTGAGTTTGGCGAGGCCTACCCCTAGCCTAGCCGAAATCTACCCCCTCCCTTGGTAGAAAAGTTGTCTTCTAGTATTGTTATAATGCCCAAAATACCTAGCCCAAATCCCTTAGTCCTTTGTAGAAGTTGTAAAGAACTTCTAAGGTTTCTTAGACTCTGGAGCGTACAACTTAGGAGCTAAACCTTGCTCAGTGCGACTTTATCTAGGATATTATTGGGCTTACCGAGGTAACTAATCCTAACCTCTTTTGAATTAGAGAATACTTCATGTAGTAGTATTAGAATAAGTATTAAATACTTAGAAGAATATCACGAATAGAATTGAGCTTACCACATGAAGGGTTTAAAGAAGAATAATCAAAGCTGTACTCACATAGGATTGTTTTCACGATGAACTTATATAGCTCAGGGTAGGGAAGTCACGTGACTTTCCATAGAATGGTGAACCCTCTGTTTAGAATGACCTTGAGTAGTCTTTGATAGATGTCGTGACTATTATAGTGACTCTCTGCGCGTGACATATTGACTTGGCGGTGGTTTTTATTTGAGAAGGTATGTGATTCCTCTAAAGCATGATATTTTACAATATATAGTACGGTGAGCGTCGTGTGTTAATCGAATAATAACTACGGCAATGTCTTTGACTTAAGCTCTGAATAATACTTATGTAATGCCTCACGCTTAAGCTGAATAATACTTCTGACAATGCCTCACGGCTTAAGCTGAATAACAAAGAATGAAAGCATTTCAAAAGAATCAGAATCATTTTTAACGAAGATAAATATTTGGTTTTAAAACAAAAGCTTAAGAGTTATACTAGCTTTATGGGAAGTTAGGTATACAACTTAAGAAAGATAAAAAGGAATTGTTTACTTGTTTGTTTATAAAAGCCTTGTATTGATTTACATTAATTGTAGTAAGATTTGTGTGATAAGTAGACTATTATGATGCTACAGGTTATTGTCTTGAAATCTTTGTGTAAGGGTCATTCTTCTTTGCTTACGTTGCTAACCTAAGTCCGTTGTCTTTGTTATTGTATCACCTACCCCGATCATTATCACAGGGCTTGCCCCACGATCTTGGTCTATACGGCTATCGCGGTCTGTGAGACTATGCGGGCGGCGGTATGCTCGTGATTGATCATTCCGGTGTTTAGCCCGATGCGGGGATTCCACTGTCGGTCTGTTGAGACTATCACGGTCTTTTGAGGCTATGCGGGTGCGGGAGCCTAGGCGGATCTGGGGTTAGCTGCCCCGTCTGAGGAATACCTCATGCGGTGCAGTGTGTGACTATGCGGGCCGCGGAAGTCTAGGACTAGGCACGCAGAATGATACTATAGGCGATTGGCCTTGCTTGATCATTCGCGGCCTAGAATAGACACATTCTGATTTTCCTATTCTGTTGTTGTTTGTGATGTGGTATGTGCAATTGAACCGATTGTATGAAGAGGTTTTAAATACTTTGATTTCATTTGATTCTTTATAGTTTCACATACTTGGTACTGTTATCTTGACCTCGCCCGGAAGTGCGTTAAATCTGCGAGTAAAAGCGGCAGTGCTAGATCCGCGTCCTTAGGATCTTTTGCGTTGGTGTCAGGAGCTCCATCTTCTCCGGAGGCTCTAATTTTGGGTATGAACTCCACTGTATTGTAGTTAGTTTTTGTCTGATCGGTATGGCGGGCCCCGCCATAGTTGTTTACTTCCCAGAAGTGCAGTAGTACTATTATGCGGTTGGGATGTAGCAAAACTTGATTATTTATATATCGAAAAGACGACGTTTTCTTACATAAGGCGTATGTCTTATTTTATAAAGCTTTCTGTCTTGGTTTATATTTCCGTGGTTACTCGATGTATGGCTACTTAGGTGCCGGTGAGGCACGATCCACGGGCCGGGCAGGTCGTGACAAAAGTGGTATCGAAGCGATTAATCCTCGGAAAGTGTCTGACCGTATCTAGTAAGTCTTGATTATCGGTGTGTTGTGCGCACACCAATAATCGTGAGGCTATAGGATATTTAGGATTGGTTTCCATTCTTCCCATTACGAGATCGTGCTTTAGAGGCGTGTTATAGGTTGGACCCTCTAACGTATTCCTTTCTGTGTGATTATGCCTCACGTAAGGCAACCGGGCCCGGAAGGCGAAGCGGCCGAGAGGCGCTAGCGAGACACCCGAGTCACGAGGGCTCGAGCCCAGTCTATACGAGGCGGCGAGTTCTATGACGCCGCCCGGCCCAGCGAGATCGCGGTACCAGCGCCTCACATCCCGCGGCACAGGCGGAGGTTAGGAGTCTGAGAGATGGCCCGACTATTGGCTAAAGTTGTGGCGATCTGAGAGAAATTTGAATCTGGCGGTTCGATTCGGCTCGGCTCGGTCGCGCCCGTAGTGCACCGAGGCGAATAGTTTGAGGCTACGAGATTTCTTGAGTTATAGCCCGCGAGTTTCTGGTCGGTGGCGGAGGATGATCTCGGGAGTTCATCCGTCATTGCAGAAGGATTATCACGGGTGATCGGGGCTTGAGGCGAAATTTGTGACATTCGGTTCGCGTCATGCGTGATACCGGATCGATTGGTTTGATTCATGGGAGCTTTCGGGAGAGCATGCACTCCAGTATGGGATGAGTTTTGAGGCTTTTCTCACACACTTCTTGCCTCGCGGATGAGGAGGGCACGAGTGATAGATTCTTGTTCTTTGAGACGGGGAGGGCCTTGCGGTGAGGAGTACAATGTCGAGTTTGATTCTTTGGCTCGATATGTCCTGCCCCAGTAGCAGAGATGGAGGGCCGGGTGCATCGCTATGTCATGGGCTAGATGATTACATGGCGAGTCTTGTGCGGGTGTGTCCCGCCCGAGCATGGACATAACCGTATGCGAGCTCATGCACTGGGATCACGAGGCGTAGAGACCGCGGGTAAGCGATATCGGTGCGAGAAGAAGGCGAGCGGCGGTTCTTTTGGTGGTCCTCGGGGTGGCGGCATCGTGAAGTCGGTTGCACCACGGCCAGCGAGCGCTCTACCTCATTTCGGTCTGCCCGAGTAGTCGGGCGGTCGGGGCCCGGGACTTGATTTCGAGTAGCGAGGTGCTAACGTTCGAGTGCTTTCGGTGTGCGTTGTGGTAGATACCATTCAGGGGCGTACTCGGAGCACTGCTATACTTGTGGCGGCGAGTCATTTCGCGAGTTTGTCCGGCCGGGGCGCGGCGGTAGTAGGGCCCGGTCTACGAAGTGCATTGCCGCTTCTTCATCCCAAGCGATTACTCGTCCGGAGAAAGGTACTCATGGACCAGCGGGTCGCGCAGGTCGTGGCGCGGGTCGATTCTAGCGGTCCTCGAGCGCATTTATGCTTTGTCGGTAAGCGGGATCGTGAGGCCTCACCGATGTCGTCGCAGTACTTTATCGGTTTAGGTTTGATGTGTATGCGTTGATAGATCGGGTTCTACTGCATCTATATATCTCCCCTTGTTGCTAGTAGGATAGGGATAGAGCACGAGTCCATAGACCACTTCGAGGTAGCTACGCGATGGGTGATTCGGTGGTAGCTCGGCGGGTATATAGAGCTTGTCATGTGACCGTTCTGATCGTCGGACCACTGGCGACTTGATAGAGTTGGAGATGATTGACTTCACGTGATTATGGGGATGGATTGGCTAGCTTCTTGCTACGCCAATGTAGGCTGCAGAGAAAGTAATGCAGTTCCGATTTCTGAGGCCGGTTGTTGAGTGGGAGAACGCGGTATCGCCAGGGTAGGTTTATTTCCTACCTCGAGGCTAGGAAGATAGTGCGAAGGGTATATCTACCATCTCGTTCGGGTGTTTGATCTTGAAGGCTGCGGTACAGATTTTGATCGATTCGATGGTCGTGAGTTCCCGGGCGTGTTTCGGATGACCTCGGGTATCCTCACGAGAGGAGATTGAGTTTTGTATTGACATATTGCGGACACTCGGCCTATTTCCATTCCGCCATCTGAGAATGGCACTGCCGAGTTGAGAGAGTTGAAGGATCGACTTAGAGATTTCTTTGGAGAAGGGCTTCATCCGGGCCTAGTGTTTCTCCGCAGGAAGCGCGGTATTGTTCGTGAAGAAGAAGCGGGGCCAGCTGCGCATGTGTTGATCTGACGTGAACAAGGTGACCATTAAAACGAATACCCCTTCCGGGATTGATGATTTGTTCGACCGGTTGCGAGTGCGAGATGTTTCTCAAGATTGATCTGCGATCGGGCTATCATCAGTGCGAGTCGAGAGGTGGATGTCCTAGGGCTGCATTCGGGACCCGGTAGGGCATTATGAGTTGAGTCATGTCTTTTGGGTTGACGATGCTCGTGGTATTCATGGATTTGATGAACCGAGTGTTCAAACCATTTTGGACACGTTTGTGATAGTGTTCATTGATGATATCTTGGTTTATTCGCTCGAGGCGAGGAAGCATCACGGGCGTTGAAATTGTCTTGTGATTCTCGGAGACCAGTGATTATGCGCCAAGTTTTCCAAATGTGAGTTTTGGTTGACTTGATGGCGTTTCTTGGGCATATTAGCCGGTGATGGCATTCAGTGGATACGGCGAGATCGAAGCGATCGGGACTTGGCCTAGACCTACTACTCCGGCGGAGGTTCGCGATTTTACGGGCCTTGCGAGGATATTATCGGTTCGTAGAAGTTTGCTTATCTGCACCATTGACTAGTGACTCGGAAAGCGGCCAAGTTTGATGGTGATGCTTGTGGCGGGGTTTCGATTCTTTGAAAGAGAGGCCCGGCGCCCCGTTCTTACTCTTCCGGAGGTCGGATGGTTATATCGTGTATTGTGATCGTCGGCGCATCGGGTTGGGATGTGTGTTGATGCGGCATGGCGGGGTTATAGCATATCGTCATCCCGATTGAAGAAACACGAGAGAACTACCCCCCATGATTTGGAGTTAGCGGTAGTGATTCACGCTTTGAAGATCTGGAGGCACTATTTGTATGGGGTTCACGTGGATATTTATACGCACCACAAGAGCCTCGGTATATCTTCACGGAGGAGGCCGAACTTACGGCGAGGCGGTGGTTAGAGTTGCTTAAGGATTACGATGTTGATATCCTGTACCACGGGAAGGCCGATGTTGTGGCGGATGCTCTTAGTCGTAGGTCGATGGGAGCCTATCGGATGTGCGACTAGAGAGGAGGGACATGGTTCGTGATTTGCATCGATTAGCGAGCCTTGGTGTCCGTTTGATTGATTACGATAGCGATGGGGTTAGAGTTCGTGAGGTTGCGAGTCTTCCATCGTCGAGGTGAAGAACAGCGATTCGAGGATCGGCTTTGATTTGATATCGTGATCTGACTCTTCGTGAGGGCAAGGGTCCTTTTGGTAGCACTGATGGGGTGCTAAGGTTTGAAGCGGTGTGTGTTCCGGATGTTTGAGGACTTCGGTGAGTTCTTGGGGAAGCACGGTAGCGCGTTACTCTATCCATCCGGTCGACCAAGATGTACCACGACCTTAGATCTGTGTATTGGTGGGATGGCTTGAAGAGGGGCGTTGCGAGTTCGTAGCTCGGTGCGTGTTGTCGGCGGTGAAGGTAGAGCACGGAGGCACGGTGGTTTATTCTGACGATTGAGATCCCGACACGGAAGTGGGAGGTAATCAACATGGACTTCATCACGGGATTACCCGCACTCGGAGGAGACATGATTCTATATGGGTTATATCGTCGACGGTGTGAAATCAGCCCACTTTCTTTCCGTCGGGGCGACTTTTCGGTGAGGATTATGCGGACTTTACATCAGAGATCGTCGATGCATGGAGTCCCTACCCGATCATATCAGACGGGAGCCCGGTTTACGGCTAACCGGAGGTCCTTCGAGGAGTTTAGGGGCGGTGAGCACAGTCTGCATTTCATCCACGAGCAGGCGGACAGCGAGCGCACTATCGGACTCTTGAGGATATCTTTGCGAGCCCTTTGTGTTATTGACCGATGGTAGTTGGGAGGATCATTTTCCTCTAGTTGAGTTCGCATAATAATAGCTACCACTCCGGTATTCGGATGGCGCCTTATGAGGCCTTGTATGGGAGGAAGTGCGGATCGCGCATAGGTTGGTTCGATGTGGGCGAGAGTGCGGCTAGTGGGACCAGATTTGGTGCAGCGAGCGATGGATAAGGTGAAGCTTATCGAGGCGGCTATTAATTTCGAGTCGGCCAAGTCGTATGCGAGATCATCGTCGTCGGCATCTTGAGTTCGAGTTCATGATTGGGTTTTCCTAAAGGTGTCACCCATGAAGGGTGTGATGAGATTTGGGAAGAAGGAAACTTCGGCCCAGGTACATTGGGCGTTTTGATTGTCCGCAGGTAGGCAAGGTTGCCTATGAGTTGGATCTACCGTCCGTCTGGAGGCGGTCATCCGGTTTTCACATATCTATCTTTGAGAGATGTATCGGGGATCCATCTAGGTACACCCGATTGACGATGTCCATGTGGCCAGGGTTATCGTATGAGGAGATTCCCATAGCGATAGTCGATCGTCAGGTTAGGCGTCTGCGGACGAAGGACGTGGCTTCCGTCAAAGTCTTGTGGCGGAACGAGCTCAGGGAGGAGATGACGTGGGAAGCCGAGGAGGACATGAGGCAGAAATATCCTCACCTATTCCCCACACCTCCAGGTAATTCACTTTCCTACTTGTAAATTTCCATTATCATTTATGCCTAAGTGTTATTTTGTGGCCATGTGTGGCACTTACAAACTGTTTAAGCTTCTTCGGTAGCTGACTTGAGAAGAAACATTCGGGACGAATGTTTCTAAGGAGGGGAGAATGTTATACCAGTATTTCAGTATGTACGTGGGAATACGTCTGTTTGGCCTTAAAGTTAGCCTTGGACGTTTTTTTTTGTACACAACTCACTAAAAGAATCGTTTTCCGACGAAACGTTTCCACATCTTTCGTAGGGAAAATTCCGGCTATGCCATTACTAATTTTTGCGGATTTTTCCGAGAGACGAAACATTTTGGACCAACGGGATGGCGACACTTGGCACCCTCCCATTGATGGACTTGAATCGTCCATTGGACTAATTTGGAGTGTAAGTGCACTTTTTTTGTGCCTTGTACACAAGTCAAGGAGTTGGTAGGATAATTGTGTGGAGTAAATCTTCACCTACACTTGCCTTGCACTTGTCTTAATCTTGGCCATTGGTTGGCCACTTCTGACCTATAAATACCCGCCCAAGATGAAGAGTTCTTCATCCACAAAGTTATCTTCCAAGTCTAAAAATCCTCTCCTCTCCCTTAGCCTTTCGTCCAACACCTCCCCCTCGAGTGAGTTTGGTAGGGCTACCCACTAGCCTAAGAAATCTACCCCCTCCTTGGTAGAAAAGTTGTCTTCTAGTATTGTTATAATGCCCAAAATACCCTAGCCCAAATCCCTTAGTCCTTTGTAGAAGTTGTAAAGAACTTCTAAGGTTTCTTGGAGCTACCGGAGCGTACAACTTAGGAGCTAAACCTTGCTCAGTGCGACTTTATCTAGGATATTATTGGGCTTACCGAGGTAACTAATCCTAACCTCTTTTGAATTAGAGAATACTTCTGTAGTAGTATTAGAATAAGTATTAAATACTTAGAAGAATATCACAGAATAGAATTGGCTGTTACCACGTAGAAGGGTTTAAAGAAGAATAATCAAAAGCGTACTCACATAGAATTTGTTTTCACGATGAACTTATATAGCTCAGGGTAGGAAGTCTTTGTGACTTTCCATAGAATGGTGAACCCTGCTTAGAATGACCTTGAGTAGTCTTTGATAGATGTCGTGACTATTATAGTGACTCTGCGCGTGACATATTGACTTGGCGGTGGTTTTATTTGAGAAGGTATGTGATTCCTCTAAAGCATGATATTTTACAATATATAGTACGGTGAGCGTCGTGTGTTAATCGAATAATAACTACGGCAATGTCTTTGACTTAAGCTGAATAATACTTATGGCAATGCCTCACGCTTAAGCTGAATAATACTTACTGCGATGCCTCACGCTTAAGCTGAATAACAAGAAGCGAAAGCATTTCAAAAGAATACAGAATCATTTTTAACAGAAGATAAATATTTGGTTTTAAAACAAAAGCTTAAGAGTTATACTAGCTTTATGGGAAGTTAGGTATATGACTTAAGAAAGATAAAAAGGCTGTTTACTTGTTTGTTTATAAAAGCCTTGTATTGATTTACATTAATTGTAGTAAGATTTGTGTGATAAGTAGACTATTATGATGCTACAGGTTATTGTCTTGAAATCTTTGTGTAAAGGGTCATTCTTGTTGTGCTTACGTTGCTTCTTGTAAGTCCGTTGTCTTGTTATTGTATCACCTACCCCGATCGTTATCACCGGGCTTGCCCGCGATCTTGGTCTATACGGCTATGCGGTCTGTGAGACTATGCGAGCAGCGGTATGCTCGAGATTGATCATTCGGGTGTTTAGCCCGATGCGGGATTCCTGTCGCGATGCTGTTGAGACTACGCGGTCTTTTGAGGCTATGCGGTGCGGGAGCCTAGGCGGATCTGCCGGGTTGGCTGCCCCGATGCGGGGAATACCTCATGCGGTGCGTGTGACCTATGCGCTGCGGAAGTCGAGGACTAGGCGCAGAATGATACTATGGGCGATTGGCCTTGCCCGATCATTCGCGGCTAGAATAGACACATTCTGATTTTCCTATTCTTGTTGTTGTTTGTGATGTGGCACATGTGCAATTGAATCGGATTGTATTTGTGAAGAGGTTTTAAATACTTTGATTTCATTTCGATTCTTTATAGTTTCACATACTTGGTACTGTTATCTTGACCTCGCCCGAAGTGCGTTAAATCTGCAGTAAAAAGCGGCAGGTGCTAGATCCGCATCCTTAGGATCTTTTGCGTTGGTGTCAGGAGCTCCATCTTCTCCGGAGGCTCTACTTTTGGGTATGATCTCCCTGTATTGTAGTTAGTTTTGTACGATCGAGGTATGGCGGGCCTCCCGCCATAGTTGTTTACTTCTTAGAAGTGCAGTACTATTATGCGGTTGGGATGTAACTGCAAAACTTGATTATTTATATATGCCGAAAGGCGACGTTTTCTTACATAAGCTGTGTCTTATTTTATAAACTGTTTCCTGTCTTGGTTTATATTTCCGCTGGTTACTCTGATGTATGGCTACTTGGGTGCCCCGGTAAGGCACCAGTCACGGGCCCCGGAACGGGTCGTGACATGATCCTAATTGAAAAAATGCAATGATTGACGAATATAATGCTCTTATTGAAAATAAAACGTGAATCTAGTACCTCATCCTCATGATGCTAATATTATTCATTCTATGTGGATTTTTGGACATGAAAATAAATCTGATAGTTCTTTTGAGAGGCACAAGACCCGTCTTGTAGGTGATGATAAGTCTCAATAGGTGGGAGTGGATTGTAAAATCGACGAGTATTCAGATCGTTCTCATAATTGCTTTGCCCAAATCTTGGCCTATTCATCAGCTTGACGTCAAAAATACTTTCTTATATGAGGATCTTCATGAAACTGTATATGTATCAGGCTATGGGATTTAGGGATCTGGTTCATCCAAATTATGTGTGTCTTTTAAATAAATCACTCTATGAACTGAAACAAGCTCCTCGTGCATGGTACCAATGGTTTGCTGATTTTTTATCCTCTATCAATTTTTCGCATAGCAAATCTGATCATTCACTGTTCATCTATAGCAAGGGTGATGACATGACATACATCCTATTATACGTTGATGATATCATCCTCACTACATTTTTTTATGCATTTCGTCGATCAATTATGACACTTATTGCCTCTAAGTTTGCTATGAAGGATTTGAGTCCCCCTAAGCTATTTTTTGGGCATTGTTGTTACAAGACATGCATGTGGCTTATTTCTTTGTCAAAGAAGTACGTCGAAGAGATCTTTGACCGAGCAGTCATGACGTTTTATAAACCGGCCCACACACTGATGGACACTAATTTCGAACTCAGTGCCTCTTCTGGTTCTCTATATGCCGACCAACTCCTCCCTGTCCAGACACTCATCAATCCACGTCAGGTTACTATGTCTTCCTCGGATATAACTTGTTTTCTTGGTCTTCTAAAAGACAACCTATTCTGTCTCGATCCAGTGCCGAATCCGAGTACAGATGAGTCGTGAATGTTTTTTCTGAGTCTTATTAGATATGCAACCTTCTGCTCGAACTTCACTGTCCAATCCGCAAGGCTATATTGGTCTACTGTGATAATGTCAGTGCGATATATCTCTCTGGCAATCCCGTTCAACATCAGCGCACTAAACACATTGAAATATATATTCACTTTGTACGTGAAAAAGTGGCTCGTGGACAAGTTTGTGTCCTTCATGTTCCTTCGAGATATTAGATTGCTGATATATTTACTAAAGGACTTCCGCACATACTTTTTGATGATTTTCGAGCTAGTCTTAGCGTACGAGAACCTCCCGCTTTAACTGCGGGGATGTGATAGAATATTTTCAGAATATTTCCGTATCTTTGTATATATTTTATATTAGGTAATTTATATTCCGGTTGTAATTTATAAACCGGCCCACACACTGATGGACACTAATTTTGAACTCAGTGCCTCTTCTGGTTCTCTATATGCCGACCAACTCCTCCCTGTCCAGACACTCATCAATCCACGTCAGGTTACTATGTCTTCCTCGGATATAACTTGTTTTCTTGGTCTTCTAAAAGACAACCTATTAATCTCGATCCGATCTGAATCCAGAAGTACAGATGAGTCGTGAATGTTTTTTCTGAGTCTTATTAGATATGCAACCTTCTGCTCGAACTTCACTGTCCAATCCGCAAGGCTATATTGGTCTACTGTGATAATGTCAGTGCGATATATCTCTCTGGCAATCTCGTTCAACATCAGCGCACTAAACACATTGAAATAGATATTCACTTTGTACGTGAAAAAGTGGCTCGTGGACAAGTTTGTGTCCTTCATGTTCCTTCGAGATATTAGATTGCTGATATATTTACTAAAGGACTTCCGCACATACTTTTTGATGATTTTCGAGCTAGTCTTAGCGTACGAGAACCTCCCGCTTTAACTGCGGGGATGTGATAGAATATTTTCAGAATATTTCCGTATCTTTGTATATATTTTATATTAGGTAATTTATATTCCGGTTGTAATTAGGAATATTAGGTACCTACTTTGTAGCCATGTAAATAATTATGTAACACTATATATATTGTACACAATAATCAATGAAAGGTCTGCGTACACTCTACCCTCCCCAGATCCCACGTTGTGGGATTTCACTGAATATGTTATTGTTGTTGTAATAATCAATGAAAGGGCAGAGAACATATTCATTTAGTAATATTTAACATTCTTAGTGGGGCTAATAACTTCAGGTACTAAAAGGGAAAAAACATTTTCAGGCAATGTTTAGAGAAAAATTAACAAATTATGAGTAATATAACGCATTATTGAAATATAAAAAAGCATAAAAAAGAAAAAAAAATTGGCATATTACGCGTGATTCGAACTTCAAACATTTGGGTATGACGTTGGGTTTGTCTAAAATTGTAAAACTTGTAGCCCTTTGCGTTTGAAGTTTCATATATTATGGACTTAGCCTTACGAATAACTTTAGTTTTCTGTACCCAAATAATTACTATATGGTTATTAAATTTCATGTGCTTATGATTATTATGCATCTTCTCGAGATCTTTACCTATAGACAAATGTTATACATAATTGTTAAGAGTCCACATCGGTAATGAAATGGAAACATGAACTCCTTATATGGACTTGAACAATCATCACCCTACAAGCTAGCTTTTGGGATTGGGTTAGACTCAAAATTCATTCTTACATGGTATCAGAGTCAGAGTCAGACTTATTCCAATTATTTGTTCACTGATGTTGGGCCCCCAAATTATATTATTTACGCTTCAGTTAACGGAGTCTGGGCGTGCGGGGAGTGTTAAAAGTCTCACATCGGTAATGGAATGGAAACATGAACTCCTTATATGGACTTGGACAATCCTCACTCTACAAACTAACTTTTGGAATTGAGTTAGACCCAAAATTAATTCTTACAATAACTTCTATGTATTTTTTTTAATCTCCGATAATGTACATCTTACGCATGTGTGTTAAGGAGTAATACTTTTTTCTTGTGGTATTATAAATTTATCCCTATTTTTATAATAAATGACTAAGGATTAAACTCTACTAATGACACAATATCTCCTAATTCAAAATATCAAATTAAATATTTAAAAAGATCATTAAGTAAGTGTATTTGATTATTAATTTGAATTAACTAGAAAGATTTTTTTAAGAAACCTGACTATTATCCTTTTATTACATTCCTTATTTCATTTATTCGAGGTAAACTCGACAATTCTTTAAATATCATTTATGACTAATTATCTTCTATATTTTTTTAAAAATCGACCTAGACTTTTATTAGTTTTAGAAATTAAATTTATAGATTTTGAGACATCTATATATAATAAAATATAATGTAGCATTTTAAAAATATTTTTCTAATTTAGGGTATGAACGTTTTTGGTCCAACACATAATATTAGATTATTGATAAGTAAAAAAGAACAACCCAAATCTCAAATAGTGTGTTCAAACTCTCATTGAATTATATGTACATTCACTTAATATGGTGAATATTAATTATCATAAATATTTGTAACAACCCGAACCCTCATTACCGCGAGGGCACCAATGATACTTCATTTTCAGGGGATTTAGACTATACCTGTCAACCGGTCCGGGTTGACCCGGAACCGGACCGGTTGACCCGATGGTTTAACCGGACCGGCTCGGACTTGTAATGACATACCGGGTTGGGGGTCGGATTGTCCCCCAACCCCAACCCGCACGGTTCATTTCAAAACCCGGTACAGCCCGGACCGGTTAGGCCCGGTATTGGAAAACCGGTTCCATTACCGGTTAACCGGACCGGACCGGTCCGGTAACAAAAAAAAATAAAAAAAATTGCCCAACGGTCATTTCGACCGTTGGGTTTGGGAGGGGGGTCATTTCAAAGAGTATATAATCCTTTTTTTAAAGGTGTTCCTCGTAGTACTACTAGAGCCGATATTTTTAGACTTCATAATGATTATGTTATTTTCTTGCAATATTTGTTTGCTAACCTTCCATGCCATGTTAGTTTTACTTCAGACATTGGACATGCATTGAACGGTTATGATTATTTAACAATTACTTGTCATTGGATTGATGAAAATTTTAAAATGGAAAAACGTATTATTGTTTTTGCATATGACGAGGATCAAAGTCATACTGGAAAATATATAAGCGAAACTATTTGTTTTTATGCCCAAAAATATAATCTTTATAATAAAATACTTTGTGTATCATTTGATAATGCATCTAATAATACTGCTGTTGTAGATCTTTTAAAAGCGGAAGTACAACCACCACTTCCTGATATATTTCATGTTCGTTGTGCTTGTCATATTTATAATTTAATTGTTAAAAGTGGTCTTGATTTATTTTCACCTGAAATAAAACTTGTCAAAAGAGTTGTTGGAGTTATTCAGGGTAATAATAGGAAAAATAGAATTATAGAATTTAAAGAAAAATGTAAACAATTTAATTTGAGACCTAAATTCATGCCAGAAGAGATTATTACACGGTGGAATTATACTTATTTATTTTTAAAAGAATGTTATAAGTATAAAGACCCCATAACACATGTTGCAAATGCGCATTGTAAGAACGTGATGTATATGTTAACCGACGAACATTGGAAATCAATTGGTGAACTTTTAAAATTTTTACGTAAATTTTACACTGCAACTGTTGAATTTTCAGGATCTTATTACCCAACAGTTTGTAATGCTTTAGCTCATATATTTGAAATTTCCTATTTACTTTATGGTTTAAAATCAAATGTGAAATATACAGATGCGATTCTGATTATGTTTGAAAAGTTTAAAAATATTTTTTCCTATTCACGATGTTTATTGTATTAGTGCGATCTTAAATCCTTCTATTAAAAAAGTAGATTGTCATAATCTAATATTTAGTTTATATACTTATATGGAAATAGGTGGAACAGAAACTCCATCTTCATTTGATTGCATAAATAAACTTGATACTAACTTAACTACATTATATGAATATTATGCTACATTACATGATAACACCAACTCGCTACTAATATTCCTTCTAGTTCTGGTTCTGTGTCTACACCTGCAGGATTCAATGATGATGACGATGAAGAAGAATCTTTAGACATATGAAGCACTTTTACAACACAACCAACCACTAGCCGATCTTGCGATGAGATGCAATTTTATTTGCAAAAGCGGTGAGTCAAGAAAAATTTTGACCCTTTACAATGGTGGCGGGATAACAAAGGCAATTCCGGTACTTGCGGCGATGGCGGGATGTTCTTAATGTGTCGATCTCAACGGTGACTTCGAAAGTGCATTTAGCCAAGCACGAGATCAAATAGGAGAACCACGTCACTCGTTGGGTGGAAGCACATTAGAAGTGTTAGTCTGGCAAGGGATTGGATCGGATCGAGAGAAGAAATCAAGGATGTGGAGCGTTAATTCTCCGAAGATGAAGAAATATACAATATTTTGGAAGGCGGGAGCGAAGGCGGGATCGAATTAATACTCGGTTAGAGGTTATGGAGCATAACCAATTCAATCAACCTATAGATTCTGAAGAACTTGCAAAAAGGATGCATAATATGTAAATAAAATTATTATTACTTCATTATGTACTCTTATTAACGTTATGAAAGTTCAAAAGTTTACATCTTATCATTAATTTTAATTTTACTATCTATTTAGTTGTTAATCATATTACTTATAAGTTATATGACTTATATCTACTAATCTAATAAATTAATAAAAGTATAATTACAAATTTACAATATAAAGTTATAAACTATAAAGTATAAAGTTATAAAGTATAAAGTTATAAACTATAAAATAAAAAATTAACTTTAAAGTTTCAATTTTAATATATACAACTAAATTATATATTATATTATTATATTACATATTTAAATTGAATTTAGTTTATATTATAGAAAATAAATACTAGGAATTAAAAAAAAAAAAAAAATAGAATCCGGACCGGTTGGACCGATTCGACCTTGGCCAACACGGAATCGATGCAGGACCAACTCGAATCGATGACCGGGCCGTGTTGGTCGAGTCCAGAATCGTCCTAGGGACTCTGGCAGTCGGGCCAAATCGGCAGTTAGCCGGATATAATTTAGACCATAGAATCATGTAGAAAGTAAAAGTTTAATTAAGCAATTTAGCCCTAATTTCAAAAAGAAAAAAAATCATTGATTTCACCTAGTATATGATAGATGATATCAAAATAAAATTTGGTAGTGGTAATGAGGTCCGTAGCTTCTAAGTAAGTGTCAAAACATCAATTTTAAAATCCGGACCGTTGACATGAGGGTCAAGTTTGAGTTGACCAATAATTGACGTTCACCCCAAGACATTTTTAAATTGTGAAAACAGATATCCTAGACTAATATGGGCCTATTATTGATGAATTTGAATAGATTGAATCCATTGAAGCTCGTTTGGGTGAACTTTGTCACTTTAAATAACGTTTGAGCTATTGAAAATAAGGCAATCGAGGCTTTAACTCCTAGTTTCCTTGTTTTTAAAAAAAACATATTATATGTGATGCTTAGTTCATGTGAGTGGGAAAGCATGAGCTAGGTTGGATATTAATCAGGGTTGTCTATGGACCCGTGCGAGGTGTGCTACCGCACAGGGCTCCTGAAAATGAAAAATTTTAGGGCTCTTTTTTTCATTTTTTATTAAGTAGTATTAGTCAGAATTTACTGTAAATGTCGATAATTCGCAGGTCTTAGGCTAATTAAGGATCAACTTTTACGAATTAGAACAGGACCCCAAAATATTTGAGATAGACCCTGATATTAATGAAGTATCTAGTTATACCGCGAGGGTTGCTTATTCGATTTTTACACAGTTTGATACTTTTTGTTGATACATGCATGATATGATACTTGTTTAGTTTATTAGCATTCACTATCACTTAGTTGAGCAAGCTACGATGATGTTGGATATGTGTCTAGTCATGCAGTGCTAATGAGATCGGGTAAGACGGGATGAACGTTGAACTGTTGAGACAGGTAAATTAGACATCTACGCACCAAATATGGATAAGACAAGAGGTTGATGCCCTATTTAGGAGGAATAAGTTGTGCACCTATGGCCTATAACAATTTTTTTTGATGGAATGGTAAATGTGTATAAAGATCATCAAAAAATACAAGTTTTGTGGGCGAACTCACGGGTATAGTGACGATATAAATCTTACGCTTCCTGCCAGGCAGATCAGCACAAGATTTAGGATCGTCAATATCAAAAACTCAAGCTATTTCCACATGCCGGGTAGTCAAGAGTGCCAAAAAGGAACGTCACGATAGAAACCTAGCCCATGACAATTCCCTAATGTATAGACATAAGGTTGCAGCTGCAAACCTCCTTAAACCTTGCCATGGTAAATTCAAATGGGACAAACCCACGAACAAGGGAAGAGTACCTCACACGTTATGTTGCTAAGGTGCAATTTCCATGGTTCCTAACTCCTATACTGCTAAACAAACGTTAAAAGAACTGATGCTGAAAATGTCGAGCATAGTCCATAGGAAAGGTATGCACGATATGTTTGCGCCAGATCCTTTTTCAAGCTTACCTACAGTAGGGAATTCGCGAAACAAACAAGCGGACTCGCATCACGACCCGACCGGAGGCGCGGTCGTGCCTACTGGGCACCCTGTTCAGGTATACATCAGAGAATAGCAGCGGAACATACACAACATAAATACATGTGTAAACAATAAACAACACGGCTAGCCGATAAGGCCGCCTTCCATGATATAAACATAATCAAAAGTACAACCGTACAACTCAGTTCTTCTGACTGACCACGTATGTGAATACGCACCTGCAGGAATAACAAGCGTGGCGGGGCGGGGCCGCCATACCACGAATGTACATAATCTACAACATCGTGGAAGATCGTACTAAAAGAGACAAGCCTCCGAGAAATGGAGCTTCGACGTCGATAAGCGATCCTAAGAATGAGGATCCACCACTTACCCTTTCTGCGGCGTGAGCGCGGCCAGAAGAATTCGATTACCTGATATGTAAAGCGGAAAATCGTAATTACATCATAAGTCTAAATCAAAGCCGAGACATGTATGATAATCAAATTACAAGATTGCGTGCCTTACTAACAATGAGAGTAAATAGTAGTATCCTTACGATATAAAATAGGAAGCTCACGATCAAAGCGGACCACCCGCGCGATGATCATTTAGCAATCCTACTCGCGGGACTATTTCACCGCGTAGGTCGCGTGGACCCGCGTGAGGTATTTCTCGCACGGGACTATTTCACCGCGTAAGCCCTTACGGACTCGCGTGAGGTATTCTCGCGTAAATTTGGACCCGTCCGCATGGGACTATTTCACCCGCATAAGCCCTTTCGGACTCGCATGAGGTATTCCTCGCATCGTGGGTAGCAAATCCACGGAATATGCAAATGCCACAAACCCGGGAAATGACCCCGTAAAGAATAATATACCACTAGCACAAATCCGGCTATCATACATAACATAAGCACTACCGGCTTATCATACAATACATAAGCAAGTTAAGAAATCCCATAACTTCTTATTGTTCTTGTTTATACACACTCTCATTTTAGTTTACTTAAGGCACTAAAATGTCTTTTATAGAAATCCGGGAATTTAACCCAAAGTACTACGTACTTCTACTCTTTAAAACAAATGACTCTTTTTAGTAGAAAACCTCCAAGATACTATTAACCATAGTATCAAGTCCAAATTACATTTCAAGGCAAGTCACAATACCTTTAGAAATAAAGTTAGGTTTCTAAATCAAGTGACTCCTTTTCTTATTAAAACCTTAGGCAATCGATGCCTTAAAATCAAATTGTCTTTCATGAAATCAAGCCATTTATCTTTCCATAAAGCCAATATAACCAACTCCCCATAAAGTCGTTATATTCACTTTATACCTTAGTTAAGTACAATTCCCTATCCAAGGGACTTATACCTTTAAAACGAATCAAGTATCACATACTTTAAAACTCTTCAAGTCCCTTAACTTTAATAAAACTTAAGACATCCTTAATACTTTCAAAGAAGCGAGTTAATCTCCTAACTCACCCGACTTGGCCATTCAATAAACTAGTAAAGGACATCAAGATCTTGTGCGTCTACCGTACTATATACGTGCAACTAGTCATGCTCAAGGGATAGGAAAAGTTCTACATACCTCGCCGGGTCAGACCACTTGCCAAGTACAAAGTCCCGCCCGTAGAATGTCAACCTATAATATTCACAATACGTCTATTAAAGCCTTACTTCAAACGTAGAATATTATAAGTGTAAAGTCTCTAAATTCTTCGGAAAATCGGACAGCACCTCCTTTGTTTCTACTTACTTTGCCACCTTTTTCAAGGCCGAATACAATAACCAAACACGCCACATTTAAGGCACAATCAAAGCAATTAATCAATAGGGGATTACACGCCTACTAGACGTGTAAAATTCCGCCCCACAAACGATAACAAACTAATACAACTACTAGTCCAATTTCGGCCATAATGAATACAACAATACCAATTCTTATCCAATTTCCATTTCAATCCAAATTGGTAGCATGACATGATATCAAGTCGCATTTGATTATAACTACTATAATCTTCAAGTAAGTAACATGCGACGATTTCTAACAAGCGACCAATTAGTAATCCAATCTTCAAGTGGCTTGTATAACATTTCGGATTCTAAGGCTACAAGCAATCCATAATACTTATCAATCCCATAAACATGAGTCACGTAGTCAAAATCAACTATACAAGCATTATTATTAATTTCCAAGAGAAAAGAGAATCTTTTACCTTTTAGATTTTGCCTTCCAAAGCCCTTTTTCTTCAACCCCTTTTTCCGTCAAACTCGTCCTCGTGAGTTTCCCACAAGTCTATCAACACTTTGCCTTCTTGCCGGCTCTCCCACAATACCCTCTAGGCTAAGCTTTCTTCAAAACTTTGAGAGAAAAGAGAGAGAAGCTCTTAAGAGTTCTTAAGGTGAAATGACCAAGTCTTTCAAGACTTGGTCCTAAAATAGGGCCCTTTTCTTGGTCAACAAGATGGGAGGGACACTTGTCACCCTCCCAAAGGCCCTTTTCGAAAATATCCCCTGATTTTAGCACTTTTCGCAGAAAAAAATCCCGTCTTGGCGCCTGGCTGAAACCTCGAAGGATTTTTCAGATTTATGGTCTTGTGGCGCCAGGCGCTGCTTCGAAAATCCTTCCTCTGCGCTGTTGAACTTCCAACGCCCATACCTCTCCGCTCCGATGTCCTATCGACGAGCGGTTTATTGCGTTGGAACTAGACTCATCCAACTTTATACTAGGCTTGCTAAAACACCCCTCAATTCTTAAAACTGGGGTACAACACTCCAAAGTAGGCTCAAAATACGTTCAACACATGTTTGTCAACTTATCTTATATCTGAATTTACGTGGTGTAACACTCCCGCTGATCCCACGAGTTGGGTAGTCGGGAGACTCCAGTTGATCCCACATGTCGGGTAGTTCGGAGATTTAATCAAAACCAAAAACTAGCCACTGACTAGATTTACAAACCTGTCAAGGAAATGAGGAAAAAGGGCAAACAAGATTGTGTAAGTGTCGGTTTTTATCTTGAAAACAAGTGAATTCTTTTCAACTCTTGAACCTTCAAAAATTATCTTGTTGCGATCTAGCCAAAGGTGATACACGGTCGTAGCCAGCGCTATACGTTTAGCCTTGGCCTGCCAACCAGTGCCCCGTCCCTCTTTCTTGATGAATTTCAGTGCACTGTCAATGGTGGTCATTGCACGATTGATACCGAGCCAATTTCTAATCCGAGTCCAGATGTAGGTGCTGACCGAACATGTAAAAAAGAGGTGTGTAACAGACTCGTTGCTTATTCCGCATAGGGGGAAAAGTCCATCGATGTCCATGTAAGGCATTCTGTCTTTTGTGCGTAGCCTCTTCTTAATGCATAGCCAAATGATGAATGCTTGTTTTGGAAGAATACAAACATTCCAAACATCTCTGGCCCACAGAACCTTATGATGGTGATCCCTGAAGAAATTATAAGCATTCCGATTGCCAGTCAAGCGATTAGTGTCACCATGCCAGTTGGCCATAGTAATACCAGCGTGCCCATAAGTGCTTTCCCGCTCTAAAATAAAGTCTCGAATAGTGAGCAGGCGTTTGATCAATGGAGAATCATTTTTTCTAGTCTGCCACGTCCAAATGCTAATATTGCTGCTGCTGTTCAAGTATTTATGGTTGATCCATCGTACCCAAAGGGTATTTTTTTTTATAGATGTTCCAAAGACATTTTGCAAGTAAGGAGCTATTCCAAGCCTTCAAATCTCTAAAGCCCAGACCCCCCTTCCTTAGGAAGCGTGCATTCCTTTCACGAAACCAGGGGGTGTTTTGAGTGCCACATGAAGGTTCTATAAAGGCTAATAATTTTTCCACAAACAGTAGATGGGACAGGGAGGATGGAAAGCCAGAAGCATTCCACCCTTGGAGCACTGATTTAATGAGTTCTAGCCTGCCAACATAGGAGAGGGTAGCACTCGTCCATGCATTAATGTAGCTTGCAATTTTAGTGATAAGCGGCTCATAATGAATAATCCTCAACTTTTCAGCTGCCAGTGGGATACCAAGGTAGCGGAAGGGCATCTCACCGATTTCAAAATTAGTAATTTGTTTAATAACCTTAAGGTCTTGAGTGGCGATGTCTGTCGTATATAAATTAGACTTGAGGGCATTAGATTTCAGGCCGGAGCAATTCTGAAAGTCGAGTAAGCAGTCCATAAGAATCTGTACCGAATTGGTGTCTCACCTAGACATGAGCATCAAGTCATCGGCAAAGGCAATGTGGGTGATCTTCAAGTTTCCACATTTCGGGTGGTAATTGAATCCCGCAGTCCTAGTGTTCTTGTTCAGCAGCCTTGAGAGGTACTCAAGGCAAATGACAAACAGGGAAGGAGAAAGAGGGTCTCCCTGTCTAAGTCTTTTTCCCCCCTTAAAATTCCCTTGTAAATTCCCATTAATCGCCACCGAGTACGAAGTGGTGGAGACACACTCCATAGTCTAGAAAATAAACTGATCAGGGAAGTTTAGACCAATGAGGGTGGCCGTTAAAAATTCCCAATCGACCGAATCGAATGCTTTTCGTAAGTCAACATTTAGCATGCACCTACTAGAGATCCTCTTGTGATTATAGCTCCCCAAAAGCTCTTGAGTAAGATGAACATTGTCCGACATACTCCTGCCATGAACAAAAGCTGATTGAGCTTTGTCAATAATATGATCTAGAACGTGCTCAATCCTATTTGAAATGATCTTAGTAATCACCTTGTAAATGATGTTGCAGCATGAGATGGGACTATAGTCAGACACCGAAGGGCAATGAGCAGATTTCGGGATAAGGGTAATGATCGTGTGGTTGATTTTCTTGAGTAACTTGCCCATTCTGAAAAACTCTTTCACCCCATTGGTGAACTCTCTACCAACGATGTCCCAAGATTTCATGAAGAAACCCGACGAGAAACCATCGAGACCAGGTGCTTTGTCGTCCCCGATGCTAAAGAGAGCACTCTTAATTTCAGCATCTCTAACAGGCCTGGTAAGGTTCTCACCTTGTTTTTTGGAAACCCAATTTCCTTCGTAGATGATCCCAATGTCAATAGCGTTGCAATCTTCCTTCGTCCCAAGCAGAGTTTTATTGTATTGGACGAATTCAGTGGCAACTTGGTCATTAGAGGTCGTAGTGGAACCGTCTAGCCTAGTGATGGCAGAAATATAGTTTCTTTTTGCATTCCTCTTGACCATACCATGGAAGAACTTATTACAACGATTACTGTTCTTGAGATGTTCACTTTTAGCAAGTTGTCTTAGGAAGCTCGTTTCAGCCTCACTGATGGCCACCGCTTTGAGCCTAAGACTGGTAGCATTCTGCTGCTTCTGGCTGTCATGGGGATGGTCATGGCGTCCTTTTGGGCCTCGGCCAGATCCTCCTTATCCCTTTTAACTCTAGACGAAATATGAGAATAGTCCCTAACATTAAGGAGTTTGAGGGGACTTTTAAGGCTCTGTAGCTTCCTGCATAAAATGTACTGTGCAGTCCCATCAATGTTCTGGTCCCAAGCTGTTGTCACAATGTTGCCGAAGTCACTGTGTGAGGCCCACATGTTGAAAAATTTGAAAGGCCTATTTCGGGGCCTTTGGCTTTCAATAATAGTAACAATGCAAGGCGAGTGGTCAGAGACAAGGCCTGGCAGCCAAAAATCAGCAGGGTCGTACCAGCCAACCTCAAGCCATGCTCTATTTACTAAAGCCCTGTCCAGCTTGCTCCTTTCTCACCTCCAGTTCAAGTGAACTCACACCCGCTATGTGTCATATCAACCAGACCAATTTCCCGACATCATTCAACTTGATCTTTAGTGTCGTAATTGGTGAGAGGAGCCATGCTGAAGCGTTCCTCTTCGCACATGACACAATTGAAGTCACCCATGATAAGTCAGGGCTATGCCATATGGAAACCGTAATATCGAAGCGAAGCCCATAAATCGCGTCTTGCAACTATACAGTTGAACCCGTAGACAAAGGTAACGTCGAAGGACTTAGAAATAGTCCTGCACGTCACTCTGCAGTGGATTACCAGAGGGTTAATATCACCCGGCTGGATAGTAACTTTAGCCGTCTTCCAAACGATGAAAATTCTACCTGCACTATGTGTCCCAAAATTATCCAAGATTTCCCAGCCACGAAATTTGGCCTGCCAAAAGCGTCTGAGATTGATAATGTTAAGCTTGGATTCAACAACGCCAAAAATATCAATATTCTGTTCCTGCACGAGAGAGCATATCTCTCTTTGTTTAGAGGAGCGGTGCAAGCCCCTAATGTTCCAACATGCTATAATCATGATGACAACGAAGGAGAGGGAGGTCCCTTCGTGCTATCTACATTCTGGCCAGTTACATGTTGCGCACCATCCTTTCACCTGGGGAGGATCGTCATTCTGCTTAGACGAATGGTCAGGCCCTACCCCCCCCCCCCCCCTTTGTCTTTCTTTTTCTCCCTTTTCCCCACCTTGGTGAACCCATCAACCTCTTTGCCAACCTCCCCCAAGGCATCCTTAACCGATTCGTCGTAAAGCTGATCAACCAGATCTGAATATACTGAAAGGTGATCAAGGTGTAAACCACAATTATGTATAGTTATTATATTGTGTTTACACTTTTTATCTGTTCACTCGTATAGTAGACAGGGGTGACCAGATAATCGACTGATGATTCCAACTTCTATCAGTTTCTTCAGTTGAGATTATGAGTTACTATTTGACCATGACGACTACTTCTTCTATAGTAGACTTAGTATTTAAGTTTCTATTTTTATCGAGCTGCTTCTCGTATCTTGTAGTACGAAATTAGTAGCTCCGTGACTTTGTATTTGGGGATTGTGTGGGTAGACTAACCCTTTTACTTTAGTTTTAACACATATCTATATATGATACAATATGACATTATTTTTCCCTTTCATTTCTTAGCTTAGAGGGTACTCATCTTATGAATATTATCTCGTCAGTGGCCCTGTCACAGTCTTTTAAGTGTAGATTTGGATCGTGACAACATATTAACTCGCAAATGATTTACCTTAAGTTAAATTCGATGTTTTAAAAGACAAAATTGTGCGACTGGCTTAGAACCTTTGAATGTATCAAGGTAATTATGGGGGAACCAAAATCACATATTGAGATTAGTATCTCAATATGTGATTTTTTTCGACTTGTATAAGCTTTAAGTTTCGATTTGTTCGCTCACACATTTCAAAAAAATATTGTTTGCACTACTTATGCCTTTAATAGTCTTTTCTATACGTTCCAAAAATAATTATATACCATATCATTCTAATTAGGAATTTAGTGATCACACTAGAATGTTATTTTATGCATAATTTTCCCTTGATTATTAAATCATCCAATCTTCTTCTAATGTTTTATAAATTTTGCTATAATTTCCATACTTTTCATATATTAATATAGCTTAAAAGTTATTGAAGTTCTAAAATGTAAAAAGTTAAAAGTTTGTGGGGCACACACCTTGCCGATTATCATTATAAATAGAAGTCTTAAGCTTAGATTCAATTCATCAACTTCGAATCAGATGTATATATCATGAACTCTCAAAGAGAGTTTCATTTATATTTATCAGAGCAGTAGAACCTTGAGAAGAAAGTTTCTGCTTGAGAAGAAAGTAATGTATGTGAAAGAAATAATCTCTTCATTATTTTTATTAATGAAAGACATATATATATAAGTTACAACGAAGATTATCTTCCTATTCTACCTAGAAATCTCTATTCTATTTGAAAACTAACTTTACTATTATGATAATATTATACTACTAATTAAGGTATAAACCTAAGTTTAATATTTACCAAATACACAAGGAAAGGGGAAAGGCCCCACACGGTACATGGGCATGGGCCACACGGCTGGACCCACTGTTTAACACACACCCGCAGTCATAGCGGGCGGTCTTCGTACGCTGAGACTGTCTCTAAAATCTTCAAAAAGGACTGAGGGAAGACCCTTTGTAAAAATGTCTGCAATTTGATATCTCGAAGGAACATGACAGACGCGTACTTGTCCTTTTTCTACCTTTTCTCGAACAAAGTGAATATCCATCCCTATGTGTTTAGTACGCTGGTGCTGAACTAGATTACCAGAAAGGTAGATGACACTTATATTATCACAATATACCAAGGTAGCTTTCTCAATGGGACAATGAAGCTCTAAAAGAAGATTTCGTAACCAACATGATTCGGAGACCACATTAGCTACCCCTCGATACTCGGCCTCTGCACTTGAACGTGAAAGCGTAGATTGACGCTTGGAAGACCATGAGACCAAGTTGTTACCCAAAAACATATAATATCCAGACGTAGACCGTCTGGTGTCAGGACAACCACCCCAATCAACATCTGTATAGGAGACCAATGTAGACGTCGACGAAGGATACAAATGCAAACCATACTCAAGTGTTCCCTGAATGTACCTAAGAATGCGTTTGAGTGCATTCATATGTTCAACTCTGGGATCATGCATAAACAAACACACATGTTGTACGACATATGTAATTTCTGGTCGCGTGAACGCCGATATCGAAGGCGCTGCAAGACCACGATACCGGCCTGATCCTCATCTGAAGAGCGATTCTGCACCCAATTTGGGTTTAGTATCAACTGGAGTAAAAGTGGACTTACAAGATGACATCCCAACCCTCTCAATGATCTATGCTGCATACTTTCACTTTTTATGTGATAAAAACAATCCACCTGCATGACGACTTACAACAATCCCCAAAAAGTAACTCAAATGGCCCAAGTCCTTCATGGCAAACTCAGAACTGAGCATTGTCATAATAGACTTGCCCAAAGTATCAGAAGAGGCAGTCAAGATAATATCATCAACATATAACAGAATATAAGCCATGAAAGATCCTCGACAATATACGAATAATGAATTATCAGACCTGCTGTGAGAAAAACCCATAGTCGAAACAAAATCAGCAAACCTCTTATACCAAGCTCGTGGAGACTGCTTAAGATCATACAAGGACTTCTTCAATAGACAGACATGATTAGGATATCTAGTATCCCTAAATCCCAAAGGTTGATGCATATACACTGTCTCCTGAAGATCACCATGTAGGGAAGCATTCTTCACATCTAGCTGATGAATGGGTCATGATTTCGAAAGAGCCAAGCTGAGCACAATACGAATGGTAGCCGGCCTGACCACTAGGCTAAATGTCTCACCACAATCTACACCAATCTGCTGAGTCTTACCATCACCTACAAGTCTAGTCTTATGCCTTGCAAATGAACCATCATAATTTTCCTTATGAATAAAAATTCACATAGACTGAATAATATTAACATCAGATGGACGAGGTACCAACTCCCACGTCTTATTATCAATAAGAGCATTATATTTCTCGATCATGGCAATTTTCCAATTAGGGTCATTTAAAACAGATACAGGATTACGGGGTAATGAAGATTTAAGAATATTTGAATTTAAATTGAAATGTCTTTTTGGTTTAAAAACACCCATTTGACTACGAGTGACTGGACCATGACTCTGGGCTGGATTGGGTGAATTTTGGGAATTTTCGGAAATATCTGAAAGTACCATCGAAGGTGTTGCGTGACTCTGGGGTGGCCTTGCCGCTAAATCTTGCAGGCTCGCAGGAGTTTTGGCGTCGCGGCGCTGAGGGCGGGTTTTGGAGAACCTGCGTATTTTCTGGCAAACCTGAAAAATGTCGGAGAACATAGGGGGAGATAGCATCATCCAAAAAATTATAGAAACTAGACACGAGTTTTTCTACTTTAGAGAAGGGAAATTGAGATTCATCAAAGAGAACATGACGACTAATGATGATTCGTTTAGAGAACAAATCAAAACATTTATAACCACGGTGATTTGACGGAAAACCCAAAAATACACAAGGAGTAGAACGTGCCTGAAGTTTGTTGATTGTAGTGGATGGAAACAGTGGATAACATAAGCATCCGAAGACCCTAAGATGAGTGTATGACGGAGTCTTATTGTATAACACTTTTAGAGGGGATGAATATGTCAAGCCTTTAGAGGGAAGAATATTTAGGAGATCGGTAGCCATTTGTAGTGCATGATGCCAAAAGAATGGAGGAACGGAAGAATGAACCAATAAAGTGCAGACAATATTATTAATGGTACGATTTTTTCGCTCAATTTCCATTTTGTGAAGACGTATGAGGACAAGAAAAATGAAAATTTATCCCATTTTGAGCACAAAACTCCCTAAATTCTCCATTATCATATTCTTTTTCATTATCACATTGAATGTTTTTTATTTTTCGTTCGAATTGCGTTCTTATGAAGGCTCTAAATTTTATAAAGATGGAAAAAACTTGAGATTTTTTCGCAATTGGAAACGTCCATAAATATTTAGTATAGTCATCTAAGAATAGAACATAATAACGATGACCCATAGAACTGAGAACCGGAGATGTCCATAAATCACTATGAATAATTTCAAATGGCGTAGAAGTATTCGAATTTGAAGCTACAAATGGTTATTTAATAATCTTTTTCAAAGCACAGGATTGTAAATTGGAGTACTACGCGTACCCTTACAAGAAATAAACTTATGTCTATCTAAAGAAGATAAAATAGACGACCCTGGATGACCTAGACGAGCATGCCACAAGGAAGGAGCAAGATCTGCAAAGGTGGATGTCATATTTTGACGCGAGACGCTTGGATTTGGTGTGATTGGATATAGGTCCCCCCCACTGTTACACCTCATGAGATGACTTTCCGTCTTGAAATCCTTCACAGAAAATCCAAATGAATCAAAATTAATAGAAACCCAGATTTACGGACATATACTAAATTTTTAATTAATTTTGGGGCATGAAGGATATTTTTCAGGACAAGTAGTGGATGAGGAGGGGACACGGTTTTATGACCATAACCATTAATTGGAATAGAATTGTCATTACCAACAGTTATACCACGATTATTGCTCAAATTGGAATAAGACGAGAGAGTACCTTGATCGGATGTCATGTGGGTAGTGACGCCGGTGTCCATGTACCAATTAGGGTCCGATTGAGTCAAGCCAAGTGTGTGCATCGCTGCTTCAATGTCGGTCTGAGTATGTCCCACTGCATGGTGAGCCTGATGGGGGCGAGGCCCAAGTATACTAGACTGCTGAGACTGCCCATACGCTAGTCTGAACCCAGGAATCTGGACTGAGGAGAAGCTGGACCGAGGCGAGTATCCTGGCGGATACTGAGGCACCGCAGCGCTGTAAGGTGGAGCCGCGACGCTGTAAGGTTGAGCCGCGGCGCTGTGAGGTGCTGGGACCCACTGCCACTGTCCAGGGGGCCCCTGTGGGCTCCACGACTGCTGTTGCTGTTGTCGGTTGTTGCCGCCATAATTCTTGCCATTATTCTTCTTATTCTGGCCTTTCTTACCACCTCCGTTGTTGTGACTTTGGGTCACGGTGGCTGGATTGGAAGGAGAAAAATTTGAAGCAGTCACCATACCGACATGACTACTCTCAATCTCTGCTTTCTTAGCCAAGTCAGCTTCTTCCAATGTAAGCATGGAACGAGCCTGATAAAACTCTGGCAAGGTGCTACTCTGTCGAATAACTGAAGCAACACCATTATAGGCCTCTGACAGACCTGCAACCATCTGAAGAACCAGACGACTGTTAGAAACATGAGAACACACGTTGCGAAGTTGATCCGCAAAGTCCTTGAGGCGTTGGCAATAAGAAGAGACGTTGGGAAAATTTGCCATAGCCACTTGCGAAAATTCCTGCTCAAGAATAACAATTCTAGAATGACTGTTATCTTGAAATATGTCACGCAAACTATTCCACGCTGTCATAGCTGTAGAGTTGGGTTCCATAATCGTCTGTAAGAGATCCAAGGAAATAGTGGCATAAATCCACTGAAGAACCTTGGAATCATGTCCCATAATTCTGGGTCTGCTTCTTGAGTGGGCACATTAGATGTAGACGCCTTATCACCCTCCTTTGAAGGAGGATGAGGGATGATGTGGTGAAGAACTTTATGTGCTTTAGCATGAATCTTGAATAATTCCGCCCACGTCCCATATTGGACGTTTTCAAGATCAAGAACAATAGGGATGACGCTCTTGATGTTAGAAACCGAGAGGGCAGGATGAAAAATGTTCTTATCAGCCATAGGAAATAGCAAGATTCAGAGAAGGAAATTTGTGAGAAAGGTTTTTGGAAGAGAAGATACTCGGTATTGGTGAAGGAGGAAGAACCTACAAAACTCGAGAATTAGGGCAAAATTTCGGGAAAAAAAAGAAGAAAATTTGAGGAGCGGGAGCAGGGTAAAGAGAACCTAGACTATTGATACCACGAAAGAAATAATCCCTTGATAATTCTTATTAATGATGTTGACACCCAATTTTGACCCTCTCGTCCAGTCATTAACTATAAAATTACACTAATTTTCCAAATAATTTTAACAATGTCATAATAATAAAATGCAACAATAAAACATTAATACACGCATAAATAAACAATTTAATAATGGCATCGCATTTTACGTAGAGTATTAAGCACACATTGAGTCTCACGTCCGCATTCGTCATTTTAATAACAAACAATTTCATTAATATTATTCGTAATTTAAGCCCTATTTTCCATTAATTAAAACTCAAACAATTCTTAATGATAAATAAATAAATAAATATATAAAATAAATAATTTAACAATGACGTCGTATTAAATAGCATATTCGCATTTTATTAATACGCAAGGCAATTTCATAATTATTATTTGTAATTTAAGTTAATTTTAATCTAATACATGCGTTTTAATAGCGTCGCATTTATAAAAGCATTAAACAATCCTTAAATATCATATCTGCATTTAGCATTTAAACAATTTAATAATAATCTAAACCCCATTCAATTTTAATTTAACATCGCAAAATACGCATAATAAATAAGTTTTAATAACGGCATCACATTATAAAATATTAAGCACTAATTAAATAGCACGCCCGCATTTATTATGGTAATAATAAAAATCCAAGCTAAAACTAATAAAACACCTAGGGTTAATTTAAATAATTTAATTCATCACTAATTAAATAATACACCTAAAATTAAAACACCTAAAAAACTAATACCTAATTAAATAAAATCTACCCAACCCACGTCGCCCAGCCCAACATCGCCCCAGCCCAAAAGGCCCAGACCCAACAGCCCACAAACCCAAATGCCCCTCTTCATTTAACCCATAGCCCCTTCATCTTCATTGAACCCACATCCCTTCATCTTCTTTTCCCCCTTCCCCATCGAAAAAACCCTAAAAAAACCTAAGGCCCGTCCCCGTCATGCCCAGGATTCTCTGTCACGACCCGACCCCGGGCTCGCGACTGGTGCCCTACCTGGGCACCCCTTTCCGGTATACATTAGAGAATAGCAGCGGAACATACACAACTTATAAAATGCTTAAACATAAAATAACAACAGGCTAGCCGATGAGGCCACCTTCCGTAAAATATACATACCCAAAAATAAATCAGTACATCTTTGTTCTTAAAAACCCAATCCACAAATGTGACTACAGACCTCTAAGAATAACAGCTGTGACGGGACAGGGCCCCGCCATACCCCTGAATATACAACAACCGACCATACCAGGGATCTGAACCAGGGATAAGCCTCCGGAGTAATGGAGTTTCCCAATAGCTGAACAGTGATCCTAAGAGTGAGGATCAGCAACCGGTATACTCTACCAACATGACGCAGCCCGAAGAAGGTCGATAACATGTACCAAATATGTGAAACTGAAAGTACTGTAATGAAATCATAAGTCCAAAATAAAGCTGGAGACATGTATGATAACTCAAATAACCGTACAATGTGCCTTACTAACAATGAGAGTAAACAAGAGTATACTTTACTGCATAAAAATAGGAGGCTCATGATCAACGTAGGGCCACCCGCCCGTAGTATCATTAAGCAATCCTACTCACGACTATTTCACCGCATAGGTCCCGTGGACCCGCATGAGGTAACCTCGCGTAAGGTCAGTATCCGCCCGCATAGGATGTGTGGACCCACATGAGGTATTCCTCGCATAAGACTATTTCACCCGCACAGGCCCGGTGGGCCCGCAATGAGTACAAACGCCGCACTCGCATCATGGGTAGCAAATTCATGGAATTAGTAGTAACCCGGGGCTTTACCCCGTAAGAATAACATAAACTAGCACAACCGGCTATCATACATAACATAAGCACTACCGGCTTATCATACATAACATAAGCGCTACCGGCTTATCCTAACATAACATAAGCGCTACCGGCTTATCATACATAACATAAGCAAGTTAAGAAATCCCCCTAACTTCTTATTAGTCTTATTCATATACACTCTCATTTTAGTTTACTTAAGGCACTAACATGTCATTATAAAAATCCGGGAATTTAACCCAAAGTACTACGTACTTCTATTTCTTTAAAATGACTCTTTTTCATATAAAACTTCCAAGATACTAATAACCGTAGTATCAAGTCATAACCACTTTTCAAGACAAATCACAATACCTTTTAGAAATACATTTAGGCTTCTAAATCAAGTGACTTCTTTCTTTTAAAACCTTAAGCAATTGATACCTTCAAATCAATTTGCCTTTCATAATTCAAGTCATTTATCATACTTACATTACTTAGAGTAAACCACTCTTTTTAACTTTCCATAAAGCTATTATAACCAACTTCCCATAAAGCCGTTATACTAGCTTTATACTATAGACAAATACATTCTTCTTTATAACCAAGAGACTTATACTTTCAAAACCAAGTATCATATACTTTTAAAATACTTTAAGTCTCTTAACTTTTAGAAACTAAGATATCCTTAATATTCTTAAACAAGTGAGTTAAGTCCCTAACTCAACCAACTTGGACATTCTTAAAATAAGCCAAGGATATCAAATGGACTAGATTGTCAAAATCTCGTACGTCTACCGTACTATATATTTACAACTACTCATGCTCAAGAGATAAGAAAGTTCCACATACCTCTTCGGTTCAATCCACTTGCTAAGTCCAATATGCCGTACGTAGTATGTCAACCTATAATGACCATAATACGTCTATTAACTTCTAGCTTCAAACGTAGAATATTCTAAGTGTAGAGTCACTAAATTCGACGGAAAATCGGACAGCACTTCCTTTGTTTCTACATACTTTTCCACCTTTTTCAAGGTCCGAAAATCAATAACCAAACGCCACATTTAAGGTCCAACAATTCAACAATACAAAGGGGATTACACGCCTTAACAGGACGTGTAAAATTCTGCCCCACATTTGATATCAAACTAGTCCAACATACAATGTTACATTCGGCAATATGAGGGGCAACAATACATAGTCTTTTCCAATTCCTTTTCAATCCAAGTTGTTTAGTATAACATGTTATAAGCCGCAATCGATTATAACAACTATAATCTTCAAGTAGATAACATGCGACGATTCTAGTTATCGATCAAATTGTATTTCAATTTCAAATGGCTAATCAATGTCATTTCGGGTTTTAGGCTTCTAATATCCATAACACTTATCAATCTTCATAACATATATCACCTACTCATTTCTAACTTATCATAACATGAAATCTTCAATTACAATAGTAAGACGAAGATTATTACCTCATTTAGCCCAAATAGTCCAACAATCTCGCCCACTTTAGCCCTCTTTCCGAATTTCTTCTTCCCGCTAAAATCACCTCTACGAACCCCCTACAAGCTCGCCAACATTTTTCCTTCTTGTTGCCTTTCCAAAAATCTCATTTGGCTTCGGGTTTTATCAACTTTTGATAGAGGAGAGCAAGTGTTTGGATGATCTTTTAGTGTAGAATGGTCAAGTCTTGCAAGACTTGGTCAATATATAAGCCTTATCTCGATCCACAAGTTGGGGGGACACTTGTCACCCACCCATGGGTCCTCTACAACAAATATCTTATATTTTTACCCTATTTCCGCAAATAATCCCGCCTCGGTGCCGCGGCCCTGCATCCGGCGCCGCGGCGCTGCAATTTCAGACAATTTCAGGCTTTCCGGCGCCCCGGCCCTGCAGCCGGCGCCGCGACGCCTGCCCCTGCTGTCAACTGATCTTGTAACGTCCATAACTTTCTACTCCGATGTCCTATCGACAAGAGGTTTGTTGCGTTGGAAACTAGACTCAATGAAATTCATATTAGGCTTTTGAAACACCTAAAAACTCCCAATATACTAGGAGAAATACTGCTCCAAAGTTTACTGAAAAACTGTCCCAAAAAAATATTCTGCCAACAATTTTTTTCTTTGTTCCTAATTCGAATCTTATTTACTTTCGTACGTTCTCAATACATGACCTGGACTTACGGGGTGTGACATTATTCCCCCCTTAGAAACATTCGTCCCCGAATATTCTTTCGGTGTCCAATCTAAACGGATATTGGCATAGTCCCTTGACTACACCCAACATAATCACACTTGCCACACCTGGCCACATAACAATACTTATGCTAAAACGTCAACCTGAACTCCAAGTGTCGGCGCCGGTTATCTGCATAAAGCTTTTATCGACTCTGAGCTTGCTAATAATCTTTCCTGGATAAGCTTCGTCTTATCCACAGCCCGCTGAATCAAGTCCGGGCTAATTATCTGTACCTCGCCTACGTTGAACCAACCAATTGGCGAGTCTACACTTTCTTCATACAAAGCCTCATACAGGGCCATCTGGATACTGGAATGGTATCTGTTATCGTACGTAACTCAACAAGAGGCAAAATAATCCTCCCAGCTATCTCTGAAATCAAGAACACAGGCCCGCCACCTATCCTTAAGTGCCTGGATAGTACGCTCTGCCTGTCCGTCGGTCTGAGGGTGTAATGCAACACATAGACTCATCTGTGTCCCTAACCCCATCTGGAAAACCCCCAGAAGTTATCCGTAACTGAGCTCATCTGTCTGACATCATAGACGTAGGAACCCCGTGCAGTCTCACAATCTCCCTGTTATAAAAGCTAGCATAATCCTCAACCGAGTAAGTGGTCCTAACCGAAAGACGACTGGTTTCGTCAGCCTGCTTACTTTGACCCCCAGGGAGTCGCACTTCCTCCGAGTACGATGCTACCCTGTAACAAGATCCATATTAATCACCTCCCATTTCTAAGTCGGGATCTCAATCGCCTGTAATAGACCACTGGGCTTCTGGTGCTCAACCTTGACCTGCTACTAATTTGGACACTAAGAAACAAACTATGCTACGTCCCTCTTCAGGCCATCTTACCAATAGATACATCTGAGGTCATGATACATCTTAGTCGACCCCGAACAAAATAATGCAAGAAGTACTGCGTGCCTCCCCTAAACCTGCTGACAAGTCATGCAGCATTGGGCACACACAATCTTTCCTCATATCACAGCACCCTATCCGGTGCTACCCATACATACTCTTCTCTTCTCGGAGAGCCGTATCTCGATCACATACTAACACTGAATCCTCATATTGTCGCTTATTCACCTCCTCGACGAAGGAAGACTCGGCAACCTCTCGGATCCAAACTTCATTCACCTTGGAAACAATTAATCGAACCCCTCGGCTCGGTAGCTGATGAATCTCACGGACCACGTCCTGTCTATCTGGCTGCCCATCTGGCAGACTACCCATAGATCTACGACTAAGAGTATCTGTAACCGTCTCAGCTTCCCCGGGTGGTATAGGATATCATATCACAATCTCTGAGTAACTCTAACCACCGTCTCTGTCGCAAATTCAGTTGCCTCTGTCTGAAGATATACCGGAGGCTCTTGTGGTCTATACAACTATCCACGTGAAGTCTACATAAATGTCATGCCTCCAAATCTTCAAGGCATGATTAACTGTCGCCGACTCTAAATCGTGAGTAGCGTAATTTCCTTTCATGCTTCTCTAACTGCCGGAAAACATAGGCTCTAACCTTATCGTGTTGCGTCAGCACACAACCTAGCCCAACACCCAACGTGTCATAATAATAACCTAACCCTCTAGTCTCTTAGGAGGGGTTAGAACTGTAGTCGAGTCAACTTATCTTCCAATAACTGGAAGCCTTTCTCAAACTTGCGAAATATTCGGCATCCTTAATCTCAATTATGGTTCCTGTTTCCCTTTCTCTGTTGCAACCAACTTGGTCACTAAACTTAAACTTGATTCCTTTGCCGGCCGCATGGCTAAGACTTCATGCCAATCTCAATTTAGGGGGAGACTTCCTTGATCCCGTCAAGTAATAATCCTATTATTTTCTCCCAGCTCATAGATCTTATAGCCAGGTGTTTAACCTCAATTCAAGGTATTACATAATCCAATGACTTGTCAAGATTTCTTATTGTTCGAGTGCCTACTCGTCTTTCCTTTATAAGTTATTTCAAGTTGTCCTGGGGTCCCTTTGTCACGACCCGAACCCGGGCCCGTGACTGGTGCCTTACCCCGGGCACCCAAGTAGACATACATCAGAGTAATCAGCGGAATATAAAACATGACATGAAATAATATGAAGTGTAAAACAGTTTATCTGAGAAAACTTGCCTTACGGCATATATATATAACTTGAATCCGAACAGTTACATCCCTATTACAAACTCTGCCCACAACAGTACTACAGACCTCTAAGAATGATATGACAACAATGGCGGGACAGGGCCCCGCCATACCCCTGAATGTAAGTGTACCTACAACGACAGGGGACTATACCACTGATAAGCCTCCGGAGAAACGGAGCTTCCCAAGCAGACTGTGATCCTAAGGCGAGGATCAACGGTGTACCTCTACTGCGGCATGAACGGCCCACGAAGGAGGTCGAAGACAACAGTACCAAGTATGTGAATCGAAAATCAGAAATGAAATCATAGTAGTCTATATAAAGCAGGAGACATATATGATAACCAAACTACAGTTCACAATAAATAAGCAGTCATGTCAAGTCAGGGACTCACGCCCTCAAGTCATCACTCAAATACAACTATGGGTCTCACGCCCACAACATCAATCATGCCCGTGGAATACCTTCCTCACTGCCGGCAGTCTAGGATATAAAAGCACCAAGGAATACACATGAACACCAGGTCCCACCTGTGTCATAATAAAACCGTACGGGGTAAGTACGAAGGCATAGCCGACTACTAAAACCCACGCATCAACAAGGTCATAAATCAGATCATGAGATCTGTCTAGACCGCCACGATCGGCCGCCACTCGCCGCAGATCTAATGCGCGTCTAGTCCTCGAACTTCCCGCACTCGCGCATAGGCCACTCCAATGGCCCGCATGAGGTATTCCCCGCATCGAGGGTAGCTACTCCCGACAACGCCCCGACTCGCACCGCACGCCACATAGACCGCATGAGGTATAACCCCACACACTAACCTGGAACTGTCGTAGCTCCGCATAGGTCACACAGACCCGCATGAGGTATTCTCGAATCATAGGTCACACAGACCGCTCGAGTCTACCCCGTGACGGAGGCGGCTTAACCCCCGGAATCATGTCAAGAGGTGAGTGATATAATACTAACATAATAGCTTATCGTTAAACAGCATAAGCACAACAAGGGAAACCCCTTTACACAAACATCACAAGATACTAACACACGTATCATCCTAACATGTTTACTTATCAAATCAACAAGAAAGTATTACAAGGCTATCACAAACCAACACAATCAAGTTATTCACACAAGGTATTCTCTACTTTATGTTAGCAAGTTCGGGTTTTTATCCCCAAAGTACTTCATATAATAACTCTTTTTAAAAGATCCGTTTCTTTCACAAAAGTCACACAATACCCGTAGTATAAAAATAGAGTGACTATCTTTTTAAGTAAACCAAAACACTTCCTTTTGTAAAATCAAGTAACAACATTATTTTCCAAACGTTCAAGTTTGCCTAATTTCAAATGCTCAAGTTTCTCATTTTCGAAAGATTTCATAGTTCATGTCTTAATCATTTAATAACGTAATTCTCTTTTAAAATAATTTGAGAAACATATGCCTTATGTGTGAGTAGGTTATTCTTGTTCATAACAATCTTATTAAAGCAAACATGATCTAGAAATGTACTATCATTTTGTCTCATCTTAGCTTCTATGCAGATGGAGGTTTCTTGGTTTTAATAATACTTTATTAGTCAAAACATTTCCCTTTATTAACGCCGCATGGTTCGTTCGATACTCATTCGATTTCCAAATCAAGAAACATTATTCCTTTTAAAATCAAGTACTCATTACTCACGAATGAGGTTTCACACTTTTAACAAAATTCATATCAATTCAATTAAGTCAAGTCTCTTATCTTTTAAGATCAAGTCTCTTAACTTCTAAAATCAATAAACCATTCTTTTTATCTCTCTTAAGTTGTTATACCTAACTTCCCATAAAGCTAGTATAACTCTTAAGCTTTTAAAACCAAGTATTACTCTTCTTTCAAAAACGGTTCTTAATTCTCTTGAAATACTTCAAGATTCTTATTATTCAGGCTTAAGTCAAAAGACATTGCCGTAAAACTACGTTCAGTTAACACACGTACGTCTACCGTACTAAATATATTCTTTTAAAATATCATGCTCAAGAGGATAGGAAGAATCACATACCTCGCGACGATTTATCGATTATTAGCAAATAGCTCCAAAGTACTGTAATCCTGCTATCCTTTTCCACCCTTCGAGTAGAATACACTACTCGCAGTACTTCAACCTATAACGGTTATACAAGTCTATCAATGTCTAGACTACTCGGTAGAATAAATCTAGATACAAGATTCTACGGAAAATTGGCGTGACTTCCCTACCCACAAACTTCACAAGTCTCAGAATACAGTCCTATGTAAGTACAGTTCAATTCCCTTCTTATATACCTTCCTGGTATATAACTTATACCTAATTCTTATACTTCAATAGTATATAAACTCAATTACAATAGGGAGACAAGATATTTACCTCGATAAGCCCAAAATTATCCAAGTTTAAATGTCGATCCTGAGCAACGTTTAGCTCCTACTCTGGGCGCTCCAACCCACTCCAAACAACCCTTAGAAGTTCTACGCAACTTCTACTTAACACTTCAACCGACTATGAAGGTTTTCCTTAGGGTTTCGTTTTTGTGACTGAAGGGAATATAAGGTAGTATTTCCGGGCTCTACGTATAGATGTAACTTTGGAATACTACAAGGTATAAGGCTAAGGTATTTTGGAATAGTAACAATACTTGGAGAATACTTTCTACCAAGGGGGGGGGGGGTGTATTTTACGAGAACAACTCAAGGTAGGGGGGGTGTACCTCTCGGCCAACACCACTAGGAGGGGGAGGTACCTCTCGGCCAAAAGGCCTCACAAAGGGGGGAGGCTTGGACGAAAACACTACACTGTGGGGAGAGGGCTTTCAAGACTTAGAAAACATTGTGAGGATGAAGAAGTCTTCACAAAGGGGGGGGTATTTATAGGGAAACCAATGGCTAAGATCAAGCCAAGTGGGGGGCAAGTGGAGGGTCAAGATTTGCCCAAGTGCACCCTAACCCTACTCCACAAATCCCTCACAAACATTGACCCAAGTTTTAGGCAACAAAACATGGAATAAAAACGTCCCACAATCGTCCACTCCATCCGCCACTTGAGGGTGACAAGTGTCGCCCTCTCGTTGGTCCAAAATATTTCGTCTCTCGGAAAAATCCGCAAAAATTAGAAATGACATAGCCGTAATTTTCCCTTCGCAAAGTCCGGAAAACGTTTCGTCGGAAAACGATTCTTTTCGGTAGTTGTGAACAAAATTTTCGATCCTTGCCTATCTTAAGGCTAAAACTTTCGTACGTACGCCCTCACGTACATACTCTGGAAATACGGGGTATAACATTCTCCCCTCCTTAGAAACATTCGTCCCGAATGTTCCTTCTAAGCCTCAAAACATACATGCGCCAGTATAGTCTTCACTACTATGCTCCCGAAAGACAATCATGCCACACCTGGCCATAAAATAACACACGCGCAAATACTTAATTCAAGTCCACGAGGAATTACCTCTAACATCACAAAAACTCCCACCCAAGGGCTAAAAGATACTCCCTTCGCACCTTCACTTTACAAAAGAAATGATCACATCTATGTTCTTAACACATGCTCGCTTCTTCCCTTACTCGTCGTACCCTTCTCGTACACTCGAACTCTTTCTCATAACTTATCACATTTTTGTTACTGCTTCTGTTTCCAAAATCTCTGGGTTACAACCTCCAACTTGATCATCATTAACTGGGAACACTCTGGATGGATCTCCGATACTTTTCCGAACATAACAACATGAAAGACCGGACGTACTGCCTCCTAAGTCGGACGGCAATGCTAACCTATAGGCAACTTGGCCTATTTTCCAAATGATCTGAAAAGGCCCAAAGTAACTCGGGCTAAGTTTCCTCTGTTTTCCAAAACTCGTCACACCCTTTCCGGGGTGGTACCTTCAAGAAGACCGACCGTCAACCTGAACTTCAAGCGTCGTCGCCGATTACCCGCACGACTTCTGTTGACTCTGAGCTGTCAATAACCTCTTTTGGATAAGCTTCACCCTATCCACATCCTGCTGAAACAAGTATGAACCAACTATCTGAACCTTGCCAACATCGAACCAATCGACCGGCAACTTACACTTCCGCCCCTACAAGGCGTCATAAGGCGATATCCGAATACTGAAATGGTAGCTATAAAACACTCCCTCAACAGGAGGCAACAATCCTCTCAGCTACCCCTGAAATCCGAACACTGGCCCGAGGGTGAATGCGATACTGAGACTCACCTGAGTTTCTAACCCTGCTTGGTAATACTTCCAGAAAACGAAATAGCCGTAACCTGGGCTCCCCTGCCTGCCATAAGGTGAAAGTAGGCACCTCGTGCAGCCTTACAACCTTCCCGATATAACATCTCGCATAACCCTCTGCCGAGTAAACGGTCCTGACTGAAAGATAAGATGGGATGTCCTCATCGGCCCGACTACTGGTCGAACGCATCTACGTACTCGTACGATGGTTAACTAAACTTGGGCCTAACACCCTCGTGACCCCACCACCTGGCGGGACAACCTCGAACTGATCCCACCAAATTACAGGTCGCGGGTTGACCCGCGATTGGTCCTCAACCCGACCCGCTATCGCACAAAACTCTTGTTCCCCGATCCGGAACAATCTCACTATCGAGTCACAAAACCTAGTGGTCTTCTTAGCTCAACTACCCTCTTTCATTCCACACTACTCAGGGACTTAGCACACAAATATATCTTACGTGCACTATGCACTCCGATAAGGGTCAAACATAAAAAAAAATATAAATCTCTTACTCGAGATGGCCTTGCCTCTAAGGTCTCTACGTATAAAACTCTAAGGCTCACGCTTTCCTTATCCCCAATATTACCCTTTTAACTAACCATGATTTCTAATCACAATTAACACAATGTTATCTGAACATAACACTTAAGATATACTCATCTTATCACACATACAAATCTCTAGAGGGTTAAGGATATACCTGTATCTACTGCTTCACTTCCCCTTTGTCGTTCTAATTAATCCTGCCCCGTAGGGCGCATATCTAGGGAAGGTGACGAACTAGCTACTGATCCTGAAGGCTGAGTCCTCCTACTTACATCCCTCCTACTAGGACATCCTTTCGACACATGGCCCTGACGGCCGCAGGTAAAACAAGTACCAACTAAAAGATGACATTCCCCGGGATGACGCCTGCCACACTGTGAACCGGAAGTCCTGGAGCTCTGACCAACACCGGCATACCCCAAACGTCCTGAACCCTGTGGAGGACCACTCTGCACTGGTGGAGGTGCATATCAAATCTGCTGTTGAGGCGGTTCGCCTTGAAAGTTACCCAAAGGACCCTGCTCGCCTCTTTGCCGATCTCGATTAACTGGCCGATCTCTACGTTTCTCAGCCTGCTGCGCATAAGCCCGTACGCAGGCCATGCTCAAGCCTGACTGAAGAGCTACTCTTGCACAACCCTCTCTTAGATAGTCATCATGACTCGTGATAATCGATACATAATATACTCTCAGGTAGCTACATCCTTAGCTAGTAACAGGGTCGTCTCTTTGCAATCTATACTTTCGCTCGGTCGTGGGAACCAAGGTCCAGATATCATGGCCGCAGAGGAATCGCCGCCATTGGCTAAACTCTTTGAAGTGGCGACGTCGCAGAACTCCCGAATGAAGCACCACCCTAGGTGATGATTGGGCTGTGCCTCGTAACCTCTCAAGGCTTACTCGCGACTCACGCCTTGCCGCTTCGCCCGGGTTGCCTTACGCGGAGGCATAACGGTAAGGGAAAGAAATACGTTAGAGGGGTCCAACTTATAACACAGCTCTAAGCACGATCTCAGAGTGAGAAGAATGGAAACCAATCCTAAATATCCTATAGCCTCACGATTATTGGTGTGGTGCGCACACCGATAATCAAGACTACTAGATACTGATGCTGTAGACACTTTCCGAGGATAACTGCTCGATACCACTTTTGTCACGACCGAACCGGGCGTGATCGTGCCTTACCGGGCACCCAAGTAGACATACATCGAGTAATCGGGAATATAAAACATGACATGAAATAATATGAAGTGTAAAGCAGTTTATTCGAGAAAACTTGCCTTACGGCATATATATATAACTTGAATCGACGATTACATCCCTATTACAAACTCGCCACAGTACTACAAGACCTGCACTTAAGAATGATATGACAACAATGGCGGACAGGGGCCGCCATACCCCGAATGTAAGTACTACAACGACAGGGACTATACCACCGATAAGCCTCCGAGAAACGGAGCTTCCCAAAACGTCAATCGTGATCCTAAGAGCGAGGATCAACACCGTGTACCTCTACCGCGGCATGACGCAGCCCGCGAAGGAGGTCGATAACAGTACCAAGTATGTGGCCCGAAAATACAGTAAATGAAATCATAGTAGTCTATATAAAGCGGAGACATATATGATAACCAAACTACGATTCACAATAAATAGCGCCATGTCAAGTCAGGGACTCACGCCCACAAGTCATCACTCAAATACAACTATGGGTCTCACGCCCACAACATCAATCATGCCCGTGGAATACCTTCCTCACTGCCGGCAGTCTAGGATATAAAAGCACCAAGGAATACACATGAACACCGTGTCCCACCGTGTCATAATAAAACCGCACGGTAAGTACGAAGGCATAGCCGACTACTAAAACCCACGCACCAACAAGGTCATAAATCAGATCATGAGATCTGTCTGCACCGCCACATGATCGAAGCCGCCACTCGCTCGCAGATCTAATGTGCGCGTCTAGTCTGGAACTTCCCGCAGCTCCGCATAGGCCACCCAATGGCCCGCATGAGGTATTCCCGCATCGAGGTAGCTACTCCCGAACGCCCCGACTCGCATCGCACGCCACATGCACCGCATGAGGTATAACCCCACACACTAACCTCGAATCGCCGTAGCTCGCATAGGTCACACGCACCGCATGAGGTATTCTCGAATCATAGGTCACACGCACTCCGCCCGAAGTCTACCCCGCGTCGGAGGCGCCTTAACCCCTAATCATGTCAAGAGGTGAGTGATATAATACTAACATAATAGCTTATCGTTAAACAACAAAAGCACAACAAGGGAAACCCCTTTACACAAACATCACAAGATACTAACACACGTAGCATCCTAACATGTTTACTTATCAAATCAACAAGAAAGTATTACAAGGCTATCACAAACCAACACAATCAAGTTATTCACACAAGGTACTCTCTACTTTATGTTAGCAAGTTCGGGTTTTTATCCCCAAAGTACTTCATACAATAACTCTTTTTAAAAGATATGCTTCTTTCACAAAAGTCACACAATACCCGTAGTATAAAAATAGAGTGACTATCTTTTTAAGTAAACCAAAACACTTCCTTTTGTAAAATCAAGTAACAACATTATTTTCCAAACGTTCATGTTTGCCTAATTTCAAATGCTCAAGTTTCTCATTTTCGAAAGGTTTCGTAGTTCATAGTCTTAATCACTTAAGAATATAATTCTCTTTTAAAACAATTTGAGAAACATATGCCTTATGTGTGAGTAGGTTATTCTTGTTCATAACAATCTTATTAAAGCAGCCATGATCTAGGAAATGTACTATCATTTTGTCTCATCTTAGCTTCTATGCAGATGGAGGTTTCTACTGGTTTTAATAATACTTTATTAGTCAAAACATTTCCCTTTATTAACGCTGCAGTGGTTCGTTCGATACTCATTCTAATTTTCGAAATCAGTAAAACATTATTTCTTTTAAAAATCAAGTACTCATTACTCACGAATGAGGTTTCACACTTTTTAACAAAATTCATATCAATTCAATTAAGTCAAGTCTCTTATCTTTTAAGATCAAGTCTCTTAACTTCTAAAATCAATAAACCATTCTTTTTATCTCTCTTAAGTCGTTATACCTAACTTCCCATAAAGCTAGTATAACTCTTAAGCTTTTAAAACCAAGTATTACTCTTCTTTCAAAAACGGTTCTTAATTCTCTTGAAATACTTCAAGATTCTTATTATTCAGGCTTAAGTCAAAAGACATTGCCGTAAAACTACGTTCAGTTAACACACGTACGTCTACCGTACTAAATATATTCTTTTAAAATATCATGCTCAAGAGGATAGGAAGAATCACATACCTCGCGACGATTTATCGACTATTAGCAAATAGCTCCAAAGTACTGTAATCCTGCTATCCTTTTCCACCCTTCGAGTAGAATACACTACTCGCAGTACTTCAACCTATAACGGTTATACAAGTCTATCAATGTCTAGACTACTCGGTAGAATAAATCTAGATACAAGATTCTACGGAAAATTGGGCAGACTTCCTACCACAAACTTCACAAGTATCAGTAAATACAAATCCTATGTAAATACTGATTCAATTCCCTTCTTATATACCTTCCTGGTATATAACTTATATCTAATTATTATACTTCAATAGTATATAAACTCAATTACAATAGGGAGACAAGATATTTACCTCCATAAGCCCAAAATTATCCAAGTTTAAATGTCGATCCTGAGCAACGTTTAGCTCCTACTCTGGGCGCTCCAACCCGCTCCAAACAACCCTTAGAAGTTCTACGCAACTTCTACTTAACACTTCAACCGACTATGAAGGTTTTCCTTAGGGTTTCGTTTTTGTGACTGAAGGGAATATAAGGTAGTATTTTCGGGCTCTACGTATAGAGGTAACTTTGGAATACTACAAGGTATAAGGCTAAGGTATTTTGGAATAGTAACAATACTTGGAGAATACTTTCTACCAAGGGGGGTGTATTTTACGAGAACAACTCAAGGTAGGGGGGGTGTACCTCTCGGCCAACACCACTAGGAGGGGGAGGTACCTCTCGGCCAAAAGGCCTCACAAAGGGGGGAGGGGGGAGGCTTGGACGAAAACACTACACTAAGGGGGAGAGGACTTTCAAGACTTAGAAAACATTGTGAGGATGAAGAAGTCTTCACAAAGGGGGGTATTTATAGGGAAACCAATGGCTAAGATCAAGCCAAGTGGGGGGCAAGTGGAGGGTCAAGATTTGCCCAAGTGCACCCTAACCCTACTCCACAAATCCCTCACAAACATTGACCCAAATTTTAGGCAACAAAACATGGAAGAAAAACGTCCCACAATCGTCCACTTCATCCGCCACTTGAGGGTGACAAGTGTCGCCCTCTCGTTGGTCCAAAATATTTCGTCTCTCGGAAAAATCCGCAAAAATTAGAAATGACATAGCCGTAATTTTCCCTTCGCAAAGTCCGGAAAACGTTTCGTCGGAAAACGATTCTTTTCGGTAGTTGTGAACAAAATTTTCGATCCTTGCCTATCTTAAGGCTAAAACTTTCATACGTACGCCCTCACGTACATACTCTGGAAATACGGGGTATAACACCCACCCACGTATCTCCTTACTATCATTCTCGTCACATATGCTACCACATTTCCTCGAGGTGTTCTTCGCCCACCATTTACTAATGGTCTTTACACTAGTCCAGGTACTCATATCTCGTGCAACTTACATAACCATAGTTGTATTCTCTTTTATCATTCTGGTCATAACCCTTCCTTATGCTTACTATTAGCAAAAGTATTTCTATCTTGATTCATAATCATACGATTTAAATGCGTCGTACTACTGCGCATTTATATTCTTACCACACTTCCTCGACCATTTCCTAACGTCGTTCTCAATTACCCAACACAATGCTTTTCCACGGTTATCTAAAAGCAGAACTATGGTATGGCGATCATCAAGACCTTACGATCTCTATCCTTCGTCCAACAACATGGGTGCACATAACCCCATAATATGTAAAACTATCCTTTTACATGGGGGAGAGAGCTTATCTCCCTTTAAAAAAACTTAATCATCCAGCGCCCTCTTATAATCGTATAGATTTTCAAAACCTACCAACGATGTCTTCTGTTTTCCGTAGGAAGCACTCGTACTTAACTTATTCTTGCTTGCGCGCTTTCCTGGAATTATCCGGAAGGTCATGGCCCTGACTTCCACACCAAAACAAACTCCAAGTACCCCCAAGGGCACTTAACATAAAACTCCTTCAAATTCAAGTACTACTTACTTTATGCATTAATTTACCTCAAATGAACAAGTCACATAGACTTATTAAAATCAATTATATCAAAGAAGGGAGGATAATTCACTGGTTACCACCACTTCTCTTCCTTTCCACTCGATAACCGGTTTACTGGAAAACTGGAATCGGACAATTCTCTCTCTGCAGTCAACGTTGGCATAACGAGAGGCCAACTAGCCCGTACTCATAATGACCTTAAGGTCGGTCACATCAGCTCTACTAGGTCTGCTAGGGTCCGACGATTGTATTGTCACCGGGCAATTATTATACACCCGCTCAGCTACCACCCATCACTCACGGGTGTAGTTACCTCTTAAAGGTTCTCATGGATTCAGACTCTATCTTTTACACTTGGTTTCTCACTTTCTTACCGGTCTTACTCTTTTCCGTGCTTCCAAACTTATACTAGCATACGTACATAACTTCCATACTAATTCTAGCCTCCATTCCTTGGAGTTACTAAATTAAACGATATAAGGCCATTTCCGGCTCTCGCAACCTGGTTCCGGTGGAATGCGTCCACGAACCCTTAAAACGATTAACTATACTCAGGCCTTGCACCCTCGTGACCCTGTCACGTAGCGGGACTACTACCAACTGATTCCATTCCATTTCAGGCTATGGGGCGACCCTTAATAGGTCCTCAACCCGACTCAGCGTCGCACTTAACTCTTATCCTTGGTCTGACTTAAACTTTTACTACTCGAGAAGGCCTTATATACCTAAGGTCTCGGCGGTTATCAACATTCGTAGGCTCGCAATTTCCATGTTCCAAGCCTACCTTATCAGTTCCTTCATAACCGGGTACAATAACTTCTCATAATACCATAATCGTGTTGTCTTGCTCACAACAACCATACTTACTCCATACGGATCTTATCCGTACCATTTCTTAATCATACTACGTAGCTCAATCTATTAACATAGTCTTCCATTAAGTCCCTTAATTATAACTTCTTAAGGGTCCATTACATTCTCAGACAACTCATCATCACCTAATTATCTCAAATTAGTACGTAAAACCTTGACGAGAGTTCATTAAACTGTTTCATAACTTTCCGGTATCTATTTAGTCCTTACCAATTCCTGGTAATCTAAAATCATTCTAGGCAACACACATGTGACCCTCATACATAAATATGTATAGTTGTACATCATAATACCAACTATACCACAATTATTACCAACCTGGATACGCAATCCACATAATCTTTCCTGGGTCACTGTTTCCTTTCTCGTAGCTGCAATCAACATAACTCGTTAGGGAGAGACGACCCTAACAACACAGCTCTATCGCACGATCTCAGAGTGAGAAGAATGGAAGCCAATCCTAAATGTCATGCAGCCTCCTGGTTATAGATGTGGTGCACAACACACCGATAACCAAGACTCTACTAGACACGGTCTGTAGACACTTTCCAAGGACTAACTGCTCTGATACCACTTTTGTCACGACCCGACCCCGGGCTCGCGACTGGTGCCCTACATGGGCACCCCTTTCCGGTATACATCAGATAATAGCAGCGGAACATACACAACTTATAAAATGCTTAAACATAAAATAACTGTCACGACCCATTCCCGGGCCCGCTACTGGTGCCTTACCCCGGGCACCCTAGTGATACAACATCAGAGAAAATCAGCGGAAATAAGATCAAAGACATGAAACAATAGATTAACATAAGAACAAAGGCAACTAAAAGCGGTTACCTTTACGTATATAAATTAAAAACATGAACAGTTAAATCCTTTTTACAAACCTTGCCCACAACAGTACTACAGACCTCTAAGAGTTTTTATACAACTATGACGGGACAGGGCCCCGCCATACCCCTGCATGTACAAGTACCTACAATGACAGGGAACCATACGAAAGATAAGCCTCGAGAAAGCGGAGCTTCCCAAACTGAATCTGCGATCCTATGAGCGAGGATCAACAAGCGGTGTACCTCTACTGCGGCGTGACGCACGCGAAGGAGGTCGATCTGGCAGTACAGTATGTGGCGAAAATGCGTAATGAAATCACATTTCATCATTTTATAAAACCATTTCGCAATAAGTGAACAGTTATGTCAAGTAAGGGACGCATGTCCTCAAAATCATCACTCACACATAATTGTGGGTCTCATGCCCACAATATCAATCGTGCCAGTGGAACTCCTTCCTCACTGCCGGCAGTACATGATGTACAACAACACCCATATGTGAACCGGATACCTAGATCCTGCCTGCGACATCAAATCGATCGGGCCAAGTAGAGTAGCCAACTACCAGATCCGAAGGCTAGTCATAAAACTTCACGGGCCAAGTACGGAAGCCAACTACCAGATCCAAAAACTAGCCACGCAACTGGCCGAGGCAAGTATCTTAAGCTAGCGTACCAGAGCCCACCGTCTCACGAGATATGACCGTGACAAGTATCTTAAGCCATCTACCAGAGCCTGCCGATACACGAGAAATGACCAAGACAAGTATCTAAAGTGCGCCTGTAACCACATGTACAAATCAAGCCCGTGATTGTTCGTCACCGCGACAAGCTTCACGGATTAACGGTCCATGGACTAATAACATAACCCGAGGATTAATCCCTCATAATGACCGCATGCCCCGGCATCTTACCTCGGTATAAGCATGGCCATGAAACCATCCTACGGGCGCGTACGTGGGCCACCCGTCGTGTCGGTATGTCAAAGGAAATAACAAGATAATACTCAAAGTGGGCCCGCGTGGGCCACCCAACGTGTCGATATGTCCAAAAGAAATAACCGGATAATACTCAAAGTAGACACATACCCGTGGACCATCCAACGTGTCGGTATGTCCAAAAATCAATCAAATAATGCCTCCACCGAGAGACACAGTAGCACAAAATCAAACACTTGCACAACAAAGCTATCACAACAAGCATAGGCAATTTTTAACGTACTTTTATTTTCATGTCAACAATCCGGGTTTCAACCCCAAAATACTACATACTTTCATTCTTTCATAAAGACCTCTTTTTACGTAAAAGCCATACGATACTATCACTCGTAGTATCAAACACGTTTTCTTTTCAAACCAAATTACTACACCTTCCGAGAATCTTTACAAGGCTTTTTAAAATCAAGTGCTTTATAGTTTTAAGATAACATCAAGTATACTTTTAAAACCCCGTAACTTACTTTTTTTTTTAAAACAAGTAACCCATACTTAAATCCAGTTTCTTCTCCTTTTCCAAAATCAAGTCGTTTATAAGTAAAGTCTCTTATCTTTCAAGATTACGTCGTTTATAAGTAAAGTCTCTTATCTTTCAAAATCAAGTCTCCATTTTATCTTCATAAAGTCGTTATAACTAACTTCCCATAAAGCTATTATAACACTTTATGTTTTAAATAAACCAAATTCATTTTACACACGTACGTCTACCGTACTATATATATTTCACAAATATCATGCTCAAGAGTATAGGAAGAATCACATACCTCCTCGGCTAAATCCACTTGCCAAGTCGGATATGTCGCGCGCAGAGTGTCAACATATAATAGTCAAAACACGCATATCAACTTCTAGTTTTACGTGGGATTCTTCTAAGTAAGACTTCTCTTAGTCTACGAAAAATTGGGCAGCACTTCCCCCGTTTCTACTAAATTCTCCACCTTTATCAAGGCCCGATAATAGTAACCCACATGCCATAAATAAGGCGCAATAATTCCGAAATTTAAAGAAGGGGATCACACGCCCAAACGGAACGCGATTAACAATCTCTCCTTAACAACAACAATAATTAAAGAAGGGGATAACACGCCCAAACGGAACGCGATTAACAATCTCTCCTTAATAACAACAATAATTAAAGAAGGGGATAACACGCCCAAACGGAACGCGATTAACAATCTCTCCTTAATAACAATAATAATTAAAGAAGGGGATCACACCCCAAACGGAACGCGATTTAACAATCTTCCCCTTAACAACAATGTAAATACGGTCCAAAGTAAATACGGTCCAAAGTAAATACGGTCCTTAAGTTGGGGTCCTTGGCCAACTTTTACAATTTTACTTATCCAATTACTTCATTAGTCTTCCAACTTATATTCCAATCTTAATATAAGTTATAGTTCCTTTGTTGTTAACTTCTTAGCAAGTAATGTATACATTTACTATTTTAATGGCTAATATGTCAATTCTCCTTTTAACATTTTAACAAGATCCAAATCTTTCCTTATATCTTATAGTCCATAATATACTTCCAATATATGTATAATATCCAATATACATAATAATCAACTTCACAAAGAGGTTAAGGTTCATTACCTCAAAATAGCCCAAAAATTTCCAAGAACTTAAAGTCGTTCCTAAGCAAGTTTTAGCTCCAAATCTTTGTGTTCCAAACCACCACAAGTCACCTTTAGAAGTTCCTAACCAACTTCTATTCAAGAATTAACTCCCAAAAGTGAAGAACACTAAGGCTTTTCTCCAAAGAGCTCTCGACCAAGGGGGTAGTTTAGAGGTTAGGGTGTGAAATCTTGTCTAACTCTTGGTTACTAATCTTCCTAATACATTAAGGAAGAACACTTAGAAGTTTAAGAATTTTTGGACAATATTTGCTCAAGAAAAGGGGGGTTTGGACGAGAACTAGCTAGAAGGGAGAGGGAAATATTTTCAAGTCTTGAAATATACTAAGTGTGGAAGATTTCATCAACTAGAGGTGTTTATATAGGACAACCAAGGGTTAGGATTGAAACATGTGTATGGTATAGATTGTTTGTGTAGGTTCCTTTCTCCACTTGTCCCACAAAATGCCATGCAAGACTTTGACCATTTGACTAGCCCACTTTCTTGCCCAAAACCGTGTATATGGCCATGAAAATGCCATGCAAGACTTTTGGCCACTTGTCTTGCCCACTAGTCTTGAAAAAACCGTCCACTATGTCTACTTGGGGTGACACGTGTCGCCCTCCTATTGGTCCAAAATATTTTATCTCTCGGAAAAATTTCATAATTGGAAAAAAAAAAATATTGAAACCGTAAAATTTCCTTCACAAGGTTCGGAATATTTTCCGTCGGAAAACCATTCTTTCATTCTTACCCTAATTAGGGTTTATACATTCGTACGCACGTCCTTACATACATACTCCGGAACTACGGGGTATAACAATAACAACAGGCTAGCCGATGAGGCCACCTTCCGTAAAATATACATACCCAAAAATAAATCAGTACATCTTTGTTCTTAAAAACTCAATCCACAAATGTGACTACAGACCTCTAAGAATAACAGTTGTGATGGGACAGGGCCCCGCCATACCCCTGAATATACAACAACCGACCATACCAGGGATCTGAACCAGGGATAAGCCTCCGGAGTAATGTAGTTTCCCAACAGCTGAACAGTGATCCTAAGACTGAGTACTGTAATGAAATCATAAGTCCAAAATAAAGTTGGAGACATGTATGATAACTCAAATAACCGTACACTGTTCCTTACTAACAATGAGAGTAAACAAGAGTATACTTTACTGCATAAAAATAGGAGGCTCATGATCAACGTAGGGCCACCCGCCCGTAGTATCATTAAGCAGTCCTACTCCTGGGACTATTTCACCCGCATAGGTCCTGTGGACCCGCAATGAGGTAACTTCCTCGCATAGGCTGTATCCGCCCGCATAGGTCGTGTGGACCCGCATGAGGTATTCCTCGCATAAGACTATTTCACCCGCACAGGTCCGGTGGGCCCGCAATGAGTACAAACGCCGCACTCGCATCATGGGTAGCAAATTCATGGAATTAGTAGTAACCCGGGGCTTTACCCCGTAAGAATAACATAAACTAGCACAACCGGCTATCATACATAACATAAGCACTACCGGCTTATCATACATAACATAAGCGCTAGAACATCCTAACATAACATAAGCCACGCTTATCATACATAACATAAGCAAGTTAAGAAATCCCCCTAACTTCTTATTAGTCTTATTCATATACACTCTCATTTTAGTTTACTTAAGGCACTAACATGTCATTATAAAAATTCGGGAATTTAACCCAAAGTACTACGTACTTCTATTTCTTTAAAATGAATCTTTTTCATATAAAACTTCCAAGATACTAATAACCGTAGTATCAAGTCATAACCACTTTTCAAGACAAGTCACAATACCTTTTAGAAATACATTTAGGCTTCTAAATCAAGTGACTTCTTTCTTTTAAAACCTTAAGCAATTGATACCTTCAAATCAATTTGCCTTTCATAATTCAAGTCATTTATCATACTTACATTACTTAGAGTAAACCACTCTTTTTAACTTTCCATAAAGCTATTATAACCAACTTCCCATAAAGCCGTTATACTAGCTTTATACTATAGACAAATACATTCTTCTTTATAACCAAGAGACTTATACTTTCAAAACCAAGTATCATATACTTTTAAAATACTTTAAGTCTCTTAACTTTTAGAAACTAAGATATCCTTAATATTCTTAAACAAGTGAGTTAAGTCCCTAACTCAACCAACTTGGACATTCTTAAAATAAGCCAAGGATATCAAATGGACTAGATTGTCAAAATCTCGTACGTCTACCTACTATATATTTACAACTACTCATGCTCAAGAGATAAGAAAGTTCCACATACCTCTTCGGTTCAATCCACTTGCTAAGTCCAATACGCCGTACGTAGTATGTCAACCTATAATGACCATAATACGTCTATTAACTTCTAGCTTCAAACGTAGAATATTCTAAGTGCAAAGTCACTAAATTCTACGGAAAATCGGACATCACTTCCTTTGTTTCTACATACTTTTCCACCTTTTTCAAGGTCCGAAAATCAATAACCAAACGCCACATTTAAGGCCCAACAATTCAACAATACAAAGGGGATTACACGCCTTAACAGGACGTGTAAAATTCTGCCCCACATTTGATATCAAACTAGTCCAACATACAATGTTACATTCGACAATATGAGGGGCAACAATACATAGTCTTTTCCAATTCCTTTTCAATCCAAGTTGTTTAGTATAACATGTTATAAGCCGCAATCGATTATAATAACTATAATCTTCAATTAGATAACATGCGACAATTCTAGTTATCGACCAAATTGTATTTCAATTTCAAATGGCTAATCAATGTCATTTCGGGTTTTAGGCTTCCAATATCCATAACACTTATCAATCTTCATAACATATATCACATGCTCATTTCTAACTTGTCATAACATGAAATCTTCAATTACAATAGTAAGACGAAGATTATTACCTCATTTAGCCCAAATAGTCCAACAATATCGCCCACTTTAGCCCTCTTTCCGAATTTCTTCTTCCCGCTAAAATCACCTATACGAACCCCCTACAAGCTCACCAACATTTTTCCTTCTTGTTGCCTTTCCAAAAATCTCATTTGGCTTAGGGTTTTATCAACTTTTGATAGAGGAGAGCAAGTGTTTGGATGATCTTTTAGTGTAGAATGGTCAAGTCTTGCAATACTTGGTCAATATATAAGCCTTATCTCGATCCACAAGTTGGGGGGACACTTGTCATCCACCCATGGGTCCTCTACAACAAATATCTTCTATTTTTACCCTATTTCCGCAAAAAATCCCGCCTTGGCGCCGCGGCGCTGCAATTTCAGACAATTTCAGGCTTTCAGCGCCCGACCTGCGGCCGACGCCATGTCTCTGCTGTCAGCTGATCTTGTAACATCCATAACTTTCTACTCCGATGTCCTATCGACAAGAGGTTTGTTGCGTTGGAAACTAGACTCAATGAACTTCATATTAGGCATTTGAAACACCTAAAAACTCCTAATATACTAGGAGTTATACTGCTCCAAAGTTAACTGAAAAACTGTCCCAAAAAAATATTCTGCCAACAATTTTTTTCTTTGTTCCTAATTCGAATCTTATTTCCTTTCGTACGTTCTCAATACATGACCTGGACTTATGGGGTGTAACATTATCGTTGGAGAATCCAGGGTTTTCCTTACCCACGACTCGCCATAACCCAAAATGGTACCTAAATCAGAGCAAAATCGTCCAAAATCAATACTGAATCAGTACCCAAATCGCACAAAATCAGTCTAAAATCGAACCAAATCCTTACCAAATCATAAGCGAATCGGTTCATACCAAAGCTTACCATATATATACTAAGAATGGAAACCAAATCAGAGTTATTAATACCAAGATTCGTCCGAATCAGTCAAAAATGGCATCAATACTTACCAACACTGGAACCCGAATTAGGGTTATATAAACATAACAACATACACATGCAAAAGGGGGGATTTCGACAGAGAAAGAAAATGGAGAGAAAATGACAACAACAATCAGAAAGAGGGGTCTTCGAACAAGAACCCAGTAGCAAATACAATTGAAGGAATCGCAAGAACACCTAGAAACACTAGTTTCGCACACCTTAGCCCCGATAGCACAGAAAATAGAGCAATCAGTAGCATTGAAGCCTCACCCTTCTTTATCGCATAGCACAAAACCTCCGAGTGAATCAACGGCTTGATACGCTGTCTCGGTTCGCTGCCCGGAGAAGGTAATATTTTACTCTTATAGCCTTAGATTTCGTTTTAACATTAATGTGTACAGCATGTGTTTTGAACGACTGTTAAGCGTGCGTTAAGTCGATGTCGACGACTGTTTATGCTTATTAAGCTAATTGCTAAACCTGTTTAAGCTAATGTTAATTGTTATTAATCTTCGAGATTGTGATTGTTAATACGTTTAGGCTAATACTGGCATCCATGGTATGTTTGCACATGTGACTGAACAGATTAGTCACTGTTTGAATCTAGGATGTTAACTATGAATATGCCTGTCGAAAATTGATGTTTATTTGGGATAGCCTAGTTTGAATTCATTCTTGTACATTCGATTAACAAACTGAGTGTATGGAGTCATCTAACTATTTCTGTATGTTGGCTATGACTGATAAGCTGATTACACTACTGCATTTTCCTGTTAACTGTAAATTGCCTCCATTCTAACATGCTAAATACTCTAAAATATATTGTACTTTGATTGTGAAGTTGCTTGCATACTGTCTAATCTGTTCTAGTTTTAAAAAAACTGTCACTATGATGGTTTGCAATGTCTCTCAGTCTCCTATGTAGAATGAAGTGGGTTTGATTAAGAGCATCGGTCTTAGCAGCTTGTCTGATGAAATCATATTTATCACAGGTCAATTTTAGTCATATGTTGCATATAGTTCAGCTTGAAATCTTGTTTCTCTTCTACAAACATGTGTGGAGGTAGTTAGGATAATTGAGGTTGCTTAAAAGGTTTAGAGAATGATGTCGTTAACTAATTACATGCTTGTCTGTTTACCCTAAGTTAAAAATGCAGTATGTAAAGATGTTCCCCATTTTCTTTAAAGATAACTGAGCATGAAAAATGTTAGTATTCAGTTTCCTTATCCCCAATATGTAGCATTGAGTATGCACATAACTCTAGTATACTTACATCATATTTGAGAACTTATTTACTGCAACAGGTATTCATGTATGCTGTATGTATTTCTTTGGGGCTATTTCTGTATTATAATTCCCATCTATATGTGTGTTAATAAATTGGCTTTAATTATTGGGTTTGTCGAAAGCTACTGCTTCGGTTAAGGACACTTCCTGTTATTATCCTTTTTTAGTAGGGTTTAATTATTTACATCGAGTATTATTTGGGTTGATACTAATCCTTTCTTTTTCTTATTTCTTACATGAAATGCATCGGAGAAAAATGAAGAGTCTCATGGCGAGACCCATCATGAATTACTTCAAATGGGACGCGCATCCACATTCATCCGCATTCCTGCTTCAAAATTCCTAAAACAAAAATAGGACAAGATGACGTCGTCATCCATCTCAACTCCTCTTACTCTTTAAATCTCATTGCCTAATTTTGTGCCTTTACTTGGTTATCGCAATTTTATTATCTAACTTTGTAATTAATAGGAGAGCTAGTTCAGTTAGTCTTTGAACATATAAGGTGGGATGGTGATTTAGAATTAAATGCACTTCTAATTATTTATCTTAGGCTTGTCATTCATGTCTAATCTTTGACTAACCGTTAAAAATTGCATATCCAAACATGAAACTAACGCATCACTTCTTTGATTTCGCAGATAAATGCACATCCTTAGTCAAATCAATCGACTTTGCGCATATTCATTTTAGAAACAATATAAATGCATACTTTCAACTTTATATATATTTTACAATGCACTTATCCAAAATTAGCTTTACATGTATTTTTATAAAGCAAGTACATATATTTAGTCCATAAATCAACTTTGCATCGTTTACATTATAAATAATGTAAACGCACACTTTAAAACTTTGCATATATTTTTATAACATTAGGCTTTTAAACTTTTATCAACATGCCTCCTCTTTGTAAAATACTTGCAGCATCTTTTTAACATGCATTTTCTCCAACATAATAATCAACCTAGGTTTGGCAGGACAACCGCAAGTTAGCGGATCTTAGAGGGTGCCTAATCCCTTCCCTCTAGATTAATAAAGAATCCTTACCCAGAATCTCACACTAGTTTGCAGACCATAAAAAATGGAGTTAGTATTGACTTTAACCTAGTTGACATTTAGGTGTCCTAATTCACCCAAACTAATTAGATGGCGACTCCGCGAACCCTTTTAGCACTCTAGCACCCTGGCATTATCTTTACCACCTTTAGCGTTTTACCCCTTTAGCACTTAGCATCTTTTACTTTGGCCTTCTAGCACCCTTTAAACATCTTAGCACATTTTAGCATTTTTAGCATTTTATATTATTTTCTAACATTTTATTTAAGCAGGGGTTCGCTAAGAATAATGTCGAGGTCGAAAAAGGGCGTGACAAATGAAAGGCATATATATACAAGTTACAAGGAAGATCATCTTCCTATTCTACCTAGAAATCTCTATTCTATTTGAAGACTAACTTTACAATTATGGTAATATTACAATACTAATTAAGGTACAAACCTAAGTCTAATATTTACCAAATACACAAGGAAAGGGGAAGGGCCCCACACGGTACATGGGCATAGGCCACACGGCTGGACCCACTGTTTAACAGTATGAAAGAAATTGAGAGCTCCCTGCCATACAGAGACAAGTTTTGAATTTGGTTCAAGGTGCTTATTCTCTATCTTTCTTCGTAAAGCAGAAGTTTTTCAAGCTCCCTGGCGCGGTTGAGGCGTCGCCGCCGCACCGGCCCCAGGCCGGCGGGCCTCCGCCCCAAAATTTTTATTTTTTTATTGGTTTTAAATATTAAGATATGTATTAAAAATGCCTCCAATCTTATCAGTGAGAGTTGTAGTCTAGCGGTTGACGGCTCCTTTCAAAAGTTTTTCCCTATGAGAGGTCGTGTGTTCGAATCCAATGAGTAGCAAAATGTTTTTTCTTTTAAATCTTTCATGCAATGACATTAAAGTATCTCTTTCGTAGCATTATTGTACTAAAATTGAAAATATTGAATCGAATATAGTGTTTACTATACATTTATTATTAATTAGTTAATTTTAATTTTTCATGTAGATAAAAAAGTGTCTCTTTTTGTTTTTCGCATCGGACCCTTAAAAGTATATGAACGTCCCGATATTTATAACCGGTGAGTCAGCTTGGATATAGTTCTTTCTTGCTATCGATTTGCATGTATGTCTTTGTCACCACCATAACTTCTAATCTAGCGGATTATATAATGGTGTTGGTTGGGAAATAGCTCTCTCATTTCTTAATATCAATCTTGCATGAGAAATGGGAGATTTATGCTCCCCCCTGTCCCCAAACACTACTATAATCATTATATCATTCTTGTTTGATTAAAGGCAGCATCAGTGACAAGGATACATATGCAAACTTACTGCAATAAATATATCATAAATCAAGAAAAGGGTATGTCTAGCGCTCAATTCAATAGTTATAAATCTAATTATGAAACTCCTAATGAGTATTTAAAAAATCATATATAGATTAGTTGAACTTTTTCATTTAAGATATATTTGAACACATTTATGTTGGTTTCAATTTATTGATGATAACATGATGGATTGGATTACATTCATTTTTCCAAAAAAGGTGGAACATGATTGGCGAAGGTAGAGTTTTTTTGGGTTCTTCTAATTTTATTTTTCTCTACATTGTCTATGACAGTTGTTTGGATGATTTCTCTAAACAAAGGATTCGGGTAAGGATCGAACCACAAAGAATTTATTGTACTCAGTCATTTCTATAAGAGTCTGTTTTTACGACTCGAATCTATAACCTCCTGATCACATGACAACAATTTTATCAGTTACGCCAAGACTCTATTACAGATTCTAACATCATAATCTTTGATAAAAATCCTGCCTCACATTCATAGAAATTTCTTTACATTATACATCTTTCTCCTAAAATACTTTAAGTTACAATTTTCTAATCTTTTTTCTATTCATATATGCTTAAAACAACATACTGTGAAAACTAATTAAAGTAGGTTGACAAACAATAGAATCATCTGGTTTGTGTGATAGATTATGATTGCTTGATTTGATAAAAAGGAATTGATTACTTGAAAGATAATTATTAAAAAAAGTTAATAAATTTTACTGGAAGAATGTGTAAGTATTAGTTTTCTTTTTAAAATAAATTTTTATACTTGAGAATTAAGGCAAATGTGACCGACTCAATAAACTAAAATAATCAAAGGGATCAAACATTTTAAAAGATAATGAAGTGAGTGTTGGATTATCTGAATTCAAATTTATTTTTCTCATAATTAAGTCATCCTGTTCTTTTGATCAATTGGAGTAAATGGGCTCTGGCTTTTCATCTTCATTTTTCAAAAGTTAAATTAATAGATTTGAGACTTCGATTTGCAAGTCAAAACTTTGATGTAATTTGCTAAGTCTTGAAATGTCAGGGATTTCAGCAGAGCTTTAGAAGAGAATACTCTCTTGGTTTTGGTGTATTGAAATGGGAAGGGGGAACCCTCTTATTTATAGTTGAAGAGGACAACTAGGGTTCTCCATGGGCGACCATTAAACCTCGACAAAGCGGGCGTGATCGGACCAGCTGGGCGTGCCTCGTGCCCCTGCATAAGAGGCGTCGCGGCCCTGAATCAATGGTGTCGCGGCCCTGTCCCATTTTCTGCCTTGTTTCCATTTCTAATGTCCCGGTTATCAACCGAACATATATATAATCTCTTCTCTAATTACATCTTTCAATCGACGAAACATTTGACTTAGTGTTACTCTTCATGCCTTTACATATCGACACTAACAACATTAAGGTCTTCACGGAACTCCTAGACTGTGCCAGAAGACGAACTCAATATGTAAAGCTTAGCTACACGAAACATGTGAACTGAACCTCTATGTGGGAAGATAAAATCCTTTCATTCACGACACACTCAATCAAGCTTAGAATTTGTCAAGTGTCTATCAAAATGGCTTGATCATTATAACTCATCTATATTAGTTGACAACAGGACCATATCAAAGACATTTCCATTGTGTTGGCCAACGACTTAGTCAACCTAATACCATATGAGTATCTGAGTGTTCACTCGAATATACATTCGAGGAATGAATCCTAATCTTGGCTCAACCACCACCTTTAATCTACTTCATAATGCACCCAAAACAAGCCGCGTCTTAATCTATAAGACATTTGAGCTTAGGACAAGATCAAAGTACATTACTCCGTAAACAAGGTGCCATCGACCTCAAGTCTAAGGACTTTTATCTCCCACACGTCGACGACATTATAGACATATAACAAAACAGTGCATCAGCAGGGTATACCAATACTTCAACAAGTATTCATGTGTCCATCACGAGTTGTCATAACTCGTAGCAAGCGAGACATACTACATCCCCTAAGGATATGATGCAGACCACATGTCGACGTATCACATATCGTCGATATTCCAATCTCGATGATCATTAGTCGAGGCTATTTAAAAGTTACGTTATAATATTAATTATCACATCATTAATAACCACGTAAACTCTAGGGATGCATTTATAGAATATTATAAACAATCAACTAATAATTCAACAAATGCAAGCGCCATAATATTAATCACCATCAATATAAATACGAATGTGTATAAAATACATTTTGTCATAATACAGATTGTCTCTAGGACATACATATACTTTCAATACAATCCAAAAAAAGTCGCTCCATTAATTAATGTAGAAATCTCAACTTCCAAGTAAAGATTTTTTTGGTAAGTTATTGTTTTGAGAATTATTTTGTTCTAATTTACTATTAACATGGATTGATTGCATCAATGTTTATTACATTTTGCTTAGGGTTTCAAGTTTCTCAAATCTCAATATTATATTTAATTTAGGGTTCTCAATATTACATTAAATTAATTGTGTTTAGCTTAGATTTTACATTACTTTTATTGGTAATGTATGTAATGGATGACTTGTTTTTTACATGATTACATTAAATTTAGGTTGTCTTTTTTGTTTCAATAGGAGAATTATAAATGTCTCATACCCGAAAATATCCGTCTGGACATTAAAAACGTAAAAAAAAATACACGAAGAAGAGTTCATCAAGTCTCAAAGAGGGACATTAGATAGATTTGTCCAGACATTCTTCATTATGAAAGATTGTTTGATGACTTTGTAGATAAAAATGCAAGGATATCAATTTTCTATGTCTAATATAATGATAGTTTTTCTTATAAATCTTTCATGTAATGACATTAAGGTATCTCTTTCGTAGCATTATAATTTATTATACTGAATTTGAAAACATTGAATCGAATATAATATTTACTATACATTTATTTGATGTTTTGATCAATAATTTTTTTAATATTAATTAATTAGTTAATTTTAATTTTTTATGTGAATAAAAAATGATCTTTTTTTTTTCTCGCATTGAACCCTTAAAAGTATAGGAACTGGCACGAAGGTAGTATTTCATATTTCAATTTTTTTTAAAGGTATGAAATGTGTTGGTCTTAGAGCATAAAATTTGACCGTTGAAAACTTTTGCCGAAATCCTAAATTCTATTATCAAAATCTCACATTGAATTACCTGAGTTAGCTAAATATGAAGAATTTATCATATACTCCCTTCGCTTACCTTTACGGCTTTACTTATCACATTTCGCTTTTCAAGAGTCTAATTATATAGATTTTAACCAACATTTTAAGATATACTTTTTCATCATATTATAATATAACAAGAATCGCAACTTGTAGTATTTTTTGTATAGATTTTGAACATCAGAATTCTAATTTTAAATATTAAATAAATCTAATTTAATTTAACTCTGAAAATTAGTTAAATTGACTTTCGAAAAGTGAAAAATGACAAGTAAAAGTGAGCCTAAAACGAAATTAAATATGTCAAACATCTTTTCTTTTGAAGAAAATTATTGGCTCCATCCCTCGTAGTATTTGAGATAATGTACAAAAAATTAATTTTTATTTATTAAAAAATATTCCTTGAGAGCAATTTGAATGGCTCCAATAAACTATTTGTCCTATTTTTCAGGTTAACATCTCATCAGATAAATCTTAAGCTATTAAGATAAATTAGCACTTTTTTTTTTTACTATAACTATGGTAAAGATTCTTTTCTTCCATTAAAAAAATTGCATTGATATACGACTATATTTAAACAAGAAGAAACAGAATAAACCAAAGTCCAGTTCCAATATTGAAAGCTGAAAACATGGGCTTTAAGGATTTTCAACTCAAGATAGCCAAGGTATATGCTTATTTTTGTTAATTTCTTGTTTAATCTTTTATACTTCAATTATCATTTATTAATACGTGAAATTATAGATTTACTTCTATATCAAAATTTTCATAGAGTTCGATATTGTTATTTATTAAGATTCAGAGTACTAGGTGTAGGTGCATTTGTGACATGTAACCATGCAAGCCCGTTATTTTGATAGAAACTTAGGTTGACAAACTTTATTGCCAAACAAGAAGGAAACAAGAAGAGAGGATCTGGAAATGGAAAGAGGCTTTCATGGATGATGCCAATAACTCATGGATACTACGTGGCGGAGGAAAGGCTGTCGAGCGGCGGTGCACGGCCACAAAGTAACAAGCTAGAGTGTGATAAAGTGGTGGTGCAAAGGGAACAAGTTGAAGAACAAGAGTGGTGGTTCTATGGTGTTTTTGATACCCGAATTGGTGACGGAGTTACCAAGTACATGCAGACTCATTTGTTGGACAACAATCTTAACGAAGTATTTCCTCTGTTTTAATTTATGTGGTTTGATTCAAAGTACTGAGGTCAGATTAACTAATGTTCAATTTGAATTCCGACATAGAATCTTCAATTTTTTTTAATAAATTATGGTCAAGAAAATATCTTTAATTGTCCAATAGTAACTAAATTGAAATGAGGGGAGCAATTAACAAAACAAAGCATGAAAACAATATGATCTTAGGATTCTATTGTTTATCACCACTTTCTTGCGTTTTTGTTAGATAACAATTAACTTAGATGTGATCGTTACTTATTTTGTCATTTAGGTAACAAAGCATGAAAATAACATTGTTCTTAGGATTCCTATTTGTTTTGTCATCTTGTGTTGTTGGTGATGCTTGCAAAATATTTTTAATATGTTTAATGGTTGAGTTAAGGTTTTCATCTGTATGTCACAAAGATGTTACAAATTTAAAGATCTATGCAAGCTATCTTGGCAGATAGTTACAATACATAATATGTACACACACATACACAAAATTGATTCACTCGTATATCGTATTTGGCCAGTCACTTCTCCTTATCATGTATGTGTATATTGTATTTGACCGACTTACTCACTCGCCTATTGCTTATCGTGAATATCGTATTTGGCCGGACTCACTCCTTTATCATGATAGCGTATTTGGCAGGACTCACTCACTCGTCTACTCCTTAATTATCGATCTATTTAGTACTTTCTTCTATCTAATTTAAAGGACTTACAAGAATGGAACCATAAGCTCCTATGTGATGTGTGTGTTAATAGCTATGTTGCTCGGACTGTCCAATGCATTTTTGAAATGTTTAAAAGGCCCTCAGTGATAATCGATTTATCGTCTATGAGAGGTCATTCTGATTGTTGGGCTAGTAATTTTTGTTTCTTTTAGTGTATCTATGAAATGTGATGCTGAATAACCATTATTAACCAAGAGGCACACAATATGGAAAATGTAGCTTACTTAGAGGTGTTTAGCTCATTTTTGTGTGCCTATTTTCCTTCAGTCACAGATGAGGAGGAAAAGCAAAGAAACATTGAAAAAGGCACATGTTCATGCAAAAGCTAAGATAAGGGAAACAGAGAAACTAGAGAACACCTGGAAAATGGGTTCAGCTTCTGCAATAGTCATCAATGGAGAGAAGCTCATACTCGCAAACATGGGTGATTACAAAGCTCTAGTATGCAGAGATGGCGAAGCTTTTGAAATTAACAGAAGGCAACAGCAAACAACAAAGGCACATTGGTCACATAAGCTCTTCCCCGGCAAGAAAATCATATATCCTTTTACTCTCTTTATGAAATTTCCTTTTGATGTGGAGAGACAATAGCTGAGTCGATTGTTTTTTGGTTCATATCAGTTGTAAGAAGAATAGCCTTGGATTCTGGAAAGGGAGCTGGAGCTGATAAGCCTTCTAAAAGTTCAGAACTTGTTGTTGGTTCTGAAAAGATTGATCGCGATACTGAATTTGTTATCCTAGCGAGTCCTGGCATATGGGAGGTAAGTTGGAAATCCAACACTAAACCAAAAACAACAACACCATACCCAGTGTAATCCCACAAGTGGGGTATGGGGAGGGTAGAATGTACGCAGACCTCACCCCTAACTTGGGAGGTAGAGAGAAACAAAATTTTGTGGCAACTGTTGATTTCTGATGTGTGAAATTTTCAACAGGTAATGAAGCAGCAAGAGGCAGTGAACCTGATCAGGCATTTGGAAGATCCACAAGAAGCTGCTGAATGTTTAGCCAAAGAGGCTATAACTAGAATGAGCAAAAACAATGTTTCTTGCCTCATCATTAGGTTTGAGTGATGCAGAAATGAGAAAACCTTACAGACAATCTTGTTTGTGTAGAGTTTCTATATGAAAGAAACTACTACACCTTCAACTTACATTGTAATGAGTCACTCCCATTTACAGAACTGGGAACCGATCCAATACAAATTAGGAGTAATATTTTTAGCAAATTATGATTGCTTTTTCAAGCAACACTTTTGTAAGCTCAAGCTAGGATCTCAGTATTAGTTTTCTCTATGTCAAGAAAAATAATTTCTGGATTACTACTTTGAGAAAATTTCTCCACTTACTCTGTTTACCAGAGATTTTACTAAACTGATGCATCTAGATATCCACTGTACTTTCTGCTTTCACTGAATCACTGCCATATTCTTTTCTCTCTTATGAAACTGACTTAAATAGAAGACATGGGCTGTGAGGATTCATATAGTCGACCTGAATGATTTTGGCCTTAATATAGGCCATTAATGATGTCTATATATAACTCCACCACCTTAAAAGCTTAAAGCATAAGGTCATATACAGAAAGTTCATCACCCCTTTATAAGGCAAAGAAACTAAAATGTAAGATCTGCGATCTACCCTCCTCAGACCCACTTTATGGGATTTCACTGGATATGTTGTTGTCGTTGAAGGGAAATTTTATTTTACTACTAAACAATCATGGAATGTCCCTCCAAGAGGAAAAGACTAAAGATTTCAAGAGCTCGGTTAATGGGGACTGTTTAATGCATTATTCAGTATGTTCCAGCCTTCCAGACCCCACGTGGTGAGATTTTACTGGGTATGTTGTTATTGTTGTATGTTCCAGCCACTTAATAATACAATACATATAGGTCGAGGAAAAATGCAAATGGGTGACAGTGGAGTGTTACTTTGAAGCAGTAAATATACAAATAGGGAACTGTAAAAATTTCTAGACCATCTTTCTTCACTGCAAAGCACCTACTATCAAATCCAAACTGTAAAGTACATTGAAAGCTGACATGCAGTCGAAGGTATATACATTTCTCATCTTAACACCATACATTTTTATAGTAACTAAATCTACAAAAGAACTGTTTTGGGGAAGTCATAAAGTGTTGAGGAAAATCATAAATGACGAACGATGTGTCACACCTCCAGCTGACAACCATAGGAGCACTTGAATAATCTTGATACTGAATTCTGTCACCTTTTTTCGCTAGTCTTGCTTCTAAAGGGAGATAACAAGGAGAGGCGAGCTGTATCAAAGTGTAAACACCTCAGTTCCTCATTCATACATATAAAAATAATAAACATGTAAAAACCTTGCAGATAATATTAAATCTTACACTTCTGAGAAACATTGCCAGCAGTTGGGGTTTCATCTTGGGAGATCAAACTCTTCAAAGTGTAAACTGGATGAGACAAGGTATAATGTCAGCTTATAGATCTTAATAGGAAATTATTCCAGACATTGTGCCCCATAATTTCAAAAGGAAATGTGTTATCCATGTTTTCAGTTATGGCTATCAAATTAAGAGATCTGTCAGATCGTTACCTTCACTAGGCAAGGAAGCATTTGTGGCACTATCATCCTGCTTGATGCTATTCATGCTAGCACCATTTGATTCCGCTCCTGAAGAGGTGTGGTTCTTCTTTGCAAACCTCAAGAGGCGTTTAAAACCTTTTGGTGATTCCTCCTTCACTTGAGTCTTCTCTGCAGCTTCTAGATTGTTATCTATTCTGACGGTGTGAATATCACGTGCATGAGCTTTAGCAATTTCTTTAACTGTTGATCCAGATTCTGAGCTAGATGGGGGCGCTTTAACAAACTCCAAGTTTCTGGTACAAGGGTCCTCTATAGAGGAGATACGAGCATACGGAGCTTGATAAACAGTACTACCGATATTTGCAAACTTGGGTGTGTCATCCGCGAAACTCGTCCCTGTCTGCAAATATTAAGGTGGAATATTCAATTTCTGCAGTTGCATATGCAACTAATGTTAATTCAATAAAGAACTCAAACAAGCAGAGGAGAATTAAAACCTTTACCAATTAACCATATGCTAATGAGAAGAACCCTTGGCACCGTGTAAAGCATAAAAAATTAATCCATTGGCAGATAAATGGTTACAAATATTCTTATGAGCATAATTATACATGCGACTTTAATAGGTGATTTGCTCTCCTTTATTACTATATTGTTCGGGTGTGTATTGTAAGTTTTCCAGACAAGGGCTATTTAGGTGAAAATATATTTTTCTTTTTTTCAATAAATAAGCTTATGTATGATGATGATGAGAGTTGAGATTAGATGAACAAGTGAGGATTTATATAGCCGACCCCAACTTGTTTGAAACTGAGGCATTGTTGTTTTCAATAAATAAGCTTATGCAGCTTGAAAATTAATTTTAAGTGACATGTAATTAAATTGAAAAGATAGCTCCCTCACATCACTAAATATCAAACAGATCAGGCACCCAAGAACATTAGAGTGCTCCTGAAGCCCCCTCCCCCCACACTCCACCCCACACCTCACACCCCACACCCCCAACCCCCAACCCCCAAATACCCCTTCTTACCCTCATGCCACCAAAGAAAAAAAAAAAATCAAATGAGATAAGCAAATTCATATTCCAGATAAAACTAAAACGTCTATTTTGATTCTGATTTGAAACTTTAGCAGTAAAAAGATTAGTTACGTTGGCTATGTTGCTTCTTAAAAAAAGGTTTTGCTAAATCGGGAACATTTTTAATTAAGAAAATCAGTTTTTATCTTCATGATCTACTCATGTTAACAGTAAATTACCATATGAACCAACTGAGATAGTAGTCAATGAATTCTAAGAATTTTTTGTAATTGTGTTGTGTAAATGGAAACATCAAAACCAGCGTCTAATTTTACCAAACTCTACAAGTCCTACCTCATGGGAATTTGACAGTTCTTGCAGTCGGCTAGGAGCAGGAGCTCTGATAAATCCTTCAAAAGGTGAGGGTGGGTCACGTGTAGAGGCATAATCAGTTTTCTCTACACTGTCAATGTTGGCGCACTCTTCCACAACCACATTCTTTGATGATGAATTGTGAACAGCCAAAGAAGGCTTCTCCTTCTCAAGTACAACAACATTTTTCTCAATAATGTTTTCATCTAGATCATTCTTGTATGATCCAATGCCTTCTGATGCTACAGAAGGCTTGTTGTTCTTCTCCTTTGCTATATTCTCTGCAGCTGATTTGTCTTGTGGTAAATCTGATGATTCTTTGGTGGTTCTGATTTTCAGCTCAGGAAGAGTTGCAGCATTCTTTTTGTCAAGGTCTATGATGGAAGATATTTTCTTGCTCTCTAGCACATCAGAGTGTTTTGTCTTTGACACTGGTTCAGCACTCCGAGCCTTGGGCTTTGATACAAATTCAGCACTTTGTGCCTTCCTTAAAGTTTCAGGCTTGCTGCTGATTGTTTTGGGCTCTGATAATCTTCTTATTCGTGCTATGGATGCCTTTGAATCAGGTGTAACACCATTGTTTTCTTTTTTCGGTTCAGACAAGGATGATGCTGATCTACTCAATTTGTTACCTGCCAATTTGCTTCCATCGGTTGATTTGCTGGATTTAGAGCCCTTTTGCAAATCACTTGAGACCAGCGAAGTTCTTACTTTGGTTCTTTGCAATGGGGACGAGGATCCAGGCTCTGAGTCACTGAACTTAGATCCCCTGAAGGTACCAGGAGAGCTTTTTGCTGGCAATTTTCTTGTTTGGGCTGTTGGTGCTGGAGAGTAACCAGAGCTGGAGCCACCTCTGGATGCAATTCTCTTTTGCCTTTCTAGTTTTAATGCTTCAGTGCGCTTTTGGTCTGCCTCTTCCTGCAAAATTCAAACATTCCATATATTAAACTCTATGGGAATATATCATGAAATCAGCAGCTTAAATAGGTTACATTTTCCAGAAATATCAAGCTATATTAATCAATTACATTGTGTACTGCAACAAAAGGGGAAAAGGTTAAGTGTACCTTTTCTTTTTTCATCTTCTGGATATCAGCTTTGAAGGATCTTATCCTCTCAGCGCGTGCTCGTGCATCATCCAAAGGACTTGACTTTGTCAATTTTCCCTTTCTTATTGGTCCTCCACTCCTTTTCTTATCCGAAGTATCAACCGTAGCTTTTGACCTGCGATCTTTCTCTGATTTTTTAGAACCTTCCTTAACATCATTCGAAACTCCATTCTTTCTTTTATCCTTTGAAGAAGAACCTTCAATGCAAACTTGCATTTCATAGTCGAAATCAGGGTCATAGACACCTGAACTCTTTTCTGTTCCACGTTCAGGCATCATGCTCAAATCATTAGGCTCGTAGCTCATAATTCCAGAAGAGTTGTTTTCTGATTTTTGATGCGTTGATGGAAGCTCTGAGTCCATGTTAATGGCAATTCTACCCTCTGGTCCAACGCCATCCAATGACATTGACCTAAAAGGTACTACAAAAGACTCATCAGCCATATCATGTGAGGAAGCTTTGTCTAGCTTATTAGTATGCTCAAATGCATTTACAGCAAGAGGATCTAATGAATTTCTCAACCCTGATTGATTTTCTCGACCACTTAACATAAATTCATCATTTGCAGTTCTAGACATGACTTTTCTCCCATTTATTTCAGTAAAGTGCATGTTCATTTGGTCACCAAGTCCTTGAGCATTGTCATATCCTCTGCTAGAAAGTAGAACTTCATCATTGGCAATGGTACTTTTTGGTCTCCTCCTTGCATCTTTCTCCATTGCGAACATGCCATCTTTATCAGCATGATTTTCGTCTTCATTACCTTTCAATAAACAATTTTGAAATGCCAGCCAGTGCCCACCATCAGGGTCCTCCTCACAAACAGTGCCATCATCATATAAAATTGATTCATCCTGAAACTTTGTGCGGCTTCGTCTTGTTTTTGATGACCGTGAAGTTTCCTTGTTCACCAGATTGTGACTGCTGCCTTCTAGATCTTCACTATCAGCATCATTTTCTGAACCAGAAGCTGCTTTTGATTCGTTATCACTAGAGTTCTTTGCTTTAGAAGTAATATAATTAATGTTACGTATAACAACCTTTCCTGATTTATTTTTCCTAGACCGGCCAGCCTTCTTTCTTTGACTACAAGACCCTTCACTGTACATTTCTTCGTCCTCCTCGGAATCACTGTTGCTCTCTCTCCTATCCAAAGACTGTCTTTTCTGTCTACTTCTCGGAGTGACACCCATTGGAGAGTTTTCCATTCCTGGATAAGGAGGTTGATAGAGATGCCCATGTCCTGGATAAGCTGGATAGTAAGGTACTCCTTGCATGGGATATCCTTGAAAAACAGGTAAGGCAGAGGGAGGAGAATGCATTTCCCAGGGTGGAAACATTGGATGCATATATTGATATTGTTGTTGACCATTTGGACTTTGTTGATCCAATGGAGGCTTTTCCCCTATATTGCAAAAGAATAAATCAGAACTTACCAACTCTCTCAAAAGGCACAGGTTGTACACATATAAAATGCTTAAATCATATCCTACTCAATCCTCAAAAACAATAAGATTACATACAAGGTCAGAACTGAAAGGATCCCCAACCGAATGAACATTTTGTATGTCAAAAAAGAGAAATGAAAACTAGAACCTTGATGACTAAGAATTTACGTTATTATTTGTAATTAGTCATAAAATAATTTTGGGGAGAAAACCCCTCTAAGAATCTCCAGGAAAATATCTAGAATTCCTCGGAGAACAAATTCTGGCACAAGGTTATCTGGACAATCCCTTTAAAGTAATTTTCCATACAGCTTAAAGTTGAATGTAATCTCAAATTAGGCTAGGTTAGTAAAAACTTCTAGAGACAATAATATGGCCTCACCCAGATGCCAATATGATGGGCAAGTTATGATAAGAGTACCCTTCAACGGGATTTGCTTCATTACCTGAATTACCATTCTCAGAAGCCATCTCGCTGTTGGAATCAAACTGCTTATTAGCAATATTAGAGAGCAGAATTCCAGATGCATTCATTGCAGCAATGTCTAATTGATTTGCCATTGCTTCTGCAGCTTCAATTTCAACCCATTGTCCATTTTCATGCGTTTTCTTCCACAGCTCCATAAATCTTACACATGCATCTCTGCCGCATGCAAACATATCATGAATCATAGAATCGTTTTGCAATGTTTATTAAATTAACCTTTTATTTGTGATTCTTCTAATAGTTTGGAAGGGAAGTAGAAGTTGGTGCTGGTTGCTTACCTTAAGCGTGAGGCACCAAAAGATTCGGAAAATGACACCATTTGTGCCATACGATCGATATCAAAACCAGCAGCTACAGCACGAGCAAATGCCATTCCTTGTTCTTTTTGAAGCACAGACTTGCGAGTCCCCAGGACCTTCAAAAGCTGTACTCTGGATAAGAAAAATCAATCAAAACACATTAATGCTGTTACTAAACTTGAACAATTTGACTCTTCATATATGTAATAAGCTCAGAGGAACTCCATATAAGTTTCAAGAGATTCCTTAATTAGGCCTGTGAAACCAATAACAAACTGAAGGGAACTCCAAAAGCACGAGCATAGGCTGGTGACATACAACTTCTGTCAATACTAAAAAGTGGAAATAAAAGACGAGTGAGTCCTCCCTTTATTTTGACTGCCCCAGGTTACAGGCCAATGAACTTGTCTTCCAAATACAATATGGCTATGATGATTGAACTCACCAACATAATACGCAATAACAAGACAGATCGACATACATACAGACTAAGGGGCTGCCTACAAGGATTTGAATTGAAGTGGAGAATCATGAACAAAGTACAACCGATCAAGAAATAATACTGAATTTTGACTAGCCACGATCCGAAATAAAGTGAAGTGAAATAGTTTTGATTTCACTAGCCGCCAGAACACAAAAGAAACTAGCTTGACTGCTGAAACATTTAAAGCATAATAAGTTGAGCATCGGCAGTTTTACGGATGAATAAGCAAAAATTGATTAGCATCTGCACTACAGCTTTCTGTTTTTGTAGTTTCCTCTCTTTTTTCTCAGTCTAGCTAGGGCGCCTTCTTTATGTATGATTTATGGTGTAGCCTCTATAAAATTAGAGCAGTTAAAAGGATGAGAGGTTGCACCTATACTATTCAAATTGCTTTTAATCAGCTGGTACCAGTTTAATGTCCAGAACCAGATACAAGAATGTCGCTGTACAACTAAGAGAAATAACTAACATGCTCTGTTAGAAATCCTGCTTTCAACTTTATTAAAAAATATCCTCGTTATTCTCAGTTTGACCATAGGGATTTGTCTTTCTTTTTCTGATGAGCTAATATGTTCGAAAATAGCATCAAGAAGATGCAAAGTCACAAAATAGCAAAAATAGCAGTTGACCATAGGGATTTCACTGATTTACTTCCTAACATTACAACAAAGCACACAGGTTAAATTCTCAGTACTGAACTCACTATACTTTTAACATTAAGGGTTCAGAGTATAATATTAGTTGAAATTTTATAATTTTTCACATATATATATATATATATATATTCCGTGTCAAAAATACTGAGTTTGGTTAAACCCATAGCACTATGGCTACATCCGCCAAAGGAACAGATGTGAAAAAAGAATCTTATCAAATACTTCTACTTGATAAATCATCATCAACAAATCTTAATTAATGAAGTGAGACCACAGTCTCATGTATAATTTCAACTAACAGAAAAATCTGCTGAAATAATTTGCCTCACATACCTTGAATTTGCTCCCTGCGAATCTGTTTGAGGTTGATGTTCCCCTGGCTGCCCCAAAAATAAACCAGATGAGGAAAAATGCATAATGGGTGAAAGATTTGAAAGAATACAACATGCCCAGTCACCTTGTAAAGGACAATAGCTTTCTCCTCATTGACATCTGCTGTATATTTAGTACCTGCCAATAGTTCAGTGTTTTTCAGTACCTTGTGTCATAAAACTAGCAATTTCACATAACAGTGGAGGATAAAGCCCACTGCTACTTAGCTGATAGAAGAGGGAAGAAGAAGAAAACTTTATTGGCAAAAATATCGACATCAAAAGCAGTATTTCCTTGCAAATAGAGGAACCAATCAATGAGCAATCGTAGAAAAAAGAAGTTAAAAAGTGGAAAGAGTTAAATTAGCCAAGAAACCATGACCATGAAATTTAGAACAGAGTATTTCTTGACCTGTCTGATGATGAGAAGGAAAAAGAAAAATAATTGGCCTTGTTCTGTTAATAATGATAGGAGTTTTTCACTCAGATGTACCTGCAAAGTTTCCTGCTGGTTTTGCTTCTTTGTATTCAACCTGTTGAAGATATAAAAATTGTTGGACCGACATCTTGACAATCAATGACACATGAATTTTTTTAAGATCAATAAATACTTACTGGCCCTTGCCCACTATCATTGTTTCCCTGAAGGGCAATTGCTTCCTCAATCTGCAAGATCTCAGATTCTACTGTGTATACCCTTTCCAGAATCTCCGGAGTGCTCACAAAGCGGACAAACCTGTTAACAGAAAGAAAGATTAGACCGATTGATATTTATCCCAAAAAAAACACAAGACTGATTTTTTTTGTACACCATTATCACGCTCGTATTCTCTTTTTTAATCTTTCTCAGCGTCCATAGGACGTGCCAAAACAGGTTAATGGTACAGGATGCAAAGTTATCATGACTGAACTCCTGGACACTCCGGATTAAATATTTATATGATAAATGCTTAAAAAGGAGTTATTTTGGTTTAGCTTGCTGGTTACACACAAAAAAGGCACTCCTTTATTGGTTTGCTAAAATATGAACTATCCCTAAAGAAGGTTCCAACCATTTTAGTGAGGAATGTAAATGAAAAAGTTTATCTCTTTGCACATATGACATGGACTATCAAGAGAAACATTCCCAGTTAATATGCTAGGAACGTGTAAGATTACATGAAATTGACAATTGGAATTCTTACAAGGTCAACACAAAATTGAACAAACCTTTCCACTGTGCCCTTTGTAAACCATGAAGCATCAACATGAGCATCTGGTTCCAGCAAAATTGAGTAACCACCCTTTGCAATTTGATCTTGAGCAGTTCTCAAGTGAGCAAGGAAAGGAGTAAGCAATCCAGAAGCTATTTTCTCTTTCTTGTCATTGGCTATAATGAATAAATCACACCTGAAAAGAAAAAGAAAAAGAAAAAGCATTTGATTAGTTCAGAGAAAGTGAGCAGCTCCGCTCTACGTCCTTCAGAAATGCTTTCTTCGGGGAAGACATTATACTCAGCAATGTTAACAGTAAAATCTCACAACGTGGGTCTGGGGAGGGTAGAGCTATGAAGCACGGACACCTCATTTAGGGTGAGGTGTCCGTGTCGGACACCATTTCGGACACGAAACGCCTCGGACACGTGTCCGGGACGTTTGCGAGTGGGCCCAACAAAAAACACGGCAGGGACATGCGAGGGACACGGGAAAGGGGGACATGCGAGGGACACGGGAAAGGGGGACATGCGAGGGACACGGGAAAGGGGGACACGGCAGGGACAATTTTTTTTTTTTTTTAAGAAAAAGTTTAGTTTTAATTTTATTTGATTTATTTTAAGTAAATTTATATTTATTTGAATTTGGGTCTTGGGACATACTTATGTATTAGTTTATGGACTATGGTCTTATGAATTATGTATTGAATATTTGATTGATTGTCAATTTGTTATGAATGTTTCTTTTTAATTTGGTACATATTTAATTTGGTAGTTTGGTTATTTGATATATAACAAATTTGAATTAAATTTTATAATTTATTTATGAATGTGAAGCTTTAAAAATATTAATTTTAGTATTTTATATATTATATTATATATATATATATATATATATATTTATTTATTTATTATTACGGCCGCGTCCCTGCCGTGTCGTGTCCCCTATTTTCAAAATTGCCGCTCTCACGTGTCCGTGCTACATAGGGGTAGAGTGTACGCAGACCTTACCTCTACTTTAGTAGGTAGAGCGACTGTTTCCGAGAGACCCTCGGCTCAAGACAAAGCACAAGCACAAGCAAAACAAGAAAACGGTCAGACTCAGACAAAAAATTTAAAGTAATATGAAAATGCTGATATCAAAAGCGAATAAGTCATGATAGCGCATTCTGAAAAAAGAAGTAGTAACTAATGCATATAAATAAGATAAACAAGTACACTAAAGAAAACATAGCGGCAGAAATCAAACTACAGGGAACTATAAAGCAATATTGCGCCTATTAGTATGATAGGCTAAGCGGGCCTATAATAATAACACTACAAACTACCCGTTTGCAAGCGTAAGTAGGACTACGCTCGACTACCTACTACCCTAATTCGTGTCCTCCACAACATCTTATTTAAGGTCATGTCCTCAGCAAATTGCACATGCACCATATCCCGTCTAATCATCTCTCCCCAATACTTCTTCGGTCTACATCTGCCCCTCCTGAACCCGTCCATAGCCAACCTCCGCACTGGGTCATTTGTGTTTCTCCTCTCCTCTGCACATGCCCAAACCATCTCAACCTCGCTTCACGCATCTTATCCTCAACCTAGGTCACTCCCACTCTGTCCCGGATATCATTATTTCTAATCATATCCCTACTTATATGCCCACACATCCATCTCAGCATCTTTATCTCCACAACTTTCATCTTTTGATTGTGCGAAATTTTGACTGGTCAACACTCCGCCTCATACAACATAGTCGGTCTAACCACCGCCCTATAGAACTTGCCTTTAAGTTTTGGTGATACTTTTTTGTCGCATAAGACTCCAGATGCGAGCCTCCAATTCATTCACCCTGCCCAATACGATGTGTGACATCATCATCAATATCTCCATCCCCTTGGATAATAGACCCGAGGTACTTGAAGTTTCCTTTCTTTGGAATGACCTGAGTATCAAGTCTCACCTCCACGCATGTCCCAGGTCGCTCCCGTTACTGAACTTGCATTTCAAGTATTCTGTTTTGATCCTACCCAGCTTGAACTCTTTAGACTCTCCAGAGTCTGTCTCCAAACCTCCAGCTTAGCGTTCCCTTCGCTGCGAGTCTCATCAATCAAGACTATGTCATCTGCGAATAACATACACCCTGGCATCTCCCCTTATATTTGTCGTCTCAGTCCATCCATCATCAAGGCTAATAAGAATGGGCTAAGAGCTTATCCCTGGTGCAACCCCTTTCCTAAACTTTCATAGTGTGGCTTAGCAGCTTGATCCCCTATAGTTGTTACAACTCTGGATATCACCTTTGTTCTTGTACAAATGAATCATTGTACTCCATCTCCATTCTTCGGACATTCTCGGCAACATTATACTAATTATTCTCGGAAATAGACATTAAACTCAGCAACATATTTAAAATTCAAAGGCACAATAACTAAATGAATACAGCTATTCCACTCAAAATACACGAAGTACTATTATTCAATCACAATATTGGCACCCAGGATCCTATAATGAAGAGACAAGCAGAGAGATAAATTGCCACTACAGATGTTATTGATTCTCAGTTTGCATAAAACCCAAGAACAATAAAACAAGAGTACTAACTAACTTTGATGTAGTATTCATATCTATCCAGATTTCAGACCCTTTTAACAATCAGACAGCAATGCCATTTCCATTCAATTAGTACTAAGAGAAAAAACGCAGTAAAATTCTAACCACCTTTTGAAGAAATGATAAAAGACTGTAACCATCAAACTTTCAGTAAAACCACATATTTCCCATATTTAGAAAGGGAAGACAGTAATCAAGGCTGCAGAACAAGAAAGTTGAATATCCAACTGGATGGATTTCACACGATAACTCTAAACGTGACAACATGCAAAAAGAAAGAAAACCATAAGTCAATTAACAATCAACTAAACTTCAATCTCAAACAAGTCGGGGTTTGGTATACGAATCCTCTATATCCATTCTGCTTTATTCAGGCCGATTTTGCTCCAACACTGGTAAATAATTTACAGAAAAATTAGTGTACTCTAAACTAAACATTCTCTAAATCTCACATTTTTCTGACATGACATACAAGCCTCTAACCAGAAAAAGTGAGTATACCGTCAGACCTTTCTATAATAGTCAACCTTTGTAAAAACATTTCACTATAATAGCTCTGATTTCCACTTGTAAACGTGTAAATAGAGATAATATTATTCCCTACCCATAATTAGAATATTTTCATATATTGCGTAAATATAATTATGGTAAAACTAGGATTCCTCTTTTGTATAGACTTAGGATTCCTCTTTTGTATAGGTTTAGGATTACTATTGTATAAGGGATGAACATTGTACTCTATATATACTTTGATATTAATGAAAGACTCTCAAGGGAGATTAATATCATCTTACATGGTATCAAGAGCCTGAAACAAAAACCCTAGTTTTTTTCTTGAAATTACCGCCGCCGACCCCCCCCCCCCCCTCTGTTGCCGCGGCGCCTCCCTCCTCCCTCCAAAATTTTTAGATTTTTCTTCTTCTTTCCTCTCTTCTCTAAATGGATGATCGGGATTCTCCCACTGTTCTTGACGCTTCTACCTCCACAAATCCCACCACCAAGTCGTCACCCTCTTTTCATCCCGCTCTAACTGTTTCCAACATCAAGAACCATATCACCATCCTTCTTGATCAAGAAAACAGTCAGTATTCTCCTTGGGTTGAACTATTTCGCAATCATGCATGCCTCTACAACGTGCTTGATCATATTGATGACACCATTCCGGGCCCTCCGGAGGTTGATGATTCTACTTGGCGTCGTCTAGATGCCGGCGTCAAGCAATGGTAGTATTTCTCAGGATCTACTTCTTACTATCATGAAATCTGACTCCACCGCCCGTGACTTGTGGAATCGTTTGGAGGAAATTTTTCAGGACAATAAGCACACCCGTGCTGTGTATATAAAGGAGCAATTTAACAATACACGTCTTGAAAACTTTGTCAATGTATTGATCGCGCAAGCGATTAAAGCTCCTGACGGATCAACTTGTTGCTGTCGACTCACCTATTACTGACACCAAACTGGTGTTACAGTTGATTGCTGACCTCCCTAAAGGCGAATATGATACATTGGCCACCATGATTCAACAGGCAGATCCGTTACTCAACTTTAACAAAGCTCGCTCGCAGTTGTTGCTCGAAGAGACTCGACGTGCTAAGCAGGATGAGCACAATCAGAATGTGTTAGCTGTCGAAACACGCCCTCAAGATCCAACGCCGCCAGAAAACTCTCAACCGCAGCAGGGACGCGGTGGAAAGGTGGCGGCGCAGCGAGAGGCGTGGTCGTGGCAGTCGCGACAGCGAATCCAGAAGCAACAACAGTGGCGCAGACCGATTCAGTCGCGGCGCCCAACGATACCGTCTGGCCGCGCAGCGCCGTCATTCGATGCAGCAACCCTTCCATTTTCACCACGGTGTGTTGGGCCTGCTCCGGCCCACTGGCAAGTCCAGATGCCGAAGAAGCCCATTTCACGTACGGCGATTCAGCACTCGTCGGCGTAGCGCCCACTGAGTTAGGTTAGGCCTTCAGCAGTCTCAACATGACAACAACTGGTACATGGACTCCGAAGTCACTTCTCACCTCACCCGGACTGCAGGTAATATTCCCAAACTGTTTGGTTTAAAGCATCTTCAATTTGTGACAGTTGGTAGTGGTCACCGCATTCCAGTAAAAGGTTTTGGTACATCATACACCACCTCCTAATCCATTCCCACTTCAAAATACCCTATATGCCCCACATGTAATTAAGAATCTAATTTCTATCCGCAAATTCACTCGTAATAATTTTATCTCTGTTAGATTTTGACCCTTTTGGTTTCACTGTGAAGGATCTTCATGCAGAACACTCTTTACGAATCTGATAGCAGGGGATCTATATCCATTCACTCCCACCTCCGCTGCCAGATCTAGCTCTTCCGTCTCTCTAGCAGTCATTTCTTCTTCAACATGGCATAATAGGCTTAGTCATCCAGGAGCTCCAGTTTTTAGTTTTCTTAGAGACAATAATTTCATTACTTGTAATGGGAAGCTTGCCCAAAACTGTGTTTCTTGTTCTTTAGGCAAACATACTCGTCTTCCATTTAAATCATCTACTAGTGTTACTTTTTGCACCTTTTGATATTATACATGCCGATTTATAGACGTGACTGTTGCTAGTTCTCTCGGTCATAAATACTATCTTATCTTACTAGATGATTTTTCTCACTTTGTTTGGTTGTATCCTCTCAAATTTAAATCAGAAGTGTTTGCCAAATTTCTTGAGTTTCGAAAATTCATTCAAACACAGTTTGAAAAAGGCATAAAATTTTTTCAGTGCGATAATGGTCGTGAATTCAATAACTCTATGTTTCACAGGTTTTGTACCAATAATGGCATGGTCTTTCGCCCTCACCTTGCGCCTCACCAAAGCGGTAAAGCTGAAAGAATCATCTGCACCATTAACAATATGATTCGCACTCTTTTGATTCATGTCTCCCTATCTCCATCTTTCTGGGTCTATGCTGCTAAAATGTCAGAATACGTTCTAAATATTCTCCCAACTAGCACCCTTCACAATATGACCCCTACCGAAATTCTCTATCATAGAGTCTCCTCTTATGATCATCTCCGAATATTCGGTTGTCTATGTTATCCTAACTTTGCCTCTACTGCCCCTCATAAACTAGCCCCCCGGTCCACTCCTTGTGTCTACCTAGGCTTCCCGCCGAATCATAGGGGCTATCTATGCTATGACTTGTCCACTCGTCAGATCCACATCTCTCGTCACGTCACATTCGACGAGACCACATTCTCGTTTTCGAATCTTAAAAAGTTCTAAAAATCGAATTACTCTTTTCTTGACGAGTCTGCCATCTCTCCTATCATCCTAAGTCAACTAGAGCATAACGCTTCTTGTCGGTACGCATGGCTAAAACTCCTGCGAACAGTCCCACGATTCCGTCGGCGCCGCGCCCGATCTTTGAGCACGCGGCGCCAAAACATCATAGAGGCATCGGTCCTCCGGTAGCCGCGACAACGATCACAGCGCCACGGCGCCGCCGACGGTTCCCTCCAGCGTCGCGGTACCTACTACTGCGTCTGTCCCTCCTTCTCCGTATCCAACAAATCCCTCCGTCTTGGAACCTCCCACTATCCCCACTCACCAAATGAAAATTCGTGCAAAACATGGAATCTTCAAACCCAAAGTTCAATTTAACTTGTCTGCCCAAACCATTTCACCAATTTCCAAGAACCCTATATTGGCCAAACAAGACCCTAATTGGAATGCAGCTATGACTGCGGAATTCAATGTTTTAACTAAACAGCACACATGGGATCTAGTACCTAGACCGGAGGGGGTGAATGTGATTCGTTGTCTGTGGCTATTTCATCACAAATTCAGAGACAGTGGAGTTCTTGAGAGGTATAAGACACAACTTGTGGCTAATGACACAAATCAGCAAGAGGGCATTAATTGTGGTGAGACCTTCAGCCCGGTTGTCAAACCGGCTATTATTCGCACAGTTTTGAGCATTGTCATGGGCAAACACTGGGCGATCCATCAGCTTGATGTGAAGAATATTTTTACATGGGGATCTCAGTCTACATGCATCAGCCACCAGGGTTCACCCATCCAACAATTCCTCACTATGTGTGTCGTCTTCGTAAGTCACTATATGACCTGAAACATGCCCCCCGTGCGTGGTATGATCGCTTTGCCAGGTATATCTTGTAGATTGGGTTTGTATGCAGCAAGAGTGATACATCACTTTTCATTCATCGAGGTAGTAGCACTGCTTACTTATTACTCTACGTGGATGATATTGTTCTTACTGCCTCCTCCGACGGATTGAAAAATGAGATTATTGTCTTGCTTAAGTCCGAATTTGCAATGACTGATTTGGGGAAGCTGAGTTACTTTTTGGGGATATCAGTGACCAGGTATGCCAATCATATGTTCTTGTGTTAGCGTAAGTATGCAGAAGAGATTGTGTACAAGACTAAGATGACTAACTGCAAAGAGGTGCCTACTCCAGTTGATTCCAAATCTAAGCTCAGTGTCATGGATGGTGCTCCAGTCTCTGATCCTACTTTGTATAGGAGTCTTGCAGGTGCCGATATCTACGCACCGCGGGCGGACATAGCTTATGTTGTTCAAGGGTGTGCTTATTCACGCACGCCTCGAGAGTCTCATTTCATCGCTCTTGGCGTATCATTCGATACATTAAGGCACTCTTGATTATGGTTTACACTTATACCCTCTGCGCAAACAAATTTCTTTCATATACGGATGCAGTTAGGCGGTGTCGGACACGCGACGCTCCACTCGACTTTTGTGTTTTCTTGGGGATAGTCCGATTTCTTGATACGCGGCGGCGAGCTACCCTATCTCGTTCGATCTTGAGTAAATGCAGAGGCGTTGCAAATGTAGTAGGCGAGATTTGTTGACTCGAAATTTCGTTAGAACTTCGATTGTCGCTGCGTCAGACATCTATTGTGTATTGTGATAATATCTCTGCCATCTATCTTTCTCATAATCCGGTTTAACATCAGCGAACCAAGCATATTGAGATAGACCTACACTTCGTTCGTGAGAAAGTTGCGCTAGGTCATGTCAGAGTGTTACATGTTCCATCATCCTATCAGTATGCAGACATATTTACCAAAGGACTTCCCAGACAGTTATTTTTTTACTTCAGATCCAGTCTCAGTTAAATAGAGACAATATTATTCCCTACCCATAATTAGAATATTTTCATATATTGTGTAAATATAATTATGGTAAGAGTAGGATTCCTCTTTTGTATATGGCTTAGGATTCCTAATGTATAAGGGATGAACATTGTACTATATATATACTTTGATATTAATGAAAGACTCCCAAGAGAGATTAATATCATCTTACACACGGAACCAATCTTTCATGTTATGTTATATTACTCATATGTTTTCTATAACAGCATTTCGCTATAGCAGCCAAAAAGTACCCGAACAAACAACACTGTTATAGAGAGGTATAATAAAAAATGTTGCACGTAATCATCATCAATCATATAAACCCAAAGAGATCAATTAACATACATATAAACATAACAACAAACCATTCTAAAACACCATACATGAAATATTAACCAAATAAAGATGACATTTTTCAGTAAATATACCTAGTTCTAGTAGGAGTGAGCTGAAAAACAACTGAGTCAAGTAGAGTACTGGACTTCATCTTTGCACCTCCAATTGCTTTGCTTCACCACCAACTCTTAGATCTTAAAGTGAGCTTCCAAGTCTTCAAACAAACAAACCTAACAGCTGAATAAAACAACCCCACAAAACTAATCAGTAAAACTTCACTATTTTAATCATCAAGAACAAGATTCGCCCGTTGGGTAAAAAGAGAGAAAGATCAAGGGTATTTTGGGCATTCTTGAAAAAAGTGGAGCACTAAAAGTTGAGAGGACAAAATGGAGAAGGTGTGATCAGTGAAGTTTTTATTAAAGTGACAAAAGTACCCCTGAAGTGAGTGTATTGTCTTGTGAGTGCACTAGGAAAGTGAAAAGCCTCTTTTTTGGTGGTGACAGTCAAAGGGGCAGTTGTATATATCAATTATGCCCTTATTAATTATTATTGTTTTTGTTTTTTTATCTTCTTTTGTGACAGATTCTCTTGTTTTACTATTTATTTTTACTTTATTCGTACTTTATTTTGATTATCTTACTTGTGATTATGTTTTGTCTTGAGCCTTTCGAAAACAGTTGTTTTACCTATCAAGTTGAAGGTAATATATGTGTGCACTCTACACTCCTCAGACCCCACAGTGTGAGATTTTACTGTATATGTTGTTGTTGTATTCCATGTAGAAAAGAATATTAAATATTTTGGTTTATTTATTGCCTCAGCTTTAAATATTATTGGTGTTATTTTTATGGAGTGTGACATTTGGCTTTGCATGGTTTTATATATGTATCAATTTGTAACTATTATATTTAGTCAATTATTAGAGCAAATTGAACCAACGAGACTATTTATTATATTTATTAATAAAGCCATAATGTAAATTTCAAGCAATTCGAGCAGTGTGCAGTTTCATATTTAGAATAGTCCCCAAGTCCTAGCATAAAATAGTACTTATTTAGTAAGAAATTGCATATTTCAGTGGTTACTAATTGTCTGAATGATATTAAAATATAAAGGCAGCGTTAACCATTTTCGGATATCCATATCAAGTGCATATTCCATTTTGCACAGCAACATTATATTATGAAAAATTCACAAAAAGAGGATTGAGCGTATTGTATGTGCCAATTGCTATTTAAAACTAATAAGCTCATGAAGATTAAAGCTAAAAGAAAATTAAAGTTTATCAGAAGTTTGATCTAAAGTTCCTAAAAAGATCAGTGTGTAACGAACAAAAGTTATTGAAAATTTGAAACTAATATATTAAAAAGCTCAATCGGCCAAAATAACCTTGAGTTGAGGCTAACATTGAGTCTTAAGATGAGCAAGATTTAACATTCCTAGCTAGCAATGTAACTTATTTGTGAGCGTTAGACTTATCTTTTATGTTTAATCAAACAAATGTATTATTTTTTATACTCTAGAGTCGCTTTATAGTGTTGGGTTCTAGAATTATATTTTAAAACGTACAAGTTACATGGTTGATTCGAGATTAGTTATTGTCATGGATACAAATCATGGTTGATTGTTGCTTGGATATGAGTTCACGAGTGTATTTTGACTGCACATGATGATGTGACTAATAATTAATAGATCTAGATATATAGATAGAGCCCTTGTACAAAAAAAAAAACAAATTTCGTGTTGCGCAGGCCTCTAATTTGAATCGTGACGGAAACATAATTGAAAAATATTATTTTCAAAATAAAAGCTTTTTTCACATAAATGTTATTCCTCCCAAACAATATGACACCAAATACACCTTTAGTTCTATTATATGATATGTGACTGGTCCCGCCCGTGTACAAGGCCACTTGGTAGTTGGTATATTAATTTATGATTAGTTTGTATATTAGTCTTATATACATTAATTAGGATTGTATATTATAGTTAGTCTCCTTATAGAATAAGAATTTTGATGTAAAGTAGGAATATGATTCTCCTATTGTAACTTGTATATATATGTCTTTCATCAATAAGAATAATTAAGAGATTAATTCTTTCATGGTATCAAGAGTCTAGATTGTTTTTTTGGCTTCCGCTACTCACTTTTTTTCTCAAATTTTCTCTTGAAAATTGTGTCCCCCCCCGGTTATTCCCAAAATCGAGACATTTCCTTCCCAAACTGAGACACTTCTCGGTTCTTTCTTAAATTCTACAACAAATCCCTTCTCCGAACCTTGTTGTTCTATTCAATATGACTGATAAGAACATTTTTCATCCTGCCCTCACAGTTTCTAACATCAAGAGTGTTCTTCCTATTGTTCTTGACCTAGAAAACGTCCAATATGAGACGTGGGCGGAGTTATTCAAGATTCATTTCACAGCACATCAAGTTCTCCACCACATCATCCCTCCTGTTACTACTACGGAGGGGGCTACGGGGACTGCAACGGAGGGTACTACAGAGGCGGTGCCCACTAAAGCAGACGATCCAAAATTATGAGTCACGCTTGATGCAAAAGTTCTTCAGTGGATTTATCTCACTATCTCCCTTGATCTCTTACAGACGATAATGGAACCCAACTCCACAGTTATGGAGGCTTGGAATCGATTGCGTGACATATTCTAAGATAACAGTCATTCCTGGATTGTTACCCTTGAACAGGAATATTCTCAAGTCAAGATGGAGAATTTTCCAAACGTTTCGTCCTATTGCAAACGTCTCAAGGACTTGGCGGATCAACTTCGCAATGTGGGTGCTCCTGTGAGCAATAGTCGTCTCGTCCTACAAATGGTTGCAGACCTGTCTGAGGCCTATAATGGTGTTGCTTCAATTCTTCGTCAAAGTAACCCCCTGCCGAAATTCTACCAAGCACGCTTCATGCTTACATTGGAAGAAGTCGAATTGGCTAAGAAGGCGGCTATTAGGCTAGTCATGTCGTCATGATGATTGAGTCCAATTTTTGTCCTTCCGGGTCCACCAACTCAAGCCAAAATCGCAACAACGGTGGTGGTAAAAAGGGGCAAATAGGAAAAATAATGGCAAGAATCGTGGCGGCAACACCCCGGCTTGATGCAGGCGCGTGGCGGGCAGACGCTGGTGGGCCCCAATGCAGCGGATGGGTCCTGATCCGCCCACTCCAGTCGCAACCTAGCCCAGTCTAACGTCGCGACCCTTCAGCTATTGGGCCCCAGTTTCGGTCCTCGCCCAGTCTGGGCCGAGTTACTCGGGTCAGGCTCCAGGTTTCAGACCATTTTATGGGCCGACCCAGCACCCCAGCATACTTGTGCCTCGCCCCCCTCAGACCCATCACACAATGAGACTCACGCAGACCGGCATTGAAGCTGTAATGCACACGCTTGGAATGACTCAACCCGACCCAAATTGGTACATGGACACCGACGCCACCACCCCATGACGTCTGACCAAGGCACTCTCTCGTCTTATTTCAATTTGAGCAGTAATCGTGGTATAATTATTGGTAGTGTCAATTCAATTCCAATTAAGGGTTATGGTCATAAAATTTTGTCCCCTCCTCATCCACCAAGTGTCTTGAAAAATACCCTTCATGCCCCAAAAATAATTAAAAATTTGATGTATGTCCGTAAATTCACCATTGATAATTGAGTTTCTATTGATTTTGATCCGTTTGGGTTTTCTGTGAAGAATTTCAAGATGGGGAGTCCTCTCATGAGGTGTGACAGTAGGGGGGATCTTTATCCAATCACATCAAGTCTCGGTTTCTCGCGGCAGACCATGTCATCCATTTTTGCAGCTCTTGCTTCTTCTTTGTGGCATGCCCGTCTAGGTCATCCGGGGTCGTCTATTTTATCTACTTTAAATAGGAATAAGTTTATTTCATGTAAGGGTACACATAGTACTCCAAATTGTCAATCTTGTTCTCTAGGAAAAATTATTAAGTTGTCATTTGTAGATTCGAATTTTCATACTTCAACGTCATTTGATATTATTCATAGCGATTTATGGACATCTCCCGTTCTCAATTCTATGGGTCATCGATATTATGTTTTATTCTTGGATGATTATTTTAAAATTTTATGGACATTTTCAATTATGAAAAAATCCCAAGTTTTTTCCATCTTCGTCAAATTTAGAGCTTTCATTAGAACTCAATTCGAACGGGAAATAAAGAACATTCAATGTGATAATGGTAAAGAGTATGACAATCGGGAGTTTTGTGCTCAAAATGAGATAAATTTTCGTTTTTCTTGTTCTCATATGTCTTCACAAAATGGGAAAGCTGAACGTAAAATTTGTACCATTAATAACATTATCCGCACTTTATTGGTTCATTCCTCCGTCCCTCCGTTGATCTGAAATCATGCTCTACAAATGACTACATATTTGCTTAACATTTTTTTTTTCTAAAGGTTTGACATATTCGTTTTCTCTTCATATTTTATATAATAAGACTCATTCGTATTTCCATCTTAGGGTCTTTGGGTGTTTGTGTTATCCCCGTTTTCCATCCACCATAATTAACAAACTTCAGACACGTTCTACTCCTTGTGTGTTTTAGGGTTATCCGTCAAATCACGGTGGGTATAAATGTTTTGATTTGTCAGCTAATCGAATTATTATTAGTCTTCATGTTATTTTTAATGAGTCTCAATTCCCATTTTCTAAAGTAGAAAAACAGGTGCCTAATTCGTATGATTTTTTGGATGATGATATCTAGGGGTGAGCGGGTCCGGGTACCATACTATTTTTGAACTATCCGGAACCTACCCGTATCAATCATTACCTGGAACCTACTCGGACTCTGCGATTCCGGGTAGGTTCCCGGGTACCCTGTAACGGAAAACACATTCAAATAATAGTCATCAGTAGCACATCAATAGTAAAAAATAATAGCTATTTAACTAAGTTATGCTAGACTTGGAGAGCTGTTGTTGGGCGTTGGCTGGTTGGCTGGCTGCGTTCTTGTCTTCTTGATGAATAATTGAATAACAATAGAATGAAAATTAGGGTGTGTGTTGTGTTAATAGGGTGAGCGGACTGGGCCAGTGGACTTTGTTAAATTAAAGTGGATTGAATTGTTAAATTAAAGCGGACTGGTGTGTTTGTGTATAAAATTAAGACGGACTAAATAAATAATTTAAAGATGGGGGATTAATAGGATCCGGGTATCGGTTCCGATTCCGGGTACCCGATATCTATATTTTGGAAGCGGAACCGGACCCTATTTTATCGATTCCTGATTTTACTATCCGGAACCTACCCGTTATTATAATATATCTACCCGGAACCTACCCGTTAGTGTCGGTTTCAGTCGGGTATCTTCGTACCATGTACCCGTGCTCACCCCTAATGATATCTCACCCTATATTATCCAGCATTTTTCAGATATATCCCTAAACTCATTGTCAGCGTCGCGGCCCTTAGGGGAGGCACCACAGCGCCTACCATTCAGTAGCCACAATATTTTACCCTTGTCGTCAGCGTCGCGGCCCTTCGGGGAGGCGCCGCGGCGCCTTCTATCCAGTAGCCAAAATATTTCACCCTCGTCGTCAGCGTCGCGGCCCTGGATCGCGGCGCCGCAACTGTCACGCCCTTTTTTTACCGCAACATTCCTTAGCGAATCCTGCTACTTGTTAGAAATAAAATAAAATGCTAAAGGGTGTTAAAAATACTAAAATGCTAAAGTGCTAAAAAGATGCTAAAGGGTTCGCGGAGTCGCCACCTAATTAGTTTGGGTGAATTAGGACACTTAAATGTTAACTATGTTAAAGTCAACATTAACTCCATTTTTATGATCTGCAAAAAACTAGTGTGAAATTCTGGGTAAGGGTTCTTTATTAATCTAGAGGAAAGGGATCAGGCATCCTCTCTGATACCACTTCTGTCACGACCCGACCCGACGGGCCGCGACTAAACGTCATAATTGGACGTCATTATTGACATGTCACTCTTAATCAATTTAATACCGAGATCTATAGAAATTTCGGCAGCACAACGCTGCTTTTACAACATCTCCCCAAAATGGGCGAGCCGATAAGGCTGCCAAATCAATAACAGAACAACAAACAAAACAGGCTAGCCGACTAGGCTGCCACCAACCAACATCATATACATAAAGAAATAGTCAAAATAAGCAAGCCGGCAAGGCTGCCACTAGATACCAACAAGTATAACCAGGAACGCCCCAACACATAGTACAACAATATTACAACCCAAATCAAGGTACAAACGTCCAACCCACAACTGTCTACAGACCTCTAAGAGTACGATACTGACATATGACGGGGCCCTGTCGTGGCCAAATATGCATAAGTCTGAAAGATGAAGATTTGTACCAAAATAGCTGGCTCCGGAACAAAGGAGCTCTCCAACTGTTGTACAGAAGTCCTAAACTGGAGGGTCACCTATCTGAACACCTGAACCTGCGGGCATGAACGCAACCCCCCGAGAAAAGGGGGGTCAGTACGAAATAATGTACTGAGTATATAAGACATGAAATACTGAAAATGAAATTACAACTGTGTCAAGTAAAGATAGAGAGTCATCAAGCTTAACAAAAATGAGAGTCATATCAGAAATCATGAATGATTACTCATACTGCCACTATGTCTATGTCTGTATATCAATATGTATAACATGTGTCGGCCCTCTAGTGAGGAACTCGATGAAAGTTTGTATATGTGTGTATATCATGTCTCGGCCCTCTATGGAGGGACTCGATAAAATCTGTATATATGTATATAACGTGTCTCGGCCCTCTAGTGAGAGAGTCGATGAATTCTGTAAAGCTGCGCACGAACATGATCCAGCCCGGGACTCGGTGGAGTGAAACAATAATACTTAGCACGAGTAGATATCATGAGCAACCATATGCAATTAAAAATCATCTTTGACTCTCGATAATTTCATCATAATAAACTCTTTTACTGAAAATCATAGACACTAATCAACAATTATCCTGTAAAATTGAACTTATAGGAATTACGTACGTCCGCCGTACTTTCATTAAAATCATGTCAAAAAGAAGGAAGAAAGAGTTTTACATACCTCCTAGGCGAACTAATCAACTCAATATTAGGGTATGCCTCGTCTAGTACTTCAACCTATAATAAGGAATAACACGCTCGTCAATTTTGATTTTCTAATGTAAGTTATATGAATAACGGCTCCCTTATTTCTATAAATATTTGGGCAGTATTTCTTTTGTTTATGTGCGTATCCACAATTTTCCAACAATCCAAATCAGTCAACAATTCAACTCCAACCAACAATCCAATTCAACCAACAATCCAACCAACCAATCAATAAGTCATTACTTAAGAGTATGACCATAATAGCCCATATACTTGACACATACCATCTATACAACCTTTCTTCCCACCTTTATGGAATTTAATCCCAACAACAATTTAGGTGATTAAACCACATATCTATCATATTCCACAAACTCTTAATTCATAATAAGAAAATAGTCCATTAAGGCAATCCACCAAGTCTAACAATTAGTAACAAGAGCTCAAGTCTTCTAGTTTGTAATATATTACTTTTAACCTCTTTTAAGATATGTATTGACGATCATTGCAACGTATTTACAATTTCATAACTTATATTATAATCTAACAAGAACAACCTTTAAAGCGAGACAATCATGCTCAGCGATTTCATAAAAGTCGGCCCTAACATGTTACAATTTTCTAATTCCTTTTCTTACTTCTTATTCCAACTTCTCTATCAACAATTTCATATCACAAGTGCATTAACATTAAGCTTTCCTTCCAATTTCCAACATGCAATTATCGATCATAACCCAATACTTCAACTACAACAACATGCAACTTCAATTATAGCATAGATTGAAGAATTTTCATACCTTAATAAAATCCCCAAAACAGTCCCGATTTTTAGTCACTGCTTCGTCAGCTGCACTTGTAACGTCCATAACTCTCTACTCCGGTGTTCTATCGACGAGTGATTTGTTGCTTTGGAAACTAGACTCGACGAACTTCATTTTGGGCTTTTAAAACACCCGAAAACTCCTAATATACGAGGAGAGATACCCCTCCAAAGTTGAACAAAATTCTGCCCAGCAGTCCCGATTTTGCCACTGTTTTACCGATTATTTCACACCAATTTCACACTTCTTCAACTCCAAATTGACATACATATAATCTATAATGTTAACTCATCATCCTTGCACGTTTTCTCCTCCAAAAATGCATTTAAAAATCTGGAAAATCCAGCCCTCAATTTCGGCCAGGCAGTGGCCGAGAATGCCACTGCTTGTGGTGTAAAATTTGCTTGGAATTATAGAGGATTTGGTCTAGGGAGAAAAGAGATGATAACTTGAATCCTTGATTATGGATTAGGGGTTGAGTTCGCTGGATTGAGAGAGGAGAGGAGAGGGAATGGTTTTTGCTTTTGTTTTAAGTGGGGGAAGATGAAAAAGTTTTAAGTTTAAGGGAGTTTAAAAAATCTGAAAATTGAACATTACTCTTTGGTCCCTTAATTTCCTAGTTGTATACTTAATAACTCCTCAAGTAACTATTAAAAGCTTAGGTCCCACTTCTTCAAATTCCCGAAACCTCCATAAGATTGCGTATTCTCAATGTCGTATTTCGTATAATACGTTAGTAATTCTTAATGAGAATATATGACTATCATTTTAAATATCCAATGTCCCCACGTAGTAACCCAAAATTATTCCGTAATCACATCTTAAGTATATTAATTTCCAATATTTGAATCTTATTCCCTTAATTATGTTCTTAATTATCGTCTTAACTTTCGAGGTGTAACATCCTTCCCCCTTAGAAACATTCGTCCTCGAATGTTCATCATAGTTCTCATACTAGAATAATTTCGGCAGAAGTCTCCTTTATAATTATGACTATCCACCTATATTCAGCAAACCAACAGATGTCGCACAGGGCCACAATATACATCACATATATCATTCACCAAATAATAGTTAAGTAAGGAATCAAATTACCCGTGAATATTCAACTGAATCTCTCATGTAACACCTTGAACAAAGTTAAAGAGCCTCCATGCAGTATTATATTCCTTCATTTTCAAACTTGTCGCAATATTCTCGCTGGTACTACCTTGTACACTTGCTTCAATTTGTAATGGCATATAGTGTTCCACCATATATGTACTGCATGCTTAACATGACGACAATTCATGTGTACACCTGCTGCATTGTTAAAATAGCTTCATATTAGATTTGACCAATTCTCTTGTAAGAACGAGTGATCTATTATTTCTTGATGTAAAACATATATTAGCAGCATCTTGATACTATATTAATTCCAATATTTTGCAACACTTTAACCACTTGAATTTTAGATTTTCACATCTTCCATAGAAAGAAATATACCTTAAATGACATTCTTTTAACCCATATTTACCTATATACCTCAGAAGGATATGATCTTTATCTCAACAAATCTCATGCACTTGACACAATAATTTACTAGAACTTCTCATTATCCACCAAGGATTATCCACGGGGTATATACCAAGTATGTAGTGACATGTGAGACAATGTCATCTGGCAAATACTTCCCTAGCCTCGACAAACCTCATCAATCCCTATGTAGCGGTCCCTTGACATCCTTCACCCTTTCATCAATAAGAAACTGTGATAGTAGTACATAGTGTAATGTTTTCAATTTGGTGTGATTATCGATTCAAACCACTCTTTGTTTCCCACCATATTTCTTGTTCAATGTTATCCTTTACCTCAACAACCATTTTCAAGGCCTGAGAACCACCTTCCCGTTGCACATATTGAGGGTAATGCTTCAGAGTACATGTTCCCTAGAAAGTTAACCCATAGAGAGTTGGTGGTCTTAGATTTCCATCATAGCTTTTTACACAATGCATTTAATATATCCAAAATGAGGTCTGAATCCCAATCCACTATTATCCTTAGGCAAGTACATTTTAACCATGTAAACCAATGCTTAGCCTTAACATTATCCTTACTATACGCCAGAAGAAAATTACAACTATTTGTATGTATATCTTTGATCACACATTTTGCAAGTCTTATAGCAGGCAGTATGCATATAGGCACACTTGTGACACACTAGTAATCAAACTGCTTTACCTCATGGTGACAACAATTTTTCTTCTCAAGCCTTTAACTTGTCTTTAATCGTCTTAATTAATTCAGCATAGTCTATCTTCCTCTTTCTAACATGAAATACTGGATATCCTAAATACATAAATGGAAATGTTCTCCTTGAGAAACCAGTAATATCTTTTTCTTGTTGAATCAAGTTATTAGGAGTCTTAGCATGCATATAAACAGAACTCTCCTTTTATTGATCAAATGGCCAGAAACTTCTTCATACTCTTTCGAAGTCTGCCTTAACTCTTTGTAAAATTATTCTATTTGCTTCTGTTGGAAATTCTTCAAAACTCCTCTTTAAATCTAACAATATCCTCCCTAAAACTTAGTTTCTTAAAACTATCTCCAAAAGTTTCCTTACTCCATAATAATAGGGCAGTCTTGTCATTCTTCAGTTTCGGTCTAAAAGAAACGAAATCATCTTAATCAATATTAGGGTGCAAATTTTGATTTAGTGCTTAAAAGAATGCTTCATATTCTGTCCAAAACTTGAGGAATCTAAATGGTCTACTCACATGCATAGATTGACCATCCTAAGTTAACAACTAAGGGGCATGGTCTAAACTTGTTCTTATTACATGTTCCACTTCCATTTGTCTATACCAAGCTAAAATAAGTGTTTGTCAACATTTTGTCGAACCTCTTAAAAGTACGGTCATTATCGGCTCTTTCATTCCATTACTTAAAAGGATTCCCTTTAAATTCAGTTTCAAACAGATATATATGAAGACCGCCTATTGTCTCTCTTCCATTTATAACAACATTGAAATCCCCACTAACTAGTCAAAGATCCCTCATATCGTCGACAATATAGTGTAAACTATCCCAGAGACAACCTTCCCAATGCATCACTCTTTGCATATACCATAGTATATCTACCTAGTTCATGTAACTTCTTCAACAGTGAGTCCTTAAGTTTGTCATGTTAATCATCCCTTATATTATCTCTGATTAAGTTCTCTGCTGATCAATATATTTAGGATAGACATATCCGCTTCCACTGCCCTATTCTGCTCCACATTGGACATCATTGTCCCATCTTTCTTTAATATCACCACGTTACTATTATTAGAGTTGTTACCATTGGTACACACCTCCTGACTCTTGTCGACATTCCGCTCTTCATTAACTTTTGCTGCTACAAAAGCTCCTTCAACCTGTTCTTTAGTAGTAAGAGTTACCTTTGATTCTTCTATCAATTGTGGGTCCTTAATGAGTTATTTTACTTCTACCACCTTACCATCGTCGTCTTTCTTATTCTATTTATTTCCATATTCTTCCCCAATATATCTTTGTTCCTCCTTATTGGCATTATTACCACTTGTCTCCTCAAGTGACATTTGTTTTATCCTCTCGTTGGACTTACTAACTCAGTGGTGTCTTTGGTTGCGTCAACATTTGTCTCTTTGGCTACATCACACTGAGTTTCTATTATCACTTTGTTGAATTCATCTATATTTTTGTACCTCTCTTATCTGTTTTCCATCATTCTATTATGGTCTATAGAAATTCCGGATTCAACCTTTACCTATTAAAGTATTTGAACTTATACTAAGTCTTTATGCATACTTCTCACTTAATTAACTCAAGAGAATGTTCATATAGGCATGGTTTCATGAAAGGCACCTTAGAAGCATGTAGTTTATCAACTCATTCTTGATTAGTAAGTGATGCTATACACCCTTCATGCCACTCATTTCACCATAATCTGCTACATACTGCTTAAAATCCCTTATCTCAGTCTTAGCGACATGACACTTCGCTCTTCCAATATCTAACCACAGTTTCTTTTTTAGGAGCCACATCATTAAACGCATTCACCAATGTCATATGAAAACTTTTATTTATACCCTCATGTGTCACCCCACAGTGTTCCAACTATTCTATACAACTTTTAATATCTACCTCATCGAGATGAGGATTCCAAGAGACCAAACAACACCATCTTAACATTCTGCGTGAACCAATGCATTGAAATTGTGCATGAATGCATACCTTGGTTACCAATCCTCCAAATAACTCCTTAACCGAAAATATGAACTCCAGAGATTACAATATTTAAAATGCTTGACACAACTATACACTAATAGGATGCTCATCATTCCCAAGTTCTAAGTCATTTGCGAAAGAAACTCAATTAATCCCTATGTCCAATACTTCCCAACATTCGGTCCAAAGTAAGAAAAATACTTTCATCCTTATATATCAATCTTATTATTCCAGAAGTAATAGCCCATTCTCATTTTTACATGGGAACAATATTCTTTTGCAGTTTCCTACCTTGACATAGTCAAACAACATGGTATACCATAAAACAGTCACAGATTCTAACAATTAGCGCTCAAAATTTAATTAAAGATATGAAGGAGAAAATAGTAGGTAAGCTTCATTTTCTATCTTTGGAAGAAAAAGTTCAATCTCTGCAACTATAGAGCAGATAACGTAGCATAACATAGTACCAATTCGTAAGATAGAGGCTACTGCAATTTATTTCACAAGTCAACACCTCATTCATGGTCTGAAAGGGATCTCTTCACTATTCGTAATTATAAACAACTTTATTTCTTACTTGTCGTACTTTCCATAATTCCAACATATTCTAGTATACATACGTAACCTCAGACACTGCTCCTGGTTTCAATCCCTGATGATACCATCCCTTAAGTGATGAATTGTTAACTTATTCTCGTATTTGGTATGTAAAAGATTCTGAATAGTTACCTTACCTGTCGTTGACCTAGTATCTCCAAACCTAGTCATCATACTTCTATTCAAACTCTTTCACTTCCCTTATGGCTTGACGCACCAAGTCAAGTCCGATTTACTCTGATTTTCCCCTTCCGAGCCACTGTCGTTGTCTTTTGGAACATAACTGCAACCACAATAATTATTAGGAAGAGGGGGGGGGTTATCCTAATGACATAGCTCTATTGCACGATCTACGAGATGAAAGAGTAGAAACCAATTCTAAATGTCCGGCAGCCTCCTGTGTATAAGTATGGTGCACAACATACCCATACACAATACTCTACTAGACACGGTCTGTAGACATTCCGAGGACTAACCTCTCTGATACCACTTCTGTCACGACCCGACCCGACGGACCGCGACTAAACGTCCTAATTGGACTTCATTATTGACATGTCACTCTTAATCCATTTAATACTGAGATCTATAGAAATTTCGGCAGCACAACGCTGCTTTTACAACATCTCCCCAAAATGGGCGAGCCGACAAGGCTGCCAAATCAATAACACAACAACAAATAAAACAGGCTAGCCGATTAGGCTGCCACCAACCAACATCATATACACAAAGGAATAGTCAAAATAAGCAAGCCGACAAGGCTGCCACTAGATACCAACAAGTATAACCGGGAACGCCCCAACACAGAGTACAACAACATTACAACCCAAAGCAAGGTACAAACGTCCAACCCACAACTGTCTACAGACCTCTAAGAGTACGATACTGACATATGACAGGGCCCTGTCGTGCCCAAAATATGCATAAGTCTAAAAGATGAAGATCTGTACCAAAATAGTTGGCTCCGGAACAAAGGAGCTCTCCAACTGCTATACAAAAGTCCTAAACTGGAGGGTCACCTATCTGAACACCTGAACCTGCGGCGTACGCACTTCGAGGAAAGGGGGTCGACGAAATAATGTACTGAGTATATAAGACATGAAATACTGAAAATAAAATTACAACTGTGTCAAGTAAAGATAGAGAGTCATCAAGCTTAACAAAAATGAGAGTCATATCAGAAATCATGAATGCTTACTCATACTGTCAATATGTCTATGTTTGTATATCAATCTGTATAATATGTCCCGGCCCTCTAGTGAGGGACTCGATGGAAGTCTGTATATGTGTGCATATCATGTCTCGGCCCTCTATGGAGGGACTCGATAAAATCTGTATATATGTATATAACGTGTCTCGGTCCTCTAGTGAGGGACTCGATGAATTATGTAAAGATGTGCCCGAACATGATCCGGCCCGGGACTCGGTGGAGCGAAACAATAATACTTAGCACGAGTAGATATCATGAGCAACCATATGCAATTAAAAACCATCTTTGACTCTCGATAATTTCATCATAATAAACTCTTTTACTGAAAATCATAGACACTAATCAACAATTATCCTGTAAAACTGAACTTATAGGAATTACGTACGTTCGCCGTACTTTCATTAAAATCATGCCAAAAAGAAGGAAGGAAGAGTTTTACATACCTCTTAGGCGAACTAATCAACTCAATATTAGGGTACGCCTCGTCTACTACTTCAACCTATAATAAGGAATAACACGCTCGTCAATTTTGATTTTCTAATGTAAGTTATATGAATAACGGCTCCCTTATTTCTATAAAAATTTGGGCAGCATTTCATTTGTTTATGTGCGTATCCCCAATTTTCCAACAATCCAAATCAGCCAACAATTCAACTCCAACCAACAATCCAATTCAGCCAACAATCCAACCAACCAATCAATAAGTCATTACTTAAGAGTATGACCATAATAGCCCATATACTTGACACATACCATCTATACAACCTTTCTTCCCACCTTTATGGAATTTAATCCCAACAACAATTTAGGTGATTAAACCACCTATCTATCATATTCCACCAACTCTTAATTCATAATAAGAAAATAGTCCATTAAGGCAATCCACCAAGTCTAACAATTAGTAACAAGAGCTCAAGTCTTCTAGTTTGTAATATATTACTTTTAACCTCTTTTAAGATATGCATTGACGATCATTGCAACGTATTTACAATTTCATAACTTATATTATAATCTAACAAGAATGACCTTTAAAGCGGGACAATCATGCTCAACGATTTCATAAAAGTCGGCCCTAACATGTTACAATTTTCTAATTCTTCTTCTTACTTCTTAATCCAACTTCTCTATCAACAATTCTATATCACAAGTGCATTAACATTAAACTTTCCTTCCAATTTCCAACATGTAATTATCGACCATAACTCAATACTTCAACTACAACAACATGCAACTTCAATTATAGCATAGATTGAAGAATTTTCATACCTTAATTAAATCCCCAAAACAATTCCGATTTTTAGTCACTGCTTCGTCAGCTGAAGTTGTAACGTACATAACTCTCTACTCCGGTGTCATATCGACGAGTGGTTTGTTGCTTTGGAAACCAGACTCGACGAACTTCATTTTAGGATTTTACAACACCCAAAAACTCCTAATATACGAGGAGATATACCCCTCCAAAGTTGAACAAAATTCTGCCCAGCTGTCCCGATTTTGCCATTGTTTTACCGATTGTTTTCACACCAATTTCACACTTCTTCAACTCCAAATTGACATGCATATAATCTATAATGTTAACCCATCATCCTTACACGTTTTCTTCTCCAAAAATTCGTTTAAAAATCTGGAAAATCCAGCCCTCAATTTCGGTCAGGCAGTGGCCGAGAATGCCACTGCTTGTGGTGTAAAATTTGCTTGGAATTATAGAGGATTTGGTCTAGGGAGAAAAGAGATGATAACTTGAATCCTTGATTATGGATTTGGGGCTGGGTTCGCTGGATTGAGAGAGGAGAGGAGAGGGAATGGTTTTTGCTTTTGTTTTAAGTGGGGGAAGATGAAAAAGTTTTAAGTTTAAGGGAGTTTAAAAAATCTGAAAATGAAACATTACTCTTTGGTCCCTTAATTTCCTAGTTGTCTACTTAATAACTCCTCAAGTAACTATTAAAAGCTTAGGTCCCACTTCTTCAAATTCCCGAAACCTCCATAAGATTGCGTATTCTCAATGTCGTATTCCGTATAATACGTTAGTAATTCTTAATGAGAATATATGACTATCATTTTAATTCTCCAATGTCCCCACGTAGTAACCCAAAATTATTCCGTAATCACATCTTAAGTATATTAATTTCCAATATTCGAATCTTATTCCCTTAATTATGTTCTTAATTATCGTCTTAACTTTCGAGGTGTAACAGCTAACTTGCGGTTGTCCTGCCAAACCTAGGTTGATTATTATGTTAGAGAAAATGCATGCTAGAATAGTATTTAAGTAACAATATTTGTAAGCTAAAAATGTATTTTTGACAAAACATATAACACTTGTTTATAAAAGATAAGAGTTAGTTTTTGGAAAGATGTATTCATATGGTATTTAAATGCTATATATGAAATAGGAATAGTAATGCAAAAGCTATTATGACCAAAGTAAAATGTAGGAATTTGTTTAAAACATATATAGAGTTGGTTCTAATTGAAAACATGCATTTATGAAGTAAACAATACGAAATTATCCAATAAGGTATAATATAGAAGTAATAATGCAAAATCTGTTATGACGAAATATATACTAATATAAAAATAGGATGTGAAAACATACCATGCAAAGGTTAACGATCCTGCGATTTATATATATTTTGTGAATGCTAATAGGAATAAAAATGATTTTTTCTCAAGTTAGGATTTAGTAATAAATAATGTCTTGACTACTTAAATAATTATGCGAATGAAAAATTACTAAATGGTTTAATTATAACTTAAGCAAGCTAAAATAATTAACTTAAAGGGGAAAAACAAATTTCTAATGTCAAGCTACTTTCTAGTCTATGGTTCAAGGTTTAACTATTATAAATATTCTACTAGTAGTGTAATGTTAGACAAATAGTTACAATAAATAAATGTGGGAATGGGAATCAATAATAAAGATTCGAAGAAATGGCGAAGTCTTTTCGCCTTTGGTTTTTGGAATTTCCAATGCGGATATGGATGCAACACATAAATACGGGTCTTCATTTGACGGAAGTTGCGATGGGTCTCACAATGAGACTCTTTCTTTGACTCCAATGCATTTTATGTAAAAATAAAAGAAAAGATAAGGATTAGTAAATGTCCAGTTTCATCAATGCAACAATAAATATGGATATTACTTTAACATTTTGAATCCCTTTCATTTCAGCAATTTAAAATGAAACAACTAACATAGCCCAAAAATAATAACTTCAGTCACAATCGTATTAATCCAATGAAATTCTCAGATTTCTCGTTTTTTAAAAAACAAAGACAAGACGACATGCCCCAAGCATGTAATTTCAGCAAGAAAGAACATGTCAAACCACTAAATGATGGGCCATGTATTAGACGTAAGTTTACAAATGCCAACACTCAAGCCTGTTTCCAACAAGCGTACCAACTATACAGTCATACACACAGTTTAGACACACAGAAAGACTGCTACATTCAGTGATTTTAAAGTATACAGGTGATATTCATGAATGTATCCGAAGATACATGACTGTGGTATATATTTTAAAATCTGCATACCGTGTATACATAGAGATATATCGTACCACATACACCAAATCAATATTTTCGGGGTAACAAACCTTTGAGCAGGTTCCTATAGTAACCAGAGAATCGATGGACATCCTGCACGACTCCAGCAAACAGTACAAGCAGAGCAATACTCAATTTGAGACTTTGAATCAATCATATCACACTTATGCTACCTGGAAACATTCAGGACTGTATGCTAGATGGTTATCGGGTTTACTGTTTAATACAGGAAAGGCAGTACCCGAGTAGCAATAGACAACTTATAACTATTATGGCTGAAATAGTTAAAGAGCTCAAATAAGACGGGCAAACTTCAATATTCGGACCCCGACACTAGTCTACAAAGATCTAGACCACAGTGCAACCAAACTACACTGCAATCTAATTTGTTCGAACAATAAATAACATCTATATAACGCCATTTCAATCATGTATCAGCAGTCATTAAATTAACCCAAATAACCCTCGACAAACCAACAGGCTTCGAACACTTAACAAGTCCAGATTCGAAACATACGTGACAACACATAGTTGTTCAATACAATCACATAATACATCTAAGCAGATTCACACATTAAATATCAATGCACACAACAATACAAGAACGAACTGAGGAGGATTTTGGATTTTACCTTCTCCGGGCAGCGAACCGAGACAATGTATCAAGTCGTCGGGGTTTTGTTGCTATGCGATTGGTAAGGGGGGAAGCTTTGAGTGACTTTGCTTTCGCTAGAGTTCGTTTATGCTATACATAACAGGGTTTCTGGATTCGAAGTAAGGGGTATGCACGCCTAAGATTCTAATCATTTTGAGGGTCTCTGCTCAGTTTTTTTGTCTACTCCCCGAAGGTATCCTTCTTTTCTAAGTTCCAAAAGTAGCTCTATATTTATACCCAATTTCTAGGATTCGAAATGGTAACTGGAAAATCCGAGAGATTTTCTTTTGATTTCGGTAAGTTTGAAAAATATAAGGGATGATTTTGGTATGACTTGCAACAATTATGGTAAGGGTATATTCTGGTTATGTATTCCCCAACCGGAAAATCCAGTGGGGATCCTGCGAACGCGTTGGTGAAGAGGAGAGGGTGCAGCGGTTTTTCTTGGGGTTTTCTTGCGTTTTAGGGTTGTTGGTGTGTTTAAGGAAGGGGAAGGGCTGATGGGCCAGCGGGTATTGGGCTTAGGGACGAAAATGATTGGGCTTGTGGGCTGGTAGGTATTAATTTTAATGTTAGATTTTAATTAGTGGTAAATAAGTGGGGGTTTAAATTATTATAAAATTATTTTAATATGACTTTAGGTGCTTTATTAGTTTTAGCTTGGATTAAAATTATTACAATAATAAATGCAGGCGTGTTATTTAATTAGTGCTTAATGTTTTATAATGCGAGGCCGTTATTAAAAATTTATTTCTTATGTATGCCTTGCGATGTTAAATTAAAATTGAATTAATGAGGGGTTTAAATTGCAACTAATAATTATGAAATTGCTTTGAGTATTAATAAGTGTGGATATAATTTTAAGAAATGCTTGATGCGATGCCATTATTAAATTATTTATTTATCTACGTATTTATTATTATTAAAATTATTAAGAATTAATGGAAATATAATAGGGCTTAAATTATGAACAATATTTATGCAAAAGAATGCGGACGTGAGACTCACAATGCTTAATACTCTATGTAAAACGTGATGCCATTATTAAATCACCTATTTATGCATGTATTAATGTTTTATTGTTGCATTTTATTATTGTTAAAATTATTTTGGAAAATTAATGTAATTTTATAGTTAATGATTGGACGAGAGGGTCAAAATTGAGTGTCAACAGCAACACCTCTGACGGTCCAGCCACCACTGCCTGCTGAAAATTCCCAAAATTCACCCAATCCACTCCCGAGTCATGGTCCAGTCACTCGCAATCAACGGGATATTTTTAAACCAAAAAGACATTTTAATTTGAATAATAATATTCTTAAATCACCTTTATCCCGTAATTCTGTATCTGCCTTAAATGACCCAAATTAAAAAGTTGTCATGACCGATGAATATGATGCTCTTATGGATAAGACGTGGGAGTTGGTACCCCATCCATCTAGTGTTAATATTTTTCGGTCTATGTGGATTTTTGCTCATAAGGAAAATTCTGACGGTTCATTTGTAAGACATAAATCTCGGCTTGTAAGTGATGGTAAGACTCAGCAGGTTGTGTGGATTGTGGTGAAACATTTAGCCAGGTGGTCAAGCTGGCTACCATTCGCACTGTGCTCGGCTTGACTCTTTCAAAATCATGGTTCATTCATCAACTAGATGTGAAGAATGCTTTCCTACATGAAGATCTCAAGGAGATAGTGTATATGCATCAGCCCTTGGGGTTTAGGAATACTAGATATCCTAATCATGTTTGTTTGTTAAAAAAGTCTTTGTATGAGCTTAAGAAGTCTTCACGAGCTTGGTATAAGAGGTTTGCTGACTATGTTTTGGCTATAGGCTTCTCTCACAGCAGGTCTGATAATTCATTATTCATATATCGTCGCGGTTCTTCGATGACTTGTATACTATTATATGTGGATGATATTATCTTGACTACATCTTCTGATGCTTTGCGAAATTCTATTATGACAATGATCAGTTCTGAGTTTGTCATGAAAGACTAGGCATATTGAGTTATTTTTTTGGGACTGTTGTCACTCGTCATGCAGGTGGATTGTTTTTATCACAGATGAAGTATGCATCAGAGATCATTGAGAGGGCTGAGATGTCATCTTGTAAGTCCAATGTACTTCAGTTGATACTAAACCCAGGTTGAGTGCTGCAGCTGGCTCTCCCTATGAGGATCTGACCCGCTATTGTAGTCTTACAGGCGCCCTTCAGTATCTTACGTTCACGCGACCTGATATTACATATGTCGTACAACAGGTGTGTTTGTTTATGCATGATCCCAGGATTGAACATATGAATGCGCTCAAACATATTCTTAGGTACATTCATGGAACACTTGATTATGGATTGCATTTGTATCCTTCGTCGACGTCTACACTTGTCTCCTATACAGATGTTGATTGGGGTGGTTGTCCTGACACCAGGCGTTCCTGACTATTGCATGTTTTTAGGTAATAACTTGGTCTCATGGTCTGCCAAACGTCAATCCACGCTTTCACGCTCAAGTGTAGGGGCCGAGTATCGAGGGGTAGCCAATGTGGTTTCTGAGTCATGTTGGTTACGTAATCTACTTTTAGAGCTCTGTTGTCCTACCTTGGTGTATTGTGATAATATAAGTGTCATCTATCTTTCTGGTAATCTAGTTCAGCACCAGCGCACTAAACACATAGAGATAAATATTCACTTTGTTCGAGAGAAGGTAGCTAGAGGACAAGTGATCGGTATATTTTATATACACTTTTCGAGTCAGTTTTAGTAAGTCTTTTGTCCCTTTTTGAGGGCAAAAGAGGAGGTTCCAGAGCTAAAAACAGAGAAAGTGGCGAACGAGACAAAAACCCGGACCAGCGCCGCGGCGCCTCCTGCAGTCAGAAGCAGGGCCGCGGCGCCTAAACATCCGAGAAGCTACAGAAGTTGCAGCGCCGCGGCGCCCACAGACAGCAGAGATCAGGGCCGCGGCGCCAAATCACCCGAAGGATCGCAGAATTTCCGGCGCCGCGGCGCCTGTCTGCAGGGCCGCGGCGCCGACGCGGAAAAATAAGGTTTTCAGACGGATTTTGGGCCAGGCCTGCAGGGAAAAGTTGAGGCGGTTTGGAGCCTATAAAAGGAGAACCCTAGGCAGTTTTTAAGGGTTCCCCTTCTTGCACAACACAAGATTTCTTGCTTGGAGATTGGAGACCATAATTTAGTACTTTCTTTTCCTTTTTCTTTTCTTTATTTCAGTTTTTGTATGATGACTTTTGAATTAGTTCTTGTCATGTCAATGACTAGGAACTAATTCTCTTATAGGGCTTTCCATGTTAATTCTCTAGAAACTTATGTTATGATTTAATGCATATGTCTATGGTTATTCTTCTTTGAGAGATCTATCCAATAATTGTGTTGAATGCTTGGTAATTAATTGACAACTAATTATCACTATATGATTTCTAATTGACTTCGAAAGGAGAGATTGTGAATATCTTTGTAAGTTGGATAGACATTCTTGGATGGGGATGAAAATACCTCAATTATTTATGTAAGCGTTAATGAGAGGCTTAACAACCCTAATTTTGCGCATGTGCGTGATGATTAACTAGGTTTTGCTCTTAATCCTCCTATAGAGTTATCCTTATCACCAAAGGTAGGTAAGGTGCGATATCTGAGTTGAGTGTTTATATAACCCTAACGGAGTATAAAACGATTTACAGAACCCGCTTTCTCCAAAGAAGAAGACCATAGTTCGTTGCATTAATAAATAACATAAGCGGATAGTTGAAGAGACATGGAAGCCCTATTCCCATCACATCTGAAGTAAACTCATTAGTTAAAATAGTTCTATAATTCTTAGTTATAAACAACAAATCCAAATATCAATTGTCAAATAGATACTAAAAGATAGATAGTTGATACTTGAACTCTAATCCTTGTGGACGATATTCGGTCTTATCAAGACTATATTACTTGTTACGATAACGTGCACTTGCGTTAAAGTGTGTGCATCTTTTCGCGCATCAAGTTTTTGGCGCCGTTGCCGGGGATTAGGCATAGTTCAATATCAAATTTGTCTATTTTTAATTTCTAATTTGGTTTTTAATTTTTATTTTTATTTTAAATTTTTACGTTTTTATTTTCAGAAAATTCGAGGTACCGTGATTGGTTGTGTGTTTTTTGATCTATTTCAGGAAATCAGTTTATGCGAAGGAGAAGAGGAGCAGACACTCTTGTTCCCTTCAATCCAGAAATTGAGAAAACCTGTAAGCAGAACAGAAAGAATCAACGGATTGCAACTTTGATAGAGATGGACGGGGCTCAAAACAATAACATGATGAGAGAAGGGTTAGGTGAAAATCAACATAACTCAGGAATGCTTCGGCAAGTGCCAATAGACATAGAGGAGAGAGTCCAAATCCAGCCAGAAAGGAGTTTGGGAGACTATGTGCTGCCAAGAGTGAATGGAGCACAGACATGCATTAGGCTCTCTGCAATAGGAGCCAACAACTTCGATATAAAACCAGCGATTCTGAGCATGGTACAGCACACAGTGCAATTCGGAGGACTGCCATCGGAGGATCCACATATGCACATAGCTAATTTCTTGGAGCTATGTGCAACTTTCAGATATAACGGCGTTACTGATGATGCCGTCAGATTGAGGCTCTTTCCTTCACCAGGGACAGAGCAAAAGTATGGTTGAATTCCCTGCCGGCCGATTCGATTTTTACATGGCAAGAGCTGGCACAGAAATTTCTAGCCAAGTTCTTTCCCCCGTGTAAAGCAGCAAAACTGAGAGGGGGGTTGAACAACTTCTACCAAGCAGATGGAGAATCCTTATATGAAGCTTGGGAAAGGTTCAAAAATCTACAGAGAAAGTGTCCACACCATTGCATTGAGTTGTGGAACTTGGTCCACATCTTCTACAACGGGCTGAGCAGTACAACCAGAACCATTATAGATGCAGCAGCAGGTGGAGCATTCATGAGAAAAACAGCCCACGACGCTCATGAGTTATTAGAAGATATGGCCACTAACAACCATGTCACAGAAGAGAGGTCGACAAGTGGGAGGAGAACAGTGGGAGTCCACGAAATAGATGTTATTGCTGCCTTGAATGCCCAAGTGGCCCTTTTGGCAAAACAGTTGCAGCAACATACAGTGTCCGTGAATGCGGTACAGATGCCTAAAAGCTGTGAGATATGTGGTGACCCACATACATTCGATAGGTGTCCTTCAGCTGATCCCAACAATATACCAATGGAGCAGACAGAGTGTCAGGCAGTAGGTAATTATCAGAGGCAACAAAACAACCCCTACTCCAACACTTATAATTCAGGGTGGAGGAATCACCCAAATTTCTCATGGAGAGGAGACCAGGGGCAGCAGAATCAATACCAGGGGCAGCAGAATTGTCACGACCCGACCCCGGGGCCGCGACTAGTACCCTACCGGGGTACCCTGTCAGGTATACATCAGAGAATAGCAGCGGAAAGTCCCGAATCCTTAAACTGTCGGCCCTAGGGTTAGCCACCGGCCCCTGGCGGTGCTGCCCTGCCACGATGCTAGTCAACAACCTGATCTGCTCTCCGTAATCCGTATACTCTGCCTCGCTGCGAATCGGGCTCGTGCCGAAACCTCGAGCTACCGCTCGCCTCTCTAATCGCCGGCGTAGCTGAACTCGCCGACCCGCCTACTCCCTCAGGCATAGTCCGTGCCCGAGTCCTGGTAACTCTCTGTGTACCACTAGCAGCTCCTGCTGATGCCTTGCCCTTCGGGCTCGTCGCTCCGCGAGGCATAATCGTACATAAGAATAGGTCAGACAGGACTCAACCTACTATGACAGCTCTACTGCACGATCTCAAAGAGAGAAGAATGGAAACCAACCCTAAATGTCCTGCAGCCTCCTGATTATAGATGTGGTGCACAACACACCGATAATCAAGACTCTACTAGACACCTGCTCAGACACTTTCCGAGGACTAATCGCTCGATACCACTTTTGTCACGACCGACCCGGTCGCGACTAGTACTTACCGGTACCTGCCAGTATACATCGAGAATAGCAATGAACATACATAACACATAACTTATAAAAAGGTAAACATCGCCACCGATAAGGCCGCTTCCATAAAACATACCGAATCGAAGTACAACTTATTCTTACAGCCCAAACCACAAACGTGACTACAGACCTCTAGGAATAACAACTGTGGCGGGACAGGGCCCCGCCATACCCCCTGAATGTACAAAAGTCTATAACCTCAGGGAATCATACCAAAAAAACAAAGCCTCCGGAGAGATGGAGCTTTCCAAGAAATGAACAGTGATCCTAAGAGTGCGGACCAGCAAGCTACGTATCTCGACCTGCGGCATGAACGCACTTCGGCGAGGTCGATAACAGGTACCAAGTATGTGAAACTGAAAATACTGTAATGAAATCATAATAGCATATATATAAAGCAAGAGACATGTATGATAGCCAAACTACAGTGCACAACATATACGCAGCCATGTCAAGTCAGGGACTCACGCCCTCTAAGTCATCACTCAAATATAACCATAGGTCTCATGCCCATAATATCAATCGTGCCCGTGGAATTCCTTCCTCACGCTAGCCTATGATATAACAATACTAAGGACTACACAAGACTACTCGATCCCACCTGTATCATCAGAACCGTCCGAGGCAAGACGGCGCATAGCTACCGATCCACCTGCATCCTCAATCGACCGGCAAGTACGAAAGCCGCCTACCGATCCACCCGCATCAACAATACTAATACGAATCACGGCCGACCGGCAAGTGCGATAGCCTCTACCAGATCCACCGCTACATCACGATCGGGCAAGTACGTAGGCTAACCACCAGATCCACCCTGCATCACACCACTTCGCCCTAACCCTGACCGGGGCAAGTACGAAAGCCAACTACCAGATCCACCCTGCATCACGTCTCTGACCGGGGCAAGTACGAGGGCTAACTACTAGATCCACCCTGCATCAGTAGACCTCATGGAGAGCTAATCCATGGAACAAAATACTGTCAACAGGGAAACGAACCCTCATCATGGCCGCATACCCGTGGAATCCTCCATCACTGACGGTACGCCCAAATAGACTCATAACTACATGCTTTTAATTCGAATTTCAATACCATGCCTTTACATAAACCAAGACAATTACCATGCCTTCTTTTCACATAAACCAAGAGAATTCTTATTTAAGCAAGCCAAAGTACTTATCAAGGCACACATAGAATAATTCTCAATTGAACAAGCCCAAAACACTATCAAGGCACAAACAGAATAATTCTCTTTTAACAAGCCAAAGTACTACGTACGTACATTCTTTCCAAAAGATTCCTTTTTATGCAAAATCCAAGATACTAACACCCGTAGTATCAAGGCGCGTCTATTTTTCAACGTAAGTTACTACACCTTTAGAAAACTCATTTCAAAGCTTGAAACCAAGTAACTTCAATTTTTCACAATCTAGACAATGTATGCTCATTAATCAAAATAGACAACTTTCATAACCTTCCATAAAGTTATTATAACCAACTTCCCATAAAGCCGTTATACTAACTTTATGCTTAGAAATTTAAGACATCCTTATCCTTTCATAAGACCGTTATAACTAACTTCCCATAAAGCCGTTATAACTCCTTATAAACCATTTCGTTCTTTTACTAACCAAGAGACTTATACTTCAAACAAATTCATACAATTTTCAAAATACTTCAAGCCTCTTATCCTTTAGGAAACAAGTTTCTTACCTCAAAAATTTAAGTCTCTTATCTTTTAGAATAATTCAATATTCAATCCTTTCACACCAAAAGTACTCTATACTTCATTATGTCAAGAAATTCTTGTCTACCTTATTTAGGATAAACCATTCCTTAAGAACAAGCGGGTTAACTTCTTTGTTATACCCCATGGTTCGGGCCGTGCGTGTGGGGCCGTGCGAGAAATTAGAGAAACACGTTCAGGGGCCTCAGAGCCGCGGCGCCGGAGGCAGGGCCGCGGCGCCAAGGTGGGTGAAGTGCGGTGAGGCGCTGAAGTTCCAGTAGCCCGCCGGGAAGCAGGGCCGCGGCGCCGAAAGATCCGAGGGTCCGCAGGAGTTGCGGCGCCGGGAAGCAGGGCCGCGGCGCCGAGGCGGGAAATTTGGGCGGAAAAACTTAGAAAGTCTGATTTTTGTTTTAAAAGAGGCCATGGGAGGGTGACAAGTGTCCCCCCCCATCTGATTTTCTGCTACATGCATTATATTGACCAAGGCTTGGTCATTTCTTTCAACTTTTCATCTTTACACTCCATCTCTCTCTAAATTAAAAAGCTCATCCTTCTCTCTAAATTCCCAAGAGGAATTCTAGCCTAAGGGAAAATCTGAAAAGTGTAATAGGAAGGAAAGGTTATTACAAGCTTGTGAAGACTATTGTGGTGGTGTTCTTGGAGAAAAGGCTAGCAAGGTGTTGGAATAAGTTTGGCTAAAACTTGAGGTAACATTTCTTCTCTTGTAGTTGGTTTTGGGTGTTGCATGTTTAATAGGAAGAACTTGTAGTTGGAAAATGCACTTAGAGTAGTTGCATGTAAGAAATGGGGTTGATTATGAAAGAATTGGTTTGGGGGATTTTATGAGCATGTTGTTGCCTAAATACTACATTAGACTTGTTGGGTTAGTTGTTGTAACTTGTGGGGCTGAATTTTACACACCAAAGTTTAGGTGTGTAATCCCCTTGGTGTTGGTTGGTTGTTGAGCCTTAAACATGGCATTTGAGCGTTAAAAATCGACCTTGGAAAAGGTGGCAAAGTATGTAGAAACAAAGGAAACGCTGCCCAATTTTCCGTAGGAAATTGGTGACTTTAACTTGGAAAAATTCTGCATTGTAATTAGAGCTTGATAAACGTATTGTGGTCATTTTAGGTTGACATACTACGTGCGTAAATTGGACTTAGCTTGTGGATTGACCAAGAGGTATGTGGAGCTTTCCTATCTCTTGAGCATGATTAGTTGTACTTATGTAGTACGGTAGACGCATATGATTTGGAAATCTTCGCTTGTTATAAATATTTGATACTTGCTTCGCTTTAAAAGAAAAGTATAAAAATCCCTTGGACTTAAGGAATGTGTTTTACTATTGTTTAACTCTAATATAACGGCTTTATGGGAGTTGGTTATATTAGTTTGTGAAAGTTTAATGGAGAAAGGTTTTGATGATTTGAACTTGTGGAAGGAAAATGGTTTTAAGGCATGAATTGCCTAAGGTTTTACAAGAAATGAAGTCACTTAATTTAGAAGCTTGAGATAGTTTTAAAAGGAAATGTGACTTGCTTTGAAAAGAAATCGTAACTTGATACTATGGTGATTAGTATCTTGGAATTTTTGTATAAAAGAGTTATTTCTTAAAAGGTTAGAAGTACATGGTACTTGGGTTAAATTCTGATTTTCTATTAAAAGACATGTTGGTGCCTTAGGTATACTAAAATGAGAGGATATATTAATACTATTAATAAGTTAGGTGATTCTTAACTTGCTTAAGTTATGATAGGTAGTGCTTATGTTGTGATGTGATAGGCGGTAGTGCTTATGTTATTTTTAATAGACTGATGAGCTATGTTATATATATTTATATTGTTACGCGTAAACCCCGGGTTATTATTAATGCCATGGATTTGCTACCCATGATGCGAGTGCAGCGCTTGTACTCATGCTGATCTGGACCATAGGATCCATGCGGGTGAAATAGTCCCACGCGAGTGCGCTGATGGTACTCACGCGGATCCACGCGGGATCCATGCGGTGAAATAGTCCCATGCGGGTGAAATAGTCCTACGACGAGGCGGATGACCTCACGCGGGTCCACAGACCTATGCGGGTGAAATAGTCCCGCGAGTAGGATTGCTTAACGATACTACGCGAGGTACTGTTTTGATCGCGAGCCTCTATTTTTACGCTATAAAACTTATACTTGTTACTCTCATTGTTAGTAAGGCACGTTGCAAGGTAAACTGATTTTCGCCTATAACTCCACTTATATTTTGACTTATGATATTATTACGGTATTTTCCGGTTCGCATATTTGGTACATGTTATCGACCTCGCTGGGCTGCGTTCATGCCGCAGTTGAGGTTCATAACTGGCGATCCGCACTCTTAGGATCACGGTTCGGTTCGGAAGGCTCCATTTCTCCGAGGCCTCGTCTTTTGGTACGATTCCTCGAGGTTGTAGACTTTTGTACATTCGGGGTATGGCGGGGCCTGTCCGTCATAGTGTTATTCATTCTTAGAGGCCTGTAGTCTTGTCAGAACTTGGTTCGTTAAGGATGTAACAGTTCGGTTTATGTACTTTTGGGTTAGCCATTTTGTGCTAGACTATTCTATATCTTAATGGTTGTTTATCTTGAGTTTACATTCATGGTTTTCTCGATGTTGTGTCACTAGGGTGCCGGGTTAAGGCACCGGTCACGGTCCGGTTCGGTCGTGACAAAAGTGGTATCGAGCGCTTAATCCTCGGAAAGAGTCTACAGTGATCTAGTAGAGTCTTGATTATCGGTGTGTTGTGCACCACATCTATAATCGTGAGGCTGCAGGATATTTAGGATTGGTTTCATTCTTTCACTCTAAGATCGTGCGATAGAGGCTGTGGTTAGGGTCGTCTCTCCCTAACAGTTATGGTGTTTGCAGCTACGAGCGGCGGATGACCCGAGAAGATTATGTGGATTGCGTATCGGGTTGGTAATACTTGTAGTATAGTTGGTATTGTGACATACAATTTATACGGATTACGTGTGGGTCACATATGTGTTGCCAAGAATGATTTTAGATTACCGTGATTTGGTAAGGACTAAATAGGTACCGGGAGGTATGAGCAGCTAAGGAACTCTCATCGAGGTTTTACGTGCTAGTTTGAGAAAATTAGGAGACGATGAGTTGTCGGAAAAAGTAATGGAACCTTAAGAAGCTTAATTAAGGGCCCAATGGGAGACTATGTTTGTAAATTAAGCTACGTGGTACGCTTAAGAGGATAGTACGGATGGGATCCGTGTGGAGTAAGTAATGGTTGTTGTGACCAAGACGACACGACTATGGTATTACGAGAAGTTAGTATACCCGCCACATGGGGTGGGATCGATTGATAGTAGTCTCGCCACGTGGCGGTCACGCAGGTACAAGCCGAGTCTAATTAATCATTTTACGAGTTCGCAGACGATCCCACCGAACCAGGTCGCGAGCGGAAATGACCTTATATTGTTTTAACTTAGTAACTCCAAGATCAAGGCCGCCTTTATTATGGAAGTTATGTGCGTAAGCTAGAATAAGTTTGGAAATGCGGAAAAGATGCGGCCGTAAGGAAGTGAGCAACCAAGTGTGAAAGAAATGGCCGTAATCCATGAGAACCTTTATGGGGTAACCACACGTGAGTATTGGGTGGTAGCCGAGTGGGCGGATAATAATTGTCAAGAACGATATAGTCGCTCGGACCAGCAGCTGTTATGACGGACGTTGAGGTCATTATGAGTACGGGCTAGTTGGCCTCATGTTATGCCAACGTGGACTACAGAAGAGATTGATTCGGTACCAATTTTCCCGGTAAGCCGGTTATCGAGTGGAGAGGAAGGGAAGTGGTAGTAACCAGTGAATTATCCTTCCTTCTTTGGCATCATTGTTTTTAATAAGTTTGTGTGACTTGTTCGTTGGGAAAAAATTGACAAAAAGTAAGTAATACTTGAATTTGAAGGAATTTATGTTAAGTTCCTTGGAGGTACTTGAGTTGGTTTGGTGTGGCGGTCAGGGCCACGACCGTCCGGATAATTTCAAGGAAATGTGCAAGGCAAGAATAAAATAAGTACGGGCGCTGCCGACGGAAAGAAGAGGGCATCTTTGGTAGGTTTTGAAAATCTACACGATTTTAAGGCGGTGCGTAATGATTAGATATTTACAGGACCACGAGAGGACCAGGTGATTAGGGTTGTGACGCCAAGGAAAGTTTATTGAAGGAGATAAGTTCTCTCCCATACATAAAAGGATAGTCTTACGACATGGGGTTATGTGTACCCGTGTAGTTAGGCGAAGGATGGGAGACCGTAGGTCTTCATGTCGCCATGCCATAAGTTACGATTTTAGATAACCGTGGAAAAAGTATTATGTTGTGGGTAATTAAGAACGACGTAAAGAAACGGTCAGCTAAGTGTCGTAAGAAAAATCCAGGTAGTACTCATATTTGAAACTGAACGATTATGGATCAAATTAGAAACACTATACTATTAATAAGCATAAGGTAGGTTATGACCAAAAGGATAAAGAGAATACAACTATGGTTATGTAAGTTGCACGAGACACGATTACCCGAACTAGTGTAAGACCATTAGTAGGTAATGGCGGTAGGAACACCTCGAGGAAAGGTAGTAGCATCCATGACCGACGGAAGGATAGTAAGAGAATACGGCGAGGTAAAGGACCCCAGGACAACTTGAATTAACTTATAAAGGAAAGACGAGTAGACACTCGAACGATAAGAAATCTTGACAAGTCATTGGATTATGTAATACCGTGAATCGAGGTTGAACACCGGACTATAAGCTCTACGAGCTGAGAGAGGATAATAGGATTACTACTTGACAAGATCAAGGAAGTCTCCCCCCTAAATTGTGATTGGCAGGAAGTCTTAGCCATGCGGCAAGCAAAGGAATCAGATCCAAGTATAGTAACCAAGTTTGGTTGCAACAGAGAAAGAAACAGGAACCATAATCGAGATTAAGGATGCTCGAATATTTTGCAAGTCAAGAGAGGCTTCCAGCTATTGGAAGAGAAGTTGACCACGACTAGCTTCTAACCTCTTGAGAGACTAGAGGGTTAGGGTATTATTGTAACACGTTGGGTGTTGGGCTAGGTTGTGTGCTGACACAACACGATAAGGTTAGAGCTTATGTTTCCCGGCGGTTAGGGAAGCAAGAAAGGAATTACGTTACTCACGATTTAGAGTCATGGCGATTAATCGTACCTTGAAGATTTGGAGGCAATTTCCTTATATAGATTTCATGTGGATATTTGCGTAGACCACAGAAACTCGGTATATCTTGGTCGAGGCAATGAATTTGCGGCGAGACGGTGGTTGGAGCTACTTAAGGATTGTGATATTGATATCCTATACCACCCAGGAAGGCGATGTAGTTGCAGATGTCCTTAGTCGCAGATTGATGGGTAGTCCGCCGAAGTGCGGCCGGGAAGAAGGATACGGTCCGAGAGTTACACCCGATTAGCAAGCCTTGGGGTTCGTTTGGTTGATTCCGCTGTAACGGAATTCGGGTTCGAGAAGGCCGAGTCTTCCATCGCCGGCGAGGTGAAGAGGCGATATGAGGATCCGATTTTGGTGCACGGCAGAGACGCAGCTCTCCGGAAGAGAAGAGTCTATTTGAGGTAGCACGGATGGGTGCTAAGGTTTAAGGCCGATCAGGTGTTCCCGATGTGGCGAGACTTCGTCGCCAGATTCGTGAGGCACGGTGCTCGTTATTCGATTCATCCGGTCGACTAAGATGTACCATGACCTCGGTGCATGTATTGGTGGGATGGTTTGAAGAGGACGTGGCGGTTTGTTGCCCAGTGTCCTAATTGTCGCGAGTTAAGGTTGAGCACGAAGCGGTGGGCTATTACAGTATTGATATTCCGATGTGGAAGTGGGAGGTGGTCAACATGGACTTTATTACAGGTTACCTCGCACCCGGAGGAGACATGATTCCATTTGGGTTATTGTTGTGGTGTTAAATCAGCCCACTTTCTTCGGCCAGACGACATTTTCACCAAGGACTATGCGGATTATATATTAGAGATTGTGAGATCGCACTGAGTCGGTGTCGATTATATCGGATAGAGAGCCCGGTTCACGGCTAACTCGGAGGTCTTTCGTAAGGATTAGGGACACAGTGAGTCTCAAGACGGCGTTCACCTCGTGACGGACGGACGGTAGCGCACTATCCGCACTCGAGGATATCTTTGCGGGCTTGTGTTATTGATTTCGGTAGCTGGAGGATCATTTACCTTTTATGGAGTTTGCTTATAACAACGGCTACCATTCTAGTGTTCGACGATGGCGCCTTATGAGGCCTTATACGGGAGGAAGTGCAGTCACCGATAGGTTGGTTTGAAGTGGGAGAAGTGCGATTAATCGGGCAGATTTGGTTCAGCAGCGATGGATAAGGTGAAGCTTATCCAGAGCGGTTATTAGCGCCCAGTCGGCGTAAATCATATGCAGATCATCGGCGTCGACACTTAGAGTTTGAGGTCAGGATTGGGTCTTTCGAAAGTGTCACCCACGAAGGGTGTAATGAGATTTGGGAGGAAAGGAAACTCAGCCCAAGGTACATTGGGCGTATCGATTGTCGAGAAGAGTGGGCAAGGTTGCCTATGAGTTGGATCTGCCGTCCGATCTTGAGGCGGTACATCCAGTTTTTCACGTGTCTATGTTACGGAAATGCGTTGGAAACCCATCTAGAGTGCACCTGATTCAGATATCCAGTGTCGGAGGAGTTGTCGTATGAGAGAGTCCCATAGCGATACTCGATCGTCAAGTTAGACGACTCGGACGAAGGTGGCTTCCGCTTTTTTTTTTTTTGGCGAACGAGAACGAGCGGTGAGGAGATGACGTGGGAAGCGGAGGTTGATATGATGAAGAAATACCCACACTTATTCCCTATACCTCCAGGTAACCCCTTTTCCTACTGATTGGTGTTAATTTAGTTGATTATGCTTGAGTAATGTTGTGGCTCGGGAGCATTCTTATTTGCAAAGGAATAGTTAAGAAGATATGTTTGTATTGTGTTTTGTGTAAGGTTAGAAGGAACATTCGACGAATGTTTCGGCGGGGAGAATTTTATACCCCATGGTTCGGGCCGCGCGTGGGGCCGTGGCGAAATTAGAGAAACACGCTCGGGGCTCAGCCGCGCCGGAGGCGTGCCGCGCCATGGCGAGCGGGCGAAGGCGCTGAAGTTCCAGCCATGCCGGAAGCAGACGCGCGCCGAAAGATCCGGCGGTCCGCAGGAGCAGCGGCCGCGCCGGGAAGCAGCTGCGCCGAGGCGGAAATTTGGGCGAAAAACTTAGAAAGTCCGATTTTTGTTTTAAAAGAGGCCACGAGGGTGACAAGTGTCCCCATCCGATTTTCTCACATGCATTATATTGACCAAGGCTTGGTCATTTCTTTCAACTTTTCATCTTTACACTCCATCTCTCTCTAAATTAAAAGCTCATCCTTCTCTAAATTCCCAAGAGGAATTCTAGCCTAAGGAAAATCAAAAGTGTAATAGGAAGGAAAGGTTATTACAAGCTTGTGAAGACTATTGTGGTGGTGTTCTTGGAGAAAAGGCTAGCAAGGTGTTGGAATAAGTTTGGCTAAAACTTGAGGTAACATTTCTTCTCTTGTAGTTGGTTTTGGGTGTTGCATGTTTAATAGGAAGAACTTGTAGTTGGAAAATGCACTTAGAGTAGTTGCATGTAAGAAATGGGGTTGATTATGAAAGAATTGGTTTGGGGGATTTTATGAGCATGTTGTTGCCTAAATACTACATTAGACTTGTTGGGTTAGTTGTTGTAACTTGTGGGGCTGAATTTTACACACCAAAGTTTAGGTGTGTAATCCCCCTTGGTGTTGGTTGGTTGTTGAGCCTTAAACATGGCATTTGAGCGTTAAAAATCGACCTTGGAAAAGGTGGCAAAGTATGTAGAAACAAAGGAAACGCTGCCCAATTTTCCGTAGGAAATTGGTGACTTTAACTTGGAAAAATTCTGCATTGTAATTAGAGCTTGATAAACGTATTGTGGTCATTTTAGGTTGACATACTACGCATGTAAATCGACTTAGCTTGTGGATTGACCGAAGAGGTATGTGGAGCTTTCCTATCTCTTGAGCATGATTAGTTGTACCTATGTAGTACGGTAGACGTACATGATTTGGAAATCTTCGTTTGTTATAAATATTTGATACTTGCTTCGTTTTAAAAGAAAAGTATAAAAATCCCTTGGACTTAAGGGAATGTGTTTTACTATTGTTTAACTCTAATATAACGGCTTTATGGGGAGTTGGTTATATTAGTTTGTGAAAGTTTAATGGAGAAAGGTTTTGATGATTTGAACTTGTGGAAGGAAAATGGTTTTAAGGCATGAATTGCCTAAGGTTTTACAAGAAATGAAGTCACTTAATTTAGAAGCTTGAGATAGTTTTAAAAGGAAATGTGACTTGCTTTGAAAAGAAATCGTAACTTGATACTATGGTGATTAGTATCTTGGAATTTTTGTATAAAAGGAGTTATTTCTTAAAAGGTTAGAAGTACATGGTACTTGGGTTAAATTCCCGGATTTTCTATTAAAAGACATGTTGGTGCCTTAGGTATACTAAAATGAGAGAGGATATATTAATACTATTAATAAGAAGTTAGGTGATTCTTAACTTGCTTAAGTTATGATAGGCCGGTAGTGCTTATGTTGTGATGTGATAGGCCGGTAGTGCTTATGTTATGTTTAATAGCCGGATGAGCTATGTTATATATATTTATATTGTTACTGTAAACCCCGGTTATTATTTATGCCATGGATTTGCTACCCATGACGCGAGCGCGCGCTTGTACTACGCGGATCTCGACCATAGGATCCACGCGGGTGAAATAGTCCCACGCGAGCACGCTGATGGTACTCTGCGGATCCACAGGATCCATGCGGTGAAATAGTCCCACGCGCGGGTGAAATAGTCCTACGACGAGGCGGATGACTCACGCGGGTCCACAGACCTATGCGGGTGAAATAGTCCCGTGAGTAGGATTGCTTAACGATACTACGCGAGGTACCGCTTTGATCGCGAGCCTCCTATTTTTATGCTATAAAACTTATACTTGTTACTCATTGTTAGTAAGGCACAATGCAAGGTAAACTGATTTTCGCCTATAACTCCAAATTATATTTTGACTTATGATATTATTACGCATTTTCCGGGCCGCATATTTGGTACATGCCAGATCGACTCCTTCGGCCGCGTCATGCCGCAGTCGAGGTTCATAGCTTGCTGATCCGCACTCTTAGGATCACGGTTCGGTTCTCGGAAGGCTCCATTTCTCCGGAGGCCTCGTCTTTTGGTACGATTCCCTGAGGTTGTAGACTTTTGTACATTCAGGGGGTATGGCGGGGCCCTGTCCCGTCATAGTGTTATTCATTCTTAGAGGCCTGTAGTCTTGTCAGCACTTGGTTCGTTAAGGATGTAACGGTTCGGTTTATGTACTTTTGGGTTAGCCATTTTGGGCTAGACTATTCTATATCTTAATGGTTGTTTATCTTGAGTTTACATTCCGCTGGTTTTCTCTGATGTTGTGTCACTAGGGTGCCCGGGTTAAGGCACCGGTCACGGGTCCGGGTTCGGGTCGTGACATTCTTAACCCAACCAACTTAGACATTTCCTTAAAACAAGTCAAGTATAACAAAATGATTTACTTCATTCAAAACACGTACGTCTACCGTACTATATAGTTATAACTACTCATGCTCAAAAGATAAGAAAGTTTCCACATACCTCTTCGGTCAATCCACTTGCTAAGCTCAAACTACCGCAAGTAATATGCCAACCTATAATAACCATAATACGTTTATTAACCTCTAATTTCAATGTAGGAATAATCTAAGTTCAAGGCCACTAAATTCTATGAAAAATTGGACAGCATTTCCTTTGTTTCTACCCACTTGCCACCTTTCTCAAGGCCGAATTTATCATCCAAACACCACATTTAAGGTTCAACAATCCAAACATCTCAAAGGGATTACACACATAAACTTGGGTGTGTAAAATTCTGCCCCAAAAGGTAAAACAATTAACTTAACAAGTCTAAGGTAGTTTTTAGGCTACAACATGCTCATAATCTCTTCTTAACCCATTCTTCATATCCAAACCACATTTCTAGCATGCAATGACTCTAAGAGCATTATTTACTACCACAAGTTCTTTCTTCTTAACATGCAAAACTAAATCTAAAGGAAGAATCATTACCTTAAAGTTTTAGCCAAAACTTATTCCAAATATTGCTAGCTTCCTTGCCAAGAACACCACCACAACAATGTCAACAAGCTAGCTACAAGCTTCCTTTTTGGTTCTAAACTATTCAGATTTTTCTTGGGTTTTTTAGAGAGAAGGAGGAGCTGATTTTTAGAGAGAGGAAGATGTTTGAGAGATGACCAAGTCTACAAGACTTGGTCAATATAAGCCATGCAAGCAAAATCAGATGGGGACACTAGTCACCCTCCCATGGCCTTTTAAAAGAGAAATCGACTTTCCTAAGTTTTTCCGCACAAAATCCGCCTCGCTGCCTCCGGCCATGGCGCCGCAACTCTGGACCTCGGATCTTCGCCGCGCCCTGCTTCGGGCCGCGGCGCTGAAACTTCAGCGACCTACATTTTTAGGCGCCATGCCTGCATCCGGCGCCGCCTCGACGCCTTGTCCAAACACATTTCGTCCGATTGCGCCCGAAATTGTAACTCCCATAACTTTCTACTCCGACGCCCTATCGAGCGGTTGGTTGCGTTGGAATCTAGACTCAACGAACTACGCCCTGGGCCTTTGAAACACTTAGGAACTCTCAATGTACCGGGTCATAACCCGCCTCAAAATTGACCAAAACCCATCCGGAACAATCCGTCAACCTATCTCTTGAAAATTTTAAGTCTTACTCCCTTTCGTACGCTCTCATGCGCATGACCTGAACTACGGGGTGTAACAAGAATCAATACCAGGGGCAGCAGAATCAATACAGGGGCCAGTACCAGAACCAACAGAACCAGAATCAGCAGCCCTTCATTCAAGCCCCACAGCCTCAACAGTTCAATGCACCGGTTCAGCAAGAAAAGCCAGACGAGCCGAAAAGAGCCGTGATAAAGACGCCAACGCCTGCACTCGATTCATGACAAGCTAGATCCTCGTTCAGAACTTGAGACACAAGTGGTCACTAGCAAAGCAAGCAAACAAAGAGCCACAGGTACATTACCAAGCAACACAGAGGTAAATCCAGGAGCGATGTCGTGCAGGCAGTTGAGAAGTGGAAACTGAGCAGAACACCTCAAAGAGTTGAGAAGAAGGCAGAAATAGAAAAATAGAAGGTGATTGAGCCTAGCCCAGTGGTAGAGAAAACTCCAGAGAAGGAGTACACAGAAAAGATCCCTTTCCCCCAGACATTACAGCGGAAGGCGGTTGATAAACAATTCTCCAAATTCTTGGAGATATTCAGGAAGCTGCATATCAACATACCTTTTATAGAGGCTTTGGAGCAGATGCCTTCCTATTTCAAGTTCATGAAGGAAATATTGGGGAAGAAGAAGAAGTTGGTGGAATATGAGATAGTAGCACTAACAGAAGAGTGTAGTGCTATCTTGCAGAAGAAGTTGCCACCAAAACTAAAGGATCCAGGAAGCTTTACACTACCTTGCACAGTGGGCAGGGTGACTTGCAACAGAGCTTTGTGTGATTTAGGGGCAAGTATAAATCTGATGCCCTTATCAGTATTTAAGCGATTGGAGTTGGGAGAGGCCAAACCAACCACTGTGAGTCTGCAATTAGCCGATAGGACAGTGGTTCATCCAAGAGGAAAAATTGAGGACGTGATTGTCAAAGTAGGAAAATTCTTCTTTCCTGTAGACTTCCTCATTCTAGACATGGAAGAAGATGCGGAAATTCCTATCATATTGGGGAGACCATTCCTAGCAACAGGGAGAGCTTTGATTGATGTAGAAAGGGGAGAGCTAACACTAAGGGTGGAGAAGGAAGAAATGGTGTTTAAGGTTTTTAAACATGTCATCGAGCCACCAACCATGAGCAGGTGCTTTGCAATCAGCACCATCAAGCCCCCCTGTGAGCCATTACAAGTCAACCAAAGGGAGATGAGCCCACGAAAGCAGACATGGTTTGCCAAACCCCCACTGACGCAGGTATGTGTTCCTGAACTCCCCCTTACTGATAATGCTAAGAAGAAAAGAAGAAAAAGAAAACGCAAAATGTGGAGGAAATGGATTAGTTGGGGGCTTGATCCACCCCACGGTTATTAAATCAAGGAACTTGCGTCCGGCTAAAAGACGTTAAAGACAGCGCTACTTGGGAGGCAACCCAAATTATTTTGATTTATTTTATTTTAATATAGTAGTTTTTATTAAGAACGGTCTCACGGAGGTAGTGTTTGTGCTGTGATTGGAGTGCAAAGCCAATAAACCAAGGGCGAACAATCAAGAAAAGCGAAAGAAAAGCGGGTAGCGCGGCGCGCCAGCGGCGCCAAAAATCCAGAAAAATGCCAAGTCTAAGACGCGCGCCAGAATGCCAGCGCGCAGAAGTCCCGGGCGAGTGCAGAACAGCCGCGCGCTAGCTGGTCAGCGCGCCAAAGCGGAAATCCAGAAACTTAAAACGCCCAGAAATCAGATTTTCCCCCAATTCCAATTTCAAAAACCTAACCCTTCTTTCCCAAAAACACACGAAAATCCAAAAATCTACCCACAAATCCTCCACAAATCCAACCCAACCACAACCAAAACCCTTAAATTCCTAAAAATCCTTAGTTATCTCAAACAACAAAGCTTCATTTCATAGCCTCAAACCACCATTAGAAACAAGAACAACTTGAATCTTCTCATAAAAAGGTAATATTTTTCTGTTCTTGAGATCTTTACTAAAGTCACAGGAGGTAGTAGTTTGAAGGAGTATTGTAGTTGTGAAGTAGTTTGGGTGCTGAAAAATCGATTGTGAAGTTTGGAGAAGGAGTAGAAAAAGAGAGTGTGGGTATTGGGTAGAAGAGTTGAAGTTTGGGGGTGTTGTGTTCGCTTCTAGTTGTTGATTGTGTAGGAAACATTTGTGCCACTAAGTTGTAAGCTGCAGAAACTATTTTAAAAATGTCCACCAGAAAAAGAAGAGCCTCCACATCCACCCCAACCCCACAATACGATGATACTAGGTTTGTAAGCTACCAAGCCTTCCAAAGATACAAAAAGCTTGTTACCAGACCCTTAATACCGGAAAGGGGAATGGACTATCAGAGGGAGTCATATGGGGAAGAAGATGTTTATGAGCCCATTCGGGCAATGATTGAGTTAATGGGGTGGAGGAGATTTGTAAATCCGGAGAAGATAGCACCAGTGAACACAACAATGGTGCGTAAATTCTATGCCAACTTTCCGGAGAAGGTGGAAAGGGGATGCTTTGTAAGGAGAGTTTATGTGTCTGTGACAGCAGAGAATGTAAATGCACAATTGAAGACGGTTGATGTTGAAGAAAGAAGTGATTGGAATCACTTTAGAACATGGTCTAGAAGCACCGACCACATCGACTGGAATGTCGTTGCAAACACCGTGAGCTACCATGATGCTGCTTTTGACATTGGAAGAAATGGGTCAAGAGCACTGAATAGGTGCCAATTCAACAAAGCAGCCAAAGGTTGGCTATATTTCGTCAGCGCCCGCATGATTCCATCCACGCACTTCACCAGAGTGCCAGAGGATAAGATTAAACTGGTATATGCAATTATGAGGGGAATGACGATTGATGTGGGGAAAGAGATAGTGCAGAGCATTGAAGAAATCAACAAGTTGGTGACAACAGGTGGATTGGGACACGACTCACTTATCACTAATCTATGCGCCTTCCGAGGGGTCCCAACCCTACCCACTGACACTCATGAGAGAAACCAACTGCCGGTGTCTGTGGGATAGTGCACTCTTTCCTGCACCCAAGCCCCGGCGGCGGGCGAAGAGTACAACCAAAGCAGCGGCAGAGGCGCAATGAGCGAAGATGAGCACGAAATAGGGCTCAATATGCGGCAGACCTAGCCATCACCAACCACGCGAGTAACCTTCAGTGCTCATGATGGAGCAATTGCTTCATAATCAGATGAGGATGATGCAGAGTTTGGACACAGTGATCCACGAACAACAAGAAACGAGGCAACAAATCAACGAGATGAGTTCCTTGTTCAGTCAGTGGTCCATGCACTATCCCATGCCACCGCCACCACCACCATTTTAGCCAAAGTCTGTAAGTGTCTTATTTCTTTTACTGTCTTTGAGTCTACACACATTGGGGACAATGTGTGATTTAAGTTTGGGGGTGTTATACTTGTGTCTTTGTTATGTGTTATTTAAGTCTTTTTATTGTTTTTATGTATTTTTGGAGTCACCAATTTTTTTTTTTGAGTCATAATTGCCTGTCAAAGATCATGTATGCTGTAGTTGCTAGAAACACCTAGTGAAGGAAGGTGGAATAATGTAATGGAATAAAAGCAACTATCTAAACATTTAGGTTAGATATGCCAAAAACTCACAAAATCTGTCTATTTGGAGTTTCTTGCCTAAATTATGCATGCTAAATGATGAAAACTTATGTGTTATGATTGCTTGCTATTTGAGGCGAAATAGTTAGGACATGCATGCTAGGGAGATGACTCAGACATTTCTTTCATAGCCAATTCTTACCACTCTTTTCTATCCCGGACTTTAAAAATATCCCTAGTTAGCCCCATTGAGCCTAAAAATTGAAACTTCTTCTTTGACACCCTATATTCCCACAGATTGTGCCATAAGTAAAAATGTGAAGTAGTGGAATCATTTGTGTTAAAAAAAGAGACAAAAAGAGTGAATGAGATTGTTGCACCCCAATTAAAAGTAATAAGAAATAGGCAAAAGCCTAAGTTTGAAGTCTTGTCATTATGTACTTCACTCTCCCAAAACAAAAGAGGGAAAAGATAGAATCAAAGTGAAGGAAAGAACAAAAAGAAAAGGGAAATACTGAAAAGCTAAAGAGCTTATGGTACACAGAATGAGCCTAAATGCCTATTTTTACCTACCTATACCTAAGCCTACATTACAACCCTTAAAGTCATGAAGATCTCTTTTATGCATATCCATGATTAGTGGAGAATAGCAAGTAAGCATGCCAAAGGATTTTTGAATTTATATGCATGATTTAGTATACTGACTTCCATTAAAGCATGATAAATATGAGTTTGCGAAATATCTAGCTCAATGTGTTTAGTGTGCTGAATTTTTATGTTATATGTTCCTGCATATTATTTTGCTAACCTTCATGTTTTTCTAGTTAACACTAATGCAGCAAAAGTGATCAATGTCAGTGAGTCTTTTATTTTTCGTTTCTTGAGTCTTTTATTTCTTTCTTTCTATCTTTGCTCGAGGGCGAGCAAAGGTTAAGTTTGGGGGTATTTGATCGGTATATTTTATATACACTTTTCGAGTCAGTTTTAGTAAGTCTTTTGTCCCTTTTTGTACAAATAAGTGTCGTATTAGGATAGTTTTTCTTTCTTTTGAGTCAAAGTGGTTAAAATGGCCAAATGGCGGAAAAGGAGCTAAAAGAGGGCAAAAGAGGAGGTTCCAGAGCTAAAAACAGAGAAAGTGGCGAACGAGGCAAAAAGCTTGGACCAGCCCAGCGGCCTCCTGCGATCGAAGCGGCGCGGCGCTAAACATCCGAAGCTACTGAAGTTGCGCGCCATGGCTACGACAGCGAGATCGGCCGCGGCGCCAAATCACCCAAGGATTGCAGAATTTCGTGTGGCGCTGGCGCTGGCAGCGGCACGCGGAAAAATAAGGTTTTGACGGATTTTGGGTCGAGCTGCGAGGAAAAGTTGAGGCGGTTTGGAGCCTATAAAAGGAGAACCCTAGGCAGTTTTTAAGGGTTCCCCTTCTTGCACAACACAAGATTTCTTGCTTGGAGATTGGAGACCATAATTTAGTACTTTCTTTTCCTTTTTCTTTTCTTTATTTCAGTTTTTGTATGATGACTTTTGAATTAGTTCTTGTCATGTCAATGACTAGGAACTAATTCTCTTATAGGGCTTTCCATGTTAATTCTCTAGAAACTTATGTTATGATTTAATGCATATGTCTATGGTTATTCTTCTTTGAGAGATCTATCCAATAATTGTGTTGAATGCTTGGTAATTAATTGACAACTAATTATCACTATATGATTTCTAATTGACTTCGAAAGGAGAGATTGTGAATATGCTGTAAGTTGGGTAGACATTCTTGGATTGGGGATGAAAATACCTCAATTATTTATGTAGCGTTAATGAGAGGCTTAACAACCCTAATTTTGCGCATGGTGCGTGACGGTTAACTAGGTTTTTGCTCTTAATCCTCCTATAGAGTTATCCTTATCACCGAAAGGTAGGTAAGGTGCGATACTGGGGTTGAGTGTTTATATAACCCTAACGGGAGTATAAAACGATTTCGTAAACCTGCTTTCTCCGAAAGAAGAAGACCATAGTTCGTTGCATTAATAAATAACATAAGCGGATAGTTGAAGAGACATGGAAGCCCTATTCCCATCACATCTGAAGTAAACTCATTAGTTAAAATAGTTCTATAATTCTTAGTTATAAACAACAAATCCAAATATCAATTGCCAAATAGATACTAAAAGATAGATAGTTGATACTTGAACCCTAATCCTTGTGGACGATATTCGGTCTTATCAAGACTATATTACTTGTTACGATAACGTGCACTTGCGTTAAAGTGTGTGCATCTTTTCGCGCATCAACAAGTACGCGTCTGCCATGTCCCTTCCAGATATCAAATTGCAGACACCTTTACAAAGGGTCTTCCCTCGGTCATTTTTGAAGATTTTAGAGACAGTCTCAGCGTACGAAGACCGCCCGCTATGACTGTGGAAGTGTGTTAAACAGTGGGTCCAGTCCGTGTACAAGGCCACTTGGTATATTAATTTATGGTAGTTTGTATATTAGTCTTATACATTAATTAGGATTGTAATATTACAATAATTGTATAGTTAGTCTTCTTATAGAATAGGGATTTAGATGTAAAGTAGGAATATAATTCTCCTATTGTAACTTGTATATACACGACTTTCATCAATAAGAATAATCAAGAAATTAATTCTTTCAGTGACAATAAAGAAGCCACATACTGAGTGTAAGTATCATGCCTAATACTACTATAGACAATGAATTTGGGCACATGATTGCCTTAAACGCCACAAAATAGAGGTGAGTTGGTAAGTGGCAAGGTAATTGGGGTACAACCACCCCGACGTCGCGGGTTCGAATCCGTGTGGTGACAGTCTTTGCTGAAATATTACAAGGGTTGTTATTGGGTTCGTGTCCCGTTGGTCCTCTCTCTTGCAGGACTGCCACTCGCGTATATCACTCGATTTACATTCCACCTGACCAAGAGGCCTTTGACGCAGGTGGGGAATTTCGCCTTCGGGACTTTTCCCTCATAAAAAATGAATAAAACCATGACCGGTCCAATGAAGATGGCAACAAGACCATGAAAAAGAACGAAAAGAAAAAAGAATATGAAAAAATATTAGAATAACAAACAAATAGAAAAATACACTTTTTAAAGAACAAACTTGTACAAATAGAAAAATTAATCGTTTTTTTGGTTCCTCACGCTCTTTAAGAGTGTGTATACATCCTCTATGACAGATGGCGGAAAAAGGGATAATACTATCAGTTTAAAGTTGTTTAGGGTAATAGGACCCCTCAAAGTTTAAGAGTCTTGTTTAAAATATGATCCAAATTCAGGAAATAATAATATATTTAATCTATCTGTATTATTAGATTATTCATAAATCATATTAAATTTTCCGTTTAAATCTAAAGTAGATGAAGGAAGAGTCTAGTTTGAAAGATTATGATCATTTATCTATTTCACCAATATATAGTTGGATTTTGTCTTGTTTTGCACTAAGCCATTGAAATGTATAAATAACACAAAAATAATTGCTTTAATTAGGAGAAACACTTCTATTTTGCAAGAGAAAATTAAAAGGCATGCATCATAAATTAAACAATATAATTGAAGTTCATTTAAGTTCAACAAAGCAAATACCAAAACAAGAAAGGAAAAAAGCAAACAACTGAAAATATTACAACATATGGTTAATAAGCTACAACCATTTTGGTCTTCTCTAGAAACCAGTCGGAGCTTTTGAGGTTGAGCGCCTTCGACTTAAAGATGTTGGGCCAATAATCACGACACTCCTACATGGTGTAATATTGTCCGCTTTGAATCAAGCACACATAGTATTCTTCAAAAGTGTTGGGTCCCGGGGGTACAACTATGGAATAATAAAAACAAACTGGAAACTAACTCAATTCGAATGCTGGAACAGTTTACAAATGTCGGCAAAAATGTAAATGCGACATAACGGCGACATTTAAAAAAACGATGTTCGATTAAAAACAGAATAAAACCTTTGAAGAGTAAAATGCAGCGGAAATAATAAAGACACAAATGTTTAATTTTCATAGGTTATATATTAATATAACTCATGATGGTCAATGACCAAAGTATTGTATATATATGTATATACAATTGATATATTCCTTTCTTTACAAGATTTACAAGATGATACAAAAGAAATAAAAAGGTTAAGTCGCAGATGACTTATGCCTGAAAAATCTATCTAAATAGAAGTGACAAACATCTCGTTACAATCGCTCCATACAAAGCTAATCTAGAATCTGAAACAACGACTGAAATGTCATGCAGAATGTCGTCACAAATTCAGGCAACATTTTGTGATCCAGATTTCTGAGAAGAAATCCTAAGAGCTCTCTTGGTATTTTTACATTTTGATTCTGGATATTGATTCACTGATCTGCCCTCTCTATTTATAGTAGAGAGTCCTCCTTGAAAAGCTCAATGAATCGTTGTGGAGGTTGAGCTAAAAGTGGTCACGTGTGGCAGAAACTTGAAGAGTGATTTTCTCAACAGCTTGGACTTTTTCTTCCCTCGTCTTGCTCCTTAAGTTAAGCTATCTCTTGGACTTAGTCTTCCACGTTTTCAATCTGCTTCAAAGACTCATTGCCAAGTCAAATTGCCATGTGATAAAAAGGTCACACATTTCTGAAATATGTCCGTGAAGATAGGCAAAACAGTTACCAGAATGTCGACCAGAATGTCAAGACATTTGTTCCGACATTTTCTGATTTGGACTTAGTATGAAAATGATATGTTAGGAAAAATGTCATAACACAGATCCTAACATTAACAAAAAGGTCTCACATCATTAAGAGAATCTTACACCTTATATGTAGATTTTGTTTCCTTCCCACTTTCGATGTGAGACTTTATTCGCACACCCCAACAATCTCTCCCTCGAACTAAGTTCCATAACTCATCACCAGTTATGAGCTAATTTGGAGATTAATTGTGTGTCACACACATCATCCTCCAAAATATTTATGGCCGCCTAAGTCCGCTGCTACTTTGTTGTGTAAGCATCTTCAATCTACGGGTAAATGTATTGTACCGGCCCAATAGAATGGCAAAGGCACTAAGTCGAGCCCCACACCACACTCCGCCATCTTCATACTCTTCCTGTCAAATAGTTGGCTCTGATACCAGTTGATGGGCCAATAAAGCCCCATGACACTTTTACATGGTGTGATATTGTCCGTTTTGGGCCAAGCCCGCACGATTTTCTCCAAAAGGTCTCACACAATTAAGATAATCTTACACCTTAAATGTAGTTTTTGTTTCCTTTTTCACTTTTAATGTGGGACTTTGTTCGCACACCCCAACAATAGAGACGAAAGACATGAAAATATTAATATAACGAATTTATTACGGATTTTATGAACTATGGTGTGAGAAAAAGGTAGAATAGGAAAGAAAAATTATGATTCATCTAACACTATATATTTATATGACAGTGCGAGTTTATTGTTTGTAAATACAAGTTTTTGTGACAATCGATATATAGGTGATATACGTGCAAAACATGTGCACTTGTTACTTAAACACAAGAATAACGTGTATTTTGTAATAGAAAAAATATATCATAAAATAACATATTTAAAGCTCATTTAAACAAACTTACAACCACCAAATGTACAAAAATTAATAGATGATACACGTGCGAGACATGTGCATAGTAATTAGTTTTGAACATAATAAAATAAGAAGTGTTATAAAATGATGTTACTAAATGATAGCAATAGCAATGTAAGACAAGAGATGTAGACAAAGAAGTATAGAATATCACTATAAGATAAAAGATATACACAAAGGAGTAGAGAGGATGAGGAGACTTTCTTCTTATTTCAAGTGTATGTTAGTATTCCTTCAAATGTGAATAACATCTCAATTTATAGGATGAAACCACCCAATGGAGGTTACAAATATTAAGTGCCCAAATTAATAGGTACATGTAACCACCCAATGGAGATTACAAATATTAAATGTCCAAATTAATAGGTACATGTAACATACAAAACAGTTACCAGAATGTCAGCCAGAATGTCAAGACATTTGTTCCGACATTTTCTGATTTGGACTTAGTACGAAAAATGATATGTTACGAAAAATGTCATAACACAGATCCTAATATTAACATTATCCCCCTTTTTGTCTTTCTTCACAAAACCTAATCAACTAAGTGTGAGTGACCTATAGCAATGACATATCCACATAAATGCTCCCCCTCAACCTGAAATTGACATAAACACAATATACACAAATATACATATATATGACGTTTTTATATAGGATTAAAAAAGAAGAAAGATGTTAGCACATATACACATATCATCCACTTATACAGATTTATATTCAGACCATATTCTCAACACCAACCAGTAGCATCAGCTTCAGTCCGTGAAGGAAGGGCAAAACATTAACATTCTCCCCCTTTTTGCCTTTCTTCACAAAACAACCTTTTCAACAAACAATAGTAGCTTCCAGCACAACAGCAATAGCTCTTGCATAATTCTTTCTCTGCACATAACAGTAGCATATAGCAGTAGCAGCTTTCAACATATTTCTACTCCTGCATAACTCTTTCTCTGCACAAAACATCAGCATCTCGCCTTCTTTTCGCCTTCTTTCTCTGCTCCCCCTGTATTAGCATTTCCTCTACAACATCTAGCCTTCTTTCTCTGCTCCCCCTGCATTATCACTTCCTCTGCTTCATTATCTCCCCCTCGACAGTAGCATCCTCATTCTCTCGACAGTAGTAGCATATGCATATCATTTTCTCCCTTTTTTTTTTGAAGAAAGAAGCACCATAAAATGGTCTCTGACTTGAATCAGAGCATTCCTCACAGTATCAACCTTAGAGATTTGTTGGTTGATCTTTGCAATTTGAATCACAAGCCATTCAGCAAACAGCGGAGACTGTCTTGGACCAGTGTTGCCAGAAATGTTGGTGACATTTCTGTCAACATTTGCACTATTTCCTTCCATTTTCCAGGGTAGATCGATGACTCTGCGTCTACTCTTCAAAACTGCAGGGTATGTTTCTCTAACATTCTCCTCAACATTTAATTTTCATATATTGATTTAAAAACAGCATGTGTGAGAAATATAATCTGTTATACAAATGTACCTTCCCAAACCTCTTCGAGTATGTATTCTCTACAGCAGAACTCAAAATAGCACACAACAACCTGACTCAAGATCTGATTCAGATTTGGTTTTGCTGGAGGATGTTGGAGTTTGTGTCTCTTTGATGTTGACTGAAATGTTGCCTAAGATGTTGTGGTATCAGTGGAAACATTCGGATCAGCACTCCATTTAGCATATCTGGAAATTTCCCTTGGGAAGAATTGCTTCAATGGAGTTTCACCAAGAATTTTCTCACTTTCTTGAGATACATTTTGCAGTACATAGGCAGTTGTTTCTTTTTCACTCTCTTCAGTTGAGAACACCAAGTTCGTGTCGTCACAGTCACGGCTCGAGCAAGCAGATATAGAAATATCACATCTGGACCTTGACCTGTTGTTGCTCGGCTCTGCACGAACTGTTTTTCTTAAACAATCTACTCGATCGACAAATAGGAAAGGTGGGGGATCTTGGTCTCTTACCCAATGATTAAATATTGGATATTTTATCAACATCTATTGGATTGCTGTCATCACATGGGTAGTTGATATCTAAAGGTTCATGTAAACCTTTGAATACTATGGCTTTAGACAAGTCCTCTGTGGATGGTGAAGAAGGAAACCAGTGGGGTTGCTATGGTTCAACATGCTCAGAAGATTCAGTGTTCATTAGAGGGCTAGTACTCATAGGAAAGTTGGTCGGTGGGTTGGTTGATATTGGTGTTGACATTGAAAAGTTTCCATAGGTGAATATAGTGAAGAGGGTTTTGAGAAATTTTGGAAGATGAAGGGCTTTAGTGTTCCATCGGTTGTATATACCAAAGTGATGTGATCTTCCCATTTTTTATTTTTTTTCGAAAAAAAACAAAAAGATAACAATAATGACAAACAAGTAAAGAATGATTTATAAACTTGGTAGAATAACTAATTTTTTTATAGGGAAAATCGAAGATGATAAAAAAAAATAACAAATAAGAGGAATATCTATATACATGACAAATCTTTCTAAGCAACAAAAATCCCTTAGATTTAGGTGTTTCAATTTTACATAATAACTTGCACCTAAAATAATGGGATAAAATAATTAGACATCATAGTAGGAATAAAAATTAATCTTATCATTTTAAAGTTTGAAATTTCTATCAAAACAAGGCATAAAAATAGGGAGAAAAATAACAGAATTTTTAAAATCAGTTATACATCACATCCCAACAAATATCATTATCTGAGAATGTCAACAGTAATGTTGGCAACATTTTGTACAACACAAGTATCATGATCCTTCAAGAACATCTTCCTTTCGGCAACAAATCAAGACACGTTTCATAAATGAGTTTAACCTCCAGACCAATGTAACATTTTTCCATTGAGTCCTAGATCTAATCATAAAACACATACAAAATTCATTTTCGTGTCAAAAAAAAAATACTTATTTAGCATCCTCATAATGTTTTTCTTTGTTTAAGCACTTTGATACTCATATAGAATAGGAACGATATCAATTTCAAGGCCTTTGCCCGTATTACACAGTTGCCGAGAATTAGAAAGCTTTACCTTATTTTGATACTCCCTTTTATGATATCTAATATCATCGTAGAGAACGGTATATCACGTTTGGAATCAAATCTGTGTGAACAAAAATTAGCCAAAAATAATAATGAAAATCAGATTCTGATATTACACAAGTAAATGTCACCCGAAATGTTAGAGACATTCCAGCGGACATTCACCAAAAATGCCCAAAATAGAGATTACAAAGAACCACGAGATTTCTACACTAGAAAATCTCTCATGATCCAAAACTTTTATAAAAGTATCAGCTAGTTGATGAAGAGTATCAACATGTTTAATTTGAACTAGCTGTTTTTCAATCAAATCTCTTTTTAAAAAAATGATGTCTAATCATAGTACAAAAACAAATATTGCTAGTAAAACCATAGTCGTTTAACAGGTGCCTTAGCCATATTCATTGAGAACAACAACTTCCAACTGCTACATATACAGATTCTGCAGTTGAAAGTGAGACACAATTTTGTTTACGACTTTACCAAAAAAACAAGATTATTGCCAAGATAAAAATATCTTCTACTTGTATATTTTATATCATTCACATCACCAGCCAAATCTGAGTCACTATATCCTATTAAATTTAGGATTACTGTCCTTGGAATACCAAATTCCCAACTCACATGTGCCGACAACATATCTGATGACACATTTAAAGGCATTTAAGTGGGAGATTTTGGAACAGGCTTGGAATCAAGAACCTATACAAACACTAAACATTATATCTACACCGACAACATTCTTTGGTTGTAATGTAGACATAAAACAAGAAGGACTAACCTCTTGGTATATGATTGACATACACACATACCTTATCGTTTCTCTACAATCGATTGTTTCTTTGCTTCTTGTTCAAATTCCTTTAAAAACTCCCCCTATCACCTGACATGTTGGATGATTCTTCCTAATCCTTGATGAGGGTCCCTTTGATTTAGCAATTCAGCATTTGACTCCTCATTCAAACCTTCTGTGGTCTCTGATTCTGCTTCAGATGTTGCTTCGGATGTCGTGACATTTGGAGCAACATCTGGAGTTTCAGCATTCTATGCATTTCCACCTGTATTATCAACTTCAACAGTCTTCTTCTGTACATTTTTTGTCCTTAGATTGTACACTCAGTAAGCATGACTATTTTGGGAATAGCCAACAAAAATCCCTTTGTCACTCTTAGAGTAAAACTTAGCCAGATAATCTCTATCATTTAAAAAGTAACAAATACACCCAAAAATATGAAAGTAACACAAGTTAGGTTTCTTTTCATATATTAGGTCATATGGTATCATCTTTGTTACAGACCTTAAGTAGACTCTATTAGTGATGTGACAGGCAGTAAAAAACATTTTGATAATTTTTAGAATTAAGCAAAACTCTAGTCATTCCTTATCATGTTCTAATCTTCCTTTGTGCTACCCATTCCGTTAAGGAGTTTTTGAGAGCAGAAAAACTCATGGAAAATTTCTCTTTTCTCACAAAAGTTTGTGAAGGAGATGTTTTCACATTCTTTTCCATGGTTGGATATAATCCAAAAAAAATAGGAGAATAGAACAAGATCCTAATTCTAGAATGCAATTTTTTTTTAAAATGTCAAAAAAGTTATGATTTTTCTTTCAAGAAATATATTCATGAGTACCTAGAAAAATCATGTGCTATCACATAGGAATACCTCATACCTCCTAAACTGTCTACCTCAATTAGACCTATAAGATCCATGTGCAATGATTTGAGAACAGTGAAACATACCTGAATGTTGTCGTCATTCTGGACAACATTATTGGAAACATGAGTTTGATCTGCACAGACTGTTTTACCTTTATGGATGAAGTTGGGTAAGTCTCTAACCACTTCATATGAGACCAATTCTTTCAGATTGCGGTAGTTGACATGCCCCAACTTTTGATGTCATAGTGTTGTGTCGTCCATCTTGACATTATTGCTTGTCTCTTGTCTTGCAATAAGATAGAAATTATCACATGTTCTAGTACCTCATTCTACACACGCATTAGCTTCATTCGTAACTTTTCAAGCATTCTTATTAAATTTCACCTCCAGATTGTCATTACACAATTGGCTCATCAATTTAGCCATTAAACTTTCAATAGTGTAAGACATTTCTTAAAGTTTGGACATCCAAGATTTCTTTTCCAATTCTTTTATTCCACCTCCATAAGTTACGCTAACTCCATTGAATAACTCATAGTTCTTTAGAAACTCATTTGTACATGTCATGTGGTGAGAACATCCACTATCAAAGTACCAAAAACCTGCACTGTTAGTTCTTAAAGCATTTATCACTACATTATAAGTTTCAACATGTTTGGGATCTCAAACTCTTTTAAAACATTTTTACATTTCAGCTCAGAAATGTTTGACAACATTTTAGGCAACATTTCGCTCACAGAATTCTGAAGTTTGAAAACAATACGGTTTAAAAAAAACAGGGGAGTTACAATGACGGCACGCAAACTTCATATCCTTTTGACGTATATGAGAACCTATTATTTAATCACTTTTCTTTTACAAAACACATTTTCTCATTTTTGTCAAACAAACTAGAGCAGAAAGTTTTAAGAGAGTTTTCATACCCAATACCTGCATGTGGAGGTTTTCTAAAGCTGAGTATTTCTTTTAATTTAGAAGTCCATGAGTAGAGCTTACGGAAGGTTTCTTTTGGCTAAATCCAATTTCGCACGAATCTTATCGAATACAGTATCCTATTTGGTAAGTGCAACCTCTAGTAGGTTTATTGTGCCATTTAGATCTACATTCTCACGAGTTAAAGATTTTACCTTTGTCTCAAGTCGCTTGGATTCTATGATTAAGTCTTTACAAATGTTTTGTAATTCATTAATCATGTCATTTTTGCATTAAACTTGATCTATACTCTCAGCCTCACCATTAACAAATGAAATCGCTAAAGCAGTTAACATCAGGATAGATAAAGAATATGTACCTTTCAGATGTTGCTGGAGCTGTAGATGTCATTGCAGATGTTGCCTGAAATGTCATGATTTCTGAGGCAACATTACGATTTACATTTTCATTTTTAGGCGAGGCGTAAGCATGGCGGTATGCTTGTGATTTGATTTTTTGATCTTCTTCCTCTTCTAGTGGACTTTCTTTTTGAGTACTTGGAAGGAACTTGGTGGGCTTTTGATTGAAGCCTTGGTTTTGATTTTGATGCTTTTTAGATTTAGATTGATTTCTCTCATTGTTGAACTTCCTTACATTCGAATTGTAATTTCGAGTGATTAAGACAACATTAGCACCTTCACCAAGTTCTTCAAGATTCGCATCCTCTTCATTGATTTGATTCTCTAAGGATTGAACTTAAAGTGTCACATTCTTGCTCTAATATAGTTCCCTTTGAATCTTAATGTTCATCTCATAGGTTTTGAGAATGTTCATCAAGGTATGAAGGTTCGTAGTAACAAGATGTGAGTAAGATGTGAGCTTCTTCAAAGACACAAATCTTTAAATTGAACTTTTCAGGAAGAGAACGGAGAACCTTTTCAAGATAAGATTTAATATCATCCGCTTCTTCCATCCTTAAAGTTCATACTTGCTTATGAGCATGTATATCATAGTTGGTTTCTTTCGCCGTCCATTTGGATTCAGGTTTAGAATGTCACATTTCTCATCCGGTGACAACATTTGGAACAACATACCTATTGGTTATAGATCTTCATGCCCTAACATCAATTGATTTGATGTGAGAACATAGATGAATCCTCAACAGGTATAGTTTGTACCATTTAAAATGGGAAGTCTACCAATATTTGAATCGGATCCATAGTTAGAGTAAAAGGACCTTATCACTTATTATGGAAATAGGGCTTCCAAGTCGCTTCAACTATCCGCTTATATTACTTATTAATGCAATAAATTATGGTTCTTCTTCTTTTGGAGCTAGCAGGTTTACTAAGTCGTTTTATACTCCCGTTAAGGCTATATAAACACTCAACCCCAGTAGCGCTCCTTTCTACCTTTCGGTGATAAGGATGACTCTATAGGAGGATTAAGAACAAAAACCTTGTTAATCGTCACGCACCATGCGTGAAATTAGGTATTTAAACCCCTATTAACGCTACACAAGTAATTGAGGTTTTTTCATCCCCAATTCGACCTATGTCTACCCAACTTACAGCATAGTCACAACCTCCTCCTTTCGAAGTTTGATTAGAAATCATATAAATAATGATAATTAGTGATCAATTAATTACCAAGCATTCAAAACAATTATTGGGTAAATCTCAACAATAAGAAGAACAACCATAAACATGCATTAACTCATAAAATAAGGTTCAAGTGAATTGACATGGAAAGCCCTATAATGGAATTAGTTCCTAGCCATTGACATGACAAGAACTAATTCAATATCCAACATAAACTAAAAGTAAAGTAAAGAAAAGAAAAGAAAATTACTAAGTAAAGGTCTCGATCTTCAACTCGAAGACTTGTGTTTGTGCGAAAGGAACCGCGAAAAGCGCCTAGGGTTCTCTTTTTATAGCCTCCAAACCGCCTTAAGGTTTTCCGCCAGCTGGCCCATAATTCGTCAAAAACCTGATTTTTCCCGCGTCGCGCGGCCACGCTGCTCGGCGCGCGGCCGGAACCGATGATGTTACGGTGATTAGGCGTCGCGCCCGCACTCTGTGTCTAGAGCGCCCGCGCTGCTCCCGAGACCTTCGGATATTGGCGCGGGCGCTGGACTGATGGCGAGGCGCGCGCGCTGGCCCGTGTCTGGTTCGCCACTTTCTCGTCTTTTAAGCTCTGGACCCTCCACTTTTGCCTTCTTTTAGCTCATTTTCCGCCAAATAGCCATTTTAACCAATTTGACTCAAAAGAAAGAAAATTTATCCTAAGACGACACGTATTTGTACAAAAAGGGACAAAAGACTAACTAAAAATGACTCAAAAAGTGTATATAAAATACACCGATCAAATACCCCCAAATTAACCTTTGCTCGCCCTCGAGCAAAGATCAAAAGAAAGAAATAAAGACTCAAGAAAAAGGAAAAATAAAGGACTCAATGACATTGATCACTTTGCTGCATTGGTGTTACTTTAGAAAAACATGAAGATTAGCAGAATAATATGCAGAAACATATAGCATGAAATTTTAGCACACTAAACACATTAAGCTAGATATTTCGCAAACTCATTTTTATCATGCTTAATGGAAGTCACAATACTGAATCATGCATGTTAATTTCAAAAATCCTATGACATTTTTACTTGCTATTCTCCACTAATCATGGATATGCATCTAAGAGATCTTTAGGACTTTTAAGGGTTGTAATGTAGACTTAGGCAGGGGTAGGTAAAAATAGGCATTTAGGTTCATTTTTGTGTACCATAAGCTCTTTAGCTTTTCGGTGTTTCCCTTTTCTTTTGATTTCTTTTCTTCACTTCAAATCTATCTTTCCCCTCTTTTATTTTGAGAGCGTGAAGTGTATCATAATAGCAAGCACCCCCAAACTTAGGTTTTTGCCTATTTCTTATTACTTTTTAATTGGGGTGCATCAATCTTGTTTGCTCTTTTTGTCTCTTTTTAACACACTTTATTCCAATTATTTCACATGTTTACTTATGGTACGAGTATGGAAATATAGGGTGTCAAAGAAAAAATTCAATTTTTAGGCTCAATGGGGCTGACTATGGATATTTTTAATGTCAGGGATAGAAAAGAGTGGTAAGAATTGGCTAACAAAGAATCGCCTGAGTCATCTCCCTAACATGCATATCCTAACTATTTCGCCTCAAATAGCAAGCAATCATAACACATAAGTTTTAATCATTTATCATGCACAATTCAAGCAAGAAACTCCAAATAGACAGATTTTGTGAGTTTTTGGCATATCTAACCTAAGTGTTTAGATAGTTGCTTCTAATTCCATTACATTATTCCACCTTACTTCACTAGGCGTTTCTAGTAACTACAGCATGCATGATCTTTGACAGACAATTATGACTCAAAAGAAGAAAAAAAATTATGACTCAAAAATACACAAAAACAAACAAAAAAAAAAACAAAAGACTCAAACATTACTATAACAATAAGACACAAATAAGACACCCCCCCCCCCCCCCAAACTTAAATCACACATTGTCCCCAATGTGTGTAAGATTCAAAGACAATAAAAGAAAACAAGACACTTACAAACTTGGTTTAAAATGGTGGTGGCGGCGGTGGATAGTGCATTGGATTCCGTGAGGGGAGGAGAGCTCTGGATTTTTGATCTGGAGACAGGACCTTCGGATTAGGGCATCTTTTCAAAATTCAGATTTTTTCGTTGTGGCGCGCTGCCCAGAAATGGTAGCGCGCTCAAACTTATGGGCTTCATTTCTTTTGGCGTATGGCTAGACTTGACAATTTTTCTGGATTAGTGTTCAAGTACCAATTATCTATCTTTTGTTATCTATTTGGTAACCGATATTTGATTTTGTTGATTATAACTAACAATTATAAATACTAATTAACTATGTGTTTACTTCAGTAGTGATGGAAATAGGGCTTCCAAGTCGCTTCAACTATCCGCTTATATTACTTATTAATGCAATAAATTATGATTCTTCTTCTTTTGGAGCTAGCAGGTTTACTAAGTCGTTTTACACTCCCGTTAAGGCTATATAAACACTCAACCCCAGTAGCACTTCTTTCTACCTTTCGGTGATAAGGATGACTCTATAGGAGGATTAAGAACAAAAACCTTGTTAATCGTCACGCACCATGCGTGAAATTAGGTATTTAAACCCACAACGCTACTGCAAATAATTGAGGTATTTTCATCCCCAATCCGACCTATGTCTACCCAACTTACAGCATAGTCACAACCTCCTCCTTTCGAAGTTTGATTAGAAATCATATAAATAATGATAATTAGTGATCAATTAATTACCAAGCATTCAAAGCAATTATTGGGTAAATCTCAACAATAAGAAGAACAACCATAAACATGCATTAACTCATAAAATAAGGTTCAAGTGAATTGACATGGAAAGCCCTATAATGGAATTAGTTCCTAGTCATTGACATGACAAGAACTAATTCAATATCCAACATAAACTAAAAGTAAAGTAAAGAAAAGAAAAGAAAATTACTAAGTAAATGTCTCCAATCTTCAACTCCAAGTCTTGTGTTTGTGTGCAAGAAAGGAACCTTGAAAACTACATGTGGTTCTCTTTTATAGCTCCTCGCCGCCTTAAGGTTTTTCCTTCAGTTCGACCCATAATTCGTCAAAAACCTGATTTTTCCCGCGTCGGCGCCGCGGCCCTGCTATCGGCGCGCAGTCACGGAACCACGCTGTGCGGTGATTAGCGCCGCGGCGCACTCTTTCTGCAGAGGCGCGCGGCAACTTCTGAAACCTTCTGGATATTGGGCGGGGAGCTGGACTGCTTGCGAGGAGGCGCGCGGCGCGGCGTGTCGTGCACAGTTCGCCACTTTCTCGTCTTTTAAGCTCTGGACCCTCCACTTTTGCCCTATTTTAGCTCCTTTTCCGCCAAATAGCCATTTTAACCAATTTGACTCAAAAGAAAGAAAATCTATCCTAAGACGACACGTATTTGTACAAAAAGGGACAAAAGACTAACTAAAAACGACTCAAAAGGTGTATATAAAATCCACTGATCAAAAAGCTCAATGAATCGTTGTGTAGGTTGAGCTAAAAGTGGTCACGTGTGGCAGAAACTTGAGGAGTGATGTTCTCAACAGCTTGAACTTTTTCTTCCCTCGTCTTGCTCCTTAAGTTAAGCTATCTCTTGGACTTAGTATTCCACGTTTTCAATATGCTTCAAAGACTCATTGCCAAGTCAAATTGCCATGTGATAAAAAGGTCACACATTTCTGAAATATGTCCGTGAAGATAGGCAAAACAGTTACCAGAATGTCGACCAGAATGTCAAGACATTTGTTCCGACATTTTCTGATTTGGACTTAGTACGAAAAATGATATGTTAGGAAAAATGTCATAACACAGATCCTAACATTAACAAAAAGGTCTCACATCATTAAGAGAATCTTACACCTTATATGTAGATTTTTTTCCTTCCCACTTTCGATGTGAGACTTTATTCGCACACCCCAACAATCTCTCCCTCGAACTAAGTTCCACAACTCATCACCAGTTATGAGCTAATTTGGAGATTAATTGTGTGTCACACACATCATCCTCCAAAATATTTATGGCCGCCAAAGTCCGCTGCTACTTTGTTGTGTAAGCGTCTTCAATCTACGGGTAAATGTATTGTATCGGCCCAATAGAATGGCAAAGGCACTAAGTCGAGCCCCACACCACACTCCGTCATTTTCATACTCTTCCTGTCAAACTGTTGGCTCTGATACCAGTTGTTGGGCCAATAAAGCCCCATGACACTTTTATATGGTGTGATATTGTCCGTTTTGGGCCAAGCCCGTACGATTTTCTCCAAAAGGTCTCACACAATTAAGATAATCTTACACCTTAAATGTAGGTTCTTTTTCCTTTTTCACTTTCAATGTGAGACTTTGTTCGCACACCTCAACAATAGAGACGAAAGACATGAAAATATTAATATAACGAATTTATTACGGATTTTATGAACTATGGTGTGAGAAAAAAGGTAGAATAGGAAAGAAAAATTATGATTCATCATGAATAGAAATTTCTTTTACGGAGGCTCTGAAATGGGAAATGATTCTTTACACTATATATTTATATTACAGTGCAAGTTTATTGTTTGTAAATACAAGTTTTTGTGACAATCGATATATATGTGATATACGTGCAAAACACGTGCACTTGTTACTTAAACACAAGAATAACGTGTATTTTGTAATAGAAAAAATATATCATAAAATAACATATTTAAAGCTCATTTAAACAAACTTACAACCACCAAATGTACAAAAATTAATAGATGATACACGTGCGAGACATGTGCATAGTAATTAGTTTTGAACATAATAAAATAAGAAGTGTTATAAAAAGATGTTACTAAAGATAGCAATAGCAATATAAAACAAGAGATGTAGACAAAGAAGTAGAGAATATCACTATAAGATAAAAGATATAGACAAAGAAGTAGAGAGGAGGAGGAGATTTTCTTCTTATTTCAAGTGTATGTTAGTATTCCTTCAAATGTGAATAATATCTCAATTTATATGATGAAACCACCCAATAGAGGTTACAAATATTAAGTGCCCAAATTAATAGGTACATGTAACACCCAATGGAGATTACAAATATTAAATGTCCAAATTAATAGGTACATGTAACATACAAAATGTTAGTGAATGTGTGTGGACATTCAAACAAAAGGATATGTATTTTATAACACTCCCCCTTGGATGTCCATATATAATGTGCCTCGTTAAAACCTTACTAAAAAAACTCAGTGGGAAAAAATTCTAGTGAATGGAAAAGAGTCCATATTTCTAATAATACATATTTTGGTTGCCTCATTAAAAACCTTACAAGGAAAACCCAGTGGGACAAAATCTTATACGAAAAAAAGAGTGTAACATGTATTAACTCCCCCTGATAAGAACTTCAGGTCAAATGCTTGAGTCTTCGCATTTCAATCTTGTGTAATGTTATACCCCGTATTTCCAGAGTATGTACGTGAGGGCGTACGTATATAAATTCAAGCCTTAAGATTAGGCAAGGTTCGAATTTTGTGCACAAGTGCCGAATAGAGTCGTTTTCCGACGAAACGTTTCCACAACTTACGTAGGGAAAATTCCGGCTATGTCATTTATTATTTTTGCGGATTTTTCCGAGAGATGAAATATTTTGGACCAACGGGAGGGTGACACTTGTCACCCTCATTGGACGGCAAAAATGGGCTAGTTTGGACGATTTTCTTGCCTTTCCCTTGGTCAAGGGTTAGGTAGGATATTTTTGTGTATATGGATAAGGTTGCACATGGCTAAATCTTGGCCTTACACTTGCTATACACTTGTCTTCATCTTGGCCATTGGTTGGCCTTCACTTGACCTATAAATACCCCTCTAAGTTGAAGACTTTCTTCATCCTCACTTGAGCAATCTATCTAAGTCTCAAAATACTCCCTCCCTCTTGTGAGCAAATCGTCCAACTCTCCCCCTCCCCTTTGAGAAAGGCCTTTTGGCCGAGAGCCACCCCGCCTAGCCTAGGTGTGCGCGTCGAAATACTACCCCCCCTTGGTAGTAATGTATTCTACAAGTAGTGTTATAATGCCCAAAATACTTTAGCCAAATACCTTGTAGTACTTTCCAAAGTACCCTTTATACGAAAAGCCCAGAAAATACTATTATACTTCCTTTAGCCACTAAACGAAACCCTAAGGAAAACCTTCATAGTCGGTTGAAGTGTTAAGTAGAAGTTGCGTGGAACTTCTAAGGGTTGGTTGGAGCGGATTGGAGCACTCGGAGTAGGAGCTAAACATTGCTCAGGAGCGACATTAAACTCGGATAATTTTGGGCTTATCGAGGTAAATACTACTGTCCTTCTATTGTAATTGGGAATTACATACTGTTGTAGTATAGAAATGAATATAAGATTCATAGAAGAGTATTGAACTGTACTAGAAGAATATAAGTAGAAGTTAAATTGTACTTACATAGGACTGTATATACAGTAGACTGATAACCTTTATTGGTTGAATGTTCTGCAAGTAGCATGGGCTACTTAGAAGGTGGATCGAGGCTAAGCGGGTTATAGCGAGTGGGCGTTTTGCTTATAGTCGATAATCGTCGCGAGGTATGTGATTCTTCCTATACTCTTGAGCATGATATTTTAAGGAAGATATATATAGTGCAAATGTCTTTTGACTTAAGCACGAATAATATATAGTACGGTGACGCGTCGTGTGCTAATTGAACGTAGTTGTACGGCAATGTCTTTGACTTAAGCCTGAATAATAAGAACCTTGAATGTATTTCAAATATTAAGAAACCATTTTTGAAAGAAGAGTAAAACTTGGTTTTAAAAGGTTTTAAAAAGAGTTATACTAGCTTTATGGGGAGTTAGGTATAACGTCTCAAGAGAGGTAAATGGTTTACTGATTTTAGAAGTTAAGAGACTTGATCTTATAAGATAAGAGACTTAACTTAAATGTCTTAAAATGAGTTTTGTGTGAAACCTCATTCGTGAGTAATGAGTACGTGGTTTTTAAAAGGAATAATGTTTTACTGATTTCGGAAATCAAAATGTGTATCGACAAACCAATGCAGCGTTAATAAAGGAAAATGTATTGAATAATTAAGTATTATTAAAACCAGTAGAAACCTCCATCTGCATAGAAGCTAAGATGAGACAAAATGATAATACATTTTCTAGATCATGGCTGCTTAATAAGATTGATTATGAACAAGAATAACTGCTACTTTATGGCATATGTTACTCAATTGTTTTAAAAAGAGATTAAGACATTGAACTATGAAACTTTTCTAAAAGAGACTTGCGTAATTGAAATTAGGCAAGCGGAACTTTAGGGAAAAGAAAGGCATTATGTTGTCTTAAAATGGTTTAAAACATAAAGTGTTATAACAACCTTATGGGAAGTTGGTTATAACGACTTTATGAAAACAAAAAGGGGTTTCATCATTGGTTTTAATGTGGTAACTTGACTTTAAAAAGAGAAGTGTTTTTGTCTAAAAAGAAGGCATGGTATTGCCTTAATTTGGATTTAAAAAGGAAAGTATGAAAGTTGTTTTACTTAAAAGATATAAGTCACTCTATTTTCTTATACACTACGGGTATCGGGTGACTTTTATAAAAGGAATGGATCTCTTAAAAGGAATTTAACGTACGTAGTACCTTAGGGTTAAAATCCGGACTTTGACATAAAATGAAAGCACCTTGAGTTGTCTATAACTTGCCTATGCTTGTTGTTGTGAAACTTGATCATGTTACGTGTGATAGCCTTATTGTGCAAGTACTGTGTTTTACTCGACTACCGGTTCATCCGGGAATGTATTTCACTCGACTACCGGTTCATCCGGGAATGTATTTCACTCGACTACCGGATCATCCGGGAATGTATTTCACTCGACTACCGGATCATCCGGGAATGTATTTCACTCGACTACCGGTTCATCCGGGAATGTATTTCACTCGACTACCGGTTCATCTGGGAATGTATTTCACTCGACTACCGGTTCATCCGGGAATGTATTTCACTCGACTACCGGTTCATGGGATGAACCGGGAATGTATCCCACACGTTTTCTATACTGGGTCCATGAGATGGGCCGAGACATGTTATACGTATCACCTGATTTGTACCTAGACTGCCGGCAGTGAGGAAGGAGTTCCACGGGCATGAGGGATGACTTGAGGGCGTGAGTCCCTGACTTGACATGACTGCTTTTATGTTATGAACTGTAGTTGGTTATCATACATGTCTCACGCTTTTATAGACTATTATGATTTCATTCTGATTTTTACGATTTCACATACTTAGTACTGTTGCATCGACCTCCTTGGCTGCGTTAAATCCGCAGTGTAAGTACATCTACCGTCGATCCCCGCGTTTAGGATCACCTTTTCAGCGTATTGAGAAGCTCCGTTCCTTCGGAGGCTTATCTTTGGTATGTTACCACAGTCCGTAAGTTCTTATGCGTTCGTGGTATGGCGGGGCCCTGTCCGTCATAGTTGTTGTATAAATCTTAGAGGTGCAGAGAAGCTTGTAGGCGGGGTTGTAAGGATTATCGCTCAAATGTCTTTATATATAAATGTTGAAAGGCAACCGCTTTGGTTGGCCTATTTTATTTCATCATGATCCATGTCTATTTTGCATGTTTAAGTTTTTATTTCCATGGTTTTCTCGATGTTGTATCACCAGGGTGCGGGGTAGGCACGATCCACGGCCCGTTGGTCGTGACAAAGTGGTATCGAAGCGATTAGTCCTCGGAAGGTGTCTAACGCATCGTGTCTAGTAGAGTCTTGATTATCGATGTGTTGTGCACCACATCTATAATGTCGAGGCTATAGGACATTTAGGATTAGTTTCCATTCTTCTCATTCGAGATCGTGCCTTAGAGCTGTGATAAGTTGGACCCTCGACGTATTTCTTTCCTTTACGATTATGCCTCGCGTAAAACCTTGAGCCGAGATGGGCAAGCGATCGAGGAGTCATTAGTGAGATCTGAGATGCAGCGCGAGCGATCGATGCACGAGCAGTGCTTCCGACGGCCCGGGTTTCGCGCCGCCAAGCCAGCGAGTTTAGAGTCGCGGCGATGGGCTGCCGAGACTCTGATACTGAGCCTCGATTCCACGGCTGGAAGCGAGATGAGATAAGTACAAGAGAGATGGCGATTCTGGCGGTCGTGGCGAATATTAGGATAAATTTGAATCTGGCAGTTCGATCCAGTGCACCGTAGTTCACCCCGGCGACGATTTGAGACTACGGGATTTTACGAGATGTAACCGCCCGAGTTTTATGGGTCGAGGCACGAGGATGATCGCGAGTTCATCCGGCGATTCTGACGGATCATGAGAGTGATCAAGCTTGGAGCGAGTCGGTGGTCTTAGGTTCGCATCACCGCGTGATACCGCGATCGTGGTTTGATTCGTGGGAGCTGTCGGGAGAGCATGCGCTTCAGCAGTTGGAACGAGTTCTCGAGGCGTTTCTTGCACATTTCTTACCTCGCGGATGAGAGGCTCGGGTAAACGAGTTTTGACGTTGAAGCGGGGCGGGCGGGCGGTTAGAAGTATAATGTGGAGTTCGACTCATTGGCTCGATATGTCCCGCTTTGGTAGCGACCATGGAGGATAGAGTGCGATATGTCACTGGGCAGCGATTATCTAGCAAAGAGTTGCTCGTGTAGCTCTTGTCAGGCATGGACATTGCCGCATGCAAGCTCATGCACTAGGATGTGAGGCACGGAGAGGTCGACGGAATGACCGAGATCGGAGAAGAGGCCGGGGACAGCAGGTCCTTTGGTAACTTTCAAGCGGACCGCCTGGCGAGCTAGTTATGTACCTCGCAAGATCTGAGTGGTCCTCCGCGATCTTGAGGCGTTCGGTATTCGGAGCTGGTCGAGCTCGGGGCTTCGGTTCACGAGTTTACGTAAGTGCTAGCCGCCAGGATTCATGTCCCTCGGTGTGCGCGATGTGGCAAACATCATCCGGGAATGTCGTCTTTTTGGTGCTGTTTCACTGCGGCGTCGAGCCGTGTGGACGAGAGACTATGCTTATAGGAGAATGCAGGCGGCTTAGCGCGATCTCGGTCGATGGCGAGTTCATCGCGCCCTACGGCTATGCGCCTGCGAGGCCTATGATTAGAGTGGGCGGTAGCCGGTATATCATAACCCTCAGAGTTTTGCATACGTGATACAATGATTGAATGTTGTGTATCGTATGCAGATGTTGCAAGTGATCCTTGTCGGTGCATTTTATGCCTAGATTGTTTCGTGAAATAAGTCCACAGGTAGTGTGAAATGGAAGTGGTAGCTTTCATGACTGTAGAAAAAGGCCCATTCGGATCGGGAACAAGAGCGTGATGCGTTAAGTGGGTCGGGTTGGGGCCATGTTGAGGGCCAACCCGCGGCTGTTCGAGATAAATTCACTCTGGGTGGTCCCGCCAGGTGGTAGGGTCACGAGGGTGCTAGGCCCAAGTTTTGATGACCATCGTAAGAGTTCGTGGATATGTTCGACCAGAAGCGGATCGTGAAGGCCGGGAATGGCCTTAGAGGAAAGTGAAGCTAGTAAGATGACCAAGTTTGGAGGTGGTGGCTCCAAAGTTTTGGCAACAGAAGCGATGACTGATGTGGGGTACGTATGCTAGAAGAGTTCAAGTGTTCGAGAAGGGCACAACGAGTAGGGAAGGAAGAGAACGTGTGTTATTTTCGTGGCCAGGTGTGGCGTTGGCAACTTGTTAGAGGAACTTTATCGTTATCCGTCTTGAGAAGGAACATTCAGGACGAATGTTTCTAAGGAGGGGAGAATGTTATACCCCGTATTTCCAGAGTATGTACGTGAGGGCGTACGTATATAAATTCAAGCCTTAAGATTAGGCAAGGTTCGAATTTTGTGCACAAGTGCCGAATAGAGTCGTTTTCCGACGAAACGTTTCCACAACTTACGTAGGGAAAATTCCGGCTATGTCATTTATTATTTTTGCGGATTTTTCCGAGAGATGAAATATTTTGGACCAACGGGAGGGTGACACTTGTCACCCTCATTGGACGGCAAAAATGGGCTAGTTTGGACGATTTTCTTGCCTTTCCCTTGGTCAAGGGTTAGGTAGGATATTTTTGTGTAGATGGATAAGGTTGCACATGGCTAAATCTTGGCCTTACACTTGCTATACACTTGTCTTCATCTTGGCCATTGGTTGGCCTTCACTTGACCTATAAATACCCCTCTAAGTTGAAGACTTTCTTCATCCTCACTTGAGCAATCTATCTAAGTCTCAAAATACTCCCTCCCTCTTGTGAGCAAATCGTCCAACTCTCCCCCTCCCCTTTGAGAAAGGCCTTTTGGCCGAGAGCAACCCCCCCTAGCCTAGTTGTGCTAGTCGAAATACTACCCCCCCTTGGTAGAAATGTATTCTACAAGTAGTGTTATAATGCCCAAAATACTTTAGCCAAATACCTTGTAGTACTTTCCAAAGTACCCTTTATACGAAAAGCCCAGAAAATACTATTATACTTCCTTTAGCCACTAAACGAAACCCTAAGGAAAACCTTCATAGTCGGTTGAAGTGTTAAGTAGAAGTTGCGTGGAACTTCTAAGGGTTGGTTGGAGCGGATTGGAGCACTCGGAGTAGGAGCTAAACATTGCTCAGGAGCGACATTAAACTCGGATAATTTTGGGCTTATCGAGGTAAATACTACTGTCCTTCTATTGTAATTGGGAATTACATACTGTTGTAGTATAGAAATGAATATAAGATTCATAGAAGAGTATTGAACTGTACTAGAAGAATATAAGTAGAAGTTAAACTGTACTTACATAGGACTGTATATACAGTAGACTGATAACCTTTATTGGTTGAATGTTCTGCAAGTAGCATGGGCTACTTAGAAGGTGGATCAGGCTAGCCGGGTTATAGCCGTGGAGCGTTTTGCTTATAGTCGATAATCGTCGCGAGGTATGTGATTCTTCCTATACTCTTGAGCATGATATTTTAAGGGAAGATATATATAGTACGGCAATGTCTTTTGACTTAAGCCTGAATAATATATAGTACGGTAGACGTATGTGTGCTAATTGAACGTAGTTGTACGGCAATGTCTTTGACTTAAGCCTGAATAATAAGAACCTTGAATGTATTTCAAATATTAAGAAACCATTTTTGAAAGAAGAGTAACACTTGGTTTTAAAAGGTTTTAAAAAGAGTTATACTAGCTTTATGGGGAGTTAGGTATAACGTCTCAAGAGAGGTAAATGGTTTACTGATTTTAGAAGTTAAGAGACTTGATCTTATAAGATAAGAGACTTAACTTAAATGTCTTAAAATGAGTTTTGTGTGAAACCTCATTCGTGAGTAATGAGTACGTGGTTTTTAAAAGGAATAATGTTTTACTGATTTCGGAAATCAAAATGTGTATCGACAAACCAATGCAGCGTTAATAAAGGAAAATGTATTGAATAATTAAGTATTATTAAAACCAGTAGAAACCTCCATCTGCATAGAAGCTAAGATGAGACAAAATGATAATACATTTTCTAGATCATGGCTGCTTAATAAGATTGATTATGAACAAGAATAACCTACTCGCCTATGGCATATGTTACTCAATTGTTTTAAAAAGAGATTAAGACATTGAACTATGAAACTTTTCTAAAAAGAGACTTGCGTAATTGAAATTAGGCAAACTGGAACTTTAGGGAAAAGAAAGGCATTATGTTGTCTTAAAATGGTTTAAAACATAAAGTGTTATAACAACCTTATGGGAAGTTGGTTATAACGACTTTATGAAAACAAAAAGGGGTTTCATCATTGGTTTTAATGTGGTAACTTGACTTTAAAAAGAGAAGTGTTTTTGTCTAAAAAGAAGGCATGGTATTGCCTTAATTTGGATTTAAAAAGGAAAGTATGAAAGTTGTTTTACTTAAAAGATATAAGTCACTCTATTTTCTTATACACTACGGGTATCGGGTGACTTTTATAAAAGGAATGGATCTCTTAAAAGGAATTTAACGTACGTAGTACCTTAGGGTTAAAATCCGGACTTTGACATAAAATGAAAGCACCTTGAGTTGTGTATAACTTGCCTATGCTTGTTGTTGTGAAACTTGACCATGTTACGTGTGATAGCCTTATTGTGCAAGTACTGTGTTTTACTCTACTACCGGTTCATCCGGGAATGTATTTCACTCGACTACCGGATCATCCGGGAATGTATTTCACTCGACTACCGGATCATCCGGGAATGTATTTCACTCGACTACCGGTTCATCCGGGAATGTATTTCACTCGACTACGGTTAAATCAGGAATGTATTTCACTCGACTCACCGGTTCATCCGAATGTATTTCACTCGACTCTAGGTTCATGGGATGAGCAGGGAATGTATCCCACACGTTTTCTATCTTGGGTCCATGAGATGGGCGAGACATGTTATACGTATCACCGATTTGTACCTAGGCTGGCGGTGAGGAAGGAGTTCCACGGGCATGAGGATGACTTGAGGCGTGAGTCCACGACTTGACATAACTTTTATGTTATGAATCGTAGTTGGTTATCATACATGTCTCCCGCTTTTATAGACTATTATGATTTCATTACGATATTTCTGATTTCACATACTTGGTACTGTTATCGACCTCGCCGAGGCCGCGTTCATCTGCGGTAGAAATCGTCATTTGTCGATCCGCGTTTAGGATCACCTTTTCGTATTGGGAAGCTCCGTTCCTTGGAGGCTTATCTTTGGTATGTTACCACAGTCCGTAAGTTCTTATGCGTTCGGGGTATGGCGGGGCCTGTCCGTCATAGTTGTTATATAAATCTTAGAGTGCAGCCTTTGTTGTGGCGGGGTTGTAAGGATTATCGCTCAAATGTCTTTATATATAAATGTTGAAAGGCAACCGTTTTGGTTGGCCTATTTTATTTCATCATGATCCATGTCTATTTTGCATGTTTAAGTTTTTATTTCCGCTGGTTTTCTCTGATGTTGTATCACTAGGGTGCCCGGGGTAAGGCACCATTCACGGGCCCGGGTTCGGGTCGTGACAATCATCTTCTCGAAAGTTGTAGTTGGCAGAGCTCAGTGAACAAATCCGCCATATTATCACTTGAACAAATATGTTGCACGTTGATATCACCATTCTTTTGGATCTCGTGTATGAAGAACAATTTTGGTGAAATGTGTTTTGTCCTATCTCCTTTTATGAATCCTCCCTTCAATTGAGCAATGCATGTTGCATTATCTTCATATAAGATTATGAGTATTTTGTCATATTTCAAACCACATTTTTCTCAAATTTGATGTATCATTGACCTCAGCCACACAACTTTTCGGCTTGCTTCATGAATTTCTATTATCTTAGCATGATTTGAAGAGGTCGCCATGATAGACTGTTTTGTAGATCGCCAAGATATGACAGCTCCCCACATATAAATACATAGCCTGTTTGAGATCTTGCTTTATGTGGATCAGATAAATACCCTGCATCAGCATAACCAACAAGATCGAGACTGCAACTGTTAGAGTAAAATAATCCCAAATCCACATTCCCTTTTAGATACCGCAATATGTGTTTAATGTAGGAGTACAACTATACCTTGCTAACTGAAAATGCTATGTCAGACTTATGGTATTGGCAAGATACATCAGTGCACCAATTGCACTAAGATATGGTACTTCAAGACCAAGAATTTCCTCATTCTTTTCTTGTGGTCGGAACGAATTTTTATTCACACCAAGTGATATAACAACCATCGGAGTACTTAATGGATGTGCTTCATCCATATAAAATCATTTCAACACTTTTTCTGTATATGCAGGTTGATTGACAAAGATACCATTTGTCAAATATTCAATTTGTAAACCAAGACATAATTTTGTCTTTTCAAGATCTTTCATCTCAAATTCATTCTTTAAATAATCAATCGCCCTTTTGAGCTGTGCAGAAGGTCCAATGAGGTTTATGTCGTCAACATATACAACAAGTACTACAAACTCCGATATTATTTTCTTTATAAAAACACATGGGCAAATGACATCATTTATATAGTCTTCCTTTAACAAATATTCACTAAGGCGGTTATACCACATGTGTTCGGATTGCTTTAAACCATACAATGATCTTTGCAATCTGATTGAGTGCATTTCTTGAGACTTTGAACTACATGCTTCAGGCATCTTAAATCCTTCAGGAATTTTCATGTATATTTCATTTTCAAGTGTTCCATCGAGATAGGTTGTAACCACATCCATTAAGTGCATCTCAAGTCTCTCGCGAAACTAATGAGATAACGGAATGTTATTGTGTCCATAACAGGTGAGTACGCATAATCGATGACAGGCCTTTGTGAAAATCCTTGTGCAACAAGGCGTGCCTTATATATTTGTATCTCATTTTTTTGGAATAAAAACCCATTTATAACCAACATGCTTAATACCATTAGGTGTTTGGACTACATGTCCAAAAATTTCCCGTTTGGTAAGTGAGTTTAACTCTGATTGAATTGCCTCTTGTCATTTTGGCCAATCACATCTTTCTCGGCATTCATTAACAGATTGGGGTTCAACATCCTCACTATCTTGCATAATTCTAGTTGCAACATTATAAGCAAAAACACAATCCGCGTTTATTTCCAAGTGATTCAAAGTAATCCTACCTCACTTGGATTTATTGATATTTCTTCATTTTCTTTAGGTTGAGGCTTATTAATTTCTTCAAGATATCAATATTGATCAAATCTTGCATTTCTTTATGAGATTCTTTCTTAGTGTCATCTTGACCATTTATTTTTCTTTTTTTAGGATTCCGATCCTTAGAACACAATGGTCTACCATGCTTCAGGCGTGCTTTGGACTCATTTGTCATGACACTAGTAGATTGTCCTACAGGGACATCAATCCGAATTGGGACATTCTTTGCAGGGATATGTGATTTGGTAATCCTTTTCAAATCTGTAAATGTGTCTGACATTTGATTTGCTATTTTCTGCAAGTGCATAATCTTTTGGACATCTTGCTCACAAATAGAAGCACATGGATCAAGATGAGACAATGATTGACTATTTCACAAAATTTTCCTTTTTATTTCATTATTCTCTCCCCCTAATTTTGAAAAAATTGTCTCATCAAATCGACAATCAACACACAGATATATTCACTAAGGGACTTCCTCAACAGTTGTTCTTTGACTTCAGATCCAGTCTCAACGTCCGACATCCTCTCGATCCGACTGACGGGTGTGATAGAGAATATATTAATATTCTCCATATATTATGTAATTATCATTCTAATGTAATTATGTAAAGTAGATATTCTTCACTAATTATGTTTAGAGATTCTTCTCCAATTAGGTTTAGAGATCTTTCTCCAATTAAGTTTTGTAATTGTAAACACCTATATAGATCATCGACCTAACTTGGTATCAGAGCCATAAAGGGTAGAGATATAGAGAGATATGATATCCAGAATAGATGAAATCCCAGTTTAGATTTCCGGATAAATTCGCCCACGGGTGAACCTTCTGAGTTAGTTAAATCCCAGAATTTCGAGCTATCGGGCCATAGGGTTACAGTAAGTCCTCGTGTGTAAGGCAAACGAATACCCAGGGTCTACAGTCTTGGTAGGGGTTGTAGGAAGGTAAGGGTATTTGAACTCGGATTCCATAAACATGGATCCGTTTCTCCGTAAAACTACTTCTTATGATTTTGAATCATCTTCTTCCATGGATTCAAAGAAGATAATAAATTTTGAAGAAATCGTTATACAAGATTTTGAAAAATCAATAGATAATTGGGAAATATCAAAAGTAAATAGAGATCAAATTTACAAAAATTCCAAATACCAATTTTTCAAAACAGACTTCACTATTAAAACAGAAGGAAGAGATATCCAATTAGTAAAACCATTTGAAACAATTCAATTACTTTCTCAAATGTCCTTGAAAAAACATAGAGAAAGAAACTACAAATACATTCATATTGGCTTAGTCCAAGTAGGGATAAAACCTCTTACTAAGGAAGGACTAAACACCTCAATCCTTGCTATCTTAAGAGATGCAAGATTCACAAATTTCGAAGATTCACTATTAAGTTCGGTTGAGTCCAGTCTCTGCACAGGACCAATCTCTTTTGATTATTACCCAAATTTTTCAGTATCCCTCAATGATAAAAATATCCAAAAATCCCTTGTCTTACAGATTAAGACACACAATTACCAAATGCTTGAAGGATCTATTCCTGTAGCATTAATTTTTAGAATTCATTATAAAGCAATGACTTCTTCTTTTGCCACAAAAGTCAGATACCATAGTAAGAAAGGTGAAACCCTTCTTTTACAAACAAATCTTTCCAGATCTAACACGGTAATACCAAGACCTACTAGGTGGAAGGATATTACCCTACCAGAAGAATGGATCCTGGAAAGAATAGTTAAACTTGAACCCTTAGAATCTGAGCAACCAAATAATCATCTTAGAGAAATAACTCAATACCAAGATGGTAGAGTCAGTCTCTCATTTTTAAGAAGATCTATTAGTAATAGATATGAAGATACAAGTTCCGAAGAGACCCTAGATTTAGGAAGAGTCTCACAAATTTCTTCGGTAATAAATACACCTGTTAAAATAAAAGCTAGATATTCTACGTCAGATTTACCAAATCTAACAAACGTAGACTACACTAATCAAATACCCAGATCGGTATATATAAATTCCACTATTAAAGAAAAAATAAATGACCAAGAACCTACGAGTCCAACATATTCATCAATAACTCGAGATGGATTAGTAAATGAATGTGATGTTTTAGAAGTAGAATTCCAAGTAAATAAAAAATTACTACAAAAGGAATTTTATGAAAAACATAATTCAGAAAAAAGGATTTGGTTCTTCAAAAATTACTTAAATACCAGGAAACAAATACAAGAAAAATTCTATGAATTTGTCCAAGAAAATAAAATAAATATTCCATTTTTTCACTGGTTTGAAATATACTCCTCTCATAACTCCATAGGATACCCCTTTCCTAAATCAGTAGACCCCACTATTAATAATAAAATAACAACATTAACGTATAAATCCGATAGCAGTGATACCGTAGAACAATTCAAAAAACCTCTCATTAATAATATGAATTGGGAACAACCCATACTAGCGTTACAAATAATCTCTGCTCCAGACCTAGAAATAATAAAACCCCTAGGTCAATCCCGCTATAATGTCTCTTCCATTTACGATTGGAACCTATATGAATGACTGAATACAATATCCTTAGCTTCCTCCAACAAATGACCATGGCAGCAAATGCCTATCAAACACAAAATAATACACAAGATAAGACCTCTGCAGAACTGCTAATCGCAGTATTCTCTGGTCAACTAAAAGGATGGTAGGATCATTATCTCACTGACCAACAAAAAGAAGACATCTTAAATTCTATAAAAATCGATGAAGAAGGAATATCAATTCTAGATGCACTAGGAGAACCCCTACAAGATGCAATCAACTTTGATACTAACAATATCTTTAAATTTCATAGGTAATCCTACACATCTAAATAAAAAAAATGTCGAATTACTTTCAAATTTAAAATGCAAAAAATTGAGTGATTTTCAATGGTATAAAAATACATTCTTAACTAGAATAATGATTAGGAAAAATTCTAATCAACCATTCTGGAAGAAAAATTCTTAGCTGGATTACCTACCTTTTTAGGAGAAAATGATAGGAATAAAATTAAAGAAAATTGTGGAAAACAGATAATATCCTACAATGAGTTTACATACGGAGAATTAGTTTGTACAACTCTACAGGAGGGGTTAAAAATCTACCAAGACCTAAAATTGCAAAAACACCTTAAAAAGGAACTGAAAAGAACAAAATGTGAATTAAGTACTTTTTGCAAATAATTTGAACCAAATCCCATAAAAAAACTTCCAAAATTGCACAGGAGACTGTAGCAAAACTTATAAATCTCACAAGAAACCAACAAAAGACTATAAAAATTATAGAACTAACGATGATTATTATAAAAATCCTTATAAAAATAATCGTTACAAAAATAACAGAAATACCAGAGATCCTAAAAAGAATAATTCTAATTACAAAAATCTAACATGTTACATATGTAATAAAAAAGGACATACATCAATATTCTGCAGAATGAATAAAAAATTACAAGAATTAAATCTCGACAAAGATGTAACTCAAAAAATTTCTAATATCCTAATAGATTCCTCTGATTTCGAGTCAGACCCTGACTATTTTTCTCTTTTTTCAGATGATAATAAATCCCCCCAAATAGATGAATCAGTCACAAGTAGTTCGACTGAAAAATCTGAAAAAAATAAAAGGAAAACGAATATGTGTCTTGACTACTTCATAAAACCATTTTTTCAAAATATTACTACTCTTGAAAATGATTTTTTAATAAAGACCATTTTTTAGCACTACAAAATTATTTTGGACAAAAATGGTTTTATAAATTATAGGATATTTTAAAAACCCCATATTTTTATCAAGCTATCCTTGAAATATCAGGATCAGCTACCATTAAAATTAATTTTCACAAAAATAACTCAGATCCATCTTATTCAATTTGCAAAATACTCAGCGTAATTGCTCCTGCTCATTGGGGGAATGCCATGTCACAACTCATAAATTTTCTAGATACCCACAAAAATGAACCATTTTTTTATATTCCTTTTAATTACTGGAATTACCAACAAGTTTGGTTCAATTCCTTCTTTATTCAAAATTCCAACCAAAGTCACACTTGGCTATAACATTATGATACCTCATGTGATCCCTCACAATTTCCAACATGGTGGAATTCATGGTGGGAGCAATTCGAATTCACCCTAGAAATAATAAAACCAGAAGTCACTAAATCTTCAGTCTCTTCAAATCCCAGTTCAAACCCTCCGAGGAAGAAAAAAGATTTGTGCCCCCTACACCTTTTTCATACAAAATTCCATTTATCATGGGTATTTACATGGTTCACCGATTATTCGGACGATAAAATCCCAATTATTCGAAGAAGATTCAAAATACGATGGTGGGATAGCTTTAAAATACCAAAAAGCCTCGCACCACCAAAAGTACAGGAATGGTTAGATAACCATAAATCTATTCCTTTACAGGCACCTCTACAGACACCACAGGCACCACTACAAACAAAGGAGTACACCCAGTTCCTTTCACAGAAATCCCAGATGGCGGCATTGCTTGCAGCGGCCAAAAATTCAGAAGAAATGCAAGCCATAATTCTGAAATTTGCACCGTCTACATCAAAACAAGTCTCTTCGTCAGAAGAAGAACCCGAAATTGAGAACGAAGATAGTCCGGTTTTTGGCAACAGTGAATTCTAAAAGTTGCCAAGAAAAGACAAAAATTCCGGAGGAAAGATCGGACAAGACTCCCGATAAAAGAAAATGTCGGAACAGTAAAAGCACAAATTCCAGCAATAATTCGAGAAGAGGACAAAAACAATTATGTCATGGATGACGTCACTCTCCACTCGGATGAATAGTTAAATTATTAAAATATTATTTATAATAGTTAAATCTCACTTTGTAATTCTCCTATAAAAGGAGACTTCATCTTCCTTAGTTAGACAAGTTTTTTCTTTCCTAGTTTTCTCTCTTTCTTCTCTCTACAAGTTTTAAGTTTGAAGTTCTCGCAGATTATCCCCTTAGTAGATTAGGATTTAAATTCCCAAATACATTCATATGACCCATATGACTCATATCATATGAACATCAATATCGTTCATCATTAAACTCCTTGTAAGTTTTTAATTATTTGAAATATATATATATATTGCATTAATGAGAAGCCTCCAAGCAAAGAGAATTACACTATACTATGCACTATAATTTTATAAAATGTGAAGAGAATTTATAGGCTACTCATGATATAACCTTCCCCCTTCATTTATGTGTGTTCCATTTTTATAATGTTAAATTCAAAACTTTGCTAACAAAAGCTAAAAATTAGTGATTTCTTTCTCCTAATTTGTTGTGTATATTTAACTCACCTGCTCCAACAGACTTCAGAAAAAGATTAGTATGTTTTTTCTCTAGGCTGGCACGATTACGAATTTAAAGTTCAGAATAAGTACACCTAAAGATTTTATTTTCATTAATGAATTACAGTAATATGATCTCTATTTGAACTTTGACTATCATTATATTGTTGTAATCCAATATCCAGAGTGGATCCTACTTTAAAATTACTTTATGATATTATTATAATCAGTTATGATTTTAAACTGGAAATAACATTAATCTGTCTCAACAATTAATTACAGATTTAAGTAGTTATACAATAGAAAACATTATTTATAGTAGTAAAGCATATAAATGGTAGAGTTTAATTATTTCCGGTCCTTACAAAGCCATGCTTTAGATTGTACCAAAATACAAGGTAACGGTGAACAAACTATATCAAAGTTGGCTCACACCAACAAATCTTGAAAATAAGAAATTGGCAGAAGATTGGAGGGCAGAAATTTAAGGTACATCAAATTGGATTCATTAAGTGACAACTCAAGTTCATAGTAACATGTCATATAGGAAGAAAGATTAGAGGGGCAGAAATTTAAGGTACATTACATAAAGTATATGAAAATCTTCCTTGGCACAAGAACCACACATCTTAAGAGAAAGTACTGAGGTAGCCCCTTAAGTAATCGGAACTACACTGCATAAGCATGAACTATTTACTTTCCATTGAACATCCTCCCCGTTCGTAAACATAGCGGTCATGCATCAGGAAAAAAACTGAGCTATGCCCATCTCTGCATGAAGCAATTCACAGATATGTGATTATTTTTTTCGAGACAGATCCCGGTCTACAACATCACATTAGAGCGGCATTCTCAAATATACAAAACAGAAACACCTCCCTATCTCTTGAAAGTTTAGCAAGTCTGTTAAATTGCAAGAATCAGTGCATGCTTGTTGGGAAATGCTTAAAGACAGCTGCTCAATCTGCTGCTCAACTATCAGCAAAATCCAGTAACAATAATTTCTAATTAGCTGAGGAATAGTATCAAGAATATTGAAAATACTTGAATGCCAGCGGTATAAGTTTTCGTACCTTGAGGAGGAAGATATTAGACATCATATATAGCCTTATTTCCTTCTTCCAGTGCCAATAGTTAGCAGCTCAAAGCTCCTAAGAGCATCATCCCTACCCCCTCTTGCTGCAGTAGCACGGGTAAACGATGATGACTTGGATTCAAATCCAGGTTGTACTCTTTGGGTAGTGGAAATACGGCCACTGCTAGAACCTAATCGACCAGTGCGATTGTCAGTGGGTTCACCAGATGAGCTTGGTCGGCTGCTTCCCATTACGGCCCTCCTTGAGGTGCTACCAGTCCGAGATACACGGCCTCTTTCAGCATCAGCTTGCTGAAAATATTAACAGTGCATCAGAAGATAACCCACAATAAGCAGTCCAGACGCCAAGAGAGCTCCATGAAGAAACAAATTGCTGCAGAAATATCGCATAGAATCTACAGGCTTCAGGCAGATAAAAAATTTCACATTCACCACTTACCACATCCTTGGATGATGGTACATCATCTGAAGATCTATGGTGTCTCAAATGGTCCCCTTGCAAACCAGTTCCAGACACATTCCTTCTAGTAAACGCCTCCACAGCACCAGAAAACCTATCTTTGATTTCCTGCCTCACTGTACAAGAGATCAGACAAATCTTAATATTAGATTCCAGGCTACAAAGCTGTAACATGATACCACAAATTCAACCAAAAAAAAGGAAAAATACAGGAGAAAAAATAAACAAAACAAATGGCCCAGCCTTATTTTGTTCATATATGGCCCTTTTTATTTTCAGAACCAATTGGAGAGCGCACCCATTTCCCCATATTATGAAAGCCTCTAAGGTAGCTCCAACTTTTAGTCAATGCACATACTTGAGCACTGTACGTCTCCCCCTCTGACAGTGAATGATTACAAGCCTTTATGTGTTTCTAGAGTACTCTGAAACTACTTATTCTTAGAGATTTTGTAAAAGATCATGTTAATTGGTTATTTTGTAAAAAACATAGATTAGATTAGAGACAAAGGATGCCATGATACCAAACGTCAATGATCATATGAGAAATTTAAGCTGCTACTTCTGAAGCCAAATTTTCTTGAAACAATACCAGGGATCTTTTCTGCTCTTTCAATGGATGATCCCGGGTTCACAGGTAATCTTGCAATAGGTTGCTGAAAAACAAATTAAATGCAAGATTACGGCTTCAGAATGCAAAAAATCAAACAGTTGATAATTTTTAGCGAGAGCAGATTAAAGGCACAAACTCGCGCTCTCGAACTGGAGCCGATCTGTGGATACTTCAAGATAGTCCAATCAAACACATAGTCAAATTGATAACCTGCAATGCACACAAAAATTTGTCTTATAAGACTACAGAAATATAACTTGTTGGGCCAAAGAGATAATATAAAGGAAGAAACAGATGATTGAAACTACTAGCGTTACAACAACATACCCAGTGAAATCCCACAACGTGGGGTCTGGGGAGGGTAGAGTGTACGCAGACCTTACCTCTACCTTGGTAGGTAGAACGGCTGTTTCCGAGAGACCCTCGGCTCAAAACAGAGCATAAGCACAAACAAAGCAAGAGGGACGGTCAGACCCGGTCAGAAAAAACCGGGTGAAACAGAAAACGTACCCTCTCTAATGAAAAGGTCACGGAATAGCCTCTTCAGGTATGAGTAATTTGGCTTGTCATCAAACCGTAATGATCGGCAATAATGAAAATATGATATGAATTCTGAGGGATAGGATTTGCAAAGCACCTGCTTAACGGAGACCAGTGAAATATATCATTAATGCAGTTAGATGCACAGACAGTATAAATTAGGGCAGATGAATCCACAAGACCCTGTACTCCCCTGTAGGACAGATTATATTTGGCATGGGAAATATAATGTACATAAAGTCACTACCTCTATAGGTGTAAGCGTCTTCTTCTCACTAATCTTGTCGTATTTCTGCTTTTTGGTGCCAGCTTTCAGACCTTGCCATGGCAGACTAATAAAGACAATCAAATATGTTAATTGTAAGAAACAAGTAAATGCACATCGAAATCAAGATACAGGCACCACTATAAACTTCAACTGTAATTCACGAACCTTCCTCTCAAAAAATACATAAGCACATAACCAAGAGACTCCAAATCATCTCTTCTGCTTTGCTCTGCATACAAGGAAGAGAGGTAATTATGTAAAGTTTAAAATACTACTAGGTGTTCGAGGTAATATCATCCTCACTTACCAACTCCAAGATGGGTGTTAACACTAGCATAACGAGCTGTTCCTGTGAGGTTTTTGTTTTCCCTGTCAAAGGAAGCAAAAATGTCATTCAATAATCCATAGTTACACCCCAATTGTCCACCCAAAACTCTAAAGATAAGGTCAAGGAAAGGAAAGCTAGAACCTCCAAACTTGTTCCATAATTTCAATATCAACTACTGAGAAGCTTGGAAGTGTATATAAAACAGATGGAGTGCAAAAGAAAAAAATAAGACAAGCTTTCAAGCAGGATTGGAGGGAAAAAACATTTCATCCAGCTTTTTGTTTTCTCAATAACATAGTACACCATGCGCATTCAAAATCTACACAAGTCCAATCACACAAGATGGTTCTCCATATCCATAAGGGAAGCTTTAATTTCTTTGATCCAGCTTATGCAAAAGAGAACTTTGGAGTAAATATAACAAACCATGGAAGGTCACAACTAGGTTCGAGCAAAAGTTTAAATTTTTAATACTCCAAAATGTCAAAAAATGAAGCCGCCAAAGAAACAATTAGAGAAAGATTCAACCTTCGGCTTCTCTCTATCAAGTAATCATCGTTACTAACACATTGTAGTGAATTGACCAATTATCACATCACCTCAGCAAATATTACGCTGTAATTTTTTGAAATGGAAGATCATATGAGATCTTTGAGGAACATTAGAGATTGACATTTTTACCTGTATGGTATATGCTTATGCGTCTGAAGATCTCTGTATTTCTTGGCAAGACCATAGTCAATGATGTATACCTGTTATAACAAAATAAACCACCCGAAACTGGCTTAGAGCTGCAGAGGCCATGCCAGAGGAATTATTTTCCATCAGATTTTGTAAACTCGTGCTAATGTAAATTTATAATGGTAATATAGAGACAGGAAACTGCTGATCCATTAATTAAAAGATGCTCATGTTCAGTGACAGAATCTCTAAGGCAGGTCACTTTTTTTACGAACTGAGTTTGGAGGAGCTTCATCCTTTCTTATCTGGATAGGAAAATTCTTCCATTTGCAATTGTCTAATTACCAGAATTTTGTTGGTAATTAAAACTTATACCTGCCAAGCTCAAGCATCATGCTGGAAAAAAACACACACTAAAGAGGAAAATCTTTCAAAACATTAACTGTGTCCAAGAATATGCAACTGCACAATGCACTGGAATATGTCCAGCTCCAAATGCTGGAGAACAACTTGTGTGGTAGTACCAAAACCCTAATAGATAACCAACTTGTCTAATTCCAAACAAGTAGGTGGAAAACTTTCTGGAATATCTAGTGCAAATGCATAGGAGCATACAACCTTGTAGTTAACCATAGCCATACATGTAGAGAACATATGATGAAGTGCACACCTGATTTGCTTTACGCCCTAAACCCATTAAGAAGTTGTCAGGCTTGATGTCACGGTGAAGAAATCCTCTTGAGTGCATATATTCAACCCTATTAATCTGCATCGAGGAACAAGACTTAGGCAACCAGCTAGCAGCTATAATATTATGCTTTAACCAGTATCTATTTTAAGCTATTTACCAATTGATCTGCCAGCATTAAAACTGTCTTTAAAGTGAATCTCCTATTGCAATAGTTGAACAAGTCTTCCAAACTTGGTCCAAGAAGGTCAATAACCATGGCATTGTATTCACCTTCAACGCCAAACCACTTGAGGTGTGGAATTCCAGCTTAAAGTAAGAAAATATTTTTAAAAAAAGAACAAATCAGTTCACCTAGAAAATATAAGTCAATTGAAATTCATGGGTAGAAGCAAGCTATTACTTACTTCCTCCTTGTAGTAGCATATACAACTTTGATTCGTAATGAAGCTGAGGGTGCTTTGTTTTAGTTGATTCCTGCATACCAAAAAATTAAATTCTGGAAACGGCAAAGCTAATGTATCAAAGGAATAAACTACATTACTAGACGTAGCACTAGAAACACGCGCAGGGAAATCTCATTTATGATGCTCAAAAACACTTGACAGATGGTGACAGAAGCTGAGAAGCAACCCACATATGAAGTCCATAATATTTCACAATAGGGTACCCTACCAGACAAATATGCTAATCTTAATTAAGCAAAATTATTCAAGACTCTTCAGAAATAGAAGCAATATCCAGCAAATGTACACTAACAAACTAGCACCGAAAAAGAGCCAAATAAACAATGTCACTCGAAATTCAGCCAATAAAGCAATGTGCACCTTTCATCATCATCGACAACAACAACAATATACCTAATGTAATCCCACAAGTGCGGTATGGGGAGGTTAGAGTGTAAGCAGACCTTACCCCTACCTTGAGAGGTAGAGAGGTTGTTTCCGAAATGTGCATCTATCATATTTTAAGTTTTTAATATGATCCCTGATAACTCAAAAATAATCCTCTAGTTCATGACTGATTCTTTTTAACCTTTTTAATGTTGTTAATTTATTTAGCTAGTGAAAGGCTCAATCTCAAGACAATTAACAGCAAACTATGCAGTGAATTTCCAGCTCCCGCTAAACCAACATTTTTTATTTCATTAAATCCCAGTAAAAGACTAAATTTTAACACAATTGACACCATGTTTCAGCTAATCAACATACTCACCAGCTTCACAGCAACTTCTTCTCCAGTTTGCACATTTACCCCTAATACAAAAACAAAACTCATGGTCAACACAAACCCCAAAGCAGAATAATTGAGCTACAATTGAAAAAAACAACAATCAAGTCAAACAAATTGAGATTACCTAAATAAAGTTCCCCAAAAGATCCACTACCGATCTTTCGGCCTAGTTTAAACTTGCCACCAACCACATGATCCATAGTCAAAAGATTGAATAAAACGATAACAACACACAAAAGATTTAATCTTTTCTTAATTTTAACTAAAACCCAATTAAACCAACACCAAAAGATTTAATCTTTTCTTGATTTTAACTAAAACCCAATTAAACCAAACATATATAAATTAACCCCATATCCAGCAAAAAGAAAGATTTACCAAAAATGACTTTATTTTTGGTGACCCTAAAAGAAAAAAAATCAAAACCCTAAAGCCTAATATGAGAAAAATTAAAACTTGAAGAGAAACCCTAATGGGGAAACAGAAAAGCTAAGCGGGTTTTATGGATTCTTGAAAAAAAAAACAGAAAATGAAAAAGGAAATGGAAAGAGGGAGAATCTAAGGGAAACAAAATCTGCTGAAAATTTGATTCAAAGAGAAAGGGATTTGATTTGTCATTTGTGTAAGAGAAGAAGATGAAATGAGAAATTGGGGAAAATGGGATACAACACTAAGCTACAGCTATTGCTCGGAGTCCGGAAGATCGGACCACAATGGTTTATTAAAGGCTATTTTCATGGTCACATGTACCTTTTTCTTTTACACGAGACTACGTATATTAGAACAAAATGTACTTAACATATTTATATTATTAATAAAATTAATATTTATGACATTAGTAATTATTGAATTATTGTTTGATTGTTTGCAATTATTTATATATGTGCATACCTTGAACTTACGTTGTCATTAATAGAGTGAGATATTAATGATAAAACGTAACTCTCAAAATAATCTCGACTAAGGATCATCGAGAATGAGATATCGATGATATGTTTTAAGTCGACATGTGGTCTGCATCACATTCTTGGAGAATGTAGAATGTCTCACACCTACAAATAATGGTTACTCGTGATGGACACATGAATACTTTGGAGAAGTATTGATATACTCTGCCGATGAACTGTTTGTTATACATGTCTATAGTGTTATCGGGCATGTAGAATATAAAGGCCATTTAACTTGAGGTCAATACACACTTTGTTTACAGAATGATGTATTTTGACCAAGTTCTAAGCTTAAACTCATTCTCGATAAGATATGACTTGTGTTGGGTGCATCAGGATGTAAATCAATGTGGTAGTTGAGCCAAGAATAAAATTCATTCCTCGATTGAAAATTCGAGAGAGCACTCAACTTCTCAATGTTATTAGGTTGACTAAAGTCACTGGCCAGTGCAAGAGACATATTTAGAAATATGATCTAGTTGTCAACTAATAAATGTGAGATAAAGTGATTAAGTCATTTGGATAGACATTTGACAAATCCTAAGTTTAATCGAGTGTGTCGTAAATGAAAGGAGTTTATAGTTCCGCATAAAGGTTAAGTTTGCTCGATTCATGCAAATGTATTTCACATATTGAGTTAGTCATACGACGCAATCTAGGAGTTTCGTATTGACCTTAATTAGATTAATGTTGATATGTGAAGACCTATAGGGTCACACTATATGCGAATGTTTATTCGATCGTATTGAGAAAGTATTAAATATTCGATTGAGAATTAAGATATTTAATTTATAATAATTATGGAATATTTCTATTTGATAGAAATTATTTAATTAAGTCGAATTGGATTTCGAATTTAATTAAATGTGTTGGATATATTATATGGGTACTCGGACAAACAAATGAAAGAAATTAGGCCAAAAATTACTGGCCCAAAATGGAAACCATAGCCGTTCACAGCGGTAAAGTGACATTAACATGGGCCCAATTTTCCTGTTTTATATCTGTTTAGTTTTGATCCTGAACTACTATATATACAACACATACCCCATAATTATGAGTTACAGAAAATAACTTCTCTGTTCCTAAAAGCAAGATTTCCTAGCTTTCTTGATTAGGAGATACACTAAAGTTGGATCTTGAAGTCGAAGAATCAAATCGCGTGAATATCTTAATATTGAATACTGCGTTCGTAAACTTGTAAATTTTCTTTCATCATGTTTTGAACATAGTTGATTATCGTATAAGTTATGCCAGGAATGTTGTTGGATAAGAAAAAATTTAAACTTCTAATGTGCTTACGAACCCAACAAATTCCTACAGTGGTATCAGAGCTCAGACTGGTTTAAATGATTATACGATAATCCATAATAACGATTATGTGGCAAAATTAATTGTTTCAATTTAAAATTAATTTTCGAAATTAAAAAAAATAAAAAATAAGAGCAATGACGTAACGATGGCGACAAGATCCATCGCTCCGTCATGCAGCCTCCGTGAATTTTTTCGGCGATTGGACGTTGTTCTACCACCGTTTCCATTATTATCTAGAAATCCACTTTATAAGATGGTCGATAAAGGTGTTGAGAGGTGACGGGATGTGGCGTAGATGCCGGAAAAAGTCGTCGAAAGACCGCCGACGGCGGACCTGTTTCTGACCACCTCGTGCGTCGAAATGGTAAAGTAATACCACCACCGTGATCGTCTCGACGAGAGGAATCGAACAGTGGTGGTATTGCACGACGAAAATCACCGGAAAGGGGCCACCGCCGACTGATTTGGAATTAGCCGACAACAACTCGATTTTCGGTCGACATGGTCACCACACTGTGAATTGAAACCATCGGTGTATTCAATGGGCCGTCGACCGGTGGTATTCAATTCCATCATGCTGATGCTAATATCATTCTTTCTATGTGGATTTTTCGATATAAAAAAAATATGATGGTTCTTTTGAGAGGCACACGGTCCGTCTTGTAGGTGATGACAGGTATAAACAAGTGGGAGTGGATTATGATGAAATATTCAGCCCGTTGGTGAAATCGGTGACTATTCGGACCGTTCTGAGTATTGCTTTGTCCAAATCTTGGCATATTCATCATATTGACGTCAAAAATGCTTTCTTGCATGAATACCTTCATGGAACCGTGTATATGCATCAAATTATGGGATTTAAGGATCTGGTTCATTCATATTATGTGTGTCATTTAAAGAAATCACTCTATAGGCTTAAACAGACTCCTCGTGCATGGTACAAAAAACAGACTCCTCGTGCATGGTACCAACAGTTTATTGATTTTGTATCCTCTATCGGTTTTTACGTAGCAAATATGATCACTCATTGTTCGTCTATAGCTAGGGGTAATGGCATGACATACATCTTATTATATGTTGATGATATCATCCTCACTACATCTTCTGATGCACTTTGTTGATCCATTATCTCACTCATTGTCTCGGAGTTTGCTATGAAGGATTTGGACCCCATAAGCTATTTTTTTTGGCATTGCTGTTACGAGACATACATGTGGCTTATTTCTTTGTCAAAGGAAGTACGTCAAAGAGATCATTGACCGAACAGTCATGACGTCTTGCATCGTCCCACGTACCGGTGGATACTAACTCCAAACGCAGTGCCTCTTCGGGTTCTCTATATTTCGACCGACTCACTATCGCATTTTAGCATGAGCATTACATTAACTCACTTTCACGAGACTAGATATATCCTATGTCGTACAACAAATATGCTTACATATGCACATCCTGACGGTTGAACATATGAATGCACTCAAACATATTTTGCGCTATGTACAAGGTACTCGGCCTACACCTATACAAGTCCACCCTTTCTGGTCTAACCTCTTATTCTGACTGTTATACCCCGTATTTCCAGAGTATGTACGTAAGGACGTACGTAGAAAATTTGAACTTTTTAATAAGGCTTGGCCGAATTATTTTTGTGCACAACACCCGGTTAGAGTCGTTTTTCGACGAAACGTTTTCACAGCTTTCGTAGGGAAAATTCCGGCTATGTCATTTTTAATTTTTGCGGATTTTTCCGAGAGACGAAACATTTTGGGCCAACGAGAGGGCGACACTTGTCACCCTCTCATTGGGGACGTTAAGCAACAAGTGGGACGATTTGGGTTGGCTTTTGTCAAGTAGTAGGTAGGATATTTGGTGGTAGATGGATAAGGTGCACTTGGCAAGATCTTGCCCTACACTTGCTATGCACTTGGCATGATCTTGGCCATGGTCGCCTTTGCTAGACCTATAAATACCCCTCTTTGATGACTTCTTCATCCATTCCACAAAGTTTCTAAGTCTTGAAAGCCTTCCCTCTCCTCAGTGTCTCGTCCAAACACCCCCTCCCCTTTAAGGCCCTTGCCGAGAGTAGATCCCCTTTGAGGTGCTAGCTGGGTACCCCCAGCCTAGTTGTCTCGTATAAATACCCCTTGTTGTGGTATAGAAATACTCTCCTAGTATTGTTGTAATGTCCAAATACCTTCGCCCAAATACCTTGTAGTATTCCCAAGGTTACACTTATACAAGCCTAAAATACCATTATACTTTCCTTTAGCCTCTAAACAAAACCCTAAGGAAATCTTCACCCGTAGTTGAAGTTGTAAGTAGAAGTTGGTTAGAACTTCTAGGGTTGTTTGGAGCAGTGAGCACTCTGAGTAGAGCTAAACCTTGCTCAGCGCGACATTATACTCGGATAATTTTGGGCTTATCGAGGTAAACACTATCGTTCTTCTATTGTAATTGGAAATTACATGTTGTTAGAATATATAGTGAAGTATACTATATATAGAACTATACTTAAGATCGTGGCAATGTCTTTTGACTTAAGCTCAAGAATTAAGAATCGAATCGAATCAGTAATTACATAGACCGTATTACAAGAGACTTGTGTAGTAGCAGTGGAGTAGAATTGTACCCGTTGGGGTTAGATGTATAACCCCGGTTGGCTTGGCAGCCTCGGTAGAGGAGAGATTTACGCCGCGGGTGAGTCGCCACAATTTTCGTAGATTATGGAACGTTGAGATCTAGATGTTAATAAGCACCTTGTGGCCTTATAGGTTGAAGTACTACGTGTGGAGTGATCCACTTGGCTAGGGCGAGTGGTTTGAGGTACTTGGGCGTTTTGCTATTAGTCGACAATCATCGCGAGGTATGTGAACCTCTTCCTATCTCTTCTAGCATGATATGTGTGAACTATGTAGTGCGGTAGACGCATACGTGTTAATCGTGTTGATTGTTCTTAAAACATAAAGTGTTATAACGGCTTTATGGGAAGTCAAGTTATAATAGCTTTATGTAGGTAAGAAAATACTTTGTGGTTTTAAAAGGTAATCATGTGAATTATAATCGCTAGCTATAATAAAGAACTTGATGTATTTCAAAAGATTTATAAATCATTTTGAAGGAGAGTAACACTTGGTTTTAAAGGTTTTAAAAAGAGTTATACTAGCTTTATGGGAGTTAGGTATAATGTCTTAAGAGAGGTAAAGAAAATGGTTTATCATGTTAGAAGTTAAGAGACTTGATCTTATAAGATAAGAGACTTAACTTATTTGTTTTAATGTGGATGTTTGTGTGAAACCTCATTCGTGAGTAATGAGTACTTGGTTTATTTAAAAGAATAATGTTTTACTGATTTCGGAAATCAGAATGTGTACCGACAGACCACTGCAGCGTTAATAAAGGAAAATGTATTAAATAATGATGAATTGTATTAAAACCAGTAGAAACCTCCATCCGCATAAACTAAGATGAGACAAAATGATATACATTTTCTAGACCATGGTCATTTGTAATAAGAATGTTGTAAACAAGAATAACCTACTCTCACGTGAGACATATTGTTCTAAAAAGGAATCAGTGATTAAGTTTATGAACTATGAAACCATTTGAAAATGAAAAGCTTGAGTAATGAAACTAGCAAACCGAACTTAGGAAAAGAATGTTGTTACTTGATTTTGAAAAGGAATGTGGGTTGGTCATTCTAATACTACGTATCGGGTGACTTTTATAAAAGTAATGGATCTCTTTTAAAAGAACTTAACGATGTAGTACTTTGGGGTTAAAAACCCGACTTTGGCATAAAATGAAAGTACTTTGAGTTGTGTGAAACTTGCCTATGCTTGTTGTTGTGAAACTTACTCGCTTGTTGTTGTGAAACTTGCACGCTTGTGATGATAGCCTTTGTGCAAGTGTGGGATTGTGTTTCCGCGTCTCGATAGAGGCCGGTTGACTTGTTGAGAACTTACTTGGACGTCTGGCCGGTGATGGAGAATTTCACGTATGTTTTCATTTTGATAATCGCTTGTTGTTGATGTCACACGACATGTCTACACCGACGCAAGATTCGGCACGCGCTACGCGCCTGTTATTATGTTGATGCCACGGACACGTCTACACCGACGCAAGATTCCGGCACGTGGCGTACGCGGGGTTGACCACCCAAGATATCATATTGAGGTTACACGGGCATGCCTACACCGTCGCAGATTCCGGTACGCGCCACGCGCCTTATTATTGTTGCATCACGATACGCCTACACCGACGCAGATTCCGGCACGCGCCACGACGCGAACACGATCGATGTTGTGGGCGTGAGACCCATAGTTATATTTGAGTGATGACTGAGGCGCGAGTCCCCGATCGACATGATCGCTTTATGTTGTGAATCAGAGTTTGGTTTTCATACATGTCTCCGCTTTATATAGACTAGTATGATTTCATTTACGATTTTACGCTTCACATACTGTACTTGCATCGACCTCGCGTGGCCGTCACGCCGCAGTAGAGGTACATCGGCCGTGGATCCTCGCCTAGATCTCGGTTCAACGTTTTGGAAGCTCCGTTTCTCCGAGGCTTATCTTTTAGTATGTGTTCCCCGAGTTGTAGGTTCTTGTACATTCGTGGTATGGCGGGCCCCGTCGTCATAGTCGCAGTAAATCTTAGAGGTCAGAGAATCACAAGTGTGGTTGTAAAAGGATTAAACTGTCGTTTTATGTATATCAAGGCAAATCGCTTTGGTTGCTGTTTATTTATTATATCTCTTGTTTCATGACTTATGTTTTATGTTCCGCTGATTTTCTCTCGATGATGTATCACTAGGGTGCCCGGTAAGGCACGAACTGCCCGGTTCGGGCGTTAAAAAGTGGTATCGTGAGCGATTAATCCTCTGAAAGTGTCTACGCATCGTTCTAGTAGTCTTGATTATCGCTTGTGCACCACATCTATAATCGTGAGGCTATAGGACATTTAGGATTGGTTTCCATTCTTCTCATTCTCGAGATCGTGCCTTAGAGCCGTGTTGTAAGTTGGACCCTCTCGACGTGTTTCGTTTTACCGATTATGCCTCGCGAAGGCAACCGTGGCCCGAGGCAAGGCGCCGGAGGAGCCGCTAGTGGGATTCAGAGGAGTACGAGCGCGCAGCCCGGCCAAGACTGAGGTAGTGCTTCGACGGCGAAGTTTTGCGCCACAAAGACCAAAGAGAGTTTAGAGTCGCAGCGAGCCGTCACGAGACTACAAGACTGAGCCTCCACCCCACACCGAGCGGGAGACGGGTCACGCGAGATGGCGCTTATCGCCGTGGTCAGGCCGATATGGCGATAGGCCGGACGCAGCAGCCTGGCCCAAAGAAGACTGTAAGGCACCCGAGGCGCATAGCTGAGGCTACTGGATTTCTTAGTCAGAGCCCGCCCGAGTTTTACTGGTCGAGGCCGAGGATGATCCGCAGGAGTTCATCCGTCGATTCTGCAGAGGATCACGCGGTGATCAAGGCTTCGAGATCGAGTCGTGACATTTGTTCGCATCACCGCGTGATACCGCGATGATCGTTTGACTCGCGAGCTTTCCCGGGAGAGCATGCCCTTCCACCGTTTGGGACGAGTTTTCGGGCCTTCTCGCACATTTCTTGCCTCCACAAACGGCGAGGGCTCGGCCGGCGCATTTTTGATGTTGAGGCGCAAGCGCGCATACCGGAGTACAATGTGAGTTCGACTCATCGTGGCGGATGTTCCGCATTAGTAGCTAGTATGGAGGATCGAGTGCACCGATATGTTACGTGGCTCGATGATTACCTAGCAGAGTTGTTCGTGTTTCTTCACCGCACGACATTGCCAGATTCGTGCTCACGACTGGGTGCGGCGAGCGCAGAGATCGACGCAGCGGACCGCCACAGGTTAAGGCGCCAAGACGGCCGGATATTTTGGCGACTTTCGAGGCGGACCGCCTCGAAGCAGACTAGTTATGTACTCCGCCATCGCAGTGGTCCTCCGCAGCCGGGACCTCGGGATATTCGGGAGCGGTCGTGGCTCCTGTGTTTCGAATGTTCGCGAGTAGGGTGTTGCCGATGCACACCCCTACCTCGTGTGGTCGATGCGTAGACCGCGTTTCGGGAGTGTCGTAGTACCAGGAGCTTGTTATTCTTGCGCCAACAGGCGTATGACGAGAGATCGTCCGACTGTGGTAGCGCTGTAGGATAGCACACTACTAGAGCGCCATGCGGCCACTAGAGGTCGCGGTGGAAGTTCAGCTTTAGCGGCCTCTGAACCGCCTACTTCAGGTATATCCTTAACCATCTAGAGTTTTGCATGTTATGATAATGTATTAAGTGTTATGATCGGATAGCTTTGTGCTAAATTGTGACTTAGAAACATGCTTAGTGAAAAAGGGTAAGCACAGGGTGAGAAATGATGAACCTATATATATTACGTTGAGACCTTAGATGTAGCGCCGTCTTGAGTACAAGTTCTGCAGTGATCCTCGTCAGTGCATTTTTATGCCTAGAATGTATTGTGTGATAAGTCCCCGGTAGTGTGAAATGGAAGTGGTAGCTTTCGCGACTGTAGGGTAAGATTGTTCGGATCGGAAACAAGAGCGTGATGCGTAAGTGGATCGGGTTGGGGCCATGTTGAGGCCAACCCGCCACGGCTTCAAAGTGGGTCACTCAGTGGTCCCACCAGTGCGGGTCACGAGGTGCTAGGCCCAAGTTTGTATGACCATCGTATGAGTTGGTGGATATGTTCGACCGTGCGGATCGCGAGGCCGAACGCCTTAGAAGAACGGTTAGTAAGATGACCAAGCTGGAGTGGTGACTCGAGGTTTTGCGAATCAAGCAATGATCAAGTGTGGTACGATACTAGAAAAGTTCAAGTGTTCGGAAGCGGTACGACGAGGTAAGGGAAAAGTGAACGTGTGTGATCGCTTTTTCGAGAAATGAAGGCGCGAAAGATTATATTTTTAGACCTTGGTAGGGACTTTTGAGGTAAACAGAGGTGATTCCTCGCTCGATTTGGGTTTTCGCGCGCATGTTATTTTGTGGCGGTGTGGCATGTTTGGTTTCGTAAGTTTAGTAGTGAAGGCTATCTGGCGCGTGTTTGTGTTGAGACTGGAAGGAACATTCGACGAATGTTTCTAAGGAGGAGAATGTTATACCGTATTTCCGCAGTATGTACGTGGGGCGCACGTAGAAAATTTGAACTTTTAATAAGGCTTGGCGAATTATTTTTGTGCACAACACGGTTAGAGTCGTTTTTCGACGAAACGTTTTCACGCTTCGTAGGAAAATTCCGCTATGTCATTTTTAATTTTTGCGGATTTTTCCGAGAGACGAAACTTTTGGGCCAACGAGGCGACACTTGTCACCCTCTCATTGGGGACGCCACAACAAGTGGGACGATTTGGGTTGGCTTTTGTCAAGTAGTAGGTAGGATATTTTGGTGGTAGATGGATAAGGTGCACTTGGCAAGATTCGCCCTACACTTGCTATGCACTGGCATGATCTTCGCCATGGTCGCCTTTGCTAGACCTATAAATACCCCCTTTGATGACTTCTTCATCCATTCCACAAAGTTTCTAAGTCTTGAAAGCCTTCCTCTCCTTTGTGTCTCGTCCAAACACCCCTCCCCTTTAAGAAGGCCCTCGGCGAGAGTAGCGTCCCCTGAGGTGCTAGCCGTGGGGTACCCCCCCCCCGAGCCTAGTTGTCTCGTATAAATACCCCTTGTTGTGGTATAGAAATACTCTCCTAGTATTGTTGTAATGTCCAAATACCGTCGCCCAAATACCTTGTAGTATTCCCAAGGTTACACTTATACAAGCCCAGAAAATACCATTATACTTTCCTTTAGCCTCTAAACAAAACCCTAAGGAAATCTTCACCCGTAGTTGAAGTTGTAAGTAGAAGTTGGTTAGAACTTCTGGTTGTTTTGGAGCAGATGAGCACTCCTGAGGTGAGCTAAACCTTGCTCAGCGCGACATTATACTCGGATAATTTTGGGCTTATCGAGGTAAACACTCATCGTCCTTCTATTGTAATTGGAAATTACATGTTGTTAGAATATATAGTGAAGTATACTATATATAGAACTATACTTAAGTATCGTGGCAATGTCTTTTGACTTAAGCTGAAGAATTAAGAATCGAATCGAATCTGTAATTACATAGACCGTGTTACTGAGACTTGTAGTAGTAGTGGAGTAGAATTGTGCAGTTGGGGTTAGATGTATAACCCCCTGGTTGGCTTAGCCGGCCTCTGCAGAGAGAGAGATTTACGCCGGCGTGTGAGGTCTGCCGAATTTTCTGTAGATTATGGAACGTTGAGATCTAGATGTTAATAAGCACCTTGTGGCCTTATAGGTTCAAGTACTACGTGTGAGTGATCCACTTGGCTTAAGGAGTAATGGCGGTTTGAGGTACTGAGCGTTTTGCTATTAGTCGACAATCATCGCGAGGTATGTGAACCTCTTCCTATCTCTTCTAGCATGATATGTGTGAACTATGTAGTACGGTGACGCGTACGTGTTAATCAGGTTGATTGTTCTTAAAACATAAAGTGTTATAACGGCTTTATGGGCAGTTGGTTATAATAGCTTTATGTAGGTAAGAAAATACTTTGTGGTTTTAAAAGGTAATCGATGTGAATTATAATCGCTAGCTATAATAAAGAACTTGATGTATTTCAAAAGATTTATAAATCATTTTGAAGGAGAGTAACACTTGGTTTTAAAGGTTTTAAAAAGAGTTATACTAGCTTTATGGGAGTTAGGTATAATGTCTTAAGAGAGGTAAAGAAAATGGTTTCTTGATGTTAGAAGTTAAGAGACTTGATCTTATAAGATAAGAGACTTAACTTATTTGTTTTAATGTGGATGTTTGTGTGAAACCTCATTCGTGAGTAATGAGTACTTGGTTTATTTAAAAGAATAATGTTTTACCGATTTCTAAATCGAATGTGTATGCATCACCGCAAATGCGCGTTAATAAAGGAAAATGTATTAAATAATGATGAATTGTATTAAAACCAAGAGAAACCTCCATCTGCATAGAAACTAAGATGAGACAAAATGATATACATTTTCTAGACCATGGTCATTGTAATAAGAATGTTGTAAACAAGAATAACCTACTCACGTGAGACATATTGTTCTAAAAGAATCAAGTGATTAAGTTTATGAACTATGAAACCATTTGAAAATGAAAAGCTTGAGTAATTGAAACTAGGCAAACCGGAACTTAGGAAAAGAATGTTGTTACTTGATTTTGAAAAGGAATGTGGGTTGGTCATTCTAATACTACGTATCGGGTGACTTTTATAAAAGTAATGGATCTCTTTAAAAGAACTTAACGATGTAGTACTTTGGGGTTAAAAACCCGACTTTGGCATAAAATGAAAGTACTTTGAGTTGTGTGAAACTTGCCTATGCTTGTTGTTGTGAAACTTGCTCGCTTGTTGTTGTGAAACTTGCCTATGCCGTGATGATAGCCTTTGTTGCAAGTGTGGGATTGCGTGTTTCCGCCTCTCGATAGAGGCGGTTGACTTATTGAGAACTTACTTGGATGTCTTGGCGGTGATGGAGAATTTCACGGGTATGTTTTCATTTTGATAATCGCTCTTGTTGTTGATGTCACATGGACATGTCTACACCGATGCAAGATTCCGGTACGGCCACGCGCCTGCTTTATTATCGTGATGTCACGTGGACATGTCTACACCGACGCAGATTCCGGTACGCGCACGCGCTTGTTATTATTGTTGATGTCACATGGACATGTCTACACCGACGCAAGATTCCGGGCATGTGGCTACGCGGGGTTGACCACCCAAGATATTGTTATTGAGGTTACGGGCATGCCTACACCGTCGCGATTCGGTACGCGCTACGCGCCTTGTTATTATTGTTGCATCATGATACGTCTACACCGTCGCAAGATTCCGGCACGCGCCACGATGCGAACACGATCGATGTTGGGCGTGAGACCCATAGTTATATTTGAGTGATGACTGAGGCGTGAGTCCTCGATCGACACGATCGCTTTATGTTGTGAACTGTAGTTGGGTTTTCATACATGTCTCCTAGTTTATATAGACTAGTATTATTTCATTTACGATTTTCTGATTTCACATACTTGGTACTGTTATCTCGACCTCCTTCGGCCGCGTTACGCCGCAGTGAGGTACATCGGTCGTGGATCCTCGCTCTGGATCTCGGGCCATTGCTGTAAGCTCCGTTTCCGAGGCTTATCTTTTGGTATGTGTTCCCCGAGTTGTAGGTTCTTGTACATTCGTGGTATGGCGAGGCCTGCCCCGTCATAGTCGCCAGTAAATCTTAGAGTGCAGTAGAATCGTGGCGGGGTTGTAAAAGGATTAAACCGTCGGGTTTTATGTATATCGGGCAAATCGCTTTGGTTGGCTTTGTTTATTTATTATATCTCTTGTTTCATGACTTATGTTTTATGTTCCGATTTTCTCTCGATGTATGTATCACTAGGTGCGCCGGTAAGGCACGATGCCCGAAGTTCGGGGCGTTACACTGACGATGACTGGGTGGTTGTCCGAACACTCGTCGATCTATGTCAGGTTATCTTCCCGAGAGATAACTTGCTTTCTTGGCCTTCTAAAAAACAACATACTCTATCTCGATCCAGTGCTGAAGTCTAGTACAGAAGAGTAGCGAATGTTTTGTTTCTAAATCTTATTGGATACGTAACCTTCTGCTGGAACTTCACTGCCCAATCCGCAAGATTACATTGGTCTACTGTGATAATATCAGTGCGATTTATCTCTCCAGAAATCATGTTCAACATCAGCGCACTAAACACATTGAAATGGATATTCACTTTGTACGTGAAAACGTCGTTCGTGGAAAAGTTTGTGTCATTCATGTTCCTTTCCGGTATCATATTGCTGATATATTTACTAAAGGACTTCCGCGCATACTCTTTGATGATTTTTGAGCCAGTCTCAGCGTACGTTAATCTCCGCTTCGACTGCGGGGGTGTGATAAAATATTACAAGAATATTCATGTATCAGTATATATCTTTTATATTATGTAATTTATATTTATTTTTATTTAGAAAAATTAATTACCTAATTTGTAATCATATAAATAATTATGCAACACTATATATATTATACACCATGAAAGGTATACAACATATTTCTTTTACTATTTATAAATTTTAAACTAAGTGGTAACTGCAGAACTGCATATTGATTAGGATATCCTTTTCGCCTCACTTGGCATGCTCTGACTAGGAGATCATTTTGTAAGAAGAAATCATGATCATTTTCTTCACTTTCTTCAGCAAAACACTTAAAAAAATAGACTGCAAAAAGATCAGAAGTACCGAACATAAGGAAATCACAGGCATACTTTGTCTACTTGTGCATCTGCAATGTTGCATTCACATGCCAAAGAAACAAATTCCAAAATACTTTTCACATTACTATTTTCAAAAGTAAAACTATATCAACTATTACCAATATTTTTAATTATATATTTTTTATCATATTAATATAAAAAGAATTGAAATTTATAGTACTTTTTGTATTTCCGAATATCTAAATTTCAATTTTAAAATGTTAAATTAATATAATCTAATTTAACTTTAAAAGAAGGGGCGTCTTGAAATAACTGGTAAAGTTGATGTCATGTGATCGGGAGGTCATGTGTTCAAGTCGTGGAAACAACCTCTTGAAGAAATGTGAGGTAAGACTGCGTATAATAAATCCTTGTGGTTCAGCCCTTCTCCAGACCCCGCACATAGCGGAAGCTTAGTGCACCGCACTTTTTTTTTTAACTTTTAAAAAGAAAAACATAATAAGTATTTTGGTCCCATTTCATGCATACTTTATATGACCTAATAGTGTCAAATGACCTAATACATTGTCAATTCAGACACATATGTATAGAACTAGTACTACTGTTTTATATGTTTGTCTTTTTTTGGTCCCATTTCATGCATACTTTATAGGTACTGTGACCTATTCTTGATGTGATATAGGTTTTGTCTCCTTAATGCCAATCCTATATGAAAATACTAGGGCTGGCCCGGGCCTGATCCGGTCCCGTCCCGGCTCCGATTAAATTAAAAAAAATAAAAATTTAGCGGGTCCAGGGCTCTAACCGGGACGGGACATGGTATGGTCCCGCCCGACCCGGTCCCGCTAGAACCCGACCCATCCCGGTCTCGCCCCAGTTCCGCCCCAGTCCCGCCCAAAAATAATCACTTGCCAAAAATAGTCGTTGCAATAACGCCAATTTTACATTTTGGCCGTTAGACAACGGCCATTTTTGGCTTCCCCCAACCCCCCCCCCCCCCTACCCCTTTATATTTATTTTTAACCCCCTAAGTTATTATATTTACACTTTAACCCAATTTTTCAACTATAAATACCTCATTTTCTCTTTTTGTTTCTCACAAATCTTCCTACAATCTCTAATCTCTCAAATCTCAATCAATCAATCTTTATACAACATTGTCTACTACATATTCACTCTATTTATTAATTTGAGAATTGGGAGTGAAGTTGACAACTAGCTTGAGGATTAATCTATCGAGCAAAATTTCAATTTCCAACCTCTCTCGATTATACATCGACTCTACGTCGGCGTTTGGTACATTCGTTCTCTCATTAGATTATTATTTTGTTTTTATTTCATTTAGCACATTTAATTTCATTGTCTTTAACTTTTTAAGTCTTTAACTATTTATTACCATAATTAAAATGAAAAGAACAAAAAATATTTTGGGCAAGGCCAAGGGTACTTCTTCTAGTATTCCTAGACAAGATGATTTTATGGATCCTGAACTGTTTCCTGAAATACCATATGATCTTGATACAAATGTTTATCCTCAAAATGAAGAAGATTTTAATTTAGATGACACTATACACCTACTAATGTAGATGATGATACACCCACTAGTCACGATTGTTGACTATCTTACAGAAAAATTCCCGAAGAAGTACCAACTAGGTGGAATTTTTTGTATGACCAACTTGTTGTTGCATATGACTATAGAAAATCTATCACTTTATTTTTTAACGCTCATAATCAAAATTCAACTGATATGATTGTGGATAATGATTAGGACAAAATTAAAGAACTTATTGTATTTCTAGAAAATTTTCAACGAGCAACAAAAGAATTTTCTACTTTATATTATCCTACTATTTCAACTATGTTGTTTTATATAACTATAATATTTGTACTTCTTAAAGAATATATGGAAAAACATGTTTATAAGGCAGCTATTAAAAACATGTTTATGAAATTAAGGAAATATTTTATTCCTATTCCCCCTATTTATATTATTGATGTTGTATTAAACCCGACTATTAAAGTAGACGGTTGTAATTTGGTTGAGTACAAAGTCTAGTGACAAGCTGCACTTTATGGACATTAATAGATCGTGTGCATTTTGCAGGCATGAAGACGAAACAAGCGCTCACCTTTTTTCAATGCACCACAAGTGCATATATTTGGATGCAGATAAGGCGTTAGATATGCATCACGAGGGCCATGACCACCGTAAATAGCGCTTTCAAATTCGTCAGGAAGGAAGGACGCGGGTCGGGGTGGCAGGCCAAGGCAAAGCTGTTACACCCCGTATTTACAGGACATGCTTTGAGAACGTACGTAAGAACTCACAAGTGTTAAGATTTAAGACTTGTAAGAATTTATCGGAAATTATGGAAATTGTCGGAAAATGTATTATTGTGACGAATGGGAGGGCGACACGTGTCACCCCTTTGAATTGCCTCGACGATTTTAGGCATGGCCAAGATGGTCATTGACCATAGTATTAGATGACAAGTCTTGCAAGTAGTAGCTTGACAAAATTGACTAAGTCAATGGGTCCACTTTAGCTTGATATTTAATTAAGAGCTCATCCAAACCACCCAATTGTTACTATCTTAACCCTCCATTATGTTATATATGTATACTAGTAGTGAAACTAGTCCCACACTTAGCCAAAATTGAAGAGAATTGGATGAACATGATAAGGTGCTCTCGCTTTAGCAACTGTAAGAAAGAAAAAATTTCGTCTTGCTCTTTAAGCTCCACGCTTTAAAACCAAGGTTCATGAGTGTTATGTAAGTGTATCTCGATAGAAAAATCCCTAAAAGAGAGTTTTCGTATTAGTCGCAAAGTGAAAACCTAGTGGCTTTCTAGGTTTTGGATAGGAAGTTTGAAGGGAAGTTGTTGGTGTGGTTCTAAGGGTCTCAGTAGCGGATTGAAGTGTCTTGGAGAGGTTCTAAACTACTAAGGGCGACTTGATTTGGAATGGATTAAGAATCGTTAAGGTATAATCTTGTCTTTTAAAGTGTTACAAGGTTATATATTTATTTTGTGTTGTTAGCTTTACGTGTTGCTAGCATGAAGTTGTTATGTAGAAGTTTATAAGGATTGTGGATTGATTGTAGCCTTGGAACCGGAATGTAATGTAAGCCATGTTAAGTTGGATTTCAATTTAGTCGTTATTAGAATCGTCGCATGTTATTGATTTGAAGATTGTGGTAGTTTTAATCAAATGCGACTTGATATCATGTTATGTTAACAATTTGGATTGAAATGGAAATTTGATAAGAATTGGTATGGTTGAACTCAGGTGGCGAATTTGGACTTTTAGTTTGTTATTCATTTGTATTGGACTACTTTCTAAATTGTGAGCCAATTGGGGTCATTTAGTTATGCATTTGTATTGGACTACCTTCCATATTGATTGTGAGCCAATTGGGGCTGTTTGGTTATTGTATTTCGGCCTTGAAAAAGGTGGCAAAGTAAGTAGAAACAAAAGAGGTGCTGTCCGATTTTCCGTAGAATTTAGTGACTTGACACTTAGGATATTCTACGTTTAAAGTAAGAGGTTAATGGACGTATTGTGACCATTATAGGTTGAAGTACTAAGTATAGCGTATCCTACTTGGAGAGTGGAATAGCTATCAAGGTTGGAGTACTTTGGAGCATTTTGCTACTTGTCGATAAGCGTCGCGAGGTATGTGAACCTCTTCCTTCTTTAGACATGGTTCTATGTATGGAATATACATGTGGTATTATTTCATGATTCCTTCCATTCTTAGAAGTTAAGAAGTATGTATGTTGATTTACTCTACGTAAGGGTTATGTCTAAGTTATCCTAAGTTATAAGTATGTTAAATTGTCCTAAGTCCTTACCAAGTCTTATGGGAGATGTTGGTAAGAATGGTTAGGAAAATATGAGATTTGATTTAAAACTATGTGTCTTGATTTATTTAAAGTAAGTAAGTGGATTTTTACGTTCAAAAATGACTTGAATTTATATGTGAAAAGGGGATTGATTTTAAAAAGTGAAAGTTATATGGTTTTAAGAGAATAAGTTACTTGGTTTTGGAAGTGTATGGAACTTTATATTTGTTTTGTATAAGTATAAGTAAGTGGATTTTAAAGAATGTATGATATAAGGTTTTAAGACTATGAACTTTGGTTGTCTTCAAGGATTATGAAACTTTATTTTTCAAGTTGTGGACTTGATTTCAAAGTATTGATGACATGATTTTAAGAGTATGTGACTTGAGTTTTAAAAAAGAAGTTTATGATTCTTTTAAGACGTATGTACGTGGTATTTTAGGTCTAGTTTCCTAATGTTGTAAGAATAAAAGTGCCTTGAGTTCTCTAAAATGAAGGGTTGTTATAATAGCTTTATGGGAAGGTGTTATAACAACTTAAGAAGAGGTAACAATACGCTTTAAAATGTTACGTAAGGAAAATCACACCGAGCCTACACGCAGGCCGGACACGTTATGAAATACACCGAGCCTACAATAGGCCTGACACGTTATGAAATACACCGAGCCTACAAATAGGCCGGACACGTTATGAAATACACCGAGCCTACAAATAGGCCGGACACGTTATGAGATACACCGAGCCTACACATAGCCGGATTATGCCATATTACCCGAGCCTACATATAGCCTGTTACGTCATCTTACACCGAGCCCCACAGTGGGCGGATTATGCTACATGATTCCACAAGACACCGAGCCCACGGGCGGATTATGTTATATGATTCCACAAGACACCGAGCCCCACAAAGCGGGCGGATTATGTTATATGATTCCACAAGACAATCGAGCCCCACAAAGCGGCCGGATTATGTCACATGATTCATCAAGACACCGTGTCCCGCAAACGGGCCGGATTATGTTATGAAAGATATGTAAGTTATGTGATAAAGGCCGGATTAAGCTCTAAGTAAGTATGTGAGAATATGTTGTTAAATCTTATCGAAAGAAGGAAAGGAAGTTAATATATGATTGATTTCGTGAGTTAAGGGCGTTCTTTGTACGATTATGATTTGATTCTTGCGTTATTTCTCGCTCCATATTCGCACTGTTGTTATCGACTTCTTCGGGCCGTTAAATGTCCGCAGTTTAGGTACATGTGGATCCGCGAGCTTAGGATCCTGGTTCAAGATTTTATGGCTCAGGTGTTCCGAGTTGTCATGGCTATGTATATTCGTGGTATGGCGGGCCCCGCCCGCCACAACAATCGTGTTAAAGCTCTTGAGGTGCGTAGTCACATATTGTGGTCTGCTTGTAAAGAAAGGAGGCAATCGCTTCGTTCGTATGCGTCCGGGAAGGTAGCCCTATCGGTGACTGTTGTTTATTTCGTTGTTTTATTTTATAAGTTTCATGTATGTTCATTGCTATTTCTCTCGATGTATACGAACAGGTGCCCGGGTAGGGCACCGATCCCGGTCGGGTCGTGACAAAAGTGGTATCGAGCGATTAGTCCTCTGAAAGTGTCTACAGACCGTGTTCAGTAGAGTCTTGATTATCGGTGTGTGCACCACATCTATAATCGTGAGGCTACAGACATTTAGGATAGTTTCCATTCTTCTCACCGAGATCGTGCGATAGCCGTGTTGTTAGTGGTCGCTCTCCCAACGAGTTATGTTGTTCTGCAGCCACGAGAAAGCGTGATGACCCAGAAAGACTATGTGGATTGCGTATCCAGGTTGGTAATGATTGTAGTATAGTTGGTATTGTGACATACATCTATACGGAGTTATGTATGAGGGTCAGACGCGTGTTGCCTAGAATGATGTTAGATTTCCAGGAATTGGTAAAGACTAACTAGATACAGGAAGGTATGGAATAGTTAATGAACTCTCGCCAAGATCTTATGTTTTATTTGAGATAATTGGGAAAGGATGAAATATGCGATAGGGTAGTGAACCCTTAAGAAGTCATGTTAAGGAACCTAACGGAATGTCATGTTAATAGATTAAGCTGCGTATTAGGCTTAAGAGAATTATACGGATGAGGTCTGGATAGAGTAAGTAATGGTTGTTGTGATCGGGACAACATGGTTATGGTTTTATGAGATGTTTTGTACCCGTTCTTGGGGACCGTAAGGTAGGCGTGGAGCATGGAAATTGCGAGCCTAAGAATATTGACATCGCCGAGACCTTAGGTATATAAGGTTTTCTCTGCGATAAGATTTTAAGTCGGACGAGGATAAGAGTTAAGTGCGACGAGTCGGGTTGAGGACTGTTACGCTCTCCCATGGCCCGGAATGGAGTGGGATCAGTTGGTAGTAGTTAAGCCACGTGGCAGGTCACGAGTGCAAGGCCAAGTCTAGTTAATTGTTTACGGGTTCGTGGGCGCGCCCACCGAACCAGGTCATGAAAGCCGGAAATGGCCTTATATTATTTTATAGAGTGACTCCAAAGATTTGAGGCCAGAATTGGTATGGAAGTTATGTATGTATGCTAGTATGAATTGGAAGTACGAAAGGATAATCTCTTTTGGGCTTATGATGGACAAGTATGCGTGTCGAGGTATTAGGGCCATGTGGCATTGTTGGTATGACGGGATGTGAAAGGAAACTATGTCGCTAATTATAAGTTTGACTCAAAGAACATTCGAGGACGAATGTTTCTAAGGGGAAGAATGTTACACCCGTATTTACGTGACATGCTTTGAGAACGACGTAAGAACTCACAAGTGTTAAGATTTAAGACTTGTAAGAATTTATCTGAAATTATGGAAATTGTCGGAAAATGTATTATTGACGAATGGGAGGCGACACGTGTCACCCCCTTGAATTGCCTTGGGCGATTTTAGGCGTGGCGAAGATGGTCATCGACCGTAGTATTAGATGACAAGTCTTGCAAGTAGTAGCGACAAAATTGACTAAGTCGATGGGTCCACTTTAGCTTGATATTTAATTAAGAGCTCATCCACAACACCCAATTGTTACTATCTTAACCCTCCAGTATGTTAGATATGTATACTAGTAGTGAAACTAGTCCCACACTTAGCCAAACTTGAAGAGAATTGGATGAACATGATCAGGTGCTCTCGGCTTTAGCAACTAGAAGAAAGAAAAAATTTCGCTTGTTCTTTAAGCTCCACGTTTTAAAACCAAGGTTCATGAGTGTTATGTAAGTGTATCTCAATAGAAAAATCCCGAAAAAGAGAGTTTTCGTATTAGTCGAAAGTGAAAACCTAGTGGCTTTCTAGGTTTTGGATAGGAAGTTTGAAGGAAGTTGTTGGTGTGGTTCTAAGGGTCTCAAGTAGCGGATTGAAGTGTCTTGGAGAGGTTCTAAACTACTAAGGAGCGACTTGATTTGGAATGGATTAAGAATCGTTAAGGTATAATCTTGTCTTTAAAGTGTTACTGAGTTATATATTTATTTTGTGTTGTTAGCTTTACGTGTTGCTAGCGTGAAGTTGTTATGTAGAAGTTTATAAGGATTGTGGATTGATTGTAGCCTTGGAAATCCGAATGTAATGTAAGCCGTGTTAAGTTGGATTTCAATTTAGTCGTTATTAGAATCGTCGCGTGTTATTGATTTGAAGATTGTGGTAGTTTTAATCAAATGCGACTTGATATCATGTTATGTTAACAATTTGGATTGAAATGGAAATTTGATAAGAATTGGTATGGTTGAACTCAAGGCGAATTTGGACTTTTAGTTTGTTATTCATTCAGATTGGACTACTTTCTAAATTGTGAGCCAATTGGGTCGTTTAGTTATGCATTTGTATTGGACTACCTTCCATATTGATTGTGAGCCAATCGGCTGTTTGGTTATTGTATTTCTACTTGAAAAGGTGGCAAAGTAAGTAGAAACAAAAGAGGCTTTGTCCGATTTTCCGTAGAATTTAGTGACTTGACACTTAGGATATTCTACGTTTAAAGTAAGAGGTTAATGGACGATTGTGACCATTATAGGTTGAAGTACTAAGTATAGCGTATCCTACTGGAGAGTGGAATAGCTATCAAGGTTGGAGTACTTTGGAGCATTTTGCTACTTGTCGATAAGCGTCGCGAGGTATGTGAACCTCTTCCTTCTTTAGACATGGTTCTATGTATGGAATATACATGTGGTATTATTTCATGATTCCTTCCATTCTTAGAAGTTAAGAAGTATGTATGTTGATTTACTCTACGTAAGGGTTATGTCTAAGTTATCCTAAGTTATAAGTATGTTAAATTGTCCTAAGTCCTTACCAAGTCTTATGGGAGATGTTGGTAAGAATGGTTAGGAAAATATGAGATTTGATTTAAAACTATGTGTCTTGATTTATTTAAAGTAAGTAAGTGGATTTTTACGTTCAAAAATGACTTGAATTTATATGTGAAAAGGGGATTGATTTTAAAAGTGAAAGTTATATGGTTTTAAGAGAATAAGTTACTTGGTTTTGGAAGTGTATGGAACTTTATATTTGTTTTGTATAAGTATAAGTAAGTGGATTTTAAAGAATGTATGATATAAGGTTTTAAGACTATGAACTTTGGTTGTCTTCTAAGGATTATGAAACTTTATTTTTCAAGTTGTGGACTTGATTTCTGAAAGTATTGATGACATGATTTTAAGAGTATGTGACTTGAGTTTTAAAAAGAAAGAAGTTTATGATTCTTTTAAGACGTATGTACGTGGTATTTTAGGTCTAGTTTCCTAATGTTGTAAGAATAAAAGTGCCTTGAGTTCTCTAAAATGAAGGGTTGTTATAATAGCTTTATGGGAAGTTGTTATAACAACTTAAGAAGAGGTAACAATACGCGTTTTAAAATGTTACGTAAGGAAAATCACACCGAGCCTACACGCAGGCGGATTACGTTATGAAATACACCGAGCCTACAATAGGCCTGACACGTTATGAAATACACCGAGCCAACAAATAGGCCGGATACGTTATGAAATACACCGAGCCTACAAATAGGCGGACACGTTATGAGATACACCGAGCCTACACATAGGCCGGATTATGCCATATTACCCCGAGCCTACACATAGGGTTACGTCATCTTACACCGAGCCCCACAGTGGGCGGATTATGCTACATGATTCCACAGTACACCGAGCCCCACAGGCGGGCCGGATTATGTTATATGATTCCACAGTACACCGAGCCCCACAGGCGGGCCGGATTATGTTATATGATTCCACAGTACACCGAGCCCCACAGGCGGGCCGGATTATGTCACATGATTCATCAGTACACCGTGTCCCGCAAATGGGCCGGATTATGTTATGAAAGATATGTAAGTTATGTGATAAAGGCCGGATTAAGCTCTTGGTAAGTATGTGAGAATATGTTGTTAAATCTTATCGAAAGAAGGAAAGGAAGTTAATATGATTGATTTCGGGGAGTTAAAAGGCGCTTTTGTACAGCTTATGATTTGATTCTTGCACGTTATTTCGTTCCATATTCGCACTGTTAATCGACTTCTTCGGGGCCGCGTTAAATGTCGCGCAGTTTAGGTATTACAGTGTGGATCCGCGAGCTTAGGATCACAGTTCAGATTTTAGATGGCTCAGGTGTTCCGAGTTGTCATGGCTATGTATATTCAGGTATGGCGGGCCCTGTCCCGCCACATCGATCATGTTAAAGCTCTTGAGGTCTGTAGTCACATATTGTGGTCTGTTTCAGAAGAAAGGAGGCAACCGCTTGCTCGTACATGACGTCGGGAAGGTAGCCCTATCCGGTGACTGTTGTTTATTTCTTGTTTTATTTTATAAGTTTCATGTATGTTCATTCGCTATTTCTCCGATGTATACGAGCAGGTGCCCGGGTAGGCACCGCCATGCCCGGTCGGGTCGTGACAAAAGCGCATCGCCTTGGACAACACCATCTATCATATCTGGACAGTACACAACAAGGTAATCTTTGAGGATATGAGACTTGATAAGGAGGCCCTTATTTTCATAATCAAGACTAACATTTATAGGGGGTCTTGTTTACGCTTTTCCCACATTTGGTTAATCGTTTTGATTTTTTAGCCCAAGGCAATTGTACCGATAGTCAGCTCTAACGCACATACACTCTTCCCTTGCCATGGGTTTGTCCCATTGGGTTTACCATAATGGGTTTAACGAGGCCCGCGGCTGCAACCCATGTTTCACGCATGCCACCCGCTAGATTTTGATTCCTTTGACTGTCCACCTTTTGGTGCAGTTTGAGGCTTTTGTTTTGGCGCGGTTAAATATTCTAACTACCCGCCTTGTGGGACTATTATGAGATTTATAGGGCCATTCACTTTTTTTTTATGACGGGGGAACCCGCAGCCGCTACTTTTTTACAAGTGCGCATTGGGTAAACCCTCGGACTGATGCAATAGCCTGCAAACCACGTCATCCAGGTAAACCACACTTGGCAAGCCATGTGTGACAGGCTCAACCAAGAAGGTGTTGACAGGGGGAATCGAACTCATGACCTTTCGGTCCCGCGCTCTCCTACTCCACCAACTTGGCTACCATTGTGGGTGGTCATTCACTTTTGTAAGTGGGCATACCCACTGTATCTCTACATTTCATTGACACACATATTTACCGTTACAAACAAAAAAAGTATCTTGAATAGGTCTTCAGAAACTGAAGTCTGAATGTGACTCATAAATTAGGTATAAAGTACTGCATATGAACTTTGGGAAATAATTGTTTGTTATGGGAGTTGGGGTATTGGGGGTAGTCAGGGGGTAGGGGTTGAGGTGATAGTCTTTGTATTTTCTAGGCGATTGGCGGGCCGCCCATCGATCGGGATAGGCGGGTCGGGACGGAGATGATGGGCCAGTCGGGTGGGCCGTGGGCCAAAGTGACCGGTACTAGCGGGACGATCTTTCGTCCCGCCCCAGACGGCCCGATGGCGCTGGTCAGACGGGACGGGCGGGACATTTTTTTAAAAAAAAAATTCCACTAAATTAAAAATACTAACAAAGTAACATATAGTCATATACTCATATTATAGTATTATACTCATATATATTTATAAACTAAATAATTAAACAAAGACAAGAAGAGTGTAAAAAAAACATCTCAAGGTTGTTTTTGTGTCTCTTATATTATTAATTATTTCATTGAAATATACAAGATTCAGAATTACAACATTGTAGTGTACTGTTGTTGAAAAATATTGCAAAAGACATAGAAAACAATACTAAAATTGCAATGAAATATATTACCAATTTGAAAATACTTTTTCTATTTTCTTTATAATTTCGTGTGGTTCGTCGGTTGGAATCGGTATATCTTGATCAAATTGTTCCACGTCGCTACTCATGTCTTCAGATAAGATGTCGTTTTAGTTTTCGTCTTCTTCTTCGTTAATCTCTGGGTGACCGCACCTTCTTCGCTCCGCTCGTATCCAATCTCTGAATAGTACCGCCATTTCCAAGCTATCTCCGACTAATGAGTGTCTGTGCTCTCCTATTTGAAATTTGCTCAGAAAAGCGCTTTCGTGCGATTGATGACGCTTGAATGTTCAAAATATCTCGGGCCATCATTGAAAGTGTCGGAAATGTCTTCTCATTCTGCATCCAATATTTCAGCAAGTCTTCATTTCCGTCTTCATTGACAACTGCTTGGTAAGGTAAAGTGCCCTGCAAAACAAAAACATCGAACTCGCTAATTTGGTTAGCAGTGCTACCACCGCACATTCTATTTCTGAGGCTTTCAATACTGTCCGCAGAAACATGTCTTTTTTGAGGCTGTATTGAAACAGAAGAAGATGGTACGAAAGCCGGTTGGTTACTAGCATTTTCTTGCTGGTAATGCCGATATACTTTTTTGCATTCATCTTCTACGCTATCCAACACTTCTTCTAGCGTTTGTTCAATAGGTGACTCAACATTTAAATTTTTGGGAGTTGGAGATGGTAGTACGTCCATACAGTTATAAATATTTTCAATAAGACTTTAGGATGAAAGCATGTTTGGGCTGTATACATGCATTCCAAACATTACGCGCCCAGGTCACAGTGGCACTGCGGCGCCTATAGAAGTCATATGCCTCCCGTGCACCGGAGATGCTAGATGTGTCGCTTTGCCAGCCCGTAATAGTATTTTCTGCCATTTCTTGAGATCCAGCTCGATGCCTTATTTGATATCTGATGTCCAACAATCTCTTTACTAATGGGGAGTCGTCCCTCTTCGCATTCCAAGTCCAAATATCGTTATGGCTTAGATATCTTTGGTTGATCCAACGAACCCAAAGAGAATCCTTCTTCATGAATGTTCCAAAGGCATTTAGCCAGCAACGATGAATTCCAGGTCCGTATATCTCTAAAGACGAGGCCTCTGTTACACCCCGTAGTTCCAGAACATGTGTTTACAAAAATAGACGTGAGAGCACAAGACTTATAAAAATTGAACGAAAGAAAGAATTATTTTTCAAAGGAAAAATCTTTCGAACCTCGGGAAGAAAAATTGTTCGTTAATGAGAATTGGGTTCTCAAATTTGTTATCTAAGACTTTTAGAACTTATCGGAATTATGAAAGTTTATTTACAGAGTTGGATACGTGTGGCCCACCCGAGAAATTTTACGTTTTGTGGGGCCCACGAGGTTTCCGATATTTTGACCAATTATGGAAATGTCGGAAAACGAAACATTATGGACGAATGGGAGGGTGAAACGTGTCACCCCCCACTCTATTGGGCTTGGACGAATTGGACAAGGCCCAACTTGTCAAGTCTTGAAATGCCAAGGCTTGACATTGTTGACCAAGTCAAGAAGCCCATTTGAGTCTTGATATTTAAAGTTCCCTCATCCTATCCACACAAGTGTCTTGATCTCAACCCTTCATTCTATTATATAGTCATCCTTGTTGCAATACTAGTCTCAAACACTTAGAAAAAAAACTAGAAACTTGAGAGTGGAGAGAGAGAGAGCTCTCGGCTTTGAGCCTCAATTGGAAGAAAAAATTTCCGTTTGTGGTTCAATAATCCCAATACTTTAAACCAAGGCTCCTAAGGGTATTGTAAGGGTATCTCAATAGAAAGATCCCGGAAAAGTGTCGTTTTTGCATTAGTCGCAAGGTGAAAACCTAAGTCGCTTTCATAAGTTTGGATTGGAAATTGAAGGAAAGTTGTGTGTGAACTTCTAAGGGCTTCAAGTGACGGATTGGAGTGTCAAGGAGATGAGCTAAGTTGCTAAGGAGCGACTTCGGATCTTGAAGTTGGATTAAGGCTTGTCAAGGTAACAATCTTGTTCTCTTAGTGTTACAAGATTACATGTTGTTGTAGTTATACATTTTAACAAGCATGAGATATATGTATTGGAGATTTATAAGTGTTATGGATATTGGAAGCCTAAATCCGAAATGACCTTGTTAGCCATTTGAAATTGAAATACAATTTGGTCGATAATTAGAATCGTCGCATGTTATCTAATTGAAGATTGTAGTTGTTATAATCGATTGCGGCTATATAACATGTTAGACTAAACAAATTGAATTGAAAAAATAATTGGAAAAGACTTTGTGTTGTTGTACCTCAATTGCCGAGAATGACATTATCTTTTGGACTAGTTTGATATCAATTGTGGGGCAGAATTTTACACGTCTTGTTAGGCGTGTAATCCCCTTTTGTTAGCTACATTGTTGAGCCTTAAATGTGGCATGTTTGGTTATTGAATTCGGGCCTTGAAAAATGTGGAAAAGTACGTAGAAACAAAGGAAGCGTTGTCCGATTTTTCGTAGAATTTGGTGACTTTACACTTAGAATATTCTACGTTTGAAGCTAGAAGTTAATAGACGTATTATGGTCATTATATGTTGACATAATACGTACGGCATATTGGACTTAGCAAGTGGATTGAACCGAAGAGGTATGTGGAACTTTTCTTATCTCTTGAGCATGAGTAGCTATAAACGTATAGTACGGTGGACGTACGAGATTTAAATGAATTTAATTTCATTTGGTATCCTTGACTTGTTTAAGAATGTCCAAGTTGGTTGAGTTAGAGAATTAACTCACTTGTTTTAAAGGTTAAGATGCCTTAGTTTCTAAAGCATAAAGTTAGTATAACGACTTTATGGGAAGTTGGTTATAACAACTTTACGAGAAGTTAAAAGAATGGTTTATTCTAAAAAGGTAAACAAATATTTCTTGACTTGGAAATGTATAGAATACTTGGTTTGGGAAGTATTGATTACTTGAACTATTCTAAAGTTAAGAAACTTGATTTCTAAAGTTAAGAGACCTGAAATATTCTGAAAGTTATGAAACTTGATTTGAAAGTATATGATACTTGGTTTTAAAAGTATAAGTCTCTTGGTTTCAAAAAGAATGTAATTGTCTAAAACATAAAGAGTTATAACGGCTTTATGGGAAGTTAGTTATAACGGCTTTATGGAAGGTTAAGAAAGTGTCTACTTGATTTATAGGCATGAGTTGCCTAGGTTGTGAATGTAGAAGTTACTTAGTGTCAAAACCTTAAAATGAATTTCTAAAGGTGTAGTAACTTGTTTTGAAAAGTAGACAAGTCTTGATACTACGGGTGTTAGTATCTTGGGGGTTTTTATATAAAAAGGGTTCTCTTTTTCTAAAGGAACGGAAGTACGTAGTACTTTGGGTTGAATTCCCGGATTTCTAATAACATGTTAGTGCCTTAAGTTAACTAAAATGAGAGTACATGATAATTAAGGCTAATAAGAAGTTAGGGGATGTCTTAAATTGCTTATGATAATTATGATAAGCCAGTGGTGCTTATTTTATGTATGATAAGCCGGTAGTGCTTATGTTATGTATGATAGCCGGTTGTGCTAGTGATATATTGTTCATTACGGGGTTATTCCCCGGGTTTGTGGCATTTACATATTCCGTGGATTTGCTACCCATGATGCGAGGAATACCTCATGCGAGTCCGTAGGGCTCATGCGGGTGAAATAGTCCTATGCGGGGCGGACCAGTCTATCACGAGGAGATTACCTCATGCGAGTCCATCGACTATGCGAGCGGATACAATCTATGCGAGAAATTACCTCATGCGGGTCCATACGACTATCGGGTGAAATAGTCGGGAGTAGGATTGCGAGAATGATACTACGCGGATGGCCTAGGTTAATCATGAGCTTTACGCTTTAAAGCCGCAAAATTTATTCTTGTCCACTCATTGTTAGTAAGGCATAGTGTCTTTGTTAATGTGGTTTTCATACATGTCCCGACTTTATTTTAGACCATTATGACTTCATTCTGATCTTTCGGTTTCACATACCAGTACGTGTATGCAGGCCTCCTTGAAGTGCGTTAAATCTGCGCGGTAGAGTTATCTGAGTTGTTGATCCTCACTCTTAGGATCATTGTTCAGCTGTTGAGAAACTCCATTACTCCGGAGGCTTATCCTGATTCAGATCCCTGATATTGTCAGTTGTTGTACATTCAGGGGTATGGCGGGGCCCTGTCCCGTCACAGTTGTTATTATTAGAGGTTTGTAGTCATGTCTTGTGGATTGGGTTGTAAAGAAAAAAGAGGTAACTGTTTTTTGGGTTATGTGTATACTTTTGGAAGGTGGCCTTATCGGCTAGCCTGGTATTTATTTCTTTTGAGTTATATGTATGTTCCACTACTATTCTCTGATGTATACCGGTAAAGGGTGCCCAGATAGGGCACCAGTCGCGGGCCCGGGGTCGGGTCGTGATAGCCTCCTTCCGCCTTGGGGAGGCAGCAATTTGCCCATGAGACAAGGGGGTGCTTGGAATGCCACAGGAATGTCCTGCAAAGGCGTATGATCTTTTCGCACACCGATGCCGGTATGGACAGAATGGAAAGCCAAAAGCACTCGACCCCTTGAAGTACCGACTTGATAAGCTTCGCTCTGCCTGCATAAGAAAGTGTGGCGCTTGTCTACGCATTTATGTAAGAGACAATCTTGTCAATGAAAGGCTCGTAGTGAATTACTTTGAGCTTTTCGGTTGCCAAGGGTATGCCAAGATAGCGAAAAGGCATTGATCCAATCGGGAAAGTTGTGATCTCCAAAATTTCCTCGTCTTCCCTTGAGATGACCGCCATGTAGAGACTGGATTTTACCACATTTGAATTGAGGCCAGAACATTTTCCGAAAGCTTGTAGGCTTTCTATCAGAATGCTAACAGAAAGCACGTCGCCCCTAGATAGAAGCAACAAATCGTCCCCAAAGGCTAAGTGTGTGCTCTCCAGGGAGCTGCACTTTGAATGATAATTGAACTACGTTCCCTTGGTATTCGCCTTAAGCACCCTTGAAAAGTACTCAAGGGAGATTACAAAAAGAGAGGGGATAAGGGATCACCTTGTCTGAGCCCTTTTTGACCCTTAAAATGGTCGTGGATGCTTCCGTTTACTACTACGGAATAAGAACTGGTAGTGACACACTCCATGATAAGGGACACAAAGCTTTCCGGAAAGTTTATCCCAAGGAGGGTGGACTTGAGGAAACCCCAATCAACATAATCAAAAGCTTTACGAAGATCCACTTTAAGCATGCACCTTGAAGATACTCTCTTGCGATTATAGCTCCGCAATAATTCTTTTTTTCAATCATGCTCCTGCCCTCAACGAAAGCCGAGTGTGCTCCATCAATAAGGCTATCTAGGCAAGGCTCAATTCGTGCGGCAATAATTTTTGTGATGACTTTATAAACGATGTTGCAGCACGAAATGGGCCTAAAATCCCCCAAGTGGGGCATTGTGACGACTTTGGGACAAGGGCAATTATGGTGTGGTTGAGTTGCTTTAGTAGTTTCCCCGAAACGAAGAATTCCTTCACAACACTGCAAAACTACTCACCCACGATGTACCAGGATTTTTTGAAGAAACCGGATGTGAAGCCATCCGGCCCCGGAGCCTTGTCGTCGCCAATGTCGAAGAGGGCGGCCTTGACTTCGGCACTCGTTACTGCCATGCTTAGAGCACCCCTCTTCTCGTCGGATAGGCAGTACTTTTATTTGTACTAACGGTGGTGCGTGCAGAATTTTGTGCAAGGAGATCTGCCTCTATATCTGTAAGAAATCTTGTTTCGTAAATATAATGTACAAATAGCAAAATGTTCTGGCAAAGGGAGTTCATATCAACTCTAGGAGACTCTGTCTCTGCCACTGAGTACAAAGGGGCTCGGAGTAGTATTGATCAGTGTAACTGAGAAGTAAAATCAAATTCATTGACAGGTTATGTAGAGGTATTAGTGCCCGTTTGGTTGGGCTTTTGGAAAGGCCAAAAGTGCATTTTTTTAACAAAAGCACTTGTGGAATTTTTTTGGGGTGTTTGGTTGAATGGCACTAGAGCTTTTGGCCTTCCAAAAGTTATTTTACCTATTTGGGCTTTTGAAAGAAGAGGCAAAATGGCTTGTGCATTTTGTGATTTTTAAGCCAAAAGTGTTTTTTTGATTGACAACCAAACATCTAACAACTTTTTGATAAAAACTCTACTTGAAAAAGCTCTACTCCTGTAAGCCAGAGCTTTTGTTACCAACATGCTGCTTCTGTCAAAAGCTTTTTCTTGACTCTAATAAAAGCTTTAGTTCTACTGCCTCCATAAAATATCATGATGCTAATTTACACTATCAAGATGTGGCAAGTAAATTACATGCCCACGTTGTGGACTCGTGCAGCATGTTATCATCTGCCAAAAGAACTTGTACATCTTGCGGCTTGACCAGATACAATCTAGCAAGCATCATTCCCTTCCTGCTCCCAAAAGGTCAAAGGCCAAAAACCGATATACTTATAAGAGGAATAAAATCTTTGCTAGAATTGGTGAGAGAAAAGAAACACCTTTGATCATTCAGAAATTCCATATCTTACCCTTCATAAGTGTCTACAACACAACAACATACCCAGTGTAATTCACAATGTTTAATCATATCCACAAAGTGTCTAACAATGTTTAATCATGTCCACAAAGATAGCTTCCAAATGACAAAGATATCATTACATTTGGCATCAAAAGACTTCACGGTTTTCTGCAACTTCTCTTGTTCAGGTTGTACAAAGTCACAGAAAAAATTGTAATTTACAGGGGAAAAAAATTAAGATAAAAGTCAAGTTCCAAGAATCCTCCTCAATTGAATATGACCTTATGAAATTCCAAAATGTCATCATCAACGAACACAACAACCACAAGCTCAAGAATATTAGAGCTTCAAGGTCTCTAAACTTTTGTAACACGAGGAGAAAATGGGTTCACATCCGGCCATTTATGGATTGATGAAATCCATGCCCCCAGTACCATATAGTTGAACAGCGTCAGAAGGACCTTGTAATCTAAATTTTGCAAAAATAATGTGAAATACTAGACTGTCTGAAGTTCTAAAAATCTGTCATTTCTGTGTTTCCCACTTTTATTCCTTACAATGAAGGCCTTTACTGCTACATTATGGATACACTTGATAGTTACTGTCACCAATAATCTCCACATGAACAGTTCCCATCTTTGAAATGGTGAAATCGACTATTATCTCTCACAATTATCTCTCTCCCCAAAATTTTGGATATGAATTTTATGGCTGTGTGACAGTCTACGCATACACGGAGATTCTTGGTTATGCTAATGGTTGTCCCAGCAGGTGTACTAATAATGCCGAATGCTATCGCAAGCCGTTCACTGTGAGTATAGAGCATATCACTCTTTTGCTCCTCATCAACATCATGTAATGCCTCACTCGTCTCGGGAATGTAACCTTCATGTTTCAAGCGTTCATAAAGATCTCTTAGTGCTTCATGTATCTGATCATAATACGGGTGAGATGTGTCTCCCGAAACAAAACCATGAACCTGGTGCCTAACTTCTATCCAGCTGCAAGCTGGTGGTTTTCTCATTCCTTTCTTCTTCATGTTAGTTCTTAATTTTGATGCATCTTTCCATCTCCCAGCTGCTGAATACATATTTGATAAGAGCACATAAGGTCCCATGTTCCCAGGATCAGCTGAAGTCATTTCTTTGGCAACTTTTTCAGCCAGTTCAACATTTTTGTGAACTCGGCAAGCTGATAAAAGCGTAGCCCAAATACCCCCGGTGGGTTTAATAGGCATGTCAGTGATAAACTTATAAGCTTCCGTTAATCTTCCAGCACGACCAAGAAGGTCTGCAATAGCAGCGTAGTGCTCGACGTCAGGAGAAACACCATATCTGCTCATGCTTGTAAAATAATTCCAACCTTCATCAACCAAACCAGCGTGGCTGCAAGCAGTTAAAATAGCCAGATAAGCCACAGCATTGGGCTTTATCCTATCACGTTGCATATTCTCAAATAGAATAGTGGCCTCGCTGGCATGTCCATTCAATGCATGCCCCATGATTATGGCCGTCCATGAAACTGAATCGTGTACCTCCATCCTATCAAAAATCCATCTAGCAGTCATTATCTTCCCACATTTGGCATACATGTCCACAAGTGAGCTAGCTATATACATGTTTTGATCAAACCCCATTCGTATTATGTATGCATGGAGCTGTTTCCCCAGATGTAGTGTGGATAAATGAGCACAGGCAGGCAGTATACCTGAGAAAGAAACTTCCACAGGCTTAACATTAGCAGCTAACATCTTCCTAAACAGTCTCAGCCCTTCATCAAAAGTACCATTTTGCACACATCCTGATATTATCGAGTTCCATGAAACTGCATCCTTTTCTGGTAACAAATCAAACACCCTATAAGAATCCTCAACCCTAGTACAAGTCGCGTACATATCAATTAAGCTACTCCCGATAAACTCATCTTTGTCAAACCCGTGTCTAATTGCATATCCATGAATCTCTTTTCCTTTTGAGACGTCTACGTGCCTAGCAAAAACAGGAAGGACACTTGACAAAGTGAAACAGTCAGGCTTCAAATTGGCATTGCTCATCTCCCTTAACATATCCAAAGCTTCCTCATACAACCCACTTTGTACATTTCCACCAATCACAGTATTCCACGAAACAACATCTTTATTTGGCATCATTTGAAAAATCTTACTCGCACTATCAAACCCTACATTTTTTACTCTCCTTCCACTTAAAAAATCAAAATGACTTTTTTCACTCCTTATCAACTCATTTCTTGTTTCCTGCCTAATATCATCAACTCCAATCTCAGAATCTTGGACCACGTCATACGCATTGTTATTATTAACCAAACTGCTTGTACAACTACTAAAGGTAGGAGTAAGGTCAGCATACATTCTACCCTCTCCAGACCCCACTTGTAGGATTATACTTGTCATGTTGTTGTTGCTTGTAGGACTACTAAATGTAGGGGTAAGGTCTGCATACATACTACCCTCCCCAAACCTCGCTTGTGTGATTACACTGGGTATGTTGTTGTCGTTGTTCTTGTTGCTTCTACGACTACTAAAGCTATTTGACTGGGGAATTTCGTCAAACACATAACGGGCATGTGACGAAACTTGCAATTTTGCATACATATTCATGAGTGCATTGCCAGTATAAAGTTCATTTTCCACACCAAACTTAACAACACAACCATGAACACATTCACCAACTCTCAATTCCTTCAAATGGGTACATGCTCTCACCACAGAGGGGAAAACATCTCTACCAGGCAACTTTCCCCAACTTCTCATTGCAACAAAACAAGATAAAGAATTATGAAAATAACCATTACAAGAATAACACTTTATAACAGATTTCCAAGCTTTTGTGGGTACATATTGAAAAGTGTTGAAAACTTGTAAAGATTCTTTAAGTAGGTTAAGGTCAGTGTAAATTCCAAGAATGATGGTGGCTAGTGAAACTGATTTTGACCCTCTTGTTTTGACAATTTGGGCATGGAGTTGCTTGGCTTGTGAAATTGTTTTAATGGAAGATGGGTTGTTTAATAGAGTTTTGATAAGGTTTTCATTGGAAAAATCCATTTTTGGTTCAATTGTAAGTGTGTTATTGTCAATACTAGGTTCAACTTCAAGTATTCATTTTGTTTTTAAGGTTAAAGGTAATAGGAAAGATGATTTGAGGCAAGTTTAAAATAAAAAAGGCATAGCCGTCTACTAATATCCTGCTATGTACGTCGATCATAAAATTTATTATACACAATCTTATTTTATATTTTCATAAGAGATTGCGACTTGATAAAAGTGAATATTTTTAGTTTCAATTAAATATTTAATAAATTTAACGAAAATTATATTAAAAAATTGGCTTGAAATATTAAAAAATCATGTCAAATCTAAAAATTGCACCTCACATAAGAGATAGAGCACAAATATCAAAACCCATAAACATTGTACTTTTAAATATGAGTCCCCTTATATGTTTGACACAAACTAAAATGCTCATATTTATAGTCTGTTTGATTGGGTTTATTTTTTTTCAAAAATATTTATTTTTATCAAAAAGTATTTATTTTAAAAAATTAAGAGTATCTGATTAAGTTTTAGGAGAAAATAAATGCGTTTTGGGAGTAGCAAAAACTATTTTTCAGAAGCTAAAAAAAGTATTCTCCCGTAAGTACTTTGTTGAAAAACACTTTTGAAAAAAATACTTTTCGAAACACTTTTTAAACGCTTGGTCAAATATTAATTGCTACTCAAAAGTATTTTAAAATTAATTGTCAAACACAAAATGCTTCTCATGAAAAATATTTTCTTAAAAAGCACTTTTAAAAAATATATTTTTCAAAATAATCTAATTTTAAAAGCTTAGCCAAACATGCTATTAGCATAATGTAGAAAAATCAAAACTGCTTAGGAGTTGGGACTATATTAATTAAACCTACCTTATATATAAGAGATTTCTCCCTTTGAATAAAACAAAGTGTCCATTTAGGAAAAAAAATATGTAAAAAAGAGTGTCCACTTATTAAATCAAGAAAAAAAAATCTATTTTTTTCAGATTTTCCCCTATTTTAAGTGTTGTATGATCAATCTCAATGCCTATTTAATTAGGAGCAGTTTAGTCAAATTACATATTTTTATTTTAAAATTAGTATTTTCTTAAAGGTGCGTAAATGGCTAAGTGCATGTTTGGATTGCCTTTTGGGTAATTATGGGTACCTACTTTCGTGAAAATCAGACAATTGACATGTTTGGATTGTCAGAATCAATTTTGTCATTTATTTCAATTTGAATTTTACCATTTACTTTATTACTCTCTTTAATTTTCATCAACAACTCTATCCACTTTCATTACTCTCTTTAAATATCTAAAAATAATTACTAAAAAAAATTCAAATATACAACTTTCATTACTCTCTTTAAATTTCTAAAAATAATTACTAAAAAAAATTCAAATATACAACTTTCATTACCCTCTTTAAATATCTAGAAATAATTACTATAAAAATCAAATATACTACTCATGTTCTGTTTTAATTTAAAAAAATCAAATATAATACTAAAGTTGACATTTGTCATGTGTAATTGCAGATTGAAACTTTAAATTCCTTAAACATCCTAACGTTGTGCGATTATACGAGGATTATCATTCTCTTTTTCCTATTGGCTTATTTCAAATACTCCGAATATTATTACGATAATATATTATATTTTGAACAAACAAGAAATAAATATACCCAAGTTGAAGTATCAAAAAGTTTTTAATGTTGCTTCTTCATCAGAGATGGATCACGTTCGAGACTTAGTCCGCAATCAAATTATAGAGTACATGCAAAATTAGTATTATAATAATATTTAAATACTATTTGCACTTTAAATTAGTATTGTAATAATATTCTACTAATATTTAAGTACTATCTTGCACTTTAATTTCTATTATCTATTTGTAATTTTTATTTACATACATCAATTTTTAGTAATTTTTATTTATATATATTGACTAAATGTCCATTTTGGTAATTCTACATTTAAAAGCAATTTTGATTAAAACTATCCAAACATAAATTAATTATAACAATCATTTTTACATTATTGCATCCAAACATAAATTAATTCTGCCAGAATCAATTGTGCCCACCGCTAATTCAAACATAGCCTTTTAGTGAACATTATTTTTTATTGGGAGAGAGTAATTTTTATCATTTTCTCATCAAAAATAATTTCTGGTTGGAAGGAGTAAAAAAGAAACAGTTCTGGTTCAATGTTTTAAATGATCATCGAAATATGTAATTCTAAGGTAAACCTCTAAATATCCCTAAGTTTTCTTATAAGTATAGTTGCCATATTTTGTTGGTTAGGAAGGTGCAGAAAACGGAAATTATAAATAACTGCTAAGACTGGCAAGAATTGCAAATATAATTCAACAACAAAAATTGAAATTACAAAGATGTTGAACAAAAAAAATGAAAACTGTTTTGTAAATGCAGAGTCGAGTGTGATACTCTGTCTTTAAGACAATATTGCCCCATATGTATCCTTTATACGTCTTGGACAATTGTCTTCCAAGATAAAACAGCAATGGAACACTTGAGCAAAGGAAACTCAAGTGCTACCGTGAAGAATTTTGAATAACGAAATGATGCTTGGAAGATTATAGGAAGAAGAATTCTATTTTGTGTTTTTCGTCAATTGTAAGGTGTTCTCAACAATGGTGCAAAGGGGTTATTTATATAGGTGAGGGAGGGGCTGTTGAACTGTCCAAAAAAATAATATCTCGTGATGGGCGGCCCGTGTGTGGGCTTTCCTTGAACATAAGCACATTTAGGTTCTCCCTCCTTTAAACACATGGGATACCCCTTGGGGTCCCAAACCCTAAACCAATTTTGAGTTTTATAAACACAACAGTTCTTTCTTCCTCCACCGATGAGGGAGAATTGATCCCAAACCACACTTTTCCATGCTTCAAACACCTCACTTCGTGGACCAATATCTCTTTCATTTATCAACGAAATTTGACAATTCTTGGCCCTACGGTTATCTACGTACTTAGTAGATCATTCATGTGTAAAGAACCGGATTCTCCAACATACGTAACACTAGTGTTTAAGCCGTTAAATTTGGTCGGTCGAAACTCCCGCCAAAGGCAAATTTCCAACATATCTACCCACATGCTCTTTCTTTGAACCATTCATAGCTTTTGCTCACTCGAAAATAAAGTTTCAATCATTAATTGAAACAATCAATGCGTTCACATTTGTTTTTTATATCCAGCTTCACGGCTTACGCCTATTTATGGAGATAGTACTCCCGGTCCTCCAGTAAATCGCGGATGTGCCTAAATGATCGGTGTTTGAGAACAGAGCAACTAATATGTCACATACAAGGTCCTACAGAGAGCAAATTGCTCCCACTGGAGTTCGAACCCACGCTGCAGACCTCCAACTGAATTTTAAGTTCTCCTCCTTTGTCATTGACCACGTATTATTATCCTTATATTTTGTTTTTTTCCACATTTTCTTATCCTTTTTGGTTTCTCTGTTTCTTGCTAATAATTCATTGCAAGAGAGCTACTCTATATGTATACAAGTTAAAAAGGTGTACTATAATTAGTTGTCTAGATATAAACTCAAGTTTGGTAACCTGCAACTATTCAGAGCACATATATAGGAAAAGAGATGCACTAAGTTCTGTGAAGTTGGGAAAGAACACATATATAGACTTAATTTTAAATAGAATAAAAGAAGATTTATCTGCTAAAGGGTCCAAGTGTTTAGGTGCCTTGCAAGTAGACTAAAATAATAATAGTAATAATTAAGCAACTTGATCTAAGATTGCAGCTCCCATGTAAGCACTTTTGGTTTTATTCTCTGATTGCTTTTGAATAACCCAATGGGCCTTAGCCGCCTGCAAATTGCTGTTGTGTTATTTAGAATAACAGTTGATGTTTGACTGCCTTTGATATTGCTTGTTATAAAAAAAAGAAATTAGCACCAATACTGAAACAAAGCAATGTCTTCCTCTTCAGAATATAATCTTGGCAACTATGGCTTCCTTATCATCAGTGCCATTGTGTCTATCATCACCATTAGTTACATTAAAGCTATCATCAATTTCATCAAGGGTAGATTCCTTTATTTCAATAACCAAGGTTAAGAAGCTTTCTTCTATATCATAATTCATAGTTAACATTTTATTAGCCTTGCAAAATGTGCTTTATTCCCTTTTGTCACTTTCTGCTTATTTATTTGTTAAGAATGGTGTAATGTTGTTAGGCTAGCTAGAGCATCAAATTGTTGATATGTAACTTCAGTCCTTATGATCTAAATATACTTAGTTGGACATGATATGATCCTGTTGATTTACATGTGTTAGCTTGAAATTTATAAAGGCCTTCTATCTAAAAACGTCCCTAAAACTGGCTCGGATTGTTAGTTTCCTCCCTAAATTATGTCTAGTCCTAATCACCTCATGAACTTGGCTATTTCATAGCCTTTACCCCCCTTGAAAGTTGATGCATCAAAGAGCGTGATTACACTCTCTTTTAGGCGCGTGAAAGTTTCCAAATAGCCAAGTTCACGGGTAATTAAGACTAGACATAATTTAGGGAGTAAATTAATAATCCGAACAAAATTTATAGGTGTTTTTGGGTATTCTGTATTATTTTGCTCAATCGTAAACATTTGGCTTATTGGTGAAATAAGGAAGTTTTTTACTACACGCCCTTCTTCCAGTCCTACCCCACCACCTATCTAAAGCTTCTAGAGTGAACACATTTACTTAATTATGTCTTCAACGTTGTTTCTTTGATAATGCAGCTAATGAAGGAGGAGATCCAAGTGAAGCTCCTCAGGGAGTTTCACCAATTGAGGTACATGCAGATATGTCCTTGGATGTGCTAAATATACTGACTGATAACTTTGGTCAGAAAGCTCTGATTGCCGAGGGATCTTATGGTCGCGTGTTTGGTGCTAAATTTAGCAATGGCCAACAACTAGCAATAAAGCAATTGGATACAATTTCTTCTCCAGAATCAGATTCTGTCTTCGCAGACCAGGTGAGTGTTACTTAGCATTATAGAGTCAAGTTAGTAACAAGTTCGTAGCTAATTTCAGTTTTTTTCCTTTTTAATGTAGTGTAACTAGTACTATTTTGGGACGAATAGAACAATCTCACAAAATATTCTGTTTCTTGTGTATACAGTTACAAATTGTTTCAAGACTTAAGCATGAGCATTTTGTGACTATGATGGGTTACTGCTTAGAAGCAAACAATCGAATCTTGGTTTACGAGTTTGCAACCATGGGCACATTGCATGATATATTACATGGTATGTCCATAATTTTGAACCATAAATAAACTTTCCAATGCAATTGATTCTTGGTTTGATCAACATGAATTCATTCAGGTACATTCAACTTCGGAATAACATGTTACAACAAAGAAAATAATTTTATAAGTGACCAACTCTTATATTTGCAACATCATAAATTATATTGTAGGTAGAAAAGGAGTACAAGGTGCTGAGCCTGGTTCAGTTCTTACATGGAATCAAAGAGTTAAAATATTTTGTGGTGTAGCCAGTGGCCTCGAATATCTACACGAAAAAGTTGAACCGCCAATTACTCATCGCAATGTCAGATCTAGCAATGTACTACTCTTTGATGATTTTACAGCAAAGATTGGTGATTTCAACTTGACAAATCAGTCTTCAGAGCATTCCATTAGAGTTCAGGAGAGTTTTGGCTACAATGCTCCAGAGTAAGCCTTTGCATTTTTAACCTTACCCTAACATGCAGTTTAATTCCTTGTTAGCTACTAAAAATAGGGTTTATATTTTTCTGAATATTTACAAGAAAATTGTATGATAATAAGATGGTAATTTATGGTACAGATATGCCATGGCAGGAAATATAACAAAGAAAAGTGATGTTTATAGTTTTGGAGTTATTCTCTTAGAGCTGTTGACAGGAAGAAAGCCAGTAGATTATACAATGCCAGAAGGACAACAGAGTCTTGTCACATGGGTAGGTTCTTATCCTACCTGGCTTAATATATCGACAATTTCTCAAATTTGGGACCAAATTTCATTTATACACTTAACTTAAACTTGTTTCAATTGATCACTTAACAGTTCCTACTAGACTCTTTCAATTCAAATATGTCACCTCGTTAACTATACGAATTAGTCTCAATACATTGTAAAACCTTGGGCATATTCCAATAGAGGATGGTGTGCACAATTAAAGGAGATGACATATATTAAGTGGTTAATTGACATTTGAGATCAAGCGCAAAAGTTTTTTCAAATTTTAAACTGAAAGTGTCTAATAGAGACACGTTGTTATGCGTTCAGGTGCTCGATTGGAACAAGTCATAGTTCGAGTGTCTAAATGAAATTTATTGGCAAGTTTGAGGTGTTGTCGATATGTTAAGCTATGTTGTTCAGACTCTTCAAAAATGTTATCGCACCTGTATCAGATACTCCAAAAACGCATTATTTTTTGAAAATCTGACACTCATCCAACTGACTTTTTAAGAGTCCGAACAACGTAGATATTGAATCAATTGTTAATGTTTAGCTCGGTTTATGCCTTCAATATACCGATTCATCCAAATGATCTTCTGCAGGCAACTCCACTATTAAGTGAAGATAAAGTGAAAGAATGTGTTGATCCCAAACTAAACAATGAGTACCCTCCAAAGGCAATTGCTAAGGTTTTCTTCTTCCTCATCTTTGAACAAATTATTGTAATCAAGGCCTAGTTTGTTTTTCATAATGTAACCACTATTCAACTAATCTTTCTCAGGTGGCAGCTCTTGTAGGACTTTGTATTCAAGAAGAGGCAGATTTTCGACCAAACATGTCAATTATGGTCAGGGCACTGCAGCCACTTCTCAATGCCAATTAAACCAGCAAGGAGCTAATTCAGTCTTTTCCTACAATTTGAAGCTATTTCGAGATTTTGTTGTAACCCAAAATTTTCTTAACTGCTCTCTCTGTTCGAATATGTTTGTCCTACTGTTCTTATTAGCTTGTTTAAAACGAATGTCTCTTTTCTAATTCAGTAATTCTTTAATTTATACATTTCACATGTCATGTTTAAAACAATAAGATTAAATAGCATTTTAGTACATTATATGCATTTTAGTTAACAATCACAAAATTCAAAATCTTTTTACTTTCTTAAACTCCGTATTCAATCAAATCAAGATAAATAAATTGAAACTGTGGGAGTAGTTTTTTAATAAGAATGATACTTGGACCAACTTACATGTATTAAATTGTTATGTACGTATATTTTTTATGTTTAGATTGTTAGATCATTTTCTTGTACCTTTTTATGGTCTACGTAACTAAATTTGTGGAGATTGCCTTGTGACTAATACCTTATGCAGTGAAAGGTAAAATGTCTTCCTCTGCGCCTCTGCCTTTATAATACTGTTATTTATCTGTATCGTATCTGTCCGATATGAGTTTTGAAATAATGACGTAACTATTAAATAATTAAAACTCCGCCTACACGAGCTTCATAATAAATATTGCTAGGTCTCGAGTCCAAATAAAGGAAGATGCTACCGAAGATTGACAACCAACATAAAGATGGTCAAGCATGATAAATCCACCAAGTTAGATATATAGTCCATATTCCCTGAGATACTCGTATTTTTTTTTATAATAATGGTGTCAGACCAGCTTACATGCACCTCAACTAATTCAGTACCTCGACTAATTCAGCAGGTACCTGCACGGCTGCACCTGCCATATTCCCTGAGATATTCTTTTTCTCCATTATTCTATCATCTTTGGAGAAGCAAAAAAGCACAGAAATAAAGAGCTCCCATTATAATTGACATAACCAAAGATACATATTGTAACAGAAAGACCAGCAAGAACACAAACCTGAATATTCATCTTTTGAGAATGGGCTATTGAAATAAATAAACCCAGAGTAGAAGGGTTTACAAGAACAAGGTCACAACTTTCTGCAGCTTAGAGAGTGAGGGAAAATTACAAACTAGCAACAAAAAGAATGATATATGTACTTCCAACTGTCCAAGAAATAATTTACACAACAAGCGCAAACTATGAACCAGGGCAGTTACAACAGAATTTGCAAAAACTGCCATCGTCACGAATACTTTACTTACACTTGGAATACACCTAGGTTAAAAACACAACAACGAAAGCTATTGACTTGACGAGGATTTAACTTTGCCTTGTTTGCTTTGTTTTGGCTATGGTCATGAAGTTATTAACAGATTAGTTTTGGATGTAGCTATAGTTTTTCAGCCTGCTTTGAGGATTCTTCCAAGTGTGGAGGTAAGAGATTAAGGAAACTCCCATGTGCATGTTGAGAGTCAGCAGCCTCTGAATCCTCATCTACAGACATATTAAAATCATTTTAGCATGATCCATAAAGGAAGAATAAAAGGAAGAAAAACGAGAAAGAACGCATGAAACAGCTGGACAAGATACTGCAAAGGTATTGCAAACAGAAAGTCAACTAATAATCAACTCGGTTTTTTGAAAGCTGATAATAATATCTCCACCAGTTTCTTTTGGAGAAATTACCACCACTAGGAGAACTTCAGAGATAGATTTGTCTAGCTCTCCGACTCTTACAAATTTCATGATCCATGAGAGATGAATAAATACAAAAATGAACACATGAAATAATGGACAAAATGCTGTAAAAGAAAATCGCAAATGGAGAGTCAACCAATAATTAATTCAGTTTTTCTTGAAAGCTGATCCTAATATCCGTTGTTTTGAGCCTCCGGGGCTCAGTTCAAGTGGTAAAGGTTGAGGGACTAGTGACTTAGGTCACCTGCGCCAGCAAACTAAGCATGGTCTTTAAGGAGAATGGTAAAGGGGTAGGCTCATTATCCCGAGTTCGAAGGCTGCGGTTGATCTTACGGGTTGGCCTTATACGGATTTCTTGGCCGTGAAAAAAATAATCCGTTGTTTCCTTCTGACAAATTACTACCATTATGGGAAATACGAAATAAGATTCTCCTCACCTCCAACTCTTAGAAACTCTAGATGTTTTTCAATGTAAAGGACGGTGATGCAATTCACTTCCTGGGGAAAGGTTTTCCGGACATCAGCGCTAGCACTTCGTGTTCTTTATATTCCATCCCATTCCTGGATATACGGCTAATAGTAAAATAATACTTAAGAGAAGTAGTCGTCGTTTCACCAATCGGCTCCGACACCAGACCACCCTAACACTTGAGCAAGTGAAGATATGCAACTATTATTTCCATTTCTTGGCTATAGCCTCTCTTTTTCAAGGAGCAATGCTTGGAGAAGTAATACTTCCGTTCTACACTAGTACTATGAAAACCAGAATAATTTTAAAAAGAGGGACAGATATCCTACTGAAAAGCGACTTCACAGTTGGTCTCTTAGCTTTGTTGCTCTTCTTCTTCAATTCAGCTGAAAAATAGAAATAAACATTTCAAGACACATCACAAACTGAAAATTACAAAAGAAAAAGGAACTTTAATACTTGAAAAACGGAGGACTGATTAACAAAGCACAGATAAAAGCAGAAATCAAATCATTCTTATACTAGGCAAGATAAGTTCCAAATATGATCAAATGGATTAATTATTAATTTAATGCAGGGAAAGCTAAATACCCATTTGAGCAACATCGTTATCATTCACAATCTCAAAGTTTTTGTAAGTGTAACCCATAAAGTTGACATCCTTTGAGGACAGCATCTGTAACAACAAACAAAAGGGTCAAGGACAGGTTTTAAAATGACAGGAGTATTATACGGAGTGCATGATGAAAAAGACTATGATCATAACTGCCAACCAAATTAGCTGATGATAAATAGCAAAATGAAACATCTTTCTCTTATCTTTTTCTGAGAAGGAAAAAAACACATTTTCCTTTTACTCAGTACTGAAACAGTTCTATCAGCAAATTTGTTACCAAACAAGTTTATGATAAAGGAAGCCGCATCTTCCCCCTTTCAACTGTATTTTACCCTTTATCCTTTACAATGCCTCAAAAGTAGCTACATGGATTTTACAATTTGGAAACAGAAAAAACAGCCTTATACTTAATTCTGCAACACCACAGAGCTTCGGTTATCTACCAAAAAAAAACCATCACCTCTGCCAGCTCACTAGCAGGTCATAAGCAGATATATCTGTCTTGGTTCTCTGACTGCTATAAAAATAGTACTTAAACTAAAATTTTAATTTGTCATCCAGGAGTTGCATTTGGACTGATTAGTATACAAAGCAAATGGCTACTCCCAGAGAACTAGATACGAATTAAAGTTCTGCCGTGCATACGCACAGTGAAGTTAGAATGAAGACCATACAAATCGTCCCTATTAGCTGATTAGTCACATGCAGAGTGCATGACTGAAAGAATCCCCTATGAATTATGAAAACTCTAAGCAGTTTACTAAATCATCCCTATCAGTTGATTATTCAAATGCAGAATGACAGTTAACCTCACTTCGACATGCCCCTACGAAATATGAATTCAGTAGCAGTTAATCGGTACTAACCTTCCTCCATGGACCTGATTTTGCTGCTGTTGGAATTTGATTGTCACCCTGCAAACCAAAATTGCAAAGGAAGACATGAGAAACAAGCAAATAAGAATGGCGCAAAAAGGGTTACTATATGGGGAAACCAAGAGTGAAGGGCAATCAGTGTACCTCTTCAAACTTCTCAAAATTCTGAGTATCCAACTCGTCATTAACTTCTGGAATGAATGCAGCTTTCATGTGATAAAGTTTATCCCATTCAACGCCTTTGAACCATGGGTGAGCCTGAAACACAGTTTTAACAGATTAATTTGTCCAAGTCTAATCCCATTCTAAGTGTTCACGGGATTTCACATTTAATACATCAAGTACCTTTATTTCATCAGCACCCCTGGTCCCAAGTCTCTGTTCTACATTACACAGAAGTTTACAAATGAGATCTTTTGCTTCTGGAGATAGTTTTGCCTCTTCAGGAAATTTAAGATGAGTCCTCCAATTTACTATCTGTAGCAACAAGACATAAGTCGATTGTCATCTAGAAAGAATCAAAATGCAACTTGAAGTTGGAAAGCTACAACATTTGATGCAAATATTCCAAGTTTTCACCAAAGGTTATAAACTATAATTGATGCAATAGAACTGATCCAGAGTGGTATTTCAATAGTTGAAAAGTGTGAGAAGAACAAGATGAAATCAACAACAAGAAAACACTTGTAAGTCATCTTGAGCAAATGTTGCTGAATGCAATAATCATGCTTAGAGAACATAGGTTTTTTCGGACCTTACCGCCTATGTCACGATGAAATGGCTATGCATGTCAAATATGAACATACAGGCATCAAGATCCAATCACTGAGTAATAATTGAGCCTTGCTCATTGTAGTTTAAAATTGGCCATGTTTGCAATCCATTTAATATATGTTTTACCTATACTGATACTTATGTGCCTAGAAGGATGTCATAAGAATGCATTCATTCCAGGTTAACTTATGTGAATTGCTGACATAGTAAGCAGGTAAATATTGGAATGCACATATAGACATGTCTATATATGGCGGAAACAAAAAGCTGCATGCCATCCAGTTTCCCAATAAATCCCTTGAATAAATAGGCTTCCACCCCAGGATATTTGGTTTCCCACAGACTCTGGATGAACTAAACAGAGCATGAAATTCTGCACCATTAAACTTAAGAGGCATGTATCCAAATGCATAATGATAAACGTTAAAACTGTATTACTTCCTCCTGGTCCTTTCCATATAAGTTAGATACTGAATGAATCATAACGATTCTAAGAAAATAGCAGACAATTGTTTCCTTCACATAAACCGCTCACTGTGCTCAGACAAACAATTACATTTCCAGGTCTCTTATCAACTTAGACAGATGAAAACCAGTGGATTCCAAACACCAAAAACTTTTCACCATGCGTAACCCAAGGAGAAAATTTCCGTTATTACCTTTCTACAGGTGGACATAGGTTCATCAGAATAGAATGGTGGATATCCCACAAGCATTTCATACATGATCGCACCAAGTGACCACCTGAGAAAAGAACACTCAGAAAATGTAATAAAACAGATAAGCTTTGACCTGAAAGAGAGAACATAATACGAAGACACTGACCAATCACATTCACAGCCATATCCTTTCTTCAGTAAAACCTCTGGAGCAATGTAATCAGGTGTACCAACAGTGGAATAAGCCTGCAGTACTTCATTGTGTTAAAAGGATTCCATGTGATGAATACGAGGAGCTATAAAAAATAACCATTTGGTACTATCCTTCCTAGACAGAAGCAGTGGTAAGGGAAGAACTCTTACTAAATTCCACAACAATGTACATAAAAAAAGGAATTCCACTAAATACTTCCAGTCTAGCTGATAGGGTCCGGTTAAAGGTAGTTACTTCAGAAAAGAGCTAGGGATCAGAAGAGCTTTGGGGGGGGGGGGGGATATCGCCCAAACAAGGTGTAGAAAAAGAAACTCTGTTGGCAAATCATGAAACCGAAGTGACAGAAATATAGGCAAGAGCTCCAACCAAGAGAAGTAATGTTAAGAGAGAGAGAAGTTGATCTGAGAAAGGAGGTGAGGAGGAGAGAGAATGATAGTTTACTTTCATTGCAAGCCTTTTTGTCCTCAGTAGTAACTTTAAGAGTCAATCTTGCATTAGTTTACGACACAGAGGTGTGCAACATCTTCCACATCCTTAGCCAATTCCCCCATCCTAAACGGCTTGCCAAATTCGGCTTTGTTGAACATAATCTCCACTTCAACCCCGAAGTGGTATTGCAGGCTCAATCTCTCTTACTGACTTTCCTCTCATTCGTGGAGTGAAGAAAGGAGGTTTGCCCCAGCTACCGCTATCCATGGGAAATCAAAAGAGCTACCAAAGGAAATACACAGACGGCTCTCTTGCAGATATTTTGTTCCATATGTTTAAATTAGGAAAGGAGCTTTTCCTCTAAATTGTGCTTAAGTTCTCTCTCATATTCTAATCTTTTTACTTAAGGAGGATCAGAGGGAAGTTAGGAACTCACAAGCATCCTCCTATTCTTCTGCCAATGCAACAGTTGCTCCTGTTGAGTGCGCCTTGGAGGGGCTGGGCGTCCATCGCTTAGAAGAGCACCACTTAATTTACTTGCCGCTGTGAAATCCTTTTCCTGAAGATTACTGCAGTCCAGCGGTTTACACAATCCAAAATCTGATAATTTCATGTGCCCATGTTTATCAAGTAGTAAGTTATCAGGCTTGATATCTCTGCAAATTTTGGATAGAAGAGATTATTCCTCCTGAATAAGAAAGCAATGGAGAAAAGGAACAAAAAAGTAACACTTTGATAGGTCACTGCAATCACATAACACAGAAACAAAATTTCAGATCCACCTGTGAATATAATTGTGTTTATGGATAGATTCTATAGCAAGGACCGTCTCCCCCACATAAAATCTGGCTTCATCTTCTGTTAAAGTATCCTTGCGCATCAGCAAAGTCATCATATCTCCACCAGGAAGATATTCCATTATTAGATAAAGATACTCCTCATCTTGGAAAGAGCAATATAGCTTAACAATGCAGTTGCTCTCCACTTCAGCAAGTAGATTCCTTTCAGCTTTAACATGTTCAACCTAACAAACACAGTTGATAAGCAGAAATTAGTATACATTATGCAACACAAACAATCATCTGGTAACTATTGATAAAGCTCTGTGTGTTTACCTGGCCTCTACGAAGCATTTCTGATTTCTTAAGCTTTTTCATGGCATAGACATGACCAGTTGCCTTCTCCCTGCATATTCTAACCTGAAGCAAGACAAAATAAGTTTACAAGGTCAAAAAAGAATATAATCCCCAAAGCTATCTATATTTCAGAGAGAGGGAGGGAGGGGGGGGAGGGAGAGAGAGAGAGAGAGTGGTCTATGAGTTCAATTTATTGATTACTGCCATTTCTTAAAGCTCAAAAAGCTTGCCACCATGAAGAAATTGGCCTACCCCAGCAAAAGTAAAAGAACCTATAACAATTCACTAGGGAAAGCGCTCCAATTTCCAATTATCTGAGTATGTATGATGTAGAAAACAACCATGAAAATATTTCTACCCAAGGACATAATGACCCCTTTTTCTACCTTACCACCACCTTTCTCTCTCTCTCTCTCTCTCTCTCTCTCTCTATATATATATATATATATATATATATTTCTCCCCAAGGACATAATGACCCCTTTTTCTACCTTACCACCACCCCTCCCTCTCTCTCTCTCTCTCTCTCTCTCTCTCTCTCTCTATATATATATATATATATATATATATATATATATAAATCTGTGGTGTCCGAGCCAGCTTGCATGCACCTCTACTAAATCCATAGGTTACTTGCCACCTCCCATCAGCACATGTATCGGGTAATTCCAACCACCAAGGCTTGACATATGGAAAGAAATCATCTCTGTTTTTGCTCCATTGGGATTTGAACCTAAGATCTCATGGTTCTCCACAGTCCACCCACTTCATTGACCATAAGCCACACCTCTGGGTGCCTTTACCTCAATCTATATTAATTCTTATCTCCCAAGGATGCCCAAACCCGAGGGAAAAAGATACGAGCTTGATGAGTAGAATAAAAAAGAAATAAGAAGCAAACTTGTAAGATTTCCAATTACAGCTCTCTTTGACCATTATGCTGGTCGGACATATGACAGAATAAAGGAGTGGTAAGAGATAAAGAAAGAGACCTCCCCAAATGCACCCTTTCCTATCATTGTCAAGGGCTCAAAATCATCAGCACCCATTTTATGCCTTTGAAGGCGCATAAATTCTGTCTCTTTTTTCTCAAGGTACTTCAGTAAATTGCTCTGCTCTTCCTCAGAAACCTCAGCATCGGCTAATTTTTTTTCAAGCATATTGCGTCTGCAACAAAGCAACCAAATAAAGATTATTCTTCAAGAAAAATTGATTTCTGTATGCACAATTCAGTTAAAGCACAATGAACATGAAAAATATAAAAGAACGAGGTGATGGCACAGAAAGCATATTCGTTAACTAATAAAAGACGCATATCATATGGAGGAGGATCACCATAAGCTAAAGCTTTACATCGATGGCCACAGAAAACTTCAAAAAACTTCTGAGACAAATATTTTTCTAAAAGAATAAAGGATGAAGAGTGATTATCTGAACTTCAGAAGAAAATCATTAATCAACTCTCAAGACAAGTCACCCAAAACATGCTTACGATCTATACAGTTGCAAGCAATGAGTCAAACCGAGAAAATGTTGGCTGGCCAGCCTATAAATGAGTGATGTAACAGAAAGACATGTAGATCAGCAGATGCACCAACTATCGAAAGGTTCTTAAAAACTTGATCAAAGATAAAAGAGATTAAGTGAGTGTTGACTGTAAATGTTGAGCCTCTGAAGTAGGAAGGTAAAGGCATGATTGGTAGATCAGCAGATTCACCAACTACCAAAAGGTTTTTAGAAGCACTTGACGGACTTAATAAAAGAGATCATGTGAGCATGGAAGCAACAAGGTCGAACACAAAAATTAATCAGTAATATCAGGATGCAAGTAATTGATGAATGATGATTAGACAGAATCCTCTATATATTACTATCTGCTTCAGATTATAATACACAGGCATATCATATGTAGATACTGTATTACAGATGAGATGAGATATTATAACTATAGATAATCAGGGACAACAAATAAGCAGCTGAAATTGTCAACTCTGGTTTCCGTCTTCTTTGCCCAATAATTAGGCTCTAAAGGCCATCAGCACTAACATCAGAAGTTTTATATTTGCAGTTCTGGGGCTCTGCTTTTACAAATTACATACATCTTTGAAGATACACACCAGTCACCAGAGGTCAAATCCATAGTAATCAAGGACGACCAACAAGAAACTGAACAATTTTCTACTCTAATTACTCAGTACAAAAAAATCAGTGAATGGTTTGTTTACATTGGATCCCGTTTTCCTTCTCCCATAGCTAGACCTAAAACTTAGCTAAAGGTAATAACAATACCATCACTAGTTCAATACTACTAGAACAACTATGCTTTAGTCCCGAACAAGTTGAGATTAGCTACATAAATCCTCACTGACCATATTTTTCCATTTATATTCATCTTGCATTATACAAAACAAAAATAAAAAACTAAAATTTCTTTTTAATGACCGAGAAATCCGTTTGGAGCCAACTCTTTGGGCCAACCGCAACCTTTGAAACTCTGGGATGATCCCCCACCCCACAACATAACACCCTTCTCCACTTAAATATTGGACATAGTTTGCATGGCACAAGGCTCAAACTGGTGACCTTAGACAAAAGTCACTCAACCTTTGCCAAATGAAAAACCCTTGAGGGCAAGAAGTACTAAAACTTCTGTGAATTTTCTAAAAATCCCAAATAGGGCAAAAGAAGTTAAGAAAGTCCTAGAAAGCATAAGATGTAGAGCAAATCTACTAGCATGACTAAAACATATTCCCAAATCCCAACTAATTGATATCACCCTTTTTTTAATAAGATGTTATCGCCTTTTTTTTACTTACATAATTGGTACTGCATGTAAACATTGGTTTTTCCATTGGGCTCTATCTTTCGAGACAACATCCTTCCATGTGATTTTGTGCCTACCTCATCCTCTTTTAACACCTTCACTCGTCATGGTTCAACAGCTATGGACTTGTGCATCTGGAGGTCGACACATGACATGACTATACCATCTCAAGTGAGCTCCTCTCGTTTGGTAATAATTGTATTAATGGGGTGGAAATTCCTAGAGTACAAGTCATATACAAAGGTAGAGAACTTACGCAATAATATGGTTCTCGACAGTAGCAAGTCACATATGCTAAAAGGAACAACATAGGCACCAAAAGTTCATATTTCCAGTTGACTACCATCCGTCATCTAACTACCAACAAAAGAATGAAAATGTCATGACAAAATTTATGAACCCACTCAGGTGCCAGGATGAGGCTATATGACTTGTTCAGGAGAAAAGTTCAGAGTACCCTCTATGTAATGACATCAGTTTCAATTATCTCAAACTCAAGCTATTGATTTATTTTTTACCAGAAAATTTATCGTTGACAACATAATCAACAGAAAACTACATTAAAACCTTTTGGAATGGGATATCAGATTCAAGGATGATCACTACAAGGGACAATAAAATGGTTATTGCATAGATGTCATCAGCTTTCCAATGTTTGTTATTGTTAAGAGTTGCAACATGGGAAATCTCATGTAACTAAGATTCTAATTGTTGCATACTGGTAACAAGAAGAATGAACCCTCCAGCAGTAAACATCGATTGAATGAACTTTTGATTGCAAGGACACGCATCTATGAAAGACCAATGCAATGCACAGTCATTATAAGGAGAAAGGAAGACTAAAATACCGCTCTCTACGCTCCTGCAAGCTCTTCATTTGTTCCTTGTAGTGTTTTTCTATGTACTGCTTGGCAGCTGCAACTTTCTGTTTAGTGGCAGTTGAAGGTGTTTCCTCGTGTGATGACAATTTTGACCCTTCTTTCCCATTACTAGTGGTTTCCTGCTTCTTGGGAGGCTTGGGCTTATCTTTTTTGCCAAGCTTACTGAACCATCGTTTGGCAGTCTCCATCCTCCGCTTTAGTCAACTTACTAAAGGTTCCCGTAACCAAGTTTTTCTTTCTCACTCGCAATAATCAAAAGAGCTAGAACTCTGCTAGCACAATTTTGTCTTCCTTTCACAATAAGTATTCCAGAAATCAATTATAAGACGAGCTTCAAAGCACCATTAGGACCAATTCAATGCTTTGTCCTGATGGACAAATGGAAGAAATATTCAATCAAGAACCGAACCGAACCCTCGTATTTACACAAAGAAACTAACCATTACAGACAACTAAAACTCTGTCAAAATCTGAAATTTCTGCATACTCATTTTGCTCGATTTTTTTAATTAAGGTTAGTCAAATAATACACTTCACGTGATATTCACAGTTACAGTAAATCTCATACACTGTCAACCAGCACTCCCATCCAAATAAAAATTAACAGCAAAAAGGGGATAATAGGACTTATTCCATGGATAAAGAAATCAAAAGTAAAAAAAGGGGATTTCAAATAACCACTAAGTAGAAATCTAGAACTTAAAAACTACTTGTCCATCACAAACCAACAACAACAACATACCCATGTGGGATCTGGGGAAGGCAGGATGTACGCAGACCTTACCTTTGTAGGGCAGAGAGTTGTTTCCGTTAGACCCTCAGCTCAAAAAGAATGTAGTCAATGCATGATTGCAAGAAAAATAACAACATACCAAGTGAAGTCCCACAACATGGGTCTGGAGAGGGTAGAGTATACGCAAACCTTACTTCTACCCTGGTAAGTAGAGAGGTTTCCGAAAGACCCTCGGCTCAAGACTTGCAAGAAAAATAAGACAACAAAATATCCAGATATAGAATAAATAGAGTAATACACATATAGGAATAACGCTCTACGTGATACGTAAATACTACTACTCAGAAAAGGAGACTGAAAGGCTCACCCCACCACTCTCACACACATCGTAACAACACTCAACTACCTACTAACCTTCTATTCTAATCCTCGTCCTCGACCTCAAAATCTTCCTATCTACGGTCATGTCCGCAGTCAGCTGAAGTTGTGTCATGTCTTGTCTAATCACCTCCCCCAGTTCTTCTTTGGTCTACCTCTTCTAACTCCTGGGGACTGCCATTCTCTCAAACCAACATGGGAAGTAAATAGCACAGAATACAGATCCTCTATATCATATGAAACAAAGAGAATCCATTTAACGACATCAAAGGACAGAATTTCTATTAAACAATAAAAGGACCCCATTGGTTTCAACCCAAATGCTTATATGTATATCAATTTGTCAATAGCAAGAAACATAACATTTTCTAATTTTAAACCCTTAACAAGCAATTGCTCAATTAAGTCAATTTTAGCAAGCAAAAGACCAAGAAACCTGATATTTAACAACCCAATGAACCCATAATACAAAATTCTCTAAAAATGCAAAGTTCAAGATTATATCAAAGAAAGCAACTTTCTTGATAAAAAAAATCAGCAACACATTACAGTCCAAAACATCAGCTGATCCCAAAAACTAAACTTAACTTATTAACCATACAAAAAAGTAAAAGCAATAACAATAAAGACTCAAACTTTACCTCAAAAAATACTTCAAGAATGCTTAATTGTGCTTGCTATGTACCAAATCAACAATACCCAGAAAAGCAATAACAATAAAGACCCAAACGTTACCTAAAAATGCTTAATTATGATTGCTCAATACCAAATCAACAATACCCAGAAAGGAAATAACAATAAAAATTCAAACTTTACCTTAAAAAAATCTTGAAATGCTTAATTATGCTTGATATGTACCAAATCAACAATACTCAGAAAGGAAATAGCAATAAAGACTCAAACTTTACCTTAAAAAATTCTTGAAAATTCTTAATTCTGCTTGCTCTGACCAAATCAACAATACCCAGAAAGGAAAAACAATAATAACAATAAAGACTCAAACTTTACCTCAAAAAATGCTTCAAATATGGTTAATTGTGCCAAATCAAGAAGACCCAGAAAGGAAAAAATGAATAATTTTGGGTAGCAAAGTGAACCATATAGTTGGGTTGTTAGAATAACACAGTTGAATTGTGAAAACCCTAAAGTGGAAAAGATGATATTGTGTTAGTTGAAGAAGTAGACTTGTGTGGGAGTGGGGATGACCACTTTCTGCTTTGGTGGCTTCAATTAACCATCCACACACATTATACTGTGTGAGAGAGAAAAAGCCTTTTTTTTCTTTTCCCCTAATTGATTGAACATTGGAAAACAAAAATGAAATATTGAAATCGAGAGATTTTTGTGACTTTAATCTCTTAGCATTTATGAAAAAACAAGACTTTTTCTACTTTCTATCTACACTATCGCAATCTATTTATCAAAATACATATATTTATTTTTTCTACCTCAATGTTCAGATAAAAAAAGTGAATAATAGTTCATACTGAAAATTCGCACACTTGATAATTGAGGAAATTCGCGAATAAAAATGATGATTCTAATGTTTTTACCATTTTTTTTTATGTTTGATATATCGTGAGAAGTTTGACGAGTTGGAGTAAAGCTCAAGTCCCACTAAAATGAGTGTCGATGGTAGACGGACGCCCAAAACCAGCATGTACTTATTATAATGCGGAGGGAGCTTAATAAAAGTCTTTGGTACATATAGAATAAACGTAATGCTAATGAAGTATATTCTTACAGATAGTTTGTGATTTATAAATAAATTTATAATGCGAAACACCTTAAACTTATTCATGAATAATTTTTTTATTTAAAAGTCTAAACTCTTATGTTATTGTAGATATGATATATGTAATCAATATTGATGAAATGAAAGGGTTGATGAAATGAAAGGGTCCTATATTTAGTTTAGGAATTAAGGAATGATTGCATATTTGATCATTAATTAGTATATAAGAAAACACAATTCGAAACTTAAGTCACATATTTGAATTTCAATTTTATATGGAAGATTATATTGGATACGACCTAGTTAAGATAAAAATAGACAAGTTTCACATGTTTATTTTTATTTTTCAATTATCTTTCAATGGATGCTATTTCTATCATTGAAAACTAATATACTTATTATTGATTTGTAGCTATTAGGGTCTAATATGTTCAATTCACCATTAGATTTAAATTATATATATTGATATTTGTCATAATTTTTTACACTATTAATATGTTTTAACCTATTGAAATACGTGTGTACCACAACAACAATAATATATCCGGTGAAATCTCACGATATGGATCTGAGGATGATAGAGTGTATGCAAACCCTATCTCTACCTTAGTAGGTAGAGCGACTGTTTTCGAGAGACACTCCGCTCAAGACAAAGCATAAGCAAGAGCATAGCAACAACAAAAATCGGTAAAAATATTTGTGTAAATATAATATATAATAGAAAATTGATAGTAGTAGACGAGTAGTAAGATAAGAATATGTTGGAAATATTTATTAAACGTGAAATAAAGTTAATCCTATTTAATTACGAATCGAACAATTAGAGGCCCCATACGTCGAAAACGTTGTTTTCACACGCGTGTACATACAATGCCAATGATCATAATTTTCTTAAATGGAAGAGATATTGGTACGTATACGAATTGTTTGAGACGTAAGGTAATAAACGGTTATTGGCCAAATGACGTAGGTTTCACGTTGGTAAATGAAGGAAGAAGTGTACAATGTGTTAAAAGATGAAACGAGTCATGAATATCGGGCCGCGGCGCCAAGTCCCTGAAGTTCTGGCGCCGCGGCGCCTCCCTGCAGGGCCGCGGCGCTGTGATCGTTTTCAGTCCGTTGGAGAAGAATATAAAAATTGACGTTTGAGCTGACTTTTGGAGGATTAACTCTTCATTATTTTGCTCTTAAATTCAGTCATTACTTGGCTGAATTGTAACTCCATACTAATGGTCATTACTTGGTCATTCAAAGTCATAAATTGGCTAGTTGCAGGGTCTTCTTCTCAACACTATAAAATGAGGTCTTTGGCTCATTTGCAAAACACACTTGACATCTTACACTCAACAATTCTCTGAAATTGTCTTCCTCTCTTGCAATCACAAACATTCAAAGATCTTTCTTCCAAAGTAAACACTTGACATCTTACACTCAACAATTCTCTGAAATTGTCTTCCTCTCTTGCAATCACAAACACTCAAAAATCTTTCTTTCAAAGCAAACACTTGAGTTTCCTTTGCTCATTTGTTTGATTGTTGTTTTATCTTGAAGATAAGTTGTCATTACCACCGTTGAAAGAATATACGGGGCAATATTATCTTAAGGATAGATCAAAAACTTGATCGACTCAGCAGCCCTCATATTTGATCATTTCTTAGATTTCTAACAATAATTATTGTTATTTTATCGTTCTATACATCACCACTCACACAACATAGGCTTGACGTCCGGCAGAAACATAGGGCATGATGGACACGTGGAAGCATAATAACAAGATTGGTAGCTGTCGTAACTCTTACCCATTTTTGGGCCCTTTGACAAATCTTTGTTTCCTTGCTTTTCTGTTCACAAATTCTCCAAATAATTATTGACGCTGCCCCACAACAATTCTTAAAGAATATTTATTCTAATTTTAATTATTGAAGTAATTGTTTTGATAAACTAATGTTATTTTAATAGTTATAACAAAGAATATTTATCTTTTTTTTTTGTCAAATTCAACCTTAACATTTCAATGGGTGGAGTTCTAATTAAATGTGGCATTTCAGAGGTATAACGAACAACGGTTTGTCATAAATAAAACTATAAATCCAAAAAAATTATAGGAGTGGTGTATTACCTAGTCTACTCTACTGCCATATTTGTAATACAAGGATGGAAAAATAAAGTGAGCTCTTTTAGTTTTTCTTTCTTTATTCCATTTTTTTTTCAGACTCCACGTTGTGAATTTCACTGAATATGTTATTATTGTTGGATATAGACGCTAGTAAAAAAAAAATGGGTAAAACATTGTCTGGGTTAGGAAATTTTGAAATGTACTGTTTTTTTATTTCGATGTCCAATACTCATTTTGGAGGGAATATATTCAGATTCACACCGAAATATCTCACTTAAGTTCGGAATAAAATATTCAAAATAAAAAGGCAACTTTATTTTTAGTATTCAAATCAAGACCTCTAATATAAGACGAATGAATACTTATTAGTTATCACGACTTGGATGGTGAATAATCGTCTAATAAGATTTATGTACTTCTCTAGATTCATACTCTTCTAACTTATAAGTTTTTGGTCCTTTCAAGAGTGAGCATCTAAGATTTAAAAACGTTTAATTGTTTGAGTACACAATTTCAGTTGTAGAGTGTTGTCGGGTTCATGTACGCAACAGAATTTGAAAATTTGTGTTTTAAACCCGACGTGCGAACTGCAGGATGATTATGTAATGATATAAACATACAAACATGTTGTTAATCATAATACTTCGAACGAAAACTTACAGTTTGTATAATCTGATATCTTCAAGTGTGTACCGAGGGTGGGCAGGCAATAGTTCCTCGATTGCAAGTTCTGAAAACTCCGATGTAATTTACTCTTTCGGAAAGCTAGGAAATCCGGTAGAGTTTTGAGAGGGAATAATCTTAATAAATTAAGTGTATAGAAATAATCATAGAGTCCTCTATTTATAGCTGTGAAATGCAGCTAGGGTTCCCACGTGGGCCAGGCCCAAAAATCAAGACGAGATGGGCGGTGGGTCGCCATCGATCGGGCCGCGCGTAGCTAAGGCATCGCGTCCGCGGTCTCATCATGCGCTCTAGTCGATTTTGTCTCGTCTCCTATTTTTAATTAAATCTGAAATCCAATCTCGACTTAATTAAATAATCATTATTCATTCAAATGTCTCGATCATAAATCGAACATTTATATTCTCTCCCATTACATCGTTAGATCGACGGAACAATTGACTTAGTGTAGTGTTACCCTACAAGCCTTCACATATCGACACTAATTACATTTAAGTCTGCAGGAACTCACTGAGCGGCAGAAAGACGAACTCAATATGTGAAGTATAGTTACACGAATCCTGTAAACTGAACCTCTATGTGAGAAGATAAAATCATTTCATTCACGACACACTCGATCAAGCTTAGGATATGCCAAGTGTCTATCCAAATGGCTTGATCATTATATCTAATCTATATTAGCTGACAACAAGACTATATCATAGATATGTCTATTGCGTTGGCCAACGACTTAGTCAACCTAATACCATATGAGAATCTGAGTGTTCTCTCAAAAATACATTCGAGGAATGAATCCTAATCTTGGCTCAACTACCACCTTTAATCCACTTCGTAATATACCCAATACAAGCCGCGTCTCAACCTATAAGGCATTTGAGCTTAAGACATGATCAAAGTACATTACTCTGTAGACAAGGTGTGTAACTGCGTATCGACCTCAAGTCTAAGGACTTTTATCTCCCACACACAGATCATACTTTAGACATTGTATAACAAACAATATATCAGCAGGGTATACCAATACTTTCCAAGTATCCACGTGTCCATCATGAGTTACCATAACTCATAGCAGGTGAGACATACTACATCCTCTAATGATATGATGCAGATCATATGTCGACTTATCACATATCATCGATATCCCTATTTTGATGATCATTAGTCGAGGATGTTTTAAGAGTTACTCTATAATATTAATATCTCACATTATTAATAACCACGTAACCTCTAGGGATGCATTTATAGAATATTATAAACAATCAACTAATAATTCAATAATTGCAAATGCCATAAAATTAATCTCCATTAATATAAATATGAATGTGTATAAAGTATATTTGTCTTAATATAGATTGTATCTAGGACATAAATATACTTTCATCAGTGACGGAAAGAGCGTCCTACTATTTGGTAAAAGTGGACGAAATTGTTCAAACTAATGTTATTTTTGGGATAAATTGAAAAAAAATCGTAGAACTTCTATTAATATGTTTGGTTTACCCGTAAAACGGTACAGTTGAATTTGTATAGGTGGTCAAAGATATGTGGATCTCAAGTAACTGATCTGGCAATATATAATATTAGATAAAATACTGAAATTGTAAACAATATTAAGTCAAAGTAAAGAAACAATTAGCCTAAGTCTTGTGCTTATTTCTTGATAAAGCCTCCGTGACTAATATAAAAGCGTAAGAAATGAGAGAAATGTTAAAGAGTATGTTGTATTATCTTGTAGATGATGTCTTACAATAGAATAAAAACCTCTATTTATACTAAAGTTATAAGGTGCAAATTCCATGAATCATGCCCCCATAATTACCAATATTAATACTAGAGGAAATTTGGGGTCTTGTGTAACATTTTGCACATTGAAATATGATTGACCTGTGAGTTGACATGCTTATTCGGGTCCTTTGTAATTTCTGCCCCCGAAAGCGAGTTACCAAATTACTTCTCCGGATCTTCCCCAGAGCCCGTCGCTTGCTGACTCGAGTCTGACCTGTCATCATCACCACATGTCATCTTTTGATACGTCCACTTGTGTTTGCGGATTTTTCCCTATACAAATAGTCCTCACCACTTTTCGGTTATTTGCTGAGATGTGACTGGGAAGTGGAAGATTTCCCTCTTCTTGCCGGAATATCATGTAATCACCCTTGCTACTGCTTCATTAAAAATCTTTTATGAAAAATCCAATTGGGATAAAAATCGGGCGAAGGAAAAAGGAGTGCAAGACTTAGGGATTCAGATGACAACACTGCCACATATTTTTCTATCGTCAATGGCCGGTTGGTATTTCAAAAGTATCACTACTGATGAAAGTTTGATCTCAGGTTTTTAGTGTTCACCCGAATCTTCTTCAAGTGTTAATTCTTGAATTTTTAGCTTCCCCCAAAACTTCTAAGCTTTGAATCTTGACTCTAGGTTTTTAGTTTTTCCCAAAGCTTTCAATTTTAGAGTTTTCACTATAAAGTTTTAAGTTAAACCTAAACTTGTTTAGAGTTTTGACTCTAGGGTTTTCAGTTATACCCGGAACTTTTATAACCTCACAACCTTGAAAGTCGGGATGTGAATGACCAAAATAGTTTATCTTCTAACTCTAGTAAGTTCGAATATAACATGTCCAATTAACTTTACGATTGGAAAATAAAGCATACGGCCTTTAGCCATTTGACTGGATGGCTTTATAAGAGATGACCCTTATTTTTCGGTGCTTATGAAAAGGACGTCTCTTGTTCATCTTTACACAAATTTTTGATATGTCATTAGACAACATTCATGTAATATCTTAGCTTTCAGTGGCAAGAATTTATCACAAAAAGAAAAAATTCATTAATTCCTTTTATTTACACATGTTAATTAACATGCAGGAATTATCGGTTGTCATCTAGTGTGGTCATTTCGATTATAGGTGTAAAATATTTCACCCTCCGGATAGTCTCCGGTATTGAATGCTTTTAACTTGAAGCGCAAACACATTTAAGAATGGTTTCATTTTATTCAGACGTATATGAGAATGTTTAGAAGGTGTAAGTTTTGCTTCTTCCATTCCTTTAACTTGAACGTACACAAGTGTTTACAACTTTGCATATACGACAGTTTCAGGAAATGAACAAAAATAAACTACAAGAGAATTTCGATCGGGCTGACACCTATTGGGTCACGCTATGTCTTGATTCTGGTTCTTTCTAATCTGTTTTCCTCCCGGGCTGATCTGGAAGTCCCAGTCATTTTCTTCATTCCGGAGCTAGTTCCGGCTATCTCCGGACATGATGCCTTTGGGCACAATGCTTTTTTTTTTCACTATCCCGGAGCCACCTTCAGATATTTCCGATACTTATTGTTATGATTTATGTTGCTTTATGCGACAGCCCTCAGTGTTCGTAGACATTACTGCTCTTCATGTACGTTTTTTTCTAGCAACTCACTCTAGAAACGCTCCTGGCTCTTGTCAATATGTGATTCTGATGTGTATGGTTCAAATCAGTGTCTGAAATGCCTCTGATCAAAGTTCAGTTGACTTTGATTCTGGGCTTCAGAAGATGTCGACATATCTTCCTGATTATCTTCTACGCAAATCTTTGACGTATACCGGTTGTGAACATCTTTCCACGTTGTTGCCTGTAACTCTAACAGGTTTTCCTTGAGACTGTGAGGCATTTGTGGGAGCAGTTTGTGCTAGCGTTTTGGCGCTCGCCTTATGATTCTCAGTCCTCTTTCCATAGATATGAAGGATGCCTCCGAACTCAGAGGATTTAGACCCATGGTGAAAGTTTATGTCACACCCCGAACCGTGGTTTGAGGATTATTCCAGAGACTAATTATATAATTATGGTAATATTACAATCATAATTATGGTACAAGACTAATTTTAATATATACCAAATATACAATTCACGGAACACTGTTCACGGACTGGACCGCGGCGCTGGGCTTATTTTAACAAACCAGAGAAAATATCAATTTAAGAAAAAATTCTCGAGTTTAACACAATAAATTACAGTTGGATAAAAGTTATACAAAGATGGCTTAAGCAAAAGCCAACTTTGAAAATATATCATATTATTACAGCGGTCGACAAGTGACTTTAACTTATGGCCTAAGTTTGTTAATTTACATTTGAACTCCAAAAGGGACCTAATAAGATCATAAAATTTGAAATAAGGATAAGACTTGGTGATGGCAGACCCCACATTTTAGGGCAATTTAAAATTGTGCCCCAAAATGAAGGGTAACAAATTTTCAATTGGGGGACCATCTTTAATCCAATTTATGTAGACAAAATCTCCTTGATGGCAAATGAAAAGGGTAACTAATTTGTCTCAAACATTAAAGATTACCAATTGCATTATGACTAAGACTTGAATTGTCTTTTTAATTTTCCATTAACAAAGTTTAGTAGATAACTTTTTTTAATTAATTAGGGCCAAACTACTTTCTAGTTTAGTGTGTTTGGTCCAACCTTTGATTAAAGTGTTAACTTGGAATGTTAATTAGTTATGGCGGTTTTGTAGATGGCCTACCTCTAATGTGTCCTCAAAATTCCTTCATATCTTAATGTTAAATTAGCTATTACATGTGTTGTTCTTCTTTTTTGTTTCTCGAGCTTATTATCTCCAAATATGGATGAGAAACAACAAATTAGCATTTGCTCTCTAAAGATGTGCACATTTTAGTCTTCACATCTTTTCTTTTCTTTTCAAAAAGTAAAACAAAAAAGGAGGGCGGTTGGATTATGTTGAGATTATAATTTGTATTTTTATCAGTCCGAGTTTGACCTAGCCATTTATTTATAGCATATTGTATTAAATTAAGTATCAAGATGCATATAGTATACAAAAGGTAATTGGCAAGAAGGTGAAAGGAAGATGGAAAGAGAGAGAGAAATGTTGTTGCTAGCCATAGGGCAGACATTTTAACGTGACTTAAATTTTAAATTTTACTTATTTATATAACAAAGAATGAAAAGAAACATGCAACTGCATCTGAATAATAATATTTGAAGGGAGCATAGGTCTTAAAGCCATGTTACTGATGTTAAGGGGGACTTCATCTGATAGATGATGGCAAAGGGTGCATTTGCATGTGCTTCTTGGCCTCTTTATATTATGCATACTAAGGTGATAATTTTTTATATTATCAGATAATTATTATTCGTTGTAACGCCTAACAGATAACCTGTTTTATTTTCAAGATTACGATAGAATATCATACTTTAAAAGGCTTATCTATATATATATATATATATATTATAAAAAAACTTTTTACAATGACGATGTATATTAAAAACTCTTAGTGTGCCCAGTTATGGATAGGCAAATTGACAACCATAATTAGTTTATTTCATTGCCAAGAGACCCTCCTTGTATCTTTTTTTCTATTTTTATATTCTTGAAGAGGGACCATTGGTGGGGATGTTGATTTAATTTTGTTGAGTGTTGTCATTACTCATCAGTGCTGTTTTGTGCAGGCAAGATCAGTTTGGGCCTTCCAATGTATCGAATTTGCTATTATAGCCAACTAGTTTGAAATTGAGACGTTTATGTAAGATCCATTTCATCTAATTTTAAGGAATAATCCTACATAGATGGGAAGTTTGATACACTATTAAAAAGCTTATGAATGAATTTGCAACAAATTTGGTTTTAACTTTTAAGGCATCAATGATTTTAAGTAGCTCCAGTACACTTAAAAATAAAAACAATGAAGTGGGAATACTGCTTACATCAACTGAAAATTTGCCAACTCTTGCTATGAGACTCTTTGAATCTATGCATTTCAGCAATATGTTTAGCACATAAGTTTATATTCATCAGCTGAGGAAGAATTCCATGTAATGCAGCAACTAAACTTTTACCAACGCAAAAAGTAGAATAGCCTATAAATGCATATACTATGTGGTCTATGAGTTTGTCAACTAAAATAAACAACGTGTGGGGATTAAGTTAATGAGGAATAGGAACAAATTAATATCATAAATACTACAAAATCAAACTGATATCTCCTAGATCTTTGGGGTTTGATGTTCTTAAATCCTAAAAGGTAGGAGAAAATGAATCAAGAAGTATGCTTAGTAGCAAACTTAATTTACTCTGCATCTCTGATGCTTTCACTTGTGAGCCATAGCTTCTTTTGGATGATAAAAACAAGCTCATCTCCTTCTTGATCTTGATCTGAAGTTGGATCAGCTACTGCTTCCCAGTACAATGCTGGTAAATGCTTCTTTACAAAGTCAATAACGTGTTGTTTGTCGCGGAAGATAACAAAGCCACTAGGCCTTACTATGCGATCTATCTCGAGTAACAGATCCTCACCGCTGCAGCCTTTCTTTTCAATGTCAGAGAAAACACTCCATGCATGGAGCAAATCGTAGGTCCTAGGATATGTTGAAAACGCTTCACACCTGCACCCAAGATGTGAAAGGAAGTAAGATTTCCGATGATCATATTTGGTTCAGAGATTCTAAAGGTCTGCATGGGAACATTGTTTTGCATACATGAATCAATTTTTTTAAACCAATATTTCGTAAAGATTGTATCTTTATCCTGAAGCCTCCAAGGTAAGAAAAATCGTTCATTGCTTTGACTTTGATGAAAAAATTTCCGTTAAAATGGATTGGTCTTACCTATCCAATAATGGAATATGGATTATGACCGACTCGCTATGCACTTGGTTTTGGGGTCATAATCATTATGTAGGAGAAATGGCCGAGTGGTTCAAGGTGTAGCATTGGAATTGCTACTTAGGCTTGTGATTTTTACAAATTCTAAAGTTGGATTATGGCCGAGAAAATTAATTAAGCACTTAAAATGGCAATGCACATTTTAACCTCAGATAAATGATATTTGAGCAGGTTTTAATTTCCATCTTTGGTGTTAGTTAATTGACCTATTAAAAGAGTTTCACATGGTCAATTTTGTAAAGGATGCTAGATACTGCTTTTTGGGTGAAATATTGATGGCCACAAAGTAGACTGGAGAAATCTACATAGTTCTGTAAAAGTAAGAAATGATCCACGTACCAGTCATGAGTTGTGCCAATCAAACCACGGTCATATACAATCTTGAGAGTGTTAGGTCCATCTTCGGGTACCACGTTCATGACCCAGACATCTTTGTCCTTCAAAGCAGCAGCAAATGACCCCAAATTGGCCTTCATGTCCATGATATTTCTCAGAGTGTCTGAAGAGATCTTTGGGCTTAAAAGATTCCAGTAATGTTCAACCCTTCGCTGCCAAAGCTCCTGTTTATAAGCCAAGAAAAGCAAGAAGCATATTAAGCTTTCCCTTCTCTTTCTCGCAATTGCACGTGAGCACTTCAATTGACAAATAAGACTAGAAGATTACCATGTCCTTCTCAAACATATCACTTGAATACCCAAAATCAGTAAGACGAGGAGGAGGAGTGGTTAGCCTAGCTGGCCAAGGAGCCAGTCCGCTTCCACCAACTTTGTGGTCATCTGATATCAGAAAATGAGAATAAGAAAATAATTTTTTGAGAAAAACTATAGGGAACTAAGTTTAACATTGTTTACAAGCTTCAGGAAAACTACGAGTTACTTTCTTTGATAATAAACAAAACTAGAACTTCTGCTCATGTATATCTATCAGAAAACTAACGCAACAATATCATATGTATCCGTTCCATAAAAAGCTCCAAACATATTCAGAGCGTATATGCAAGAAAATGCACTTACAAGGTCGAAAAATCCAGGGAGATATAGACATGATATTGGTTGACTTTTACATAGCCATATCAGTAAACTGTTGGGACTAATCATAAGTGATAGTATTAGTGGCCAGCAAAAAATTAAAACCGACAACATTAACTCTAACCATAAGGAGGTTCATGATCGAAATAATATTTGTCAACTTCACAACATACATGGACCATTACTGTGACATTCTTATTTTGAATCAGAATATGCTTCGGAAAATTTTAGAGTGATGATAACTAGGAAGAGGGCCGGGAGAAAGAAAAGGTATGTGTTTGAAACAAAGATATGATCATAGCTAAAGCTTCCCAATCTGATTTGTTTTAAATACCCAAAGCAATATAAAAACACGAAAAATTGCAAAATTTGCTTCTCCTCTTTACCCCAATTTAGTTAAATGGATCTCCAATTTACTATGACAGTTTCGCATCCCTGTAATAGCAATACTTTCCATTTCTTATAACTCATATTAAAACAAAGTAACACCATCTTAAAGTGTTCCAGTCATGACTGACATATGTCCACAAAAATCCCCACATTAGCCAAAGTAAATCATCTAAATTAGTAATGAAGGGCTACAGATTAGGACGGAAAGCTAAGACCTACAAAGCAAAGCAAGTGGTATGGACGAGTTGTCTGGATGTATTTCAGATTATGCAGCCATGATTTCCAAGCTCTTTTGTGAGCTTTTTGGTTATGATATTCACTATTCATTGCTCAGGTGCTTTAATATACTATACCTTGTTTGAGACAACCTTCTGGAGACTACTAATTTTGGTGCTCAACTCTATCTAATTCTGAAATCGGGCTATTAGACACCACAATACACTTGCTCAGTTAACATCTTTTCATGATGAGCTACTCTAGCTTAGTTAACCAGGTATACTCACCGATGCCCAAGAATGACTATAAGGAAGAGACAGGACACTTACGATCAGAATAAGGTGTTATGCATGGTTCCATATTCACACCCCAAACAGCATCAGGATCATCATCAGACCGACAAAGTGGTGGTTGAGTACCAGCCGGTCTTTCCATGTAACAATCATTGTTTAGAGGCTTGACCCAAATAACTGTTTGGTTCCTTTTTTCTGCTATTTTCCAGCACATGCGTTCAACAAGTGCGCTCATCTCTCTCCAGATTTTGAGATCTTCTTCATCCTGTGCATATGCTTCTGGAGATGAGTAGGCAAAATAGCCTCCGGGCCTAAGTACTCTATCTAGCTCAAGAAGAAGGATGCCATCCCTCTGAAGCCAATCGATCCTACAACGGGAACAGTGAGCAAATTCAAATGATCTGCTTGGATAGGGAAGCCTTTTTGTTCCAAGAACACCAAGATATGCAGGAATTCCTCTCTCTAAGGCAAATTGGATCTGATTCTGATGCACATCATTCGGCGCCAATGACATCGCTATGATATCAGAGGATAGAAGATAACCACCAAAGCTAGCTACACCACAACCAACGTCAAAAACTGTGCGTACCCTTCCTCCATTGTTCAAGTTATTATTCGGAAAGTTCAGCATCTGCAATCATGATTAAGGTATAAGGCTGGTTACATATTTCTTTTTTTTAAGTGAAAGATCTGTAATATTTTAAGAGAGGGAGTCCTCACATTTGCAATTAAAGCAATGTACTTATCAGCTCCATAATGAAAGTGAGTGCCTCCACCAGGAAATATTATCTTTTCACCCTTTTCAACCATCCAGTTTTGGTCAGATTTCTCATGTGCAAGGTGAGTATGTGGTATGTTCGCCTTCCAAACCTCATCTCTACTTCTTGGCCACTTAATCGGTACCTAAAACAGCACCCAAGGGGAAAGAAAAAAAGATGTATCTCATCAGAAAAAGAGAGAGTAATATTGCAAGTTAGAGCATACTCTTGACTCATATTTAGTACTGATATAGCCTATTCACCTTGTATCCAGCTGGAGGAGGAATCAAGCAATTGTAACGTCTTTCAGGCAATGGGCAATGTCTTTCATAGTGCTCCATTAATGCCAGATCCAACTTCAATCTCATTTGGTATATGAGATGCCTGTCCAGACAGGGAATTAACTCCGAATGACGATCATCGCAAACCTTCAAGGAAAAAAAATAGTAGAGCAGAAAAGTCAAAAAGTCAACAAACAAAACAACCAAAATGCAGCAAGTGTTTCCTGTTTCTCCATTTATCCACACGGGTTAGTTGGATGAGAGTGATGTGACATCACATCTAGAAACAAAACTAGAAAGAAAAACAAGAAAGGAAAATAATACTCACTGGGAAGCTCTTAGGAACGATGTCAACTTCACCGTCTTCCAGCCCAAACTTCTCATCTTGCTTGCTGCTAAGATCAGAGTCATCATCTCCACCCAAATACGAAGATCCCAGCTTCCTCAAAGATCGGCTGCCATACTCCAGGGCAGATTCACCATTGTTCTTAGAGCCAAAATACAAATACAGGACAACAACAAAGACTGCAACAACAGCTACAGAAGTCAACAAGCGCTTCTTCTGCGCTCCATCTGATCTCCCTCGCATCATTTGTGTAGTTTTAAAATCTGCAGAAAAGCTTAAGCGTTGCCCTTCCCCTTCAGTTCTTAGAAGTCATTGCTTAGGTGTACCAATTAGCTCCAAGATCCCAAATTGAACAGATTGCACAATCTGAAGGAAGAGGGATTTCTTTTATTGGTGAAACAACCTGTGAAATCACACGCACAAACCATTAAATTAGCTCAAGTAGTGTGGAAAAGGCAAATAAAAAGATAAAAAAGAACAAACACAGAGATAAATGATAATTCAAAAATGAACCCAAAAAATATAAAAGCAATTAAATAAGGCCAACCCAAGTAGATATTTCTGTATGTACTAATCTTGCATGTAGTTTAGGACACCTAGAGTGAACATTGCCATCTCTGGTAAACGAAATTGTAAATTAAACTGATATATTTCTTTTACAATTTTCATGATCTCCGAAACAATCTTTAAGTTATATTGAATTCCACGAAACTTCCCGAGGTCAGGTATGGGTCTCTGACATTACTCGTTAAAAATTAGACGTTAAGTTTGTCTACTTCTCTAGCCAGTTACAGAATGAGATGGAAGCAACAACAATCCACTAACTGCATAATATTTCATGAGTTATTTAACATGTGACTCTCCAATGTTTTCAAGTATGTGTAGGCCACATAGGCTATGTGGAAAGCCAAGAGCAAATTATTGATGAAAAGCAAGATCAAACCAGCACTTATCATCAAAGGATTAACAAAGAACACTTTTGCTCCCCCCAAAATAATAGGTATTAAATCACACACGTAATGTACTAAGCGATACATTCTAAGGGATGATGAAATTCAACTTTTATACTTGGAGATCGAAACCATGATGCCATATGGTAATGGACCTGATCAACCACATGGGTAGAAGAGCAGAACCCAAATTCAGCACAACACATATAAAGAATCCTTTTTACAAGAATAATAAACAAATAAAAAATACAGTATTTCAAGAAATTAAACAGTAACCAGCAGTAATGACAGCTATAAAACAACTAAACTTACTGAAACACAGATCTGGGATGATGCAATTAAGAAGCCAAGATTACCAATACAAATCAACAAGTCTAGGCATTAACATTAATAGGTAGAACAACAAAAGCAGAGAACAGATTTTTATTCTAGCTGGGAATCATAAACAAGCATAAAAGGCGAAAGGGTAAGCAAAAATCCAATATGATCCACTAAACAAGCCATGATAACTAATCAAATCAAGAAGATTAAGCACTAGCATTAATGGGTCCAAAACATATAGAGCAAAAGATTTGAACTTTGCCTAGCTTAGAATGATTAACAAGCACAAAAGGCTAAATGGGTAATCAGATTCATTATGATGCATTAAACAAATCAACAAGATTAAGCACTAACATTAAAAGATTAGAACTTTGCCTAGCTGAGCATGATTAATGCTACAAAGGGCCAAAAGGGTAAGCAAAGAAACAATCAGATCCATATAAACAAGAAAGAATCTTACACGGGGATAGGTGCAGATCTGAAAATGGCGAGTGTTTGAAATTGGAAATAGTGACACGTGTCAACAGAAACAAGAAAATAGCAAAGTGTGTGATGGGGAATAGAGTGGAACAAAGCTCTGTATGTATTATGTAAAGACAAAGAGAACAATGATACAGTTGAGTGGAATGAATGGAGAGAGAGTGTGTGTGGTGGGGGGTGGGGGGAGGTGCCGACAAGGGGGTGGGTGTTGGATCTCAGTTTCTGTGAGGGTGAAAATATAGAGATGTGTTATTATTTTGAGAATAAAAGTGAAAGGTACAAACTTTCATGCTGCTATTTGTAAAATTTTGTCAGTATACATTTGTAAAATTCTGTAAAGGAAAAAATATGTAGATATATATATATATTTTTGGGTATTTTGTAAATACTTTTAATTAAATAAGTATGAATTGCAATAATAAAATTTGTATCTTAAGATACTCAATTTTGAAGGGAAATATTGGAGTAACTGATAAAATTGTTGTCATGTAACCGGAAGGTTATGAGTTCAAGCCGTGAAAACAACCCTTTGAAGAAATAAAAGGCAAAATCGTGTAGAATAGACTCTTGTGGTTCGGTCCTTCCCCGGACCCCGCGCATAGTGGGAGCATAGTGCACCGGATTGCTTTTTTTTAAGATACTCATTTTTTGTAAACGTGTAGTTGTCAATTAGTCATCCCTACCCCATAATTAGAATATATTTCATATATTGTGTAAATATAATTATGGTAAGACTAGAATTTCTCTTGTGATTAGGTTTAGGATTCCTATTGTATAAGGGATGAATATTGTACACGATATATATTTAATATTAATGAGAAGACTCCCCAATGGAGATTAATATCATCTTACGTGGTATCAAGAGCCTAAAACAAAAACCCTAGAATTTTTCTTCAAGCTGCCGCCACCCCCCTCCTCGGGCATTTCAGCCGCGGCACCTCCCTTTTCCTCCCTAAAATTCTTGGTTTTTTTCTCAATTCCTCTCTTTTCTAAATGTATACTCAGGATTCTTCCAATACTTCTAACGCTTCCACCTCCACAAATCCCACCACTACATTTTTATCATCTTTTCATCCCGCCCTAACTGTTACTAACATCAAGAATTATATTCCCATTCTTCTTGATCAAGAAAACAGTCAGTATTCTTCGTGGGTTGAACTGTTTCGTAATCATGCATATCTCTATAACGTGTTTGATCATATCGATGACACTATTCCGCGCCCTCCGGATGTTGATGATTCTACTTGGCGTCGTCTAGACGCCGACGTCAAACAGTAGATTTATGGTAGTATTTCTCATGATCTTCTTCTTACTATCATGAAATCTGGCGCCACATCCTTTGATTTATGAAACCGTTTGGCGGAAATCTTTCAAGATAACAAGCACACTCGTGCGGTGTATTTAGAGGAATAATTTAACAATACACGCCTTGAAAATTTCTCAACATGGTAATCTGAGACGATTGAAACTACTGGCGGATCAACTCTCCAACGTTGACACGCATGCCTCGGACACTAAAATGGTGTTGCAATTGATTGTAGGCCTTCCCAAAGGCGACTATGCTATGTTAGCCACCATGATTCAAGAGGCAGATCCGTTACCCAATTTTAACAAAGCTCGCTCGCAGTTATTGCTCGAAGAGACTCGATGTGCTAAGCAAGATGAGCATAATCAGAAGGAATAAGTTGTCGAAACGCGCCCCCAAGATCCAACGCAGCCAAAAAACTCTCAACCGCAGCAGGAACGCGGTGGAAAGGGTGGCAAGGGCTGCGGCGGCAGAGGAGGCCGTGGTCGTGGCAAGCGGCGCGGACAATATAATTAACAGCAGCAACGAGGCCCGCAAATCGATTCAGCCGCGGCGCCCAGCGATACGATCTGGCGTCGCGGCCGCCGCAGTTCGATACCAGCGACCGCGGCAAAGATTCCCGCGCGGGTTGTTGGGCCTGCTCGACCCGCCGGCAAGTCGATTACTGCAGCAACAAGCCCACGCCGTACCGCGGCCGATTCAGCACCTCGCCAGCGACACCCACCGAGTTGGTCAGCCTTCAACGATCTCGATATATGCGATCGACAACAATCGGTATATGGACTCGAGCCACTTCTCACCTCACCGATGCGAGATAATATTCTCAAACTGCCGATTTAAAGTATCCTCAATTTATTCTGATTGGTAGTAGCGCACATTCCAATAAAGGGTTATGGTACATCCTACACACTACCTCCTCATCCATTCCCCCTTAAAAACACCATATATGCCCCACATGTAATTAAGAACCTAATCTCTATTCGTAAATTTACTCGTAATAATTCCGTCTTTGTTGATTTTGACCCTTTTGGTTTCACCGTGAAGGATTTTCATACGGGGAAACCTCTTACGAGATGCAATAGCACGGGAGATATCCATCCATTCACTCTCACCTCCGCTGTCAGATCTTTCTCTTCCGTCTCTCTAGCGGTCATTTCTTCTTCAACATGACATAATAGACTTGGTCATCCAGGAGCCCCAGTTTTTAATTTTTTTAGAGACAATACTTTTATTACTTGTAATGGAAAGCTTGCCCAAAACTGTATTTTTTGTTCTTTAGGCAAACATACTCGTCTTTCGTTTAAATCATGTACTAGTGTTACATTTGCACCATTTGATAATATACATGCCGATTTATAGACATCACCTGTTGCTAGTTCTCTCGGTCATAAATACAATCTTATCTTACTAGATGAGTTTTCTCACTTTGTTTGGTTGTATCCCCTCAAATTTAAATCGAAAGTGTTTGCCAAATTTTTTGAATTTCAAACATTCATTCAAACACAGTTTGAAAAATGTATAATATCTTTTCAGTGCGATAATGGTCGTGAATTCAACAACTCTATGTTTCACCGTTTTTGTACAATAATGGTATGGTCTTTCGCTTTTCATGCCCCCACACCTCCTCAAAATGGTAAAAATGAAAGAATCATCCACACCATTAACAATATGATTCACACTCTATTGATTCATGCATCCCTACCTCCGTCCTTCTGGGTCTATGCTGCTAAAATGTCAGAATACGTTCTCAATATTCTCCCGACTAGCACCCTTCACAATATGACCCCTACCGAAATCCTCTATCATAGAGTCTCATCTTATGAACATCTTCAGATATTCGATTGTCTATGTTATCCTAACCTTGCCTTTACTGCCCCTCACAAACTATCTCCCCGGTCCACTTCATGTGTCTACCTAGGCTTCCCACCGAATCATAGGGGCTATCTATGCTATGACTTGTCCACTCGTCAGATCCACATCTCTCGTCACATCACATTCGACGAGACCACATTCCCGTTTTCGAATCTTAATAAGTTTCAAAAACCGGATTACTCTTTTCTTGATGAGCCTGCCATCTCTCCCATCATTCTCAGTCAACTATATCATAACATTGCCACAGAATCACCTTCTCTGCCCAGTGGTTCTTATTCAGCGTCAGCGCCGCGACCCCAAGGGTCCAAAACTCCTACGAGCAGAATCCTGAATTACCGTCGACAGCGCCGCGGTCTAGTGTTGAGGCACCGCGGCGCTAAAACTTCAGAGAGGACTGTCAGTCCTCCAATACCGCGACCCTTTATCACAGCGCCGCGGTGCCTCCGACGGCGTCACCTCCTCCTTCTCTATATCCAACCAATCCCTCAGTCTCGGCTATTCCTACTCAGCCGACACAACCTCCCACTTTCCTCACTCACCAAATGGAAACTCTTGTCAAACATGAAATCTTCAAACCCAAAGTCCATTTTAACTTGTCTGCCCAAACCATTTCTCCAATTCCCAAGAAGCCCAAATTGTCCAAACAAGACTCTAATTGGAATGCGACTATTTATGAGGAATTCAATGCTTTAACTAAACAACACACATGAGATCTAGTACCTAGACCTGAGGGGGTGAATGTGATCTGTTGCATGTGCCTATTTCATCACAAATTCAGAGACAATGGAGATCTTGAGAGGTATAAGGCACGACTTGTGGTTAATGGCACAAATCAGCAGGAGGGCATTGATTGTGGTGAGACCTTCAGCTCGATTGTCAAACCGACTACCATTCGCACAGTTTTGAGCATTGTCATGAGCAAACACTGGCCGATCCATCAACTTGATGTGAAGAATTCATTTTTACATGGGGATCTGAGAGAAACATTATACATGCATCTACCGCCATCCAGCAGTTCCTCACTATGTGTGTCGTCTCCGTAAGTCACTATGTGGCCTGAAACAGGCCCTCCATGTGTGGTATGATCGCTTTGTCAGGTATATCTTGCAGATTGGGTTTGTATGCAGCAAGAGTGATACAACACTCTTTATTTTTCATCGAGGTAGTAGCATTGCTTACTTATTACTTTACGTGGATGTTATTGTTCTTATTGTTTCCTCAGACTGGTTGAAAAATGAGATTATTGCCTTACTTAAGTCCGAATTTGCAATGACTGATTTGGGAAAGCTGAGTTACTTTTTGGGGATATCAGTGGTCAGGTCTGTTGACTACATGTTCTTGTGTCAGCGTAAGTATGCAGAAGAGATTGTGTACAGGGCTAAGATGACAAATTGCAAAGTTTCACCTACTCCCGTTATTCAAAATCTAAGCTCAGTGCTATGGATGATGCTCCAGTCTCCTATCTTACTCTGTATAGGAGCCTTGCCGGTGCACTTCAGTACCTCACATTTACAAGGCCATACATTGCTTATGTTGTTCAGCAGGTATGCCTATTCATGCATGCCCCCAGGGAGTCTCATTTCACTGCTCTTAAGCGTATCATCCGATACATTAAGGGCACACTTGATTATGATTTGCACCTATACCCCTCTGCACCAAACAGGTTGCTCTCTTATACGGATGCAGATTGGACAGGGTGTCCGGACACGCGATGCTCCACTTCCGGCTTTTGTGTATTTTTAGGAGATAATCTGATTTCTAGGTCTGTCAAGCGACATGCTACCCTATCTCGTTCGATCAGAAATTTGAGTCTGAGGCGTTGCAAATGTGGTAGGCGAGATTTGTTGGCTCAAAATTTCTTATTAGAACTTGATGTCCTTTGCGTCGTCATCTATTGTGTACTGTGATAACATCTCTGTCATCTATCTTTCTCATAATCCGGTTCAACATCAGCGAACCAAACCCATTGAGATAGACTACTACACGTTCGTGAGAAAGTTGCGCTGAACCGTATCGAGTGTTACATGTTCCTCATCCTATCGGTATGCATGTATTTTTACCAAAGGACTTCCTGCATGTTATTTCTTGACTTGGATCCAGTCTCAGTCAGGCCTCGCTTGCTCGTGAGGGATGTATAAACGTGTAGTTGTCAATTAGTCATCCCTACCCCATAATTAGAATATATTCCATATATTGTGTAAATATAATTATGGTAAGACTAGAATTCATCTTGTGATTAGGTTTAAGATTCCTATTGTATAAGAGATGAATATTGTACACTATATATATTTGATATTAATGAGAAGACTTTTCAAGGGAGATTAATATCATCTTACATTTTAACCGTATAGACATTAATTTTCCAAAAAAAAAGAACACATTATACACACGTTTTTCCTTATTGGAGATTTTATTGTTCATGATTTTTCTACAAATAGAAAGTTTAAGCTATTGTTACAACTTCGATTAAACAAAATCTACCAAATTTAAAACTTTAAAGCATGACAATAAACAATTTCAGAATTTGGAAATTTGTGTTGTGCATCGTTCTTTTTTGGTAAAAATATTGGACTCATATAATATCTAATATATAGAATCAATTTTATTAATGAAAAACTTGAAAGAGTTCCTTTTTAGAGATTGTTGTTGAGGAGAACGATTGGTCATCTTTTACTATATTCGAGGTTATTAGAAATGATATGTTCTTTTTTATGTAGTTAAGATTCTTCAAAATTGTTGTCGTATTCATATTGAATCCGTCAAAAATGTATTACTTTTGAAAAATAAGGCACATACCAATTGACATTTTTAAAAAAATCGAGCAACATACGTTCTTCTTTTATATATTTGTTTTATACCGTTAAAAGTTAAAAATTGTTGAGATTTAAACTTGTAATGTTATTGTTTAAATTATGGTGTCTTGGTTTTTTATATTGCCATGTTGGACTTATATCTGTGATTAAAATCCTTAAAACAATAAGAAAATCTAGAAAACATAGTAGATGGAATAATAAGAAACCTGTAATTCCACGAACCCTTTCACTTGATTCAATGAATTTTAACATTTCTTAAATTACTTTATAATAATAATTCATGGACATATCTAAATTATTACCGTATTCATTTGTATTTGACTAAGGTTTGAGAGCATCTTCAAACTTTTTTATATCACGTAATACAGTGGAAAATTTCGATAAAAATTAGTGGCGAAGCTAGGAATTTAAATAAGGGGTTTAAAAAAAATTCTATACTAAAGAGATTATATATATATATATATGCATAATTTTTTTTATCCTATCTATATAATATAATTTTTCAACTAAGGACGTTCAATTGCACCCTATAATTAATCATTTCTTTATGCAGCTATTTACACACATATATAATATTTATCTTTCATACATACATTTAATTGTTTAACTATAATTAAGTGATTATATATGTTGGAAATAAATATAAAATTACAAGGAAATGAGAATTGCAACAACAACAACAAATACATAATAAATCTGGAAATTAAACAATGAAATGGTCTTGCTGAGTCGATTGAAGTTTCAATATTTCCTTAAGATAATATTGCCCCGTATATTCCTTTAACGGTGGTATGACAACTTATCTCCCAAGATAAAACATCAATCAAACTAATGAGTAAAGGAAAAACTCAAGAGTTCGCTTATGAAGAAAGAACCTTGAGTGTTTGATTGCAAGAGAGGAAGAACAATTTTTCAGAAAAATTGTCAAGTATAGAATGTATTTTTTGTGTAAGGTGTATTTTCCAAATGAGCTCAAGGCATCATTTTATAGTGTTGGAGAAGATGACCTTCCATTAGCCTAATAATGGTCTTGAATATGGAGTTACAATTCAGCCAAATAATGACTGAATTCATGAGCAACATAATGGAGAGTTAATACTCCAAAGTCAGCCCAAAGATCACCTTAAATTCGCTTCCAACGTTCTGAAACTATCGCAGCGCCGCGGCGCCGGAATTTCAGAGAGTTTCGGGCGTCGCCGGCGCCGAGATGGTTTTCCGGCGTCGCGGTCCTTTTTCTGACTCGTTTCGACATTCACACTTTGTAGACTTCTTCCTTCATTTGCCAACGTGAAACCAATGTCATTTGGCCAATAACTGTCTATTACCTTACGTCTCAAACAATTCATATACGTACCAATATCTCTTCCATTTAAGGAAATTATGATCATTGACACTATATGTGCACGTGTGTGGAAATAACGTTTCCTACGTGCGGGACCCCAATTGTTCAATTCATAATTAAATAAGATTAACTTTATTTCACGTTTGAAAAATATTTCCAACAATCCTCTATTGGAAGAGATTTTGGCGCACGACATGGTGTCTTTCTAGCAATCATCCGGCGGATCGACGTTGCATCTGGAGAGGTAGCCGTAGCCTTAAACCTTCCATAGTAGTATACCATCGGACATATTTACTGCGCGGTGAACGTGATGTCTTGAACCGTTAATGTTTAGTATATGCCAAGACAATGGTACCAACACACCACATTTCCTACTCTATCTTTCTTGTATGTTATATCTGTCGTGGGCCGTGGACACCCATGGATTCTTAAGTGCATTCACTTGAGGCGGTCTGTCCTCGCACTTAAATAGGTGGTCTCCTACAAGATATCCTGCAATACCCCGCTGCACGAGCGTTAGGAACCATTAAAAGTTTCCCCAACCTAACCTCAATTATTGAAGATCATTAAAGGTTTGGAAACTTATCATTTACCCCTCTACAGGTAGCACTTTATGTCTATCACAGGAATGGCCTTGGATTATGTTTCTTAAGAAGAAATCATTATCCAAAGTGCTCTTGCTTCCACCGAAGCGCTCAATTGAACCTTTACAGTTTAGTTTTCCCATTGAACCTTATCCCTGGGATCTCCAGTCCATAAGGTTGGGTGTCCACTATATTGATTCTTATTGATTGTATTTTAAGCTCATTCCCCTAGACGGGCAGTTCATCTAATCTCTGGGTATTTCCTTCGTCAAGGGATCTGCTATGTTTTCCTTAGATTTTATGTAATCAATGGAAATAACACCCGAGGTGATCAGTTGCCTAACAGACTCATATCTCCGTCGTATATGACGAGACTTGCCGTTATATATTAAACTTTGTGCTCTTCCTAGAGCAGACTGACTGTCACAATGGATCATTACAGAAGACACGGGTTTATCCCAACATGGGACATCCTCTAAGAAACCATGAAGTCATTCAGCTTCTTCTCCCGTTTTTTCAAAAGCGATAAATTCCGACTTCATCGTGGATCGGGCAATAAGAGTTTGCCTAGAGGATTTCTAAGACACAACTCCACCACAAATTGTAAAGATATATCCACTGGTGGACTTGATGTCATCGCTATCAGATATACAGTTTGCATCACTGTTGTTACACCTCGTAATATAGGGGCAATAAATTGAGAACGTCATTAAGGAAATAAGATTCGAGTGTTGGAAGAAAAGTATAATTACATATGCTAATACGGAATAATTTTGGATACAACAAATATGACGATGAGAATTAATACTAGTAGTTTTATATTTCTAATGGGGTTATGGACTAGTGTTGTATTATAAAATGTTGTCATCAAGAATTAGGACATTTCGAATTTTTTTCAGATTTTTAAATGAAGTGGTATTGGAGGATTAATTAATTGTGAGATTAATTTTAGTGGAGAGTATAAAAATAAGTGGGCAAAATATTGGGGGACTTGTGCCACGCCACACGGGCAACATGCATTACCAATTTTCAGATTTTACATATACTCATGTCCATTCATTGCAATTCACTTTAGTTCAAACTCACTCCATCTTTCCATATCCCCCTCTCCTTCTCTCCAGCCTATTTTCCCTCCATTGTTATAGCCAAGTTGAAGACTAAAACACCTCCATCTTCCAAGATTAAACTTCACTACTAAATTCTAAGCCATGGTAAACAACTTACCACCGCCACTGTTTCGGTAAACTGGACTGAATCTGCCCCAAATACTTTAGTTTTGGATATGAACGATTTTAGAAGAAAAACATGTAAGTAAGATGGTTCCAAGCTTGTAAAGAATGCATGCATGTCATTAAAAGTTGAAGAAATTGTGAAAATGGAGCAGTGGGTGCCGAGATTAATAGGGATTGCTTTAACAAATTGAAGGTAAGATTTCTTCTTCTTATTAGAGTAATTGGAAGTTACATGATGTTGTAGTTAAGAGATGAACTTGTGTTAATATAAATTGTAAGTAAGAAAATGCATGTGATTGTATTGGTGTTGTAGTTGAGCCGATTAGAGTGTCTTTACCGATTCGGGGCTGTTTTGTATACATTGGGTTGAATTGTTGTTGTTGTTATCATGTCATTGGTTGCATGTTAAAATTGAAGAAAATCTTGATATTTAAAGTTATAATTGTTTATATGAAAGTGTTGAAGTATAAATTGGATTTTAAGGAATTATGAGAAGATCAATGGGATGTGGTTTGTAGCCGAGACATCCATGAAATTGTGGGCATTGTTGTATCGTGTTTAGGGAATGTTTTGTTAAGTTAGAATGTTGGAAATTAGTTATAAAGATACATGTACATTGTTGAAATTGCGGATATATGTCCTAAAGGAATTAAAGTGTAGAAAAGTGTTATGTTGCAAACTATAAGACTTGAACTCTTGTTGTTGTTGGAGCATGGACCGATCTTGGTGACTGTTTTAATATGATTAAGGGGCTGGATTAACATGAGAAATAGGTGTATTAATCACTTTGGTTATTGTTTTGGTTGTATTCCATGAATGTAAGGAGAAAGAATGTATAATGGTAGTGTATATCAGATATATGAGACTGTTTTGGCATATCCTTGAGTTGTGTCTTGTTCTTTGTATTGTTGGCCTTGTTTGTAAGTTGTGGATGTGTGTATAAATAGGGGAGGTGCTCCCCAAATTTTTATATGAAAAGAGAGTCATCATTTGATATATAACTTACACTAGTAATCATATAGTTGACGGACATGATATTATTGTTATAGGTAAAGTGCTAATTGAGACATATTCTAATTATTGAATTGGTTAGTTCGACAATAAGGTATGTGAAACTATCATTTCTTTCTTTTGACATGATTTACATAAATGAATGTACGACGGGCGTACATAGTTCCAATGAATCTTAATTCCTAGTGATACTTGATATGATATTGCCTTTTGATTTTACAAGTGATAGTTCATTCTAATTATTCCATTGAGAGTCAAATGATGATCTAATTTGTATAAAGTTACTCATGACATTCTATTCGTGCTTGATGTAATTATATTAGTTCACCGAGTCCCATAATGGGCCGCGTACGATATGTATATATATGATGATTTTACCGAGTCCCAGAATGGGTCGGGTACGATATATGTGGACAGGCATCCACGGATATGATTATTTCACCGAGGCCCATGATGGGCCGGGTACGATATGTGCACAGTGGACAGATATATATATATATATATATATATATATATGTGGACAGACATCCACGGATATGACTTCATTCACCGAGTTCCATAATGGGCCGGGTACGGTATATGATATGGACATATTTTGACTCTCATTTCACAAGGCACAAGTGCATTGGTATCTTTGATTATTATACTTGTCAGTATGATCATTTTTACAGTACTTCATATTTTATATACTCGGTACATTTTTTGTACTGAGGGGGGGCAGCGTTTTATGCCCGCAGGTACAAACACTCTGTTTGGTGATCCTCCAGCTTAGGATTTCTGTTCAGCTATTTGGAAGGCTCCATTGTTCCGGAGCCTAGTCATGTTGGTACAGATCCCCTGTTATAGACTTATGCATATTCAGGGGTACGGCGGGGCCCTATCCCGTCATGATTCACCGTTAAACTCCTAGAGGTCTGTAGACAGGTGTGGGTGGTAATGTGTTTTGGACATGTGTGGGTTGGATATGTGTGGTTTGTAGACGTGTTTTGATCAGCCATACAGTTGTAATTCGTTTTGGATATTTCCGTAGATACTATATAGTGGCAGCCTTGCCGGCTTGTCTATTTTGTTATGTGGATTTGTTGTGACTCCACAGGAGACAGATTCATTTGCAGCATAATGACACCGTTTTCTATATTGCCCTTAGTATCAGTCTGATTATATGTGACATGTCAAGATACGGTGCCCGGGCTAGTGGCACCGCCGCGTCTGTCAAGTCGTGACAACTGCACTTTCTAGTACATGGTATCTCGAATAGTGCAACCCACAATTTTGCGTGAACTTCAGGAACCGTAGTACCCTATTCAGTGCTTTCTAGTGATCCTCACTTGGATTATGGGTGAATCTAGCCAATTTATTGACTGCATGAGCGATATCAGGTCGAGTGCAGTTTGTAATATACATCAAACTCCCAATTACCTGTGAGTATCGCTCCTGGCGTACGGGTGCACCATGATGCTTGTCAATCTTTTGACTTTTATCTAATGGTGTTGTTACTGGTGAACTGTCGAACATCTAAAATTTCTTCAGTACATCTTCGATGTAGTGAGATTGAGACAAGACCAGTCCATTAGATGTCTTAGAGATCTTGATCCCTAATATAACATCTGCGACACCCATATCTTTCATGTCGAAGCATTGTTTTAACATGTTCTTAGTCTCTAGGATTGTCCTAGGACTGCTACCTGTGATCAACAAGTCATCTACATAAAGACATATTATGACGAATGAATTGACATTTCCTTTTATGTAAATACATTTGTCACATTTATTAATGGTAAAACCTTTGATAGTAGAGTACTATCAAATTTCTCGTGCCATTGTTTTGGGGGCCTGTTTCAGTCCAAACAACGATTTGACAAGCCGGCACACTTTTGTCTCTTGTCCTGGAACCACATACCCCTCGGGTTGATCCATGTATATTTCTTCTTCCAAATCATCATTTAGGAAGGCAGTCTTAACACTCATTTGATGTATTTCAAGATCCCGCAAGGCGGCGATAGTTATGAACATACGTATGAATGTCTTAGATTTGTACTTGTCTATAGACCCATTGGTATTGTTGGTTCTCATCCTTTATTTTTGTGGTACTTAGATGCTTTTAGAAGTTTCGTCTTTACTTTTAAGTAAGTAAAGATAGCACAACCTTGTGCCATCATCTAAGAATGTCACAAAGTATTTGTTCCCCCCTCTAGCTTGAGCGAACTTCAAAACACATATGTTGATATGTGTGAGTTATAGAGGAGCGGTTTCCCTTTCGACGGATCTAAGGGGACTTTTTGGAGAGTCTTTGCCTCTATGCCCACCTCACACTTATGTTGAGGGTTTATGTCAATAGACAGCAATGATTCCAACTTTACCAATCTTAGTATAAATTGATAGTTAACATGTCTAATCTATGATGCCATAAATTAGAAGACATAAACATGTAAAAGGAAGGCTCAGTTTTATTGATATTAAAGAAAAACATCAGAGCAAGTGTTTGCCCTAGGAGCCTTCACGCGAATCTCCCAAGTGTAAGGCATTACAGGAGTAACATTAACTTTAAAGAGGCCTTCACAGACGAAGCCCCTACCTACAAAAGTTCCATTTTTCGTGATTACAAACTTGTTAGCCTCGAATACTAGTCTAAAACCAGCATTGACCAACACAGGTCCAGAAATTAAATTCCTTCGAATTTCCGGGACATGCATCACTTCCTTTAGAGTCAGCTCCTTTCCGGATGTCATCTTGAGGACTACCTTTTCTACCCCCAGCACATTGGAAGAATAATTGTTGCCCATGAACAATTTCTTATCCGTAACTGGTGTATACGTGGAGAAGACATCTTTGTTGGAACAAATATGGCGAGTAACACCTGTATCCAGCAATCATTGTGTTGGATTTTCAACGAGGTTGACCTCTAGCACACCAACTTAGAATTCTTCAATCATATCGTCTAAGAGTGTGTCTTCGATGATGTTTACCTTATCCTTGCCTTTTGCCTTATCATATTTTTGCTTGCGGCAGTCTTTGGCCATGTGACCAATTTTACCACAATAGTTGCAGGTTCCCTTAAACTTTTCAGTAGTTTGGGACTGGCCGACCTTCTGGAATTTCCGCTTCTTGCTTGGGTTCCCTTTGACCTCTGTCAGATTTGCCTTAGCCTCAGCGGGTAGTCTCCCATTTGGTATGACCTTCTTATTGTCCTCTTGGATCTGGAGTTTGACAATAAGTTCATCTAAGGTCATTTCCTTCATTTTGAGTTTTAAGTAGTTCATAAACTCGGTCCACGAAGGAGGCAGTTTTTCGATTAATGCCCTAACCAAGAATTGCTCGTTGGGCTTCAATCCTTCCAAGTCTAGGTGATGAAGAATCATTTGGAATTCCTGGACTTGGGTTGACACACTCTTGTTATCCACCATTTGAAATTTCAGAAATTTCTCAATGATGAACTTCTTACTACCCGCATCTTGGGTGTTGTATTTTTTTTTATAGTTTTTCCCACAACTGTTTGGCAGCTTCAATGGTATAGTATACCGTGTATAGTGGGTCCGACAAACTATTCATAATGTAGTTCCTGCACATGAAATCACTATGTTTCCATGCATCAAGAACCAACTTCATGTCGTCAACAACATGGATACCTTGGCCCCCTCCCGCCAAATCATTTGGCTGAGGGTCCTTATCTTCTCCAACTTTTGGAGGGTCTTCGGTTAGGAAACGTGACATTCCCATAACCGTTAGGAAAAACAACATATTTTGCTGCCATCTTTTGAAGTGTGCACCCATGAACTTTTCAGGACGTTTATGGTGAAAGCCAGCCGGAGTTGAAGCAGTGGTGCTTCCTTGAGCAGGAGAAAAGACGTTTGGAACGCCTTGAGCAGTAGTGTTAGCACTCGTGGTGCCAAAACCAGTGGTGTTAGAGGCAGTGGTATTGCCTTGAGTAGTAGGATTGACACTAGTAGTGCCAAAACAAGTGAAGTTGAAGGAATTAGAATTACCTTGAGTGGTGTTCGAATTTCCAGCGTTGATTTGATCTTCAGCAGACATTGTTGTTGTTGAAAGTAGCGAATATTATCTTAAGCTTGTTGGAAATAAATATAAAATTACAAGGAAATGAGAATTGCAACAACAACAACAAATAAATAATAAATCTGGAAATTAAACAATGAAATGGTCTTGCTGAGTCGATTGAAGTTTCAATCTTTCCTTAAGATAATATTGCCCCGTATATTCCTTTAACGATGGTATGACAACTTATCTTCCAAGATAAAACAACAATCAAACTAATGAGTAAAGGAAAAACTCAAGAGTTCGCTTATGAAGAAAGATCCTTGAGTGTTTGATTGCAAGAGAGGAAGAACAATTTTTCAGAAAAATTGTCAAGTATAAATGGTATTTTGTGTGTAAGGTGTATTTTCCAAATGAGCCCAAGGCATCATTTTATAGTGTTGGAGAAGATAACCTTTCATTAGCCTAATAATGGCCTTGAATATGGAGTTACAATTCAGCCAAATAATGGCTGAATTCATGAGCAACATAATGGAAAGTTAATACTCCAAAGTCTGCCCAAAGATTACCTTAAGTTCGCCTAACGTTCAAAGCATCGCGCGGCGGCCTGCGAGTTGGCAGTGGCGCCGGAACTTCAGAGAGTTCGGCGCCGCCGTCGCGCGACCTGAGTTGGCGCCAGCATCGCGACTACGTGGTGGTAGCCGCGGCGCCGAGATGGTTTTCCGGCGTCGCGGTCCTTTTTTGACTCGTTTCGACATTCACACTTTGTACACTTCTTCCTTCATTTACCAACGTGAAACCAACGTCATTTGACCAATAACCGTCTATTACCTTACGTCTCAAACAATTCGTATACGTACCAATATCTCTTCCATTTAAGGAAATTATGATCATTGACACTATATGTGCACGTGTGTGAAAATAACGTTTCCTACGTGCGGAGCCCCAATTATTCAATTCGTAATTAAATAGGATTAACTTTATTTCACGTTTGATAAATATTTCCAACAATATAAAAATTTAAAATTGAATTATTTGATTTAGTTAAACATCAAATGCAAATAAGTATTTATCATAATATTATTGTTACTATTCTTGAACTAGGGCAGTTAGTTATTTTTCACACGTACTTGTTTGCATTAGAAATCATTAGTTTTATTATAATTGTAAAAGCCATTATAGAGTTGAAAGTGATACCAAAGAAATATAATTTTGATGTGCCGACAGATCTTATACCATCAAATTACTTATCGTAGATTATAATATATACAAACACGGTTTTATAACCTACAAAGTTACTTAACAACTTACAGGAATTGCTTAAATTGTAGAGAGCTTGTAAAAAAATATATTTCACCCCTCAGTAAAAAAAAATGTAAATATATTGGCCGCGTATATGGCCTATATTTAATTACTTCCCATATTATTAGAATTTTTGTACATATATAATTATGATAATAGTATTTGTTGGGTTCCGAGAGTTATATTATAGAATAAACAAAAACAAACAGTAAGTAAAATACTTGTATGTTTGGAACAGTTTGCAAATGTCGTTAACAATGTCGTCTGATAGAACTGTCGACACTTAAGATAAAAACAGAAAAACCTTTGAAGAGTTAAATTGCAACGGATTAATAAAGACACAAATGTCTAATTTTACATAGGTTATATTAATATATAACCTATGATGGTCAATGACCAAGTATTATATATATATATATATATATATATATATATTCCTTCTTTACAACATTACAAGATGATACAAAAGGAATAAAAAGGGTTAAGTCGCAGATGACTTATGCCTGAAAAATCTATCTAAAATAGAGGTGCATGACATCTCATTACAATTGCTTCAATGAAAGAACAAATCTAGAATCTAAGCAGCAATTATAATGTTGGACAAAATGTCGTCACAAACTCAGGCAACACTTGTTGATCCAGTTTCTGATATAAAATCTGGAGAGTTCTCTCAATCTTTTTCTTTTAAGTTTCTGGATATCGAATCACTCTTATGCCTTCTCTATTTATAGTAGAAAGTCATCCTAGAAAAGCTCATCGATTGGTTGTGGAGGTTGAGCTAAAAGTGGGCACGTGAAGCAGTAGCTTGAGGCGTGATTCTCTCAACTGATTTGACTTGTTCTTCACTCGTCTTGCTCTCCAAGATTTGACTTGTTCTCCCATATTTTTATTCTGCTCAAAGTTCCTTGCCAGGTCACTTTACCATCGTGGTAAAAATCCCACGAGATAAGTTTCAGTCCATGAAGAAAGGGCAAAACTGTTACCAGAATGTTGGTCCGAATGTCAAAGACATTTGTTCCAACATTTTGATTTTTAACTTAGTACTGAAAATGTTGTGTTAGAAAAAATGTCATAACATAAAACTCAACATTAACATTCTCTCCCTTTTCACCTTTCTTCACAAAACCAAACATTTTAGTGCGAGTGACTTATGACAATGGTATAGCTATACGAATCTCCTCCTCAACCTGTGATAGCATACAAACAACATATACAAGACAAAACATATGCTATACATATATAGGATTAGTTACAGATCATCATTTCACATACCATCATCCATAGAACCGAAAGTTAGAATATTTACAAACCAAAATTACTAATCACCATTTAACCATTGTCTTCATATAGCAAAAAAAAAAATAACTAAGTCATTCATCAAATAGACTTAGCAGCAACAGCAACAAGCACATCAACAACTCCAACCTTCAATCAACAACAACAAGTATCGACGCATCATTCATTCAAAGAAATTTCAAAGATCACTTTATTTACTCCTCAGATCACCGCTTTGCTCTCGCACGATGCATTGGGCCACAAGCAGCAACATCATTGCTAGATTCTCCTTTTCCCCCTGCACTTCATCTCTCCCTTTTTGGGAAGAAAGCAGCATAAGAAATCTCTCTCTTGTTTGAACAAGGGCTTCCTGAATATCAATTATTTCTGAAATTTGATGATTGTTTTTGCAATTTGTTTGACCAGCCAATCTGTGGTCAGTGGAGAGTCTTCTGTGGTTCCAGGATTGTTGGTGACATTTCCTCCATCACTGGCTCCAATACTGCTTTGCTCAATTTTCCAAGGTAAATCAATGACCCTATCCTTGCTTTTCAGAGTTGCTCTATTTATACTATACAACTTCGGATCCTTTCCAAATTTGTCCTTTTTCTTTGGTTTATAACCTTGACTTGTAAAGACTTTGAAAATTAAAAAGGGAAATGGTAGAACTAAATTGGATTCTTTCTGGGCTAAGTTGACTACTTGATTAAAGATTGTTTTCCCCAAGTCAACTTTTAATCATTTTCCAATTTTGTACAGGAATGAGGCTTGTTCTGAGGTGACAATGTTCATGGAAGGAAGCCAAATGTGAATAGTCAGTTTGTGTAAGATCGAGAACAAAGCTGTCAACTTGGAGGCATGACATCTAGATACCCATTTTACCATTTTTCCACCTGTGATGAGCTTAATTACCTCATCTCTATTTTCCACTGCAGGGTCAGCATTCTCAACATCCTCTATAGTGTGTAGGTCCAAACATTTATTGATTACATCAGATGTAAATTGATATATTCTTTTACCAAGTATACCTTCCCAAAGTGTTTTGAGTTGATATATTTAATAACAGACTCCAAATTAACATAAAATAACTTGATTGTATCGTCAATGTAGGAACCTTTATTTACTAACGACCCAAGAACGTTTCTGGACTTAAGGAATTCTATCAGACCATACTCAGCACATGAGGCAACATCTAGTATCTTCTATGACTTGATGACTCTATTTTTGTACAAAGTCCAATTCTTTGAACTTGTTTTGGAGTAAAATTTATCAGAAAAGAAACTTACCTCTTCATCAGATTCTATATCTGATTCCTTTTTGCTTAAATCTGGAGATTGTGACTTCTCAGGAGTTGGTTGAGGTGTTATTGAGGTATCTGAAGTAACATTTGGTATAGCCCTTGATTTTGTCGATTTGAAAGCTTTCTTGGAACAAAACTTCTTTAATGGGGTGTCATCAGACACTTCTTCTTCGGACAACTTCACCGCATCAGAAACAAGAGGCTCATGCTGGGATAGTGATGCTGGGGTTTCAGTTTGTTTACCATCAAATGGTGTCTTCTTTGCATCATCTTCATTGAACCAATCATAGTCCGAATCGTCCCAGCTATAGCTAGGTCTAGCAGGAACATGAGCCTCATCTTCAACTCTTGACTTCTTTGCAACAGGTTGGGTTTCGACATTTCTTTCAAACACTCTTGTTGATCTCTTTGTAGGAAACTTGGACGTGCTTTCCCTTTTTCCTAGAGTAGACATATCTGGGGTTGCATCTATATCAATCGGGTTGTCGTTATCTCCAGGGTAGCTTATGGCTAAGGGTTCTTGGAAGACACTTACTACAATATCTGTGCATAATGGCAGCCTTGTGCTTATTGGTGACATTTGGTTTCACATTTTTGTTCTAACCAGGGAAGATTAGAGAGAGAAAGAAGATGAAGAGTTAGGGTTTTCAAGGGTTTTTGGAAGATGGAGGATGGATGGGTGGTTCAGTGTTCAATCGGTCTTGTTTTAACCGAGACGATGTGATGGTTTCTTTTTTTTTGTTTTTTTTATAAATAATTTCGAAAACAATCAACAGAGGATACATAATAGAATTAAAGAGAAAGATTATATACATTGACAAACAAAATCTTGGTTTTAGGTGTTTGAGTTTTAGTCAAATACTTACACATAGATTATATGAAAAAAATAGACATCAATAAGAAAAAAATAACGGCACAAAAATAGGGAAAATAACAAAATTTTCAAAAATCAGTTATGAACAGTATCCCAACAAATATCATCATCTGAGAATGTCAACCGTAATGTTGGCAACATTTTGGATGACACAAGTATTATGATCCCACAAGAACTTTTTCACTTTTGGCAACAAATCAAGACACGTTTCATATGTGCTTATCAATGTAACATTTTCTCATTGTCCTTGATCAAATCATAGAAACACATACAAAATTTATTTTTGTGTCAAAAAAATAAGAATACTTATTTAGCATCCTCACAATTTCTCGTTTAAGCACTTGATACTCCTATAGAATAAGAACGGTATCATCTTCAAAGAGCTTTGCTCATTTGCACAGTTGCCAAACTTTTAGTAAAAGACTTTATCTTATTTTGATACTCTCTTTTTATGATATCTAATATCATCGCAGAGAATTGTATCACTTTCAAAACATGTTCTTACCTTTTTAGGATCATACTTGAGTGAACACAAAATTAAAAACCATCAAAAACAGTAAACACGATCAGATTATGATATTTACAGAGACAAATGTCACCCGAAATATTAGAGACATTTCAACTGATATTCCCCCATCAGTGCCGATTCAGAGATTACAGAGACCAAGAGAGTTCTTCAAACTTGAAAATCCCTCATGATCCAAAACTTTTGTAAAAATATCAGCTAGTTGATGAGTAGTGTCAACATGTTCAATTTGAACCAGCTGTTTTCAACAAAATCTCTTAGAAAATGATGTCTAATATCTATGTGTTTTGTACGAGAGTGTTGAACTAGATTTATAGAAATATTTATTGCACGTATGTTATCACAATACAGAACCAAGATATTATTTAAAAAACCATAGTCGTCTAACACGTGTCTTAACCATATCAATTGAGAACAACAACTTCCAGCTGCTACATATTCAGATTCAGCAGTTGAAAGTGAGACACAATTTTATTTGCGACTATACCAAGATACTAGATTATTGTCAAGGTAAAAACATCATACACTAGTACTCTTTCTGTCATACACATCACTAGCCCAATCCGAGTCACTTTGCCCTATTAGATTAGGATTAGTGTCTTTGGAATACCAAATTCCCAACTCACATGTGCCGGCAACATATCGGATGACACGTTTTAAGACATTTAAGTGGGAGACCTTAGGATGGGCTTGAAATCGAGCACACACACAAACACTAAACATTAGATCGGGACGACTGGCAGTGAGATAAAGAAGACTACCTATCATAGAACGATACAATGTTGGATCGATATTTTCGCCAACATCGTCTTTGCATATCTTCTGTGTTGATCCCATTGGAGTCCTCATCTGTTTAGCATTCTCCAATCCAAACTTCTTAACCAAATTCTTGGCATACTTGCTCTGGGTGATGAAGATTCCACCTTCATTTTGCTTAATCTGCATGCCTAAGAAAAATATTAATTCCCCTATCATGCTCATCTCAAAATGTGGAGGACATATCATCGACAAATGTCTTAAGGTGAGATTGTGAAGTCGAACCAAATACTATATCATCTACATAAATTTGAGCAATGACCATATCTACTCCATGATGTTTTATAAACAATGTACAATCATCTTCACCACATTTAAAATCAAATTCAAGAAGGAACTGAGTTAAACGACCATACCATGCTCGAGGTGCTTGTTTTAAACCATACAAGGCCTTTTCAGCTTGTATACAAAATATGGATGGCGAGGATCTTTAAATCCTTTAGGTTGTTCAACATAGACTTCTTTGTCAAAATAGACATTCAGGAATGCACCTTTGACATCCATCTGATGGAGAGTAATCTTCAAACAACAAACTACAGCAAGTAACAACCTAATCGACTCAATTCTGGCCACATGAGCAAATGTCTCATCGTAGTCAATTCCTTCGACCTGTGTGTATCCTTGAGCAACTAGTCTAGTCTTATTTCTTACTACAGTTTCAGATTCATCAGTCTTGTTCTTGAAGATCCATTTAGTTCCAATAACATTTGTACCTTCTGGACGAGAAACTAAATCCTAGACTTCATTTCTGGTGAACTGTTCTAGTTCTTCTTGCATAGCTTGTATCCAATAATTGTCCTTGAGTACTTATCCAACATTCTTTGGTTCTAGAGTATATACATAACAAGAAAGACTTACCTTCTGATACATGGTAGACATACACACATATCTGACCATATCTCTATAATTCGGAGGTTTTTTTCTTTCTTGTTCTTGGCCCTTCGAATATTTCTCTTATCACTTGTCCTATAGGATGATTCTTTCTAATCCTGAATGAGGGATCCCTGTGTACCGGGTCTTGCAATTTAGCATTTGATCTCTCAGTTCATTTTCTGTGTTCTCGGGTTCAGACTCAGGAGTTGCTCCAGATGTCGTGACATTTGGGGCACCATCTGAATCTTCTGCATTCTGCTCATTCTCCACTGTTATCACAACATTATTTTCAGGCCTATTTCCTGCAAGATCAACACAATCATCGAAAACAACGTTAACAGACTCTTGTATTGTTTTGGTTATAAGATTATACACACGGTAAGCATGACTATTTTGAGAATAACCGACAAAAATTCCTTTGTCACTTTTAGAGTCAAACTTGGCTAGTTGTTCCCTATCATTCAAGATGAAACACACACACCCAAAAACATGGAAATAACGCAGATTTGGCTTCTTCCCATTTAACAACTCATAGGGTGTCATTCTAGTGTCAGACCTAAGATAGATTCTATTTGTTATGTGACTTGCAGTATTCAAGACTTCAGCCCAAAAACGTTTTGACAATTTCTTTGAACTCAATATGACTCTAGCCATCTCTTATAAAGTTCTATTCTTCCTTTCTGCCACACCATTTTGCTGGGGAGTTTTGGGGGCTGAAAATTCATGGAAAATACCATTTTTCTCACAAAATGTTGAGAACATATTATTCTCAAATTCCTTTTCATGATCTGACCTTATTCAAAATATGGAAGAATGATATAGATTCTTTATCCTAGAGTGCAACACTTTGAACATGTCAAAAGTTTGAGACTTTTCTTTCAAAAAAAATATCCATAAGTACCTGGAAAAGTCATGTACAATCACATAATAATACCTCATGCCTCCTAGGCTATCTACCTCAATTGGACTCATAAGATCCATGTGCAAAAGCTGAAAACAGTGAGACGTACCTGAATGTTGTCCGTCACTTTGGGCAATATTATGGGAGACACGGGTTTGCTTACCTTTTAGACAATCTTCACAAACTACTGTTTTATCTTTAGGACTCAACTTTGGGATGCCTCTTACAACCTTATAAGAAATTAATCTTTCAAGGTTACGATAGTTGACATGTCCCAAATTTTTGATGCCACAAAGTGGTGTCATCAATCCTAACATTATTGCATATCTCTTGTTCTACAACTAGTTAGCAATTGTCGCCTGTTCTTGTACCTGTCATTACACATTGGTTAGCTTCATTTGTAACTATACAAGCATGTTTATTAAACTTTACCTCTAAATTGTCATCACACAATTGACTTATACTGACTAGGTTAGCCAATAATCCATCAACATGTAAGACATTTTTCAAGGCTGGAACTCCTGGAACATTTAAGGTTCCTTTTTCTATGATTTTACTTTTGCTTCCACCTCCATAAGTAACGTTTTCCCCACTGAGTGCCTCGTAGTTCCTTAGGCAATTCTTTGTCCCTGTCATGAGACGAGAGCACCCACTGTTAAAGTACCATGAACCTGAAATGTTAGTTCTTAAAGCAATTATAACAACATTACATCGCACATTCATTTTAGGAATCCAAACTCTAACATTTTCTGTTACTAGGCTTAGGAGTGTTACTTCGAGTGCTGTCTGGAATGTTAGACAGTTGTCTTGGCAACATTCTGCTCCTGGATTTTTTCAGTTTAGAACAATAAGTTTTTAAGTGTCCAATCTTGTTACAGTGATGGCACAAAAACTTTCTTTCTTTTACAAAACCCATTTTCTCATTTTTGTCAAACAGATTGGAGCATATGACATTAAGAGAATTCTTGTAACCCAAACCTGCATGTGATGATTGACCAACATTCAGTATTTCATCCAGTTTGGAGGTACCTGTATTTAGCTTATGGAAAGTTACTTCAGCTAGGTCCAACTTTGCACTAATCATACTAAAATCAATATCCTTTTTGGTAAGTATAACCTCTAAGCGGGTTATTGTGCCTTTTAAACCTGCATTCTCAAGAGTTAAAGATTTTAACTTTGAGTCAAGTTGTTTCGATTCTAGAATCAAGTCCTTACAAAGTTTTTGCAAGTCATTAATCATGTCATCTTTAGGATCAACTTGATCGTCAAATCTAGTTTCACTACAAGAAATAACACTAGTAAAGAAATTAACATCAGGATAATTAAAGTATTCATACCTTTCAGATATTTATGGACCTGCAGATGTCGTAGCAGATGTTGACGCAAATGTGGTGACATCTGAGACAACACTGTCGATGACATTTTCATCTCCTGAGAGTGACTGTTCGTAAACAGTGGCCAACATTGCTTGTGACTCTATTTCTTGGTCTCCTTCCTCTTCTCATTCGTCATCACTAAGAGAGATCCACATATTCTTACCAGCTTTTCTCAAGGTATTCGCACATTCATTTGCATAATGACCCCAGCCTGAACACGCATGGCATTGCACAGATTCGAGTTGTCTAGGATCAAACTTGGTTCGATCTGAGTATGTTCTCCTTAGTTGGTTTCCTCTTTGTACTATAAGAAGGAGTTAGTGGACTTTTGATTGAAGCTTTGGTTTTGGTGCATTTTGGATTTAGAATTACTATTCTTGTTGTTGAACTTCCTTTCCATCGAATTGAATTTTCGAGTAAGGAGGGCAACATTTGAACCATCACCAATTTCCTCCAGATTTTCATCCTCATCATCGATGTGAATCTATAAGGATTTCGCTTGAAGTGTTATATCTTTACTTTTATACAATGTACTTTGATTCTCCATATTCATCTCATAAGTTTTGAGAATACTCATTAAAGTATGAAGATCCATTATAGCAAGATTGTGGGCTTCTTCAATCGCACATATCTTTATATTGAAATTTTCAGGAAGGGAACGAAATGCTTTTTCCATAAGTTTATTGTTGGTTAACGGTGAACCAAGAACTTGACATTCGTTAGAGATGTCGATCAACTTTTCAAAATATGTTTTGATATCCTCCGTATCTTCCATCCTTAAACGTTCATATTTACTCATGAGCATACGGAGCTTCATTCGTCGAACACTTGAGCTACCTTCACAATGAGTTTGCAAAGTATCCCAAGCATCCTTGCATGTAGAGCAATTTTGTATGAGCTTGAACATGTAGAGATCAAACCACGCAAAAATAGCATTTAAGGCGTTTTCATTGAAGCCTGCATTATTGGTTTCTTCCACACTCCATTCGGCCTATGGCTTAGGAAGTATATCACCTTCCTCGTCTGGTGGCAACATGGAGATAGTATATCCATTGGTAATAGATCTTCATGCTCTAATATCAATGGATTTGATATGAGAGCGTATGCGAATTTCCAATAGGCATAATTTGATCCATCTAAAATAGGAAGTCTACCAATTGTTTGATTAGTCGGATCCATAGTTTATGTAAAAGGACTGACATATCTTATACCATCAAATTACTTATTGTAGATTATAATATATACAAACACAGTTTTATAACCTACAAAGTTACTTAACAACTTATAGGAATTGCTTAAATTGTAGAGATCTTGTAAAAACATATTTCACCCCTCAGTAAATAAAATGTAAATATATTGGCCGTGTATATGGACTATATTTAATTACTTCCCATATTATTAGAATTCTTGTACATGTATAATTATGGTAATATTCTTTGTTGGGTCCCGGTGGTTATACTATGGAATAAATAAAAAAAAACAGTAAGTAAAATACTTGTACGCTTGGAACAGTTTGCAAAATGTTAAATAACAATGTCGATAGAATCTATACACTTAAGATAAAAATAGAAAAACCTTCGAAGAGTTAAATTGCAGTGGATTAATAAAGACATAAAGGTTTAATTTTACATAGATTATATATTAATATAATCTATGATGGTCAATGACCAAGTATTGTATATATATATATATATATATACACATATATATACAATTGATATATTCCTTCTTTACAATATTACAAGATGATACCAAAGGAATAAAAAAGGTTAAGTCGAAGATGACTTATGCTTGAAAAATCTATCTAAAATAGAGGTGCATGACATCTCATTACAATTGCTTCAATGAAAGAACAAATTTAGAATCTAAGCAGCAATTATAATGTTGGACAGAATGTCGTCACAAACTCAGGCAACACTCGTTGATCCAATTTCTGATCTAAAATCGGTAGAGCTCTCTCGATCTTTTTCTTGTAAGTTTCTGGATATCGAATCACTCTTCTACCTTCGCTATTTATAATAGAAAGTCATCCTAGAAAAGCTCATCGATTGGTTGTGGAGGTTGAGCTAAAAGTGGGCACGCGAAGCAGTAGCTTGAGACGTGATTCTCTCAACTGATTTGACTTGTTCTTCACTCGTCTTGCTCTCCAAGCTTTGACTTGTTCTCCCACATTTTTATTTTGCTCAAAGTTCCTTGCCAGGTCACTTTACCATCGTGGTAAAAATCCCACGAGATAAGTTTCAGTCCATGAAGAAAGGGCAAAACTGTTACCAGAATGTTGACCCGAATGTCAAAGACATTTGTTCCAACATTTTGGTTTTTTAACTTAATACTGAAAATGTTGTGTTAGAAAAAATGTCATAACATAAAACCCAACATTAACAGTCTTGTATTAGAAAAATGTAGATTTAGTTTCCATAATTACATATTGTATACCATGTATATAAACCCTTTCTTAATGAAAATAATCAAGAGAATTATTCTCTTTCATTGTATCAGCAGTCTAGGGCAAAAATTTTCTTTCTCCAAAAACCTTTGCTTCCGCCGCCCTACTTCTTGGTCGTCGATCGTACCTACACCTCCCCTTCCTTCAATTTTTTTCCCGAATCCCCAATTCTCCTCTTGTTCTTTCATCTACCACAAAGAACACCATTCATTATGTCTACCACAAAGAACACCTCAATCTACTTCCGTCAGTCCAGTCAAATCTCGTGACTTCCCTTCACCTTCCATTATGAGTCAATGACCCATTACTCATAGAGAACAGGGTATATTTCAATCGAAACGACATTTTAATCTAAGTTCTACTGTCACTAAATCACCCCTTCCACGTAAATTCGTGTCTGCCCTTCATGACTCGAATTGGAAAATGGCCATGGGCAATAAATATAATGCTCTTATTAAAAATAAGACGTGGGAGTTGGTTCCCCGTCCGCCTGGTGTTAATGTAATTCATTCTATGTGGATTTTTACTCATAAGGAAAAATCGGACGGTTGTTTTGAGAGACATAAGACCCGTCTTGTAGGTGATGGCAAAACTCAACAGGTTGACATTGATTGTGAAGAGACATTTAGTCCGGTGGTCAAATCGACAACCATTCACAATGTTCTAAGTCTGGCTCTCTTGAAAGCATGACTCATTCATCAGCTGGATGTGAAAAATGCTTTCTTACACCGTGATCTCAAGGAAACAGTATACATGCATCAACCCTTGGATTTTAAGGACCCCGATCATCCTAACCATGTATGTTTATTGAAGAAGTCCTTATATGGGCTAAAACAGGCTCCTCGGGCCTGGTACAAAATGTTTGCAGATCTTGTATCTACTATTGGGTTTTCTCACAACATGTGTGATCATTCTCTGTTCATCTATCGTCGTGGTACTTCTCTGGCATACATTCTGTTATATGTGGATGATATTATATTGGCTGCCTTATCTGATAAACTGCGTTAGTCTATCATGTCTTTTCTCAGCTCCGAATTTGCTATGAAAAACTTGGGGCATTTGAGTTATTTTTTGGGTATAAATGTAACTCGTTATGCAGGTGGTCTATTTTTATCTCAGAGAAAGTATGCAGTTGAGATATTGACCATGCTAACATGTCAACCTGTAAGTCATCTCCTACTTCGGTTGACACTAAACCGAAGCTGAGTGCTAATTCTAGCAAACCTTACGAGGATCCCTTCCATTATCGCAGTTTTGCAGAGGTTCTTCAATATCTTACATTCACGAGACCCGATATTACTTATGCAATGCAACAAATGTGTTAATTTATGCATGATCCTAAGGACGAACACATGCACGATCTCAAACGCATTGTGCGTTACATTCAGGACACTCTTGATTATGATTTGCACTTATATCCATCATCTGTATCTACCCTCGTGTCTTATACATATGATGGTTGGGGTGGATGTCCAGATACCAGACGTTTGACGTCTGATTATTGTATGTTTCTTGGTGATAACTTGGTCGGCTAAACGTCAGGTTACTTTATCGCGATCCAGTGCGGAGGCAGAGTATCGAGGGGTAGTCAATGTGGTGTCTGTGTCATGTTGGCTGCGTAATCTCCTATTAGAGCTTCACTTTCCTATTCAGAAAGCTACCTTGGTCTACTATTGTCACGACCCGTTCCGGGGCCCGTGACTGGTGCCTTACCGGGGCACCCAAGTAGTCATACATCAGAGTAACCAATGAATATAAACAAGACAGAAAGCGATTTATAAAATAAGACACGCTTTATCTCGATGAAAAGCTTGCTTTTCGATAATATAAATAACTCAAGTTTTCATGCTACATCCCAACTGCATAATAGTACTCTGCACTTAAGGAAGTAAACAACTATGGCGGATGTGGCCCCGCCATACCGATCAGACAAATCACACGAGAACCGGACTCGTGGCCAGGTGCCTTAACCCGCACCCTAGTGACACAACATCGAGAAAACCGGAATGTAAACTCAAGATAAACAACCATTAAGATATAGAATAGTCTAGCCTAAATCAAGCTAACCTAAAAGTACATAAACCGAATAGTCACATCCTTAACGAACCAAGTTCGACAAGACTACAGCCTCTAAGAATGAATAACACTATGACGGACGGGGCCCCGTCATGCCCTGAATGTACAAAATAACAACAACCTGGGAGAACCATACCAAAAGTCGAGCCTCCAAGAAATGGAGCTCCCGACACTGAGTACAAGATCCTAGGAACGAGGATCTACCGCCGCTTCCTTACCGCGCAGATGAACGCAGCCCCAGGAAGCGGGGTCGACACAACGTACCAAGTATGTAAAATCGAAAATACAGTAGTAATATCATAAGTCCAAAATACATTAAAGTTATAGATAGAACCAAATTATGTTGCAGACCGTGCCTTACTAATAATGAGAGAGTAACAAGTATACATTTTATAGCATAAAAATAGAGGCTCATGATCAAAACAGGTACCGCCTGTAGATTCATTAAGCAATCCTACTCGCGGGACTATTTCACCCGCATAGGTCCTGTGGACCCGCATGAGGTCATCCGCCTCGCCATAGGACTATTTCACCCGCACGGGACTATTTCACCCGCATGGATCCCGTGGATCCGCATGAGTACCATCGCCGTACTCGCATGGGACTATTTCACCCGCATGGATCCTGTGGTCCGGATCCGCATGAGTGCAAGCCCCGCACTCGCATCATGGGTAGCAAATCCATGGCATAAATAATAACCCGGGGTTTACCCGTAACAATATATATATAACATAGCTCATCCGGCTATCATACATAACATAAGCACTACCGGCCTATCATATCATAACATAAGCACTACCGGCCTATCATATCATAACATAAGCACTACCGGCCTATCATATCATAACATAAGCACTACCGGCCTATCATATCTTAAGCAAGTTAAGAATCACCTAACTTCTTATTAATAGTTTTAATACATCCTCTCATTTTAGTATACCTAAGGCACGATCATGTCTTTTAATAAAAATCCGGGAATTTAACCCAAGTATCATGTACCTCTAACCTTTTAAGGAATAACTCTTTTATACAAAAATTCCAAGATACTAATCACCATAGTATCAAGTTACGATTTCTTTTCAAACAAGTCACATTTCCTTTTAAAACTATCTCAAGCTTCTAAATTAAGTGACTTCATTTCTTGTAAAACCTTAGGCAATTCATGCCTTAAAACCATTTTCCTTTCACAAGTTCAAAACATCAAAACCTTTCTCCATTAAACTTTCACAAACTAATATAACCAACTCCCCATAAAGCCGTTATATTAGAGTTAACAATAGTAAAACACATTCCCTTAAGTCCAAGGGATTTTTATACTTTTCTTTTAAAACGAAGCAAGTATCAAATGCTTATAACAAACGAAGATTTTCAAATCTCAGACGCTCACCGTACTACATAGGTACAACTAATCATGCTCAAGATAGGAAAGCTCCACATACCTCTTCGGTCAATCCACAAGCTAAGTCCAATTTACCGCACGTAGTATGTCAACCTAAAATGACCACAATACGTTTATCAAGCTCTAATTACAAATGCAGAATTTCCAACTTAAAGTCACCAATTTCCTACGGAAAATTGGGCAGCGTTTCCTTTGTTTCTACATACATTGCCACCTTTTCCAAGGTCGATTTTTAATGCTCAAATGCCATGTTTAAGGCTCAACAACCAACCAACACCAAGGGGATTACACACCTAAACTTTGGTGTGTAAAATTCAGCCCCACAAGTTATAACAACTAACCCAACAAGTCTAATGTAGTATTTAGGCAACAACACGCTCATAATATCCCCCTAACCAATTCTTTCATAATCAACCCCATTTCTTACATGCAACTACTCTAAGTGCATTTTTCCAACTACAAGTTCTTCCTATTAAACATGCAACACCCAATACCAACTACAAGAGAAGAAATGTTACCTTAAGTTTTTGCCAAACTTATTCCAACACCTTGCTAGCCTTTTCTCCAAGAACACCACCACAATAGTCCTCACAAGCTTGTAATAACCTTTCCTTCCTATTACACTTTTCAGATTTTTCCTAGGCTAGAATTCCTCTGGGAATTTAGAGAAGGATGAGCTTTTAACTTAGAGAGATGGAGTGTAGAGATGAAATGTTGAAAGAAATGACCAAGTCTTGGTCAATATAATGCATGAGAGAATCGGATGTGGGACACTTGTCACCTCCCATGGCCTTTAAAACAAAATCAGACTTTCTAAGTTTTTCCGCCCAAATTCCGCCACTTTCGCGCCTGGCGCCGCTGCTCCCGCGGACCGCGCGACTTGGCGCCTGGCGCGCGCTTCCCTGCGCCATGCGCTGAAACTTCACGACCTCGATTTCGAGCCGCGACTTCGACGGCCGCGCCTACAATCACTGCTGGCGCCGCCACTTCGCTCCGGCCATGCGACTGAGACTCGACCGCGTCCAGCGAACCACGGGTATAACATTCTCCCCTTAGAAACATTCGTCCGAATGTTCCTTCTAGCCTCACACAAAACACAATATAAACATATCTTCTTAACTATTCTTTGCAAATAAGAATGCTCCCGAGCCACAACATTACTCAAGCATAATCAACTAAATCAAAACTAACAAGCGGAAAGTGGGTTACACGGAGGTGTAGGGAATAAGTGAGGATACTTCTTCATCATGTCATCCTCTGCTTCCCACGCCATTTCCTCCTCGTTCTCGTTCGCCATAAGACCTGACGGAAGCCACGCCCTTCGTCCGAAGTCGTCTAACGACGATCGAGTATCGCATGGGACTCTCCTCATACGATAACTTCTGTCACTGGACATCCTGAATCGGGTGTACTCTGACGGATCTCCAACGCATTTCCGTAACATAGACACGTGAAAAGCGGATGTACGCGCCACAAGATCGGACGGCAGATCCAACTCATAGGCAACCTTGCCCACTCTTCTGACAATCAAACGCCCATGTACGCTTGGTGAGTTTCCTTTCCTCCCAAATCTCATCACACCGCCGTGGGTGACACTTTCGAAAGACCCAATCATTAACCTCAAACTCTAAGTGTCGGCGCCGATGATCTGCGTATGATTTACATCGACTGCAGGCTGCCGATAACCGCTCCTGGATAAGCTTCACCTTATCCACTGCCTGCTGAACCAAATCTGGCCCGATTAACTGCACTTCTCCCACTTCAAACCAACCTATGGGTGACCTGCACTTCCTCCCGTATAAGGCCTCATAAGGCGCCATCTGAACACTAGAATGGTAGCTGTTGTTATAAGCAAACTCCACAAGAGGTAAATGATCCTCCCAGCTACCCCGAAATCAATAACACAAGCCCGCAGCATATCCTCAAGTGTCTGGATAGTGCGCTCGGCCTGTCCGTCCGTCACGAGGATGAAGCGCGTCTTGAGACTCACTGTGTCCTAATCCCTTCGGAAGGACCTCAGTTAGCCGTGGCGGGCTCCTCTATCTGATATAATCGACACCGGGACTCCGTGCAATCTCACAATCTCTCTAATATATAACCTGGCATAGTCCTCGGCTGAAAACGTCGTCCTGACTGGAAGAAAGTGGGCTGATTTCGTCAGCCTGTCAACAATAACCCAAATGGAATCATGTCTCCTCTGGGTGCGAGGTAACCCTGTAATAAAGTCCATGTTGACCACCTCCCACTTCCACATCGGAATATCAATAGCCTGTAATAGCCCACCGGGCTTCTGGTGCTCAACCTTAACCTGCTGACAATTAGGACACTGGGCAACAAAACCGGCCACGTCCCTCTTCAAACCATCCCACCAATACATGCACCTGAGGTCATGGTACATCTTAGTCGACCCCGGATGAATCGAATAACGAGCACTGTGTGCCTCCCCCAGAATCTGCTGACGAAGTCCTGTCACATCGGGAACACACAACCGGCCCTCGAATCTTAGCACCCCATCCGGTGCTACCTCAAATAGGCTCTTCTCTTCCTGGAGAGCTGCATCTCGGTACCGTACCAAAATCGGATCCTCATCACGCCTCTTCACCTCGCCGACGATGGAAGACTGGCGACCTCGAACCAATTCCGTTACTAACGGAATCAACCAAACGAACTCAAGGCTTGCTAACTGGTGTAACTCTCGGACCATATCCTTTCTCTGCATGCAACATCCGATAGACGACCCATCGATCGGCGACTAAGGCATACGCAACTACATTGGCTTTCCCTGGGTGGTACAGAATATCAACATCGTAATCCTTAAGTAGCTCCAACCACCGTCTCTGCCGTAAGTTCAGCTCCCTCTGGCTGAAGATGTACTGGAGACTCTTGTGGTCTGTGTAAATGTCCATGAACTCCATATAAATAATGCCTCGGATCTTGAGGCATGAATCATCTTTGCCGGCTCAGTCATGTGTGGGATAGTTCTTCTCATGTTTCCTAAGTCGGGATCATAAGCTATAACCTTGCCGTCTTTGCGTCGGCCACGCGCAAGCCCGACACTGTGGCGTCACAATAATAAACCACGTATCCATCTAAACCCTGCGGAAGAGTAAGAAGCGAGCGGTCGTCAACTTCTCCTTTAGCAATGAAAACTTTCCTCACAAGTATCCGTCACCGGAACATAGCGCTTTCCGAGTCGACTTAGTCAAATCTTTGAAATAGAAGCAAACTTCTCCACAAACCTCCAGATAATAACTCGAGGCCCAAAGCTGCGCACTGCCGGTGTAGTGGGTCTAGGCCAAGTCTTGATCGCCTCAATCTTTCTTTGTATCAACCCGAATACCATCGGCTCCGATAACATGTCCTAAGAAAGCCATCAATCCGGCCAAAACTCGCGTTTGAGAACTTGGCATCTGTGCCGGTCACGAGGACTCCAACACCGTCCTCAAATGATCAGATGCTCGCGCTGCGTGCGTGAATACACCAAGATATCATCAATGAACACTATAACGAACATATCCAAGAATGGCACGAACACCCTATTCATCAAATCCATGAATACCTGCTGGGCGTTGGTCAATCAAAGACATTACCCTGAACTCATAGTGCCCATACCGGGTCCTAAATGCGGTCTTCGGGATATCTGCCTCTCTAACTCGCACCTGATGATAACCAGATCGCAGGTCGATCTTGGAAAAACATCTCGCACCCTGCAACTGGTCAAACAAATCATCAATCCTGGGGAGGGGATATCTATTTTTGATGGTTACCTTATTCAGCTGCCTGTAATCAATACACATACGCAACGTCCCATCTTTCTTCTTTACAAACAACACTGGCGCTCCCCAGGGAGAAATACTAGGCCTAATAAAGCCTTTTTCTAGCAAGTCCTTCAGCTGGTCTTTCAGTTCCCTCAACTCGGCAGGTGCCATTCTGTATGGCGGAATAGATATCGGTCGAGTGTCTGGTGCCAAATCGATGCAAAACTCAACCTCCCTCTCAGGAGGGATACCCGGAAGCTCGTCTGGGAAAACGTCTGGAAACTCTCTAACCACCGGAACTGACTGAAGGTCCGGCATCTCAGCCTCAGTATCGAATACCCGAACCAAATGGTAAATATACCCTTTCCGTACCATCCTCCTAGCCTTTAGGTTAGAAATAACCCTACCGCCGGCGATGCACTCCCTTCCACTCGATAACTCGCGAGAAACCGAACCGAACTAACCTCTCTGCGGTCTACATTGGCATAGCAAGGCGATAGCCAATCCATACCCATAATCACATCGAAGTGCGTCATGTCGACTCTATCAAGTCGGCTGAGTCGGCGACCGTCTATAGTCATTGGGCAAGCCTTATATACCCTCTCGGCTAACACCGAAGCACCTACGGCGTAGCCACCTCAAAGATTCTATGGACTCGGGCTCTATCCCTATTCTACCAGAATATGAGGAGATATATAGGGCGGTAGAACTGTATCTATCAAAGCATAAACATCACAAGAAGAAACCAACAATGTACCTGTGGCGACATCGGTGGCGCCTCGCAGTCTGGCGGTGGACATAGCATAAATGCGGTTACGAGGACCATTGAATCGAACCTCTACCACGACCCCTGCGGCACATGTCGTCGTGAATACCACGCCTCGGGCGCATCGCCATCGACGATGAAGATCCGACCACATCGACCGCCGGTTGAGCCATCATATTCCCGCCACCTGCGGGCGGACAATCTCTCTCAAATGGCCTGGCCGCGAGAATAACAAGCTCACGGAGGAACACGACACCCCATAATGGCAATCACCACATCGACCACCGAGGCATAGGTGGCCTCGTCGGCCGAACTCGGTCCTCCGGAAACCCGAAGCCACGGAACCTGTCCCGCTCCGAATACTGCATGCGTCCGAAGATGGTGGAGGAGTGCTCTGATCGGCGTGGTGCAACCTCGTCTTCTTGAGGTTTTACCCCGAAAACTACCGGAGGACCTGCTGTCGCCTCTTCTGGCGATACTGCCGATCCGGCCCTGCGTTCACACGCAGGGCATGTGCTGCGTGCGGGCAATGTCCATGCCGGTGAAGAGCCACCCCGAGCAACTCGGCCAAGTGATCATCGAGTCTCGTGACATAGCGGTGCACCGTCCTCCATGTATGCGCTACCAATGCGGGCACATACCTAGCCAATGAGTCAAACTCCACGTTGTATTCGGACCGTCCTCCCATTCTGTCTCGGCGTCAAAAATCTATCGGCGAGCCTCCTCATCTGCGGAGGCAAGAAATGGCTAAGGAATGCCTCGAGAACTTCGTCCCCAAACGGTGAGCGCGTGCTCCCTCGGGGCGATCCCCACGAATCGTACCGATCAGCTGCCGTATCCGCGGCCGTCACGAACTCGGCGCCACCGACTCGATCTCAAGCCGATCACCGCTGATCCGCTGAATCGTCGGATAAACTCACGAGGATCATCTCGTCTCGACCGTAAAACTCCGGTGGGCTACAACTCAAAAATCTCGCCTCGAAAGCGACTCTGTCTTTGAACTACTGGTCTGGCCGGGCTAGCATCTCCAACCTATCCTCGCCACGATCACGGCGATGGCGGGCTATCTCCTTGTAGCCCATATCCTCCGCCGCTGGGTGGAGGCTCGGTATCGCGGTCTCGGATGGCCCGCTGCTGCCCCGACTCTTTGGGGTTGGCGGCGTCGTAGAACTTCATTGTCAGAAACACCTCGTGCAGTAAGGGCCAGGGCACGTGCCTGGTGACCCTCGGTGCCACTGCGGTAGTTCCTCTCTTGCGCCTTGCCGCCAGGCTGCGGTTGCACTTGCGGAGACATAAGCGTCACGGGAAAAATACGTCGGAGGAAATTCAACCTATAACACGGCTCTGTTGCGATCTTAGAGTGAAAGAAGGGAACTAATCCTAACTATCCTGCGACCTCACGATTATAGATGTGGTGCACAACACACCGATAATCAAGACTTACTAGATACGGCTGTAGACTCTTTCAGGATTAAGCGCTCGATACCACTTTTGTCACGACCCGAACCGGACCGTGGCCGTGCCTTAACCGGGCACCCTAGTGACACAACATCGGAGAAAACGGCGGAATGTAAACTCAAGATAAACAACCGTTAAGATATAGAATAGTCTAGCCTAAATGGCTAACCAAAAGTACATAAACCGATACATCCTTAACGAACCAAGTTACGACAAGACTACAGGCCTCACAGAATGAATAACACTATGACGGGACGGGGCCCGTCATGCCCTGAATGTACAAAATAACAACAACTCCGGGAGAACCGTACCAAAAGTCGAGCCTCCAAGAAATGGAGCTCACGACACTGAGTACAAGATCCTAGGAACGAGGATCTACCGCTTTCACCTTACTGCGGCGTGACGCAGCCCCGAGAAGGGGTCGATGCCTGACGTGCAGTATGTAAAGCGGAAAATATCGTAGTAATATCATAAGTCCAAAATACATTAAAGTTATAGATAGAACCAAATTATGTTGCCGTGCCTTACTAATAATGAGAGAGTAACAAGTATACATTTTATAGCATAAAATAGGAGGCTCATGATCAAAGCAGGTACCTCGCCTGTAGTATCATTAAGCAATCCTACTCGCGGGACTATTTCACCCGCATAGGTCCCTGTGGACCCGCGTGAGGTCATCCGCCGTCGTAGGACTATTTCACCCGCGTGGGACTATTTCACCCGCACGTGGATCCGTGGATCCGCGTGATACCATCGCGTGCTCGCGTGGGACTATTTCACCCGCATGGATCCTATGGTCGAATCCGCGTAGTCTGGCGCCGCACTCGCGTCATGGGTAGCAAATCCATGGCATAAATAATAACCCGGGGTTTACCCAGTAACAATATATATATAACATAGCTCATCCGCTATCATACATAACATAAGCACTACTGGCTATCATATCATAACATAAGCACTACGCCTATCATATCATAACATAAGCACTACCGCCTATCATATCATAACATAAGCACTACCGCCTATCATATCTTAAGCAAGTTAAGAATCACCTAACTTATTAATAGTTTTAATACATCCTCTCATTTTAGTATACCTAAGGCACGATCATGTCTTTTAATAAAAATCCGAGAATTTAACCCAAGTATCATGTACCTCTAACCTTTTAAGGAATAACTCTTTTTATACAAAAATTCCAAGATACTAATCACCATAGTATCAAGTTACGATTTCTTTTCAAACAAGTCACATTTCCTTTTAAAACTATCTCAAGCTTCTAAATTAAGTGACTTCATTTCTTGTAAAACCTTAGGCAATTCATGCCTTAAAACCATTTTCCTTTCACAAGTTCAAAACATCAAAACCTTTCTCCATTAAACTTTCACAAACTAATATAACCAACTCCCAATATAGCCTTTATATTAGATTTAAAAATAGTAAAACACATTCCCTTAAGTCGAGGATTTTTATACTTTTCTTTTAAAGCGAAGCAAGTATCAAATGCTTATAACAAGCGAAGATTTTCAAATCTTGTCGTCTCTGCGTACTACATAGGTACAACTAATCATGCTCGAGATAGGAAAGCTCCACATACCTCTTGGTCGATCCACAAGCTAAGTCGATTTACATGCGTAGTATGTCAACCTAAAATGACCACAATCGTTTATCAAGCTCTAATTACAAATGCAGAATTTCCAACTTAAAGTCACCAATTTCCTACGGAAAATTGGGCGGCGTTTCCTTTGTTTCTACATACATTGCCACCTTTTCCAAGGTCGATTTTTAATGCTCAAATGCCATGTTTAAGGCTCAACAACCAACCAACACCAGGGGATTACACACCTAAACTTTGGTGTGTAAAATTCAACCATGAGTTATAACAACTAACCCAACAAGTCTAATGTAGTATTTAGGCAACAACACGCTCATAATATCCCCCTAACCAATTCTTTCATAATCAACCCCATTTCTTACATGCAACTACTCTAAGTGCATTTTTCCAACTACAAGTTCTTCCTATTAAACATGCAACACCCAATACCAACTACAAGAGAAGAAATGTTACCTTAAGTTTTTGCCAAACTTATTCCAACACCTTGCTAGCCTTTTCTCCAAGAACACCACCACAATAGTCCTCACAAGCTTGTAATAACCTTTCCTTCCTATTACACTTTTTTGATTTTTCCCTAGGCTAGAATTCCTCTTGGGAATTTAGAGAAGGATGAGCTTTTAACTTAGAGAGAGATGGAGTGTAGAGATGAAATGTTGAAAGAAATGACCAAGTCTTGGTCAATATAATGCATGTAGCGAATCGGATGGGGGGACACTTGTCACCCTCCCATGGCCTTTTAAAACAAAAATCGACTTTCTAAGTTTTTCGCCCAAATTTCCCGCCGGCGCATGCTTCCCGTGGCCGCGGCCAGCTCTGCGGACCTCGGATCTTTTGGCGCCAGCGTTCTTCCGCCGCGGCGCTGAAACTCAGCGACCCCTCGATTTTCGAGTCGCGGCCGACTTCCGGCGCGGCTCTAATCACTCGCGCGCGCGCCTTACCTCGGCGGCCCGCTGAGACCCACGACCGCGGTCGGGCGAACCACGAGGTATAACAAAAACTATCTACAATACGAGATCATACCCAAAGTAGAGCCTCGGAGAAGATGGAGCTCACGACGCAACGCGAAGATCCTGGGATGTGGATCTAACTGCCGCCCTTACTCGGCATGATCGCGGCCCCGAAGGAGGTCGATCTAACAGTACCAAGTATGTGAAACTATAAAGTACTTTAAAATGAAATCAAAGTATTTAAAACCTTTTCACAAATACAATCGATTCAATTGCACATAGTGCCACATCACAAACAACAACGATAATAGGAAAAGCGTAACAGTCTATTCTAGGCCGCGAATGATCGAAGCAAGGCGATCGCCCATAGTATCATTCTGCGTGCCTAGTCTGGACTTCCGCGGCCGCATAGGTCCCACGCACCGCGTGAGATATTTCGCATCGGGGCAGCTAACCCGGCGTCCGCCTAGGCTCGCGGCGCGCATAGCCTCAAAAAGGCGCGTAGTCTCAACGGACCGCGTAGGAGTCCGCGTCGGCTAACGCCGGAATGATCAATCACGGAGCATACCGCTGCTCGCATAGTCTCGCGACCGCGTAGGCCGTATAGACCAGCGTCGAGAAGCAAGCCGCGTATAACGATCGAGGGTAGGTGATACAATAACGATAAATGGACTTACGGTTAGCAACGTAAGCAAGAATGACCCTTTACGGCATTACAAGACACTAACACGGTAGCATCATAACATGTCTACTTATCAAACAATCTTACTACACTTACAGAAATCAATACAAGGCTTTTATAAACAAACAAGTAAATAGATTCCTTTTATCTTCTTAAGTTGTTATACCTAACTTCCCATAAAGCTAGTATAACTCTTAAGCTTTTGTTTTAAAAACCAAATATTTATCTTCTGTTAAAAATGATTCAGTATTCTTTTGAAATGTTTTCAGTTCTTTGTTATTAAGCCGTGAGGCATTGCCGTAAGTATTATTCAGGCTTAAGCCGTGAGGCATTGCCATAAGTATTATTCAGGCTTAAGTTAAAGACATTGCGTAGTTATTATTCGATTAACACGTATGCGTCTACCGTACTATATATTGTAAAATATCATGCTTTAGGAAGAATCACATACCTTCTCTGAAAACCACCGCCAAGTTGAATATATGTCGCGCAGAGTCGACTATAATAGTCACGGATATCTATCAAAGACTACTCGAGGGTCATTCTAAACGGGGTTCATAATTCTACGGAAAGTCGGGCGCAACCCTACCGGTGAGCTATGTAAGTCATCGTGAAAACAGTCCTATGTGAGTCTGATTCAATTATTCTTCTTTTAAACCCTTCTACGTGATAACAGTTCAATTCTATACGTGATATTCTTCTAAGTATCTAATACTTATTCTAATACTACAACAGTAAGTATTCTCTAATTCAAAAGAGGTTAGGATTAGTTACCTCGGTAAGCCCAATAATATCCTAGATAAAGTCGCGCTGAGCAAGGTTTAGCTCACAAGTTATGCGCTCAGAGCTCGAGAAACCTTAGAAGTTCTTCACAACTTCTACTAAGGACTAAGGGATTTGGGCTAGGGTATTTTGGGCATTATAACGATACTAAAAGACAACTTTTCTACCAAGGGAGGGGGGTAGATTTGGCTAGGCTAGGGGGTAGGCTCTCGGCCACACTACTGAGGAGGAAGAGGTGTTGGACGAAAGCTTAAGGGAGAGGAGAGGATTTTTAGACTTGGAAGATAACTTTGTGGATGAATAACTCTTCATCTCTAAGGGGGTATTTATAGCTCAAGCCTTGGCCAACCAATGGCCAAGATGAAGACAAGTGCAAGGCAAGTGTAGGGTGAGGATTAACTAAACACAAATATCCTACCAACCCTTGACTTGTGCACAAGGCACAAAAAACGTGCCTTGGCTCTCCAATTTCGTCCATGGACGATTCAAGTCCACCAATGGGAGGGTGCCAAGTGTTGCCCTCCCGTTGGTCCAAAATGTTTCGTCTCTCGAAAAATCCGCAAAAATTAGTAATGGCATAGCCGGAATTTTCCTACGAAGTCGTGGAAACGTTGCGTCGGAAAACGATTCTTTAAGCGAGTTGTGTACAAAAAAACGTCCAAGGCTAACTTTAAAGCCAAACTTTTTGTACGTATTCCCTTACGTACATACTCTGGAAATACGGGGTATAACATTCTCCCCTCCTTAGAAACATTCGTCCCGAATGTTCCTTCTCAACGATTATCGAAGAAGCTTAAGCAGTTAGCAAATGCCACACACGCCACAAAACAACACTTAGGCATAAATGATAATGGAAATTTACAAGTAGGAAAGTGAATTACACGGAGGTGTGGGAATAGGTGAGGATACATCTGTCTCATGTCCTCGCCGGCTTCCCACGTCATCTCTCTCGAGCTCGTTCGCCACAAGACTTTGTGGAAGCCACGTCCTTCGTCGCAGACGCCTAACGACGATCGACTATCGCTATGGGAATCTCTCATACGATAACCCCTCGATCACTGGACATCGTCGATCGGGTGTACCACTAGATGGATCCCGATACATCTCGCCGGCGTAGATACGTGAAACACGGATGCCGCCTGGATCGGACGGCGGATCCAACTCGTGAGCAACCTTGCCTACCTGCGGACAATGCGAAGCGGCCCGATGTACCTTGGTGAGTTTCCTCTTCCCGAATCTCATTACACCGCCGTGGGTGGCGCTAGGAAAACCCAATCATCTACTGCGAACTCCGGATCCGACGGCGATGATCTGCGTCGACCACATGCGACTCGAGTATCGATAGTCGCTCTCGGATAAGCTTCACCTTATCCACTGCTGCGCCAAATCTGGTCCCACTAGTGCACGCCCCATCGAACCAACCTATAGGCGATCTGCGCACTTCCTCCCATACAAGGCCTCGTAAGGCGCCATCCGAATCTTTGGGTGGTAGCTATTATTATCATGACTCAACTAGAGGCAAATGATCCTCCCAACTACCCGAAGTCAATAACACGGGCTCGCGACATATCCTCGAGAGTGCGGATAGTGCGCTCTGCTGTCCGTCATGCGTGGATGAAATGCGATTACTCGAGCTCACTGCGTCCTAAACCCTGCGGAAGGACCTCCAAGTTAGCGTAAATCGGGCTCCTGCATGCGATATGATCGAGGTAGGGACTCCATGCGATCGGCGATCTCTCGGATGTAAAGTGCGGCATAATCCTCGGTAGAAAAAGTCGTCTGACGGGAAGAAAGTGGGCTGATTTCGTCGACTGTCGGCGATAACCCATATAGAATCATGTCTCCTCCGAGTGCGAGGTAATCCGTGATGAAGTCCATGTTGATTACCTCGGCTTCCGGTCGGGATCTCGATCGTGCGTAACGAACCACGGGCCTCGGTGCTCTACCTTCACCTCGCGACAACGCGGCGAGCTACGAACTCTGCAACGTCCTCTTCAAGCCATCCCACCAATACGGATCTAAGGTCGTGGTACATCTTGGTCGACCGGATGGATAGAGTAACGCTTGTATTGTGTGCTTCCCAGAACTTTGCTGAAGTCACTGAAACATCTGGAACACATGCGCCCTCAAACCTTAGCACCCCAGGTGCTACCTCAAAGGACCGCGCCTCACGAAGAGGCAGTATCGCGATATCGAATCAAAGCGGGATCCTCGGTATTGCCTCTTCACCTCGCCAACGATGGAAGACTGGCAACCTCACGAACTCTAACCCATGCTATCGTAATCAATCAAGCGGACACCAAGGCTCGCTAATCGATGCAAATCACGAACCATGTCCTCCTCTCTGTTGCGTCGATAGGCTCCCCATCGACCTACGACTAGGCGTCTGCGCCACAACATTGGCCTTCCCGGGTGGTACGGGATATCAACATCGTAATCCTTAAGCAACTCTAACCACCGCTCTGCATGAGTTCGACTCCTGCAGTGAAGATATCTTTGGAGGCTCTTGTGGTGCGTATAAATATCCACGTGAACCCATTACAAATAGTGCCTCGGATCTTGGCGTGAATCACGGTGCGACTCAAATCATGGGTGGGGTAGTTCCTCTGCGTGTTTCTTGGTGTCGGGATGCGTATGCTATAACCTGCCATGCTGCGTCAACACACATCCCAACCCGATGCGACGCGTCACAATACGACATAACCATCCGGACCTGCGGAAGAGTAAGAAGCGAGGCGGTCGTCGATCTCTTTCAAGAATCGAAACCACTCCTGACATCGATCGGCTGAAACTTGCCGCCACGAGTCGACCTAGTCAATGGTGCGAGAGATAAAGCAAACTTCTCCACGAACCGCCGATAATATCTGCGAGGCCCGTAAAGCTGCGAACCTGCGCCGGAGTAGTAGGTGCAGGCAGTCCGATCGCTTCGATCTTGGCGTATCCACTCGAATGCCATCGGCCCGACAATATGCCCAGAAACGCCATCAAGTCAGCGAAACTCACATTTGGAAAACTTGGCGTCTGGCTAGTCTGAGAAGCTGTCGGCCAAGACCGCCAAATGCTCGCGTACTCGCGCTCTGGCGAGAATAAACCAAGATATCATCGATGAACACTATCACAAAGCGTGTCCAAAATGGTTTGAACACTCGGTTCATCAAATCCATGAATCTGGCGGAGCATTGGTCAACCAAAGACATGACCACGAACTCATAATGCGTCTGGGTCACGAATGCGATCTAGGGACATCCACTCTCGACTCGCACTGATGATAGCGATCGCGGTCAATCTTGGAGAAACATCTCGCACTGCAGTGGTCGAACAAATCATCAATCACGGGAAGGGTATACATTCTTAATGGTCACCTTGTTCGGCACGTAATCAACACACAGCGTGCGCGGCGTTAGTCGCTTCTTCTTCACGAACAATCTACGCTCCCGGGGAGAAACACTAGGCACGATGAAGCCGCTTCTCCGGAAATCTCTAAGTGATCCTTGACTCTCTCAACTCGGCGGTGCCATTACGTATGGCGGAATGGAAATAGGCCAGTGTCCGCAATATGTCAATACAAAACTCAATCTCCTCTCGGGAGGATACCCGGAGGTCATCCGAAACACGTGCGGGAACTCACGACTCGAATCGATCGGTGAAAATCTGGTACCGCACTTGATTATCAAACACGAACGAGATGGTAGATATACCCGCCTGCGCGTCTTCCTAGCCTTGAGGTAGGAAATAAACCTACCCTCGGCGTCTGGTGCTCCCACTCAACAACCGGCTCGCCGAAACTGGAACCGTGCTACTCTCTCTCTGCGGTCTACATTGGCGTAGCAGAAGCTAGCCAATCCGTCCCCATAATCACGTCGAAGTCAATCATCTCGACTCTATCAAGTCGGCTGGTCCGACGATGTAAATGGTCACAGACAAGCTCTATATACCCGCCGAGCTACCACCGAAACACCATCGCGTAGCTACCTCGAAAAGTGCATGGACTCGGGCTCAATCCTATCCTACTAGCAACAAGGGAGATATATGGGGCCAGTAGAACCGGATCTATCAAAGCATACACATCAAACCCGATAAGGTACTGTGGCGACATCGGTGAGGCCTCACGATCTGTCTTTTGGACAAAGCATATATGCGGTTACGAGGACCGCTAGAATCGGGACTGCGCGCGACCTGCGCGACCGCTGATCCATGTGTACCTTGCCTCCGGGCGAGTAGCTGTCGAGGATGAAGCGGCAACGGACCGTAGGTGAGCCTACCACCGGCGCCGCCGGTCGGACAAACTCTCGCAGTGACCTGCGGCCCACAAGTATAGCAAGCTCGAGTCGGCTCGAATGGTATTCGCCACAACGGGCACACCGAGCGGACCTCGAGCGGTTAGCACTTCGCTACTGGAAATCCAAGTCTGGGGCCCGACACGCCGCCGCTCTGGGCCGCTGAAAATGAGGTAGGCGCTCTGCTGGCCGTGGTGCAAATCGGACTTGGCGATGCGCCACCCGAGGACCACGAAAGAACCGGCCGTCTTGGCGCCTTCTGCTCGATATCGCTCTACCCGTGGTCTCTACGCTCCTCACATCCGGTCGTGAGCTGCATCACGGGTTATGTCCATGCTACTGGTGAAGGGACACACCGCACAAGACTTCGGCCATGTAATCATCTAGCCCGATGACATAGCGATGCACCACTGTCCTCCATCTGCTACGCTACGGTCGCGAGGGACATATCGAGCCAAAGAATCAAACTCGACATTGTACTCTCACCGTGTCGTCCTCACCGCCTCGGCCAAGAATCTATCGGCTCGTGCCCTCGCCATCTGCGGAGGCGAAGTGTGAGAAAAGCCTCAAAACTCATCCCATCTGCTGGAGTGCATGCTCTCCCGAAAGCTCCGTGAATCAAACCAATCGATCGGTATCACGCACGGCGTCGAACCGAATATCACGGCCTCGGTCTCAAGCCACGATCACCCGCATAATCATCTGCGGTGACGGATGAACTCCTGCGGATCATCCTCGGCCTCGACCAGTAAAACTCGCGGGCTCTGACTCAAGAAATCTCGTAGCCTCAAACTATCGCCTCGGGTGCACTACGGTGCGATCGAGCTGGGCTGAAGGCTGTCGCGTCCGGCCTCTCGTAAATGTCGGGCCTGACTTTAGCCAATAGTGGGCCGTCTCTCAGTACCTAACTCCTCCGCCCCGGTGTGGGGCGGGAGGTGTGGGTACTGTGGTCTCTCTTTGGGGCGGGCGTCATAGAACTCGCCGTCTCGGTATAGGCGGGCACGAGCCTCGTAACTCTGGGTGTCTGCTAGCGACTCCCATTGCGCTTGCCATACGGGCGGGTTGCCTTACGTGGAGCATAATCACATGGGAAAGGAATACGTTAGAGGTCCAACCTATAACATGACTAAAGCACGATCTCGAATGAGAAGAATGAAACCAATCCTAAATATCCTATAGCCTCACGATTATTGGTGTGGTGCCAACACACCGATAATCAGACTTACTAGATACTGATGCGTAGACACTTTCCGAGGATTAAGCGCTCGATACCACTTTTGTCACGACCGTTCGGGGCAGTGGGTGCCTCAAGGGCACCCAGTAGTCATACATCGAGTAACCGGAATATAAAACAAGGCAGAAAGCGATTTATAAAATAAGACACGTTTATCGATGAAAAGCTTGCCTTTCGTAATATAAATAACTCAAGTTTTGCGATTCATCCCAACTGTACAATAGTACTACGACCTCTGAAGTAAACAACTATGGCGGGACGGGGCGCCATATACCTGATCAGACAAAACTATCTACAATACAGGAGATCTTACCCTAAAGCAGAGCCTGCGGTGAAGATGGAGGTTCTTACAACAACGCAAATATCCTAAGGATGTGGATCTAGCACTGCTGCCACTTACCGGCATGAGCAGCCCCCGAAGGAGGTCGATAACAGGTAAGTATGTGAAACTATAAAGTACTTTAAAATGAAATCAAAGTATTTAAAACCTTTTCACAAATACAATCGCTCAATTGCACATAGTGCCACATCACAAACAACAACATAATAGGAAAAGCGTAATGTCTATTCTAGGCCGCGAATGATCGAAGCAAGGCCAATCGCCCGTAGTATCATTCTGCGTGCCTAGTCTGGACTTCCGCACCGCATAGTCCCACATGCACCGCATGAGATATTTCGCGCGGGCAGCCAACCCCGTCCGCCTAGGCTCGCGGCCGCGCATAGCCTCAAAAAGACGCGTAGTCTCAGCGGACCGCATAGAGTCCCCGTCGGGCTAAACGCCGGAATGATCAATCTGGAGCATACCGCTGCTCGCATAGTCTCACGCGGACCGCGTAGGCCGTATAGACCGCGTCGAGCAAGCCGCGGTATAACGATCGAGGGTAGGTGATACAATAACGATACAATGGACTTACCAGGTTAGCAACGTAAGCCTGAGAATGACCCGCTACGGCGTTACAAGACACTAACAGGTAGCATCATAACATGTCTACTTATCAAACAATCTTACTACACTTAACAAATCAATACAAGGCTTTTATAAACAAACAAGTAAATAGCTTTTTATCTTCTTAAGTTGTTATACCTAACTTCCCGTAAAGCTAGTATAACTCTTAAGCTTTTGTTTTAAAACCAAATATTTATCTTATTAAAAATGATCGATATTCTTTTGAAATGTTTTGATTCTTTGTTATTAAGCCGTGGCATTCAGTAAGTATTATTCGGAGCTTAAGCGTGGCGCATTACCATAAGTATTATTCGGGCTTAAGTCAAAGACATTCTAGAGTTATTATTCGATTAACACGTACGACGCTCACCGTACTATATATTGTAAAATATCATGCTTTAGGAAGAATCACATACCTTCTGAAAACCACCGCGAGTTGAATATGTCGCGCAGAGAGTCACTATAATAGTCACGGATATCTATCAAAGACTACTCGAAGTCATTCTAAGCGGGTTCATAATTCTACGGAAAGTCGGGCAGACAACCCTACGGTGAGCTATGTAAGTCTCATCAGAAACAATCTATGTGAAGTCTGATTCAATTATTCTTCTTTTAAACCCTTCTACGTGATAATAGATTCTATTCTCGTGATATTCTTCTAAGTATCTAATACTTATTCTAATACTACAACGGAAGTATTCTCTAATTCAAAAGAGGTTAGGATTAGTTACCTCGGTAAGCCCAATAATATCCTAGATAAAGTCGCTGAGCAAGGTTTAGCTCTAAGTTGTATGCGCTCGTAGCTCAAGAAACCTTAGAAGTTCTTCACAACTTCTACTAAGGACTAAGGGATTTGGGCTAGGGTATTTTGGGCATTATAACGATACTAGAAGACAACTTTTCTACCAAGGGAGGGTAGATTTCGGCTAGGCTAGGGGGTAGGCTCTCGGCCACACTACACAAGGGAGGGAAGAGGTGTTGACGAAAAGCTTAAGGGAGAGGAGGATTTTTAGACTTGGAAGATAACTTTGTGGATGAATAACTCTTCATCTCTAAGGGGTATTTATAGCTCAAGCCTTGGCCAACCAACGCCAAGATGAAGACAAGTGCAAGGCAAGTGTAGGGTGAGGATTAACTAAACACAAATATCCTACCAACCCTCGATTGCATGCACAAGGCACAAAAAGCGTGCCTTGGCTCCAATTTCGTCCATGGGCGATTCAAGTCCACCAATGGGAGGGTGCCAAGTGTTGCCCTCCCGTTGGTCCAAAATGTTTCGTCTCTCGGAAAAATCCGCAAAAATTAGTAATGGCATAGCCGGAATTTTCCCTACGAAAGCTGTGGAAACGTTTCGTCGGAAAACGATTCTTTAAGCGAGTTGTGTACAAAAAAAACGTCCAAGGCTAACTTTAAAGCCAAACTTTTTGTACGTATTCCCTTACGTACATACTCTGGAAATACGGGGTATAACAACTATGATAATGACAGTGCGGTGTATCTCTCTGGAAATCCGGTCCAACATCAGCGCACTAAACATGTCGAGATGGATATTCACTTTGTTCGCGAAAAAATAGTTTGTGGAAAAGTACGTGTCTTGCATCTTCCTTCACAGTACCAAATTGCTGCCATCTTTACTAAGGGTCTTCCCTTGATTTTGTTTGAAGATTTTAGGGACAGTCTCAGCGTACGACAACCGCCCGCTATGACTGCGGGAGTGTGAAAGACCGTGTATATTGGCTGTGTATATGGCCTATATTTACTTTTCATATTATTAGAATTCTTGTACATGTATAATTATTGTATTACTAAAGATAAATTTAATTTTCATAATTACATATTGTATATCATGTATATAAACCGTTTCATTATGAAAATATTCTCTTTCATGTATTATATAAAAATGAATAATTTCTACTTTAACTTCCCCGGTTTCAATAATAGATGACATTTTTCCATTTTATGATGTTGCAAATTAATGCGTGGAATCCTTTAATTCTTATACAGCAATTTTTTTTTGACAAACTTAAACTTTGATGTGGTATTTTATTTATCAAACCAACTCTTCAGTTTTCTAATCTATCAAAAAAAAATCTTAAATTTTGTCTTCAGTTAAATAAGTCATATGAAATAGAATATAGGAAAATAAAAAATAGTCTTATTTCATATTATCTTAAATTTTCACGTGTGAAACCGTTTTGTTTATATTATGTTTACAACAACAATTATAATAACATACTTAATGTAATACCATAAATGAGGTCCGGGGAAGATAAAAAGTGCGCAGACTTTATTTCTATCTTGGAGTGTACGTAATTGTTTATATTATGTTTAATGAATAATATTTTGAAATCTAAGGACTACAAGTTACACGACACCTTATGAACGAATTACATTAATTAGATTCGAAAATAACGCGGACTTCACGAAAGCTGTCAATTTCTGTTCAATTTCGTCGGTGGCTTATTTTGGGCTGGATCTACTATATTGGGCCAGTCATAAAGTCCAACACAAATATAAAAAAAAATCGTGAATTTCCTTCATACGGACTGGTTTTTAATTTTTGCCCCTACTTCTCATTTAATAAAATTTAGTGGGCTAAAGTACCCTTTATTTGTGGGTCTATTAAATCAGAATTTTAAGTTCGAATCCTACAAAAGTAAAAATAAATAAAAATCGCAAGGTAAAATTTTCATAGAAATTATGCCTATTCAGCTAGAGTTATTTAGAGACTATGCCCCTTAGGGCATAGTTTCTATGTAACTAGTCGGACAATGCAAAACGAAAAATTAAGATTATGTCTTGTCCGACTAGTTACATAGAAACTATGCCCTAATGAGCATAGTCTCTATATAACTCTAGCCGAATAGATATAATTTCTATGAAAAATTTGTCTTGTGATTTTTTTGATTCTACTGGGATTTGAACCCACAAACTCAGAGATGTTTTCGGAGGTATAATTACATAGAAACTATGACCCTTAAGGTATAATTTCTATACAATTTTGGACGAATAGACATATTTTCTAATGAAATCTATATAACTTAATGGATATGAAATGAGAACATGAATTCCTTATATGAACTTGGACAATCCTCACCTACAAGCTAGCTTTTGAGGTTGAATTAGGCTCAAGATTCATTCTTTACATGATATCAGAGCCAGACCTATTCATATTCTTTGTTCACCGATGTTGGGCCCCCAAATTATATTATCCACGCTTTAGTTAATAAGGTCTGGACGTGCGGGGGAGTGAAAAGAGTATCACATCGGATATGAAATGAGAACATAGACTCCTTATATTAACTTGGACAATCCTTACTCTACAAGCTAACTTTTGGGGTTGAGTTAGACCCAAAATCTATTCTTTACATGAGCTAGCTTTTGAGTTTGAGTTAGACTCAAGATTCATTCTTTACATGATATCAGAGTCATACCCATTCCAATTCTATGTTCACCGATGTTGGGTCCCCAAATTATGTCATCCACGTTCCAGTTAACGGGGTCTGGGCGTGCGGGCGGTGTTAAGAGTTCCACATCGAAAATGGAATGAGAATTTAGATTCCTTATATAGACTTGGACAATCCTCTTCTAGTGAGCTAGCTTTGAGGTTGAGTTAGCTTTTGGGGTTGAGTTAGATCAAATATCTATTCTTTACCGTTTCGGGTGGAAGTCTTTGATTATTGTTTTGACAGCAAATCGTTTTCGTGTTAGAGAGCTATACGTCCAAACATACCATTTGTTTGTCGAAAAGCTTGCAAAGTTAGAAAGTTTTTGCTTGTGGAAAAAAGGTGCAATTTAAATCTTTGTTGATTTTTGATGGACAAATGCCTTTCAAATTTTCTTTTTCTGAAAACACTAACTATTAGTGCATGTGCCAATAAAGCTCCTAGGTCCACATGACCAAAAATAAACCAGAAAAGAAGCTCGAGCATGTACTCTTAAACGTAAACGTAAGAGGAATTTGAGAGGAGCACATGAACTCGAGGAGATACCTAACAACCACCCCAAATTGTGTAAATGAAACTGCTCAATAAGTATTTTACCTAGGCTAGTGGAACCTTAAAAAAAGGAACTGCTCTACTAAACAAACCATTACAACTTTGTAAAAGAATAGGAACTGCCCACAAAACTTACTCCTAAATATTACTCCCCCGTTCCCAAAAAGATTGACCTACTTTTCTTTTTAGTTTGTCCCAAAAAGATTGTCACATTTCTATATTTAGAAATGATTTAACTTTATGAGATGATTTATAGCCACACAAATATCTAAGACTTATTTTAGACTATACATTCAAAAGTATTCTTTTATTTCTTAAACTGCGTGCCACCAAGTCAAACTAGACCGACCTTTTTAAGATGGAGGGAGTAGTTAAGAAAAATCACAATAAACTACCATGATTAACACAAACCAAAGAAACACAGAACTTTTCTTGTCACGACCCAAAATTGAGACCGTAATAGGCATCTAGAAGCTATTACCAATATGAAAACCAACCACTTAAAACAACTCAACCATTCTCAAACCAAGAAGATCACAACGAAAAATATTACTAATAATATCCATAACACAAGAACGCCAAGATTTAACTGTACAAGTGTGAAATGATTTTCAAATACCCTTTCATACAATCAGAGATCATCTAAGAAAAATTGAGTACAAGATTTCAGAGAAAGGCCAACTACAACTGAAAAGGTGATGATTTATAAAGCAGGGACACCACAGATTCAGAGGCGGATCCAAAATTTAATGAGTACAGATACCACTATATTTTATTAAGTCCTACTACTAGTGAAGGATATTGAAGTAGAGTCTACATATAGTCGTTTGAATTTATTCAGGATCGATGCGATCCATTGTAAATTAATTCACTATTATTTACAAAAAAATTTGATGCATAAATAAACACGTGATCCCTAAATCAAATAGTCAATCTAAGTCTCTTGATGAATTATATTGAATAATGTGATTAAAAACGTAAAAGAAAAAAATTAGCAAATACACCCTCTAATCTATATATAACTTAGATTAATATTATGTATATTAATGCCTGTTGTAAATTTATTAACGTGAATTAAAGTTAATCTTATTATTTATGATTCGAACAACTGGGCCCTGCACGTCGGAAACATCGTTTCACACACGTACACACGTTGTACAAAAGATCGTAAATTTCCTTAGTGAAAGAGATATTGGTACGTAAACGAAATGTTTGAGACATGAAATGATAGACGGTTATTGGCCAAATGACGAGTTTCACGTTGGTAAATGAAGGAAGAAATGTACGATGTGTAAAAGATGAAACGAGTCGGAAATAGCCGTGATGGACGCGACGCAAAGACCGCCGAGTCACGACGCTCCACGAGCCGCGCCTTGGTTTCGGTGGCTATCGATCTGCGTCGCGACACCTACCAGCGTAGCGACTTCGATGGCAGAATGCTCGACGGAAGACGAAAAGTTTCTGACTTTTGGGCTAGTTTTGGAGCATTGATCCTCCATTACTTGACACTTGAATTCAACCATTATTTGGGTGAATTATCACCTCTCAATAAGTGCCATTACATGGTCATTTATTGCCATTAGTTGACAAGATGAGAGGTCATCTTACACACACTATAAATTGAGGTCTTAGGCTCAATTGAAGAACACATTTGCAATCAGAAATTTCTGAGTATTTCTTCCTCTCTAGCTTTCTTTCACACACTTAAAAGGTTATTATTTTTAGTAAACATTTGAGTTTCCTTTGCTCAATTGTTTCTTGCGGTTTTATCTTGAAAGACAAGTTGTCAATTACCGTTAAAGGATTTATACGGAGCAATATTGTCTTAAGGACATAGTAAATATCACTCGACTCAGCAATCCTATTGTTTTGTTATTATTTTCACATTGTAACCCTTTGTAATAGTTACTTACATTTTCGTTCATCCCATTGTTGTAATTGTTGTACTCACAACTTACTCACAATCTTAAGACAATATTCGCTGTAAGTAACAACAAAGATGACCGGAGGTGAACAATTTATTGCTGGATCTTCCACTAATGCTCAAAGAAACCCCAATGCCTTTCCCACCGCTACTCAAGGAACACCTAGTGCCTTCCCCATTGTTTCACAAAGCTCAACCAACACCTTTGCCACTGCTCAAGGGAACGCTACAGTTCCTCCACTCGCTGGATTCCACCATGAACGCCCAGAAAAGTTCATGGGCACCAACTTCAAGAGATGACAGAAGAAGATGATGTTCTTTTTTACTGTTATGGGAATGACACGTTTCCTAACAGAAGATCATCCACAAGCTGGAGATGAAACATACCCTCAGCCAAATGAAACGATTGGAGAGGGCCATGGTATCCATGTTGTTAACGGCATGAAGATGGTTCTTGATTCATGGAGTCATAGTGATTTCATGTATAAGAACTATATATTGAATTGTTTATCCAATCCTCTTTACACGGTGTATTGCACCGTTGACACTGCCAAAAAGTTGTGGGATAAACTATAGAAAAAGTACAACGCACAAGATGCGGGTACTAAGAAATTCATCGTTGGGAAATTTCTGAAATTTCAAATGGTAGACATCAAAACTGTGATGTCCCAAGTCCAGGAATTTCAAATGATTCTACATCACCTGAATTTGGAAGAGATGAAACCAAATGAACAATTTTCTGTTGCATCGCTAATTGAGAAGTTACCTCTTTCATGAAATGAGTTACTTGAAACTCAAGACAAAGGAGATGTCCTTTGAGGAAATTATTATCAAACTCCAGATTCAGGTGGATAATAAGAAGGCCATGCTAAAGGGGAAGCAACCCGCTGAGGTTAAGACAAATCTGGTGGAGGCCAAAGGGAACTCGAGCAAGAAGCGTGTTAGCGATATTTCGAATGTTCACGCATCGTTCACAAGTAATATAATCTGGTAATACCGAATATCGTCCTCAGAGATTGGTTATCAAGTACCGATTATCTAAGCTATGGTTTATATTTGATGAACGTTAATTGATTTGTATTTTTATCTAATAACTAAGGCTAAGTAATTGCATAAAATAAACTAGCTATGTTAATACTTTGATTTAAATCAGTTATGAAGGAATTAAGGCTTCCAAAATCCTCGACTATCCACTCTATTCAATCCTTAATGCAACTAGAATGACTTCTTCTTCTACGTTAAGATATCGGTTAACTAAACTGTCTTATATTCCGGTTAGGACATATAATCACTCAACCCCAGTGCAGAACCCTTCTATATTTCTATGATAGGATTTACCACATAGGAGGATTAAGAACAGTAACCTATAATGCTACACAAGTATCGGGGTACTGTCGTCCGCGATTTTAACCTATGTCTAGTCAATTACAGCATATTCAAATCTCTCCTCTCGGTTCTTGATTCAAAATCATATATATTAAGATAATTAGTGATCAATTAATTATCAAACATTCATACCAATTATTGACTAAATCTTAATCAAATGAAGAAGAAATCAAACTACTGCATTAATTCATGAATAAAAGTTTCAAGCGATTCATAAGGAAAGCCTAATAAAGTGTTTAGCTCCTAGCCATAGTCACTCTAAGAACTAACACAAAATCCATACATAAACTGAATTAAAAACAAAGAAAAGAGAAAAGATAATAACTTGAAAAGCCTCCAAAGTTGTCTTGCCTCCTTTTCTAGCCTCCAAAGTAGAATTGTGGAATATGTACAAGTTGCCTCAAAGTAGAATGAATAATATGACCTAGGGTATTGGGTTTTATACTTACAAAACTATATTGCTTTGAACCCTTATACCCCTGTCCAATTTCGGCTCGGATCTGCAAAATTCCGCGTCGGCACCGCGGTGCTGGAAGTCCTGTAGCCAACCTGAACTCGCGGATCTTTTGGCACCGCGGTGCCGAAAGTACTGCAACAAATATTTTTCGAAACCTTGTCCTTTTCTCGTCCGGACATCGTCTGATTTCTTCTATACTTTCCGGGACTTCTTAGGCTTCATTTCTTGGCCCTTTTAGTGTGCAATTCTATCTCAAATAAGCTCATTTCATCTTCTTTTTGACGTTTCTCCATTTATGACCGTTGTGACTCAAAAGAAAGAAAAACAACCACAATACTACACTAAACACAAATGAAATGAGTAAAATACTAACTAAAAATGACTCAAAAAGTGTATACAAAATACACCTAACAAAGCAAAAGTTCCAGAAGGATGATAAGGCCCCAACAACTAAGAAGTTTAAAGGGAACTTCCATCACTGTGGTAAACCTAGTCACATGGTCAAGGATTGCCGCAAACTCAAGAATGAGAATATAGAGAAGGCCAAAGGCAAGACTAACATCGTCAAATACATGCTTCTTGACGATATGATTGAGGAGTGCTCGGCGGTGGTACTTGAAGCAAACCTCGTTGAAAATCCTATACAGTGGTGGATGGACACGGGTGCTACTCGTTATATCAGTTCCAATAGAGATGCCTTCTCCACATATACACCAATCACGAATAAGAAGTTGTTCACGGGCAACAACCACTACTACATTTCAAGGCTAATGCGACACCTCAAAGTCGTCACATTAGGTCCCTTTTGCTGTTGCATTAGACCTAATGCAACGACGAGGAGCAGTCTCTGGCATTGCATTAGATCTAATGCAATGACAAAAGGGACCTAATGCGACGGCCTTGTACAGTCGTTGCATTAGGTGCATATCTAATGCGACGACTCTATAGGGCCGTCACATTAGGTTCATATCTAATGCAACATCCACTGAACCTAATGCGACGTCTCTGTAGCTAAAGGGCTAATGCGACGACTCTGTAGCTAAAGGGCTAATGCGACGGTTGTACAATAGATATGCAACTCGTTTTAATACGATATTACAAAATAAATGACAAAATAAATAATAAAAAGAGAAAGATAATAATAAAAATGGAATGTCTTACTAATTATTCACAAAAGTACGATGTTACAATATTAGACCCCATAAGACATATTACAAAACAATTGTTCTCATAGGACATAATACTAGGAAAAAAAATGTGTCAAATTTGAAGGCATGAGCATCACCCCTGTTTGTCCCAACATTCATTCGGTTCCCCGTCTTCAGCACCGCTTCCAGAAGCTTCAAGAACTGATTTCAGAAACTTTTCTGCTGGCCCGAGCTTGAATGGAGAATCATCTTTGTATTTTTTAGCTTACGTTCTTCCTCTTTGGATGGAGCCATCTTCAATAAAATCTCACGGAGCTCAGTCCCAATATTTTCAGTATTTCCTGAATAGAAGATGTAACTTGTTACCTCAAGCCCTTGTGTACCCAATTTGATTCTTGGAATTTGGATTTGGAAGGTGTGCTCCATATCTTCAGACTACAAAATTCAAACACCAAATATTTGATGATAAGAAGCTACACAATTGACATAACATATAGAGTGGATGGATGCACATATTAACTACTAGGCAGTGGCAAAGACATAATTTCTAGTAAGAAAAATTAAAATATAAGAAAATAAATGCATGAACAAATCACAAATATTCAACATAGGAGTATATGGAGTATACCTTTTACCTATTTAATACTGAAAATGGAGACGACGAGTAGTGGGGGAAGGGGATGCGACAGCGATGCACATTTCATTTTATTCCTCTTATGCAGTCAAATAACTCAACCAAACAAGAAAAGAATATGTTGGATTGGATATAAGCATACATGACCATAAAGTCATACAAAGATGAAATGTAGACTTAAAGTGACATACAAGGATGAAATGTAGAATATGTTGGATTGGATATGTTGTCATTTTTTCTACTTTTATAACATTTATACTCCTAATATAGCTATGATAATGTTTAAAACTAAGTATTGATCCTTTTCTCAATTAAATTGATTTATTAGATCAAACAACGCCATATTTTAGCTTACTTCCAGAGCTTAAACCAATCTTAGATGAAGTAACAAGGACAATACTTATCTAAACTTACTAAACATGACATTCATGAACTATAACATACTTCTTAAACAATTATCATTGCTTTATACAGTGCTTAAAATAATCAAACATGTTCAAATCAACACATAGTGCACTATAGATATCACTACACATTAAGATAAGGTCTCAGAATGTATGCAGGAAACCTAATTTTGAGCTTTCATTTGGACATCCTAACCAGTTGACCTCACAACTCTTCTAAACATGCTGGACTCCATATATATTGGGGACAGTATTACCTGGTTTAACTAGATATGCTCACAATTCAACTTAGCAAACCCACACAATAATTAATCATACTTAACAACCGAAGAAGCATACAAATTTCACGACTCGACGTATCTGAAAGATTCAAGTGACTGATAATAACCGCCAAATAGATTTATATGATTCAATATAAACGACAACTATATTGAACTAACATATTCAACCAACACACAATCATCGTACATATCGTGAAATACAAGTCAAACAAAATATGAAAGGAGACGAGTTTATCGACCTTTTGTGGGTAGCGAACTGAGGCAGCATTTCGACTCGTCATATCCACTCAAATGGTTTGCTATGCTATTGAAAAGAAGAGAGGGGTTTTAGGATTTTTTTATGTTCGCTGCGTGACCACTGTTTACAATGCCTTTTCTTTGAGTTTTTTTTACTGATTTTCCATGATTCCCCCCGATGTCGATTCATGTGTATAGATCGGTATTTATAGTCCTAATTGTGAGTTCCAATTTAGGTAACTTTTAGGACGATTTTGGGCTGCTTCCATTGTGATTCTTGGTGTTGATTCGAGTGCTATTATTGTGCGATTTTGGGACTAATTTGGGCAAATTTTGGTACTGCTTTCGGATATGGTAAGTTTAGATTTAGATTTTGGTAAAGAAATACGAGATTTGGGTCACGATTTTTGAAGATTATGGTAACATTTAGTTATGGTAACTTGGGGAATTATATATGGGTGTGAGTTCAATTATTCAGAAAGGTAAGCTTTGAAGAATGATTTGAGTATATGATTTGGGATAGAGACAGGAGGATTGCCGGATTTTCCGGCTGAAAATCCAGCGGAGGCGGGGTGTTGGCGGCGATTTGTAGAAGAGAATAGGAAGATGGAGTTTTCATTTAGGTTTGCTGCAAATAAAAAAAAGGCTGATAGAGAATTGGGCTTATGTGGTCTATAAAATTTAAACAACATGAGCTACAAGTTATAGGAATTGGGCCAAGGGAAAAAGTTTAGGTTGTCCGTTGCATTAGTCTGGAAGAGCCGTTGCATTACATAGGCTAATGCAACGGTCATTTCAGGCCGTTGCATTAGATAATTTGAGTCGTCGCATTAGACAAGCTAATGCAACGGTCCTGTTCTACCGTTGCATTAGCCTAATTTTCTGATTTGTTACACTTGAACCCGTCGCATTAGCCACATCTAATGCAACAGTACTACATATGGCGTTGCATTAGCCTTATATGAACCGTTGCATTAGATCAAAAATGTAGTAGTGAACGCTTCGTCTGAGATGCTGGGGTAGGAAAGGTAATTATGAAGATGACTTCTGGAAAGGAGCTTACTCTGAAGGAGGTGATGCATGTCCCAGAAATTAGAAAAAAATTAATTTATGAACCTTTATTGGTGAATGTTGGTTTTAGGCTATTGTTTGAGTCCAATAAATTTGTAATCACTAAGAACGAAATATTTGTTGGAAGGAGCTTCGTCTGTGAATGCCTTTTTAAAGTTATGCTTTGTTTGTAATGTCTTCGTCTATTAATAAAATTGAGTCTTCTTCTTATTTGCTTGAGTCGTCTAATTTATGGCATCATAAATTAGGACATGTAAACTATCAATCTATACAAAAGTTGGTAAAGTTGGAATTGTTGCCGTCTATCGACGTAAACCCTCAACGTAAGTGTGATGTGTGCATAGAGGAAAAACTTTCAAAGAGTCCCTTTAGACCCGTCGAAAGGGAAACCGCTCCTCTAGAACTCATTCACACCGACATATGTGACTTGAAGTTCACACAAACTAGGAGGGGAACAAGTACTTTGTGACTTTCATAGATGATAGCACAAGGTATTGTTACCTTTACCTGCTCAAAAGTAAAGATGAAGTCTTTGAAGCATTCAAACGCTACAAAGCAGAAGTTGAGAACCAACTAAGCGGACGAATTTAATCAATCTGTAGCGATAGAGGGGAGAATATGTAGCGCCTTTTGAAGAATATTGTGCCCAGTCGGACATTATTTATCTAACGACGACTCATTACTCACCTCAATCAAACGGTGTTGCTGAACGCAAGACCCATACCTTAAATTAAGAAAATGATAAATTTCTTGCTCATCAATTCCGGACTTTCCAAAACATGTGGGGAGAAGCTGTCCTTACCGCGAATAAGATTCTTAATAGAGTCCCACATAAGGGTAAGGACAAGACTCCATACGAGTTATGGAAATAAAAAAAACCCACCTACAAATACTTGAAGATGTGGGGTTGTCTAGCAAATGTTGAAGTACCTAAGCCAAAACATGTCAAGATTGTGCCTAAGACTGTGGATTGCATATTCATCGGATATGCAAATAACTGTAGTGATTATCGCTTCTTAGTGCATAAGTCAGGTGTACCAGACATCCATGCGGGTACAATCATGGAATCAAGGAACATCATAGCGCCATAGCACCGCGACTCCTCCTATTCTGAGCCGCGGTGCCGCCAAGGCAGTGGGCCAGTCTGACTGACCCACTACACCTCATTTCTGGGTCTGTCCCACGTGTAACCCTAGCTGCGTTTTAGACCTAAAACGCAACTATAAATAGAGGTTTTAATGTATTATTTTATACACTTGATTTTAATATCATTCTAAGTCTTATAAAGTAAAATATTTCTCTCGAACCTCTGACGAATTTCCTAGTTGTTCGAAAGAGGATTACATCGGAGTTCTAGGAACTTGAAGTCGAGGATCAATTCCCTGCGCACCATCATACATTATACTAAAAGACTACGGATATATTCAAACCGTAAGTGTTCTTTCGATGTATTACGGTTATACAAACATGTTATGTGAATTTACATGTTTACATTATTACATAATCATTCTGCAATTCATTATTTGTTGGGTTTCAAACATAAAGTTTTTAAATTTTGCTGCGTACACGAACCCAACAAAACCTTACAACCCTCCCTCTTGTTGGTTGCATAGAACTTGTTGAAGGATTCTTGATTATATTTGTGAAGTGCTTTCTTTTCTCAATATAATGGAAAGAGGAGCGCCTAATGAACACATTCACATTCGATTATTTGGTTCTTATTGATTGATTCTCCAAAGTAATCGAAATAATTTATATTGATTTGCATTGAAGTTAGAAAACTTTCACAAGATGTTTTTTCTTTGAATTAATCCTATCAATATTTTCTTGTACAAGTTTCAGTGATTTATCTAGTGAGAATTGAGTTCATTCGAAAGAAGAATCTCAATTTATAATGGTAGTCTAATTAATCATTAAATTCGCAAGATACGATAATAATCAGAAGTGAATCTTGAGAAAATAGTCGTGCGCTTATCTAGTTAATTTTCCTAGTTCGTCTCATTGATAATTCTCATTCTTTGCTCTATTTGTGAATATGTCTGTAAAGTTTTGGAAAAAATTTAAAATAATAATAATAATAACAATTAAAAAAAAAACAGAATAATATCAGAAAAGAAGAAGAAGAAAAAAACTGCAGTTTTTCCCCTTAAACTAACCCCTCCCATATTTTAGCTTACTTCCAGAGCTTAAACCAATCTTAGATGAAGTAACAAGGATAATACTTATCTAAACATGACATTCATGAACTATAACATACTTCTTAAACAATTATCATTGCTTTATACAATGCTTAAAATAATCAAACATGTTCAAATCAACACATAGTGCACTATAGATATCAGTACACATTAAGATAAGGTCTCATAATGTATGCAGGGAAGCCAATTTCGAGCTTTCATTTGGACATCCTAACCAGTTGACCTCACAACTCTTCTAAACATGCTAGACTCCATAGATATTGGGGACAGTAGTACCTGGTTTAACTAGATATGCTCACAATTCAACTTAGAAAACTCACACAATAATTAATCATACTTAACAACCGAAGAAACATACAAATTTCATGACTTGGCGTATCTGAAAGATTCAAGTGACTGATAATAACCGCCAAATAGATTTATATGATTCAATATAAATGACAACTATATTGAACTAACATATTCAACCAACACACAATCATCGTACATATCGTGAAATACAAGTCAAACAAAATATGAAAGGAGACGAGTTTACCGACCTTTTGTAAGTAGCGAACTGAGGCGGCATTTCGACTCGTCAGATCCACTCAAATAGTTTGCTATGCTATGGAAAAGAATAGAGGGGTTTTAGGATTTTTTTATGCTCGCTGCGTGACCACTGTTTATAATGTCTTTTCTTTGAGTTTTTTTACTGATTTTCGATGATTTTCCCCAATGTCGATTCATGTGTAGAGATCGGTATTTATAGTCCTAATTGTGAGTTCCAATTTTGATGACGTTTAGGACGATTTTGGGCTGCTTTCATTGTGATTCTTGGTGTTGATTCAGGTGCTATTATTGTGCGATTTTGGGACTAATTTGGGCAAATTTTGGTACTGCTTTCGGATATGGTAAGTTTAGATTTCGATTTTGGTAAAGAAATACGAGATTTGGGTCACGATTTTGGAAGATTATGGTAACATTTAGTTATGGTAACCTGGGGAATTATATGGGTGTGAGTTCAATTATTCAGAAAGGTAAGCTTTGAAGAATGATTTGGGTATATGATTTGGGATAGAGACAGGAGGATTGTCGGATTTTCAGGCTGAAAATCCGACGGAGGCGGGGTGTTGGCGGCAATTTGTTGAAGAGAATAGGAAGATGGACTTTTCATTTAGGTTTGCTGCAAATAACAAAAGAGACTGATAGAGAATTGGGCTTATGTGGTCTATAAAATTAAAACAACATGGGCTGCTAGTTATAGGAACTGGGCCAAGGGAAAAAGTTTAGGTTGTCCGTTGCATTAGCCTGGAAGAGCCGTTGCATTACATAGGCTAATGCAACGGTCATTTCAGGCCTTTGCATTAGACAATTTGAGCCGCCACATTATACACGCTAATGCAACGGTCCTGTTCTACCGTTGCATTAGCCTAATTTTCTGATTTGTTATACTTGAACTCGTCGCATTAGTCACATCTAATGCAACGGTACTACATGTGGCGTTGCATTAGCCTTATATGAACCGTTGCATTAGATAAAAATATAGTAGTGAACGCTTCGTCTGAGGTGCTGTGGGTAGGAAAGGTAATTATGAAGATGACTTCTAGAAAAGAGCTTACTCTGAAGGAGGTGATGCATGTCCCAGAAATTAGAAAAAAATTAATTTATGAACCTTTATTGGTGAATGTTGGTTTTAGGCTATTGTTTGAGTTCAATAAATTTGTAATCACTAAGAACGAAATATTTTTAGGAAGGAGCTTCGTCTGTGAAGGCCTCTTTAAAGTTAATGCTTTGTTTGTGATGCCTTCGTCTATTAATAAAATTGAGTCTTCTTCTTATTTGTTTGAGTCGTCTAATTTATAGCGTCATAGATTAGGACACGTAAACTATCAACTTATACAAATGTTGGTAAAGTTGGAGTTGTTGCCGTCTATCGACGTAAACCCTCAATGTAAGTGTGAGGTGTGCGTAGATGCAAAACTTTCAAAGAGTCCATTTAGATCCGTAGAAAGGGAAACCGCTCCTCTAGAACTCATTCACACCGACATATGTGACTTGAAGTTCACACAGACTAGGAGGGGGAACAAGTACTTTGTGACTTTCATAGATGATAGCACAAGGTATTGTTACATTTACCTGCTCAAAAGTAAAGATGAAGTCTTTGAAGCATTCAAACGCTACAAAACAGAAGTTGAGAACCAACTAACCGGACGAATTAAATCAATCTGTAGCGATAGAGGGGAGAATATGTAGCACCTTTTGAAGAATATTGTGCCCAGTCAGGCATTGTTTATCTAACGACGACTCCTTACTCACCTCAATCAAACGGTGTTGCTGAACGCAAGACCCGTACCTTAAATTAAGAAAATGATAAATTTCTTGCTCATCAATTTCGGCCTTTCCCAAAACATGTGGGGAGAAGCTGTCCTTACCGCGAATAAGATTCTTAATAGAGTCCCACATAAGGGTAAGGACAAGACTCCATACGAGCTATGGAAATAAAAGAAACCCACCTACAAATACTTGAAGGTGTGGGGTTGTCTAGCAAAGGTTGAAGTACCAAAGCCAAAACATGTCAAGATTGGGCCTAAGACTGTGGATTGCATATTCATCGGATATGCAAATAACAGTAGTGCTTATCCCTTCTTAGTGCATAAGTCAGATGTACCAGACATCCATGTGGGTACAATCATGGAATCAAGGAACATCATAGCGCCATAACACCACGACACCTCCTATTCTGAGCCGTGGTGCCGCCAATCTGACTGACCCACTACACCTCATTTCTGGGCCTGGCGCACGTGTAACCCTAGCTGCGTTTTATACCTAAAACGCAACTATAAATAGATGGTTTAATGTATTATTTTATACACTTGATTTTAATATCATTCTAAGTCTTAGAAAATAAAATATTTCTCTCGAACCTCTGGCGAATTTCCTAGTTGTTCGAAAGAGGATTACATCATTGTTCTAGGAATTTGAAGTCGAGGAACAATTCCGTGCGCACCATCGTACATTATACTAAAAGACTCCGGATATATTCAAACCGTAAGTGTTCTTTCGATGCATTACGGTTATACAAACATGTTATGTGAATTTACATGTTTACATTATTACATAATCATCCTGCAGTTCATTGTTTGTTAGGTTTGAAACATAAAGTTTTTAAATATCGCTGCGTACACGTACCCAACAAAACCCTACAACCCTCCCTCTTGTTGGTTGCATAGAACTTGTTGAAGGATTCTTGATTATAAGTGCTTTCTTTTCTCATTATAATGGAAAGAGGAGCGCCTAATGAACACCTTCACATTCGATTATTTGGTTCTTATTGATTGATTCTCCAAAGTAATCGAAATAATTTATATTGATTGGCATTGACGTTAGAAAACTTTCACAAGACGTTTTTTCTTTGAATTAATCCTATCAATATTTTCTTGTACAAGTTTCGGTGATTTATCTAGTGAGAATTGAGTTCATTCGAAAGAAGAATCTCAATATGTCTGTAAATTTTTGGTAAATTTTTAAAATAATAATAATAATAACAATTAAAAAAAAAACAGAATAATATCAGAAAAAATGAAGAAAAAAAAAACTGCAGTTTCCCCCCTTAAACTAACCCCTCCCATATTTTAGCTTACTTCCAGAGCTTAAACCAATCTTAGATGAAGTAACAAGGACAATACTTATCTAAACTTACTAAACATGACATTCATGAACTATAAAATACTTCTTAAATAATTATCATTGCTTTATACAATGCTTAAAATAACCAAACATGTTCAAATCAACAAATAGTGCACTACATATATCACTACACATTAAGATAAGGTCTCAGAATGTATGCAGGGAACCCAATTTCGAGCTTTCATTTGGATATCCTAACCAGTTGACCTCACAACTCTTCTAAACATGATGGACTCCATAGATATTGGGGACAGTAGTTCATGGTTTAACTAGATATGCTCACAATTCAACTTAGCAAACTAACACAATAATTAATCATACTTAACAACCGAAGAAGCATACAAATTTCACGACTTGGCGTATCTGAAAGATTCAAGTGACTGATAATAACCGCCAAATAAATTTATATGATTCAATATAAACGACAACTATATTGAACTGACATATTCAACCAACACACAATCATCGTACATATCGTGAAATACAAGTCAAACATAATATGAAAGGAGACGAGTTTACCGACCTTTTGTGGGTAGCGAACTGAGGCGGCATTTCGACTCGTCAGATCCACTCAAATAGTTTGCTATGCTATTAAAAAGAAGAGAGGTGTTTTAGGATTTTTTTTATGCTCGTTGCGTGACCACTGTTTACAATGTCTTTTCTTTGAGTTTTTTTACTGATTTTCGATGATTTCCCCCGATGTCGATTCATGTGTAGAGATTGGTATTTATAGTCCTAGTTGTGAGTTCCAATTTAGGTAACGTTTAGGACGATTTTGGGCTGCTTCCATTGTGATTCTTGGTGTTGATTCGGGTGCTATTATTGTGCGATTTTGGGACTAATTTGGGCAAATTTTGGTACTGCTTTCGGATATGGTAAGTTTAGATTTCAATTTTGGTAAAGAAATACGAGATTTAGGTCACAATTTTGGAAGATTATGGTAACATTCAGTTATGGTAACTTGGGGAATTATATGGGTGTGAGTTCAATTATTCATAAAGGTAAGCTTTGAAGAATGATTTGGGTATATGATTTGGGATAGAGATAGGAGGATTGCCGGATTTTCCGGCTGATAATCCGTTTAAAAATACGGCGGAGGCGGCGTGTTGGCGGCAATTTGTAGAAGAGAATTGAAAGATGTAGTTTTCTTTTAGGTTTGCTGCAAATAATAAAAGAGGCTGATAGAGAATTGGGCTTATGTGGTCTATAAAATTAAAACAACATGGGCTGCTGGTTATAGGAATTGGGCCAAGGAAAAAAGTTTTGGTTGTCCGTTGCATTAGCCTGGAAGAGCCGTTGCATTACATAGGCTAATGCAACGGTCATTTCAGGTCGTTGCATTAGACAATTTGATCCGTCGCATTAGACAAGCTAATGCAACGGTCCTGTTCTACCATTGCATTAGCCTAATTTTCTGATTTGTTACACTTGAATACGTCGCATTAGCCACATCTAATGCAACAGTACTACATATGGCGTTGCATTAGCCTTATATGAACCGTTGCATTAGATCAAAAATGTAGTAGTGAATGTTTCGTCTGAGGTCCTGGGGGTAGGAAAAGTAATTATGAAGATGACTTCTGGAAAGAAGCTTACTCTGAAGGAGGTGATGCATGTCCCAGAAATTAGGAAAAAATTAATTTATGAACCTTTATTGGTGAATGTTGGTTTTAGGCTATTGTTTGAGTCCAATAAATTTGTAATCACTAAGAACGAAATATTTGTAGGAAGGAGCTTCGTCTGTGAAGGCCTCTTTAAAGTTAATGCTTTGTTAGTAATGCCTCCGTCTATTAATAAAATTTAGTCTTCTTATTTGCTTGAGTCGTCTAATTTATGGCATCATAGATTAGGACATGTAAACTATCAATCTATACAAAGGTTGGTAAAGTTGGAGTTTTTGTCGTCTATCGACGTAAACCCTCAACGTAAGTGTGAGGTGTGCGTAGAGGCAAAACTTTCAAAGAGTCCCTTTAGATCCGTCGAAAGGGTAACCGCTCCTCTAGAACTCATTCACACCGACATATGTGACTTGAAGTTCACACAAACTAGGAGGGGGAGCAAGTACTTTGTGACTTTCATAGATGATAACACAAGGTATTGTTACCTTTACCTGCTCAAAAGTAAAGATGAAGTCTTTGAAGCATTCAAACGCTACAAAACAGAAGTTGAGAACCAACTAACCGGACGAATTAAATCAATCTGTAGCGATAGAGGGGAGAATATGTAGCACCTTTTGAAGAATATTGTGCCCAGTCAGGCATTGTTTATCTAACGACGACTCCTTACTCACCTCAATCAAACGGTGTTGTTGAACGCAAGACACGTACCTTAAATTAAGGAAATGATGAATTCCTTGCTCATCAATTCCGGCCTTTCCCAAAACATGTGGGGAGAAACCGTCCTTACCGCGAATAAGATTCTTAATAGAGTCCCACATAAGGGTAAGGACAAGACTCCATACGAGCTACGAAAATAAAATAAACCCACCTACAAATACTTGAAGGTGTGGGGTTGTCTAGCAAAGGTTGAAGTACCTAAGCCAAAACATGTCAAGATTGGGCCTAAGACTGTGGATTGCATATTCATCGGATATGCAAATAACAGTAGTGCTTATCGCTTCTTAGTGCATAAGTAGATGTACCAGACATCCATGCGGGTACAATCATGGAATCTAGGAACATCATATCGCGATAGTACCGCGACTCCTCTTATTCTGAGCCGCGGTGCCGCCAAGGCAGTGGTCCAGTCTGACTGACCCACTACACCTCGTTTCTGGGCCTGGCCCACGTGTAACCCTAGCTGCATTTTAGACCTAAACACAACTATAAATAGAGGGTTTAATGTATTGTTTTATACACTTGATTTTAATATCATTCTAAGTCTTAGAAAGTAAAATATTTCTCTCGAACCTCTGGCGAATTTCCTAGTTGTTCGAAAGAAGATTACATCGGAGTTCTAGGAACTTGAAGTCGAAGATCAATTGCGTGCGCAACATCGTACGTTATACTAAAAGACTCCGGATATATTCAAACCGTAAGTGTTCTTTCGATGCATTACGGTTATACAAACATGTTATGTGAATTTACATGTTTACATTATTACATAATCATCCTGCAGTTCATTGTTTGTTGGGTTTTAAAAATAAAGTTTTTAAATTTCGCTGCGTACACGAACCCAACAAAACCCTACAACCCTCCCTCTTGTTGGTTGCATAGAACTTGTTGAAGGATTCTTGATTATATTTGTGAAGTGCTTTCTTTGCTCATTCTAATGGAAAGAGGAGCGCCTAATGAACACCTTCACATTCGATTATTTGGTTCTTATTGATTGATTCTCCAAAGTAATCGAAATAATTTATATTGATTTGCATTGAAGTTAGAAAATTTTCACAAGATGTTTTTTCTTTGAATTAATCCTATCAATATTTTCTTGTACAAGTTTCAGTGATGTATCTAGTGAGAATTGAGTTCATTCGACAGAAGAATCTCAATTTATAATGGTAATCTAATTAATCATTAAATTCTCAAGATACGATAATAATCATAAGTGAATATTGAGAAAATAATCGTGCCCTTATCTAGTTAATTTTCCTAGTTCGTCTCATTGATAATTCTCATTCTTTGCTCTATTTGTGAATATGTCTGTAAAGTTTTGGAAAAAATTTAAAATAATAATAATAACAATTAAAAAAAATAGAATAATATCAGAAAAAAAGAAGAAGAAAAAAACTGCAGTTTTCCCCCTTAAACTAACCCCTCCCATATTTTAGCTTACTTCCAGAGCTTAAACCAATCTTAGATGAAGTAACAAGGACAATACTTATCTAAACTTACTAAACATGACATTCATGAACTATTAGAATGAGAAATCGGTATTTATAGTCCTAATTGTGAGTTCCAATTTAGGTAACGTTTAGGACGATTTTGGGCTGCTTCCATTGTGATTCTTGGTGTTGATTCGGGTGCTATTATTGTGCGATTTTTGGACTAATTTGGGCAAATTTTTGTATTGCTTTCGGATATGGTAAGTTTAGATTTTGATTTTGGTAAAGAAATACGAGATTTGGGTCACGATTTTGGAAGATTATGGTAATATTTAGTTATGGTAACTTAGGGAATTATATGGGTGTGAGTTCAATTATTCCAAAAGGTAAGATTTGAAGAATGATTTGGGTATATGATTTGGGATAGAGACAGGAGGATTGCCGGATTTTCCGGCTGAAAATCCGGCGGAGGTGGGGTGTTGGCGGCAATATGTAGAAGAGAATAGGAAGATGGAGTTTTCTTTTAGGTTTGCTGCAAATAACAAAAGAGGCTGATAGAGAATTGGGCTTATGTGGTCTATAAAATTAAAACAACATGGGCTGCTGGTTATAGGAATTGGGCCAAGGGAAAAAGTTTAGGTTGTCCGTTGCATTGGCCTGGAAGAGCCGTTGCATTGGCCTGAAAGAACCTTTATCATTGCATTAAAGATTAAAGCGAGCAGATAGTTGAGGAGATTGAAAGCCCTATTTCCACCATATCTGATTTAAATAAAGTAAATTAGTTAACTTTTATAATTATTTAGTAGTCATAGATACAAACAACCATCAAAATATCGATCACCAAATAGTACCATAGGATAGAAATTGGTAATTGAATACTAATCCCTGAGGACGATATTCGGTCTTACCCAGACTATATTACTTGTCACGATACGTGCACTTGCGTTAAGCGTGTGAATAAATCGCTAACAAGTTTTTGGCGCCGTTGCCGGGTATTGGCGTAGTTCAATATCAATCTATCTATTCTTAATTTTTAATTTGGTTTTTATTTTTCTTTTATTTTATTTTATTTGTGGAACCGTGCACCGTGATTCGTTTGTTGGTTTTGATTCATCTCAGGGATCCATCAAACATGGACTACCACTATCATGGGTTACAGAACTATCAACAGCAATGTAACCCTCATGTCTCACAGGAAGAGCATAATGGGTTGTGAGCGACCATACTCAGGCTAACTAAGCACCAAACTCAGTTCATGAATGAGACAAGAGTGTCCCTAAAGAATTTGGAGACACAAATAGGACAACTCGCGGGCATGCTAAGCAACAGAATACAAGGGAATCACCTTGAAAATATTGGGGTGAATCCAAAAGAGCAATGTCAGGCGGTTGACTTAAGAAATGGTGAACCAGTGGAAGCAAGCTCCCCACCGCCGTATCGAGAGAAGGATGGTCCAGAATGCTCGCAGGATTTGCAGCGTCGTGGCGCCACTGAGCAGCGCCATGGCACCGAAAGTCCAGAGACTTTGCAGAAGTTTGGGCGCCACGACGCCGAATCTCAGGGTCGTGGCGCCGCAAGATCAGAAGGCGCAGTGGTTGTTGGAGACCTTCATCCGGAACAAGGAGGACTGACAACAGTTGTGGACGCACCCCAAGTGAAGATACCATATCCTCAGAGTCTAAAGACAAGTTTCCTTGACAAGAAGTTCTCTAAATTCTTGGAAGTTCTCAAACAACTGCAACTCAAAATCCCGTTTGCTGAGGCTCTAGAGCAGATGCCGAGTTACGTAAAGTTCATGAAGGAGATTCTCAGTAAAAAGAGAAGGATAGATGACCATGAAACTGTATTGTTGACTGAAGAATGCATCGCCATCCTAGAGAGGAAGTTACCTCAGAAGTTGAAAGATCCGGGAAGCTTCACCATCCCTTGCACTATAGGAAAGTTTGAATGTCAGAAGGCGTTGTGTGATCTGGGGGCAGGTATAAATTTGATGCCCTATCTGGTGCTTTGCAAACTTGGAATGGGAGAAGAAAGACCTACAAACATCACTTTACAGCTAGCTGATCGCTCCATCGTCCATCCCAGAGGAGTCATCGATGATGTGTTGGTTAAAGTGGACAAGTTCATCTTTCCCGCTGATTTCATCATCTTAGACATGAGAGACAATGACATGACCACCATTATCCTTGGCAGACCATTCCTAGCCACAGGACAGGCACTCATTGATGTTCGAAAAGGTGAGCTGAGGCTTCGTGTGGAAGAAGAAGAGGTGATTTTTAATATATTCCAAGCAGCAACCTTCCCAGAGGCAAATGACAACTGTTATGCCATTGATATGATTGAAGAAACAGTTTCAGAAAATGGGGTCAAGAGTGTTGATGCTCTTGAAGAAGTGCTGACCCAATGGGGTGAGAATAACGGAAATGACCCGAAATTGATGGAGTATGCAAATTGGATGGATTCGTATGAGAAATGCTATAAGAAGAAATATGAAGAGCTAGGGCAGATGCCAGAGAGATCAGTAACATCCACAGAAAAAGCCACAGAGTTAGAGTTGAAGACTCTGCCAAATCATTTGCAATATCGATATCTAGGTGAGAACCAATCCTTACCAGTGATCGTATCATGTCAGCTATCCACAGTGGAGGTTGAAAAGCTGTTGAGAGTGCTGAGAGCTCACAAGCGTGCCATTGGATGGACATTGGCAGACATAAGGGGGATAAGCCCCTCAACAGTGATGCATAAGATCCGTCTAGAATATGAGAGCAGATCCTCCATTGAGGCACAACGGAGACTGAATCCAAACATGAATGAGGTAGTAAGAAAAGAAATCATGAAATGGCTTGAAGCTGGGGTAATTTATCCTATCTCTGACAGTGCATGGGTGAGTCCTGTGCAAGTGGTGCCCAAAAAGGGTGGCATAACAGTGGTGACCAACGAAAGGAATGAGCTCATTCCATCTAGAACAGTCACTGGGTAGAGGATTTGCATTGACTACCGCAAGTTGAACAAGGCAACCAGAAAAGACCACTTTCCATTGCCCTTTTTAGATCAGATGTTGGATAGGCTTGCAGGGCACAACTATTATTGTTTCTTGGATGATTAGTCAGGGTATCATCGGATTGCCATAGCACCAGAAGATCAGGAAAAGACAACATTCACCTGCCCCTTTGGTACGTTTGCTTTCAGAAGGATGTCATTTGGGCTTTACAATGCACCTGCCACCTTTCAGAGGTGCATGATGGCAATTTTCTCTGACATGGTGGAGAGGACCATACAGATTTTCATGGATAATTTCTCGGTTTTTGGGTCTTCTTTCGACGAGTGTTTAAGGCACTTGGAAGCAGTGTTGACACGGTGTGAAGAGTCCAACCTTGTGCTGAATTGGGAGAAGTGTCACTTCATGGTGAGAGAGGGGATTGTCCTTGGACATAAAATATCCAAATAAGGTATTGAGGTGGACAGAGCAAAGATTTCAGTAATTGAAAATCTACCACCTCGATCGTGAAAGGTCGAAGTTTCCTTGGGCATCTTTGGTTTCTATAGAAGATTCATCAAAGACTTTTCAAAAGTTTGAAACCCTTTCCACCTTGCTAATGACCGGAGTTGCTTTTGAATTCAATAAGGAATGCATGACCGCCGCTCGGACACTCGAGAGAGGCTAATCTCAAAGACCCATAGTCATTGCACCAAACTGGGAGCTCCCATTTGAACTAATGTGTGATGCAAGTGACTATGCAGTGGGAGCAGTTCTTGGGCAGAGAGTTGATAAGGTATTCAGATCCATTTACTATGCTAGCAAAACCCATAATGATGCACAATTGAATTATGCCACTACAGAAAAAGAATTGCTAGCAATAGTATATGCATTTGAGAAGTTCAGGCCATACTTAATTGGCAATAAGGCGATAGTATACACGGACCACTCTGCCATAAAGTACTTGATGACAAAGAAGGATGCAAAACCCCGCCTTATCCGATGGGTACTGCTATTACAAGAATTTGACATGGAAATCTGTGACAAGAAGGAGACATAGAACTCATTTGCTGACCACCTGTCAAGGCTTGAAAACAAAGAGAGCCAGAACACCAAGAATGTGCAGATAAATGATCACTTCCCAGATGAGCAATTGTTTCAAGTAAGCATTGTCTTTAATTTACCTTGGTACGCTGATTTTGTTAATTTTCTTGCAGCTAAGGTAGTACCCCCAGGATTGACAAGACAACAGGTGAAAATGTTCCACTCAGAGGTAAAACATTATTATTGGGAAAAGCCAATGCTCTGCAAGCACTGCGCCGACCAAGTCATTAGGCGCTGCGTACCAGAAGATGAGATGCACCAGATTCTCACTCATTGTCACACTTTACAATGTGGTGGGCATTTTGGAGAATCAAGGACAGTCGCCAAAGTATTGCAGAGTGTGTTTTATTGGCCATCCCTATTCAAGGATGCCAACGCCTTTGTGAAGGGCTGCGATCGTTATCAGCGAACGGGGAACATATCAAGGCGAAATGAAATTCCCCTGAATGGGATCTTGGAGGTGGAGCTATTTGATGTGTGGGGGATCGACTTCATGGGTCCTTTTCCGTCGTCCTTTGGGAATCAATACATTCTTCTAGCAGTGAATTATGTGTCCAAATGGGTAGAAGCAGTAGCCACTAAAGAGAATGACAGTAAGACAGCACAAAAGTTTCTCCAAAAGAACATATTCACAAGGTTTGGTACTCCCAGAGCCATCATCAGCGATGAAGGAAGCCACTTTTGTAACAAGCAGCTTGCTACATTACTTGGCCGCTACGGAGTCTACCACCGCACCGCTGATCGGTGTATTTTATATACACCTTTTGAGTCATTTTTAGTTAGTCTTTTGCTTCTTTTTGTATAAATTTGTGTCGTGTTAGGATAGATTTTCTTTCTTTTGAGTCACAGTGGTTTAAAGTGTCACATCGGTGAAAAGGAGCGAAAAGAAGGCAGAAACAGATGGTCCATAGCACAAAGAGCTGAAAAGTTGGCAAACCGGGCGCAGAACAGGGCGGCGCCGTGGCGCCAACCAACCAGAACCGGCAGAGCCACGGCGCCCAAGAAGCAGACCAGCCGCAGAAGTTTCGGCGCCACGGCGCCGGTTGCAAGGCCGTGGCGCTCTCGCTAGAAATTTGACAAATCCGAAAAGGACTGGGCCAAGACCAAAGAGAAAAAGGTTTTACAAGTTTTTCGGGATATAAATAGGGCCTTTTAGGTCAGTTTTGGGGGTTGCACACCTTATCATTCATCATAGCATTACTTCAAGATTGGAGACTCGGTTTTGAGTAATTTTCTTGTTCTTTACTTTATTTCTTTCTAGTATATGTTGGATATTATTTTAGTTTTTAGCATGTCTATGGCTAGTTACTAACTTAATTTAGGGCTTTTCATGTCGAATCGCTTGAACCTCGTTCTTATGAATTAATGCATGTTTTAGTTTCTTCTTATTATTGTTGAGGTTTATTCAATAATTGCTTTGATTGCTTGATAATTAATTGATCACTAGTTATCATCACTTATATGAGTTCTAATCGAAATCCGAAAGGGGAGATTGTGAATATGCTATAGTTGAATAAACATAGGTTTAAATCGTGGACGAAAGTACCCCGATACTTGTGTAGCTTAATAGGTTATTGCTCTTAATCCTCCTTTGTAGTCAATCTTGTCATCGAAAGATAAAATGGTTCTCCATTGGGGTTGAGTGTTTATATTACCTTAACAGGAGTATAAAACATCTTAGTTAACCTGCTATCTCAACATAGAAGAAAAACCTTAATTGTTGCATTAACGATTAAAAGCGAGCGGATAGTTGAGGAGATTTGGAAGCCCTATTTCCACCATATTTGAAGTAAAGTAAAGTAATTTAGTTAGCATCTATAAACATAGATATAAACAAACCATCAACACATCGATCACCAAATAGATACCATAGAATAGCAGTTGGTAATTTAACACTAATTCCTGAGGACGATAACTCGGTCTTCTAGACTATATTACTTGTAACGATACGTGCACTTGCGTTTAGCGTGTGTATAAATCGAACATCAAGTTTTTGGCGCCGTTGCCGGGGATTGACGTAGTTCAATATCAATCTTTCTATTCTTAATTTCTAATTTGGTTTTTATTTTTCTTTTATTTTATTTTATTGTGGAACTGTGCGGCGTGATCCGTTTTTTGGTTTTGATTCATCTCAGGGACCCTGCAAACATGGATTACTACTATCAAGGGTTACAAAACTATCAACAACAATGTAACCCCCATGCCCCACAGGAAGAGCAGGATGGGCTACGAGCAGCCATACTCAGGCTAACTAGGCACCAAACTCAGTTCATGGATGAGATAAGAGTGTCCCTAAAGAATTTGGAAACGCAAATAGGATAACTCGCGGGCATGCTAAGCAACAAAATACAAGGGAATCACCCTGAACATATTGGGGAGAATATAAAAGAGCAATGCCAAGCGATTGACCTGAGAAATGGCGAACCAGTGGAAGCAAACTCACCACCACCGTGTCCAGAAAAGAAGGGCCCAGATTTCTCATAGAAGTTGCAGCGCCACGGTGCCACTGAGCAGCGCCGATAATACTGAGACATTGCAGAAGTTTGGGCGCCACGGCGCCGAATCTCAGGGCCGCGGCGCCCAGGGCTCAGAAGGTACAATGATTTCGGGAGCAGTTGTGGATGCACCCCTGGTGAAGATACCATACCCCCAGAGGCTAAAAACAAGTTCTCTTGACAAACAATTCTCTAAATTTCTGAAAGTTCTCAAACAATGGCAACTCAACATCCCGTTTGCTGAGGCACTATAGTAGATGTCGAGTTATGTAAAGTTCATGAAGGAGATTCTCAGCAAAAAGAGGAAGATAGATGACTACGAAACAATTGTGTTGACTGAAGAATGCAGTGCCATCCTACAGAGAAAGCTACCTCAGAAGTTGAAAGATCCGGAGAGTTTCACCATCCCATGCACTATAGGAAAGTTTGAGTGTTAGAAGGCGTTGTGTGATCTGGGGGCATGTATAAATTTGATGCCCTATATGGTGTTTTGCAAACTTAGAATGGGAGAAGCCAGACCTACAAACATCACTTTGCAGCTAGCTGACCGCTCCATTGTCCACCCTAGAGGAGTCATCGAGGATGTGTTGGTTAAGGTGGACTTCATCTTTTCCGCTGATTTCATCATCTTAGACATGAGAGATAATAACATGATCTCCATTATCCTTGGCAGACCCTTCCTAGCCACATGACATGCACTCATTGATGTTCGAAAATGTGAGTTGAGACTTCGTGTGGAAGAAGAAGAGGTGATTTTCAATGTTTTTCGAGCAGCAACCTTCCTAGAGGCGAGTAACGACTGCTTCGCCATTGTTGTGATCGAAGAAGCAATGTCGGAAAATGGGTTCAGAAATGCTGATGCGCTTAAAGAAGTGCTGACACGATGTGATGAGAGTAGTGGCAATGACCCGAATCTGATGTATTATGCAAATTGGATGAATTCTTATGAGCAGTGTGATAAGAAGAGATATGAAGAGCTTGGGCATATGCCAGAGAGATCAGTACCATCCACAGAAAAAGCTCCATAGTTAGAGTTGGAGACTCTACCAGCTCATTTGCAGTACAGATATGTAGGTGAGAATCAATCTTTACCAGTGATCATCTCATGTCATCTATCCACAGTGGAGGTTGAGAAGCTGCTGAGAGTACTGAGGGCTCACAAACATGCCATTGGGTGGACATTAGAGGACATAAGGGGGATAAGTCCGTCAACAGTGATGCATAAGATCCGTCTAGATGAGGAGAGCAGACCATCCATTGAGGCACAAATGAGACTGAATCCAAACATGAAGGAGGTAGTCAGAAAAGAAATCATAAAATGGCTTGATGCTGGGGTAATTTATCCTATCTCTGACAGTGCATGGGTGAGTCCGGTGCAAGTGGTGCCCAAAAAGGGTAGTATGATAGTAGTGACCAATGAAAGGAATGAGCGCACTCCATCTAGAACAGTTACTAGGTGGAGAATTTGCATTGACTATCACAGGTTGAACAAGGCAACCAGAAAAGACCACTTCCCATTGCCATTTCTAGATCTGATGTTGGATAGACTTGCAGGGCACAATTACTACTGCTTCTTGGATGGTTACTCAGGGTATCATCAGATTGCCATAGCACCAGAAGATCAGAAAAAGACAACATTCACCTGCCCCTTTGGTACATTTGCATTCAGAAGGATGCCATTTGGGCTTTGCAATGCACCTGCGACCTTTCAGAGGTGTATGATGGAAATTTTCTCTGATATGGTGGAGAGGACTATAGAGATTTTCATGGATGATTTCTCGGTCTTTGGGTCCTCGTTCGACGAGTGTTTGAGGCACTTGGAAGTAGTGTTGAAACGGTGTGAAGAGTCCAACCTTGTGCTGAATTGGAAGAAGTGTCACTTCATGGTAAAAGAGAGGATTGTCCTTGGACACAAAATATCCAACCAAGGTATTGAGGTGGACAAAGCAAAGATTTCAGTAATCGAAAATCTACCACCTCCAGTATCAACAAAAGGGGTCAGAAATTTCCTTGGGCATGCCGGTTTTTATAGAAGATTCATCAAGGACTTCTCAAAAGTTTCAAAACCTCTTTCCACCTTGCTAATGACTGGGGTTGCTTTTGAATTCAATAAGGAATGCATGACCGCTTTCCAGACACTCAAGGAGAGGCTTATCTCAGCACCCATAGTCATTGCACCAAACTGGGAGCTCCCATTTGAACTAATGTGTGATGCAAGTGATTATGCAGTGGGAGCAGTGCTTGGGTAGAAGATCGATAAGGTATTCAGATCCATTTACTATGCTAATAAAACTCTTAATGATGCACATTTGAATTATACCACTACAGAAAAAGAATTGCTAGCAATAGTGTATGCATTCGAGAAATTCAGGCCATACTTAATTGGGAATAAGGTGATAGTATACACTGACCACTCTGCCATAAAGTACTTGATGACAAAGAAGGATGCAAAACCTCGCCTTATCTGATGGGTTCTGCTATTACAAGAATTTGACATGGAGATCCGTGACAAGAAGGGGCCAGAGAACTTAGTTGATGACCAGTTGTCGAGGCTTGAAAACATAGAGTGCCAGAACACCAAGGATGTGCAGATAAATGATCACTTCCCAGATGAGCAATTGTTTCAAGTAAGTGTTGTCTTTAAGTTACCTTGGTACGCTGATTTTGTTAATTTTCTCGCAGCCAAGGTAGTGCCCCCAGGATTGACAAGACAGCAAGTGAAAAGGTTATACTATGAAGTAAAACACTACTGTTGGGAAGAGCCAATGATATACAAGCATTGCGCCGACCAAGTCATCAGGCGATGTATACCAGAGGATGAGATGCACCAGATTCTCACCCATTGTCACACCTTACAATGTGGTGGATATTTTGGGGCATCAAGAACAGTTGCGAAGGTACTGCAAAGTGGGTTCTATTGGCCAACCCTCTTCAAGGATGTCCACACATTTGTGAAGAGCTGTGATCATTGTCAAAGAAAAGGGAACATATCAAGACGAAATGAAATGCCTTCGAATGGGATCTTGGAGGTGGAACTATTTGATGTATGGGGGATCGACTTCATGGGTCCATTCCCGTCGTCCTTTGGGAATCAGTACATTCTTCTTGCAGTGGATTATGTGTCCAAATGGGTAAAAGCGGTAGCCACTAAAGAAAATAGCGATGAAGATCGTCAAAGGTTCCTCCAAAAGAATATATTCACAAGGTTTGGTACTCCCAGGGCCATCATCAGTGATGAAGGAAGCTACTTTTGCAACAAGAAGCTTGATACACTGCTTTTCAGATATAGAGTCTACCACCGCACCACATTTACCTATCACCCTTAAGCGAATGGGCAAGCAGAAGTTTCAAACAGGGAAGTGAAGAACATATTGGAAAAGACGGTGGATGGCTCAAAGAAGGACTGATCTATCAAATTGGATGACGCACTATGGGCATACAGAACAATATTTAAAACCCCCATTGGAATGTCACCATATAATTACTTTTTGGTAAAGCATGTCATCTTCCAGTAGAGTTAGAACACATGGCTTATTGGGCAATGAGGAATCTGAACATGGATGCCAAGGCAGCAAGGCAGAAGAGGTTGCTACAGCTAAGCGAGTTGGATGAATTCAGACACAATGCCTATGAGAATGCAAGGATCTACAAGGAACGAACCAAAGTATGACATGATAAGATGTTGATCCCAAAAGACTTCCAAGCAGGACAACGAGTGCTTTTATTCAACTCAAGGTTGAGGCTGTTCCCAGGCAAGCTCAAATCGCGTTGGTCAGGACCGTACACTGTTGTAAGGGCATTCCCCTATGGTGCAGTTGAAGTGAGGGAGAGAGAGAGCCCCTTTCAAGGTAAACGGACAGAGCTTGAAACCCTATTTGATCAATGAAATGGAATACATGAGCCTAGTGACCCATCTCATTCCAAAATGAATGGGAACCTGCGTCTGGCTAAAATACGTTAAAGACAACACTACTTGGGAGGCAACCCAAAGTTTTTTAAATTTATGCAATTTAGTTTTAGTTAGAACAGTCTCACGGAAGGTATTGTTTGCATGTTGTGATGACAGGTACATGGCTAAAAAGTGGAGGACGAAAAACGTGAGGGGGGAGAAAAACCAGCCAGGCGCCACGGCGCCCAGCAGAGGGCCATGTCGCTGAAATTCCAGAGAGGCGCAGGAAATTGGGCGCCACAGCGCCAATCTCAGAGCGCCACGACGCCGGAAGTCTTAAAACTTGCGGAAGTTTGGGCGCCACAGCGCCAATCTCAGGGTCGTGGCGCCGTGAAGGGATTTTTGAAAAATAGCTACCCGGAACCATTACCCGCCGCTACCGCCACCATTTTAAACCACAAGTTTGTAAGTTGTCCCGTCTTTCTTTTATTTTTGAGTCTTGCACACATTAGGGACAATGTGTGATTTAAGTTTGGGGAGAGTTCTTAGTTTATTTTTGATATATTTTTGAGTCTTTTTGTTATTATTTCTATGTTTATTTGAGTCTAAGTTTTTTTATATGATCATGCATGCTGTAGTTACTGGAAACGTCTAGTGAAGTAAAGTGGAATAATGTAATGGAATTAGAATCAACCATATGAACACTTAGGTTAGATATGCCAAGAATTCATAAAATTAAACTATTTGGGGTATCTTGCTTGATTTATGCATTGTTAGTGATTAAACCAATGTGTCTGCTTGCTTGCTATTTGAGGCGAAATAGTTAGGATATACATGTTAGGGAGATGACTCAGACATTTCTTTGTTAGCCCTTTCTTACCATTCTTTGCCTATCCCTGACATTAAAATTGTACCCCTAGTCAGCCCCGTTGAGCCTAAAAATAAGATCTTTCTTTGACACCCTATAATTCCATACTTGTGCCATAAGTAAAGAAAAATTGAGATTGTTGGAATATAAAGTGTTGAAAAAGAGACAAAAGAGAGTGAACAATTTTGTTGCACCCCAATGAAAATAATAAATAGGCAAAAGCCTAAGTTTGGGGGTGCCTATTATTTATCATGCACCTTATTCTCTCAAAACAAAAGAGGGGAGATATATGTATGATATTAAAAAGAGAATCAAAAGAAAAGGGAAGAATTGAAAGCAAGAAGAGCTTATGGTACGTAAGTTGAGCCTAAATGCCTATTTTTACCTACCTTTGCCTAAGCCTACATTACAACCCTGAAAAGCCCTGAAGATCTCTAATATGTGTATCCATGATTAGTGGAGAATAGCAAGTAAACATGCCATAAGATTTTGAAATTGACATGCATAGTTGTTGACACCCAATTTTGACCCTCTCGTCCAGTCATTAACTATAAAATTACATTAAATTTTTCAAATAATTTTAACAATGTTATAATAATAAAATGCAATAATAAAACATTAATACACGCATAAATAAGCGATTTAATAATGGCACCGCATTTTACGTAGAGTATTAAGCACACCTTGAGTCTCACGTCCGCATTCGTCATTTTAATAATAAGCAATTTCATTAATATTATTTGTAATTTAAATTAATTTTAATCTAATACATGCGTTTTAATAATAGCGTCGCATTTATAAAAAGCATTAAGCAATCCTTAAACCACATATCTGCATTTAGCATTTAAATAATTTAATAATAATCTAAACCCCATTCAATTTTAATTTAACATCGCAAAATACGCATAATAAATAAGATTTTAATAACGGCATCGCATTATAAAATATTAAACACTAATTAAATAGCACGCCCGCATTTATTATTGTAATAATAAAAGTCCAAGCTAAAATTAATAAAACACCTAGGGTTGTATTTAAATAATTTAATTTATCACTAATTAAATAATACACCTAAAACTAATAACACACTACCCAAATTAAATACCTAATACCTAAACTCTACTGACCAAAACATACCAAAGAACTCCACAACCAGTGACCTGACCCATCACCCCCAACCCTTATATCCTTCCCCATCGTCCACAACCCATGAAAACAAAAACCTAAACGAATTCGCCCCTCACCCTCGCACCCCGTCGCCGCCAACACCTCAGCCGAGATTCTCTCCGGAGAATCCGGCGTTGTACTCACACTCTTATCATCCCCGTCATTCCCTTACCATGCACCCCAAAATAAAATCATATCAAAGCTTAGCAAGAATGGAAACCAAATCATAGTTATTAATATCAAGATTCGTCCGAATCAGTCAAAAATCGCATCAATACTTACCAACACTGGAACCCGAATTTGGACTATATAAACATAACAACATACACATGCAAAAGGGGAAGAACATTCGAAAATCAACGAGGATTGGACAGCGAAGAACCCATTCAGGAACTAGTAAAAACATCCATCGAAAATCAGTTAATAATCCAAAATGGGTGAAAGATCCGAAATTATCAAAAGAAATGGCAAGAACCCGCAACGAACTGAGAATAGCTAGAAGTCATTTTTTACAGAGGTTCTGTTTGCAAAGCAGAAACTTCATCCCTCAAATCGCATCGCATCGCAACTCCGAGTGGATCGACGACTTGATACGCTGCCTCGGTTCGCTGCCCGGAGAAGGTAAACTCAAACTTCCTCCCTATTTTAGTTTATTTCCATGTTTTATGGCTTGCTGCGTTCTGTGCTGGTTAATCGTTCCTAGTTGAGATTGCCATGCTACTGTCCTGCTGTTAATGGTTGAAGTATTGTGTCGTGTTAATCGATTTAGTTAACCCAGATCCTTTTCATACCAATTTATATCGTCGCGCGTCTGTCTATTAAAGGTGTGTCAACTGAATTTTGTTCGTGTTAATCTTAGATTGATATACAATAAAATATCGAGTAATATGGTGCTGCCATTATGTTTGATATACAGCTTGAACATGATTATATGCTTAGTTTAGTTAAACGATTCTGCTTATCTGAAATAATGTCTTTTGCTTGTTGCTTGTCCATCTCTGTTTCCAGCAGGTTCACCAAACTAGACATGTCTTGCCCTTAAAATGTCCCTAAGCTTAACCGATCAGGAATTTACTCTCCCTTATGTGTACCCAAGAGCATACCTTTAGATGGAATATTCTGAGTCTTATTCGTTTGGCCTTTAGTAGTTGTTGAGATATCCCATGTATGTTTGGTATAATATGAGCCACCCTTATATTTTTAAAGACAATGCTCTGAGTGACTGTTTAGCCCATATTATTACACCCAGGTGGTCTTCCAAGTTGATTACTTATATACTTCTCTGTTGATATATTCAAATGCTTTCATGTTAGCATGTTAATCTTACTAAACTCTTCTCTATGCTTTAGTACTCAAGTTGTTTTGTTTGGCCTAGACAACCTTATATACCTGGGAAATACACCTCTGAAATTGCAAAAAAAAACTCATAACCATACTGTCTATAGATTGGTATTGAGACAACACTTTGTATGTCCTGAATTGACTTTATCCTGTCTATGCACTTTTGTTCTTCAAGCAATCTAGCCTGTTTTAGTCTCAAATGTTATGTGCCGGCATCCAGTTAGTCTTGAATGAAATGTTAGATTCTTTTCCAGTGAAATCCATGCCTAAACTGATTACTAGGAGTGTATGATGTTCTGGTCTCTGAATCTGCCTATACAAACCTGGTTATTCATATAACTAAACATACGGTCGGATCTCGATCGACTATCTTGCTTGCCAGCACCATCGCCTAATGCGTCTATTGAATCGCCCTGCATTTACTCTACTGTTTAAGTGATAAAACCAGTCATACATGCTTATTAACTTGCCAAGTAATACATATACCAGCATCATACACTTGCTTGAATCAGCTTTGTCATTGTCTATGTGGTGCGTAAGAAGGTGTGATTTATACTTAATCCATCCTATAATCTCTGCATACCTGCAACTTTCTTGTCGGAATAAATGTTTGCTTTGTTCACCTAAACTGTCCACTACGTGCTGTTTTGATTGCCTGCATTTCCTGTTACTACCATGACACATGCTTAAAAGGAGTCATGATTTGGCCTATATGTGGTTATTGCAATTTCGTGTGGGTGCATCGTGCTATTTATTGATCACTATGGTTATTTACTGATTGTGTCTATGTATGATCCAATAAATTTGAATACGTACTAATCCTTATCTTTTCTTCTCTTTTACATGCCACCTTTTATTCATTTTTTAGCCTAAGTTGCCTGTTGTTTCTGTTCTGAATGTACTTGATGGCATCTGTTAAAGACAATTGTGTCCAGCCAAGGAAACATTTGTTGGTTACCCCTTCTCGTTTGTGTTAAATTGCCACATATGATTTTGATCTAGACCCTCTGTGTCCTGCTTGAATTCCAAGTTTAAAAAATGACTCTTTCACTGTACATGTTCCCTGTTTCTAGTGTGTCAGGAATATATAGGATGAAGTTGCTCTACAATCATCCCTTTACCATCTGGAGCCTCACTACTAAAAAAATAATCATTTGGTTATTGCCTTGGATCCATTCTCTGACTGCCGAGATGATATATTTCTTGTATATATTTCAAATTTCATGTTAGTACTTATCTATCGTTAATAAGACTCGGGCATATACTAATCTTCATCTTTTCTTGTTACATGAAATGCATCAGAGCAAAATGAAGAGTCTCACGGTGAGCCTCATCACGAGCTACTTCAAATGACAACCTGTGTCTATGTGCATCCACATTCGCATTCCCGCCTCAGCATTCCTAAGACAAAAATAAGATAAGATGATGTCGCCATATATCTTGAATGCTTTCACGATCATATCCACCTTTTTATCTTATTTATTTAGTTGTTGTCTAATTATTTAACTTTGTAATTAATAGGTTGTCTAGAACAATTAATCCTTGAATATATGAAATTGGGTGGTTAGTTTTAAAACTGGAAACACACTTCTAATTTATCTATCTTAGGCTTGTCTGACATGTCTAATCTCTTGCCTAACAATTAAAATTGCATATCTAATCATGAAGTTAATGCATAACAAAGAAATTGATTTTCTCATAAACCACTTAAGAACATTATAATTCATTTCATAATAAATTTATTTTCTTATTATCCATTGTAAAAAATAGCATTTTTATATCATACCTTGTATATGTTAATAAAAAAAAATGATTTGTAAATGAAATGCATATCTTTAGTAAATACATCAATTTCACATCATTTTTATATGCACACTTTACATATATATTTTTTGTAACATTAGTCTTATAAATCTTTTATAAAAAATGCATTCTTTTATAAACACTTGCAGCATCTTTGTAAACATAATAATCAACCTAGGTTTGACAGGATAACCGCAACTTAGCAGATCTTAGAGGGTGCATAACCCCTTCTCTCTAGATTAATAAAGAACCCTTACCCAAAATCTCACACATAAGTTTTGCAGACCATAAAAAATGGAGTTAATGTTGACTTTAACATAGTTGACATTTAAGTGTCCTAATTCACCCAAACTAATTAGGTGGCGACTCCGCGAACCCTTTTAGCACCCCTTTTTTTTAACATTTTATTTTATTTTCTAACATTTTATTAAGCAGGGTTCGCTAGAATAATGTCGCGGTCGGAAAAGGGCGCGACAAATAGTTAGGTATTTTTACATCCATTGAGCATGATTGAATTGAATTTGCGAAATATCTGACTTGAGTGTTTAGAATGCTAAAAATCCATGCTATATGTTCCTGCATATTATTCTACTAACCTTCATGCGTTTCTAAGTAACTATTGTGCAACAAAGTGATCAGTGTCTTTGAGTCAGTCTATTTTCCTTCCTCCGTGTCTTTATTCCTATCTTTTTGATCTTTACTCGAGGGCGAGCAAAGTTAAGTTTGGGGGTGTTTGATCGGTGTATTTTATATACACCTTTTGAGTCATTTTTAGTTAGTCTTTTGCTTCTTTTTGTATAAATTTGTGTCGTGTTAGGATAGATTTTCTTTTGAGTCACAGTGGTTTAAAGTGGCACATCGGTGAAAAGGAGCGAAAAGAAGGCAGAGGTCGAGCACAAAGAGTGAAAAGTTGCAAGCCGGCGCGAAGCAGGCGGCGCCATGGCGCCAACCAACCAGACCGGCGGAGCCACGTCGCCCAAGCGAACCAGCGCGAAGTTTGGCGCCACGGCGCGATTGCGGCCGTGGCGGCGCGGGAAATTTGACAAATCCGAATAGGACTGGGCCAAGTCCAAAGAAGAAAAGGTTTTACAAGTTTTTGGGGATATAAATAGGGCCTTTTAGGTCAGTTTTGGGGGTTGCACACCTTATCATTCATCATAGCATTACTTCAAGATTGGAGACTCAGTTTTGAGTAATTTTCTTGTTCTTTACTTTATTACTTTCTAGTATATGTTGGATATTATTTTAGTTCTTTGCATGTCTATGGCTAGGAACTAACTTAATTTAGGGCTTTCCATGTCGAATCGCTTGAACCTCGTTCTTATGAATTAATGCATGTTTTGGTTTCTTCTTATTATTGTTGAGGTTTATTCAATAATTGCTTTGATTGCTTGATAATTAATTGATCACTAGTTATCTTCACTTATATGAGTTCTAATCGAAATACGAAAGGGGATATTGTGAATATGCTATAGTTGAATAAACATATGTTTAAGTCGTGGACGAAAGTACCCCGATACTTGTGTAGCTTAATAGGTTATTGCTCTTAATCCTCATTTGTAGTCAATCTTGTCATCGAAAGATAGAAGGGTTATCCATTGGGGTTGAGTGTTTATATTACCTTAACAGGAGTATAAAACGGCGTAGTTAACCTGCTATCTCAACATACAAGAAGAACCTTAATTGTTGCATTAACGATTAAAAGCGAGCTGATAGTTGAGGAGATTTGGAAGCCCTATTTCCACCATATCTGAAGTAAAGTAAAGTAATTTAGTTAGCGTCTATAAACATAGATATAAACAAATCATCAACTCATCGATCACTAAATAGATACCATAGAATAGCAGTTGGTAATTGAACACTAATCCCTGAGGACAATAACTCGGTCTTCTAGACTATATTACTTGTAACGATACGTGCACTTGCGTTTAGCGTGTGTATAAATCGCACATCAAGTTTTTGGAGTCGTTGCCGGGGATTGACGTAGTTCAATATCAATCTTTCCATTCTTAATTTCTAATTTGGTTTTTTATTTTATTTTATTTTATTGTGGAACCGTGCACCGTGATCCGTTTTTTGGTTTTGATTCATCTCAGGGACCCTGCAAATATAACCCCCATGCCCCACAGGAAGAGCAGGATGGGCTACGAGCAGCCATACTCAGGCTAACTAGGCACCAAACTCAGTTCATGGATGAGACAAGAGTGTCCCTAAAGAATTTGGAAACGCAAATAGGATAACTCGCGGGCATGCTAAGCAACAGAATACAAGGGAATCACCCTGAACATATTGGGGAGAATATAAAAGAGCAATGCCAATCGATTGACCTGAGAAATGGCGAACCAGTGGAAGCAAACTCACCACCACTGTGTCCAGAAAAGAAGGGCCCAGATTTCTCATAGAAGTTGCAGCGCCACGGTGCCACTGAGCAGCGCCGATAATCCCGAGACATTGCAGAAGTTTGGGCGCCACAACGCCGAATCTCAGAGCCGTGGCGCCCAGGGCTCAGAAGGTACAATGATTTCGGGAGCAGTTGTGGATGCACCCCAGGTGAAGATACCATACCCCCAGAGGCTAAAAACAAGTTCTCTTGACAAACAGTTCTCTAAATTCCTGAAAGTTCTCAAACAATGGCAACTCAACATCCCGTTTGCTGAGGCACTAGAGTAGATGTCGAGTTATGTAAAGTTCATGAAGGAGATTCTCAGCAAAAAGAGGAGGATAGATGACTACGAAACAATGGTGTTGACTGAAGAATGCAGTGCCATCCTACAGAGAAAGCTACCTCAGAAGTTGAAAGATCCGGGGAGTTTCACCATCCCATGCACTATAGGAAAGTTTGAGTGTTAGAAGGCGTTGTGTGATCTGGGGGCAGGTATAAATTTGATGCCCTATTTGGTGTTTTGCAAACTTGGAATGGGAGAAGCCAGACCTACAAACATCACTTTGCAGCTAGCTGACCGCTCCATCGTCCACCCTAGAGGAGTCATCGAGGATGTGTTGGTTAAGGTGGACAAGTTCATATTTTTCGCTGATTTCATCATCTTAGACATGAGAGATAATAACATGATCCCCATTATCCTTGGCAGACCCTTTCTAGCCACAGGTCATACACCCATTGATGTTCGAAAAAGTGAGTTGAGACTTCGTGTGGAAGAAGAAGAGGTGATTTTCAATGTTTTTCGAGCAGCAACCTTCCTAGAGGCGAGTAACAACTGCTTCGCCATTGATGTGATCGAAGAAGCAGTGTCGAAAAATGGGTTCAGAAATGCTGATGCGCTTAAAGAAGTGCTGACACGATGTGATGAGAGTAGTAGCAATGACCCGAATCTGTTGTAGTATGCAAATTGGATGAATTCTTATGAGCAGTGTGATAAGAAGAGATATGAAGAGCTTGAGAAGATGCCAGAGAGATCAGTACCATCCACAGAAAAAGCTCCATAGTTAGAGTTGAAGACTCTACCAGATCATTTGCAGTACAGATATGTAGGTGAGAATCAATCTTTACCAGTGATCATCTCATGTCATCTATCCACAGTGGAGGTTGAGAAGCTGCTGAGAGTACTGAGGGCTCACAAGCGTGCCATTGGGTGGACATGAAAGGACATAAGGGGAATAAGTCCGTCAACAGTGATGCATAAGATCCGTCTAGATGAGGAGAGCAGACCCTCCATTGAGGCACATAGGAGACTGAATCCAAACATGAAAGAGGTAGTCAGAAAAGAAATCATGAAATGGCTTGATGCTGGGGTAATTTATCATATCTCTGACAGTGCATGAGTGAGTCCGGTGCAAGTGGTGCCCAAAAAGGGTGGTATGACAGTAGTGACCAACGAAAGGAATGAGCTCATTCCATCTAGAACAATTACTAGGTGGAGAATTTGCATTGACTATCATAGGTTGAACAAGGCAACCAGAAAAGACCACTTCCCGTTGCCATTTCTAGATCAGATGTTGGATAGACTTGAAGGGCACAATTACTCGCTTCGATGGTTACTCGGGTATCATCAGTTGCCATAGCACCGTAAGATCGAGAAAAGACAACATTCACCGCCCGGCACGCGTTTGCATTCAGAAGGATGCCATTTGGGTTTTGCAATGCACCTGCGACCTTTCAGAGGTGTATGATGGAAATTTTCTCTGATATGGTGGAGAGGACTATAGAGATTTTCATGGATGATTTCTCGGTCTTTGGGTCCTCGTTCGATGAGTGTTTGAGGCACTTGGAAGCAGTGTTGAAACAGTGTGAAGAGTCCAACCTTGTGCTGAATTGGAAGAAGTGTCACTTCATGGTAAAAGAGAGGATTGTCCTTGGACACAAAATATCCAACCAAGGTATTGAGGTGGACAAAGCAAATATTTCAGTAATCGAAAATCTACCACCTCCAGTATCAACAAAAGGGGTCAGAAGTTTCCTTGGGCATGCCGGTTTTTATAAAAGATTCATCAAGGACTTCTCAAAAGTTTCAAAACCTCTTTCCACCTTGCTAATGACCGGGGTTGCTTTTGAATTCAATAAGGAATGCATGACCGCTTTCCAGACACTCAAGGAGAGGCTTATCTCAGCACCCATAGTCATTGCACCAAACTGGGAGCTCCCATTTGAACTAATGTGTGATGCAAGTGATTATGCAGTGAGAGCAGTGCTTGGGAAGATGGTCGATAAGGTATTCAGATCCATTTACTATGCTAATAAAACTCTTAATGATGCACAATTGAATTATACCACTACAGAAAAAGAATTGCTAGCAATAGTGTATGCATTCGAGAAATTTAGGCCATACTTAATTGAGAATAAGGTGATAGTATACACTGACCACTCTGCCATAAAGTACTTGATGACAAAGAAGGATGCAAAACCTCGCCTTATCCGATGGGTTCTGCTATTACAAGAATTTGACATGGAGATCCGTGACAAGAAGGGGACAGAGAACTTAGTTGATGACCACTTGTGGAGGCTTGAAAACATAGAGAGCCGGAACACCAAGGATGTGCAGATAAATGATCACTTCCCAGATGAGCAATTGTTTCAAGTAAGTGTTGTCTTTAAGTTACCTTGGTACGCTGATTTTGTTAATTTTCTCGCTGCCAATGTAGTGCCCCCAGGATTGACAAGACAACAAGTGAAAATGTTCTACTATGAAGTAAAACACTACTATTGGGAAGAGCCAATGATATACAAACATTCTTGGAGTCGTGAGCGATGTATACGAAGGATGAGATCGCGATTCTCACCCATTGTCACACCTTACAATGTGGTGGACATTTTGGGGCATCAAGAACAGCTGCGAAGGTACTGCAAAGTGGGTTCTATTGGCCAACCCTCTTCAAGGATGCCCACACCTTTGTGAAGAGCTGTAATCGTTAGGGACAATGTGTGATTTAAGTTTGGGGGGGGGGGGGGGTTCTTAGTTTATTTTTGTTCTTAGTTGGGGTTTCTTAGTTTATTTTTGATAGTTTATTTTTGAGTCTATTTTTGTGCGTTTGAGTCTTGTTATTGTTTATTTTTATGTCTTATATGAGTTTAATTTTTCTTTTTATTATCATGCATGCTGTAGTTACTTGAAACGCCTAGTGAAGTAAAGTGGGATAATGTAATGGAATTAGAAGCAGAAAATTTGAACGCTTAAGTTAGATATGCCAAGAATTCTTGAAATCAAATTATTTGGGGTATCTTGCTTGATTTATGCATTTGTTAATGATTAAGCCTATGTGTCTGCTTACTTGTTATTTGAGGCGAAATAGTTAGGATATACATGTTAGGGATATGACCCATGCATTTCTTTGTTAGCCCTTTCTTACCATTCATTGCCTATCACTGACATTAAAATTGTATCCCTAGTCAGCCCCTTTGAGCCAAAAATAAGATCTTTCTTTGACACCTTGTAATTTCATAATTGTGCAATAAGTGAAAAATTAAGATGTTTGGAATTAAAAGTGTTGAAAAAGGACAAAAAGAGAAGTGAAAAAAAAATTGATGCACCCCAATGAAAAAAAAATGCAAAAGCTTAAGTTTGGGGGTGCATGTTATTCACAATGCACCTCATTCTCTCTGAACAAAAAGAGGGGAAAGATATGTACGAGATTAAAGAGGAAATCAAAAGAAAAGGGAAGAGTTGAAAGAAAAAGAGCTTATGGTACGTAAGTTGAGCCTAAATGCCTATTTTTTTACCTATCCCTGCCTAAGCCTACATTACAACCCTGAAAATTCCTGAAGATCTCTAGTATGTGTACCCATGATTAGTGGAGAATAACAAGTAAACAGGCCATATAATTTTGATATTGACATGAATAGGTTAAGTGTTCTTACGTCCATTGAGAATGATTGAATTGAATTTGCGAAATATCTGACTTAAGAGTTTTAGAATGCTAAAAATCTATGCTATATGTTCCTGCATATTATCCTACTAACCTTCATGTTTTTCTAGTGACAGTTGTGCAACAGATTGATCAGTGTCTTTGAGTCCTTTTATTTTCTTTTCTTTCGTGTCTTTGTCACTATTTCCGATCTTTACTCGAGGGCGAGCAAAGGTTAAGTTTGGGGGTGTTTAGGCGTTTTATATACACCTTTTGAATCATTTTTAGTTAGTCTTTGGCCCATTTTTGTACAAATACGTGTCATGTTAGTATAAATTTTCTTTCTTTTGAGTCACAGTGGTTTAAAATGTCACATTGGCGAAAAAAAGCAAAATGAGGGCAGAAACAGAGGTTTCAGAGCCAAAAGAGACGAAAAGTCGGCACCCCGGACGAAGGACAGGGCGGCGCCGTGGCGCCACTCTAGCAGCGAAAGCAGCTCCACGGCGCCACTCTAGCAGCGAAAGCAGCGCCACGACGCCCAAAGATCTGACGAGTTGTAGGAGTTTCGGCGCCACAACGTCGGTATCAGGGCCGTGCCGCCGACCTGGATTTTCTGCCAAATCCGAATGGGAATGGGCCAAGACCAAGAGGGAAAAGTTGGAAACGTTTTTGGAGGATATAAAAAGGCCTTAGGGCAATTTTTTTGAAGGGTTCCACAATCCTTAACTCTACACAACACATAGTTCTTGAAAGCTTCAAGATTGGAGACTTGTTCTTGAGTAATTCTTTTTCTTACTTTATTTATTTTTCAGTTTATGTTGGATAATATTTTAGTTCTTAGCATGTCTATGACTAGGAGCTAAACTTTAATTAGGGCTTTCCATTCGAATCACTTGAACCTCGTTTTATGATTTAATGCATGGTTTTGGTTTCTTCTTTAGATAATTGAGATTTATTCAATAATTGCTTTGATTGCTTGATAATTAATTGATCACTAATTATCATCACATATATGATTTCTAATCGAGATCCGAAAAGGGAGATTGTGAATATGCTATAGTTGAATAAACATAGGTTAAAATCGTGGACGAAAGTACCCCGATACTTGTGTAGTTTGATAGATTATTGTTCTTAATCCTCCTTTGTGGTAAATCTTATCATCGAAAGATAGAAGGGTTCTGCATCGGGGTTGAGTGTTTATATATCCTAACCGAAATATAAAACGACTTAGTTAACTTGCTATCTCAATATAGAAGAAGAACCTTTATCATTGCATTAAAGATTAAAGCGAGCGGATAGTTGAGGAGATTGGAAGCCCTATTTCTACCATATCTGATTTAAGTAAAGTAAATTAGTTAACTTTTATAATTATTTAGTAGTCATAGATACAAACAACCATCAAAATATCGATCACCAAATAGATACCATATGATAGAAATTGGTAATTGAACACTAATCCCTGAGGACGATATTCAGTCTTACCCAGACTATATTACTTGTCACGATACGTGCACTTGCATTAAGCGTGTGGATAAATTGCTAACAAGCACAAGGTATTGTTACCTTTACCTGCTCAAAAGTAAAGATGAAGCCTTTGAAGCATTCAAACGCTACAAAGCAGAAGTTGAGAACCAACTAAGCGGACAGATTAAATAAATCTGTAGCGATAGAGGGGAGAATATGTAGCGCCTTTTGAAGAATATTGTGCCCAGTCGGAAATTGTTTATCTAACGACGACTCCTTACTCACATCAATCAAACGGTGTTGCTGAACGCAAGACCCGTACCTTAAATTAATGAAATGATGAATTCCTTGCTCATCAATTCCAGTCTTTCCCAAAACATGTGGGGAGAAGTCGTACTTACCGCGAATAAGATTCTTAATAGAGTCCCACATAAGGGCAAGGACAAGACTCCATATGAGCTACGAAAACAAAAGAAACCCACCTACAAATACTTGAAGGTGTGGGGTTGTCTAGCAAAGGTTGAAGTACCTAAGCCAAAACATGTCAAGATTGGGCCTAAGACTGTGGATTGCATATTCATCGGATATGCAAATAACAGTAATGCTTATCGCTTCTTAGTGCATAAGTCAGATGTACCAGATATCCATGCGGGTACAATCATGGAATCAAGGAACATCATAGCACCATAGCACCGCGACTCCTCCTATTCTGAGCCGCGGTGCCGCCAAGGCAGTGGTCCAGTCTGACTGACCCACTGCACCTCGTTTCTCGGCCTGGCCCACGTGTAACCCTAGTTGCGTATTAGACCTAAAACGCAACTATAAATAGAGGGTTTAATGTATTATTTTATACACTTGATTTTAATATCATTCTAAGTCTTAGAAAGTAAAATATTTCTCTCGAACCTCTGGCGAATTTCCTAGTTGTTCGAAAGAGGATTACATCGGAGTTCTAGGAACTTGAAGTCGATGATCAATTGCGTGCGCACCATCGTACATTATACTAAAAGACTCCGGATATATTCAAACCGTTATACAAACATGTTATGTGAATTTACATGTTTACATTATTACATAATCATCCTGTAGTTCATTGTTTGTTGGGTTTGAAACATAAAGTTTTTAAATTTCGCTGCGTACACGAACCCAACAAAACCCTACAAACCTCCCTCTTGTTGGTTGCATGCAAAAAAGCGACTGGGTTAGTTTGGCCTTTAAAGCTGACCGAAACACGTTATACCTAAAGAACTAGCGTAGCTGTGGGACTCTCGCTAGTATTGACCTCCTGGACTAGTCTTAAGTTCTAGCCTAGACAGCTTAGACTGAAGAGTTGTAGCTTTGCTTTCTGAAAGAGTACTTGTTGAGGATTCTTGATTATATTTGTGAACTACTTTCTTTTCTCATTCTAATGGAAAGAGGAGCGCCTAATGAACACCTTCACATTCGATTATTTGGTTCTTATTGATTGATTCTCCAAAGTAATCGAAATAATTTATATTGATTTGCATTGAAGTTAGAAAACTTTCACAAGATGTTTTTTCTTTGAATTAATCCAATCAATATTTTCTTGTACAAGTTTCAGTGATTTATCTAGTGAGAATTGAGTTCATTCGAAAGAAGAATCTCAATTTATAATGGTAATCTAATTAATCATTAAATTCGCAAGATACGATAATAATCAGAAGTGAATCTTGAGAAAATAGTCGTGCGCTTATCTAGTTAATTTTCCTAGTTCGTCCCATTGATAATTCTCATTCTTTGCTCTATTTGTGAATATGTCTTGTAAAGTTTTGGAAAATTTTAAAATAATAATAATAATAATTAATAAAAAAAACATAATAATATCAGAAAAAAAGAAAAAGAAAACTGCAGTTTCCCCCCTTAAACTTACCCCTCCCTCAACCCCTTTTCAACTCCTTCCACTCCATCGCATCCCAAAATATGTGCAATATGCACATCTATATAGTTAACTCACACAATGAAGAGAGCAAAAAATAATTTTCAGAAAAATACAAAGAAAAATCAGGAACAAAACAAAGAGAGAAAATCCAGAAATTTCAGAGAATAAAAGTTAAAGAGAGCAAGGATAAGTCGAAGTTGAGATTTTCATTCGCGATTACGAAGCAACAAAGGTGAGATTTTTCTCACTCACATATTCTTGGTAAAATCCTTTATTTTGAATTACAATGCATGTTAAAATATAGTATTCATGTTAAAATAATATATGTTTTTGGGAAACATAAGTTGTGATAAAGTAATTGAAATAAGTATTGTCTTGTAGCAAGTTTGAGTCTTGTATTTGCGGACTGTTTTGCAGAGTTATACTTGTTAGAATTGATTGAACATTTACAGTGTTATATGTCTCTCACTCACGGTCAGATTGAGACCAAACGGGGCTAAATCCGACTTATGGTTTGAAAGTTATGACCGTTTAAAGTTTCTGTCTCGAACCAACCGAAATCCAGATGAGCAGTATGTAAAATGTGAAAACTGTACAAATTCGTAAATAATATAAAAGTATGTGCTGAATAAAAGTTGTATATTACTCTGTTCCCGTCAGTTTGAGATCTTACGGGGATAAATCCGACTTACGGTTTGAAAATTATGGCTGTTTAAAGTTTCTGCCTCGAACAACCGAAATCCAGACGAGCAGTATGTAAAATATGAAAACTGTACAAATCCGTAAAGAATATAAAAGTATGTGCTGAATAAAAGTTGTAGATTACTCTGTTCTCGTCAGTTTGAGATCTTAGAGGGATAAATCCGACTTACAGTTTGAAAGTTATGACTGTTTAAAGTTTCTTCCTTATTTTACAAAAATCTGGCGACACATATTTCATAGGGTTGTTATTTTCGTAAATTTTCACCAGCTACACTAAGTACTTTCATATGGAATTCGGCATAATAAAAGATCCTAGTGCTGCCTTCGATGTGGTACAATAAACACTTTATCTGAAGTTACATATTTAATGTTATAACCTTTACAAGCGAGAGATACGAGAAAATTGAAAGAAAGAAATATTATTGAAGTTACGCCAATATATATATATATATATATGAGGTTGGTTATCCAATTAAATGCATGTTGGTTAAGCTGGGATTTCCTGAGACAGTTGAATGAGAATAACATTATGTGTATATTGAAATGTGGTACATTGAAAGTGCTGAAGTTCGTTTCATAATCTGTTTATTATGTTATAATATGATTGTATTTGAAATATTGTGAGGTTATTTTGGATTGTAGGGTGAGGTTCTCACTCAGTCCCGGATGGTAGGACTAACTCTTTTATTTAACATATTTCAGGAAAGCGCGATAGAGGAAAAGCTCCGCAACAGGGCTAGCGACCGTCCCGCAACCTCATTGTCCTACCAATCCATTACTTCGGATTTAGTGAAAGTTATTCTAGACTAAGTATGTTTAAAGAACTAAGTGTCGTTATCTCGGGGAATGCCCCACATGAAATTGTTCTTTGTAAACTTCGAATTACTTATTATATATATTATTTCCGCACTTAAATACTTGTTTAATTTAGGAAGACAGAAGTTAATGGTTCGCCTGAAAAATGGATAATTGTCCAGGTGTCATCACGCCCTAAGTAAAGGCTTAAGAAAAGTCGGGGCGTGACAATATCTGATCATTTACTTGTTCATTTACTCAGATTCAGTCTCAGCGTCCGATATCTACAAATTATTTCCCTCAATAGTATCAAGCAAAATCTACTTGAGTGTTATTTGTATCAATCCCTATCGATACAATATTTTTTCTATATTATCTTTCTCATGAACGAGCTTTAGTTTTTATACATCGATTTCTATATTAGCTTTAGATAATATAAAAGCTATATTATCAAAGAATGCGGCTCTCTGTTTTCTAACAACGGGACATTAATTAGGAAACATAGTGAATTCACTTAAGCAACCTATTGATAATCTCGATCATAATTCACAAGCCCTTTAAATATACTAGTTATTCTTGTTCCTCTCATGCAAAAAAAAAAGGGTACTAAAGCCAAACATCATAGAGCAAGATTCAATATATATATAAAATATATCATCAATCACTCTTTATTTTAATACACGGTTATTACAATAGTAGTACAACACATTTATTTAGGTACAAAGTGTCATTAGAGGTTTAATAAGCAGATAGGTTCATCAATACATAAATATATACCATCTGCGACGATTGCTTACATAATATGACAGACGTCTAAACGGTGATGTTTGAGCCATTTTACGACGTATTTTCACTGTTGTATGTCACCCTTGTTTCGTTTGGATCCTAACAAGTAGGAGTGGAGATTCTACATTTTCTACGAATTACCTTTACATTAGGACCATTGATATATGGCCTTAGGTTAGGATCCTTGATGTAACCACAAAGGCAAAGTTTTTGCTCGTGCAACTTTTTGCAACATGGCGAATTGGCTGGATATGATTGTGATCTGAACGCCGCGATACACGCATGTTTCAGCTCCGTGACATTGCATGTTTCTGCTTCAATCACCAGAAATTGATCACCAAGAAAGACCAGAGACACAAACAAGAACATTGCAGCAAAAGAAATACCATTCTTCATTGTTCGAAGTCTTAGATAAATTAAAGAGAGAGAGAGAGGGGATGTGAAGGGTGAAGAACTAGTGAAGAATAGTGTCTCTATTTATAGTGAAGTAGGGGCAATAGCTAAGTTGAATAAACATGGAAAATCTGAGGAAATAAATTAAAGGGACAATATTGTTGATTTTTTTATATTATAATTGGCCTATAGTATTTGGTGACCTCGTACTAAAAGTAATGAAGAAGGTATGTAGCTTGATCCTTCTAGAGATAGTGGTTTTGGCCATAAGTATTCGGATTTTTAGCTTGTCATTTCTAGATTATAACTTATTTTGCATATTAGGTTCTCAATAAATTATCTATACTTATTATATTTAGTTATAAATATATAATTTGAATCAAAACTGTAAAATTTTGTTGAACCTTAATTAACATTGCGTCTCCGTAAATAAATTATCTTGTTAATTAACATGTTAGTTTTTTTTTTCAAATTAAAACTTGATATATATCATAAATAGAGATTTACCTATAATTATGAGATCTAACTATATAAAAACTTAATTATGGAAAAACGGTTCAAACCTTTTTTTGATACTTTTCTTTATTGAGAAGTAGCTTTGAAATTTTCTTTTCTGAAAACGGTAATTATAGTACATGGCCGAAAAAGTCACTAGATCTACATGCCAAAAAATGAACAAGAGAAGAATCTAAAGGGTGAAAGTTTGAGGGTAGCACATGAACTCGTTGAGAACCTAACAACCATATATCTCAAAATAAAGATTTTTTTAACTGAGAGTAACAATATCTAGCATTTGTTCCCTTTTGTTCCGTCTCCTGATTATGGGATCCTTACCCATGCCATATGGTTTCCTATTAACTGTGTAAGATTTTGTCGGTTTCGTACCTGCAACAGAATTTGAAAATTTATATTTCAAATTTGACGGGCGGTCAATGGATGATTATATAATGTAAAACACACAGAAACTGTAATGCGTCGATAGAACACTTACAATTTAGCAAATCTGGAATCTACTTCTTCAAGTGTACGTCGAGGGTGAGCACGCAACCGTTCTTCGATTTGCAAGTCAAAACTCCGATGTAATTCCTCATTTGGAAAGCTAGGAAATCCAGCAGAGTTTCAGCAGAAAATAATTCTTGTGAATTAGGTGTATTAAAATAATGATTGAACCCTCTATTTATAGCTGAAAAAATCAGCTAGGGTTTTCAAGTGGGTCAGGCCCAGAAACCGAAGCATAGTGGGTCATTCGGACCCACTAGACACGTGGCGCCGCGACACTCAATAGGTGGCGCCGCGGCGCTGAGGCTCCGCGACCCTTGGTCCTTTGCCGCGACCCTAGTCCAATTCTGTCTCGTTTCTGTTTTAATTAAATCTGAAATATCATCTCGATTTAATTAAGCAATCATTATTTATTTTAATGTCTCGATCATAAACCGAACATTTATATTCTCTCAGATTACATCCTTGAATCGACGGAACAATTGATGTTACTCTACATGTTTTCACATATCGACACTAATAACATTAGGGTCTACACGGAACTCCTAGACGGCACCGGAAGACGAACTCAATATGTGAAGTATAGTTACACGAAACCTGTGAATTGAACCTCTATGTGGGTAGATAAAATCCTTTCATTCACGACACACTCGATCAAGCTTAGGATCTGTCAAGTGTCTATCCAAATGGCTTGATCATTATATCTCATATATATTAGCTGACAACAAGACCATATCAAAGATATGTCTACTGCATTGGCCAATGACTTAGTCAACCTAATACCATATGCGAATCTGAGTGTTCTCTTGAAGATACATTCGAGGAATGAATTATAATTTTGGCTCAACTACCACCTTTAATCTACATCGCAATATACCCAATACAATCCGCGTCTCAACCTATAAGGCATTTGAGCTTAGGACAGGATCAAAGTACATTACTCTATAAACAAGGCGCGTATCGACCTCAAGTCTAAGGACTTCTATCTCCCACACGTTGATGACACTTTAGACATATATAACAAACAGTACATCAGCAGGGTATATCAATACTTCCAAAAGTACCCATGTGTCAATCACGAGTTTCCCTAACTCGTAGCAGGTGAGACATACTACATCCCTAGAATATTGTCACGACCCGACCCCGGGCCCGCGACTGGTGCCCTACCTGGGCACCCTTACAGGTAACCATCAGAAAAAGTCAGTGGAACATACATAGAACACACAACTTAAATCAGTAAGAAGTAAACAACAAAGCTGGCCACGAGGTCGCCTCCTGGATATACATATATAAATAGTCAAAAGCAGTTACCTCCTTTTTTTTTCTATACAAACCGACCCACATACATGACTACAGACCTCTAAGAATTTTGACATAACAACTGTGACGGGACAGGGCCCCGCCATACCCCTGAATGTACAACAACCGACAATACCAGGGATCTGAACCAAAGATAAGCCTCCAGAGTAATGGAGCTTCTCAACAGCTGAACAGTGATCCTAAGAGTGAGGATCAGCAACCTGTATAACTCTACCTGCGACATGAACGCAGCCCCCCGAAGGAGGTCAAGACAACAGTATGTGAAACCAAGTATCAGAATGAAATCATAATAGTCTAAAATAAAGCTGGGGACATGTATGATAACCACATTAACAGTACATTGTGCCTTACTAACAATGAGAGTAAACAAGAGTATACTTTACTGCATAAAAATATGAGGCTCATGATCAAATTAGGGCCATCCGCCCGTAGTATCATTAAGCAATCCTACTCCTGGGACTATTTCACCCGCATAGGTCCTGTGGACCCGCAATGAGGTCATTCGTCTCGCATAGGACTGGTCCACCCCGCATGGGACTATTTTACCGGCATAGCCCTACGGGCTCGCATGAGGTATTCCTCGCATCGTGGGGAGCAAATCCACGGAACATGCAAATGCAACAAGCCCGGGGAATGACCTCGTAATGAACAATATATCACTAGCACAACACCGGTTATCGTACATAACATAAGCACCACTGTCTTATCATACATAACATAAGCACCACCGGTTTATCATAATTATCATAAGCAAGTTAAGAATTCCCATAACTTCTTATTAGTCTTAATTATCATGCACTCTCATTTTATTTAACTTAAGGCACTAACATGTCATTAAAAATCCGGGAATTTAACCCAAAGTACTATGTACTTCCGTTCCTTTTAAAAGAACCCTTTTTATATAAAAACCCCAAGATACTATCACCCGTAGTATCAAGACATGTCTATTTTTCAAATCAAGTTACTACACCTTTAGAAATTCATTTCAAGGCTTTAAAACCAAGTAACTTCTACTTTCACAACCTAGGCAACTCGTGCCTATAAATCAAGTAGACACTCTCTTAACTTTCCATAAAACCGTTATAACTAACTTCCCATAAAGCCGTTATAACTCTTTATGTTTTAGACAATTACATTCTTTTTATAACCAAGAGACTTATACTTTCAAAAACCAAGTATCATATACTTTCAAATCAAGTTACATAACTTTCAGAATACTTCAAGTCTCTTAACTTTAGAAATCAAGTTTCTTAACTTTAGAATAGTTCAAGTAATCAATAACTTTCCAAATCAAGTATTCTATACATTTTCAAGTCAAGAAATTTTTGTTTACCTTATTAGAATAAACCATTCTTTTAACCTTTAAAACAAGTGAGTTAATTCTCTAACTCAACCAACTTGGACATTCTTAAACAAGTCAAGGACATCAAATGAAACTAAATTCATTTAAAATCTCGTACGTCTACCGTACTATGCATTTATAGCTACTCATGCTCAAGAGATAAGAAAAGTTCCACATACCTCTTCGACTTAAACCACTTGCCAAGTTGAATACGCCGTACGTACAATGTCAACCTATAATGACCATAATACGTCCATCAACTACTAGCTTTCAACGTAGAATATTTCTACGTATAAGGACTCTTAATTCTACGAAAAATCGGGCAGCACTTTCTTTGTTTCTATGTACTTTTTCACCTTTTTCAAGGCCCGAATTCAATAACCAAATGCCACATTTAAGGCTCAACAATCAGCTAATCAAAGGGGATTACATGCCTAGACGGGCGTGTAAAATTCTGCCCCACAATTTATATAAAACTATCCAACAACTTAAGCCTCATTCTCGGCAACTATCAATATCAACAACAATGTCAATTTCCGTTCAATCCCTTTTTAATCCAAGTTGTTATTCCAACATGTTATAAACATAATAACAATTACAACAACTATAATTCTTTCTTCCTTAACAAGCGACGATAGTAACTATCAACCAAGTTGTTTTCAACAATAAAGGCTAACATGCCCATTTTCGGTTTTTAACATGTCGACATGATCCAAATCTTTTCAAACTTCAATCTATATACCACATGCTCATTAATCAACTACTATAACATGTAATCTTCAATTACAATAGTAAGACGAAGATTATTACCTCAATAAACCCAAATCTAATCCAAGATTCAAAGTCGATCCTTAGAAACTTTAGTTCCTCTTCTTGACGTTCCAATCCACTCCAAGCAACCCTTAGAATTTCATAACCAACTTCTCTTCAATTTCCAACTTCAAAGTTGAAGAACACCTTAGGTTTTCATCTTGCGACTAACGTGAAAACGTAGTTTTTCCGGGATCTTTCTATTGAGATAACCTTACAATACCCTTAGGAACCTTGGGTTAAAGTATTGGGATTATTGAACCACAAACAAATTTTTTTTCTTCTTTCACAAGTGCTATGCCGAGAGCTCCCTCAAGTGCACTCAATTTTTCTTGAAAATTTTCTAAGTATGGAGACTTGTCTTGCTATTAGGATGATTATATAATACAATGGAGGGTCTAGATTAAAACATTTGTGTGTCTTGGATGAATTTCATTTAAAAAAATCTAATCAAGTGGGCTCATTGACTTAGACAATTATGTCAAGCTTGGGCTTTCAAGACTTGATCATCTAAGCTTTGGTCACATGACCATTTTACCCTTGGCCCATTCGATCAAGACCATGCAAGGGGGGAGTGTGACACGTGTCACCCTCCCATTCGTCGTAATATTTCATTTCCCGACATTTTCATAATTCCGATAAATTCTAAAAATCTCAAATAACAAACGTTATCCTTTCCCGAGGTTCGGAAGATTTTCTTTCGGAAAACAATTCTTTCTTTCGTTCATAATTTAACATCCTGATTCCTTACGTACATTCTTATATACATGTCCTGGAATTACGGGGTGTAACATTCTCTCCTCCTTAGAAACATTCGTCCCCGAATGTTCCTTCGAGGTTCCATCTAAACGGATATTGGCATATTTCATTGACTACACCCAACATAATCACACTTGCCACACATGGCCACATAACAATACTTATGCTAAAACGTCAACCTGAACTCCAAGCGTCGACGTCGGTTATCTGCATAAAGTTTCTATCGACTCTGAGCTTGCTAATAATCTTTCCTGGATAAGCTTCGCCTTATCCACAGCCCGCTGAATCAAGTCTGGGCCAATTAACTGAACCCCGCCTACGTCGAACCAACCAACCAGCGACCTACACTTTCTTTCATACAAGGCCTCATACAGGGCCATCTGAATACTGGAAGGGTATTTGTTATCGTACATAACTCAACAAGAGGCAAATAATCCTCCCAGCTATCTCTGAAATCAATAACACATGCCCGCAACTTATCCTCAAGTGCCTGGATAGTACGCTCTGCCTGTCAGTCGGTCTGAGGGTGAAATGCAACACTGAGACTCACCTGTGTCCCTAACCCCTCCTGGAAAAACCTCCAGAAGTTAGTCGTGAACTGGGCTCATCTGTCTGACATCATAAATGTAGGAACCCCGTGCAGTCTCACAATCTCTCTGCTATATAATCTAGCATAGTCCTCAGCCGAGTAAGTGGTCTTGACCGGAAAAATATGAGCTGATTTCGTCAGCCTGTTTACTATGACCCTCAGGGAGTCGCACTTCCTCTGAGTACGATGCAACCCTGTAACAAAATCCATATTAATCACCTCCCATTTCTAAGTCAGGATATCAATCGCCTGTAATAGCCCACTGGGCTTCTGGTGCTCAACCTTGACCTGCTGCCAATTTGGACACTGAGCAACAACTCTGCTACGTCCCTCTCCAGGCCATCTTACCAATACATACATCTGAGGTCATGATATATCTTAGTCTACCCCGGATGAATAGAGTAACGAGCACTGTGTGCCTTCTTTAAAACTTGCTGACAAGTCCTGCAACATCGGGTACACACAATATGCCCTCACATCTTAGCACCCCCACCGGTGCTACCTTGGATAAACTTTTCTCCTCTCGAAGAGCCATATCTCGATTCCGTACTAGAACTGGATCCTTATATTGTCGCTTCTTCACCTCCTCGACGAAGGAAGACTCGGCAACCTCTCGGATCCAAACTCCATTAACCTTGGAAACAAATAATCGAACCCCTCGGTTCGGTAGCTGATGAATCTCACGGACCATCCTGATTCCTTACGTACATTCTTATATACATGTCCTGGAATTACGGGGTGTAACAGATATGATGCAGACCACATGTCGATGTATCACATATCATCGATATCCCATTCTCGATAATCATTAGTCGAGACAATTTTAAGAGTTACGTTATAATATTAATTTCTCACAATATTAATAACCACGTAACCTCTTAGGAATGCATTTATATAATATTATAAACAATCAACTAATAATTCAATAACTGCAAATATCATAATATTAATCTCCATTAATATAAATATGAATGTGTATAAAGTACATTTGTCCTAATACAGATTGTCTTTAGGACATACATATACTTTCAAGCTGTACTCGGTGTGAAAAAAACAAAGGCTCAAAACCAGTAAAAAATAGCTTTTTCAAAACCAGTAAAAATATCTTTTAAAACCTGGAGTAAATAGCTTTTGTAACAGCTATATTTTTTATTTGTGTAACTGATTTTGGTCAGTTTTTTTATCTAGTTTTATTGTCTTTATTTCAGGTTTTAAAGTTTGAAAATTCATAGCATTTGAACCTTTAAATAGAGCTCCTTTGTACATGGAATTTCCGTTCACCAGAGGAAAAATATAACAATTTTGTTAACGGAAAGAGTATATTTGACCTCATACTTTAACGAAGAGTAAATAATTTGTTTTCCGAAAGTTGTATGAGACTATTTTCCTTTTAACAAAAATAGTCCTTTTTAAAACATGGACTTCACGAATAATTCATGAAGTTGTTATATTCGTCGTTTACCCGATACGTGCGCGAGAATCAAACGGGCAATTGGATATCATTGGAGTTAAATGTATCGGCAAATTCGGACTCAAATCGTTAGTGACAAAATGCATCCTGTTGAACCACTTGACCTGTACCTCTAGTACAATTAGACTCATCCAGCAGATTCAATATTTTACAGCTTCATAGTAAAAAAGTAAATATGAAATTAAAATAGAAAAAAAAAACAATATTCAACCAAACAGATTCAAAATAGGATTTTATGTCTTCAGATTCTTCCATCCTTAAACGTTCGTACTGGCTCAAATCATGCGAAGCTTTGTACGTCGAACACTCGAGGTACCTTTACAATGAACAATGCGTCATTAAAGCTTGCACTGTTGATCTCTTCCGCGTCCATTCAGACTCGGGTTTGGTGAGTACATCACCATCCTCGTCTGCTGGGTACTTGGGAATCACATAGCCTTCAGAGACTGATCTCCATGCTCGAACATCAATAGCTTTGATGTGCGAATGTAGTTGAATTTTTCAATAGGCATAGTTAGTTCCGTAAAAAATTGGAAGTCTACCAACGTTTTGTATAGCTGAGTCCATAGCCGTAATATTCAGAATCAAACACTTATTGTATCAAGTGTCGGCTCTGATATCACTTGTTGGGTCCGGGCTACGGATATGCAAGAGTATGTAATAAAAAATTCGTAACAGCTAGAACAACAAAAACAGTTTCTGGATGTTGCCTTCAATGTTGTGTCAACATCTGAGGCAACACTGTGATAAAACAGTTATAAACCTTTATAGAGTACATGCATCGGAAAAGTAAAGAGACACAAGGTTTATATTTTCAAGGGTATATATTAATATATCTCTTGATTGTCAATGACAAAAGCATTGTATATATTAAATATAATTACAAAAGAATTTATTTTTACAAGATTGAGCAATAAATGCGGAAAAAGAAATTACAAACAAAAGTGAAGTCGCAGATGACTTCAGCCTAAAGTTAAGAGATCTAAAAAGACAAATACAACATCTTCATTACAATTGCTTGAACTATAAGCTTGATCTAGAATCTGGGTAGCAATAGTAATGTGGGACTAGGTGTTGTTATACTACTTTAGGCTAGGTGTGTTGATCCAGTTTCTAAGGTGAATATCCGAGAACTCTCTTGGTAATTCTTTTTGTTCAATTTTGGATATCGATACTCTGAAGCTCCTCTCTATTTATAGTGTAGAGCTTCCCTTGAAATCCTCACTGATTGGTTGAGGAGATTGAGTAAAATCAGGCTTCAACTTGGACCGGTTCTTGCTCCTTAAAAATCTCAACGTCTGGACTTAGCCTTTACGCTGCTTCTTCTCCAAGCTTTGACTGTTTATTTTATCACATTTTAAACACATCATCATTATAAGTTTGCCTAGGTAATTTTTTACTCACAGTAACACATCATGTTTTGGCCGAAAGAATAGGCAAAATCGTTACAGAGATGTTGTCACAACATCGCAGACAACATCCTTATTTTCATAAGATGTTGTCATGAGCATTTACCGATGTTGTCACAACATCCATCCAACATCAACAATCATGTCATGGAGATCATCACAAACCTTGGAAAATAGTTTGCAATGAAGGACCTTGGGCCACTTCAGTTTCTCTTAGGAATTGAGGTCAAGTACTTCAAGGGAGGTATTCATCTCATTCAAAACAAGTATGCAGTTGCATTTCTCAATAAGATTGATATGGCATTGGCCAAGGCATTAAGCACTCCATTAGCACAAAAATATGGACTGTAGGAAGCTGTAGGAAGTCCAGTTGATGCATCATTATATAGAAGAATTGTAGGTAGCATTCAATACCTAACATTGATCAGTCCAGACATCTCACATGCAGTCAACTTAGCAAGCTAGTTCATGCAGACACCAAATAGTGAGCATCTTGTAAAGTGGATACTTAAATATGTTAAAGGAACACTGCAGTATGGACTTAGGTTTCTTTCAAGGTCTCTTTTTAGGCTCTGTGGCTTCTCTGATGCAGACTGGGGTGGTTGTGCCAAGATAAGAAGATCAGCTATAGGGTATATAGTCTACTTATGTGCAAATTACATATCTCGGGCTTCAATGAAACAACATACAGTTGCAAGATCAAGTGCTAAAACTGAATGTAGAGAACTAGCCTCAACTGCAGCTGAGATCACTTGGATAACTTATATTTTGAAATACATTGGTGTGTTTTTGAAGACAGCTCCTACATTGTTCTGTGACAACCTCCGCACAATATACACGACAGTTAATCCAGTCCTACTTGCTAGAACTAAACATGTAGAAATGAATTATCACTTTGTTAGGAAGAAAGTGGCCAGAGGACAGATTGTTACACAGTTTGTCAGATCAAAAAATCAGCTAGCTTATATTCACATGAAAGCATTGACTAAGCAGCATTTTGCAGGATTTCGAAGCAAGCTAGGAGTGGATATTTCAACTCTCACTAACTTGAGGGGAAATGTTGGAGATAATGATCACCATGATGATCATTATCACTTAGTCGATTATAGCCTTAGATAAAGTCCTTATCCTAGTAGAAATTTAGTTGTATAGAAGTAGGATTCTCGACTGATTACCTGCTATAGTTGTTGTATAAATACCACACACGTGTAACACTTCAAGTATCAAGAATTCTCTTAAGTATCAAGAATTCTCTTCATTCTCTAGAATTCTCTTCATTCTCTCGATCTCTATACTGTGTATTTCTATACCCTTCACCACAAGTATAAATAAATCATCTCATTCATTGTAAGGATCATCAGGAACTTAATAGAATAAACAAACTTAGCAATTCTCTTGCGTCATTTCGTTACTTCATTCTTGTTCAAGCACTCGAGGCTCGGATAACTAGACAGCCAGAAGGCTCTAGTTCCCGGAAGGCTCAGGCTACAAACTTTCATTCTCATTTATTTTCTTGTCAATTATTCTACTTATGTTTGGGGCAATCTACCACCCTAGAATCAACTGAGCTACTTATCTTACTACTTTAGTCTAGGGTTGTCCAACGGGGCGGGGCGGGGTCGGGTCGGGGTGGGCGCGGTCGGGGTTTGGCGGGGCTGGGGTAGGTCGGGGTTTGGCGGGGCTGGAGGGGTCGGGGCTGGCGGGGTGTGCCGCCGCCCCGTCCCAATTCAGAGGGGGTCGGGGTGGGGTCGGGGTGGGGTCATTTTTTTATTTGCCTTTAAATTAAATAAATAACACACATACACAACAAGATAGTTTAATAAAAACATCCCAAGACTGTTTTTGTGCTTCTTATATTATTCGACTAGAAGTATGATTTTTTTTTGTAATACAATTTTAAAATTGCAACTTCGTGATATTGAAAGTTGCAAATAAATAACATAGTAAAATTATAATTAAAAGAATTACATTTTAAGAAACACGTTTTCTAGTTTCTTTATAATGTCTTGTGGTTCTTCGGTTGAAATTGATATCTCTTGGTCAAATTGGACGATGTCGCTTGCACATCCGTCGAATAAGATTTCGTTGTAGTTGTAGTCTTCTTCTTCGTCGATCTCCGGTTGACCGCACCTCCTACGCTCCGCACGAATCCAGTCTCTAAATAGAAATGTCATCTCTAATGATTCTCCTGTCAATGAATGTTTGTGCTCCCCTATTTGAAATCTTCTCGCATAAAATGCGTTTTCGGACGCTGTTGATGACACTTGAATGTTCAACACATCTCGGGTCATCTTGCTAGTGTTGGAAAATTCTTCTCATTCTCCCTCCAGTGTTTTAGCAAGTTCATGTCCCTCTTCATTTTCAATTGCTTTGTACGGTACAACACCCTGCAAAACAAAAACATCAAACTCGCTAATTTGGTTAGAAACAGTACCACTAAACATTCTCTGTCTGAGGCTTTGAATACTAGCCGCAGAAACAGCATGTCGTTTTTGAGGTTGTGTTGAAGAAGAAGAAGAAGATGACATGGAAGCCGGTTGGTTGCTAGCACTTTCTTGTTGGTAATGCATATATACTTTTTTACATTCATCTTGAATGCTAGACAACACTTCTTCTCTACTTATTTCAACAGGTGGTGGGTCATTTAGATTTTTAGGAGTTGGAGGTGGAAGTATATCTATGCAATCGTAAATAGTTTCAACAAGATTTTTACAACCGTCTATTTTAATAGATGGATTTAATACAGCACTAATAAAAAATATTGGGGGAATAGGAATAAAATATAAACATTTTTTAATAGGTTCCTTATAAGCTGGTTTTGTCATATATTCACTAAGTAATATAAATATTAGAGCTATATAAAATAACATTGATGAAATAGTATGATAATAAATCCCGGAATTTTTTTTAGTAGCTAGATAAAATTTCTCTAAAAATATATTAAGTTCTAAATTTGTATCCCAATCGGAATCTATAAGCATATCACTAGGATTTCGATTACGGACGTTAAAAAATTGGGTTATAGGTTGTCTATACTCATAAGCAACACGTACTTGGTTGTATAAAGAATTTCATCTAGTGCATACTTCTTCGGGAACTTTTCTGTAAGCTAGACCAGAATCGTGACAAGTTTTTTTATATTCTTTTAGTCGTTGTATTCTATTATTTTTAAAAACATAGTTTATAGCAAATTGAATTTTTGCAAGAATGTCTTCAAAAAGTTTTATACCATCCTTTACAACTAAGTTATAAATATGACATGCACATTTTATATGAAAATGATCTGAAAAAGATGGAGTTAAGACAGTTTTTAATAATCTAACAATAGAAATATTAGAAGAAGCATTATCTAATGCAATAGTCATGACTTTATCAGATATGCCATAATAATCGCAAACAAAAGAAATATTTTCTTGAATAAAAATATCAGTGTGCCTACTATCTATATATCTATATGCTAAAATACGTTTTTGCATAGACCATTTATAGTCTATCCAATGACATGTTACCGTTAAATAATCATGACTGTTAGTACTACGGCCTATATCAGATGTGATAGATACTTTTCCAGGGTAATGATATAAATAATAACGTAAATATTGTTGATATTCGTGTGCAAATTTAAAAACATCTCTCCTAACAGTTGATCTAGGAAAACCGTTATAAGCAGGATTGTACATTGATCTTATATAATGAATAAAACCAGGAGAATCAGGAAATGTAAAAGGCAAACTCTCCACTGCAACTAATTTTGATAATTCTTTCCTATCTTTTATTTTATCGTATTTAGGGCCTACAATTGCCCCCGTCATAGGGTCAATTTGACCCTGTACCTGGTGCGGGACAGTATGTGAAGCTTGTCCCGACTGAGAGGTCATTGATGACTCACCCTTCACTTGAGCCTTATATTCATCCACCTAACTTTGTGTTTGTTATTCAAATGCGTAGTTAAACCTCCCGTCCCGCTCTGACCTTTTCCCATTTTAAATTTATAAACATTTTTACAAATTTTGCATGTAGCAACTTGATTTTGTACGTCTCTATCAAAAAAAAGCACATACATGTGTCACGCCCATTTTCGGCCGCGATATTTTCTAGCGAACCCTGCTTAAATAAAAATGTTAGAAAATAAATAAACTAAATGTTTAAAAAGAATGTTAAATGTTAAAGGGGTGCTTAAAGGGTTCGCGGAGTCGCCACCTAATTATTTTGGGTGAATTAGGACATCTAAATGTTAACTAGTTTAAAGTAAACATTAACTCCATTTTAATGGTCTGCGAAATTAATGAGATTCTGGATCAGGGTTCTTTATTATCATAAAGGGAAGGGGTTAGGCATCCTTTAAGATCCGCTAACTTGCGGTTATCCGTTCAAACCTAGGGTTAATTATTTATGCTAAAAAATGCATGTTTGAAAGATATTTAATAGAAAGTATTTTTAGTCAAAGATTAATAAGATTAGTGCTATAAAACACATGTAAAGTTTAAAGCATGCCTTATATTATTTATAAAAATATGTGATGCAAAATAAATTTATTGGCTAATTATGTGTGCATGCAAAGGTTATTTATGGACTAATTATGTGTACTACTAGCTAAATTAATCTTGTTTAACCTGCGTATAATATTATATAAAATGCTTAAGATAATTCTTGAGAGTTTAGGAGAAAATTTGTTTATGAATTTAGTAAGAAATAAAAGTGTTAATTTTATGATGCAAGTTAAATCATTTAGATTACTTTGGTAAAATTTAGACATGCATAACAAGCCCTAAAAAAGTGCATTTCTGATTTTAACTACCCGCCCAATTTATTTATTCCAAGACTAATTGTTCTATGTCTCCTATTAATTACAAAGTTAGCTAATTAAATTTCAACAAATAAACAAACAAATATATATAAGACGTAAGAGATTAGGAGGCCAAAATGATGCTTTTAGGGGGATGACAATGTCGTCTCGTCCCCCCCTTTTTTTGTTTGGGAATTACGAGGCGAATGCGTGACGCAGATGTGGGTCTTCATTTGTTGCAGCTTGTGATGAGTCTCGCCATGAGACTCTTCGTTTCGCTCCAATGCATTTCATGTAAAATAAAGGAAGATAAGGATTAGTATATGTACAACAAACTTATCGAACAATAAATAACATTTTAACATGAAAACTTGAACATACATAAACCCACTGCTTAGGCAAGAACCGAAACAGTAAGCTTATAATTTTGATAGCCCACAATATACCATGTGCAAGGAATATCGTAATGAAGACCCAACAGCAGACCAAACAGAGGGACAACAATGAAATATGAAGCAAGCTCAAATGTAATAATTATCAGGAGAGGCAGAACAGCCCAGGCATTAGGCCTTGGATACAAAGGAATGCAGAGAAACTCAAGGCAAGACTAAAATGTGAGATTTCAGATTTTCAGGGAGACAGAATACGGAGAAGACAAGCATCAGAGAACACATATTAGATACTAAGGTTGCTCATGCTATGCTGAACATACAAGATCCTGGACATGTGTTGTAGCAACTAGGCTTTGACATTAAAGGTATCCAGGTATACATGAGACAAGATGACTACAGATATGAATGTTCGACCTTAGAGGCACACCTTTGGATTTGTATTGAGAGAGTCGATCCATGCTATAATCTGGGCCAAAATGTACTTATGAAGATAAAGAAGAGGCATGTCGAGATATACAAACTGGACAGGGTGGTGTGCAGGTCTTTAGTCTAACATAATAATTCTTTTAAACATGCAAAGATACTCAATTACCAGATAAGTTTAAAGAGGGGGGTCCTAACAGATGCATGATGGATACAACATGGGCTAAGATAAGATTACTTATACCCTGCAAACCACTTCAAAGTTCAACATTTAACTTAAAGGTCTGATGTAGATGTTCATTACAGAGATGACACATATAATCGCAGCTGTAGAAAGTATAGGAATTCCACTTATTACTCAGCTTAGGTTAGGGTGACGCAGGCTATTAATATGTCTAGAGGGGTAAAACTGAAATTTACTTAAAGCCATTTCTCGAGTCAGTTTTCCCAATTAACCAGCCTCAAGCCAACATCACCTAATCTGATCAGATAAACCCCTATTCAGACCCGGATAACAATTAGTTGTGCTTTGACAATCCAAAGAAGATATAATAAAACATGCTACTGTGAAGGATTCCAACAACAGATAGTATCAACCAAACAAGTTTCAGAATAGTCTACATACACAAATAACAACTACATTAGCTAAGCGTATTTAACCAACACATAATCAATCATATATCACGAAATAACGAATGAGAAGATATGAAAGGAGGCGAGATTACCTTCTTCGGACAGCGACCCGAGGCAGCGTATCAAGTCGTCGAAGCCACTCGGAGATTTTAGTGCTGTGCTATCGAAAGCGACACAGTTTATGGTCGATTCTAGGCTATTTTGAAAGAAAGATTTCGGCTAAAGGATCCTAACAGGTTCCCTGAGGTTTCCCCTATGTTCCCGTCCAATTCTGTCGTTGTTATATTACTAACAAGTCCTTTGTATAGACCCCCTTTTCCGTCTCTGTCGATTATTGCTACTGGACTGCTCTCCTAACTTCGCTCTACCTTGATGCATGTGCTGGTTTTTTCCCTCCAAGCTCGATTGGACTGTTGCCCTTCCCCACTGAGCTTCCCCTCTTTCTTCCTTTGCATGTGCTTTATATAGTCATGGTGTGGGTTCTAATGTTGGTAAGCTCTTAGGGCTGATTTAGTGCGATTTTAACCGGTAAGGTAAGGAAATGATTGAGGTGTTAAAGAGAGATCTTGGTTGCGATTTCTGTGGTAAGGACAGGGTGTCGATATGGTAGCTGATTCGCCGGATTCTCCGGCGAGAATCCCGGCATGGGTGTTGGGACGAGGTGCGGCGATTGAAACTTTTAGTGTTAGGTTTAAGGGCTGCGTTTTGCTCTTGTTCTTCGTTGTGGACGATGGGGATGGGCGAAGGCTGAGGGACAATGGGCTATGGTAAGGGCTGAGAGGGAAATAAGGCTGGGGCGTGGGCTTTCGGGTGGTGGGCCTGCGATGTGGGGCTGCGAATTAAGGGTTTTGGGCTGCGTTTTATGGGTATTATTTTAATTAGGTTTTAGTTTAGGTGTATTATTAATTGTTAGTTTTAGGTAAAAATTAATTAGTGGTAAATTAAATTGTTTAAATTGTGATTAAATTATTTAGGTGCTTCATTAGCCTAAGCTTGAGATTTAAAATTACTACAATAATAAATGCGGGTGTGCTATTTAATTAGTGCTTAATGTTTATAATGCGATGCTGTTATTAAAACTTATTAAATAAAAATTGAGTTATTTAAATGCTACATGCAGATAGGACTGCTTAATACTTTTATGAATGCGACACTATTAAAATGCGTGTGTTAGATTATTTATTTTATTATCATTTAAGAATTATGTCAGTGCTTAAAATTAATAAATGTGTGCGCGAGACTCTAAGTGCGTAATTTTCTACGTAAGACGCGGTGCCATTATTAAATTGTTTATTTATGCATGTATTAATGTATTATTGTTGCATTTATCATAAGAAATTATTTTGCGAAATTAGTGTAATTTTATAGCTACTGTCTGGACGGGAGGGTCAAAATTGGGTGTCAACAACATGTGATGTTAATTTTTATTCTGGTGGGCCTCGTCTCATACTAGGGGGAATAAGAGGCGTTCCAGTTTCAGGTGCATTAGTTGGCGTGTCATCTAGATTAGTTGGTGTGTCATCTAGATGTTCTTCTAAATTAAACTCTTGTTGATTTCCAGAAAATAGTTCATCGTCTAAATCTAATGGTACTTCAGGAAAATTTTCAGTATCAATAAAATCATCATGTCTAGGAGGAATAGGATGACTAGAAGAAGGACCCTTGCCCTTGTCACCCATACTAGAACCAGACATACCCAATATACCTCTTAATCCTTTCATTTTAATTTATGCTAATAAATACTTAAATAGTTAAAGATAATGAAATTAAGTGCGCTAATTAAAATAAAGAAACAATAATAATTTAATAAAGGAACGAATGTACCAAACGCCGACGTAACGTCGACATGTAATCGAGAGATGTTGAAAATTGAAATTTTGTGCAACGAATGATCCTCAAGCTAGTTGTCAATTCCCAAATGAATAAATTAAATTGAATATTTAGAACACAATGTAAAGAGAATGAGAGATAGATTGAGAAATTATTAGAGAGATTGTAATTGTAGGAAAATTTGTGAGAAAGAATGAACAAAAAATGAAGTATTTATAGTTGAAAAAATTGTGTTAAAGTGTAAATATAATAACTTAAGAGTTAAAATAAATATTAGGGGGTAGGGGGGTTGGGGGAGGGGTATTTGGTCGTTGCACAACTGTCACGACCCGACCTCGGGCCCGCAACTGGTGCCTTACCCCGGGCACCCTAGTGATAATACATCAGAGAAAATCAACGGAATAAAACTCATAGACATGGAACAATATAAAAGAAGAAACAGGCTAACCAATAAGGTCACCTTTCTGCATATATATATAAAACCCGAACAATTATCCTTTACAAGCCCAACTCACAACAGTACTACAGGCCTCTAAGAGTTTTTATAACAACTATGGCGGGACAGGGCCCCTCCATACCCCTGAATGTACAAGAACCTACAATCTCAGGGAATCATATCAAAAGATAAGCTTCCGGAGAAACGGAGCTTCCCACAATGCAAAACTGTGACCCTAAGAGCGAGGATCAACAACCGGTGTACCTCTACCTGCGGCATGAATGCATCCCCCCGAAGGAGGTCAGTACAACAAGTACCAAGTATGTGAAACTGAAAATACTGTAATGAAATCATAACAATCTATATAAAACAGGAGACATGTATGATAACCAAACTACAATACACAATATATAAGCAGTCGTGTCAAGTCAGGGACGCATGCCCTCAAAGTCATTACTCAAATATAACCATGGGTCTCACGCCCATAATATCAATCATGCCCGTGGAACTCCTTCCTCACTGCCGGCAGTCCATGATATAATATAATACCAATAAGTATACATGAACACCAGGTCCCACCTGTGTTATACAAACCATACGGGGCAAGTAGAAAATCCAACCACGGATCCGGCGTCATCATAAAGCGGCCGGCAGAAATGCGAAGGCATAGCTACGAGATCCATCTGCGTCGTCAATCGGCCAGGCAAATGAAGTCGGCTACGGATCGATCTGCGCCACTAGATATGACCGGGGTAAGTGCAGAAGCCGTCTACCAGAGCCTGCCGTATCAACTATGCTATAGAACTGGCGGGCAATCACGAAGCCAACTACCGTATCCGACCTCAATCGATGGCCAGGCAAATGCGGGGCTAGCTACCAGATCCTGCCTGCGTCATCAACCTTATGGAGAGCTAGTCCATGGAATAACAATAATAATGAAAGCATACCCGTGGGCCACCCAACGTGTCAGTATTTCCAAGTAAATAACACGATAACAATCATAGTGGAAGCATACCCGTGGACCATCCAGCAGCGTCGGTATGTCCAAGTAAACACCAAGATAACCGACCCTCCATCGAGAGACGCGGTAGCATAGAAATACAACACTTGCACAACAAAGGCTATCACAACTAGCATAGACAAGTTTAACATACTCTTAGACTTCATTTTATGTCAACAATCCGGGTTTTAACCCCAAAGTACTACATACTTCAATTCTCTTAAAAAGATCCCTTTTTACGTAAAAACCACACGATACTAATACCCGTAGTATCAGGACACTTTCATGTTTAAATCAAGTACTTTATACTTTTTAAACCAAGTGGCTTACACTTTTAAAACAACGTAAAGTATACTTTTAAAACCCAAGTAACTCACTCTTTTAAGATCAAGGCACTCACACCTTTTAAAATCAAGACACTTATACTTTTCCAATCAAGACAAGTTCAATATTTAAAAACAAGTTACTTACTCTTTTAAACTCAAGTAACTTACTCTTTTCAAAACAAGTAACCTATACTTTTAAATCAAGTTACTTCTCCTTTCCCAAAATCAAGTCGTTTATAAATCAAGTCTCTTAACTTTCAAAATAATCAAGTCTCTTATCTTTTAGAATAATCAAGCCATTCTTTTATCTTCATAAAGTCGCTATAACTAACTTCCCATAAAGCCATTATAACACTTTATGTTTTAAACCAACCAAAGACAACCACACTCACTTCTGAAATTAAGAGAACTTTATTCTTTTAAAGACCAAGTATCAATTTCCTTCCGAATAATGATTCATAACTTTTTAGAATAATTCAAGGTTCTTAACATTTAGAACTCAAGTCAAGGACATCAAAGTGAAACCAAATTCATTTAACACACGTACGTCTACCGTACTATATATTTCACAACAATCATGCTCAAGAGGATAGGAAGAATCACATACCTCTTCGGCTAATCCACTTGCCAAGTCGAATACGGCGCGTAGAATATCAACCTATAATAATCAAATACGTCTATCAACGTCTAGATTTCTTCGTAGAATATTTCTAAGTATAGGTATTCTACGGAAAATCGAGCGACTTCCCTGTTTTCGTACTTTTCCACCTTTTCAAGGCCGAAATTCAATAACCAACATGCCACATTTAAGGCGCAATAATACAACAATACTAAAAGGGATTACGCCTGGCGAGCGTGTAAAATTCTGCACAATTACGAAAGCGATCCATTAGTCCAAAGTAAAAAGCAGTCGATGTAAATACGGTCCATTAGTCCATTAGTTGGTGTTCTTGGCAACTACTACAATCAAACTTATCCAATTTTAGGCTAGCATGCGGAATTATCTTTAATCTTCCAACTTATATTCCAATCTTTATATAAGTTATAATAACTTTGTTATTAACTGTCAACAGGTAATAGGTAATGTTTTTACCATTTTAATGGCTAGCATGCCAATTTCTCGATTTTAGCAACTTAACAAGGTCCAAATCCTTTCCATCTTCCTTCCATGTATCACATACTTATTTATATACAACCAACAAATATAATATCCAACTTCACAAGGAGGACAAAGTTCATTACCTCAAAGAGCCCAAAATAATCCAAGAACTAAAAGTCGATCCGTAGCACGTTTAGCTCCTATTCCTTACGTTCCAATCCGCTCCAAGCAACCCTTAGAAGGTCCTAACCAACTCCTCTTCAAGATCCAACTTCAAAAAGTGAAGAACACTTTAGGTTCCAAACCTTGCAAGTTTCGGCCAAGGGGTGTTTCCTAGGCTAGGGGTGTGAAATCTTGTCTAACACTTGGTTAATAACCTTCCTAACACATCAAGGAAGAACACTTAAGAGTTTAAGAATTTTTGGACAACATTAGGTCAAGATATTGCCCCATTGCCGAGAGCAACCATACAAGGGAGAGAGTATTTTCAAGTCTTGGAAATAATTCTAAGTGTGGGAGATTCATCCTACTAGTGTGATGATATAACACCACCAAGGGCTAGGATTAAAACATATGTGTGGTTGAGATTAGGGACAAGCGTGTGTGGGTCCCACTTGTCCACTTGTCCAACAAATATCTCACAAAATATCTAGCACAAGACTTGTCCATTTGTCATCCTTCTCGCCCAACATGGGCCCACTTGGGGTGACACGTGTCGCCCTCCTATTCGTCCAAAATATTTTGATCTCCCAAAAATATTCATAATGGCCAAAATCTCGAAAATAATATGGGCCCCACAAAACCGTAAATTTCTCCCGTGGGCCCCACGTGACCAATTCTGGAAATAAAATTTCATAATTCTCTTATATTCCAAGAAGTCCAAATACCAAAATTGAGAATCAAATTCCCAATAATAAACCTTTTTCCTTCACGAGGTTCGGAGTATTTTCCGTCGGAAATTCAAATTTTTCTTCCCTTTCGTACTTAGTGTTATATTCTTGAACGTACGTCCTCACATACATACTCTGGAACTACGGGGTGTAACAACAACGGCCAAATTGGACAAAGCCGTTGTGCAACGGCTAGTAGGGGTCGGATGAGGTGGGGAAGGGTCGGGGTTGGTTTTTTTCTCGGCCCCGTACCGATATCGAGTATCGGTGTACCGGTACAGTGCGGGGGGTCGGGGCGGGGTCAGTATACCCCGCCTCGTTGGACAACCCTACTTTAGTCATATTGATCCATGTAACACCCCATTTTAACCGGAGTCGGAAACGGGATTACTGCGCATGGTCGATTCCTAAATGTATTTTAAGGAGTCGCCACCTAATTATTATAGTGAATTAGGACACTTAGTTTATTGCAATAAAAATACTGCAATTGACTTCCATTTAATGGTCTGCGAAATTAGTGAGATTCTGGATCAGGGTTCTTTATTATCCTAAAGGGAAGGGGTTAGGCATCCTTTAAGATCCGCTAACTTGCGGTTGTTCGTTCAAACCTAGGTTAATTATTTATTGCTCTTTTTATTCTAACTATTCTAAGCATTTTACATAATTTACAATTAAAATAAAATACAATGCAAAATAATAAAACATGAAATTAAATACGATATAAAATAAACTCCGGGGCATTCTTTTTGAAATCGTCTCCTGATACTAATAAACACTTAGTAAAAGTATTAGTAATAGAATACATAAATTTTTAAATAATAGCAAAATTAACAAACAAAGCAAATAAATCCGTCTTTTATGCGGAGGCCTTGGAAATCGACGGATTCCTTCATTGGCGATATTATTAAAAGCAATAAAATAAATAAAACTTTCGGATCGCGCCAAAGCGAGAATAGTTTTAAACACGGAGGGCTCAGATATGTAAAAATATAAAGTAGGACAACCTAAACAAGTGCGGCTGCGAGAATTCGCCTTGCCAAGCACATGTTGGTTATCCGGTGTAAGTGGAAGAAATCATCCTTGCCCAGAAAGCTTCATTTATTTTATTTTCCGTCTTTGCAACTGTGGAGGCCTCAAAAATCGACGGATAACTTTTTCATCGGCCAAACAAGTGTAGCATCTTGTTCAAATCAGTAAAATACCAACAATGTAGTATTTGTTCAAAATCAGTTTAATAAGAGGAAGGGCAAAATCGTCCAAAAATAGTTCGAACCCCCTAATAAAAAGCAACAGTAGCCAAACGAGACGGAAAGCGATTAGCGGCGGCATCGCAACAAAATGTCAAAAACAACATCGGATAGAGTATTAAGCGATGGCAAAAGCGATGCAAAGACTAATCAGAATCAGTGACAGTGGTATAGCAACCAAGAGGGTCCGCAAAGCAGCATAGTTTCACCGGAATCCGACAACCCGAATCGGAATCAGAAAACCAACAACAGTCGCCGGAGTTTCTTTTTTAGAACTCCGTGAGCGTCAAAATACCAAAACAATCGATCCACGAACCAAAACCAACAATGATATCAAGACCACGAAATCAACACAGTCGCCGGAGTTTTCTAACACTCCGGCGAGATATCGAAAAAATAAAAAAAAAATCAAATATCCGCCAGCAACAGCCAACGAAACTCCTAACAAGAAACCAAACACAGTCGCCGAAGTTTTCAACAGTAATAATAACGAAAGTAGAAACAAACAGCGGGCAGCGAGCAGTGGCGTCGCTTCCACGACGAGGTCACCGGAGCAACACCACCGCAGTGCTACAGGGATGCGGGACAGTGGGACTAGGTGATGGTTCGACGGTGACTGGTGGGTGACGGGAAAGGGGAAGGGGAAAGGGTGACGAGAGAGGGCTGAGGGTGAAGGAGAGAGAGGGTGTTCGCCGGAGCTTGGAGCTCCGGCGAAAGGGCTGCGGCGACGTGGACGAGGAAGAAGGAGAGAGGGTGTGCGGGAATGGGGTGAGGGATTTGGAGTGTTGCGGCTAGGGTGAGTGAAAAGAGAGTGGGGGTGGGCTGATGTTAAATGTTGGGCGGCTGGGGTTGATAAAAATGTGTTGGGGGGGAAAGTTTAATATATAGGGGTGTGTGTTAGGGTTTGGCATTTGGGGGGGAAAATAAAAGTGGGGTATTGTTTTGGGGGGAAAATAAAAGAGTGTTTTTGGGTGATATTAAAAATAGTGTTGGCTTGGACTGATTCAATTTGTGTCTTGAACTGGACTGGTTTAACAAAAATGCAAGACTGGTTAATTATTTAAAGAAAAAATTATTTAAAAGATGCAAAATTATAAAAATGCAAATGCAATATTTAAGACACGTTTAATGTCTGATTAAAAGTAAAAATGCGGTGCCGATTAATTATTTAAAAAGATGCAAATATTATTAAAATAAAACGACGGTATAGCAATAATAAAAACATAATATTAACAACGACATAATACTTAATTTAAAAATAAAAGATGCAATGCCATTTTTGTGAAGAAATAAACATAGAATATTATGTAAAAATATGCAAAATAACGATTAAAATGCGGTGTGCTAAAATACTTAAAATTGCAACAAATATACAAAAAACGGGTCAAAATTGACTGTCAACAATCCACGTGTTATAACCTCATATACAAATTTAACTGTACCATTCTACGGGTAAATATATTTTTAAAATAAAGATGTTTTATTAAAGATCAATCCTTTTACCTGAGCGGGAATATTATTCCCAACTTAGGGTCGGTTTGGAAAGCCATCTAGTAATTAAAACTGATGTAGTTACTAGGATAGTAATTATACAGCCTAGTAATTACACAGTATTGTAATTACAATGACATGTTTGTTCGTCATAATGTAATTACAGTGTAACTACAAGTGTGTGTTTTGGTTACACGAGTGTAATTACACAGTTAGTTTAATTTAAAAATAAAATTTAAAATAAAAAAATTAAAATTAAAATTAAAATTTAAAAAATACATGCCTTTATAAATGATATTAAATTAATTATTTAATAACACATTATTTCTTAGAAATTTATTAATTAATAATCATATATTTGTAACTAATATTGTAAAAAATATTTCAAATTAATAATATTTTAATTTTAATTAATTGTAAAACTTAAAAGCAGACTTTTTTGTGAGAACAACATGGATTGGATGTTTGAATAAAAAATAATATTTTAAATATAATGCCATAACATTATTCAGATGTTTGACAAAAAAAATCTACAAAATGTTAGTGAAAAATAAACAACATTCAACGTGAAATAACAAGTCAATAGTACTAAAGCAAATAAATTTAAATCGAAAATATAACCTAAATTCAAAATCCAAAGAAAAAAGTTTAACATAATACTCTTATGTCAAATTCCAACATTACATAAGTAAGTTCCAACGTAACTTAAGTAAATAATTCAAAAGAAAGGAAAAATATAAGTCTATAACCTCATTCACAACAAAATTCTATTTTAATAATGTCACTTATTATATGTCAAATTTATTAATGACTCATTATTTCTAATTTTAAGAGGTGTAGTTTTAAAAATTAGAATAATAACACGGTTTTAAAAATGAGAAGAAAGGAAATGAAAGATAAATAATATGAAAAGAAAATATAAATAATTAAAAAGAATTTAAAATAATAGAAATAAAAATTAAATAAATAAATAAAATAAATTAAAATAAAACAAAACAAAACAAAACAAAACAAAAAACTAAAAAAAAACTCTGTAATTACACCAAATTTTTACCTAACTGTATAATTATTTAATTATAAACAGGCCCTTATAATTATTGCACCCCCCGTGCCTCCCATAAATTATTCACGTGAACACAGAATGCATTTATGTGGATCCACCACTGATTAATTATGGCGGTATGTTAAATCTTTCCTAACACGTGTGGGTTATATTTTTGTTAATCTCATTTCCTTCTAAAAGAAAAAGCGATATTGGGTTTGAGCTTTACTAGTAACAGAGTTATCTTTATAAGGAAGCGCTTCACCGACACTCATTGAAAATTCATGTCAATTCGTTCATTCGAGGGTGGTAAAAAGATCAAATTTCTCGCCCACACAGTGTCCATCCCCCGAGTAGGCGAAGATTGGTGGAGGAGGTAAATGATGACTCAGCGACTCACTAGGTGAGAGACACAATGTCTGGTGCCACAAGGAGTCATCCTCCACAAAAAAGGAATGGAAATCCACATCGCAATTTCGAGTTCGAATCTACTAACTTTGGATCTACTGCGCAAGCCAATGAAATTCTGCAATGCGGAATTGTAATTCCATTCTTTTTCTGCTTTTAGTAGGGTGTGTTGGTACGAAAAAATATATTTTTCACATAAAATATTTCTTACTTATTTTGTGTTATTTCATTTGTAAGTATATATGAAATTCTATAATTACTCATGCATGCCCTTGTTAATTTTACAAATCCAAACGTATGAATTTCATCAGAGAAGGCGACTCTCTATTTTCTAACCATGGGTATTAATTGAGTAACCTATTTCACTAATCTCTCTTGAAAATCTCGATTGTAAGCGGTAAGCCCCTTAGATTTACAAGGATACTTGTTCCTCTCATGAAAAAGAATATGATGGGTACTAAAGCCAAACATCATAGATCTAGGGAATATTGGAACTAATTAACAAAAAACAACAAGATTCAATATAGAACATATCAATCAATTACTCCTTAATCTCTAAATTACTCGTGGCTAATGGATTTTCTTGATAATACGTCTTTAATCCATCTCTAAATATAATTAGAGACAGATTGTTGTTTAGCTACGAATTTGTCCGTTGCTAATTCATATAATTTTTAGCACTTTTCTTATTACATAGATGTAGGGGAAGGAGTAATGGAGAAGATTATAATATGGAGATTCAAACTTTCACCAATAAGGTAAAAATTCAAGTAGCTAACGAACTGAGTCACTGGATCCTTACTCATATGTTTAGCACGGAATAGAAATACAACCATTTTATTTAGGTATAAAGTGCCAGTAAAGGAATACATAATTTCCTTAATAGAAATAGATTGGTTTAGGAATACATAATTTCCTCAACGAATGAAGCAGTTTCACTGGTCTTCTAGCTAGGGCCGGCTCAACGGAATTAGTGGCCTAAAGCCAAATCTGAGCCTAACAACTAGGAGTGGGTACTCCACAAGTTTTAGAAACTCTCTGTGCATTAGGAGAGTTGACATATGGCCTAAGGTTTGGATTCTTGAGGTATCCACAAAGACAAGGCTTCTGCTCTCTCAACTTAGAGCAACATGCCGAAGAGGGTGGTTGCGACGATGTGATCGCCGCGGCACACGGAGTCAGCTCCGTGACACTGCATGTTACTGCATCTGTCACTAACAATTCACCAAGAAAAAGGACCAAGAATATTGCAATAAAAAAACTAGCCTTCTTCATATTCCAAAGTTTTGGAGAAATATTATTGAGATAAGTGAAGTAAAGGTGGAGAGCTAGTGAATGAAAGTGTCAGTTTATAGTGGAAAGTTGAATAAAGTTGGACAATCCACTGTTGTGGAAACAAAATTAAAAGGGCCCACATTGTTGAATTTTTTGATAAATGACCTATAACGTTGGTGACATAGTTGATAGCACTATATAAAGTATCGTCTTTATACTCGTGCGCCGGATATGCTACCGCACATAATTTCTCGAAAAATAAAAAAGTTTAGGATCTTTTTTTATTTTTTTTATTAAGTATTATTAGTCAAAATTTACTGTAAAGATTTATAATTCGCAAATTTTATCTCAATTAAAAATTTATTTTTATGAATTAGAACAGAACTTAAAAAATTATTTGAGACGGTCGTGATACGTTGATCACATCATTTGTTTGTTGAAAAACTTAGCAAAGTTAGGTTTTTGTTTGTGGAAAAAATGGTGCAAGTCTTTTTTTTTTGTTTTTTTTCCCAGTAGTTTTTGGAAACGGCACTGCTCACTATTAGTTCTTGGGATATAAGACCTCGTTTGATGCCTATATTACGATTTGAGCTACTGAAAAAAAATATCTGATCTTTGGTGGCGTTTTGATCGGATTTGTACATTTCTAAAAATAATACACTTCAACTGCCATTTTTGAGACTCATCTAGTCCTGGAGTGTACTAAAAATAAAAAAAATATCGTCCATTATATATTAATACTCTAATATCGTTCATTATATATTAATACTCTAATATCGTTCATTATATATTAATACTCTAATATCGTTCATTATATATTAATATAGTCCAGTTCATTACAATATAATACAGTCCAATATAAAAATATACAGTTCAGTAAGACGTACCAAACGAGCCAAAAGAACCCCTAGGATTACCGCTTGACAAAAAAAATTCACGGTTTGCCAAATGGACTAGTTTTTTATTTTTGCCCCTTAAGTGAAACTTATATCTTCTGGGGCATAAATTCTTTAAGGACTAGAAATATTTTACCAGAAAAATAAACTTGATCGTATGGCATCTCCATATGTTAATTGTTAGCCATCAAAATCTATCTCGATTAATCGCCTTTTGCGCATGCATAAAGATATCTCCTTGTTTTATATGTTATCATTGATGACATTATTAGGTAGCTGTGTTTAGACATGACATTTAAACTTTCGTCAAATTGAAAAATCTATTTAAAGTTTAGTCAGATTTGACAAACTTCATAATGCTCCTCCTCCTCCTTCCTCTTTTGATCTTTGAATTTGAAGTTTATTTTGAACTACAGGCAGTAGCAAGATCGGGAGGGTTAGTATCCTCTCAAGAAGGAATACCCAACTTCTGGGGTCAGCTTCGATCACGAGGAGAGAAGAGCGGACCATTGAGATTATAAATCACTAAACGTTTACCTCTTTTAATAATATTTCATTATGTAATTAAATAAGATATAAATAGCTAGATGAAATCATGCTCACAATTTTGAAATAAAATCAATGGAAATTTAATGTAAATAGTAAAATATAGCACGTGGCAAAATACCCAATAAGTCATACGAGACTTCTGCAATCTACCCACAAACCTAACAACTATCTATGGAGCTTATATGAGAGATAAACAATATTCTAACTTCAGGACGCAATCCGAAACTAAAGCAGTAAACTAGATAGATAGGGTATCCCACGAACAAGGGTGTGGACTCATCAATAAGTCTAAAAATCAGTAAGTTCTCCTAAGTCGTAAGCGTATCATGAACCTGCTCTTCTATGTTACCTGACCCACCAGAAAAATAACAATGTATGTCGGAGTATTGGATACTCACTGAGTGTCTCTGGAAAAATAAATAAAGTAATATTAAGCAGGAAAACAATGTAAGTAAAGCATTTCGAAATTCAGAGAATAAAACAATTCACCAAACTTAGAGAAACCATTAAGAGGGAATTAAATCACTTTCAATCTTTTATGTCATTTCTAAAAATTAAGTCTTCAATTTATGAACTTAAGATCAACATCAAGTCACTCACGAACAATCACAATCATGCCAATACAGACCAAATCAGTGAAATGAAGGGATGACCATTAAGGCTCCCTAAACCGCATAGATGCACCACGTCGGAGTTGTCCCCCTCGATGGTTATCTTTCCTCCCAAATAGCTAGGCAAAATCACATCGAGGTTATGAACCCTCGATGGCCACTCTTCATCCCGTACCGAACGGCTAGGCAAACCACAACGAGGTTATTGGCCTTCGGTGGCCACTCTTCCACCCGAATGACTAGGAAAATCACACTAGGATCCATATTAACTAGCCTTCCTCCCGAGTAACTAGGCCTAACAATGACAATAGAATAATGGAAAGATAGCCGAATCACAATCATAGCATAAAAGTTGAATCACTCATTATGGATTATGTTCATCATCTCGTTATTAGGGGTACATCAAATCATTTATGGGTTAAGAAACCAAGTTGAAGTCATTAAATGAGTTTTGAATTCAACACAATCCGTTCATATAGCAAAACACATAAAATATCTAAGCATTTCAAACTCAAATTTAAGCATCCCTTATGGGGTAGTCCATGTTCAAAGATTAAAGATTTATACTTCAATTCCAATCATCCTTCAATAAGAAAAATCATGTATACATATATATAATATACTACACATAAATGTTTAATGTGGGTTGTCCCTCACGCACACAAACCTTGCCAAAGAATCACTTTAAATGTTTGAAAAATATGTTTGAAAAATAGACATACCTCAATTCCTGTTAAAACGCTACCAAACGAAATATTCAAGGTTCAACAATCACTCTACAATGAATTTAGATAAGAAAGATTAGAATTTAAATCATTTCTACGAGCTTTTTTAATTTAAAAAAATTAGGGCTTTTCTAAGCCTTAAAACTTGTTCTTGAACCTCATATCACTCGTAGATTCTAATTGCGTAGTATAATCTATACTAGACTAAAATTCATCAATGAAATAAAAAAAACCGAAGATCATACCTTTTTGATGAGTCCCTCCTTCTTCTCTTTTGAGTTTTCAAGAATCTAGGGTTTAAAGATATGATATAAGGTTAATTTGATGTTAGATTGATGTAATAATGATGGGAATTGACCAAGAACTTACCTTAGATATTTTGGAGAAGCCCTAGGGTTGTTTTCTCTAAAAATATTGTCCAAAACAAAGTGGGAACAAGCTAAAACAAAGGTAGGCCTAAACGTCGCCCCTGGTGTGTGGTTGCGCAACTGGAAGGCCCAAACACACAGTGATCGTGGACCAAGGCGATGTAACATCGCTCGAGGAGCGATCGCGCCTGAGCTCTTATCGTGCACGAATTACGGATTGCATCGCCCGAAGAAATGGATATAACTCCAAGAACAGAGCTTCGTTTGTGTCCATCATATATAGTTAGAAAAATATTTCAAAGACTTACAACTTTCATGTTTTACGTTTTCTCAAATTCTCAACGGATATTCGTGTAATCAAGATGGAAGTCAGGACTATCGTAAACTTAGTCGATTCTATCGAATTTTACGTACTTCACTATTCGTTTTAATCTTAGATCAATTATTTCCACTCAAACTCATCTTGATAGGACTTCATATATCTAAAATGTCACATTAATACTAATTTAGCATATTCACGCCTAATTCATATTTAGTGAGTATTACACATTTCCAAAACTTGATGAATTCATTAACTAGATATGGGTATAATCATAAAACCAAGATAAAAAGCTTACTGAAGATAAAATCATGACCCAAAGTCGAGCTCTAATGCTCCCAAAACTACAAAATAAAAAGTCTAGGTCAAAAATTCTGACAAGCGATACTGCTTCTGCGGACATGTGCGAGGGGTTTTCCGCAGCTACGGCCCTACAATTGCGCTCAAACCATCGCAGATGCGGCCTCCCCGATCCAAGGGTTTCTCGCATCTGCGCACCAACTTCTGTAGAAGCGGATGCGCAAGTGTGGCTACCCATTGCGCCACACGAGAACCAGAAAATATGCCATTTCTCCAGATTTCAACCCGATACCCAAAACTCATTCGAGACTTTTCAGATACAAACCAAATATACATACATATCAGAAAATCCGCGACAAACTCAGACGCATACTAAATTTTTTCCAAATGGGGTTGTCTTGACCCGCTGTTGACTCAAGTCAACTCCAAACAAACTAAAACATGTGATTCTAATAAATAACTCGAAATACAAACAAATGCCTCAGTAAACGAACCAATGACTTGACTAAGTCATAATCGACATTCCGGATCCGAAGGAATCGACGAAACTCCGAGACGGACGAATTTACCTAAACGTCCACTTTTAGTCAACCATTATCATTTCAAAACTTCTAATTTAGATTTTTCCTCTCGAAACCTATCCAACTCACCTCGAAAAACGTGCCACTCATCTCCGCAAGTCACAAATATCGAAAAGAGTCTACGAGAAGGGTAGTTGGGTCAAATTAGGGTAGTAAGCCCAAAACAACTGGACGAATCTTTACAGAGATAGTGCTGCAAATTTCAAACAGATGGAAATCTATTAACTCGTCACACATCATACCCAGAGACGGATGCACCCTTTCCATTATGGGTGCAAGTGCACTCACTTTCAAATTATTATTTTTTATCACCTTGTATCGTTTTACAAAGTGACCCACCTATCATTTTCAACGCGATTCACCTATAATTTCCAAAATGGACATACATCTTCTGTGTGGTGAAAATGATTTGTTGTTATGCCAAGAATGGAAGAGAGAAGGGAAGAGAGAAAGGGAGGTGGTGCTTGGTTGGTGATGGGGTCCCATTGAATTAATATGGAATTCAAGGCTGACAGAGTTGATGACATGGGGGAAGAATGACAAGTTGATGTTGAAGTTATTTGTTATTAGAGGAACATATGATGGGGGAGGCTCCAGACTCCAGTGACCCTTCTGTTACACCCCGTATTTCCAAGAAAATTATGTGAGAACGTACTTAAGAAATTAAAATTTGAATTTTGGAACGAAAGAAAATTTCTTTTTCTTAAGGAATAATTTTGAAACTTTGTGAAGAAAAAAGTTTATAACTTGGAATTTGATTCTCAAATTTGGTATATGGAATTAGTATAATATATTGAGGTATTGAATCTAATAATATAGGGCCCGCCAAAATTTCACAAATTCGCGGGACCTTCGATTTAAGATATTTGGACATAATATCTAGATATTTTTGTTGATGGATTTTCGGCCAATGGGAGGGGGACACTTGTCCCCCATTAACTTGAACACTTGTCTACTTGGACTTTGAATTGGAGATATTTGTATATATCTATACAAGCTTGCAAGACTTCTCAACACTTAGAAATATTTCATTACACCATATATTTCTCCTTCATTGTTGCTCTCGGCCTTAGGGAATATTGAAGGACAAGATTTCATTTCTCTTCCAAGTTAGTTTTTTTAATACATAATTAAGGTCTCTAACCAAGTGTTAAGCCAAGATAACACTCCTTTAATCTCCAAAAACCCCCAAAGCCGTGAGAAAGGGTTTGGAACCCTAGGGTTTTCCGTCGACTTTTTGGTGTTGAAACGTGAAGTGAAGTTGGTTATAAGGTTATAGGGGTTGCATATATGTGATTGGAACTGGAAGAAGTGGAGCAAAACGAAAATTGCGGGTCAATCTCCCCCGAAATATTTTACCAATATTTGGGCTAAAAATAAGGTAATAGTTCTTCTTCTTTTAAAGTAATTGGATATTACTTATTCTTGATATGTATGGATGAGCTTGTACTAAAAAGAATGAAGACTAAAAAGTGGTTGGACCATTTTTGGTGGACTAGGCCGAGACTAGGCATTTTTGTGCCATTGAGTTCGTTGATCATTTTGTTGTTATTTTCACTTGTCGCATGTTGTATAATGAAGAAAATATTGTTGTTGATAGTTGATACGAAATATATAACATGTTGAAATGTGAATTAGATTATAAGGAATTGTGGAAAAGGGCTTGGATATGTTGTTGTTGTGGCCGAGAATGGCCCTTTAAATTGTTGGATATTATGACCTGATTTTAGGGGCTGTTTTCACGTGATTTGCATGCTGGAAATTTGGTATAAATATTACATGTTTAATGTAGTAAATGGCTAATGAAAGTCCTAAGGAATAAGGGTGTTAAAGGCTTCATATTGTACCTTTAATGTTGATTAATTATGGACTGTGTTTATGTGATTGTGGGGCAGAATTTTACACGTCTAGTAGGCGTGTAATCCCCTTTGGTTGTTGTTTTGATTGTGCCTTAAATGAGGCTTGATTGGTTGTTGAATTCGGGCCTTGGAAAAGGTGAAAAAATACGTATAAACGGGGAAAGTGCTGCCCAAGTTTTCGTAGAATAAGAGGACCATTACTTGGTATAAGTCTTATACTAGTGTGTATGAAGTTGATAGAAGTATTATTGTTGTTATGGGTTGAAGTACTACTTGTGGCATTTTCTACTTGGCGTGTGGAATAGTCGATAAGGTTGATGTACTTATTCGGGGCGTATTCTACTTGTCGTGTTGGTTAGTTGTCAATGAGGTATGTGAACCTTTCCTTCTCTCTTTTGGCATGTTCTTCGTGTGAACCATAACTGTGGTATTGTTTCAAAAGTTATTCTACTCTTAGAAGTTAAGGAGTATTCTTGTTATTGATTCTATGCTAAAGACATGTCTAAATTATTTCTAAGTCCTTACCAAGTCTTATGGGAGATGTTGGTAAGAGCTTTTAGTAAACGTTGTAGTCGAATTGATCTTGCTAGTTACAACACTAATGAGAAAAGGTATCGAACAAGCCATTGCAGCGTTAATGAAAAAAAGAATCGACAATCCATTATATTGAAATGAGTAGAATTTTCCATCTGCATAGAAGCTAAGATATAACCAGTTCGTTTTACACTTTCTAGGTTCACAGCTGATTAGAAAAGATCATTATTAATATATAACCTACTAATGGATCATAAAATGGATTAATTTGCCAATTCAGATCAGTTATCACCATGCAAATGTTTCCATAATGTTAGCCAGATGAGCGATACGAATTAGATTATCGAGTTGGTACAAACTACGAGTGGATCCTATACTTGACTTGATCTTTATAAACAGAGCGGATCCTAATCCTTAATGATATTTTCCCTTGATAGTACTTTGGGTTTTATAAAAGGAAAGTTGTTTACCTATTCGTTTGATAATGCCTTGAGTTTTTCTAAAAAGATAGTTCATTCTAATTGTGCTAATGAGAGTCAAAGATGATTTAAATTGTACATAGTTGCTTGTGATAACTATAGGTGTACAGTCCTTTATATTTACATCGAGTCCCAGAATGGGCCGGAACATGTCGTACCTTATTTGACTTATAGCACATTACACCGAGTCCCAGAATAGACAGGAATATGTCGTACCTTATTTGACTTATAGCACATTACACCGAGTCCCAGAATGGGTCGGGACATGTCGTACCTTGCATGACTTATAGAGCATTACACCGAGTCCTAGAATGGGCCGGGACATGTCGTACCTTGCATGACTTATAGAGCGTTACACCGAGTCTCAGAATGGGCCGGGACATGTCGTACCTTGCATGACTTATAGAGCGTTACACCGAGTCCCAGAATGGTAAGGACATGTCGCACCTCGCATTTACGATATTTGTTTATTTGGACAGCGTTCTTAATTTTGACATGACTCATTTTTAAAAGAAATACGATGGGCATGGTTGAATCTTATTAATAAAAGGATACAGATGAATTATTTTTATAAAGTATGCTGATACTGATGAGTAAATGGGTACAACGATCTGATGTACAACGATCTGATGTCTGATGATACAACAATATAGCGGTACAATGATACAACAATACAGTGGCATAGGGGTACAGTGATACAAGGTATAATTGCCTCTTATTTTTGGCACGGTAGGATCTAATATTTTATTTTCATACTTGTCCCTGTCATTACTTTGTACAGTTATGATCTTGTTTACTGTACTTCATGTTTACATACTTGGTATCTTGTTGTACTGACCCCCTTCGGGGGGCTGCGTTCATGCCCACATGTATTAGGTACTCAGTTGGGTGATCCGCGAGCTTAGGATCCTTGTTCAGCGTTTTGGGATAGCTCCAATGTTCCAGAACTTGTCATTTTGGCACAGGTCTTCTATTACGGCTAGGTATATTCAGGGGTATGGCGGGGCCTTGTCCCGTCATAGTTTACTGACCAAACTCTTAGAGGTCTGTATTCATATGTGAGCTGGACTTACGTGAGTTGTATTTATATTTTTGTACAGTTGTAGTCCCATTCGGGTGTTATATATTATGGCAGCCTTGCCGACTTTGTCTTTGCAAAAAAAAATGAGGAGTGTTATTTAGCTTCCGCGGGTTACTTGTGTTGTATGGGTAGAAGGGTGCCCAGGTAGGGCACCAGTCGCGAGCCCGGGGTTCGGGTCATGACACCTTCATTGTTTCGACATAGTTTTTATTCATAATTGGGGCAATTGGGTGTAGGATATTCACGCCCCAGACCCCGAGACCGCGATTGGTACCCTACATGGGCACCCTTCTATACATACAACATGAGTAACACGCGGAAGATAATAACACTTTTTTTTTCTTAAAGCAAAGACAAAGCCGATAAGGTTGTCGTATATATATACCATACCCAACTGGGTCTACACAGTCCAACAATGTAAATATAACTTTCACCAGTCCAGCCCACATATGAATACAGACCTCTAAGAATTTGACAACAACTGTGACGGGACAAGGCCCCATCGTACCCCTGAATATACCTAGCCATAATGATAAGCTCCGGAACATTGGAGCTATCCAAAATGCTGAACAAGGATCCTAAGCTCGCGGATCCACAACTGAGTACCTAGACCTGCGGACATGAACGCAGCCCCCCCGAAGGAGGTCAGTACAACAAGTACTAAGTATGGAACTGAAATAAAGTACAATATTAAAATCATGGATGTGTACAAGAATTACAGGGGCAAGTATGAAAATCAAATACCAGATCTTACCGTGTCACATAACCTAAAAGCCAACTGCACCTCGTATCACTGTACTAATATAACTCCAAGAGTCGAATGTGCCCTTCAAGGATATAATATGTTACACCTCGTAAGTTAAAACAAGGATTAAGAACGTCATTAAGGTTAATGTTCGGATAATGGAAATAAGATATAAGTATACAAGCTACGGGTACGTCGGTGAGAGTCTAAAATAATAAGTTATATATATGTTTATTGAGGATTATTATTTATTATAAGAATTATGACATGGGGAAGCCGAAATTTTATCGAAATTTCCGGGAATTAAAGGAAAAGGGATTTAAGATTAAAGGAGTGGAATTTAAGCTTTATTACTACTTTGGGGAATTAATCTAGTTAGTAGACACTTAGAGGGGCAAAGTGTAATTTGTAAGGGGACTAGTTTGTAGTATTAAAAATCTGAAAAATGGGAATTTAAATTGCCTTATTAAGCTCATTCTCACTTGAAACAAATCTGATTTTCCCCTCCCTTCTCTCCTTTACCTTGCTCGAATTCTCCCCCTTCCCTGGCAAGAAAAAATTAAGTTCTTACTCCATCTTAGTAGACTAAATCATCCCACACAAAATTTCCAAACCTAAAGCACACAAATAGGGGGTAAAAATTTGGCAAAACAGTGGGAAATTAACGCCACTGCTGCCGATTTCCAGCCCCAATTTTTCGAAAAATTGGGGATAAATTTTGAAGGAAAACATGCATAAATGATGGATTAACATTGTGGGGTTCATGCATGTTGGATTGGAGTTGAAACGACGTTCATTTGTGAAGAAAAGTCGTGGCTATCGAATTATCGCGTGGCGATGATCAGATTTTAGGGACTGTTTTGGACGAATTCCAGGTATAAAATTCTTCTTTTTATAGTTTAAATGAAATTGCATTTGTTGTAAGTGAAGATATGAATTTGTGTTAAGATGGAATTGGAAATATGGTAATGTATGTGACTATATTGACATACATACGCCGTTTGGTACTGTTTTGTATACATTAAGTTTGATTGTTGTATTGTAATATGGTTACTAATTGCATGATGAACTCGAAAGGAAATCTTGATGGTTTAAAGTTGTAAATGTTATATGGAATTAGTGAAATATGAATTGGGTGTTAAAGAGTTAAAAGAAGAGCTAAGGTAATGCGTTTTTGGTCCATAACATTTAAGGAATTGTCGGACCTCATCGTCGAGTCTTAGGGACTGTTTAGGGGCTGATTTGGTGGTATAATAATGCTGGAAATTTCATTAAGAATATGCATGAACAATGTGGTAATTTCTTACGTAAGTCCTAAAGGAATTAAAGTATAAGAAAGTGTAGAAAAGCTTCACATTTCCCTCTCATTGTCAACTAAAGTGTGAGTTGTTCTCATGGACTATTCTTTAATACAGATTAAGGGCTGGAATGACATGAAATAAGTATATAAATTCCCTTGGTTATTGAAGTTGATTAATGGAATGTTTAGATAATTTCGACTACATATGGAAATGATAGCGATTATTGGTTTAATTTGAATTATTGGGTTGATTTGGATTGTTGGTTTGATTTGAATTGTTGGTTGGATTTGAATTGTTAGTTGATTTGAATATTGGTAAATTGTGGATACACACATAAACAAAGGAAATGCTGCCCAAATTTTTATAGGAATAAGGGAGCCATTATTCATATAACTTACATTAGAAATCATAGAATTGACGAGTGTATCATTCCTTATTATAGGTTGAAGTACTAGACAAGGCATACCTTAATATTGAGTTGAGTAGTTCGCCTAAGAGGTATGTGAAACTCTTCCTTCTTTCTTTTGGCATGATTTTTAATGAAAGTACGGCGGACATACGTGATTCCTATGAGTTCAGTTTTAAAAGATAATTGTTGATTAGTGCCTATGATTTTTAGTAAAAGAGTTTATTATGATGATATTATCGAGAGTCAAAGATAATTTTTAATTGCATATGGTTGCTCATGATATCTACCTGTGCTAAGTATTATTGTTCACTCCACCGAGTCCCGGACCGGATCATGTTCGTCTTGCCTTCGATTCATCGAGTCCTCACTAGAGGCGAGACACGTTATATACATATATACATATTTTATCGAGTCCTCCATGAAGTAGAGACATGATATCTTGCGCATATACATACTTCCATCGAGTCTCTCACTAGAGGGCCGAGACATGTTATACAGATTGATATACAGACATAGACATAATGAAAGTATGAGCCAGCATTCATGATTTCTGATAGGACTCTCATTTTTGTTAAGCTTGATGACTCTCTATCTTTACTTGACACAGTTGTAATTTCATTTTCAGTATTTCATGTTTTATATACTCGAGACATTATTTAAATCGACCCGCTCCTCGGCTGCGTTAAATGCCCGCAGTTCAGTGTTGAATAGGTGACCCTCCGATCTAGGATTTTTATGCAATGATTGGAGAGATCCTTTGTTCCGAGCCTATTTTGGTACAGCACTTTATCTTTCGGACTTATGCATATTTTGGGCACGGCGAGTCCTGTCGTCATATGTCGATATTGCACTCTTAGAGGTGCATGAGCGATTGTGGGTTGGACGTTTGTACCTTGTTTTGGGTTTTTGATGTTGTTATCTAGTGGCAGCCTTGTCGTCTTGCTTATTTTGATTATGTCTTTGTGCACGTGATGTTGGTTGGTGGCAGCCTAGTCGGCTAGCCTATTATGATTGTTGTTTTGTTGTTGTTTTGGCAGCCTTGTCGGCTCGCCCATTTTAGGGATATGTTGTAAAAGCAGCGTTGTGCTGCCGAAATTTCTATAAATCTCTGTATTAGATAAATTAAGAGTGACATATCAGTAAGGACGTCCAATTAGGACGTTTAGTCGCGGCCCGTCGGGTCTGGTCCTGACATAATATCACACAGTCCAAATATAAAGCAGGAGACAAATATGATAACCACATCAACAGTACACTGAACTTTACAAACAATGAGAGCAATAAAAGTCGACTTCGCCGGTACAAAAATAGAAAGCCGATGATCAAACTAGGGCCATTCGCCCATAATATCATGGTGCAAATCTTGCTCCCGGACTCTCTAGTCCGCATAGGTCGCGTGGACCCGCATGAGGTACTCCTCGCATCGGGGGGAGCAAACCCGCGGAATGTAACGCATAGGACCCTGTCCCGCATGAGCCCCTTGAACTCGCATGAGGTATTCCTCGCATCGGGGGGAGCAAACCCGCAGAATGTAACATATAGGACCCTGTCCCGCATGAGCCTTACAGGCTCGCATGAGGTATTCCTCGCATCGGGGGGAGCAAACCCGCGGAATGTAACGCATAGGACCCTGTCCCGCATGAGCCTTACCGGCTCGCATGAGGTATTCCTCGCATCGGGGGGAGCAAACCCGCAGAATGTAACGCATAGGACCCTGTCCCGCATGAGCCTTACCGACTCGCATGAGGTATTCCTCACATCGGGGGGAGCAAACCCGCGGAATGTAACGCATAGGACCCTGTCCTGCATGAGCCTTACGGGCTCACATGAGGTATTCCTCGCATCGGGGGGAGAAAACCCGCAGAATGTAACGCATAGGTTTCTGTCCCGCATGAGCCTTACGGGCTCGCATGAGGTATTCCTCGCATCGGGGGGAGCAAACCCGCGGAATATGAACAACGCAACATGGTCAGGTGGTTGACCCCACAATAAATCATAAAATACAAGCGCAACCGGCTATCGTAAACAACATAGGCAAGTTAAGATAAGCTTTGACTCTCGTTATCCTAAAATGAATAAACCATCATTTTAGCAAAACCAAGACAATACCCTTCCTTTCCTTTAAACCAAGACAATGTCATGTCTTTCCTTTACACCAAGACAATTTCTATTTTAGCAAGCCAAAGTACTATCAAGGTAAAAGTAGTATAACTATCATTTACACAAGCCAAACTACTATCATATCTTTCCTTTTCAATCATCATTAAGGCGTTATCACATAGTTCATTAAGGATTAAGATCCATTACAACAATGTACGCCCGCCGTACATTCGCTTCATAATCACAATTTCCATTTTAGAACAACCCAAAGTACTACATGTACCTCTAGGAGTTAGGATCCATTATAAGCATTATTTTGAAACCATCATTTGAAATATTAAGATACTTATCATATCAAGTATCTATTAAAAACATTGTTTGGAAAATCAAGGCACTAGTTATCACATACTATTTCTAAAACATATTTTTAGAAAATCAAAGTGTCGTATATCGCGTAGGATTAAAATCCAAAGAAGCTATGTACCTTTATTCTTTATAAGAAGAATCGTCTCATGAAGTATTAGGGCGTTGGACCCAAAAGTTCTACGTACATCTATTCTTTATAAAAGAATCCTTTAAAACAAGTCACTTCTCCTTTTTAAAATCAAGTAAGCTATTCCTTTAAATCAAGTTACTTCCTCTTTCAAAATCAAGTCTCATAACTTGAAAATAAAGTCTCATAACATTAAAAATCAAATCTCATAACTTTCAAAATAAACACTCATTGAACCGTGAATAGGCTATACACGTTTATAACGATCTTTTCCATTGAGCCATGATCTAGAAAATGTAATACAATTTTGTCTTATCTTAGTTTCTATGCAGATGGAAGATTCTACTCATTTCAATATAATTGGTTACCGATACATTTTCACTAACGCTGCAATGGCTTGTTCGGTCCCTGTTTCATTAGTGTAGTAACTTAGCAAGGTCAACTAGACTCCAATACTTCTTAACGACTCTTACCAACATCTCCATAAGACTTGGTAAGAACTTAGGAATATTCTAGACATGATTTTAGCCTAAAATCTATAACATGAATACTTCCTAATTTACAAGGCAAGTACTTCTAGAAGGCAAGTCACGTATACTCCAAATAACAAGACAAATATACTTCAAACAACAAGTCATGCATACTCCCAACAACAAGGCAATTATACTCAAATATCAAGTCATGTATACTCCTAACAACAAGGCAAGTATACTTCAAACAACAAGTCATGTATACTCTCAAAAACAAGGAAAATATACTCAAATATCAAGTCATGTATACTCCTAACAACAAGGCAAGTATACTCAAATATCAAGTCATGTATACTCCCAAAAACAAGGCAAGTATACTCAAATATCAAGTCATGTATACTCCTAACAACAAGGCAAGTATACTCAAATATCAAGTCATATATACTCCTAAGAACAAGGCAAGTATACTTCAAACAACAAGTCATGTATACTCCCAACAACAAGGCAAGTATACTCAAATATCAAGTCATATATACTCCTAACAACAAGGCAAGTATACCATAAAAATACTCATGTCTTATAGAAGAGGAAGTCCACATACCTCGCGACGACTAACCGTTTCGACACGTAGCAAAACGCTCCAAATACTTCAACTTCATCGGCTATTCCTTAAGCCAAGTAGACCATGCTACACGTAGTACTTCAACCTAAAATGGCCATAGTACTTCTATCAAAATCCTACTTACTATTGTAAGACTTATACCAATTAATAGCCCTCTAATTCTATGGAAAATCGGGAAGCACTTCCTTTGTTTCTATGTACTTTTCCACCTTTTCCAAGGTCCGTATTCATCAACCAACAAGCCACATTTAAGGCGCAACCAACAGTTAACCAAAGGGGATTACACGCCTAACTGGACGTGTAAAATTTTGTCCTACAATCATAATAAAACAGTCTGCAAAACAGTCCACAATTTATCCAACATTAAGGGTACCATGTGAAGCCTTCAACACCCTTATTTCTTAGGACTTCTATTAGCCAATTACTACATTAATCATGCAGGTTAGGGACTGAATTTCCATCATATTAACACCCCAAAACAGTCCATAAAAACTGCATAACAACGTCTAACAGTTTTAGGCAGTTTTCGGCTAACCACATCAACAACAATATTTCCTTCATTATATAACATGCAATACGTGAGAATGACTACAATAGAAATCAACGAATCACATGGCCCGAAAAACTCATAGTCTCGGCCCTCAACATAAAAAGGGTACATGCACACCTTATTTTCCATATCATCCTTAACAAGAAGTCATATATACACTATAACAATGAGTAATATCCAATTACTGCGGAAAAAGAAGAATTATTGTCGCGCCCATTTTCGACCGCGACTTTTCTAAATAGCGAACCCTGCTTAAAATAAAATGCAAAATGTTAAAAATAAAATGCTAAAAGGTTTAAAAGGATTAGAGGTTTTAAAAAATGCTAAGAGGATGCTAAAATCGCAAAAGAGGCTAAAAGTGCAAAAGGGTTGCTAGAATGCTAAGGGTTCGCGGAGTCGCCACCTAATTAATTGGGTGAATTAGGACACCTAAATGTTTGACTAGTTTAAAGTAAAACATTAACTCCATTTTTATGGTCTGCTAAACTTAATGAGATTCCGGGTAAGGGTTCTTTATTAATCTAGAGGGAAGGGGTTAGGCACCCTCTAAGATCCGCTAACTTGCGGTTATCCTGCCAAACCTAGGGTTAATTATTATATTTAAGAAATGCAAAATAAAGCTCTTCTTGCTTAGTAAAATGTTGGGAAATGCTAAAATGTTAAAATGTTTAAAGGTGCTCAAGTCTAAAAGGGCAAAAGGTGCTATATGCGAAAGAATGCTAAGAGGTGCTAAAATATTAAATGTTAAAGACGCTTAACAAAAGTGCTAGCAACTTAAAGGTGCTAAGTGTAAACAAGGTAGTGCTAGGGTGCCTAAAAGAGGGTGCTAAGGGATTAACCTTAAAAGTAAAGGGTGCTAAAAATAAAGGGTGTTAAAAGTGCAAAATGCTAAAAGAGGTGCTAAAAATGCAAGAAGTGTTTAAATGTGAAGGGTGCTTTAAAAAGGTGCTAGAAGGATGCTAAAATGCTAAAGAATGCTAGGAAAGTGCTTTATGGACTAATTATGTATTTATGCAAAGGTTATTTAGTTAGGTATGCTACTAGCTAAATTAATCTTGCTTAACCTGCGCGTAATATTATATAAAATGTTAAGATGCTATTTTGAGAGTTTAAGAGAGAATCATTTATGGATTTTAACAAATTGTTGGTTTTGATGCAAGTTAGATTACTTATTTTTGCAGATTTTAAACATGCTTAATAGTCCTAAAAGGCAAATAAAGAAGAATGCGTTTCTAAAATGTAATTACTTCCCGTCTCATATATTTAAAGACCTAATTGCTAGAAGTTCTCCTATTAATTACAAAATTAAATAATGAAATTACAAGAAACAAATAAAGGCGTAAAAATAAGACGAGAAAGTTAAGAGAATGAAGGGATTGGAGTGGATGACTCAGTCCTGTTTGTTTTTCTAGGAGTTTCTGAAGCGGGAAGGCGAATGCGGATGCGGGTCGCCATTTGAATAAGCTCGCGATGAGTCTCGCCATGAGACTCTTCTTTTTTTGCTCCAATGCGTGCCATGTAAAACAAAGGAAGAAAGTGATAAGGATTAGTATATGCCCAAATTTATTTAACCCAAACCAGCACTTGACATATAGTTTGTATTTAAGCACACACATACATAAAGACCAAGCAAAGGATAAGCAAGCGGATAGGTAAGCAAGCGGATGGCAAAGGAAATACGAATGAGCATGTATGTAATGCATAAACCATTGCTAGTATTATACGCAACCCCTAACAATTCCAAGTAAAGGCAAGTAATGATGAGGCGATGCAAAGACTCACAGAGACAAGCAAACAGTGGGCAGTATGCAACAACAAACAGAGACAAGCAAACAGTAGGCAGTGTGCAGCGACAAACAGAGGAGAGGGAAGATAATAGGCAAACAGGGGTATGCAGCCAGCAGGTGGTAAGAAGAAACGAGGATAGGCAAGTATGCAGGCAAGAGGGATTAATTCCCAGATCAGCAAGTAAGAAAAAAAGAAATCCGAGGGCGGGACGAACTTAACAGTAACAATAACACAAGTAACGACAACATCACCAAAACAATGCGTGATATAATAATGCTAACGAGCGATAGCATACTAATGTTAACCAACTGTTTGGCTTATGAGACTTTCTAGGTATGCAATTTTTTAGAAGTCCAAGTAAGACAAACATATGCATCTTGGCAGGCAATTCAGGTAATTAAAGCAGCTGGGCATGAATATCCTAAGTGCAGGCCTATATGGAGATGATTAGTATGGATAGATGTATGCAAGGCAGAATCACAAACCGTGACAGGCAGCAATGATAGATAGTAAGGGATATATAATACAGAGCGCTAGTAGTTTTATTCAGGACATACACAGATCAATAAATCAAAGTAATGAACCTCTTTGCATAAGATTTAATCCATTTGGAAGTTACATTGTGCAAACTTGTGTGTTACATAAACCAAGCTAAGTATTCTTCCTAACATAGCGAGCCGGGTAGCTTATATATTAACATGGCGGCATCCTTATTAGGCGGACAAACAAGTAGGTCGTGAAAGTAAATCAAATCGATGGGCTAGCCTTACGAGGATTACGCCTCATTTACATAAATGTGCGATATGCGTGATCGTGACACTTTAAGACTGTTGGTAGAACTAAAATGCTTAAAACCTATCCGATGCATACTTGGATATACATTGCAATGAATACTCACATAAGGCTTGTATTATATATGATGTATATATAGAGGCTCTATTTTGATTAAGGAAATAGCGCTTGCAAAGAACCGCACTTCAACAAACAAGGGCGATCTGAAGCATTACTTAATTTTCTTCTAGTCTCGATCCATTCTTTGGGTGTCACGGGACATGATCTTTATGCTTGTTTAACACGTACAAATAAACACACAACTGAGCAATTAAATCAAGAGTCGACCGAAAATTATACCTCACACCTCAGAACAGTAGCCCAACATTTATATTATGCATCCATATTAATTAAAGCAAGCTTATTCAATGTCATATTCCCACATTAATGAATACGACAACATGAATGAACCGACACATATTTACCACGAATTCGCACCAAAAATACAAAATGAACAGAAGTCGAGAGGGAGTGGATTTTTACCTTCTCGGCGGCGACAGGCGCGTATCAAGTCGTCGGTCAATCGGCGGGTTTTGGGTTTGCGATGCGAATGAAACGGCAAGGTTTGTTCTTGCTGATTTTTGGTAGGATTGAAGTAAGGAGATTCAAAATACCTATTCGTCTTTGTGCTAGTGGTGCAGGTTGTCGATTCTTTGGACCTCCTAACCCTATGCACATCGACTATTGCTATTGGACCCCTCTGCGCTCTGTGTCAATGCTCTGGTCTGCCTAAGCGATGCCTTTGCATGTGCTTATATAGCCTAACCCTAAGTTCTAATATTGGTAAGCAATTAGGGTGATTCTAGAAGATATTGGTCTTGATTTGGGCGATTTTGTGTATCGTTACGTGTTCGATAAGGCAACGATTTGAAAAGATTTTGGGTCGATTACTATGGTAAGCATCGTTGGAGAAAGGTAAGGAAGGAAAGTCGCGGATTCTCGGCGAGAATCACGACGGCGTGAGGTGACTGGTGGCGGTTGCTTTAGGTTTAGGGTTCGTTAGGTATTGGGGCTTTTGTCGACGACTGAAGAAGGTAAAGGCTGAGAAGGGAAAATAAAAAGGTGAGGCTTCGATAAAAAAGGTGTGGGTAGGCGACGGGTGTGGCGGACAGTGCGGATAAATTTGGGTAAGTTAGGGTAGTATTAAATTCTAGGTATTAATTAGTTATTAATTAGTATTTAATTAATAGTTTTAGGCTTTTAATTAGTGACAAAGTAATTAATTAATTGTGATTAAAATATTTAGGTGCTTTAAAATTATCTAGGTGCTAAATTAGTCTAATTATTTGGGTGCTAAATTAGTCTAATTATTTAGGTGCTAAATTAGTCTAATTTCGAGTTATAAAACTATTACGATAATAAATGCGGGCGTGTTGTTTAATTAATGCTCAATGCTTTAGAATGCGACGCTATTATTTAAAAATCCTATTATTATGCATTATTGCAAAATTAGATTAAAATGAGCTTAGATTGACTTATTTAAATGCTAAATACAAATATGATTTTTAAGAATTGTTTAATGCTTTACAAATGCGGTGCTATTAAATGCATGTATTAGATTAAAATTGATTTTAAATTACAAATGATTACTAATTAATGTGGCTACGCTACCTGACACGACGTTATCGCTAAATTATTTATTTTATGCATTTATTAATCATTTAAGAATTACGACAAAGCTTAAAGTTAATTAATGCGGACGCGAGACTCTAAGTGCTTAAAACTCTACGTAATGCCATTATTAAATTAATTATTTATGCCTGTATTTAATGTTTTTTTTTTATCGTTGTATTTTATTATAAAAATCCTAAAAAATTATTTTACCAAATTAGTGTAATTTTATGGTTAATGGCTGGACGGGAGGGTCAAAATTGGGTGTCAACAGATGTCCCTCTTTGTATGGAGATGATGGAAGAATCTTCGGACAAAGACGTTGACTCATAGCCAATTTTGTCTCGATCTTCGAGTGCGAAATCTTTGGATAGGTAGATAAAGTGTATGAAGTCAAAAAGCGTCGATGTCGAGTTATGGCGACCTTTGGACTACCATGGTCAAAACACCAAGAGCGGGCTAACGCGGGCTTAAAGATGTCGATGTCGAGTTATGGCGACCTTTGGGCTACCGTGGTCAAAACACGAGCGGGCTAATGCGGGCTTAAAATGTCGGTGTCGAGTTATGGCGACCTTTGGGCTACCATGGTCAAAACACGAGCGGGCTAATGCGGGCTTAAAAATGTCGATGTCGAGTTATGATGACCTTTGGGTTATGGTGCAAAAAGTAAAAGAATATAAGCGGCTTGAACACAGGATGCTGCTATGGCTTGTGGTCTTTGGGTTCTACGGTGGGCGAGTGGGCCGGCGGCAGCGCTTACGCGTCGTTGGGAAGGTTGGCCCCAGATTGCCGGTTATTTGTAAGAAAATCCACGTTGTGCTCCTGCTGCGTGCTAAGACTTGAACAAGCGGTTAGTGCATGCTGCTAAGGCAAAATAATTTTAAGAACAATGTAGCGTGAATAGAAAAGATTATCTGTAAAGCGCGATGCTGTTGTGTTGATGCGATTTTGCGAATCTTTGTGATTTTCGTCCTTGCGCGGGCGTGTTGCGATTGTGAATGCGGATCGTTGTCCTTGCTGCGATTGTCCACTGTATACTAAAGCTCGAAAAAGTTAGTGCATGCTGCTAAGAAGGCGAATAATATATGAGAAAAAAAATGCAATTATGAGAATAGAGAAATCGTCCCTGCGTAGATGTGATATGCTGACTTGTCGTCGTTTTCGGACTTGTCGTCGTTTTCGGACTCGTCGTCGTTTTCGGACTCGTTGTCGTTTTCGGACTTGGCGTCGTTTTCGGACCTGGCGTCGTTTTCGGACTTGGCGTCGTTTTCGGACTTGGCGTCGTTTTCGGACTTGGCGTCGTTTTCGGACTTGGCGTCGTTTTCGGACTTGTCGTCGTTTTCGGACTTGGCGTCGTTTTCGATGTTGGCGTCGTTTTGGAACTGGCGTCGTTTTGGACTTGGCGTCGTTTTGGGTGGCGTCGTTTTGACTTGGCGTCGTTTTGGACTTATTCTTCTTTGCTCGCATAGACTAAAGCTCAAAGAAGAGTTAGTGCATGCTTCTTAAGACGAATAATAAAGTATGAATGATAAAAATGCAATTTTGAGAACGAGAAAATCTTCGTGTAGATGTAATATCGATGATGGCGTCGTTTTGGACTTCTTTGTCGTTGATACGTCGTTACTGGGCGATATTCTTCTTTGGCGTCGTTGCGTGGACTCATTTGTCTTGATAACGTCGTTGCTGGGCGATGTTCTTCTTGGCGTCGTTGCGTGGACTTCTTGATCACGTCGTTATGCGGGCGATGTTCTTCTTTGGCGTCGTTGCATGGACTTCTTGATTACGTCGTTGCACTGGGCGTGTTCTTTGTTGGCGTCGTTGCATGGACTTGCGATTACGTCGTTATGCGGGCGTGTTCTTCTTGGCGTCGTTGCGTGGACTTGCGGTCTTGATCGCGTCGTTGTTTGGGCGTGTTCTTCTTTGGTGTCGTTGCATGGACTTCTTGATTCGTCGTTATGCGGGCGTGTTCTTCTTTGGCGTCGTTGCGTGGACTTCTTGATCACGTCGTTATGCGGGCGTGTTCTTTGCGGCGTCGTTGCGTGGACTTCTTGATTACGTCGTTATGCGGGCGATGTTCTTCTTTGGCGTCGTTGCATGGACTTCTTGATTACGTCATTTATGCGGGCGTGTTCTTCTTGGCGTCGTTGCATGGACTTCGATCACGTCGTTATGCGGGCGTGTTCTTCTTGGCGTCGTTGCGTGGACTTCTTTATTTCGTCGTTATGCGGGCGTGTTCTTCTTGGCGTCGTTGCGTGGACTTGCGGTCTTGATACGTCGTTGTTTGGGCGATATTCTTCTTGGTGTCGTTGCATGGACTTCTTGATTACGTCGTTATGCGGGCGTGTTCTTCTTTGGCGTCGTTGCGTGGACTTCGCGATCACGTCGTTATGCGGGCGATGTTCTTTGCGGCGTCGTTGCGTGGACTTCTTGATTACGTCGTTATGCGGGCGTGTTCTTCTTGGCGTCGTTGCGTGGACTTCGATTACGTCATTATGCGGGCGATATTCTTCTTTGGCGTCGTTGCATGGACTTCTTGATCACGTCGTTATGCGGGCGTGTTCTTCTTTGGCGTCGTTGCATGGACTTCTTTGTCTTGATAACGTCGTTGTTTGGGCGTGTTCTTCTTGGTGTCGTTGCATGGACTTGCGATTACGTCGTTATGCGGGCGTGTTCTTCTTGGCGTCGTTGCGTGGACTTGCCGATCACGTCGTTATGCGGGCGTGTTCTTTGCCGGCGTCGTTGCGTGGACTTCTTGATTACGTCGTTATGCGGGCGATGTTCTTCTTTGGCGTCGTTGCGTGGACTTCTTTGTCTTGATAACGTCATTACTGGGCGTATTCTTCTTTGGCGTCGTTGCGTGGACTTCTTGATTACGTCGTTGTTTGGGCGTGTTCTTCTTGGCGTCGTTGCATGGACTTGCTGATTACGTCGTTGTTTGGACGTGTTGCTGCTCCTGTAGAATAAATGCTCCTGCAAGCTAAGCTTGGGAAAACGTTAGTGTATACCTGTTTAAACAAAATGATAAATATATATGAGAAGTGCAATTTTATGGATAGAGATGTCGTCCCTGATAATGCCTGACGAATACTGAGATCGTGCCCTTGCACTGCAACTGACGAATTGTTATGATGCCTTTGTTGTGTGCGATGCGCTGGTTGCTAGTTTGACTTCATGCCCGAGTTGACGCGCTAGGTTTTGTTGCGGAACTCTGAACTTTGATTGCCGATTGTTGATGCCCCTTTCTGCTGCTGCTGCTCTTGCTGCGGACTTTGGATTGTTGTCATCCTCTGCCTTTGGCTGCTTTTCCTGCTTCTGCGAAGAGACTTTCGTCGTATTTTACGCCTTGGTATTGCACTTTATGTACATTTAAAGACCTGCGCTCAAAGAAAATTTGTGAGTTTTGGGGGGGGGTCGATTCGCATTTGGCTTCGCCGCCTTGTCCCTTGATATCTGCGTGCCTGGTCTGCTTGGATTTGCAGTCCCTGTCTGGTTTCCTACCTCGTCCCAGTTTTGAGAAGGTGTCATGCTGCTCTTCTTTTTGAGACCCCTGCTTTGCCTATAGGAACGAGCGAGTTCAGGCTCGTTCACTTCGGATGCACTTGAATCGGTCATGTCGCTGGACCGTGCCTTTGATCTTGTGAAATATTGATGCTCTGCCATTGCTAAGTCAAATACGAACCGACCTTTTGGGGAGGATGATAAATCTTTCTAAGAATGCAACAAACGGTGTTAGCATGAAGCACATAATTTGCAAGTATGTAGCAGATATATATTGCATATAGCACCTTCAAACGTTTCCTAATATGCAGGGGGGACCTCTTTATGCCAGAGGTAAGCCTAAGCGCGGATATGCGAGATTATGATAAATTTGTCCAAGCCGCCCAAGCGTAATGTTTTCGTTGGAAATGGCGACCAAATGATGCACTTTTCCCAATTTCAGCATGCCATGATTGGGTTTGGATTTGTCTATCATTGTCACGCCACGTGATATCTTTGGTTGGTCGTTGGGTTGAGAAACCCGTCGACAAGCAGTGTCTTCCTAATTGTGGTGTCGATGCGAGGACCGAGCCACCTAAGGTAAATGCACGCATGCCCTAAAATAAAGGTGGTATAGCTCTATCTTAAGTTTGCTAAGATTTGGCTTTTACGGGCCTTGAGTTCGGCGGACAACTCGAGTGAGAAGGCTACGCGGCTGATCAGACGAACCGATCTAACTCCGCGCAGGCGCCAACTCTCTTAAAATTTGGGTATTTGAAGAAATTTGCGGGTGCGCAAAGCACACCAGCGCGTGAGTGTGTGATTGTGTGAATTTTCCAGAGTGGAAGAAATATGAGCGGAATGCCAGTTTAAGGAAAGCAGTAAAGCAGGTAGCAAAAAATAACAAAATATAATACACAAAAATTAAATGCAGAATAATTGCCAAATAATTATCCTAGGTCTGTTGTGGTTAAGAACCTAAAATCCCCAGCAGAGTCGCCATTTCTGTCGCGCCCATTTTCGACCGCGACTTTTCTAAATAGCGAACCCTGCTTAAAATAAAATGCAAAATGTTAGAAAATAAAATGCTAAAAGGTTTAAAAGGATTAGAGGTTTTAAAAAATGCTAAGAGGATGCTAAAATCGCAAAAGAGGCTAAAAGTGCAAAAGGGTTGCTAGAATGCTAAGGGTTCGCGGAGTCGCCACCTAATTAATTGGGTGAATTAGGACACCTAAATGTTTGACTAGTTTAAAGTAAAACATTAACTCCATTTTTATGGTCTGCTAAACTTAATGAGATTCCGGGTAAGGGTTCTTTATTAATCTAGAGGGAAGGGGTTAGGCACCCTCTAAGATCCGCTAACTTGCGGTTATCCTGCCAAACCTAGGGTTAATTATTATATTTAAGAAATGCAAAATAAAGCTCTTCTTGCTTAGTAAAATGTTGGGAAATGCTAAAATGTTAAAATGTTTAAAGGTGCTCAAGTCTAAAAGGGCAAAAGGTGCTATATGCGAAAGAATGCTAAGAGGTGCTAAAATATTAAATGTTAAAGACGCTTAACAAAAGTGCTAGCAACTTAAAGGTGCTAAGTGTAAACAAGGTAGTGCTAGGGTGCCTAAAAGAGGGTGCTAAGGGATTAACCTTAAAAGTAAAGGGTGCTAAAAATAAAGGGTGTTAAAAGTGCAAAATGCTAAAAGAGGTGCTAAAAATGCAAGAAGTGTTTAAATGTGAAGGGTGCTTTAAAAAGGTGCTAGAAGGATGCTAAAATGCTAAAGAATGCTAGGAAAGTGCTTTATGGACTAATTATGTATTTATGCAAAGGTTATTTAGTTAGGTATGCTACTAGCTAAATTAATCTTGCTTAACCTGCGCGTAATATTATATAAAATGTTAAGATGCTATTTTGAGAGTTTAAGAGAGAATCTGTTTATGGATTTTAACAAATTGTTGGTTTTTTGATGCAAGTTAGATTACTTATTTTTGCAGATTTTAAACATGCTTAATAGTCCTAAAAGGCAAATAAAGAAGAATGCGTTTCTAAAATGTAATTACTTCCCGTCTCATATATTTAAAGACCTAATTGCTAGAAGTTCTCCTATTAATTACAAAATTAAATAATGAAATTACAAGAAACAAATAAAGGCGTAAAAAAAAGGCAGAAAGTTAAGAGAATGAAGGGATTGGAGTGGATGACTCAGTCCTGTTTGTTTTTCTAGGAGTTTCTGAAGCGGGAAGGCGAATGCGGATGCGGGTCGCCATTTGAATAAGCTCGCGATGAGTCTCGCCATGAGACTCTTCTTTTTTGCTCCAATGCGTGCCATGTAAAACAAAGGAAGAAAGTGATAAGGATTAGTATATGCCCAAATTTATTTAACCCAAACCAAAGACTTGACATATAGTTTGTATTTAAGCACACACATACATAAAGACCAAGCAAAGGATAAGCAGCGGATAGGGGTAAGCAAGCGGATGGCAAAGGAAATACGAATGAGCATGTATGTAGATCGCATAAACCGGTGCTAGTATTATACGCAACCCTAACAATTCCAAGTAAAGGCAAGTAAATGATGGCGTGCACGGCCAAACGAGACAAGCAAGCGATGGGCGATGCAACAACAAACAGAGACAAGCAAACAGTAGGCAGTGTGCAGCGACAAACAGAGGAGAGGGAAGATAATAGGCAAACAGGGGTATGCAGCCAGCAGGTGGTAAGAAGAAACGAGGATAGGCAAGTATGCAGGCAAGAGGGATTAATTCCCAGATCAGCAAGTAAGAAAAAGAAATCCAGAAGCGGGGACGAACTTAACGATAATAACACAAGTAACGACAACATCACCAAAACAGCGGCAACAGTAACAATAATGCTAACAGAACAGTAATAGCAGCCCTAATGTTAACCAACTGTTCTTGTGGCTTATGAGACTTTCTAGGTATGCAATTTTTTAGAAGTCCAAGTAAGACAAACATATGCATCTTGGCAGGCAATTCAGGTAATTAAAGCAGCTGGGCATGAATATCCTAAGTGCAGGCCTATATGGAGATGATTAGTATGGATAGATGTATGCAAGGCAGAATCACAAACCGTGACAGGCAGCAATGATAGATAGTAAGGGATATATAATACAGAGCGCTAGTAGTTTTATTCAGGACATACACAGATCAATAAATCAAAGTAATGAACCTCTTTGCATAAGATTTAATCCATTTGGAAGTTACATTGTGCAAACTTGTGTGTTACATAAACCAAGCTAAGTATTCTTCCTAACGCAACAGGAGCCAGGTAGCTTATATATTAACATGGCGGCATCCTTATTATGGGCAGACAAACAAGTAGGTCAGCGAAAGTAAATCAAATACGATGGGCTAGCCTTACGAGGGATTCTGCCTCATTTACATAAATGTGCAGATATGCGTAGTCAGCAACACTTTAAGACCTGTTGGGCCGAACTAAAATGCTTAAAACCTATCCGATGCATACTTGGATATACATTGCAATGAATACTCACATAAGGCTTGTATTATATATGATGTATATATAGAGGCTCTATTTTCAGATTAAGGAAATAGCCTTGCAGCAACTTCGCACTTCAACAAACAAGGGCGATCAAGCATTACTTAATTTTCTTCTAGTCTCAATCCATTACTGGGTGTCACAGGACATGATGCTGTAACTGTTTAACACGTACAAATAAACACACAACTGAGCAATTAAATCAAGAGTCGACCGAAAATTATACCTCACACCTCAGAACAGTAGCCCAACATTTATATTATGCATCCATATTAATTAAAGCAAGCTTATTCAATGTCATATTCCCACATTAATGAATACGACAACATGAATGAACCGACACATATTTACCACGAATTCGCACCAAAAATACAAAATGAACAGAAGTCGAGAGGGAGTGGATTTTTACCTTCTCCGGGCGACGGCGGCAGCGTATCAAGTCGTCGGTCCAATCGACGGGTTTTGGGTTTGCGATGCGAATGAAAGGGCAAGGTTTGTTCTTGCTGATTTTTGACTGGGATTGAAGTAAGGAGATTCGAAAATACCTATTCGTGCTGTGCTAGTGGTCTGGGTTGTCGATTGCTGGACCTCCTAACTTCCTATGCCTGTCGACTATTGCTATTGGACCCCCTCTCTGCTCTGTGTCAATGCTCTCGGGTCTGCCCTAAACTGATGCCTTTGCATGTGCTTATATAGCCTAACCCTAAGTTCTAATATTGGTAAGCAATTAGGGCTGATTCTAGAAGATATTGGTGCTGATTTGGGCGATTTTTGTGTATCATTCTGTGTTCGATAAGGCAACGATTTGAAAAGATTTTGGGTCGATTACTATGGTAAGCATCGTTGGAGAAGGTAAGGGGAAGGAAAGTCGCCGGATTCTCAGGCGAGAATCACGGCGACGAAGGCGTGAGGTGACTGGTGGCGGTTGCTTTAGGTTTAGGGTTCGTTAGGTATTGGGGCTTTTGTCGACGACTGAAGAAGGTAAAGGCTGAGAAGGGAAAATAAAAGGCTGGGGCGGGCTTCTGATAAAAAAAAGGTGTGGGCCGGGGCGACGGGTCGCGGGCTGGACGAATTGCAGATGGGCTGGGTAAGTTAGGGTAGTATTAAATTCTAGGTATTAATTAGTTATTAATTAGTATTTAATTAATAGTTTTAGGCTTTTAATTAGTGACAAAGTAATTAATTAATTGTGATTAAAATATTTAGGTGCTTTAAAATTATCTAGGTGCTAAATTAGTCTAATTATTTGGGTGCTAAATTAGTCTAATTATTTAGGTGCTAAATTAGTCTAATTTCGAGTTATAAAACTATTACGATAATAAATGCGGGCGTGTTGTTTAATTAATGCTCAATGCTTTAGAATGCGACGCTATTATTTAAAAATCCTATTATTATGCATTATTGCAAAATTAGATTAAAATGAGCTTAGATTGACTTATTTAAATGCTAAATACAAATATGATTTTTAAGAATTGTTTAATGCTTTACAAATGCGGTGCTATTAAATGCATGTATTAGATTAAAATTGATTTTAAATTACAAATGATTACTAATTAATGTGGCTACGCTACCTGACACGACGTTATCGCTAAATTATTTATTTTATGCATTTATTAATCATTTAAGAATTACGACAAAGCTTAAAGTTAATTAATGCGGACGCGAGACTCTAAGTGCTTAAAACTCTACGTAATGCCATTATTAAATTAATTATTTATGCCTGTATTTAATGTTTTTTTTTTATCGTTGTATTTTATTATAAAAATCCTAAAAAATTATTTTACCAAATTAGTGTAATTTTATGGTTAATGGCTGGACGGGAGGGTCAAAATTGGGTGTCAACAATTATTACCTCATTTTTAGCCTTAAAAACGCCCCGGGAAGAATGCTATGTTTTGGTCTGCAGTTTTCGTTTCACTCCACTTCTTCAAGTTCCAATCACATATATGTGACCTCTATGAACTTATACACAACTCCACTTTGTATTTCGCTTCCAAAAAGTCGACGGAACCTTAGGGTTTCACACCCTCTATTTCGGCCACACATGATTCTTGGGTTTAAGGGTGCTTAATATTGCTAATCACTTGGTTAGGGACCTTAATCTTGTATAATAACTAAGCTTGTAAGATTTGGGAAATTTGGTCTTCCATTTTTGCCCTTGGTCGAGAGCAATATGAAGAATAAGATGGGATCTTTGGCTAAGTGTTGGCAAGTCTTGCAAGCCCTCTAATATATAGATGTATATCTCAAGTAGAAAGACAAGTGGAGTGAGACCCACATGGCCCACAATATATCTTGCCAAGTCTCACAATTATCTAAAGTCAAATAGTCAATTAGTCAAGGTCTTCCAAGACCAAGACAACGGGGGGTGGGGTGTGTCACGTGTCACCCTATGATTCGTCCAAAATATTTTCATCTCCCAAAAAGTCCATATTTGGCAAAAATATCGAAAAACTTGTGGGCCCCACAGAAACGTAAAATTTCCCGGGTGTGCCCCATATGACCAAATCCGAAAATTAAAATCCATAATTTCAATATATTCTCTAAGTCCCAATTATCAAATTTGAGAATCAAACTCCACTTTATAAACCTTTTTCTTTCACGTGGATCGGAGGATTTTTCCGGAATTTTTCATTCTTTTCAAAATTCAAATCTCAATTTCTCACGTACGTTCTCATTTCAAACTGTTGAAAATACGGGGTGTAACATTCTTTCCCCCTTAGAAACATTCGTCTCGAATGTTCATACTAGGTTCAATCTAAACAGATATCGGTATAGTACCCCTTTACTATACCTTACACAATCGAATATGCCACACATGGCCACAATATATCGCACATGTATATACATCAATCATAAGCCAAACGAGGAATACAATCTAAAGGGTATATCACCACTATTAACTCCCATTCATGACCTAAAAAGATTCTCTTTTCGTACCTTCATTTCACATATAAAATCACTTTCATTCTTTTAACACATGTTCACTTCTTTTCTTACTCGTCGTACTCTCCTCGTACAACCGAACTCTTTCTAGTACACGTACCACATTTCAGTCATCGCTTCAGTTTTCAAAACCTTGGAGTTACTACCTCCAAACTTGGTCATTATACTAGCTTCAATTTCCTTTAAGGCCATGCTTGACCTTCACGACCCGGTTCTGGTGGAACGCATCCACGAACCAGTACAACGATTAACCAGACTTGGGCCTTGCACCCCCGTGACCCTATCACCTAGCGGGACCACCTCAAACTGACCCCACTCCATTTCGGGTTGCGGGTTGACCCGTGATTGGTCCTCAACCCGACCAATTATCGCACTAAATTCTCATTCCTGGTCCGGAACAAATCTCACTATTCAAGTCATGAAAGCCTAGTGGTCTTCTTAGCTTAACTACCCACTTTCATTTCACACAACCCATGGAATTATCACACTAATATACTCTACGTATACTATGTACTTGGACCAAGATCAACCGTAAAATCTTTTACTCAAGACGGCCTTGTATCTAAGGTCTCAACGGTTATCAATATTCTAAGGTTCACAATTTTTCTATGTCCCGAGCCTACATTATCAATCCCCACAAAACGGGAAATGTAGCTTCTTAATATCTCAAAGTCTTATTGTCTTACTCACAACAACTCTATTAAATCCATACGAATATCATTCGTATATGACACTTAAGCCTATAATCATAGCTTAACCTAACAACCGGGTATGTCATTAATTCAATTGAACCTGATCTACCAAGAGTCTACCACCATCTTATTCAGTTCATTATCTCTTGATATTCCAAATCAGTACATATATAAAGCCTAGGTGTGGGTTCAATAAACTGTTTCACACCTTCCAAGTAATTGAGGCTTTTACCAATTCTTGGTAATCTATAATCATTCTAGGAAACATGCATACGGCTCCAAATAATTACACTCGTACATATATACATCATCAATATACCCACTATACGATAATTTTACCAACCTGGATACGCAATCCATATAATCTGTTCTGGGCCACTGTTGCCTTTCTCAAAGCCGCAATCACAATAACTGTTAGGGAAAGACCATCCTAACAACACAGCTCTATCGCACGACCTTAGAGTAAGAAGAATAGAAACCAATCCTAAATATCATGTAGCCTCTTGTGTATAAGTATGGTGCACACATACTCGTACCAAGACTTTACTAGACACGGTCGGTAGACATTCCGAGGACTAATTGCTCTGATACCACTCTGTCACGCCCCGGAACTCGACCCGCGACTGGTACCCTACCTGGGCACCCTTCTATACATACAACATGAGTAACACGCGGAAGATAATAACACTCATTTTTTAAAGCAAAGACAAAGCCGATAAGGCTGCCGTATATATATACCATACCCAACTGGGTCTACACTGTCCAATAATGTAAATATAACTCTCACCAGTCCAACCCATATATGAATACAGACCTGTAAGAATTTGACAACAACTGTGACGGGACAAGGCCCCGTCGTACCCCTGAATATACCTAGCCATAATGATAAGCTCCGGAACATTGGAGCTATCCAAAATGCTGAACAAGGATCCTAAGCTCGCGAATCCACAACTGAGTACCTAGACTTGCGAACATGAACGCAACCCCCCCCCCCCCCCGAAGGAGGTCAGTACAACAAGTACTAAGTATGAAACTGAAATAAAGTACAGTATTAAAATCATGGATGTGTACAAGAATTACAGGGGCAAGTATGAAAATCAAATACCAGATCCTACCGTGTCACATAACCAAAAAGCCAACTGCACCTCGTATCACTGTACTAATATAACTCCAAGAGTCGACTGTGCCCTTCAAGGATATAATATCACACAATCCAAATATAAAGCAGGAGACAAGTATGATAACCACATCAACAGTACACTGAACTTTACAAACAATGAGAGCAATAAAAGTCGACTTCGCCGGTTCAAAAATAGGAAGTCGATGATCAAACTAGGGTCATTCGTCCATAGTATCATGGTGCAAATCCTGTTCCTGGACTCTCTAGTCCGCATAGTTCGCGTGGACCCGCATGAGGTACTCCTCGCATCGGGGGGAGCAAACACGCGGAATGTAACGCATAGGACCCTGTCCCGCATGAGCCCCTTGGACTCGCATGAGGTATTCCTCGCATCGGGGGGAGCAAACCTGCGGAATGTAATGCATAGGACCCTGTCCCGCATGATCCTTACGGGCTCGCATGAGGTATTCCTCGCATCGGGGGGAGCAAACCCGCGGAATGTAATGCATAGGACCCTGTCCCGCATGAGCCTTACGGGCTCGCATGAGGTATTCCTCGCATCGGGGGGAGCAAACCTGTTGAATGTAACGCATAGGACCCTGTCCCGCATGAGCCTTACGGGCTCGCATGAGGTATTTCTCGCATCGGGGGGGGGGGGGAGCAAACCCGCGGAATGTAACGCATAGGACCCTGTCCCGCATGAGTCTTACGGGCTCGCATTAGGTATTCCTCGCATCGGGGGGAGCAAACCCGCAGAATATGAACAAACGCAACATGGCCAGGGGGTTGACCCCACAATAAATCATAAAATACAAGCGCAATCGGCTATCGTAAACAACATAGGCAAGTTAAGATAAGCTTTGACTCTCGTTATCCTAAAATGAATAAACCATCATTTTAGCAAAACCAAGACAATACCCTTCATTTCCTTTAAACCAAGACAATGTCATGCCTTTCCTTTACACCAAGACAATTTCCATTTTAGCAAGCCAAGGTACTATCAAGGCAAATGTAGTATAACTATCATTTACACAAGCCAAAGTACTATCAAGGCAAAAGTAGTATAACTATCATTTACACAAGTCAAAGTACTATCATATCTTTCCTTTTCAATCATCATTAAGGTGTTATCACATAGTTCATTAAGGATTAAGATCCATTACAACAATGTACGCCCGCCGTACATTCGCATCATAATCACAATTTCCATTTTAGAACAACCCAAAGTACTACATGTACCTCTAGGAGTTAGGATCCATTATAAGCATTATTTTGAAACCATCATTTGAAATATTAAGATACTTATCATATCAAGTATCTATTAAAAAATGGTTTGGAAAATCAAGGCACTAGTTATCATGTACTATTTCTAAAACATCTTTTTAGAAAATCAAAGTGTCGTATATCACGTAGGATTAAAATCCAAAGAAGCTATGTACCTTTATTCTTTATAAGAAGAATCGTCTCATGAAGTATTAGGGCGTTGGACCCAAAAGTTCTACGTACATCTATTCTTTATAAAAGAATTCTTTAAAACAAGTCACTTCTCCTTTTTAAAATCAAGTAACCTATTCCTTTAAATCAAGTAACTTCCTCTTTCAAAATCAAGTCCCATAACTTGAAAATAAAGTCTCATAACATTGAAAATCAAATCTCATAACTTTCAAAATAAACATTCATTGAACCGTGAATAGGTTATACACGTTTATAACGATCTTGTCCATTGAGCCATGATCTAGAAAATGTAATACAATTTTGTCTTATCTTAGTTTCTATGCAGATGGAAGTCTCGGCCCTCAACATAAAAAGGGTACATGCACACCTTGTTTTCCATATCTTCCTTAACAAGAAGTCATATATACACTATAACAATGAGTAATATCTAATTACTGCGGAAAAAGAAGAATTATTACCTCATTTTTAGCCTTAAAAACTCCCCGGGCAGAATGCTATGTTTTGGTCCGCAGTTTTCGTTTCACTCCATTTCTTCAAGTTCCAATCACATATATGTGACCTCTATGAACTTATACACAACTCCACTTTGTATTTCGCTTCCAAAAAGTCGACGGAACCTTAGGGTTTCACACCCTCTATTTCGGCCACACATGATTCTTGGGTTTAAGGGTGCTTAATCTTGCTAATCAATTGGTTAGGGACCTTAATCTTGTATAATAACTAAGCTTGTAAGATTTGGGAAATTTGGTCTTCCATTTTTGCCCTTGGTCGAGAGCAATATGAAGAACAAGATGGGATCTTTGGCTAAGTGTTGGCAAGTCTTGCAAGCCCTCTAATATATAGATGTATATCTCAAGTAGCAAGACAAGTGGAGTGGGACCCACTTGTCCACAAAATATCTTGTCAAGTCTCACAAATATCTAAAGTCAAATAGTCAAATAGTCAGGTCTTCCAAGACCATGACAATGGGGGGTGGGGTGTGCCACGTGTCACCCTATGATTCGTCCAAAATAGTTTCATCTCCCAAAAAGTCCATATTTGGTCAAAATATCGAAAAACTTGTGGGCCCCACAAAAACGTAACATTTCCCGGGTGGGCCCCACATAACCAAATCCGAAAATTAAAATCCATAATTCCAATATATTCTCTAAGTCCCAAATATCAAATTTGAGAATCAAACTCCACTTTATAAACCTTTTTCCTTCACGAGGCTCGGAGGATTTTTCCGGAATTTTTCATTCTTTTCAAAATTCAAATCTCAATTTCTCACGTACGTTCTCATTTCAAACTGTTGTAAATACGGGGTGTAACAAGGATATTGTTTAGCCAAATGTAATTCCCCAGCCCCATGTTCATACCCTCCGCTATTAGTTGTGCAATGTAGTGAGGGTTTTGGAGAACTATCATTGACTCTCTTCCGTCTATCATCATCGTGAGAGAGATTGCATGGCCTATGAGATTTTCCATGAAAGGTGGTCTTGGTGGCCTCAGAACTTGAATTGGACGGTAGCGACGTCGAACAGAGATTTGAATCCTTGGCATTGTTACTTTGTTAGAGTATAGAGTTAGAAATATTGGGGGAATCTGAAGTTTCACCAGGAGAGTGTGTAGTAATGATGGACTGGTTTTCTTGCATGTCCGTCGAGTGGTGTAGCGTAAGATTTATAATCTTGTGAGCTTGGGAGTAGTTATAGGGTTAATAGAGTTCTTAAGAGAAATGTTAGTAGGATAATTATTAATGCATGTTGTTTAAATTGTCTTCATCTAAAGACTCCACGTTAGTAATAGACGTGGCACTGGCCATATTAGGGGTTAGAGAATTGTTTTTATATTTATTATTAGAGAAATTTTCAATAAAATTAATGACATTAGTGGTTTCCTCTAAAACCGTGTGCTCAACATCCAACGCATAAAAGTGGTTGTTGACACCCAATTTTGACCCTCCCGTCCAGCCATTAACTATAAAATTACACTAATTTTGTAAAATAATTTTTTAGGATTTTTTATAATAAAATACAACAATAAAACATTAAATACAGGCATAAATAATTAATTTAATACTGGCATCGCGTCTTACGTAAAGTCTTAAGCATTTAGAGTTCCGCACCCGCATTAATTAACTTTAAGCTTTGTCGTAATTCTTAAATAATTAATAAATGCATAATTTAGCGATAACGTCGTGTCAGGTAGCATAGCCGCATTTATTAGTAATTATTTGTAATTTAAAATCAATTTTAATCTAATACGTGCATTTAATAGCGTCGCATTTAAAAAGCTTTAAACAATTCTTAAATATCATACTTGCATTTAGCATTTAAATAATTTAACATAAACTCAATGCAATTTTAATTTAACTTCGCAATAATGCATAACAATAAGATTTTAAATAATAGCGTCGCATTCCAAAGTATTAAGCATTAGTTAAATAACGCGCCCGCATTTAGCACCTAAATAATTAGACTAATGTAGCACCTAGATAATTATAATAAAGCACCTAATTAATTTAATCACATTTGCACTAATTAATTAATACACTTGCCTAGAATTAATTAGCTAATTAAACTAACTAGCCTAAAACTAATTAACCCCTAATTAAAACTAATACCCTAATTAACTAATTACCCACCATTTTCGTCCAGCCCACCTAATAACGCCCTGGCCCAAAACCGTCGACCCGCGACCCGCGAGGCCCACCCGCAAAGCCAACACGATCCGCCTTTACTTGTTCATTGCCTTTCCAAACGAAGGCACAAAACAAAAACAAGAAGAACCCTAAACCTAAAGCAACCGCCGCCAGCACCCACGCCCCCAGCCCCGCGATTCTCGCCGGAAATACCGCACCCCACCTTCCTTTCCCTTCACCTGCACACACGTCTTCAGTGATTTCTTACCATAACCGAACCAAATCCCTTCAAATCGAATCAACGAAACCAGTAGTATCCCCGAATCCACAGGCAATTTCCTTACCTTACCTGCTACATCGCGAAAATCATAGCAAATCAATCCAAATAAGCGGCCGCTAATATCGATTCAATTCGCACGATTAGCCTTTATTACTTACCTAACTTGGAACCCCAAATATGGCTATATAAGGCGCATGCAAAAGGTTAAGAGGGGGGCAACAAAGGCAGACCGATAGCATCGACTCAGAGGAGGGCAACAGGGGGATAGCATAGAAACAGTGGTTTTTGAGAATAGCAGGCCACAGTTAGCACACCCATAGCATCGACACGGAGCATCGACTAGGGGCTCAGTCAGGGAAACCCTTAGCATCGCAAGAATAGGAGGTTCAAATCCCTTTTTAGTCCAGCAAAGAAACCAACAACTAAATCTCGCCCCTCAATCGCATCGCAATACCCGTCGAGTGGCTCCGACGACTTGATACGCTGCCCCGGGTCGCTGTCCGGAGAAGGTAAAATCAACTCTCTCTCAATTTCGGTTCATTTACGCATTTACGTGAAATGCGTATTTAAATAATGCGTTAGACAGTTGAAGATAATATTGGGAGACTGCGAGGTAGATAATTATCTGTTTGTGTGGTTGCTATGGTGTCGAGGGATGAGAAAATTCTGAAATGAGTTTGAATCATGGGTATGTTGCATTTGTTTGTTTACATTATAATGGCAACTGTCGGGTAATAACCAGGAATGAGATCAGCCCTGTTGAAATTCTGGCTTAGATGGTCTTGCATATCTAAGTTAATCCTTATATGATTATATCTATTGTGGTATATGGATCTCCCCTTTATAGTTGTGAATCCTGTTACTACTATATAAGCATCTGTAAATTTAACCCTAAAGGATGACACCATGTTAATTGAAATACATGATTGGTATGCAACTATTGTAGAACCATGCTCATATCATGAAACAGAGTAGTCCTTCATATGTATTGATATGACCCTGCCTTGTTTGGATTTCAGCTCTTAAGTCATGTCATTTACCATGTGCACAAGTACACATATCCATATCTAGTTTAGCCTTAAATGGATACTAGGCTCTTCTTTGAGTTTTCACTTCATTAAGACTGTGTTATGAGTACATAATAAGGACTATTTGCATCCATCTATGATTTCCCTGTTACCACTACATATTTGTAAGTTCAACCATCTAGCCTGAATGTCTATCTAGTTAAAGAACAAAATTCTGAACTATCATGTTGGCTGCTGTGTGGTACTGATATTTCAAAGTGATAAAATTTAAAGTCAACTTCTGTATGCTAACTCAAGGAATCTATTCATGAAGCCCTATTAGACCTCTGTGTATTAGTAAAATCCAAAACATTTTGCTTGTTTACTTCTGTGGATGCTCCTGTTTGCATCTAGATCAGTTAGGATATTAATGCATAATTATACCTTCTCTGGATGCTCCTATTAAGTTTGCATAACTATGTCATTTTTACTTGCATTATTAATATGGTTTGAGTATATACTAATCCTTATCTTCCTTTGTTTACATGGCACGCACCGGAGCAAAAATAAAGAGTCTCACGGCGAGACTCATCGCAAGTCATTCCAAATGGCAACCCGCACCCGCATTTGCATTCCCGCTTCAGAAATTCCTAAGACAAAATAGGATAAGACGACGTCGCCGCGCATCTTGGAAGCTGCGATCATATCCACCTTCTATATTGTTTGTTTGAAATTTGTTGCCTAATTATTTAATTTTGTAATTAATAGAATACTTAGAATAGTCAAACCTTGAATCAATAAATAGAAATTAATTTAATTTTGCTTCCCTTAAGTTAATTACTTTAGGCACGCCATACATTGTTTAGCATTTATAATAAACCACCCAATAATCTTAACTTGCATAATTAATCATATGTAGCTATGATATTATTCCTAACCCATTCGCTATAACATCCATATAGAAATCTTATTTTTATATACTAAGAAACCCCCTCAAGCATGTGATATACTAATCTAAGCAGGCAAATGTACACATTTAGTCAATTAATCTATTTTTTGCATTACATATTTTTAATACAAAAATATAAAGCATGCTTTAAACTTTACATGTTGTTTTATAGCACTAATCTTATTAATCTTTGACTAAAAAGTACTTTCTATTAAATATCTTTCAAACATGCATTTTTTAGCATAAATAATTAACCCTAGGTTTGAACGGACAACCGCAAGTTAGCGGATCCTTTAGGATGCCTAACCCCTTCCCTTTAGGATAATAAAGAACCCTTACCCCGGAATCTCACTAAGTTTAGTAGACCATAAAATGGAGTTAATGTTTTGCTTCAAACTAGTTAAACATTTAGGTGTCCTAATTCACCCAATTAATTAGGTGGCGACTCCGCGAACTCTTAGCATTCTAGCAACCCTTTAGCATTTTTCTTTTCTTTTAGCACCCTTTTAACTTTAAACCCTTTTAAACCTTTTTATTATTCATTCTCTAACATTTGCATTTTTTAAAGCAGGGCTCGCTTATTTAGAAAATGCCGCGGCCGAAAAGGGGCGCGACAGAAATGGCGACTCCGCTGGGGATTTTAGGTTCTTAACCACAACAGACCTAGGATAATTATTTGGCAATTATTTTGCATTTAATTTTTGTGTATTGTATTTTGTTATTTTTTGCTACCTGCTTTACTGCTTTCCTTAAACTGGCATTCCGCTCATATTCCTTCCACTCTGGAAAATTCACACAAACACACACTACATGCGAGGTGCGCTGGGTGCATCAGCAAAATTCTTTCTTCAAAATCCAAATTTAGGAGAGTTGGTAATATACGTGGAGTGCCCGGTCTAACCGGTGGCCGCGTAGCCTTCTCACTCGAGTTGTCCGCTCGGGAACCTTGCGTCCAGAAAAGCCAAATCTTAGAAACTTAAGATAGAGCTATACCACCCTTATTTTAGGGCATGCATGCATTTACCTTAGATGGGTCGGTCCTTGGCATCGACACCACAATTAGAAAAACACCAAACTTGTCGACGGGTTTCGCAACCCAACGACCAACCAGCATATTATGTGTAGCGTGGCAATGACAGACAAATCCAAACCCAATCATGACATGCTGAAATTGGGAAAAGTGCACCGTCATTTGGTCGCCATTTCCAACAAAGGCATTATAGTTGGACGACTTGGACAAATCCGTCATAATCTCGCATAAGTGACGTTTAGGCCTACCTCTGGCATAAAGAGGTCCCTGCGTGTTAAGGCGTTTGAATGTGCTATGCGATATACCTGCTATATACATGCAAATTATGTGCTCTATGCTAACACCGTTTGTTGCATTTTTTTAGAAAGTTTATCATCTCCCCCCAAAGGTCGATTTGTATTTGACTTAGCAATGGCAGAGCATCAATATTTCACAAGATCAAAGGCACGGTCGGCATGACCGATTCAAGTGCATCTGGCGGAGCAGTCGGAACTGTTTTGGTTCCTATAAAGCGAGGTCTCGAAAGAAGAGCGGCGTGACACTTCTCAAAGCGGGACAATGTAGGAACTGCAGACGAGTCGCAAATCAACAGGCCGGCGTGCGGATATCGAACAAGCGTGAAGTCGAATCTGAATCGACCCCGAAAACTCACAAATTTTCTTTGGAGCGGTGTCTTTTCATATTGACAAAAGCGAGAAAGTGCAATAGCGAAATGGAAAATACGGCGAAAGGTTGCTTATTAGCGTGCGACAAAAGCAACAAAGAGGATGACCACAATCCAAAGTCCGCGTCGAAGCGGCAGCAGAAAGGCATCAATAATCGGCAGCAAAGTTGAGTTCGCAACAAAACCTAGCGCGTCGGCTTCGGGCATAAAGTCAACCGCAACCAGCGCATCGCGCAACAAAGGCATCATAACAATTACGTCGATTTGCGGTGCGAGCAACATCTCAGTATTCGTCATGCATATCAGGGGCGACATCTCTATCCATAAAATTGCACTTCTCATATATATTTATCATTTTGTTTAAACAGGTATACACTAACGTTTTCTCAAGCTTAGCTTGCAGGAGCATTTATTCTACAGGAGCAGCAACACGTCCAGACAACGACGTTATCAGCACAGCAAGTCTACGCAACGACGCCCGGCGGAACACGCCCGTCGACAACGGCGTTATCGGCCGCGGCAAGTCTACGCAACGACGCCAAAGCAACACGTCGAGCGGCGGCGTTATCGGCCGCAGCAAGTCCACGCAGCGACGCGGCGGCAATACGTCCGCACAACGACGTTATCGGCCGCGGCAAGTCTACGCAGCGACGCCCGGAAGAACACGTCGAGTAACGGCGTTATCGGCACGGCAAGTCTGCAACGACGCCCGGCGGAAGAACACGTCCAGACAACGACGTAATCAACAAATCCATGCAACGACGCCAGCAGCAATACGTCCAGGCAATGACGTTATCAGCACAACAAGTCTACGCAACGACGCCAGCAGCAACACGTCCAGACAACGACGTGATCAGCAAGTCCACGCAACGACGCCCGGAAGAACGTCGAGCGGCGGCGTTATCGGCCGCGAGTCCACGCAACGACGCCCGGCGGCAACACGTCCGAACAACGGCGTTATCGGCCAAAGCAAGTCCAAACGACGCCATCGTGACATATTACATCTACACGAGGAAGATTTTCGCTGTTATCAAACTTGCATTTTTATCATTCATGCTTTTTTTTAGTGTCTTAGCAGTTATGCACTAACTCTTCCTTGAGCTTTAGTCTACGGGAAGCGGCGAATAAGTCCAAAACGACGCCAAGTCTGAAAACGACGCCAAGTCCAAAACGGCGCCAAGTCCAAAGCGGCGACAAGTCGAAAGCGGCGACAAGTCGAAAGCGGCGACAAGTCGAAAGCGACGACAAGTCCGAAAGCGGTCAGAAGCGGCGCCGGTCCAAAACGGCGCCAAGTCGAAAGCGACAACGAGTCCAAAGCGGCGCCAAGTCAGAAAGCGACCGGTCCGAAAGCGACAACGAGTCAACGGCGACAAGTCAGAAACGGCGCCCGGTCGAAAGCGGCGACAAGTCCAAAACGACGACAAGTCCGAAAGCGACGACGGTCCGAAACGGCGACAAGTCGAAAGCGGCGACAAGTCGATATCACATCTACGCAGGACGATTTCTCTATTCATAATTGCATTTTGTTTCTCATATATTATTGTCTTAGCGCGGTTATGCACTAACTCTTTCTTGAGCTTTAGTATACAGGACAATTGCAGCAAGGACAACGTATCCGCATTCACGATCGCAACACGTCGTGCGGCGAAATCACGGCGTTTGCGTCGCGTCAACACAGGACATCATATTTTTGCGGGATAACCTTTTCTATTCACGATTACATTGTTTTAAAATTATTTTGCCTTATGATTATGCACTAACCGTTTGTTCAAGTCTTAGCATGCAGCGGCGAGCACAACGTGGATTTTCTCTTCTGACCGGCAATCATTGGGGCCAACCTTCCCAACGATTGGCGTAGCGACCTCAGCGTCGGTCCACTCGCTCCACATCACCATAGAACCCAGACTACAAGCCGGCGATACCCGTGTTCGCCGCTTATATTACATTACTTTTGCACCATAGCCCAAAGGTCATCATAACTCGACATCGACATCTTTAAGCCGCGTTAGCCCGCCAGTGTTTTGACCATGGTAGCCCGGTGTCGTCATAACTCGACCGAGATAGCTTGAGTCGCGTTAGCCCGCGGTGTTTAGACCATGGTAACCCAGTGTCGTCATAACTCGACATTGGGACAGTTTTTGATTTTTGTGTCAGCCTTATCTACCTGCCCGGCATTTTTGCAATTCGGAAGATCGAGACAAAATTGGCTATGAGTCAACGTCTTTGTCCGAAGATTCTTCCATCATCTCCATACAAAGAGGGACATCTGTTGACACCCAATTTTGACCCTCCGTCGGCCATTAACTATAAAATTACACTAATTTTGTAAAATAATTTTTTAGGATTTTTTATAATAAAATACAACAATAAAACATTAAATACAGGCATAAATAATTAATTTAATACTGGCATCGCGTCTTACGTAAAGTCTTAAGCATTTAGAGTTCCGCACCCGCATTAATTAACTTTAAGCTTTGTCGTAATTCTTAAATAATTAATAAATGCATAATTTAGCGATAACGTCGTGTCAGGTAGCATAGCCGCATTTATTAGTAATCATTTGTAATTTAAAATCAATTTTAATCTAATACGTGCATTTAATAGCGTCGCATTTAAAAAGCTTTAAACAATTCTTAAATATCATACTTGCATTTAGCATTTAAATAATTTAACATAAACTCAATGCAATTTTAATTTAACTTCGCAATAATGCATAACAATAAGATTTTAAATAATAGCGTCGCATTCCAAAGTATTAAGCATTAGTTAAATAACGCGCCCGCATTTAGCACCTAAATAATTAGACTAATGTAGCACCTAGATAATTATAATAAAGCACCTAATTAATTTAATCACATTTGCACTAATTAATTAATACACTTGCCTAGAATTAATTAGCTAATTAAACTAACTAGCCTAAAACTAATTAACCCCTAATTAAAACTAATACCCTAATTAACTAATTACCCACCATTTTCGTCCAGCCCACCTAATAACGCCCTGGCCCAAAACCGTCGACCCGCGACCCGCGAGGCCCACCCGCAAAGCCAACACCCGTCCCTTTACTTCAGCCCCAGCGTTCCTTTCCAAACGAAGGCACAAAACAAAAACAAGAAGAACCCTAAACCTAAAGCAACCGCCGCCAGACTCCACGCTCACTTCGCGATTCTCGCCGGAAATACCGCACCCCACCTTCCTTTCCCTTCACCTGCACACACGTCTTCAGTGATTTCTTACCATAACCGAACCAAATCCCTTCAAATCGAATCACTTCAAAACCAGCAAGTATCCTTCAAATCCCTGGGCAATTTCCTTACCTTACCTGTTACATCGCGCAAAATCATAGCAAATCAATCCAAATAAGCGTAATATCGGCCACGAATCTCGTCGATTCAAGCACGAATTAGCCTTTATTACTTACCTAACTTGGAACCCCAAATATGGCTATATAAGGCGCATGCAAAAGGTTAAGAGGGGGGCAACAAAGGCAGACCGATAGCATCGACTCAGAGGAGGGCAACAGGGGGATAGCATAGAAACAGTGGTTTTTGAGAATAGCAGGCCACAGTTAGCACACCCATAGCATCGACACGGAGCATCGACTAGGGGCTCAGTCAGGGAAACCCTTAGCATCGCAAGAATAGGAGGTTCAAATCCCTTTTTAGTCCAGCAAAGAAACCAACAACTAAATCTCGCCCCTCAATCGCATAGCAATACCCGTCTAGTGGCTCCGACGACTGGATACGCCCGCTGTCCGAGAAGGTAAAATCAACTCTCTCTCAATTTCGGTTCATTTCTGCATTTACGTGAAAGTCGTATTTAAATAATCGTTAGACAGTTGAAGATAATATTGCGAGACTGCGAGGTAGATAATTATCTGTTTGTGTGGTTGCTATGGTGTCGAGGGATGAGAAAATTCTGAAATGAGTTTGAATCATGGGTATGTTGCATTTGTTTGTTTACATTATAATGGCAACTGTCGGGTAATAACCAGGAATGAGATCAGCCCTGTTGAAATTCTGGCTTAGATGGTCTTGCATATCTAAGTTAATCCTTATATGATTATATCTATTGTGGTATATGGATCTCCCCTTTATAGTTGTGAATTCTGTTACTACTATATAAGCATCTGTAAATTTAACCCTAAAGGATGACACCATGTTAATTGAAATACATGATTGGTATGCAACTATTGTAGAACCATGCTCATATCATGAAACAGAGTAGTCCTTCATATGTATTGATATGACCCTGCCTTGTTTGGATTTCAGCTCTTAAGTCATGTCATTTACCATGTGCACAAGTACACATATCCATATCTAGTTTAGCCTTAAATGGATACTAGGCTCTTCTTTGAGTTTTCACTTCATTAAGACTGTGTTATGAGTACATAATAAGGACTATTTGCATCCATCTATGATTTCCCTGTTACCACTACATATTTGTAAGTTCAACCATCTAGCCTGAATGTCTATCTAGTTAAAGAACAAAATTCTGAACTATCATGTTGGCTGCTGTGTGGTACTGATATTTCAAAGTGATAAAATTTAAAGTCAACTTCTGTATGCTAACTCAAGGAATCTATTCATGAAGCCCTATTAGACCTCTGTGTATTAGTAAAATCCAAAACATTTTGCTTGTTTACTTCTGTGGATGCTCCTGTTTGCATCTAGATCAGTTAGGATATTAATGCATAATTATACCTTCTCTGGATGCTCCTATTAAGTTTGCATAACTATGTCATTTTTACTTGCATTATTAATATGGTTTGAGTATATACTAATCCTTATCTTCCTTTGTTTACATGGCACGCACCGGAGCAAAATAAAGAGTCTCACGGCGAGACTCATCGCAAGTCATTCCAAATGGCAACCCGCACCCGCATTTGCATTCCCGCTTGTAAATTCCTAAGACAAAATAGGATAAGGCAGCGTCATGCGCATCTTGGAAGCTGCGATCATATCCACCTTCTATATTGTTTGTTTGAAATTTGTTGCCTAATTATTTAATTTTGTAATTAATAGAATACTTAGAATAGTCAAACCTTGAATCAATAAATAGAAATTAATTTAATTTTGCTTCCCTTAAGTTAATTACTTTAGGCACGCCATACATTGTTTAGCATTTATAATAAACCACCCAATAATCTTAACTTGCATAATTAATCATATGTAGCTATGATATTATTCCTAACCCATTCGCTATAACATCCATATAGAAATCTTATTTTTATATACTAAGAAACCCCCTCAAGCATGTGATATACTAATCTAAGCAGACAAATGTACACATTTAGTCAATTAATCTATTTTTTGCATTACATATTTTTAATACAAAAATATAAAGCATGCTTTAAACTTTACATGTTGTTTTATAGCACTAATCTTATTAATCTTTGACTAAAAAGTACTTTCTATTAAATATCTTTCAAACATGCATTTTTTAGCATAAATAATTAACCCTAGGTTTGAACGGACAACCGCAAGTTAGCGGATCCTTTAGGATGCCTAACCCCTTCCCTTTAGGATAATAAAGAACCCTTACCCCGGAATCTCACTAAGTTTAGTAGACCATAAAATGGAGTTAATGTTTTGCTTCAAACTAGTTAAACATTTAGGTGTCCTAATTCACCCAATTAATTAGGTGGCGACTCCGCGAACTCTTAGCATTCTAGCAACCCTTTAGCATTTTTCTTTTCTTTTAGCACCCTTTTAACTTTAAACCCTTTTAAACCTTTTTATTATTCATTCTCTAACATTTGCATTTTTTAAAGCAGGGCTCGCTTATTTAGAAAATGCCGCGGCCGAAAAGGGGCGCGACAGTGGTTTTGCCTATTAGGGGTTTCAGTAAGTAATTTAGGCGATAAGCTTGGATTAATATGATTTGGATAATTAATTATAGCGAGGGAGTAAAGATACTAATAATAATAAAATTGGTTATTTTGAGAATATTAAATTCTTTATTTATGTGTGCATATGTAGGCCTTTATTAAAATTTTAAAATTATTTTGTCGTGTTGAAAATAGTTAATTTTGAATGAATAATGAGAAGAGATGGACAAAATTGGGTGTCAACATGCATCGCGGCTTCAATGTCGGTTTGTGTGGGTCCCGCTGCATGATGTGCTTGAAGGGGCTGAGGTCCGAGTATTCGACTCTCGCCCGACCATAAATTGATGGTCGAAACCCGAACCGACCCGGCCAGAAACCGCTGGGCGCGACGTAGGAATGGAAGGAAGCTGCTGCCCTTGTGCGTGCATCGACAATGCACCCAGTTGAAACATTCTCTGCGTCCGCCACTGATCATACCATTTATTTCATGAAAAACTTAGCACGTTATAAAGTTTTTGTTTGCTGGAAAAATGGTGTAAATCCTTTTTGAAAAGTATTTTTTTAAAAAGAAACTGCCGTATGACCAAACATATAACACACGTTGTTCCTATCTTCATATGTCACGATCTCCTTAAGTCAATTGTTAGCCAATACAATAGAGGGGTACTATGGGTGCCTAAATGTTAAGATATACCACATATATACATTGTATATATATGTGGTAGGTTAGTTAGATATTAAGAGTTCATAGTATATCATTAGTATACACCATATACAATGTTAGTTAGTGGTTATAGTTAGTGGTTATTTCTGAAATGGTTATATTTGCAAGATTAGTCATTATAAATAGTTAGCAATATTTGTAATATTGTTTTTTTAGAGGAAATAATACTGAAGGCAGAAGAGCACTTCAGCTCCCAAAAATACCCTCTCACGTTCTTAGCCTCCTTCTTCAGCTTCTCTCAAATCTGCTCATTTTCCTTCCTTCTTCTCAATTGTTTTGCTCCAGCAAACTTTAACATGGTATCAAAGCCAAGTGCTGTATAGATCGATCCAATTACATTGAGGAGTTGATCGAAACTGAAAATTGGAATCGCGTTTTCAGAAAATCGAAATCGCGATTTTCGATTGAAAATCGGGAAATCGAAATCGAAGAAACTGAAACTGTTGTTAATCGATTGGTATTAAGGGATTGATTCAAATCGATTCAAATCGAAGGGAGAGATCGAGAAAACGAAGGAGTTTCTTCTAAAAAAATCTGAAAAATCGAAAATCAAATTGAAGGATATCGATTGAAGGAGTTCAATTCGAAAACAGAGAATCGAAAAATCAAATTGAAGAAGATCGATTGAAGGAGTTCAATCGATCGAAAACAGAGAAGTTCGAAAATCAGAGAATCAAACGTTTTTTTTTGCTGGAAAAAAAAAACAGAAAATCAAAGGAGACAGAATATTGAGGTAGTCTCTATAGTATATCGATCGATTTTGTTGCGAGTGACAACAGAATCGACAGAGATTCAAAGTCGTTCATCCTATTTTGTTTACAGTTTTTTTTTTCCGATTATCGCATTTGTCGATTTAGTCGGATGGAGATATTATCGTTTTATGCGGATACACTCCGCCTTTGGCTATCGTTGCGACGTCGAAGATCGCCGCGAATAGTCGAGTTGATGGGAATTCAACTTCATTTACTTTGTGTTGGTGAATTGAGGAAATTGGAGAAAAGATATTGATAGTTGTGGTGTTTTCTCTGGTCTGTGTTGTCGTTCGTCATTGCTGTTTTCTGTTTCAGATTCTAGAATTGTATCAATTGTTGTTCTGTGTTGGCTTGCTGATTTTGATGCAGTCTGTTTCGTTACTGCTGGTGTTGTTGAAACTCCAGTGTTATTGTTGTTTTGAAATATGTTGGTGTTGTTATGTTAGCTTCTATATGGAGTGATTTTATTCAGCAACTGGTGTTACTGATGGTTTGGATGCATTGATGTGGTCGATCACCAGGAAGTAAGACTCCAGTTCAAATAAAACAGTGGTTCTGTTTTTATTCCAGTAGATTGGAAAATTAGTATTATCGACTGCAGAACTTAAGTATCTGATTGTCGATTTGAGAGTTGCATATTCAATAGATCGATTGAAGGATCGAAGAGTTCTTAGCGACAAACAGACTAAGAACCGAGGGATACTTCGTCGACGATAATATGGATTGAGTTGAAGCTCAATTCAAAGAATAGCTTGCGTGACGAGAATCAAGAGATTCTCTAGTCCGAATGACTAGAGAACGAAGAGGTTCTTGCCGCTTATCAAATTCTGCTGGTGCTGGTTCAGAGTTGTAGTCTGGTGCTGGTTCAGAACAAATTCATAGAGAGAATCGAGAGATTCTCTAGTCCGAGAGAGACTAGAGAACGAGGGGTTCTCCGTCAAGATGAATCCAGTGGTTTCTGTCAAATTAAGAATAAACCGAGAGATTCGGTTTATAAAAGCTCAGAATGGCGATATGATGGCCGGTTCGTAATCAAAATTATAGTGTTATCGATATTGTTGCTCCGCGCAATTGTTCTCGATATTCTTCTTTCTGCCGGTGCTATTGCTATTTCGCTAGATATTCTTCGTCACCGTATTATGTTGTTGGTCACTGCTGGAAAATGCAAGTTCAGGGACTGATTTCTGTTAGATGTTGCTAATTGGATCATGATATTCAAGTGCATATAACAAGTGCTCTGAGGAACTTGTAAATGTTGTGTCTGATGTCGTCGATGTTGTGACTGATGGCTGCTATTATTGCTGAATTTGTTGGCTTGTCATTGTTATTTAATTTCTTGGATATTTGGAATTGGAGTGGTTATCGAGAGGGCACAAAGTGTTGCTCCTATTCAATTTACTGAAGCTACTGCTGCTGGAATTTATCCAAGTGGTTCAGTGGTTCAGAGGTTCTGTTTCATTTTTGATTGATGTTGCTGCTGGACAACATTTGTTGCTGCTGGCTGGAAAAATGCAGGTGCTACTGCAGTGAGGTTGCTGCTGTGCTCTGTGATCTTTGCGGCAGGTTATTACTGCTTCGACTCTTGTTTTGTCTTGATCTGAGAAGATGTGCTATGTGTGGCTACTGCTGTTGCTAAGGCTAAAATGCAGAAACACCTAATCTTTGGTCTTTGGTGCAAATTCTTTGTATGGCCGGAAAGATGTTCTGAGATGTTGGAGTTCGTTTTTTACCATCTTCATTGCGCAAAGAATCGTGTTATTGACTTTGGTGGATGTTAAAACTGGTGGTAAATCAGGAAAGATTGAATGGTGCTAATGCAGCTGGATTGCTGCTTTTACCTACTGTTTGCCTAATGCTATTGCAGGATTTTGCTGCTGCTTCATTTGTAGTAGCTATTGGCATTAAAGGTTGAGGAAGATGGATCTTTCTCACCAGTGCCATCAGGACTTATCATTTGTCGCTAATTGTTGATGCTACAGGACTGATGTCAGGACAGTTTTTTTTTGCGACTGATACTGCTGGAAATTCCAGAATAATGAAGCTGGTGGAATTCTTTGATCAGAGGCTGGGATTCTATATTAGCTGCAGCTGCTGATCTCTGACCTAATTAGCATAACAACAAGATCAATCATTTACCCAGTACTTGAATCTTGCCCAAACTGCACTACGATAAAGAAAAGGTCACATTCCACTAACTGGAAGATGGTGTTTTATCGTGGTGTAAAACGTCCTATTGCAATAATATACAAGAGTTTAAATAGTTCTATATGTTGTGGACATGGCTACTCTACTTTGACACCTTACAAAAATTCCATTGTTGAGTCTAGAGGATATTTTCACAAATATGGGAATGGGCCTAGAACATTTGCAGTCTTTATTAGGAGATATTCAGCCGAGATTTCCTCGTCAGAGCAGATGAACTTAATAAAGCAGCTGAGAGAAAGAACAAGTGCTCCCATAAAAGAAGTAAAAGCTGCTCTTGTCACTAGCAATTGGGATATTGAGACTGCTCAGAAGGACATTAGAAAAAGAGGGATCATTCTTGCACCAAAGAAGTCGTCTCGAACTGCTGCTGAAGGGTTTCTTGCCTTGACACAGAATGAAAGGAAGGCCGCTGTGATTGAACTTAACTGTGAAACAGACTTTGTTGCAAGGAATGAAATTTTTCAATACTTGGCCTTATCTTTGGCAAAATTGGCATTGCTGCTTGATGGCTCACCACAGTCTTTTGCTTCTTTTCCTGTTGGACAGCTGGAGGACTTGAAGATGAACCTTGACCATCCTAAATTGAGTGGAGAAAAAAAAAAGAGTACATAATGCAATAACTGAAGTGGCTGCAATGATGGGGGGAAATGTCAAACTAAAAAGGGCTGTGGTCTCTGCTGATGTTGTTGCAGTTGCTGCACCTACTGCTATACAAAAATTCGTAAAGTGTTCTGTTTTGGACATAATCTCCAAGCTAGGACTGAAACCGATGTTTTCAGTGCCTAGCTTGAGGGGGGATGTTAAGATATACCACATATATACATTGTATATATATGTGGTAGGTTAGTTAGATATTAAGAGTTCATAGTATATCATTAGTATACACCATATACAATGTTAGTTAGTGGTTATAGTTAGTGGTTATTTCTGAAATGGTTATATTTGCAAGATTAGTCATTATAAATAGTTAGCAATATTTGTAATATTGTTTTTTTAGAGGAAATAATACTGAAGGCAGAAGAGCACTTCAGCTCCCAAAAATACCCTCTCACGTTCTTAGCCTCCTTCTTCAGCTTCTCTCAAATCTGCTCATTTTCCTTCCTTCTTCTCAATTGTTTTGCTCCAGCAAACTTTAACACTAACCACCTAGTTCTTCCTCAAGAAGGTTATTGTAGATGACATATAGCTACACTTCGAGGTGGTAATTTTTGTAGAAATAATACCAGGTATCCGTTGTTAGACATGTTATTAAAACTTTAGTCAAATTTTAAAAGTTATTTAAATTTAGTTAGATTTAACTAACTTCAAACCGCGTGCTCCTCCTTTTTTTTCCTTCTTCAAATTCTCGCATTTGAAGTTTTAAACTGACAAAGTCTAAAATTTGCCCGAAGATACGAAGTTTAACTCGAAGATCTAAGTAGGCTGCACAACAGGGTAAAATCGGACCGGATCGAGGACCGAAGATCAGATCGAATTTATCGGTCCGGTTCGGTCCGGACTAAATTTTGTGATAAAACCGGATCGGACCGGACCGATGACCGAATTTTCAGAAAATTAGGATCGAAGATCGGACCGAATTTATCGGTCCGGACCAAATTTTGTGGTAAACTGGATCGGACCGGACCAAGGATCGAATTTTCAGAAAATTAGGATCGAAGACCAGACCGAATTTATCGATCCGGTTCGGTCTGATCTGAACATGATCGGTCCGGACAGATTTTTGTGCAGCCTTAGATCTAAGAACCTAAACGTATGGCTTTCATCAGAGAAGGCGGTTCTCTATTTTCTAACAATGAGATATTAATTAGGAAACATAACACTTCTTCCTCTTATGAAAAAACAGTACTATTAACTAAAGCCAAATATCATAAATCTAGGCTATTTCGGAAATATGTAACAAATTAAGAAGAGCAAGATTCAATATATAATATATCAGTCAATTACTCATTCTCAAACTAGTTAGCCTAACACAAGATTCATTCAAGTACTAAAAGAAATGTGGTTAGTATAATAATAGTACAACCATTTTGTGCGTGATCAAAGTGTGTACATTATTTGACAACAATTATTATACGAAAAAAAGTTGGACTTAGATACAAACTTCGTTGCTAATTCGTTGTTAAATCGCTCGTAGCAAAATATTATCTTGATAATTCGTTACTAATATGTCGCTTCATAGGATACTAATATGTCAGCTTCATAGGATTTGCAACATATTTTACTGTTTAACTTTTTTTAGATAATTCATGTTTATTTAGTATTGAAATAATTTAATGTATAAACGATTATTGAGAATTTTTAAGTGTGACAAACAAACATTATGGCAATTAATTTAGAATATATTCTGTTTTATATTATCTCATCCTTGTTATTTTACATTTGCATTTTACCAATTTGACATTAATGTTATACTATAATCGATTTTGCTTTATTTCTAATTTCTTTCACCACTAATATTTCCTTATTTAACGAATATATATACTTAAAAATTTACTAATGTGAGATATGCATGATTGCGAAACAGTTCAACCCAGGGAGAATACTGACTGTTTACTTGATCAAGAAGGATAGAGATATGGTTTTTGATGTTGGAAACAGTTAGGGCGGGATGAAAAGAGGGTGATGACTTGGTGGTGGGATTTTGAAGGAAGATGCGTCAAGGACAGCGGAAGAATCCTGAGTATCCATTTAGAGAATAGAGGACTGGAGAAGAAAAACCAAGAATTTAGGTAGAGAGAGGGAGGCGTCGCGGCGAGATGCCCGAGGGGGGGTCGGCTTCTTGGTAGAAAAATTCTAGGATTTTTCTTTCTAGGCTCTTGATACCATGTAAGATGATATTAATCTCCCTTGGGGAGTCTTTCATTAATATCAAGGTATATATAGAGTACAATGTTCATCCCGTATACAATAGGAATCCTAAGCCTATACAAAAGAGGAATTATAGTATTATCATAATTATATTTACACAATATATAAAAATATTCTAATTATGGGTAGAGAATATATTGTTTCCTATATTTACACGTTTACAATATTTATACAAGAAAACACGACGCATGAAATTACATTGTAATTACGTTAAGATGATGCGCGATTTATGCATACGCTAAACGCAAGTGCACGTGTCGTGACAAGTAATATAGTCTAGAATACCGAGTTATGGTCCTCAGGGATTAATGGCCAATTATCAACCTCTATTCTATGGTATCTATTTGGTAACCGATAATTTGATGAATTGTTTATAACTATGATTATAGATGCTAACTAAATTACTTTATTTTACTTCAGATATGGTGAAAATAGGGCTTCCAAATCTCCTCAACTATTCGCTCGTTTTACTCGTTAATGCAAATAATTATGGTTCTTCTTCTATTTTGAGATAGCAGGTTAACTAAGCCGTTTTATACTCATGTTAAGGTAATGTAAACACTCAACCCCAATATAGAACCCTTCTATCTTTCGATGACAAGATTGACTATAAAGGATGATTAAGAACAATAACCTATCAAGCTACACAAATATCGGGGTACTTTCGTCCACGATTTAACCTATGTTTATTCAACTATAGCATATTCACAATCTCCCCTTTCGGATTTCGATTAGAAATCATATAAATTATGATAATTAGTGATCAATTAATTACCAAGCAATCAAAACAAATATTGAATAAATCTCAACAATAATAAGAAGAAACCAAAACATGCATTAATTCGTAAGAACGAGTTTCAAGCGATTCGACATGAAAAACCCTAAATTAAGTTAGTTCCTAGTCATAGACATGCCAAGAACTAAACTAATATCCAACATAAACTAAAAAGAAATAAAATAAAGAATAAAAAATTACACAAAAGTAGTCTCCAATCTTGATCTCCAAGTTGTGATGAATTCTCCAAAGTGGGATCCTCTAAATCTGACCTAAAAAGGTCCTTTTTATAGCTTCAAAAACGTCCAACAACTTTTTCTTCTTGGCCTTGGCCCATTCCCATTCGGATTTGGCTGATTTCCCGCCGCGGCGCCGAAACTTCTGCGGCTCTCTGTTCTTTGGGCGCCATGGCGCTCTGATGCTGCTGGTTGGTGGCGCCGCGACGCCGCCCTGTTTCTCGCCCGGGTTGCCAATATTTTAGTTTTTTGAGCTCTGGAACCTCTGTTTCTGCCCTCTTTTCGCTCTTTTTCGCCAATGTGCCACTTTAAACCATTATGACTCAAAAGAAAGAAAATCTATCCTAAGACGACACATATTTGTACAAAAATGGGCAAAAGACTAACTAAAAATGACTCAAAAAGTGTATATAAAATACACCGATCAAATACCCCCAAACTTAACCTTTGCTCGCCCTCGAGCAAAGATCAAAAGAAAGAAATAAATACACGAAGGAAAAGAAAATAGAATGACTCAAAGACATTGATCACTTTGTTGCATCATTGTTACTTAGAAAAGCATGAAGGTTAGCAGAATAATATGCAGGAACATATAATATGAATTTTTAGCATTCTAAACACATCAAGTTAGATATTTCGCAAATTCACTTTAATCATGCTCAATGGAAGTGAGAATACCTAACTATGCATGTTAATTTCAAAATCTTATGGCATGTTTACTTGCTATTCTCCACTAATCATGGATACACATATAAGAGATCTTCAGGGCTTTTCAGGGTTGTAATGTAGGTTTAGGCAGGGGTAGGTAAAAATAGGCTTTTAGGCTCAACTTACGTACCATAAGCTCTTTTTCTTTCAACTCTTCCCTTTTATTTTGATTTTCTTTTTCACTTCATACTTATCTTTCCCTTCTTTTGTTTTGAGAGAATGAAGTGTATTATGAATAGTAGGCACCCCCAAACTTAGGCTTTTGCCTATTTATTATTACTTTTTCATTGGGATGCATCAAAATTGTTCACTTCTTTTGTCTCATTTTCAACACTTTATATTCCAATCATCTCAATTTTTCACTTATGACACAAATATGGAATTATAGGGTGTCAAAGAAATGTCTTATTTTTAGGCTCAAAGGGGCTGACTAGTGATACAATTGTAATGTCAGGGATAGGTAAAAATGGTAAGAAAAGGCTAACAAAGAAATGTTTGAGTCATCTCCCTAACATGCATAACCTAATTATTTCACCTCAAATAGCAAGCAAGCAGACACATAGGTTTTAATCACTTAACAATGCATAAATCAAGCAAAATACCCAAATAGTTCGATTTCATGAATTATTGGCATATCTAACCTAAGTGTTCAGATGGTTGCTTCTAATTCCATTACATTATTCAATCTTACTTCACTAGGCGTTTCCAGTAACTACAACATGCATGATCTTTAAAAAATATTATGACTCAAAAATATTCAAAAACACACAAAACAAATAAAAAAGACTCAAAAACAATAAAACACCCCCCCCAAACTTAAATCACACATTGTCCCTAATGTGTGCAAGACTCAAAAATAAAAGAGAAACGGGACAACTTACAAACTTGGTTTAAAATGGTGGCGGTGGCGGCGGATAATGCATGGCAGATAACGTCAGAAATCCCGTCAGAATGGAAGAGGGAAATCGTTTCTAGGGCTCTTTTATTTTTCAAATTTTTCGTTGCGGCGTCGTGGCGCTGAGATCGGCGACCCTCTGAACTTCCGGCGTGGCTCATTTAGCCGCGGCGCCAAACTTAAGAGACCTTCGGACTTTCGCGCGGCCAGCCGACGCCGTGGCGCCAACTTCTGCGCTTCGCATTCTCGCCATGGCCTCTGCTGGCCGTGGCCGAGCCTGCTTTCTTCTCTTCACGTTTTCGTCCTTCAATTTTTTTGGCCTTGTACCTGTCATCACAACATGCAAACAATACCTCCCGTGAGACTGTTCTAACTAAAACTAAATTGCATAAAATAAGATAACCTTGGGTTGCCTTCCAAGTAGCGATGTCTTTAACGTCTTTTAGCCGGACGCAGGTTATTTATCAAGAGGCATGGGGTAAATTAACCCCACAGCCTATCCATTTCATAATCATTTTTCGCTTCCGCGTTCTGTTTTTCTTTTTCTCTTTTTTTTCTCAAGAGAAGGTTTAGCGTTGCTCACCTGTACTGGCGGACTGATTTTCCTTGCTTTGCTTTGTCTTTGGCTCAACCGATGTCTTGTCGATCTTGGCGAAACACTTGCTTATGACTGGGGGTTCAACGACGTGTCTAAACACCTTGAACACCATCTCTTCATTCTCAACTCTGAGTGTCAGCTCGCCCTTCTCCATATCAATCAGGGCTCTCCCAGTTGCCAAGAATGGTCTTCCCAATATGATAGGGATATCATCATCTTCCTCCATATCAAGGATGAGGAAGTCCGCAGGAAAGAAGAATTTTCCCACCTTAACCAATACATCTTCAATCATTCCTCTGGGATGCACCACTGTCCTATCCGCCAACTGCAAGCTCACAGTGGTTGGTTTGGCTTCACCCAAACCCAACCTCTTGAAAACGGACAATGGCATGAGATTTATGCTGGCTCCCAAATCACACAGGGCCCTGTTACATGTCATCCTGCCAATTGTGCAAGGCAATGTGAAGCTCCCTGAATCCTTAAGCTTGGGGGGCAGTTTCTTCTGCAATATGACACTGCATTCCTCTGTCAATGCCACTGTCTCATACTCAGCTAGCTTCTTCTTCTTCCCAAGAATTTCCTTCATAAATTTGAAATAAGTAGGCATTTGCTCCAACGCCTCAATCAACGGAATGTTAATGTGCAACTTTCTGAATACCTCCAAGAACTTGGAAAATTGCTTATCAACTGCTTTCCTTTGCAACCTCTGAGGGTAAGGAATCTTCTCTGTGTATTCCCTCACTGGGACTGTTGGAACCTTCTCTAACATAGGGCGGTCTTCAGTAACCCCCTCCTTCTCTGCATCTACTCTCTGCTCAACTCTCTGTTCTACCACAGGCTGGGGTGTAGGCTGTTCTAGCTGCTTTCCACTCTCACCGCACACCGACATCGCTTCTCTGGGGTTCATCTCTGTATTACTAGGAAGAGTGCCCTGTGGCCTGTTATTCGCCATCTTTGCTAGCTGTCCCACATGCGTCTCCAAATTTCTGATAGAGGATCTTGTCTCTGCCATGAACTGGGTCTGTGAGTTGGTGAGTGTCAACAGGGCTGTTCTCAACTCATCTGGCTTTTCTTGTTGAGCAGGTGCACTGAATTGTTGTGAAGATGAGGTCTGAGTGAATGGTTGCTGATTTTGGTATTGGCCTCGAAACTGGTTCTGCTGCCCTTGATCACCCTTCCATGTAAATTTAGGGTGATTTCTCCACCCTGGATTGTAGGTATTTGAATAGGGGTTGTTCTGGGGCCTTTGGTAATTCCCCACTGCCTGACATTCGGCTTGCTCAATAGAGATGTTGTTGGGGTCTGCTGATGGGCACCTATCAAAAGTATGAGGACCCACACACATCTCACAACTCAATGGCATCTGAACTGCATTCACTGACATTGTGTTCTGCTGCAGTTGCTTGGTCAAGAGAGCAACCTGTGCATTTAACGATGTGATGGCATCGATCTCATGAACTCCTATCGCTCTCCTTCCACTTACCCCTCTGTCGTCGGTCACATGGTTGTTGATGGCCATGTCTTCTAGCAAATCATAGGCCTCATGTGCTGTCTTCCTCATGAAGGTTCCACCTGCAGCTGCGTCAATGATGGTTCTTGTGGTCCCGCTTAGCCCATTGTAGAAAATATGGACCAAATTCCACAGCTCAATGCTATGATGTGGACACTTTCTCTGCAAATCTATAAATCTCTCCCAAGCCTCATAGAGTGACTCTCCATCAGCCTGGTAAAAATTGTTCAACTCTCCTCTCAGCTTAGCTGCTTTAGACGGTGGAAAAAACTTTGCAAAGAACTTCTGTGCCAACTCCTGCCATGTGAATATAGAATCTGTATGCAGGGAATTCAACCAAACTTTTGCTCTATCCCTGAGTGAGAAGGGAAAGAGCCACAATCGGATGACGGCGTCAGTAACGCCATTATACTTGAAAGTTGCACACAACTCCAAGAAATTCGCTATGTGCATATGAGGATCTTCAGATGGCAACCCTCCGAATTGAACTGTATTCTGCACCATACTCAGGATCGCAGGCTTGATTTCGAAATTATTTGCTCCTATTGCTGGGAGCCTGATGCAAGTTTGTGCTCCATTCACCCTTGGCAGCACATAATCTCCCAAGCTTCTCTCATCTTGGACCTGAACCCTTTCTTCCACATCCATTGGTAACCTCCGGGGCATTCTTTGGTTAGGTTGATGATCACCTAACCCTTCGTTCACCTCATTGTTATTCTGTAAGCCTCCCATTGCTATTAAGGTCAAGATTCGTTTGTTTCTCCGGTTCTGCTTGCAAGTCTTTTCAATCTCCGGGTTGAAGGGAACAAGTGTGTCTGCTCCTCTTCTCCTTCGCATAAACTAGATGCCTGCAACAAATCAAAATCAACAAACGGATCACGGCGCACGGTTTCACGAATAAAATAAAAGAGAAAAATATAATAATAAAAATAAAAAATAATAAAAACCAAATTAGAAATTAGAAATAGATAGAATGATATTGAACTACGCCAATCCCCGGCAACGGCGCCAAAAACTTGATGCGCGATTTATGCATACGCTAAACACAAGTGCACGTGTCGTGACAAGTAATATAGTCTAGAAGACCGAGTTATGGTCCTCAGGGATTAGTGTCCAATTATCAACCTCTATTCTATGGTATCTATTTGGTAACCGATAATTTGATGAATTGTTTATAACTATGATTATAGATGCTAACTAAATTACTTTATTTTACTTCAGATATGGTGGAAATAGGGCTTCCAAATCTCCTCAACTATCCGCTCGTTTTACTCGTTAATGCAAATAATTATGGTTCTTCTTCTATTTTGAGATAGCAGGTTAACTAAGCCGTTTTATACTCCTGTTAAGGTAATGTAAACACTCAACCCCAATATAGAACTCTTCTATCTTTCGATGACAAGATTGACTATAAAGGAGGATTAAGAACAATAACCTATCAAGCTACACAAGTATCAGGGTACTTTCGTCCACGATTTAACCTATGTTTATTCAACTATAGCATATTCACAATCTCCCCTTTCGGATTTCGATTAGAAATCATATAAATTATGATAATTAGTGATCAATTAATTACCAAGCAATCAAAACAAATATTGAATAAATCTCAACAATAATAAGAAGAAACCAAAACATGCATTAATTCGTAAGAACGAGTTTCAAGCGATTCGACATGGAAAGTCCTAAATTAAGTTAGTTCCTAGCCATAGACATGTCAAGAACTAAACTAATATCCAACATAAACTAAAAAGAAATAAAATAAAGAACAAGAAATTACACAAAAGTAGTCTCCAATCTTGATCTCCAAGTTGTGATGAATTCTCCAAAGTGGGATCCTCTAAATCTGACCTAAGGTCCTTTTTATAGCTTCAAAAACGTCCAACAACTTTTCCTTCTTGGCTTTGGCCCATTCCCATTCGGATTTGGCTGATTACCCGTCGCGGCCCTGCAAGCGCCGCGGCGCCGAAACTTCTGCGGCTCTCTGTTCTTTGGGCGCCGTGGCGCTCTGATGCTGCTGGTTGGTGGCGCCCTGTTTCTCGCCCGGGTTGTCAATTTTTTAGTTTTTTGAGCTCTGGAACCTCTGTTTCTGCCCTCTTTTCGCTCCTTTTCGTCAATGTGCCACTTTAAACTATTATGACTCAAAAGAAAGAAAATATATCATAAGACGACACTTATTTGTACAAAAATGGACAAAAGACTAACTAAAAATGACTCAAAAAGTGTATATAAAATACACCGATCATAAGACAACCAAGCAAAATATGTATAATTACATACTATATTATGTAATTACGCAGTAGCATACTACCTTTTCAAACATATTCTGATTCAAAATCGGAAGATAAACTAACCGTTCAAAACTTCAGATTCAAAGATTTGAATAAGAAAGCTGAGGAGCAGTTTGAAATTTACCAAATTCGACTAAATTTAAATATTTTTTGAACATTATTATAATATTTAAATAAGATATCTAAAAATAGCTCTTGGGGCTACTCCACACCCTCTATTCTATTTTGATTTTCAGTTCTCATCGAGTTAATGTGCTTCCTAATCTCACACTCTCCGTTCGCGCTCATAAATTTTGGATTAGATTTTAAATATTTATTTGATCAAATTTTAAAAATATTTTTAAATTTCAAAAATTGGCTCAGACAGTTTTTGAAAGAAAGTTTACTTCCATTTATAAAGCTATAAAAAAATTAAAATAAAATAAATGTCCAAACTAATGCGGGCAGGCGTTTGCCTTAGTGGGGGCTCTAATTTTTACCGGAATAAGTTAATAGGAGTAGTTTTTGAGATTGATGTCAAATAAAGAAATGTGTTTTTGAGATTGATTAAAAAAAATGTGTCATATAAATTGGGACAGAGGGAGTTAAAATAATATATTTTTGTAAAAATTAAAAGTGGGAATGAGAAAATTAATTTGGACCCTTATTTTTACAAAAATAGGTTTATGTTAATCTTGTTCTTTAAAATATTTACTCAGACACTTTGGTAATGATGATTTAGACTTACTTTATGAATTTAAAATATTACAAGTAGAAAATAATTTACTAACTGATATACTTAGTTGGATAAAAAGAATTGATTCTTTTTCAAATGTATATATTGATTTTATATAAAATTATGTTAAAAGATGATTCAATGGAAATAACTTTTTTCAAAATTAAAATTTATCAAATATCACCTAAAATCAATAATGTGTAAAAAAATATTAAATCAATTAGCTATATTATTAATTGAAAAAAAAATTATTTGAAGGAATCATTATAAAAAAACTAGAAAGATATATGTCAAATAATAATATTATTAAATATATGAGTGAACTTTTTTTTAAGCTTGGGCCTCTGGTTAATTTTTTGCCATACGCCTCGAACTATATTAAGTCGCCCCTAGTCCAAACACAACTTTAAGTTTCAAAAATTACAACTTCAAAAACTCAAATTTTTAAATTTTAAGTTTCAACTTCAAAATCTATGACCGAACAAGAGCTTAGTTTTAGTTCCATATGAACATGAATATTTTTTTTAAAAGATAAATCTTCACAACAACGTTCAGAGATGGATTGGTTTTTTAATAAAAAGATTTGAAGATGAACTTCAAGTTTGAAAAAGTAATTTTGACAAAATTTTGAAGTGATTTTTTTCACTGGCAAAACATGTATCTTTTTTGAAGTTAAATACATGTTCAATTAATACAACTTCAACTTTCACACACAAAAAAAACTTTGTAACTTTGCTAAGTTTTTCAACCAACAAATGGTAATGATGTGTGAACAGACTTCTATCCGCATAGGCGTAGCTCAATTGGTTCCAGATAGATTGCCCCCAAATAGGTAGGTTCGAGTTCGGGCAGCCGCAGTGTGAATTTCATTCCTACTTTGTGGGGGATGCCTCTTTGTGGGCACCAGACACTGCGTCTCCCACCTAGTGGGCCGCTGAGTCACCATGATTACCTCCTCCATCAATTTCTGTCGGGCCGGGAGCCCTGTGAACGAGTGATTTCGCCATTGCCCCCAAGAGATAAAATATTGCTGCTAGGTTACCGTCTTGAAAGTAAAAAAGAAAGTGGTTTAAACTTTATGTGCGGAAGGTATAAAAAATATTGACAAGATAATTATTGATATATAATATTAACCTTTAATCTTATAAAAACACGAAATTACGTCTCTTTTTAGGTGGAGATTTGTAGCCTATCTAGCCAAACTTACAAAATTTACTTATTTAAAACATACTTTTTGTTTTAGAAATTTTTTGAAAAAAATACTTTTTGTAAGTAACAATTTGTGTTTGGCTAATCAATTTAAGAAGCATATTTGTCAATATTAGAGGAACACTTTGTGCTTGATCAAAGTTCCGAATTGCTTCTGATTTTTTTAATCTTTTCGAGCTTCTGAAAGACGAGCTTCTACTACTATTTTTTCCATAAAAGCTTGTTTAAACACCTTAACTTCTTAAAATAAGCACATTTGTTTGTTTGGCCAAACACGCTATTGGTCTTACGTTTAGTGAGCCCCCGCTTACGCAATACTCATGGCTAGGGGTGTTCGTTTGTTTTTCTTTGGTTGGTTTTTTCCTTAAAAGAAATTGTTGAGGATATTAAGTAGTAGTTAGAAGTTAAGTAGTAGTAGTGGTTAAATATTATTCAGGGGTAAATTGGTCTTTTCATACTTTAGGGGTAAATTGGTCTTTTACCTTTATAGTTAGTCTTCTCTCTTTCTCTATAAGCTTGTAGTTAGTCTTCTCTCTTTCTCTAGAAGCTTATACGCAGAGCATTTGGCCTTTGTGGCTGTTCATAATTAAAATTGGTAAAACTTACACAAATTCATCTTCATTAACTGATTCTTCTGCATTTAACATGGTATCAAAGTCAGCTAATGGTTATTGTTGAGAAACCGAAGCTGGAGAGAAGCCCTAATTGAAGAACGATTCTGCAAATCGAAGATCGATTCTGGAAATTTTTCTGTTCGCGGTTCAATTCGAGAACAATCAGACACATGCAACACAGTTTACAGCATACATATTACAATCGACAGGTGAAAATCAAATTTCTGGTTCAGTTCGTACATAATCGACATTCTGAAGTTCGATATATGATATTTGAGATTTGGAAGATCAATCGATCAACTGTAGTTGTTGTTTGTTTCAATTTTCTGTTTTGAATTTTGGTGAGAGTAGATTACAATGGAGAATACCTCACAGAATACACCAGCGATTACGGAGGAAACTTCGAACCTGTGTTCAAACATAGTGGATCACAATGATCCATTATTTTTGAACTCATCTGATACTCCCGGGGCTTTGTTTGTTGAGATACAGCTAACGGGAATGGAAAATTATACATTATGGAGTCGCGCGATGAAGCTCAGCTTGTTGACGAAGAATAAGATCGGTTTCATTGATGGTACAGTGAGAAGAGATATGTATGAAGGAAATCTGGTGAAGCAGTGGGATCGTTGTAACGCAATGGTGATGTCGTGGATCATGAAGAATGTTAGTCGAGATTTGCTGAGTGGTATCTTGTATCGCTCCACTGCCTTAGCTGTTTGGAGGGACTTGAAGGAGCGATTCGACAAAATCAACTTGTCTCTAGTATATCAATTGAAGACGGAACTGAGTATGCTGCAACAGAGAGTGTCTCCTGTGGCCAGTTACTATTCACGAATGAAGGATCTATGGGATGAGATCGATTTCATAATTCCTCCACCTACATGTGAATGCGACAGCCCCCGGGCTTATGTTGATCACCTTGCTAGCCAGAGGTTATTAGAGTTTTTGATGGGATTAAATGATGGCTATAATCAAGCACGAAGCCACATTTTGTTGTTATCACCTACGCCTAGTGTCAATCAAGCATATGCTATGATTGCGCAAGATGAAAGTCAGAAGTCCATTACTGGAAGATTCGGAGGCATTGATTCGACTGAGTCTGTGGCTTTATATGGGAAGTCAACACAGTATCAACAAAAGAAACCAAATCAGTCTGGTGGTTTCTGTGATTATTGCAAGATGAAAGGTCACATTAGAGAGAATTGTCGCAAGTTGTTGTTATTCTGCGATTACTGCAAGAAACAAGGTCATATTGCAGAAAAATGTTATAGACTGATGGCAGATTCCAAAGAGAACAGGAAGGTGAATGCAGCAGCTGTTGTTCCTGACCACTGCAGAGACATGAGGGAGTTGTCTAAACAGCAACATGATATTCTCCAGAACAGGTTGTCTCAGTGTAGTCCAGACAGATATGAAAAGGTGCTACAGGTGTTGGACCAGCAGGACAAGACAGTGGCCAAGGCTCACATGGCAGGTAACCTTATGTCTTATGAACATAGGGGTACCATTAATTCAGATTGGATAGTGGACACAGGGGCAACTAACCATATGGTTAGTAATAACAACATGATTGAGAAAAAAGATAGGGATAATGCAGGGCAGGTACAACTCTCTACAGGTGTTGTGGCTAGAATCACACATACTGGGAGTTGCAGATTGAAGAGTGGTGATCTCATTGAGCATGTGTTCCTACTTTTAAGTTCAATTTGCTCTCAGTGTCGAAGTTAACCAGGGAGTTAAACTGTTGTGCAAGATTTTTCCCTGACTTCTTTGTCCTGCAGGATCTGTTTACTGGAATGGTCAAGGAGACTGGTAGAGAAGTTGATGGATTGTACATACTGGAATCAGGTAGAAGCTACAAGAAAGAAATAAAGGCACATGCCCATGCTCTTTGACAGTGATCTCCAAGGATGAGCTAGAAGCTGAGCTCTGGCACAGAAGAATGGGGCATGTCCCATTGAGTATGCTTAGGAAAATTACTACTATTAGACTCAAATCGAATTTCTCAATATGTCATTGTGATGTTTGTCCATTAGCTAGACAAACAAGAAAGCATTTCCCTGACAGTATGAGTAGAACTGAAATACCTTTCCAACTTTTACACCTGGATGTCTGGGGTCCTTATAGAGTGTCATCTTATGATAATATGAGATATTTCCTTACCGTGGTGGATGATTACACTAGATGGACATGTATTTTCTTACTACACATTAAATCTGATGTGATATCTGTTCTCAAAAATTTGTTTCTACAGATAAAAACTCAGTTTAATGTGGCTGTTAAGGGTGTCAGGACATATAATGGAACTGAATTTGTTAATACTGCATGTTTAGATCTCTTTAATAAATTAGGGATCATACATCAAAGGTCTTGCCCTTATACTCCACAGCAGAATGAAGTAGTTGAAAGGAAACATAGACACATTTTGGAGATTGTCAGGGCCATTAAGTTACAAGGTCATCTGCCAGTTAAATTCTGGAGTGAGTGTGTGCAGGCTGTTGTTTATATCATTAACAGGGTTCCTACTGTTATATTAGGGAATGTTTCACCCTATGAGAAGTTGTTTAAAAGAATACCTTCACGTTCACACTTGAGGGTGATAGGATTCATTTGCTATGCCTCAAACTGGGTAAGCAAAGACAAGTTTGAACCTAGGACCATTAAGGCAGTATTACTTGGATATGCTATCAACAGGAAAAGATACAAGTTGTTGAACTTGTCTGATGAGACAGTCTTTGTTAGCAGAGATGTCAATTTCCATGAAAACATATTCCCCTACCAACAATTCAAGGAGAATGGAGACTCAACTATATCTCCATGCTCTGATCATAGTTTGTTTCCTGATATTGCACAGGTTCCCTCACAGTCTATTCCAGTGGAGAATGTGAGTATACATCATGAGCAGGTTTCTGGAGGAGGACCAGTAGATGCAGAAGTGGAGACAGCAGAGGTGCCACTAGAGAGGCCATCATCTGCTGATAACCATGTAGCCAGCTTGGAAGATGGAGAAGCTGCTGAGGGGTCTGGTATTGCTGAGGATATTAGAAGGTCCAACAGAATAAGGAGAACTCCAATCTGGTTGGATGATTTTTTGCATCCAGGGTCAACACTTCCCCCTCCTACACACAGTCAGGCAGGATGTGTATATCCAATGTCAAAGGTGGTGGATTATACTGGGGTCTCTGATCAGTATCACAGTTTCCTAGCCAGAATCTCAGCAGAACATGAGCCACAGACATACCATGAAGCAGCCAAGGATTCAAGGTGGGTAGAAGCCATGAATTCAGAAATCCAAGCTCTAGAAGACAATAAAACCTGGGAGGTTGTTGACTTGCCTCACAACAAGAAGGCCATTGGTTGCAAATGGGTATATAAAATTAAGTATAAGGCTATAGGTGAGGTGGAGAGATTTAATGCAAGACTTGTAGCTAAGGGATACAATCAAAGAGAAGGGGTAAATTACCAGGAGACCTTCTCTCCAGTTGTGAACATGGTCACTGTCAGGAGTGTGATTTCAGTTGCAGTTTCTAAAGGTTGGGCTATTCAACAAATGGATGTATTCAATGCATTCCTTCAAGGGGATCTAAATGAGGAGGTGTATATGAGCTTGCCATAAGGAATTGCACATGAACAAGGACAGGTTTGCAGGCTGCTTAAATCATTATATGGTGTTAAGCAAGCCTCCCGGCAGTGGAATATAAAACTAACCACTGCACTGATGTCATCTGGTTTTATCCAAAGTCTTTTTGACTATTCTCTGCTTATCAAGAGGGATGGAGATAAAATGGCTATGGTGCTGATATATGTGGATGATCTTTTCTTGACTGGTAATGATCAAGGGCTTATTGATGAGACAAAGACTATCTTGCAACATCATTTCAAAATCAAGGACCTTGGTGAGCTTAGGTACTTCCTAGGTTTTGAATTTGCAAGGAATAAAGAGGGGATAGTGATGCATCAACGAAAGTACTCACTGGAGCTGATTGAGGACATGGGTTTAACTGGTTCCAAACCAGTAACTTCCCCAATGGAAGCAAATGTGAAACTCACTTCAGCTGAGTATGATGCTCTTATGAAGGAAGCAGGGAAAGATGGGGCAGCAACAGGCAAAGTTGGTGCAACAATTTCACTACATACTGACAGTCTACTGAAGAATCCAACAGCTTATCAAAGGCTGGTTGGACGACAACTGTATTTGACTAATACTAGGCCGAACATATCTTTCGCAGTTCAATGTTTGAGTCAATTTATGCAAGCACCCAAACAGTCCCATATGGTCGCAGCTGAAAGAGTTGTAAGGTATGTAAAGCAAGCATCTGGCTTAGGAGTGCTGATAGCGGAAAGACGATAACATTCTTCGCTTATTGCAGCCGATTGGGCTTCTGTCCTATTACTAGAAGATCGGTGTTGGGGTATCGGTGTACTTTGGATCTTCTCTTATCTCGTGGAAATCCAAGAAACAGATCGCTTCTCGGGCTCGCGAGAATCTGAGTATAGATCTTTGGCATCAGTGGTAGCAGAGATTGTATGGATTAAAGAACTATTTTCAGAACTTGGTGTGTTCTTGCGACTTCTTGTTTCGACTCATTGTGACAGCAAATCTGCAATTCAAATTGCTACGAATCCGGTGTTTCATGAGCGGACCAAGCACATCGAGATCGATTGTCACTTCATCAGGGAGAAGGTGCAATCTGGTCTGATTTCTCCGACATATATCTTGACTGATGACCAGCCAGCGGATATGCTGACTAAGACCTTGTTACCAGGACACCATATGTATCTTCTTTCCAAGCTCGGAATGAAAAATATGTTCTTACATCCTCGCTTGAGGGGGGGGGGGGGGTGTTGAGGATATTAAGTAGTAGTTAGAAGTTAAGTAGTAATAGTGGTTAAATATTATTCAGGGGTAAATTGGTCTTTTCATACTTCAGGGGTAAATTAGTCTTTTACCTTTATAGTTAGTCTTCTCTCTTTCTCTATAAGCTTGTAGTTAGTCTTCTCTCTTTCTCTAGAAGCTTGTACGCAGAGCATTTGGCCTTTGTGGCTGTTTATAATGAAAATTGGTAAAGCTTCCACAAATTCATCTTCGTTAACTGATTCTTCTGCATTTAACAGAAATCAAACCAACTAAGTCATTCTTTCAAATATTAGAATTAAATCAAATCACTTCAAATAGATATTTCATGGTTCAGTTTTTGTCAATTTTATCGGGTTTTTTTTAGTTTTTTGACGTCCTTTTTGGAAAAAAAAATGTGACATACACTTGTATAACTATAAACACATATTCCAATGACGATATTCTAGTGTAATACTACCAAGTCAGAGGCAGATTAAGGATTTGAAATTTATAGAACAGTAAATTTAATATAACATATACAATAATAATTGGTTCACAATAAAATATTTATAGGTATTTAGAGAATTTTGATACATGCTTTGTGTGTGCTATGCTCTGTTTTGAGCCGAAGGTCTCTCGGAAATACCCGCAGGTCTGCATACACTATACCCTCCCTAGACCCACGTTGTGGAATTTCACTGCGTACGTTGTTGTTGTTGTATATACATATATATAGAGTTTGGACAAAAATAACTGGATTCACATGAAGACGTAACCGAAGTTGTGGATCCACCTCTGCATCGAGTCAATTACTCTTTATGAAAAATGTCATTTATCAAGATATCTTGATGAGAATTGAATTAAATACAAACAAGAGGGCAAAATATTACTATCTACCGCAAAAAAAAAATTATATATATGCAATCATATTTTTTTAAATAGGTATTTAAATTGTCGGTCCGGTTCGATCTTTTCAGTTATTTTTTGCTTAAAATAAACCAAATCGAATTTTATCAATTTTAAAATTAAAAATCAAAATTAGATCAAACAAAAAAAATATTCTCTCATTTGATTTGTTGATTTTCAATGAACACCCCTAGTTATGGCCAAAAGCACTACCTCTATTAGGACCAAACTATATACAACAGTCCGAGATCACTAGGGCTGTTAGTGGTCCGGATACTCTCGGTAATTACCCGAGAATCAGACCGGTAAACCCGGACCGATACTCGGACCGAAACCTTAATGATCCGAATACGAGTGCCAAAAAAATATTCGGACCGATAAGGAGTCGGACCGGTAACCCGGTAAAATACCCGGTAACACCCCCCAACCCCCACCCCCCACCCCACCCCACGGTCCCCTCCACGGCCACGGCCTCCCGTCACGCGGCTCTAATTAATTATAAATTAATGAAACTTTAAATGGTCATAACTTTGCGCTCGGATGTCCGTTTGACCTAATGTTTTTTTGATTTCGCGTATTTTTTTGAGATAGGGCCGGACAAACAGCTAAAGCAGTTTGGAGCAGCCAATTTCTCAAAAAACATTCGTCTTGCCAATCAATTTCACTTTTACCTCAAATTGTTACCAATTGTCCATTTTCAAATCTAAATATCTCGCACTATATAATATATTTCAACGTAAAAATTTCGTGGTAATGTGTCTGAGAATGTCAATTTCAATATTGGAAATTCAATTTTAAAAAAAAAATCGGTCCGATCCAAAAAATTCTTACCGGTCCGGACCGAGAATCGGACCGATAAGGTTTCGGTCCGGGACCGGATCTCGTTCCAGGACCGAAACCTTATCGGTCCTGGACCGGTCCGGACCGGTAAGCTTATCGGACCGGTTCAGGTAAGTGGATACCCGGACCGGTTCGGACCGATAACAACACTAGAGATCACTAACAATTATAGGCCATTTATAAAAAGAACTCGATCAAAAAGGCTTTTTTAGTTTCATTTCAACAATAGTGGATTATCCAAGTTTATTCAACTTTTCACTATAAATTGAGATAACATCACTAATTAGCTCTCCACCTTTACTTCACTTCTCTCTATTTCCATATAATATTTACCGTTCCTCAATCGTCTCTAAAATTGTGGAATATGGCAAAAGGTTAGTTCTTTTGTTGCAATATTTTTGGTAGGCACTCAAAGAATGTAAGAAATAATTCTCATGATTATTTTTATTAATGAAAGATATATATATATATATATACAAATTACAAGGAAGATCATCTTCCTATTCTACCTAGGAATCTCTATTCTATAAGAATACTAACTTTAGAATTATGGTAATATTACACTACTAATTAAGGTACAAACCTAAGTCTAATATTTACCAAATATACAAAGGAAAGGGGCCCCACTCGGATGGGCCATTCTCGGCTGGGCCATATTGGCCGATATACTTTAACACACCCCCGCAGTCATAGCGAGCGGTCTTCGTACGATGAGACTGTCTCTAAAATCTTCAAAAAGGATTGAGGGAAGACCCTTTGTAAAGATATCTGCAATTTGATATTTCGAAGGAACATGACAGACGCGTACTTGTCCTTTTGCTACATTTTCTCGAACAAAGTGAATATCCATCTCTATGTGTTTAGTACGTGGGTGATAAACTGGATTACCAGAAAGGTAGATGACACTTATATTATCACAATACACTAAGATAACTTTCTCAATGGGACAATGAAGCTCTAAAAAAAGATTTCGTAACCAACATGATTCAGAGACCACATTAGCTACCCCTCGATACTCGGCCTCTGCACACTTGAACGTGAAAGCGTAGATTGACGCTTGACAGACCATGAGACCAAGTTGTTACTCAAAAACATACAATATCCAGACGTAGACCGGCTGGTGTCAGGACAACCACCCCAATCAGCATCTGTATAGGAGACCAATGTAGACGTCAACGAAGGATACAAATGCAAACCATACTCAAGTGTTCCCTGAATGTACCTAAGAATGTGTTTGAGTGCATTCATATATTCAACTCTGGGATCATGCATAAACAAACACACCTGCTGTACGTCATATGTAATGTCTGATCGCGTGAACGTCAGATACTGAAGGGCGCCTGCAAGACTACGATAGCTGGTCGGATCCTCATACGGAGAGCCAGCTGCAGAACCCAACTTGGGTTTAGTATCAACTGGAATAGAAGTGGACTTACAGGATGACATCCCAGCCCTCTCAATGATCTCTATTGCATACTTTCTCTGTGATAAAAACAATCCACCTGCATGACGAGTTACAACAATCCCCAAAAAGTAACTCAAATGACCCAAGTCCTTCATGACAAACTCAGAACTTAGCATTGTCAATAGACTTGCGCAAAGTATCATAAGAGGCAGTCAAGATAATATCATCAACATATAACAGAATATAAGCCATGAAAGATCCTCGACGATATACGAATAATGAATTATCAGACCTGCTGTGAGAAAACCCCATAGTCGAAACAAAATCAGCAAACCTTTTATACCAAGCTCGTGGAGACTGCTTAAGCCCATACAAGGACTTCTTCAATGGACAGACATGATTAGGATATCTAGTATCCCTAAATCCCAAAGGCTGATGCATATACACTGTCTCCTGAAGATCACCATGTAAGAAAGCATTCTTCACATCTAGCTGATGAATGGGTCATGATTTCGAAAGAGCAGTCGAGCACGATTTAATGGTAGCCGACTTGACCAATGGGCTAAATGTCTCACCACAATCCACATCAACCTGCTGAGTCTTACCATCACCTACAAGTCTATCATGTTGTCTTGCAAATGAACCATCAGAATTTTTCCTTATGAACAAAAATCCACATAGACCGAATAATATTAACACCAGATGGACGGGGTACCAACTCCCACGTTGTATTATCAATAAGAGCATTATATTCCTCGGTCATGACAATTTTCCAATTAAGGTCATTTAAGGCAGACACAGGATTACGGGGTAAGGGGGATTTAAGAACAGTAGAATTCAAATTGAAATGTGTTTTTGGCTTAAAAATACCCTGTTGACTACGAGTGACTGGACTAAGACTCTGGGCTGGATTGAGTGAATTTTGGAAAGTTTGTGAAATGTCAGAAATTCCCGTCGACGGAGCCGCGGTGCTGGAAACTGGCGTCGCGACGCCAGAACCACTGTCGGGCTCTCTGGATATTTGGCGTCGTGGCGCCTCTGTACAGGGCCGCGGCGCTTCCTCGCAGGAATTTTGGCGTCGTGGCGCCTCAATGAAGGGCCGCGGCGCTGAGGACGGGTTTAACGTATTTTCTGGCAAACCTGAAAAATGACGGAGAACATCGGGGGAGATAGCATCATCCAAAAAATCATAAGAAGTAGGTACGGGTTTTTCTACTTTAGAAAAGGGAACTTGAGTTTCATCAAAGAGAACATGACGACTAATGATGATTCGTTTAGAGGTCAAATCAAAACATTTATAACCACGGTGATTTGACGAAAAACCCAAGTATACACAAGGAGTAGAATGTGCCTGAAGTTTGTTGATTGTAGTGGATGGAAACAACGGATAACATAAGAATCCGAAGACCCTAAGATGAGTGTAGGATGGAGTCTTATTGTATAACACTTTGAGAGGGGAGAAATATGTCAAACCTTTAGAGGGAAGAATATTTAGGAGATCGGTAGCCATTTCTAGTGCATGATGCCAAAATAATGGAGGAACAGAAGAATGAACTAATAAAGTGCGAACAATATTATTAATGGTACGAATTTTTCGCTCAGCTTTCCCATTTTGTGAAGACGTATGAGGACAAGAAAAATGAAAATTTATTCCATTGTTAGCACAAAACTCCCTAAATTCCCTATTATCATAATCTTTGCCACTATCACATTGAATGTTTTTGATTTTTCGTTCGAATTGCGTTCTTATGAAGGCTCTAAATTTTATGAAGATGGAAACAACTTGAGATTTTTTCGCAATTGGAAACGTCCATAAATATTTAGTATAGTCATCTAAGAATAGAACATAATAATGATGACCCATAAAACTGAGAACCAGAGATGTCCATAAATCACTATGAATAATTTCAAATGACATAGAAGTATTAGAATTTGAAGCTGCAAATGGTAATTTAATAATCTTTCCCAAAGCACATGATTGACAAAGTGGAGTACTACGCGTACCCTTACAAGAAATATACTTATGTCTATCTAAAGAAGATAAAATAGATGACCCTGGATGACCTAGATGAGTATGCCACAAGGAAGGAGCAAGAGCTGCAAATGTGGATGACATAGCTTGACGCGAGATGCTAAGACTTGGTGTGATTGGATGGAGGTCCCCCCCCACTGTTACACCTCATGAGATGACTCCCCGTTTTAAAATCCTTTACAGAAAATCCAAATGGATCAAAATTAATAGAAACCCAGTTATCAGTTGTGAATTTACGGACAGATACCAAATTTTTAATTAATTTTGGGGCATGAATGGTATTTTTCAGGACAAGTGGTGGATGAGGATCAGACAAAGTTTTATGACCATAACCCTTAATTGAAATATAATTGCCATTACCAACAATTATACCATGATTAGTGCTCAATTTAGAATAAGACGAGAGAGTACCTTGATCGGATGTCATGTGGGTAGTGACGCCGGTGTCCATGTACCAATTAGGGTCCGGTTGAGTCAAGCCAAACGTGTGCATCGTTGCTTCAGTATCGGTTTGAATGTATCCCACTGCGTGGTGGGCCTGATGGGGTGAGGCCCAAGTATACTGGACTGCTGGGACTGCCCATACGCTGGTCTGTACCCTGGAGTCTGGACTGGGGAGAAGCTGGGCCGCGGTGCGTGTACGGGCTGATATTGAGGCGTCGCGGCGCTGTAAGGCTGAGACCCACTGCCACTGACTAGAGGGCCCCTGTGGGTTCCAAGATTGCTGCTGCTGACGGTTGCCCCCGTTGTTGCCGCCACAATTCTTGTCATTATTCTTCCGATTTTGGCCTTTCTTACCACCCCCGTTGTTGTGATTTTGGGTCACGTTGGCTGGATTGAAAGAAGAAAAATTGGAAGCAGTCATCATACCGATAGGACTGTCCCCAATCGCCACTTTCTTAGCTAATCCGGCTTCTTCCAAAGTAAGCATAGAACGGGCTTGATAAAATCCTGACAGGGGGTTACTCTGACAAATAACTGAAGAAACACCGCTATAGGCCTCTGAGAGGCCTGCAACCATTTGAAGAACTAGACGACTATTAGAGATAGGACAACCCACGTTGCTGAGTTGGTATGCCAAGTCCTTGAGGCGTTTGCAATAAGAAGAAACGTTTTGAAAATTCACCATGACCACCTGTGAAAATTCCTGCTCAAGGATAACAATCCGAGAATGACTGTTATCTTGAAAGATATCTCGCAATCGATCCCAGCTGCCATAACTGTGGAGTTGGGTTCCACAATCGTCTGCAAAAGGTCCAAGGAAATAGTGACATAAATCCACTGAAGAACCTTGGAATCAAGCATGTCCCATAATTCTGGGTATGCTTCTTTAGTGAGCACAGTAGATGTAGACGCCTTATCACCCTCTTTTAAAGGAGTAGGAGGCATGATGTGGTGAAGAATTGTATGTGCTTTAACATGAATCTTGAATAACTCCGCCCACGTCCCATATTGGACGTTTTCAAGATCAAGACCAATAGGGATGTCGCTCTTGATGTTAGAAACTGAGAGGACACGATGAAAATTGTTCTTATCAGCCATAGGGAATAGAACAACAAGATTCGGAGAAGGGAATTTGAGAGAGAGGATTTTGGAAGAGAAGATACTCGGTTTTGTTAAAAAGGAAGGACATAAAATTCGAGAATTTGAGGATCCAAAAATCCAAAAAAGAGAAGAAATTTTGAGGAGCGGAAGCGAGGTAAAGAGAACCTAGACTCTTGATACCATAAAATAATGTAAGAAATAATCCCCTTGATTATTCTCATTAATGAAAGACATATATATACAAGTTACAAGGAAGATCTTCTTCCTATTCTACCTAGGAATCTCTATTCTATAAGAATACTAACTTTACAATTATGGTAATATTACACTACTAATTAAGGTACAAACCTAAGTCTAAATATTTACCAAATATACAAAGGAAAGGGGCCCCACTCGGATGGGCCATTCTCGGCTGGGTCATATTGGCCGATATACTTTAACATCAACACTAGTCCTTTTTCTTGGTGATCTGACGTGCGATGTCGCGGATATGAGCCCGTGTGACACGGAAATCACATCGTCAGGGTGGCCTTCTTCGACATGTTGCGATAAGTTGAAAGTGCAGAAGCCTTGCCTTTGTGAGTACCTTAAGGATCCTAACATGAAGTCATATGTCAACTCTCCTATTGTCCAGACATTCTTTAAAACCTGTGGAGTAGCCATTCCTAGTTGTTCGGATTAACAAAAATATAGTTCACAGAGATGATAGAAATACGCCATAAAATGATCTAAATGATATCGTCTCTGTTTGTGGTATTACATAAGTCGTCGTCAGTAATAGTATTTATGATTTCTAAATAAAATGGTTGTACTGCTATTGTATTAACCACCTTACTTTTCGTACTTGGATGAATTTTGTGTTATGCCAACTAGTTTGAGACTAAGGAGTAATTGATTGAATCATGCTCTTTTTTGTTAATCTTGAGTCGAGGGTCTTCCGAAAACAACCGCTTTACCTATCAAAGTGAAGATAAGATCTGTGTACATTCTATCATCACCAGACTCCATGATATGAGATTTCAGTGAGTATGTTGTTGTTGTATGCTCTTTTTTGTTACTACTTCCAAGATAGCCTTAAATTTATGATGTTTGGCTTTAGTAAATAGTACTGTTTTTTCATAAGAGGAACAAGTATATTTACTACTAAATTTAAGGGGCTTCAGATCGAGAGAAAATTTTCTGTCTACAAAGGGCTTCTACACATGATTCATGTGAGATTTTCAGGTTAGAGGATTCTCCATGAATCCCTAGAACTGGAATAGACGATTGCATATTCAATTTTGAAAGAAATAATTGCTTCATTATTTTTATTAATGAATGAATATATATACAAGTTACAATATTCATAATATAGAAAATCCTATTTCTATTTTAAAACTTTATTCTATTTGTACAAAAATTCTACAATTATGGTAAGTGTACAATGTTAATTAAATACAAATAACATATTACCAATTATACTTTAAACCGGTGATATACACAGTTGTGTATAGCGTGTATATCACAGTCTCCAACTTGACTTAGGTTTCCGTGGTATACACAAGGCGTTGTATATGTCGTGTATACCGTGTATATCACGATATACTTTCACACCACCGCAGTCATAGAGGACGGTCGTCGTACGGTGAGACTATCCCTAAAATCTTCAAATAGAACCGAGGAAAGACCCTTAGTAAAGATGTTTGCAATTTCGTACCTAGAAGGTAGACACGTACTTGTCCACGAGCTACCTTTTTGTAAACGAAGTGGATATCCATCTCGATATGTTTAGTGCGTTGATGTTGAATCGTATTACCAGAAAGATAGACGACACTAATATTATCACAATATAACAATGTAGCTTTCTGAATGAGACAGTGAAATCTAAGAGAAGATTACATAACCAACATGATTCAGAGGCCACATTGGCTACCCCTCGATACTCGGCCTCTACACTGGATCGTGATAATGTAGACTGTCACTTTGCAGATCATGAGACCAAGTTATCACCAAAAACATACAATAACCAGATGTTGAACGTCTGGTATCTGGACAACCACCCCAATCAACATCTGTATATGAGACAAGTGTAGAGACCGACGATGGATATAGATGCAAGTCATAGTCAAGTATTCCCTATATGTATCGTATAATGCGTTTGAGCGCATTCATGTGCTCAATTCAAAGATCATGCATAAATAAACACATCTGGTGAATGACTTAAGTAATGTCAGGTTTTGTGAAAGTAAGATACTGAAGTGCCCCTTCAAGACTGTGATAGTGTGTGGGATCCTCGTAAGGTGAGCCAGCCGTAGCACCCAGCTTCGATTTGGTATCAACCAGAATAGAAGTAGACTTACAAGATGGCATACCAGCTCTTTCAATAATCTCTGCAACATATTTCATTTGAGATAAAAATAGACCACCTGAATGACGTGTGACAACAATGCCCAAGAAATAACTCAAGGGTCTCAAATCTTTCATTACAAATTCAGAACTGAGAAGTGACATGATAGACTTGCGCATATTGTCAGATGAAGCCGTCAATATAATATCCTCTACGTACAATAAAATGTATGCCGGGGAAGTACCACGACGATATATAAATAGAGAATGATCAGACCTGCTATGCGAAAACCCAATAGTGGATACATAATCTGAAAACCTCTTATACTAAGTCCGTGGGGCCTGCTTAAGTCCATACAATGACCTCTTCACCAAACATACATAATGAGGACGATTTGGATCCCCAAAACCCAAGGGCTGATGCACATAGACTGTCTCCTTAAGATCACCGTGTAAGAAAACATTCTTTACATCTAACTGATGAATATGCCATGATTTGGAGAGAGTCAAACTAAGAACAATGTGAATGGTAGCCGGTTTAACCACCGGACTAAACACCTCACCACAATCCACGCCAACCTGTTGAATTTTACCATCACTACAAGACGAGCATTATGTCTCTTAAAAGAGCCGTCAGAATTTTCTTTATGAGTAAAAATCCGCATAGATCGGATAATATTAATACCAGATGAACGGGGTACTAACTCTCACGTCTTATTTTTAATAAGAGTTTTATATTCGTCAGTCATAACCAATTTTCAATTCGGGTCATGTAGTGCAGACACAGGATTACATGGTAGTGGAGATTTAAAGACATTAGAATTGAGATTAAAATACTGTTTTGGTTTTAAAATACCCCTTTGACTACGAGTAACAAATTCATGACTCGAGGTAGAATTGAGTGGATTTTGGACAGTGGTGGGCTGGTGACGGACCGGCCAGCAGGCATTGGGCCTGCTGGCCCAACAACTGAAATAGTGAAGGAACGGTGGTGGAACATCGAACGATGCGAGATCGATCTTGGCCGTGTTCTGCCCATTGGCTGAGGCGATGAAATAGTGGTATTTTGTGGGCCAGCAGGCAGTGGGCCTGCTGGCATATTTTGGTCACAGGATAAGTTCGATAAATGGTGGATAATATATGGTGAGACCTCATCATCTAAAATATTATACGAACTAGGCGGGACTACTCACTTTAGCAAACGAAAATTGAATTTTATCAAAAATAACATGACGACTAATTATGATTTTATTAGACGATAAATCAAAATATTTGTAACCACGATGATTAGATGGATAACCCAAAAACACACAAGCAGTAGAACGAGTTTGAAGTTTGTTAATTGTAGTTGACAAAAATAGTGGATAACATAAACACCCAAAGACCCTAAGATGTAAATACAAATGATTCTTATTATAGAGAATTTTAAAGGGAGATTCATATGTCAACCCTTTGGTAGAAAGTATGTTAAGGAGGTAAGTAGACATTTGTAGAGCATGATGTCAAAAGGAAGGGGGTACGGAAGCATGTGCCAATAAAGTTCGGATAATATTATTAATGGTATAAATTTTTCGATTCTTTTCCCATTTTGTGAGGACGTATGAGGATAAGAGAAATGAAAAACTATGCCATTAGCATCACAAAATTCCCGAAACAACCTATTATCATGTTCTTTGTCACTATCACATTGAATATTTTTTATTTCTCGTTCGAATTGGGTACGGATGAATGCTCTAAATTTTAAAAATGTGGAAAAAACTTGAGATTTTTTCGCTAACAGAAAGGTCCATAAAAATTAGAATAATCATCCAAAAATAGAACATAATAATGATGGACCAAAGAACGTAGAACTGGAGATGTCCATAAATCGCTATGAATAATATCAAAATGCATCAAAGTACGAGAAGTAGATGCTACAAATGACAATATAACATGTTTTTCTAACGGACATGAATGATAATTGGAGTACTACACGTACCTTAACAAGATATAAAATTATTTTTATGCAAAGAAGAAATAATTGACGACCCAAGATAACTGAAATATGCATGCCACAAGGAAGGAACTAGAGTTGCAAATGTCGACGGTGTGACTTGACTCAAGAAAGTGGTTGCGGTCGTGATTGAGTAAAGATCTCCATTACTATTGCATCTTATGAGAGGTATCTCCGTTTTAAAATTCTTCACAGAAAATCCAAACATATCAAAATTAACAGAAACCCAATTGTTAGTGGTGAATTTTTGGACATACACCAAATTTTTAATTAAGTTAGGGACATGAAAGATATTTTTCAAGACAAGAGATGGATGTGGGGGAGACAAAATTGTATGACTGTAATCACAAATTGGAATTGAGTTGTCATTACCAACAATAATGCCATAATTTTTACTCAAATTGAAATAAGATGAGAGAGTACTTTTGTCGGACGTCATGTGAGAAGTGGCGCCGGTGTCCATGTACCAATTCGGGTCCAGAGAATTCAATCCAAGTGTATGCATGACGGCCTCAATATCGGTGGGTGTCGGGATTAAATTCAGGCCCGCAACAGTGTAGGCATGCGGGTCGAGGCCCAGCGGCCGCCCGACGACCGACCCAAACGCTGGTCGGCATGAAGAACCCGAGAAACTGGGCATGTTATTGGGATGGACCAGAGCCCAATTTTCCTGGAAATAAATGAAGGGCAGTAGGCGGGACTAGGCCACTGCTGGCCGGTCGTGCCCACCGCCAAGGGTCCAGGTCGAGACGAAAAGCGATGGCCCAGCACCGAGGCCCACTGCCAGCGTTGCTACTATTTTGTCTGCCGATGTTGTTGCCTCCGTGATATTTGCCATTATTTTTTACGGTTTTGACCCTTTTTTGCCTCCACCGTTGTTGCGGTTTTGGCCGAATTGTCAATAAATCGTGAGAGTTATCCAATGTAGTCATCATCACCACGGAACTTGCGCTGGTAGCTGCCTTTTTTCCAAGCGAGTTTCTTCTAACGTGAGCATCGAACGGGCTTGGTAAAAAGGTGGAAGTGGATTACTTTGACGGAGTAGAGTCCCAACGCCATTATAGGCCTCAGATAGGCCAGCAACCATTTGTTACTCTTGAAAATGTGTAATTATGCTACTCTTTTTTATATTTATATCAGTATTTAATTCATCAAAAAAATCCGAACAAGAAAACCTGATATTGTGGGTCTTTACCATACCATAGGTCTTTTGCTTTAAAAGGTTAGGCCTATTTTTCCTTCTGAAAATGTGGTGACATGTTTTAGATCTATCTTCAACGTCGATAAAATTAAAAGAAATAATCTCTTAATTATTTTCATTAATGAAGAGGTATATATAGAAATATACAATATCTAAATATGGAAAATAATTCTACATTTTCCTACTATAATTCTAATAGCTTTTTCTAATACAAAACTAATACCATAATTACACTTGTACAAGAATTCTACAACTATGAATGGACAACTATACAAAGTGATATACACGGCTGTCTTTCATACCCCCACAGTCATAGCGGGTGATTGTCATACACTGAGATTGTCCCTAAAATATTCAAACAGTACTAAGGGGAGACCCTTAGTAAAGATGTCAGCAATCTGGTACCGTGAAGGGACATGCAAGACACGTACTTGTCCTCAAGCTACCTTCGCGAATAAAGTGAATATCCATCTCGATATGTTTAGTGCACTGATGTTGGAACAGATTCCCAGAGTGATAAAATGCACTAACATTATCACATTAGACCAATGTAGCTTTCTAAATAGGAAAGTGAAGCTCTAACAGAATATTACACAACCAATATAACTCATACACCAAATTGACTACCCCTCGATACTCGGCCTCCGCACTGGATCACGATAATGAAGCCTGGCGTTTTGCCGACCAAGAGACCAAGTTATCACCAAGAAACATACAATAACTAGATGTAGAACGTCTGGTATATGGACATCCACCCCAATCAGCATCTCTATAATACATGAGAGTAGAGACGGATGATGGATATAAATGGAAACCATAATCAAGAGTGTCTGATATGTAACACACAATGCGTTTGAGCGCATGCATGTGCTAGTCCGTTGGATCAAACATAAATAAACATACCTGATGCACTGCATACGTAATATCGGGCCTCATGAAAGTACGTTACTGAAGAGCCCATGCAAGACTGCGATAGTAGGTGAGATTCTCTTAAGGTGTGCTAGAAGTAGCACTCAACTTTGATTTGGTGTCAACCGTAGTAGAAGATGACTTACAAGATGACATGTCAGGTCTCTCAATAATCTCAGTCACATACTTCCTCTGTGATAAAAATAGGTCACCTGCATGACGTGTGACAGCTATACCAAAAAATAACTTAGTGCCCCAAGTCTTTAATAGAAAATCCAGAACTGAGAAGAGACATAATAGACCTGTTCAGTTTATCAGAACATATAACAAAATGTATGCCAGAGAAGTACCACGATGATAAATGAATAGAGAATGATTCGACCAGTTGTGAGAAAACTTAATAGTAGACACATAATCTGCAAACTTTTTATATCAAGCCCGATGGGCCTATTTAAGTCCATACAAAAACTTCTTCAGCAAATAGATATGGTGAGGATGATCGGGGTCCATAAAACTCAAGGGATAATGTGTGCATATTGTCTCCTTAAGATCACCATATAAGAAAGTATTTTTCACATTCAAGTGATGAATAGAGAGCCAGACTAAGAACAATGCGAATGGTTGCCGATTTGACCACCGGACTAAATGTCTCTCCACAATCCACGTTAACTTATTGAGTTTTGTCATCACCTACAAGACGGGCCTCATGCCTCTCAAAAGAATCGTCAGATTTTTCCTTATGAGCAAAAATCCACATAGAACGAATAATATTGACACCAGGCGGGCGGGATACCAACTACCGCATCTTATTTTTAATAAGAGCATTATATTCATCATCCTTGACCATTTTCCAATTTGGGTCATGAAGGGAAGACAATGGGTTACACGATAGGGGTGATTTAGTGACATTAAAATTTAGATTAAAATATTGTCTTGGTTTAAAAACACCCCGTTGGCTACGAGGGTGGGATCCTCTTAAGGTGTGTTAGAGGTAGCACTCAGCTTTTATTTGGTGTCAACCGGAGTAGAAGAGGACTTGCAAGATGACATGTCAGCTCTCTCAATAATCTCAGTCGCATACTTTCTTTGTGATAAAAATAGGCCACCTGCATGACGTGTGACAGCTATACCCAAAAAATAACTCAGTGCCCCAAGTCTTTCATAGAAATCCAGAACTGAGAAGAGACATGATAAACTTGCGTAGTTTATCAGAACATATTACAAAATGTATGCTAGAGAAGTACCACGATGATAGATGAACAGAGAATGATCCGACCAGCTGTGAGAAAACCCAATAGTAGACACATAATCTGCAAACTTTTTATATCAAGCCCGAGGGTCCTGTTTAAGCCCATATAAAGACTTCTTCAGCAAACAGACATGGTGAGGATGATCGGGGTCCATGAAACCCAAGGGATGATGTGTGTATATTGTCTCCTTAAGATCACCGTATAAGAAAGTATTTTTCACATTCAAGTGATGAATGGGCCATGCTTTCGAGAGAGCCAGACAAAGAACAATGTGAATGGTTGCCGGTTTGATCACCGGACTAAATGTCTCTGCACAATCCACGTCAACTTGTTGAGTTTTGTCATCACCTACAAGACGGGTCTCATGCCTCTCAAAAGAATCGTCAGATTTTTCCTTATGAGCAAAAATCCATATAGAACGAATAATATTGACACCAGGCAGATGGGGTACCAACTCCCATGTCTTATTTTCAATAAGAGCATTATATTCATCATCCATGACCATTTTCCAATTTGGATCATGAAGGGAAGACAATGAGTTACATGCTAGGGGTGATTTAGTGACATTAAAATTTAGATTAAAATATTATTTTGGTTTAAAAATACCCTGTTGGCTACGAGTAATGGGCCCTTAACTCGGAACAAAAGCAGACTGGACTGTGAAAGGTGGCGGACTGCCTCGAGACTAACGAGCAGGTAGTGGGCCTGCTGGTCGAACGACTGGACTTGGAGAAAAAATTATTGGGCCAGCAGGCAGTGGGCTTGCTGGCAGATTTGTGTCTCGGATCGGAACTGGGTCAATAGGTACTTGGCCAGCCGATGTTTGCTGGTCCAGATCCCAAGACGATGGCCCAATTAAACAATGGACCACATACTGTGAGAGTCCATCACCCAAAAAATTATAAGAATTAGCTACTGAATTATACAATTTAGCAAACGGAAATTGAATTTCTTCAAAAATAACATGGCGATTATTTATGATTTTATTAGAGGATAAATCAAAATATTTGTAACCACGATGATTAGACGGATAAACTTAAAACATACAAGCGGAAGAACAAGCTTGAAGTTTGTTAATTATAGTGGACGTGAAGAGAGGATATCACAAACACCCAAATACCCTAAGATGAGAATACGTAGGATCTTTAAGATAATTTTTTTAGAGGAGAATGATATGCTAACCCTTTGCTAGGAAGTATGTTAAGAAGGTAAGTAGTCATTTGCCATGCATGATGCCAAGAAGAAGGGGGTACGGAAACATGAGCTAGTAAAGTTCGAACAATATTATTAATGGTACGAATTTTTCTTTCGGTTTTCCCATTTTGTGAAGACGTATGAGGACACAAAAATCGAAAAGAGATGCCATTTTTGTTACAAAATTCCCGAAATGGCTAATTGTCAAATTCCCTTTCATTATCACACTGGATGTTTTTAATTTTCCGTTCAAATTGGGTACGAATGAATGCTCTAAATGTTAAGAATGTTGAAAAAACTCTAGACTTTTAGACAACGGAAAAGTCCACAAAAAATTAGAATAGTCATCCAAGAATAACGCATAATAGCGATGACCCAAAGAGCTCAAAATGGAAGATATCCACAAATCACTATGAATAATATCAAAAGACATCGAATTACTAGAAGTAGATGCTACAAAAGGTAATTTAACATGTTTTTCTAGTGGACAAGAAGAATAAATATTAGTACTACACATACTAATACAATCAATAAAATTACTATTTTTGAGAGAAGAAATAACAGACGCCCCTGGATGACCCAAACGTTCATGTCATAAAGAATGTGCTAGAGAGGAAAACGTTGATGGTGTGGCTTGACTCGTGAAAGTGGTAGTGGTGGTGATTGGATAAAGCTCTCCCCGACTATAACATCTCATTAGAGGTATCCCCGTTGTGAAATTTTTCACAAAAAATCCAAAAGGATCAAAGTCAACAGTAACTCAATTATCAGTTGTGAATTTTCAAACATACACTAAATTTTTAATTAAATGAGGAGCATGAAGGACATTTTTTAAGGCTAACGGTGGATTTGGGGGAGATAACTTTGTGTGACCATAACCACAAATAGGAATTGAATTGTCATTACCAACAATAATGCCACTATTTTTTATCAAATTGAAATAAGATGAGAGATTACCTGGCGCGGACGTCATTGTTGACACCCAATTTTGACTCTCTCGTCCAATCATTAACTATAAAATTACACTAATTTTCCAAGATAATTTTAACAATTTTATAATAATAAAATGCAACAATAAAACATTAGTACATGCATAAATAAACGATTTAATAATGATATCGCGTTTTACGTAGAGTATTAAGCACTTTGAGTCTCACGTCCGCATTCGTTATTTGCATAAATATTATTCATAATTTAATCCCTATTCTATTTCCATTAATTCTTAATAATTTATATGGAATCACCGCGAGGTGGTTGTACTTGGGGATGAAAAGAGAAACACCAACACAGATTATGCAGTCCCTGTCATAGAGGACATAAGACAGTTAGATGGTTCAGTCTTCCATGTTAACGAGATCAAGCGCGTAGTGTCAATCATTGCATTTGCCACGTTCTCTCACAATGGTAGCCAAGGAAATGTTAAAAAATGGGTTCGAGCCCGGCAAAGGTCTTGGATCCAGTATGAAGGGGATCACAGAGCCGATCCAGCTGTGTGGGAAGAAGGACACTTTTGGTTTGGGGTACCAGCCCACGTCGAAGGATTTGGTGACTGCGAGCTTCGAAAAAAAAGGAGACATTCCCTTGCCTAGGCCCATTCCGCCCCTGAGTCAGTCGTTCGTTAAAGCCTGCACCATCCAGATGCTGAAAGAAGATGATCCAGAGGATATTGCAGCAGGGTTCCAGAATATGTTCTTAGATGAAGATGAAGCAGAATGTTGTGTGATTCCAGAGGATCACGATGAAGACCCTACCATTTGGGACGCAGAGCATGGATATAGCCTGAATAATTGTACTTGCACCCCCGTCCTGACCTTCCGAGGAGCTTGGTAGAGTTTATGATAGTTCTAGCGATGTGACTATAAGCTAAAAACAGACTTATCTTTATGCTTTCTTTAATATGTTTTCGATCCCGTATTTTGCTTTCATCATAAATTCCAAGATATTTTTGCAACTTTAAATTAGCTTGTGTTAAATTAAAATTTTATGCACTTTTCTTTCAGCGATCATATTAATAAACCTGTCGATAATGCGAATATGACATGTAATGAAACCAGCGAACAAAGCTCAAATGGCGAGCATAACCCTGAGGAACAGGAAGAAGGTCCACAATCAGAGCTTGGTCAAGAGTTGGAAAATTTTGAGAATATGCCTAAACCGAATTTAGAAGAAACTGTGTTGATAAACTTAGGCGATGAGGAAATTATAAAAGAGACTAGGGTCAGCGTCCACCTAAGTGTCATACAGAAGAAAGAGTTAATAGAGCTCCTGAAGCACTATACCGACGTATTTGCTTGGTCGTATGACGACATGCCAGGGTTGAGTACGGATATAGTCGCACACAGGCTGCCTATCGAACCTTCTTACCTTCCTGTAAAACAAAGGCCAAGAAATATCAAACCGGACATGAGTTTGAAAGTCAAAGAGGAAGTGTCTAAGCAGTTCGACACAAAGGTAATTCGAGTCGCAAGGTACTCTACTTGGTTAGCAAATATTGTGCCGATAAAGAAAAAAGACAGAAAGGTCCGAGTATGTGTGGATTATAGAGACCTCAATAGAGCTAGCCCGAAGGATGACTTTCCTCTTCCAAACATTCATATACTCATTGACAATTGTGCAAAACATGAACTACAGTCGTTAAATCATTTGCTTTGGTTATCATCGATCCTTATGGCGGGGAGGGCCAGAAAGACAAAGATTCACTACCCCGTGGAGGGTGTATTATTATCGAGTAATGTCGTTCGGTCTCAAGAATGCAGGCGCTACATACATGAGAGCCATGACTACCATCTTTCATGACATGATCCATAAGGAAATTGAAGTCTATGTGGATGATGTTATCATCAAGTCACGAAGAGCTGAAGGTCATTTGGAAAACTTGAAGAAGTTCTTTGAGCGGCTAAGACGGTATAATCTGAAACTGAATCCTGCAAAGTGTGCATTCGGTTTCCCTGCTGGGAAGTTGTTGGGTTTTATAGTGAGTAGAAGAGGGATTGAGTTGGACCCTTCAAAAATAAAGGTCATCCAAGATTTACCTCCTCCGAAAAGCAGAAAAGACGTGATGAGCTTCCTTGGTCGACTCAACTACATTAGCAGGTTCATAGCTCAGTCTACCGGGATATGCGAACCGATATTCAGATTATTGGAGAAATATGCCGCTACTAAATGGAAAACGGATTGTCAGCAGGCTTTTGATAAAATCAAAGAGTACTTGTCTAATCCGCCTGTTCTAGTACCACCAGAACCTGGGAGGTCTTTGTTACTCTATTTGTCCGTATTAGAGAATGTTTTTGGATGCGTGTTGGGGAAACACGATGAAACAGGAAAAAAAGAGCAGGCTATATATTATCTAAGCAAGAAGTTCACAGTGTATGAAGCTCGCTACACTCTACTGGAACGTACTTATTGCGCATTAACTTGGATTGCCCAGAAATTTAGGCATTATCTATCAGCATACACCACTTATCTTATTTCAAGGATGGACCCGCTTAAGTATATCCTTCAGAAGCACATGCCCACTGGAAAACTATCAAAATGGAAAATTCTGCTGAGCGAGTTTGATATCGTATACGTCACACAGAAAGCCGTAAAAGGATAGGCATTAGCTGACCATTTCGCTGAGAATCCGATCGATGAGGAATATGAGCCCCTCCGAACCTATTTCCCTGATGAAAATGTATTGTTTGTTGGAGAAGATATCTCGGAGAATTACCCAGGTTGGAGAATGTTCTTCGATGGAGCGGCAAACTTTAAGGGAGTTGGCATTGGAGCAGTTTTGGTTTCAGAATCAGGTCAGCATTACCCGATCTCCGCCGAAGCTCAGATTTCCATGCACCAACAATATGGCAGAATATAAAGCTTGCATATTGGGACTCAGAATGACAGTAGATATGAATATACAAACGTTACTGGTCATAGGTGATTCAGACTTGCTGATCCATCAAGTACAGGGCGAATGGGCAACCAAGAATATGAAGATACTCCCCTACCTGCATTGCGTGAAGAAATTGTAGAAGAAGTTCAGTAATATAGAATTTAAGCATGTCCCAAGGATCCAGAATGAATTCGCTGATGCGTTGGCAACCTTGTCCTCCATGATTCAACATCCGAACAAGAATTACATTGATCCGATCACAGTGAGTGTGCTAGAACAACCTGATTATTGCTCTCATGTAGATGAAGAAATAGACGGGAACCCTTGGTACCATGACATCAAAAGATACCTCAAGACAGGAGAGTATCCAGAAGGCATAACCAACATTCAGAAAAAGACACTTCGAATATTAACAAACCATTTCTTTTTGAATGGGGAGGTTTTATATCGAAGGACTCCAGATCTGAGTTTATTGAGATGTGTCGACGCTCAAGAGGCAAGCAAGCTAGTAGAAGAGATACACGGAGGGACATGTGGACCTCATATGAATGGCTTCACTTTGGCGAAAAAGATTCTGCGAGCAGGTTATTTTTGAATGACGATGGAAACAGATTGTATCCGCTTTGTGCAGAAATGCCACCAGTGTCAGATTCATGGGGATTTGATTCGAGTACCTCCGAACGAACTTAATGTGATAAGTTCTCCTTGGTCATTCGCAGCTTAGGGCATGGATGTCATCGGCCCTATTGAACCCGCTGCCTCAAATGGGCACAGATTCATCCTCGTAGCAATTGACTATTTCACTAAGTGGGTAGAAACATCATCACACAAATCAGTGATGAAAAAAGTAGTAGTCGACTTTGTTCGCAACAACATCGTCTGCCATTTGGCATTCCTGAGTCTATCATCACAACCAACGGAGCCAACCTCAACAGTGGCCTAATGCAGGACATATGCAAGAAGTTCAAGATTATCCACAACAATTCCACCCCGTATCGCCTGCAAATGAAAGGCGCAGTCAAAACAACTAATAAGAATACCAAGAGGATCTTGCGCAAGATGATTAGCAACTACAAACATTGGCATGAGCACCTACCTTTCGCACTTCTGGGTTACCGCACTACTATTAGGACCTCTACCGGTGCGACGCCGTATCTTTTGGTATATAGAACAGAGGCAGTACTACCAGTAGAAGTGGAGATACCATCTTTGAGAATTATCCAAGAGGCTGAGTTGAGCGAAGCTAAATGGGTGCAAAGTCGATACGAGCAGTTGATATTGATTGATAAACAACGGATGAATGCAGTTTGTCGGGGGCAACTTTACCATAATAGGATGGCCAGGGCTTTCAACAAAAAGGTAAGACCGAAGACGTTCAAGCCAGGGCAATTGGTGCTGAAACGCATATTCCCTCATCAGAATGAGGCTAAAGGGAAATTCGCACCTAATTGGCAATGGCCCTACATGGTTCATCGAGTGTTGAGTGGAGGAGCTTTAATCTTAGCTGAGATGGATGGCGAAGTATGGCCTAAACCTATCAACGCAGATGCGGTAAAGAGATACTACGTTTAGGAGCATTTGTTTTCCATATAATTCCCTTTGCATTGTAAAAAAGTTGTGTTCCCTCGGTGGGATATGCATAGAGCCCATATAGGGTCTCGCCGCTTCAAATTAGAAAGCCCTTTTACTTGTAATATGAACTACGTTTGACCTGATTCCCTTAGTGAGATACGTAGGCGCCCATATCGGCTTCGGTCCCACTTTTAGAAAAATCACAATCCCTTTGCTTGTAATGGAACTACGTTTGATCTGATTCCCTTGGCGGATACGTAGGCGGCCATATCGGCTTCGATCCCACCTTTAGAAATTTTAGTTTTACCCAATTTCGCCTGTAATGAACTACGTCATGACCTGATTCCCTCATGGGGACACGTAGGCGGCCTAAATCGGATTCGGTCACACCATTAGAAATATCTCCATTGGCTCGCGTGCAACAGAATGCGTTTGGTTATTCTGAAAAAAAAATATGAGCAATTCCCGCCAGAGTCAAGTCTCGCCCACACTCCCCGCATAACGAAAACTGGGACAATTTTGGAAAACGCACCGTGAAGAGATCATAATAAGGATCCCAGATAAGGTATTCGGTTGGTCAGATCACGTGTCATATTCGGCAAATTCGACAAGACTTTTATACTTTATACGCATATCATATAAATGTTTTATTTTAAAAGATGTTTTGTGCATACCTCATGAAAATGTTTTGTTTTGAAAATACTTTTGGGACACGCTACGTCAAAATGTTTTCTACCAAATATCTCAACAAGACCATGCAGGGCTTACAGGTCTAAACAAATCAGGCGCACTAGCAGAAAAGATCAAAGCCGCAAAATCAGTACGAACCGACCCCCCCCCCCCCCTCGAAACTCACAAGTTTTCTTTGAGCACAGATTCTTTCCTAGTAGTAGAAGTAGAAAATGCAATAATAAGGAAGATACAAGAGAAACAACAATAATACAACTTGGCAGCGATAAAGAAGGAAAAACAGCAGCAAAATCTGAGCGAAACGACAACCGCATTCGCAGCATCCAGCAAGTCCGTGCAGAGACTACATCAGCAATCAGCAATCGCAGCATTCAACAAGCATTTGCAGCATTCAGCAAGCATTCGCAGCATCCAGCAAGTTCGTGCAGAGACTACATCAGCAATCAGCAATCGCATCATTCAGCAAGCATTCACAACATTCAACAAGTCCGTGCAGAGACTACATCAGCAATCGCAACATTCAATAAGTATTCACAGCATTCAGCAAGTCCGTGCAGAGACTACATCAGTAATCAGCAATCGCAACATTCAGCAAGTCCGTGCAGAGACTACATCAGCAATCGGCAATCGCAGCATTCAACAAGCGTTTGTAGCATCCAGCAAATCCGTGCAGAGACTACGTCAGCAATCGACAATCATAACATTTAGCAAGAGTTCATAGCATCCAGCAAGTCCGTGCAGAGACTACATTAGCAATCAGCAATCGCATCATTCAGCAAGCATTCACAACATTCAGCAAACATTCGCAACATCCAGCAAACATTCACAACATCCAGCAAGTCCGTGCAGAGACTACATCAGCAGTCAGCAATCACAACATTCATCAAGCATTCGCAGTATCTAGCAAGCATTCGCAGCATCCAGCAAGTCCGTGCAGAGACTACAACATTCAGAAAGCATTCGCAGCATCTAGTCAGTCCACGCAAAGACCACATCAGCACTCACAGCATTCAGCAATCATTCACAGCATTCAACACGTCCGTGCAAGGACGAAATCTCAGCATTTCCAGCATCACATCAACACAATCGCCATCACTTTTACATGATAACATTTCTACTCACACAGTTACATTGTTTATAAATTCATGCGCATTAACAGTTATGCACTAATCGTTTGCTTAAGTCTTAGCGTGTAGGAGCAGGAGCACAACGTGGATTTTCTCTTACAGCGAACCGAGACAATTTTTTAGGGGGCCAACCTTCCCAACAAATGACAGAAGCGGTCTCGAGCGTCGGTCCACTCATACCACATCACCAATAAGCCCACCGTCATCATAAGTCGATATTGGTACACTTCTAAGTTCAAGCCAGTTTATTTTTTATTTTAACATCACGTCGACCCAGTGTCGTCATAACTCGACACTGGGACAAGTTTTGAGTTTGCGTCAGCCCGTCTTGGTGTTTGACCATGGTAGCCCAGTGTCGTCATAACTCGACACTGGGACAAATTTTGAGTCTGCGTTAGCCCGTCTTGGTGTTTGACCATGATAGCCCAGTGTCGTCATAACTCGACACTGGGACAAGTTTCGAGTCTGCGTCAGCCCGTCTTGTGTTTGACCATGGTAGCCAGTGTCGTCATAACTCGATACTGAGACAAATTTTGAGTCCGCATTAGCCCGCCTTGGCTTTTGACTATGGTAGCCTAGTATCGTCATAACTCGACACTGGGATAAATATTGAGTCCGCGTCAGCCGCCTTGGTGTTTGACCATGGTAGCTCAGTGTCGTCATAACTCGACACTGTGACAAGTTTTGAGTCCGCGTCAGCCCGCCTTGGTATTTGACCATGGTAGCCCAGTGTCGTCGTCATAACTCGACACTGGGACAAATTTTGAATTTTGCGTCAGCCTTGTCTTAATTGCCATCAATCATTAACTATAAAATTACACTAATTTTCCAAAATAATTTTAACAATTTTGTAATAATAAAATGCAACAATAAAACATTAGTACATGCATAAATAAGCGATTTAATAATGGCATCGCGTTTTACGTAGATTATTAAGCACTTTGAGTCTCACGTCCGCATTCGTTATTTGTATAAATATTATTCATAATTTAAGCCCTATTCTATTTCCATTAATTCTTAATAATTTTAATAATAATAAATACGTAAATAAATAAATAATTTAATAATGACGTCGCATCAAACATTCCTTAAAATAGCATATTCACATTTATTAATATGCAAGACAATGTCATAATTATTATTTGTAATTTAAACTCCTATTAAACTAATTTTAATCTAATACATGCGTTTTTAATAATAGCATCACATTTATAAAAGCATTAAGCAATCTTTAAATATCATATCCGCATTTAGCATTTTAATAATATCATAAATAATTTAAACCCCATCTTTATTTCTCACTAATTTTAATAACACACTTAAAACCCTACTAATTAATAAAGCACCTAAAACTAATTAAAACTCTACCTAAAACTTACCACACCCACATCCCATAAAACCTCCAGCCCAATCGACCAACCCGCTGACCCGGCCCAGCACTAGCATATATCGTCCAAAGCCCCATCGTCCTTAAGCTAAAAAGAAAAAAAAGCCTAAAAAGAGAAGACAACCGCCAACACCCTTATTTCCCCATCCCTGTCGATTTGCCTTAGCCAAAATGGTAAATCAAACAAATCTCCCAAAATCACAACTTACCAAAGAAAACACCCGAAAACCTTACCAAAATCGAGACCCAATTCTTACCATAAACCCCGAAATCAGTCCCCAAATGGTCACAGATCTTCGTCCAAAAAATCTCACCAAGAATCGAAGCTTACCTAAAACGAATACCTAAAATCTTATCCAAATTAGTACGAAAATCGTGTTAATACTGAAACCCAAAACTTACCATAATTCAAAAACCTAAATCAAGGCTATAAATAGCAATCGATTTGCACATATACATTATCCAAAAAAAATTGGCTAAAAGGGCATCGCAAGAGGGATAAATTCCAGAGCAATAACTAAGCATTCCGTAGGCATAGACATCAGTCCTCTTAATCGCATAGCATCAATCTCCGAGTGGGCCGACGACTTGATACGCTGTCTCGGTTCGCTGCCTGGAGAAGGTAAACCCAAATTCTTCTCAGTTCATTTTTGTGTTGCTGTGTGTTTGTGTGATTAAATGTGTGTTAGTTTAGATTATTGTATTCATCGATATGAGGCTGTTTAATTGGAAATATTGACTGGTTATATAAATCTTTTGTGCTTCTTTGCACTTTCTGCTATGTGGTCAATCTATTATGGGATTCTAATCAGTGTACATTTGTTTTTGGACATAAACTGGAAGGGTTAGAAGAACTGTATTTGTTGTCACAGTTAAGAAGTTCATATGCAGGAATATCATTGACAGCATGTATCATAAATACCCATCTTTGTGTCTATCACTATTTATCTTAAGGTGTTGGGTTGTATAGGTTAAATATTATTGTGTCTTAGTTTCTATATCGTCATGACAGTTCTATAACTTTCATCTATATTGACGTGTCAACTTGATCCATGAAACTGTGTAATTCTTAATTCACTTGATGGATAAAACTTTATTAAGACAGTAGACTGATAGGTTTCCATGGTTCAGTTGGTGGTACGCATGTGTGTGCTAGATAATCTTATTGTTCATGTGTTCTATCTTTAGTGATACATGAGGACATATACTAAATGTACTTAGTATACACAAGTGTATATCAGGTATACTCCATGTAAGTCACGTGAGTGTGATTAAAGTCTGGCTTGGCGATTTTGCTGCTTGTTGCCATTTTTGCCTATGAGCCCATATTGTTTGCTTTCTTCATCTTGTCATCATTACTTATAGTTTGGGGCTTATCTAGTCATTCTCTTTAAAATCTGAAATTCATGTCCACTCACTAGGCTTGCATGTCACGTTAAATTGGATTAATATTAATCGAGCCTGGCTTCTTGCTTTCCTTTCCATAATAAAAAATATAATCTGAAAACTGCATGTTTTAGACTCGCCTTTTATCTCGTGCATATTTTGAGACAGTTGTAACTAAAACTGTTTGATTGTTTCTTGGACTACTGAAATGAAGTAGTTTGTATGTGTTTTAATTTATATCAATATCTCGTTTATTATTTGGTAAGATTTGAGATATTTCTCTAATCCTTATCATTTTATTATTTTACATGAAATGCAATGCCTTGGAGCAAAATGAAGAGTCTCAATACGAGACTCGTTGCAACTCACGAAGACCCGCATTTATGTGCTTCACCCTCTCCGCATCAGAAATTTCAAGCCATAGGCAAAATGACTTCGCCATTCCTTCGAGTCTTTATTATTGATTCTCATTTCCCCGTTTATTTATTGTAACTATTTGTCTAACATTACGCTACTAGTAGAATATTTATAATAGTTAAACCTTGAACCAATAGACTAGAAAGTAGCTTGACATTAGAGATTTGTTTTCCCCCTTTAAGTTAATTATTTTATCTTGCTTAAATTATAATTAAACCATTTAGTAATTTTTCATTCGCATAATTATTTAAGTAGTCAAGACATTATTTATTACTAAATCCTAATATAAGAAACTCCTTTTCTATAAATCCCTATTTAAATTGTAGGATTCTTAGCATTTGCGTGATATACATTTTTCATATCCTATGTTTAAGTATATATTTTGGTCATAGTAGATTCTGCATTATTACTTCTATATTATGCTAAGCAATACATATACTTTATAGAATAATTTCATATACTCTCTAATTACTTTTTTGAATGCATGTTTTCAACTAGAACTAACTTTATATATTTTAAACAAATCTCACATTCTATGTTGGTCAAAAATACTTTCTATATCTTTTACTTAAATATCTTTCAAGCATGCATTTTCCATAGAATAATAATTAACCCTAAGTTTGAACGGACAACCGCAAGTTAGCGGATCCTTAAGGGTGCCTAACCCATTCCCTTTAGGATAATAAAGAACTCTTGCCCAGAATCTCAATAAGTTAGCAGACCATTTAATGGAGTTAGTGTTAACTTTAACCTAGTTGACATTTAGGTGTCCTAATTCACCCAATTAATTAGGTGGCGACTCCGCAAACTCTTTGGAATTTTTAGCACCCTTTTAGCATTTAGCACATTTTAGCACCTTTTAACACCTTAGCATTATTTTAGCATTTTTTATCTTTTAGCATTTTATTTTATTTTTCATAACTCTTCTAAGCAGGGCGTGAATAATGTCGCGGTCGAAAAGGGGCGTGACAGTCATATGAGAAGTGGCTCCGGTGTTCATGTACCAATTTGCATCCGGGGGATTTAAACCAAATGTATGCATTGCAGCTTCAATTTATGTAGGATTTAAACGCTGATATATACAGGGGCGAAACCTATTTATATTTAAACATAATTAAAATATATTACAACAACATACCCAGTGAATGCTAATCACAGATTCAACAATTACCTCAGCGAGTTTTCATTTTCTGAAACGTATCTATGATATCTTCATTATCAACTTTAGCAAATACGTCTTTCTCAACATAGGTAACCATTCTGTCATTCAACCATTGATCTCCCATTCTATTTCGTAATTTATTTTTCACAATCTTCATTGCAGAAAAAACTCTCTACCGTCTCAGTAGCAACAGGTAGTGTCAATGCTAATTTCAAAAGCAAATAAACTAGAGAGAACACCTTATATTTTCTTGTTTCAACCATTTTCTCTGCAAGCTGACTAATCCCTTTTAAATTAGAAAATTATGTTGTAGTACGCATATCGACAATATAAGTCTCAAGTTGATCATCAAGTACCACCAAGTCCATCTCAAAAAAATCATTTGGATAAAAAATAGCTAAGTGAATAAGCTTGTTCTTGTCAAAATCTGAAAATGAGTCACTTGGATGTAAACATGCCATGGAAAGAAGCAACTCAGTGCTAGTCTCGTTAAAACGACTCTCCAATTCCATAAGTTGCAAATCTATGACTGTACAAAATATCTTAACACGATAGTGATGTAAATTTGTTATCTTCAGATCTTTTCGTCGCGACCGTCCAGCACGAACGAACATTTCATCCATGTTACATACATCAATATCATGCTTCTTGGAGAATGAAGAAACTTGATCAATTAAAGGATCCCACCCATTAACCCTCATGTCTTGTAGTCGTAGCTTGCAAACTCTAACCAAGTTCATTGCATTAACAATATCTTGATGTTTCCTTTGTAGTGCCTGTGATAATTCGTTTGTGATTCCTAATAGTGTTCTCATTAGGTGTAGACTGAACACAAAATCAAACTTCTGCAAGGCTTCAGATAAAATCTTAGCTTCATACTTTGGTCCTAGGTTGCTCTATCTTCCTCTATCCTCTCAAGTACATCTATCACAGGCGAAAACAAGGTAATCATACTGACTAAAGTACCATAATGTGATCCCCAGCGTGTATCTCCGGCTTTGACGAGGGTACTTTCTTGATTGAGGCCTCGACCACTCGATATTTTACCTAAATCAAGTGCTTCAATTATTTTTGTAACTTGTTGTTCTCGAAGAATATCACGGTGCTTGCATGAACCTCCAGCAACATTGACAACATTGTTTACTAGGAAAAATAAACCAGTGATTTCCAAATGTTTTCCCGCCACGACTACAAGAACTAGTTGAAGTTGATGAGCAAAACAATGAACTTAATAAGCACTATTATTTTCATTCAAAATAAGTGTCTTGAGACCACCAATTCCCCCTTGCATATTACTAGCGTCGTCGTAACCTTGTCCACGCAATCTAGAGATGCTTAAACCGTACCTTAAAAATATGTCATCAAGTGTTACCTTAAGTGATAGAGATGTAGTGCTTTGGACATGCTCAATACCTAAAAACCTCTCAGTTATATATCCTTTCATGTTCACATAACGTATTACAACACTCATTTGCTCTTTACTTGAAACATCACGAGACTCATCAATAAGAACCGCAAAAAATGCATCACCAAGATCACTAATAATGATTTTCATAGTTTCAGTTGCAGCAGCATTAACAATGTCCTTTTGGATATCAGGTGAAGTTAACTTCAAATTCTTAGGAGCATTTTCCAATGTAACAACTTTGATGTTTTCATTGTGATCGGCAAGAAACTGCAACAACTCGCGGAAGTTTCCTTTATTCATTGAAGCTTCACCTTCATCATGGCCACGTAATGCAAGGCCTTGTCTCAAGAGAAATCTAATACAATCAATTGTTGCAACCAAGCGTATCTTATAACTTATCTTAGTTTGGTCTGAATGTTTGAAGATGACAGCCTCAAGATGTTGCTTTTTATCCAACAAAACTTGATGCTTACTCCAAGCTTGTCTGTGAGTACTATTAACTCCTCCTACATGAATTGCCAATTTTTCTTTTTTCGCCCAATTTGTGAATCCAGTGCCAACAAACGAGTCACCACCTGCTTGATCTCCTACATTAGGTTTAAAAAGATAGCAAGACAAACAATATGCTGCATCTTTGCTTATACTATAGTCCAACCAATTAGAAAATTCATCAAACCAGGCATGATTGAATCTTCGTGACTTTTTGCTTTTCCCAAAATTACTCAGGAAATTCATGGTTCCGAGGTTGACAAGGCCCTTTTATAGCATATGTTCTTCGAACTTCATCTCGAATGTTAGGATCGTAATCTAGGATTCGAATTCGTAATCCACGGTCTGAAGAAAGAACGGGTAACTCGATTTCAATTCGACTTTTTTTAGAGCTATCAACATTGTTCTTCTCCAAAGTAGATGATGACTCCAAAGTTGATTTTCTCTTAGTTATGTATTTATCCATAGCTGTTAAAATTAAATAAATCAATAAAGAGACTTAAATAAAATTAATTTTACAATCACACAAATATAAATCCTAAAACCCAAAATCCACCCTATAAAATCAAATATGTATACATCATATATAAAGTGAACACATAATCGATAAACAAACAAAGCGAAAAGACCTTTTAAAATCCCCAAATCTAATGTTCAATATAAATAAAATTTACCTTGATGATGACTGATGAGTGGTTGATTTTAAATGGAATAATGAGAGATGCAAAATATGTTTGTGATCTCTTGAAATTTGTGTAAGTAGCTTAGTTGAGATTAGTGGTTGTGAAGAAGAGGGTTGAGAGTTGAAACCAAGAAGAGGGTTGAGAGTTGAGACAAAAAAAAAATGTGAGGACTGTGGACTGAGGGGGAGCCTGGGCAGTGGGCCTAATATTATAAAAAAATTACTTGTAAAAAAAAGAAATTTAATTTTGAGGGGGAGCCTGAGTCCCCCGACTCTGAAATGGCTTCGCCCCCGCATATATATTTCTTTATTAATGAAAATAATTAAAAAATTATTTCTTTCAAAATATCTATTAATAATAGGCGAAAATGATGAGATAGATGTATGTCTAAATTATTTGTAGGCATTTGGTGGAACTGGGAGGGAAGGGTATAATTGAATCCTCCTAAATGTGCAATCGACAGGATTTGAGGGGTGCTTTCATAATTATTTGACTATGCTTTGTTCTTAAGTTTTGCTTTGTAGTTGATCATGTCAGAAGGGTGTTTATTTGTCCTCTTTATAGTAAATTTTTCAAACTTTACCGAGACTTCATTTGTCTAGAATATCGTATATGCAATTAGCACACTTATTTCAACGATAAAAATTTATCCATATTCAATGTTTACACTAATTAAAAATGTAAGACATATTTTTACGCACACATTTATTACTTAATTATAGTTAAATAATGTGTATTCTTACTTTAATTTTAACAATAAAAATTTAATTATTTGATTTGATATAAATATTGAGTGTGAATATCATTTTGAGTGTGCCCGCTTATAACAATGTTTCATGTTTTTACTTTCTCGGAGTGAGTGATGTATTGAGGGCATGTTTGGTACGTTGTATTATGATGGATTGCACTGGACAAAAAAATAATACAGCGTTTGGTGAACGTTTTTAGCCGGACGGGACTGTACTATTTCTAAAAATAGTACACTTCAATTGTCATTTTTGAGACTCATCTAGTATATGGGTCTCCCATGGACTATATTAAACCTAAAAAATAAAATTAAAATACAGTTTATTATATATTAATACTCTAATATCGTCTATTATATATTAATATAGTTCAGTCTATTACAATAGAATACAGTCCAGTGCGATGTACCAAACTATAAGTGTTAGAAAAATAACGACTGTGGTATTCAAAAGGAAGTGTTCCGATTCATGTATACTTACTAAAAATTGTTTTACTTTATTATGTTGAGTTTAAGTGTGACTTTATGTCATAGCCTCATAGGTCATTATTTCATATTTGTAATTGTTGGATCATTATAATATACTTATTCACTCATTATTATTTTTGTTGACTGAAGGCATGCATTCTTTCTTTCGAGTGCGCAGGTAAACCCCGACCGACGCAGATGGCGCAAACCACGTCGACCATGTAAACCACTTGGCAAGCCATGTGTGATGCTCAACCAAGAAGGTTTATGCGGGGATCGAACTCGTGGCCTTGCGGTCGTATTTCTCTTCTTCTGTACTTCTAACTGCTGCAGTACTTATTCACTCATTAGAACCTGCTGATTTCCTTCACTTATATATACGCTCTTTTGTGAAAGACACCAAGAATACTAAAGATATTTTCTTTTTTTCTGCTGGGTCTTCTATTAAAATAAATTTATATAGTAGTTTTTAGTTCTAGTTTTGAAAGAAATAATCTCTTGATTATTCTTATTAATGAAAGATATATATACAAGTTATAAGGAAGATTTTCTTCCTATTCTACCTAGGAATCTCTATTCTATAAGAATACTAAGTTTACAATTATGGTAATATTACAGTACTAATTAAGCTACAAACCTAAGTCTAATATTCACCAAATATACAAAGGGAATTGAGACCTCTTTGGGACTGACGGACCATGCTTAACACACCGCGATCATATCGGGCGGTCTTCGTCTGTTGAGGCTATCTAAAATCTTCAAAAATGACCGAAAGAAGACCCTTTGTAAAGATGTCTGCTATTTGATATCTGAAAGGGACATGACAGACGCGTACTTGTCCTTTAACTACCTTCTCTCGAACAAAGTGAATATCCATCTCTATGTGTTTAGTACGCTGGTGCTGAACTGGATTACCAGAAAGGTAGATGACACTTATATTATCACAATACACTAAGGTAGCTTTATAAATAGGACAATGAAGCTCCAAAAGCAGATTTCGTAACCAACATGACTCAGACACCACATTGGCTAGCAGACTGTGAGACCAAGTTATTACCTAAAAACATGCAATAGCCAGACGTAGATCGTCTGGTGTCAGGACAACCACCCCAATCAACATCTGTGTAAGAGACAAGTGTAGACGTCGACGTGGGATACAAATGCAAACTATACTCAAGTGCTCCCTGAATGTACCTAAGAATGCGTTTGAGCGCATTCATATGTTCAACTCTGGGATCATGCATAAACAAACACACCTGCTGTACGACATATGTAATATCAGGTCGCGTGAACGTCAGCTACTGAAGGGCGTCTGCAAGACAACGATAGCGGGTCGGATCCTCATAGGGAGAGCCAGCTACAGCACCCAACTTGGGTTTAGTATCAACTGGAGTAGAAATGGACTTACAGGATGACATCCCAGCCCTTTCAATGATCTCTGCTGCATACTTTCTGTGACAAGAACAATCCACCTGCATGACGAGTTACAGCAATCCCCAAAAAGTAACTCAAGGGATCCAAGCCCTTCATGGCAAACTCAGAACCGAGCATTGTCATAATAAACTTGTGCAAAGCATCAGAAGAGGCAGTCAAGATAATATCATCAACATATAATAGTATATAAGTCATGGAAGATCCTCGACGATATATGAATAATGAATTATCAGACCTGCTGTGAGAAAAACCCATAGTCGAAACAAAATCAGCAAACCTCTTTTTTAGATATTAAAAACTTGGCATCAAGCATGACCCATAATTCTGGATCTGCTTCTTTGGTAGAGCCTGATAAATCGTCGTAGAAGTAGACGCCAGATCACCCACACTCGGGAGGTTGGAGGAATGATATGGTGGAGGAGTTTATGTGCCAAAGCATGAATCTTAAATAATTTCGCCCACGTCCCATATTGAACGTTTTCCAGGTCAAGAACGATAGGAAGAACGCTCTTGATATTAGAAACTGTGAGGGCAGGGTGAAAAGTGTTCTTATCAGCAATAGGGAATAGAACAACAAGATTCATAGAAGGAAATTTGTGAGAAAGGTTTTTGGAAGAGAAGATACTCGGTTTTTGTGAAAGAGGAAGAACACAAAAAATCGAGAATATAGAGCAAAATTTCGAGAAAAAGAAGAAGAAATTTTGAGGAGCGGAAACACGGTAAAGAGAACCTAGACTCTTGATACCATGAAAGAAATAATCTCTTGATTATTCTTATTAATGAAAGACATATATATACAAGTTACAAGGAAGATCCTCTTTCTATTCTACCTAGGAATCTCTATTCTATAAGAATGCTAACTTTACAATTATTGTAATATTACACTACTAATTAAGGTACAAACCTAAATCTAATATTCACCAAATATACAAAGGAATTGGGACCCACTGAGACGGACGTTCCCACTGTTTAACAAGTTTTATATTAAAGGAGTTTGTTGAATTTCAAGGAATATCATCTACTACCGATGAAATTTCATTAAGAACAATGTTATTCACGATATACACTTCAATCTAAAAGGGAATTTTTAAGTATTTTTCGCGACTTTTTCCAAGAGAACTTCAGTAAGTTTGTTGGTGTTTGGTTGAACAATATACTTCAAGCTTATTGCATCAACAATATCCTTTTCAGTTAATAGTAGTTAATTAATACCACCAGATCTTAAAGAATCACTGGTTGGTTGTCATTGTCATATTAGTTGAGACTTGAGAGAGAATAACATGCTTGACATTCTTTGCTCCCCCTAATTTGTCATCTAAGCCTTCAATTACAAGTTTACTTCAAAAGGATATATCATCACTTTTTATGTTTTCCCCTCGGTATACGGTATTTATATTGAAGCGGCCTGATTATATTTATATTTGCACCGCGTATGATTCATTTGGAGAAAGCATTCTCTATCAAAAAAGAAAATTATATTCAGGATTCAAATTCCAGATCTCACTAAAGAATGAGCAGTTTTAGTGATAAAAGATCTTATCATTATTCAAACCTATCACATATGTCATTCTTTCTAACAAATCTCCAACTTGCATATTTAATCTTGCTATGCTAATCATTTTATATTTCCACATAAGTGAAAACGAAAAAAAAAAACCAAATTTATCCTAAAACTTTGAATCTAGTCATCCATGTGCGCTTATCTTATTTTGATATGAATATATGGCAAGCAGTGGTCACAAGCAACTACTAATATAAGAAAATTATACTATTATTATAGCCTAAATCCAATGTATTCCTATAATTCCTACCATATCTACATTGAAAAAGGCTTAATTGAGTTGTATGTATTCATATGTAAAATTTTATTATATTTGTAATTTGATTTTTGATATTAGGTAAGCTATTATATTATACAAGGTACAAATTAATATTTATCATAAACATTTATTTGTAATTATCATACACACTAATAAAGGTGTATCCAAGGTTTCTTATGGATACGAGGGTTCTGAAGGGATTTGTTGGGTGTAAAACACACAAGTAAGGCACATCGGAAGTTTAAAATTTTGAGTAAACTTACTTGCTCCAACAAACGTTTCTGGTATAATTATGCGATAATTATAATCTGCAAAGACAGGAAGAAAACTTACAGTTTAAGCTTTGTTAGTCTTTACTAAATGGAGCGCACGCGATTGTCAATCCGGGTGCAAGCCTTGCTTCGATATATTCCTTTGCCCAAGAAAGCTAGGAAATCTTGGCAGAGGTTTGAGAGAATTTTATTTCCTGAACTCTGAGTTCAGAAAGTGAAAAGTGAGAGCCTCCTGAAATTATGGATTAAGTGTCAAATATATAGTGGGGGAAACCCTAAACCAAATCAGATTTGGATCAGGCTTCAAGACCTGACCCAAATCCAAATTGCCGATGGGCGGTCGAATGGGCCTCATTTATTTTCTATTTATTTTCGCGACGCTTTAGTTCTAATTAAATCCAATATTTAATTTTGACTTAATTATATAATTTTCATCAAATGAAAATTATCCCATAATTTATTATTAAATAAAATATCTTGATTCTAAATCCGATATTTTACATTCTCTCGATATACCCATTGACCGAAAAGACAATCGACTTAGTGTGACCCTTTAGGCCTTCACACATCGGCACTTGATCAAATCAAGGTTCACACGGAACTCCTAGACGGCGCCGATGACGGACCCAATATGTGAAGTATGTTTACAAGACTCAAGTAAACAGACCTCTATGTGAGATGATAAATTCCTTTCACTCGCGACACACTCGATCAAGCTTAAGATTTGTCAAGTGTCTATCCAAATGGCTTTATCACTTTACCTCATCTATATTAGTCGACAATCAGACCATATCCTAGATATGTCTCTTGCATTGGTCAATGACTTGGTCGACCTAACATCTCTGAGAAGCTGAGTGTTCTCTCGAAATTCCAATCGAGGAATGAATCCTATTCTTGGCTCAACTACCACCTTCAATCTACTTCGTAATGCACCCAATACAAGCCACGTCTCAACCTATAAGGCATTTGAGCTTAGGACAAGATCAAAGTGCATTGCTCTGTAAACAAGGTGATATTGACCTCAAGTCTAAGGACATCTATCTCCCACATGCTGATAATACTCTAGACATGTATAACAAATAGTTTATCAGCAGGGTTTGTAAATACTCCTCTAAGAGTATACATGTGTCCATCACTAGCAACTATTGCTAGCAGTAAGTGAGATATACTACATTCTCTAAGAATGTGATGCAGACCACATGTCGACTTACAACATATCATTGATATCTCATTCTCAATGATCATTAGTCTAGGCTATTTTAAGAACTACACTCTATCATTAATATCTCACACTATCAATGAAGTTCAAGGGATGCACATTAATGAATAATATAAACAATCAAATAATAATTCAATAATTGCAAATGCCAAGTATATTAATCTTATTAATAATATGAATGTGTTCAAGTACATGTGCTCCTAAAATGATTGTTTCTAGGACATATATACTTTCAATCTCCCACTTGGCCTAGAGCCAATCACTAATGCATCTAATGCCCATGTTTTCGAAATGACCATTATGCTTGACTAAGATTAATGATTTAGTAAATGGGTCTGCTAGATTTTCATATTTGGGAATGTAGTCTATCTTTATTTCTTATGTCTCTACCACCACTCTAAGTATGTGGTATTCCCTTGGTACATGATTATTTCTGTTTGTTGATCTTGGTTCCTTAGCTTGCGCAATCGCACCAGTGTTGTCACAATAAATCGTTATTGCACATATGACACTTGAAACAACCCTTAGTTCCTTTAAGAACTCAGATATCGTAACAACTTCTTTATAAGCTTTCGATTAAGCAATGTACTCGGTTTAAGTTGTCGAATTAACAGTGTTGTCATACTAAGTGCACAGGACTCATTTGGCCTTATACAGGCCATGACATACATGATTTATCCTATAGCTGAGGCATATGGGATTCTTTTCATGCGTTCAAGTTCTGCAACTGCAGAAAGACTATCTTTCTTTGATAACTTGATGCCTTGATCTATAGGAAGATCTCCCTTCTTGGATTTCTCCATAGAGAGATGTCTTAGCACTTTGTCTATGTATACAGATTGTGACAGCCCCAACAATCTACTAAGTTTATCTCTTGTAGATCCTAATTCCAAGAATTTAACAGGCTTCACTTAAGTCCTTCATCATGAAGGTACTGGATAACAATTCCTTGACTGATTGCATGAGAGTATTATTATCTCTCATTATCATCTACGTATATGACAATGAAGACAATACTCTCATCTGTGCGTTTACTATAAACACATGGATCATCTTCGCTTCTAACAATGTCAAACGATTTGACTACTTTGTCAAAGCAAATATTCCAACTCCTTGAGGTTTGCTTAAGTCCATAAATGGACTTTTGTAGTTTGCATACTGCTTTGGGTTGAGTCTTGGATGTAAAACCCTCTGGTTGTATCATATACACTTCCTCAATTAGATTACCATTGAGGAAGGCAGTTTTAACATCCATTTGCCAAATATCATAATCATAGTATGCAACTATTGCGAGAAAAATCCGAATTGACTTAATCTTTGCAACAGGTGAAAAAGTTTCATCATACTCGACCCTAGACCGTTGATTATAACTTTTAGCCACCAATCTTGCTTTATAAGTGCAGATTTGCCATATCGTCAATCTTCTTGAAGACTCATATGCATCCTATGGGTCTAACCCCTGTTGGCAAGTCAACCAAGTTTCATACTTGGTTTATGTACATAGACTCCAATTCAGATTCCATGGCTTCTTGTCATCTCTGTGAATCAATGTCTAACATTGCTTCGATATAGGTAGTAGGTTCATCATCATCAGAAATATCTATCTCATTATGTGTTTCAACAAGGAGATTAAGTCTTTCAGGTGCACGATGAGTCCTAGTGGTCCTACGGAGTTGAACATTCTGCGTTTCAGTGTTTGTTGTATTTTGATTTTGAGAAGATGTTTGTGTGTTGGACAATCCACCACCTTGAGAACTTTCAGGAATATCATTTTGAATAGGATGATGCACAACTATTGTGTCATCTACCATTGGTTGTGCATGAGGGTCTTGCATTTCTGCAGTATCCCTCACAACACTCCTACTGGCTGAAGGGCGTACTCTAAGTACCCAATCATCATCAAATACTCCCACTGAATCCTTGTCTAGGTCATTTGACAAGGGGTCATTCTCTACATTATTTTGTACTTATTGAATTTCTTCAAGTTCTATCTTGTTGCAACTTTGTTCCTTGTAGACATAGTCTTCTTCAAGGAAAGTTGTATTTCTGGAAACAATTACTTTATGTTCCTCAAGAAGATAGAAGTAGTACCCTCTTGTTTCCTTAGGATACCCTACAAAATAATACTTCTCACTTTTAGATTCCAATTTGTCAGTGAGCAACTTCTTTACATATGTAGGGCACCCCCAGGGTCGCATGTGTCTAAGTGCTGTCTTCTTGCCATTTCATATCTCATATGGAGTTTTCTCTACTGACTTTGATGGAACTCTATTCAAAATATAGATTGAGCTTTGCAATGCATATCCCCATAGGTATGTTAGTAGAGCTGAGAAACTCATCATGGATCTAACCATATCTAATAAGGTACGATTTCTCCTCTCAGCAACACCATTCATTTGTGGCGTTCCGGGAGGTGTCCATTCTGAATGGACTTCATGAAGCTTCAAGTAATCTAGAAATTATTTACTTAAGTACTCACCTCCTCGATCTGATAGAAGAGTTTTAATACTTGTTTCAAGTTGATTCTCTACTTCTGACTTGTACTCCATGAATTTCTCAAAAGCTTCAGACTTATGTTTCATAAGATACACATGCCCAAACCTTGAGAAATCATATGTAAAAGTGATGAAATTAAGAAAGCCTCCCTTAGCTTGAGTTGGAAAAGGCCCACATACATCGGTATGAACTAACTCAAGCACCTGTTACACCCCGTAGTTCAGGTCCTACTTATGGGGACGTACGAAAGGAGTTAAGATTTAAATTTTTGACGGAATGTTTCGGACGGATTTTTAGTCAACTTTGAGGCAGTATATGTCCAGTTACATTGAGAGTTCTTAGGCGTTTCAAAGGCCTAGTACGTAGTTCGTTGAGTCTAGTTTCCAACGCAACCAACCGTTCGTCGATAGGATATCGGAGTAGAAAGTTATGGGAGTTACAAGTTTAGTGCGTGATCGGACGAAAAGTGTTTGATCGAGTCACGCAGGCCGCGGCGCCGGATGCAGGGCCGCGGCGCCAGATGATCTGAGTGTTTGTTGAAGTTGCAGAGCCGCGGCGCCGGAAAGCAGGGCCACGACACCGAAAGTTCTGGAGGGTCTCGGCTGTTTCAGCACCGCGGCGCCGGCTGCAGGGCCGCGGCGGGTTCTGCGAGGTTGAGTGGAAAAATCTGAACTGTTTTGTTTTAAAAAAAAGGCCATGGGAGGGTGACAAGTGTCCCCCCATCTGATTTTTCATGTTCTATTTATTGACCATGTCTTGAAGACTTTCATTCTTCAAGCTCCTCTCTCTCTCTCTAAAGATAAAAACTCTCCCTTCTCTCTAGAAAATCAAGAGGAAATCAAAGCTTGAGAAAAATCTGAAAAGTGTGGCAAAAAGGAAACTTGTTGGCAAGCTTGTAGGAGTTATTGCGGTGGTGATTGTGGAAAGGAGGCTAGCAAATTTGTTGGATTAATTTGGCTAAAGCTCTAAGGTAACAATTCTTCTCTTGTTGCTAGTTTTTGGTGTTGCATGTGAAGAAGAAAGAACTTGTGATTGAAAATATTACTCTTAGATTAATTGCATGTAAGAAATATGGTTTGAATATGAAAGAATTGGATAAGAAGGTTATGTAAGCATGTTGTAGCCAAAATACTACCTTAAACTTGTTAAGTTAGTTGTTATGCATTGTGGGGCAGAATTTTACACACCCAAGATTAGGTGTGTAATCCCCTTGTATTGATTGGATTGTTGGGCCTTAAAAGTGGCGTTTGGATGTTGAATTCGGCCTTGAAAAAGGTGGCAAAGTACGTAGAAACAAAGGAAATGCTGCCCGATTTTCCGTAGGATTTAGTGACTTTGCACTTGGAAAAATTCTATGTTGAAGCTAGAGGTTAATAAACGTATTATGGTCATTATAGGTTGACGTACTACGTGCGGTTTATTGGACTTAGCAAGTGGATTGATCCGAAGAGGTATGTGAAACTTTCCTACCTCTTGAGCATGAATAGTTGCATCTATGTAGTACGGTAGACGTACAAGGCTTTGATATTACTCACTTGCTTTAATGATGTTTTAAGTTTCAAAGTTAAGGGACGTGAAGTGTTTCAAGTATATGATACTTGTTTCGTTTAAAAGTATAAGTCTCTTGGATATAGGGAGATGTGTTTGACTAGTGTATAATGGTAATATAACGACTTTATGGGAAGTTGGTTGTATTGGCTTTATGGAAGGTTAACAAAGAAAGGTTTACTCCAAATAAAATAAGTACGGATGAATGATTTGAATTTGTGAAAGGCAAATTGTTTTTAAGGCATTAATTGCCTAAGGTTTTAAAAGAAATGAAGTCACTTGATTTAGAAGCCTATTGTATTTTTAAAGGTAAACGTGACTTGTCTTGAAAAGTAGTGGTGACTTGATACTACGGTTATTAGTATCTTGAGAGTTTTACAATAAAAATGAGTCATTTTCTTAAAAGGTTTAAGGTACGTGGTACTCGGGTTGAATTCCCGGATTTTCTTTTAAAAAGACATGTTAGTGTCTTAAGTAACTAAAATGAGAGGATATACTATTAATGTTAATAAGAAGTTAGGGGATATTCTTAACTTGCTTACGTTATGATAAGTCGGTACCGCTTATGTTATGCATGATAGCCGGTTGTGCTGAGTTATGTATTATTATTATTATTATTATTACTACTTATGTCATGGATTTGCTACTCATGATGCGAGTGCGGCGCTTGTACTCATGCGGGCCTGATGCGCGATTTAATGCACACACTTTAATGCAAATGCACGTTATCGTGACAGGTAATATAGTCTAGGTAAGACCGAATATCGTCCTCAAGGATTGGTTTTCAAGTACCGATTATCTATCCTATGGTATCTATTTGGTTAACGTAAATTGAATTTGTTGATTATAACTAACAATTATAAAGACTAATTAACCATGTGTTTACTTCAGTGATGATGGAAATAGGGCTTCCAAGTCGCCTCAATTATCCGCTTATATTACTTATTAATGCAATGAATTATGGTTCTTCTTCTTTTGGAGATAGCAGGTTTACTAATTCGTTTTATACTCCCGTTAAGGCTATATAAACACTCAACCCCAGTAGCGCTCCTTTCTACCTTTCGGTGATAAGGATGACTCTATAGGAGGATTAAGAACAAAAACCTTGTTAATCGTCACGCACCTTGCGTGAATTTAGGTATTTAAACCCCTATTAACGCTACACAAGTAATTGAGGTATTTTCATCCCCAATCTGACTTATGATTACCCAACTTACAGCATAGTCAAAACCTCCTCCTTTCGAAGTTTGATTAGAAATCATATAAATAATGATAATTAGTGATCAATTAATTACCAAGAATTCAAAACAATTATTGGATAAATCTCAACAATAAGAAGAACAACCATAAATATGCATTAAATCATAAAATAAGGTTCAAGTGAATTGACATGGAAAACCCTATATTAGAATTAGTTCCTAGTCATTGACATGACAAGAACTAATTCAATATCCAACATAAAAACTGAAATAAAGTAAAAGAAAGAAAAGAAAATACTTAAGAACGAGTCTTCAAGCCTTCTAGCATCCAAGGGTTGTGTTGTGGAATATTTACAAGATGGATGGATGTAGAATGGTGAATGGTGGAATGAAGAATTGATGGATCAATTCTTCTAATGATGTATAGACTAATTATAGACCAAGAATCCTTTAGGTGAAGGGTTAAGGATTTGTAAGTAGGAAAAGTTATTAGAATCCTTTTAGGTAAGGGTTTTAAGGTAGGAAAAGTTATCCCTTTAGGTAGGAAAAGTTATCCCTTTAGGATTCTGAAAACATGTCAAATTCGGCCCAGAACTTCATAAATCCCGCGTAGGCGCCGCGGCCCTGATCAGCGCGCGGCTGAAAAACTGCAACTTTCGAACTTCCAAAGACATTGGGCCGCGGCTCTGCTGCCGAGCCATGCGCGCAGGTGACGTTTTTCTGGCGGATTCCATCTCGTCGCCCTTTTTTTAGTCCGGACTTCGTCTGATCTCCTCTATAATTTCCGGAACTTCTTAGACTTCATTTCTTGGCCCTTTTAGTGTGCAATTCCATCTCATTTATGCTTATTTCATCTCCTTTTCGCCATTTCTCCATTTTTTACCGCTGTGACACAAAAGAAAGGAAAACGACCCTAATACTGTACTAAACATAAATGAAATGAGTAAAATACTAACTAAAAATGACTCAAAAGGTGTATATAAAATACATCGATCAGGGCCCACCGGGTCCATGCGGGTGAAATAGTCTCATGCGAGGCGGATGACCTCATGCGGGTGAAATAGTCTCATGCGGGTGAAATAGTCCCATGCGAGGTGGATGACCTCATGCGGGTCCCGAGGACCTATACGGGTGAAATAGTCCCAGGAGTAGGATGGCTTAATAATACTACGGGCGAGAGACCCTGTTTTGATCATGAGCCTCCTATTTTTATGCAGTAAAGTTTATACTTGATACTCTCATTGTTAGTAAGGCACAGTGTACCGTATTTTGATTTTCTTCCATGACTCCAACTTATTTTAGACATATGATATTATTACAGTATTTTTCAGTTTTACATACTTGGTACATATTGTGTACTGACCCCCTTCCTCGGGGGCTGCGTTCATGCCGCAGGTAGGGGTAAGCAGGTGGTGGATCCTCATTCTTAGGATCTTTGCTCAGGTGTCAGAAGCTCCACTTCTCCGGAGGCTTGACTTTTGGTACGGTTCTCTCTGGTGTCGTAGATATTTTGTACATTCAGGGGTATGACGGGGCCCTGTCCCGTCATAGTGATTACTCATTCTTAGAGGCCTGTAGTCCTGTTATAACTTGGGTTGTTAAGGATGTAACTGTTATACCCCATGGTTCGGGCCGTGCGTGTGGGGCCGTGCGAGAAATTAGAGAAACACGTTCAGGGGCCTCAGAGCCGCGCCGGAGCGGGCCGCGGCGCGAGTGGGTGAAGTGCGGTGGCGAAGTTCCAGTAGCCGCGCCGGGAAGCAGGGCCGCGGCGCCGAAAGATCCGAGGGTCCGCAGGAGTTGCGGCCTTGTGGGAAGCAGAACGCGGTGCGAGCGAAATTTGGGCGAAAAACTTAGAAAGTCTGATTTTTGTTTTAAAAGAGGCCATGGGAGGGTGACAAGTGTCCTCCCCCATCTGATTTTCTGCTACATGCATTATATTGACCAAGGCTTGGTCATTTCTTTCAACTTTTCATCTTTACACTCCATCTCTCTCTAAATTAAAAAGCTCATCCTTCTCTATAAATTCCCAAGAGGAATTCTAGCCTAAGGGAAAAATCTGAAAAGTGTAATAGGAAGGAAAGGTTATTACAAGCTTGTGACTAGCTTAGAAGTGCTATTGTGGTGGTGTTCTTGGAGAAAAAGGCTAGCAAGGTGTTGGAATAAGTTTGGCTAAAACTTAAGGTAACATTTCTTCTCTTGTAGTTGGTATTGGGTGTTGCATGTTTAATAGGAAGAACTTGTAGTTGGAAAAAAATGCACTTAGAGTAGTTGCATGTAAGAAATGGGGTTTGGTTATGAAAGAATTGGTTAGGGGGATCTTATGAGCATGTTGTTGCCTAAATACTACATTAGACTTGTTGGGTTAGTTGTTGTAACTTGTGGGGCTGAATTTTACACACCAAAATTTAGGTGTGTAATCCCCTTGGTGTTGGTTGGTTGTTGAGCCTTAAACATGGCATTTGAGCGTTAAAAATCGACCTTGGAAAAGGTGGCAAAGTATGTAGAAACAAAGGAAACGCTGCCCAATTTTCCGTAGGAAATTGGTGACTTTAACTTGGAAAAATTCTGCATTATAAATTAGAGCTTGATAAACGTATTGTGGTCATTTTAGGTTGACATACTACATGCGGTAAATTGGACTTAGCTTGTGGATTGACCAAGAGGTATGTGGAGCTTTCCTATCTCTTGAGCATGATTAGTTGTACCTATGTAGTACGGTGACGTCTAAGATTTGGAAATCTTCGTTTGATATAAGTATTTGATACTTGCTTCGTTAAAAGAAAAGTAGAAAAATCCCTTGGACTTAAGGAATGTGTTTTACTATTGTTTAACTCTAGTATAACGGCTTTATGGGAGTTGGTTATATTAGTTTGTGAAAGTTTAATGGAGAAAGGTTTTGATGATTTGAACTTGTGAAAGGAAAATGGTTTTAAGGCATGAAGTGCCTAAGGTTTTACAAGAAATGAAGTCACTTAATTTAGAAGCTTGAGATAGTTTTAAAAGGAAATGTGACTTGTTTTGAAAAGAAATCGTAACTTGATACTATGGTGATTAGTATCTTGGATTTTTGTATAAAAGAGTTATTTCTTAAAAGGTTAGAGGTACATGATACTTGGGTTAAATCCCCGAATTTTTATTAAAAGACATGATCGTGCCTTAGGTATACTAAAATGAGAGGATGTATTAATACTATTAATAAGAAGTTAGGTGATTCTTAACTTGCTTAAGTTATGATAGGCGGTAGTGCTTATGTTGTGATGTGATAGGCTAGGTAGTGCTTATGTTATGTTTAATAAGCGGATGAGCTATGTTATATATATTTATATTGTTACTGTAAACCGGGTTATTATTTATGCCATGGATTTGCTACCCATGATGCGAGTGCGTGCGCTTGTACTCACGCGGATCGGACCATGGATCCATGCGGGTGAAATAGTCCCACGCGAGTGCAGCGATGGTACTCATGCGGATCCACGGGATCCATGCGGGTGAAATAGTCCCATGCGGGTGAAATAGTCCTATGGCGAGGCGGATGACCTCACGCGGGTCCACAGACCTATGCGGGTGAAATAGTCCCGAGTAGGATTGCTTAATGATACTACGCGAGGTACCTGCTTTGATCATGAGCCTCCTATTTTTATGCTATAAAATGTATACTTGTTACTCTCATTATTAGTAAGGCACGGTCTGACATAATTTGGTTTTATCTATAACTTTAATGTATTTTGGACTTATGATATTACTACGATATTTTCGATTTTACATGCTTGGTACGTTGTGTCTTGACCCCGCCTCTGCGTTCAATCCGCGAGTAAGAAGCGGTGGTAGATCCTCGTTCTAGGATCTTGTACTCAGTGTCGTGAGCTCCATTTCTTCTGAGGCTCGACTTTTGGTATGGTTCTCCCCGAGTCGTTGTTATTTTGTACATTCAGGCATGGCGGGGCCTGTCCGTCATAGTGTTATTCATTCTTAGAGGCACTGTAGTCTTGTCGAACTTGGTTAGTTAAGGATGTAATTGTTCGGTTTATGTACTTTTGGGTTAGCTTGATTTGGGCTAGACTATTCTATATCTTAATGGTTGTTTATCTTGAGTTTACATTCCATTGGTTTTCTCGATGTTGTGTCACTAGGGTGCCGGGTTAAGGCACGATCCACGTCCGGTTGGTCGTGACAAAAGTGGTATCGAGCGATTAATCCTCGGAAAGAGTCTACAGCCGTATCTAGTAGAGTCTTGATTATCGGTGTGTTGTGCACCACATCTATAATCGTGAGGCTGCAGGATATTTAGATTGGTTTCCATTCTTTCACTCTAAGATCGTGCGATAGAGTGTGTGGTTAGGGTCGTCTCTCCCTACGAGGTTATGGTGTTTGCATTTCGAAAGCAGTGATGACCAGGGAAGATTATGCGGATTGCGTATCCGGGTTGGTAATACTTGTAGTATAGTTGGTATTGTGACATACGGTATCACAGTTTACGTGTGGTCACATATGTGTTGCCTAGAATGATTTTAGATTACGAGATTTGGTAAGGACTAAATAGATACCGAAGGTGTGAGCAGTTAAGGAACTCTCATCGAGGTTTTACGTGCTAGTTTGAGATAATTAGGAGATGATGAGTTGTCGGAAAAAGTAATGGAACCTTAAGAAGCTTAATTAAGGGGCCCATGGGAGGCTATGTTTGTAAATTAAGCTACGTGGTATGCTTAAGAGGGTAACGGATGAGATCGTGTGGAGTAAGTAATGGTTGTTGTGATCAAGACGACACGGTCATGGTATTATGAGAAGTTAGGGTGCCGTTTGTATGGGGTGGGATCGGTTGATAGTAGTTCCGCTCGTAACGAAGTCACGAGGAACAAGCCCGAGTCCGTTAATCGTTATGCGAGTTCGTGGGCGCATTCCAGGAACGGTTGTGAGCGGAAATGGCCTTATATTGTTTGACTTAGTAACTCAAGATTGGGGCGGCTTTATTATGGAAGTTATGTGCGTAAGCTAGAATAAGTTTGGGAGTACGAAAAATGCGGCCGTGAGGAAGTAAGCAACCAGTGTGAAAGAAATAGAGCCGAATCCATGAGAACCTTTAGAGGTAACTACACCCGTGAGTGATGGGTGGTAGCCGAAGGTGTATACTAATTGCGGAGGCGTCTGATCGTGGGACCCTAGCAAACCTAGCGAAGCTGTTATGACAGACGTTGAGGTCATTATGAGTACGGACTAGTTGGCCTGGTTATGCCAACGTGGACTACGTAAAGAGATTGATTCGGTAAAGGAAGTGAAGTAGTAGTAACGATGAATTATCCTTCCTTCTTTGGCATTTTGTTTTAATAAGTCCGTGACTTGTTCATTGAGAAAATTACGCAGAAAGTAAGTAATACTTGGATTTGAAGGAATTTATGTTAAGTGCCCTTGGAGGTACTTGGAGTTGGTTTGGTGTGGCGGTAAGGGCCACGACCTTCCGGATAATTTCAAGGAAATGTGCAAGGCAAGAATAAAATAAGTGCAGTATTTGGCAGAAAGCTGAGGGCATCTTTGGTAGGTTTTGAAAATCTACACGATTTTAAGGCGGTGCGTAATGATTAGATAATTACAGGACCACGAGAGGACCCGGTGATTAGGGTTGTGACACCAAGGAAAGTTTAATGAAGGGAGATAGGTTCTCTCCCCTACATAAGAGAATAGCCTTACGTATTATGGGGTTATGTGTACCCATGTAGTTAGACGAAGGATGGGAGACGGGTAGGTCTTCAGTATCGTCATGCCATAAGTTACGATTTTAGATATCCGTGGAAAAAGTATTGTGTTGGGGGTAATTAAGAACGACGTTACGAAATGGTCAGGGAAGTGTCGTAAGAAAAATGCGGTAGTACGATATTTGAAAGCATGCGATTATGGATCAAATTAGAAACACTTTACTATTAATGAGCATAAGGTAGGTTATGACCGGAAGGATAAAAGAGAATACAACTATGGTTATGTAAGTTGCGAGATCTGATTACCGGACTAGTGTAAGACCATTAGTAAGTAATGGGCAGTAGGAACACCTCGAGGAAAGGTAGTAGCATCTGTACTGACGAGAAAGATAGTAAGAGAATACGGAGGGGTAAGGGACCCCAGGACAACTTGAAATAACTTATAAAGGAAAGGCAGTAGACACTCGAGCGATAAGAAATCTTGACAAGTCATTGGATTATGTAGTACCGTGAATTGAGGTTGAACACCGGACTATAAGCTCTACGAGCTGGGAGAGAATAATAGGATTACTACTTGATGAGAGCAAGGAAGTCTCCCCCTAAATTGTGATTGGCAGGAAGTCTTAGCCATGCGGCAAGCAAAGGAATCAGATCTAAGTGTAGTAACCAAGTTTGGTTGCAACAGAGAAAGGGAAAGCGAGGCCGTAATTGAGATTTAGGATGCGAATATTTCGCAAGTACAAGAAAGGCTTCCGATTATCGGAAGAAGTTGACCACGACTACATTCTAACCCTCTTGAGAGACTAGAGGTTAGGGTATTATTGTAATGTCGTTGGGTGTTGGGCTAGGTTGTGTCTTGTGCAACACGATAAGGTTAGAGCTTATGTTTCCGGCGGTTAGGGAAGCATGAAAGGAATACGCTACTCACGATTTAGAGTGGCGATTAATCGTACCTTGAAGATCGGAGACATTATTTATATGGAGTTCATGTGGACATTTACACGGACACAAGAGTCTCCGTACCTCTTCACCGGAGGAGCTGAACTGCGGCGAGGCGGTGGTTGGAGCTACTTAAGGATTACGATGTTGATATTCGTACCACCCGGGAAGGCGATGTAGTGGCGGATGCCCATAGTCGCGGTCGATGGGTAGTCTATCGATGTTCGCAGAGAGAAAGGGATATGGTCGAGAGCTACACGATTAGCAAGCCTTGGGGTTCGTTTGGTTGATTCCGTTAATGCGAATTGGGTTCGAAGGTCGCCGAGTCTTCCATCGTCGAGGAGGTGAAGAGGCGGCGTATGAGGATCCGATTTTGGTACGATCAGAGACGCGACTCTCGGGAAAGAAGAGTCTATTTGAGTAGCACCGGATGGGGTGCTAAGATTCGAGCGGTTGTGTGTTCCGATGTAGCGAGGACTTCGTCGCCGGTTCAGGGAGGCACACAGTGCTCGTTATTCGATTCATCCGGGGTCGACTAAGATGTACCACGACCTCAGGTGTATATATTGGTGGGATGGTTTGAAGAGGGACGTGGCCGGTTTTGTTGCCCAGTGTCCTAATTGTCGCGAGTTAAGGTTGAGCACGAAGCGGTGGGCTATTACGGTATTGATATTAGATGTGGAAGTGGGAGGTGGTCAACATGGACTTTATTACGGGTTACCTCGCACCGCAGGAGGCATGATTCCATTTGGGTTATTGTTGTGGTGTGAAATCAGCCCACTTTCTTCGGTCGGGCGACGTTTTCCGAGGACTATGCGGATTATATATTAGAGAGATTGTGAGATTGCGAGTCGGTGTCGATTATATCGAATAGAGAGCCAGTTCACGGCTAACTTCGAGGTCTTTCGGAAGGATTAGGGACACAGTGAGTCTCAAGACGCGGCGTTTCATCCTCGGACGGACGGGACGGGTAGCGCACTATCCAGACACTTGAGGATATGCTGCGGGCTTGTGTTATTGATTTCGGGGGTAGCTGGGAGGATCATTTACCTCTTGTGGAGTTTGCTTATAGCAACAGCTACCATTCTAGTGTTCAGATGGCGCCTTATGAGGCCTTATATGGGAGGAAGTGCAGGTCACCGATAGGTTGGTTTGAAGTGGTAAAAGTGCAGTTAATCGGGCCAGATTTGGTTCGTGACGATGGATAAGGTGAAGCTTATCGAGGCGGTTATTGGCAACCCAGAGTCGACAGAAATCATATGCAGATCATCGGCGTCGACACTTAGAGTTTGAGGTTAATGATTGGGTCTTTCTGAAAGTGTCACCCATGAAGGGTGTGATGAGATTTGGGAGGAAAGGGAAACTCAGCCCAAGGTACATTGGGCCGTATCAGATTGTCCGAAGAGTGGGCAAGGTTGCCTATGAGTTGGACCTGCCGTCCGATCTTAAGGTGGTACATCCAGTTTTTTTTTCACGTGTCTATGTTACGGAAATGCGTTGGAGATCCGTCTAGAGTGCACCCGATTCAGGATATCCAGGTGACAGAGGAGTTGTCGTATGAGGAGAGTCCCATAGCGATACTCGATCGTCAGGTTAGACGACTCCGGACGAAGGAGGTGGCTTCCGTCAAGGTTTTATGGCGGAACGAGAACATAGAAGAGATGACGTGGGAAGCGGAGGATGATATGATGAAGAAATACCCACACTTATTCCCTATACCTCCAGGTAACCCTTTTCTCTTGATTGGTGTTAATTTAGTTGATTATGCTTGAGTAATGTTGTGGCTCGGGGAGCATTCTTATTTGCAAAGGAATAGTTAAGAAGATATGTTTGTATTGTGTTTTGTGTAAGGCTAGAAGGAACATTCGGGACGAATGTTTCTAAGGGGGGGAGAATGTTATACCCCATGGTTCGGGCCGTGCGTGTGGGGCCGTGCGAGAAATTAGAGAAACACGTTCGTGGGCCTCGAGGCATGGCGCGGAGCGGGGCGCAGCGCCAGGTGGGTGAAGTGCGGTGAGGCAGCGAAGTTCCAGTGCCATGGCCCAGGAAGCGAGGCGGCGCCGAAAGATCCGGAGTCGCAGAGTTGCGCGCCATGGCGCCAGCGAAGCCGCAGGCGGCGAAATTTGGGCGGAAAAACTTAGAAAGTCGATTTTTGTTTTAAAAGAGGCCGTGGGAGGGTGACAAGTGTCCTCCATCGATTTTCTGCTACATGCATTATATTGACCAAGGCTTGGTCATTTCTTTCAACTTTTCATCTTTACACTCCATCTCTCTCTAAATTAAAAAGCTCATCCTTCTCTCTAAATTCCCAAGAGGAATTCTAGCCTAAGGGAAAAATCTGAAAAGTGTAATAGGAAAGAAATGTTATTACAAGCTTGTGACTAGCTTAGAAGTGCTATTGTGGTGGTGTTCTTGGAGAAAAAGGCTAGCAAGGTGTTGGAATAAGTTTGGCTAAAACTTAAGGTAACATTTCTTCTCTTGTAGTTGGTATTGGGTGTTGCATGTTTAATAGGAAGAACTTGTAGTTGGAAAAAAATGCACTTAGAGTAGTTGCATGTAAGAAATGGGGTTTGGTTATGAAAGAATTGGTTAGGGGGATCTTATGAGCATGTTGTTGCCTAAATACTACATTAGACTTGTTGGGTTAGTTGTTGTAACTTGTGGGGCTGAATTTTACACACCAAAATTTAGGTGTGTAATCCCAGTGTTGGTTGGTTGTTGAGCCTTAAACATGGCATTTGAGCGTTAAAAATCGACCTTGGAAAAGGTGGCAAAGTATGTAGAAACAAAGGAAACGCTGCCCAATTTTCCATAGGAAATTGGTGACTTTAACTTGGAAAAATTCTGCATTATAAATTAGAGCTTGATAAACGTATTGTGGTCATTTTAGGTTGACATACTACATGCGGTAAATTGGACTTAGCTTGTGGATTGACCGAAGAGGTATGTGGAGCTTTCCTATCTCTTGAGCATGATTAGTTGTACCTATGTAGTACGCAGAGACGTCAAGATTTGGAAATCTTCGTTTGATATAAGTATTTGATACTTGCTTCGTTAAAAGAAAAGTAGAAAAATCCCTTGGACTTAAGGGAATGTGTTTTACTATTGTTTAACTCTAGTATAACGGCTTTATGGGAGTTGGTTATATTAGTTTGTGAAAGTTTAATGGAGAAAGGTTTTGATGATTTGAACTTGTGAAAGGAAAATGGTTTTAAGGCATGAAGTGCCTAAGGTTTTACAAGAAATGAAGTCACTTAATTTAGAAGCTTGAGATAGTTTTAAAAGGAAATGTGACTTGTTTTGAAAAGAAATCGTAACTTGATACTATGGTGATTAGTATCTTGGATTTTTTGTATAAAAAGAGTTATTTCTTAAAAGGTTAGAGGTACATGATACTTGGGTTAAATCCCCGAATTTTTATTAAAAGACATGATCGTGCCTTAGGTATACTAAAATGAGAGGATGTATTAATACTATTAATAAGAAGTTAGGTGATTCTTAACTTGCTTAAGTTATGATAGGCCGGTAGTGCTTATGTTGTGATGTGATAGGCCGGTAGTGCTTATGTTATGTTTAATAGCCGGATGAGCTATGTTATATATATTTATATTGTTACGGGTAAACCCCGGGTTATTATTTATGCCATGGATTTGCTACCCATGATGCGAGCGTCGCTTGTACTCGTGCGGATCCGACCATAGGATCCATGCGGGTGAAATAGTCCCATGCGAGTACGCGATGGTACTCATGCGGATCCACAGGATCCATGCGGGTGAAATAGTCCCATGCGGGTGAAATAGTCCTATGACGAGGCGGATGACCTCATGCGGGTCCACATGACCTATGCGGGTGAAATAGTCCCAGGAGTAGGATTGCTTAATGATACTACGGGCGAGGTACCCTGTTTTGATCATGAGCCTCCTATTTTTATGCTATAAAATGTATACTTGTTACTCTCATTATTAGTAAGGCACAGTGCAACATAATTTGGTTTTATCTATAACTTTAATGTATTTTGGACTTATGATATTACTACAGTATTTTCCAGTTTTACATGCTTGGTACGTTGTGTACTGACCCCCTTCCTCGGGGGTTGCGTTCATGCCGCAGGTAAGGGAAAGCAGGTGGTAGATCCTCGTTCCTAGGATCTTGTACTCAGGTGTCAGGAGCTCCATTTCTTCGGAGGCTCGACTTTTGGTATGGTTCTCCCTGGAGTCGTTGTTATTTTGTACATTCAGGGGCATGACGGGGCCCTGTCCCGTCATAGTATTATTCATTCTTAGAGGCCTGTAGTCTTGTCAGAACTTGGTTTGTTAAGGATGTAATTGTTCGGTTTATGTACTTTTGGGTTAGCCAGTTTGGGCTAGACTATTCTATATCTTAATGGTTGTTTATCTTGAGTTTACATTCCGCTGGTTTTCTCTGATGTTGTGTCACTAGGGTGCCCGGGTTAAGGCACCGCCACGTCCGGTTCGGTCGTGACAAGAATCGCTCGATTTGTTATATTTAGAGGTAGCCATTTTGGGTTAGCCTGCTTATATTCTATATGGGTTCTTGTTGTGAGTTTATTTTCCGCTGGTTTTCTCTGATGTTGTATCAAAGGGTGCCCGGGGTAAGACACCAGTCACGGGTCCGTGGTCGTGTCGTGACAAAAGTGGTATCAGAGCAGTTAATCCTCGGAAGGGGTCTACAGGCCGTATCTAGTAGAGTCTTGATTATCGGTGTGTTGTGCACCACATCTATAATCAGGAGGCTACAGGATATTTAGGATTGGTTTCCATTCTTTCACTCTAGGATCGTGCAATAGAGCGGTGTTATAGGTTGAACTTCCTCTGACATATTTTTATGTATCAGTTATGCCTCCACGCAAGGCAATCGCGCCCGGCGGCAAGGCAAAGCGGTGAGGAGCCGCTAGTAGGTCACGCAGGTCACGAGGCACGTGCCCATCCTTGCAGAGATGATGTTTCGGACGGCGAGTTCCACGACGTCGCCACCCCCAAAGAGTTCGGCAGCAGCAGCGCCATCGACCGCTGCACGAGCCTCGCCACACCGAGCGCAGGAGATGGGTTACAAGGAGATGGCCCGATTATTATCCGTGATCGTGGCAGCAAGGGAGGAAAGACGGAGGCGCGGTTCCGGTTGTACCGTAGTCCACCCCGATCGATATAGCTTGAGACTGCGGGACTTTTTGAGTTGCATCCCACCAGAGTTCTATGGGTCGAGACCTGAGGATGATCCTCAGGAGTTTATCCGACAGTTACAGCGGATCATGAGAGTGATCAGGGCCTCGGAGACAGAATCGGTATAATTGGGTTCACATCGGTTGCGGGATACTGCAGTTGACTGGTATGATTCATGGGAACTATCCCGGGGGGAGCATGCGCTTCCAGCTGTTTGGGATGAGTTCTCAGAGGCGTTCCTTAGCCATTTCTTGCCTCCGCATATGAGGAGGCGTTCCTTAGCCATTTCAGGGCTTCGGGTTCCCAGAGGGACCAGAGTTCCAGTCAGATAAGGCCACCTATACCTCGGTGTGGTTGATGTGGCGATTGCCATTATGGGGGGTGTCGTTTTCTTCCAGGAGCTTGTTACTCTTGTGGCCAGCAGGGCCATTTGAGGAGAGATTGTCCAACCAGAGGCGGCGGGAATGTTATGGCTCAGCCGACAGGGTCTGTGGCTGGATCTTCATCTTCGGTGGCGATGCGCCCCGGAGGCGTAGTGTTCACGCACTCGCCAGCCGCGCAGGGTCGTGGTAGGGGTCCCAGTTCCAGCGGTCCTCAGAATCGCATTTATGCTATGTCCAGCCGTCAGGACCAGGAGGCGTCACCAGATGTCGTCACAGGTACATTATTGGTTTCATGTTGTGATGTATATGCTTTGATAGATCCAGGTTCTACCTTGTCCTATATATCTCCTCATATTGCTGGTAGAATAGGGATAGAGCCCGAGTCCATAAAACCTTTTGAGGTGGCTGATGCGCGGTAAGATGCACACACTTTAAACGCAAGTGCACGTTATCGTGACAAGTAGTATAGTCTTTGATAAGACCGAATATCGTCCTCTGGGATTAGGGTTCAAGTACCAACTATCTATTTTCTAGTATCTATTTGGCGAATTGATAATTGATTTGGTTGTTTATAACTAAGAATTATGAAAACTATGTAAAATATAAAGATTTACTTCAGATGTGATGGGAATAGGGCTTCCATGTATCCTTACTATCCGCTTATGCTACTTACTAATGCATTAACTTATGGTATTCTTCTTTTGGAGAAAGCAGGTTTACGAAATCGTTTTATACTCCCGTTAGGGTTATATAAACACTCAACCCCAGTATCGCACCTTACCTACCTTTCGGTGATAAGGATAACTTTATATGAGGATTAAGAACAAAAACCTAGTTGACCGTCACGCACAATGCGAAAAATTAGTGTTGTTAAGCCTCTCATCAACGCTACATAAATAATTGAGGTATTTTCATCCCCAATCCAAGAATGTCTACCCAACTTACAGCATATTCACAATCCCCTTTTCGTAACTGATTAGAAATCATATAGTGATAATTAGTTGTCAATTAATTACCAAGAATTCAACTCAATTATTGGATAGATCTCTCAATAAGAAAAATAACCATAAGCATGCATTAATTTATAACATAAGTTTCAAGAAATTCAACATAGAAAGACCTATAAGAGAATTAGTTCCTAGCCATTGACATGACAAGAACTAATTTCATGTTCATCATGCAAAACTGAAATAAAGAACAAGAAAGGGAAAAGAAATTACTAAACTAATGGTGTCCAATCTCCAAGCAAAAAGTCTTGTGTTGTGCAAGAAGGGGAACCCTTAAAAACTGCCTAGGGTTCTCCTTTTATAGTCGCAAACCGCCTCAACTTTTCCTCGCAGCTGGACCAAAATCCGTCAAAACCTATTTTTCGCGTCGGCGCCGCGCATGCAGTGCCGCGGCCGGAAGTTCTGAAATCCGTCCTGTTGTTTGGGCGCCGCCTTGATATCTGCTGTCCGGTAGCGCGCCTGCATCTCCGTGGCTTCGGATGTGTAGGCGTCGCGCCCGCTTTGGTCGTTCGGTAGCCGCGCTATATCTCCCGCCCTCTCGATAGTGGCGCGCCGCGTTTCGCGAGCCGCGGCCGATCTTCGCACCTTCTCTCGAATGACGGGCGTCGCGACCGCTGATCGGCAGGAGGCCGCGCGCGGCCTTGATTTTTCCTCGTTCGCCACTTTCTGCTTTCCAGCTCCGCGCTCTCTTTTGCCCTCTTTTTGCTCTTTTTCCGCCATTTGGCCATTTTAACCACTTTGACTCAAAAGAAAGAAAAACTATCCTAATACGACACTTATATGTGCAAAATGGGACAAAAGACTAACTAAAACTGACTCAAAAGGTGTATATAAAATACACCGATCAAATACCCCCAAACTTAACATTTGCTCGCCCTCGAGCAAAGATAGAAAGAAATAAAATAAAAGACTCAAAGAACAAAAATTAAAAAGACTCACTGCCATTGATCACTTTTGCTGCATGAGTGTTAACTAAAAAAACATGAAGGTTAGCGAAATAATATGCAGGAACATATAGCATGAAAGTTCAGCACACTAAGCACATGAAGCTAGATATTTCGCAAACTCATATTATCATGCTTAATGGACGTCAATATACTAAATTATGCATGTAAATTCAAGAATTCCTATGACATGCTTACTTGTTATTCTCCACTAATTCTGGGTATGCATAAAAGAGATCTTCAGGACTTTAAAGGTTGTAATGTAGGCTTAGGTAGGGGTTGGTAAAAATAGGCATTTAGGCTCATTTGTGTGTACCATAAGCTCTTTAGCTTTTCAAGATTTCCTTTTCTTTTGTTCTTTTCTTCATTTCGATTCTATCTTTCCCCTTTTGTTTTGGGAGAGTGAAGTATATAATAATGACAAGCACCCCAAACTTAGGCTTTTGCCTATTTCTTATTACTTTTTATCAGCAACAAGATCATTCACTCTTTTTGCCTCTTTTTTAACACAATTGATTCCACTACTTCACATTTTTACTTATGGCACAATCTGTGGGAATATAGGGTGTCAAAGAAGAAGTTTCAATTTTTAGGCTCAATGGGGCTGACTAGGGATACCTTTAAAGTACGGGATAGAAAAGAATGGTAAGAATTGGCTATCAAAGAAATGCCTGAGTCATCTCCCTAACATGCATATCCTAACTATTTCGCCTCAAATAGCAAGCAATCATAACACATAAGCATTTATCATTTAGCATGCATAATTCAAGCAAGAAACTCCAAATAGACAGATTCTGTGAGTTTTTGGCATATCTAACCTAAGTGTTTAGATAGTTGCTTCAATTCCTTTACATTATTCCACCTTACTTCACTAGGTGTTTCTAGCAACTACAGCATACATGATCTTTGACAGGCAATTATGACTCAAAAAGAAAAAAAAAATTGGTGACTCAAAATAAACATAAAACAATCAAAAAGACTTAACTAAAACATGACATGACACACAAATAAAACACCCCCAAACTTAAATCACACATTGTCCCCAATGTGTGTAGACTCAAAGAAAATAAAAGAAAAAGACACTTACAGACTTTGGCTAAAATGGTGGTGGTGGCGGATACCTTGATCGACCATTGGTTGAACAAGGCACTCACCGTTGATTTGTTGCCTCGCTTCTGCCGCCCTTGTACTCATCGCTTGCAAGGTCTGCATCATCCTCCTCTGATGTTGGTACAATTTCCCCATTGTGGGGTCTGAAGGTTCTGCTCCTGTGGTTGGCCTGTGGCTAGGTCCTGCCTCATATTGAGTCCCTATTTCAGGCTCATCTTCGTCCATGGCGGCCTCTGCTGCCGCTGGGGTACTCCGTCCGCCTTTGGGGCTTGGTGCAGGAAAGAGTGCACTATCCCGTAGGACACGGGCAGTTGGTTTCTCTCATGAGTGTCAGTGGGTAGTTGTGGGACCGCACTCATGTGACATAGCTTGGTGATAACTGAGTCATGTCCCAATCCGCCTGTCGTTACCAACTTGCTGATTTCCTCAATGCTCTGCACTATTTCTTTCCCCACATCAATCGTCAACCCCCTCATAATTCCATATACCATTTTAATCATATCCTCTGGCACTCTGGTGAAGTGCGTGGATGGAATCATGCGGGCGCTGACGAAGTATAGCCAACCTTTGGCTACTTTGTTGAATTGACACCTGTTCAGTGCTCTTGACCCATTCCTTCCAATATAAAAAACAGCTCCCTGGTAGCTCACGGTGTTTGCGACGATATCCTAGTTTATGTTGTCGGTGCTCCTAGACCATGTTCTAAAATGGCTCCGATCACCAATTCCTCCTTCAACATCAACTGTTTTTAATTGTATATTGATATTTTATGCTGTCACAGGCACATAGCTTCCCCTTACAAAGCATCCCCTTTCCACCTTCTCCGGAAAATTGGCATAAAATCCACGCACCATCATGTTGCTTTGGTGCTATCTTCTCCGGGTTCACAAATTTTCCCCACTCCCTTAGCTCAATCATCGCCCGAATGGGCTCATAAACATCTCCTTCTCCAAATGACGCCCTCTGGTAGTCCATTCCCCTTTCTGGTATTAAGGGTCTGGTATCAAGCTTTTTGTATCTTTGAAAGGCTTCGTAGCTTACAAACCTACTTTCGTCATATTGTGGGGTCAGTGGATGTGGATCCTCTTCTTTTCCTGGTGGCCATTTTAAAACAAAAATCTGCAGCTTCTAATTTAGTGGCACCACTGTCTCCTACACACTCAACAATTAGCAGCGAACACAACACCCAAACTTCAACTTTTCTACTCAGTACCCACAACCTCCTTTTCTACTATTTTCTCCAAACTTCACAATCACTTTTCAACACCCAAACTACTCCAACTACAATACTCCTCCAAATTACTACCTCCTGTGACTTTAGTAAAAGGATTCAAGAACAAAGAAAGGGATTACCTTTTTATGAGAGCTTCACGCTGTTCTTGTTTCAATTGGTTGGCTTGAGGGTATGGAATGGAGCTTCGTTGTTTGAGATAGTTGGGGTTTTTTAGGAATTTAAGAGTTTAAGTTGTGGTTGGGTTGGATTTGTGGAGGATTAGTGGGCAAATTTCTGGAGTTTCGTGGGTTTTTGGAGAGGGAAAGTTAGGTTTTTGATATTGGAATTGGGGAAAATCTGATTTTTGAGCGTTTTTAAGTTTCTGAACTCCCGCTTGGCGCCATGCCCGCTTAGCGCGCCAATCTCTCGCGCCCTTCAGACTTTTAGCGTCACAGCACGAAAGGCGCTAGACTGCAAATTTTCAGCTCTTGGCGCTACCGCCTGAAAGGCCGCGCTAAATTTCACTGTTCACTCTTTTTCGCCGCTGCCTGCTTCAGCCGCGCTACCTGCTTTTTCTCGAAATCACGGCTTTGCTCACTTTTCGCCTTGCTTTATTTCCCTGCACCTATCAATCACAGCACAAACACAAGAACCCAAGACCGTGAGATTGTTCTAGACAAAATAAAATAAACCAAAGACAGAAATTAAAATAACATAATTGAAAATGTTGGGTTGCCTCCCAAGTAGCGCTGTCTTTAACGTCTTTTAGCCGGACGCAAGTTCTTTAGCCTTAATAACCCTAGGGTTGATTAAGCCCCCAACCTATCCATTTCCTCCACATTTGGCGTTTTCTTTTTCTTCTTTTCTTCTTGGCATTATCAGTACGAGGGAGTTCAGGAAAACTTACCTCCTTTAATGGCATTTCAGCAAACCATGCCTGCTTTCTTGGGCTCATCGCTCTTTGGTTGACTTGTATCGGTTCGCATGGTTTGATGGTGCTGATTGAAAAGCACCCACTCATTGTTGGTGGCTCAATGACGTGTTTAAAAACTTTAAACACCATTTCTTCAGACTCCACCCTTAGTGTTAATTCTCCTCTTTCAACATCAATCAAAGCTCTCCCCGTTGCTAGGAATGGCCTCCCCAATATGATAGGGATTTCCGCGTCTTCTTCCATGTCAAGAATGAGGAAGTCTGCAGGAAAGAAGAATTTTCCTACTTTCACAATCACATCCTCGATCTTGCCTCTTGGATGAACCACTGTCCTGTCGGCCAGCTGTAGGCTTACTGTGGTTGGTTTGGCCTCTCCCAACTCCAATCTTTTAAAAACTGATAAGGGCATCAGATTTATACTTGCCCCTAAATCACACAAGGCTCACAGAAGTCACCCCGCCCATGCAGTGTGTAGTGTAAAGCTTCCAGGATCCTTCAGCTTTGGTGGCAACTTTTTCTGCAAGATAGCACTACACTCTTCTGTTAGTGCTACTATTTCATATTCTGCCAGCTTTTTCTTCTTCCCCAAAATCTCCTTCATAAACTTGAAATAGGAGGGCATTTGCTCTAATGCTTCTATGAAAGGTATGTTGATACGCACTTTCCGAATGTCTCCAAAATTTGGAGAATTGTTTATCAACCGCCTTTCTCTCGTAGTCTCCGGGAAAAGAGATCTTCTCTGTATACTCCTTCTCCGAGTTTTCTACTACAGTGGCCGGGCTCAATCACTTTATCTTTTCTAACTCGCCTCTTCTCAACTCATCGCGATCGCCGCCCAACCGCTTGCCGCTTCTCAATTGCACCGCTCGCACCGCTTCCTCGATTTACTGTGTTACTTCGCAATGCCTCGTGGTCCGATGTTTGCTCGCTTTGCTACCGACCCACTTGAGTTTTCAAGTTCCCGAATGAGATCTAGCTTCGCGCTGAACTGGTCCGCATTGGCGTTGCGCCACAAATGCTTCACTCATCCGCTTTTCTTCGAACCGGCATCAATCGCTGATGCCGCGGGCTTGAATAAAGGGTTGCCGATTCTCGTTCTCACTGTTCTGCATCGCCCTCGTATTGGTTCTCACGCTTCGATATTGGTTCTGCTTTCCCATCAGACCGATTCTCACGCTCGTATCGATTCTCGCGCTCGGTCTCCTTTCCATGAGAAATTTGGGTGATTCCTCCATCCCGGATTATAAGTGTTAGAGTAGGGGTTGTTCTGCCGCTTTGATAGTTACCTATGGCCCGACACTACCGCTCCATTGGTATATTGTTGGGATCCGCTGAAGGACACCTATCAAATGTATGTGGGCCACCACATATCTCACAGCTTTTAGGTATCTGTACCGCATTCACTGACATTGTATGTTGTTGCAACTGTTTAGCTGGCGGCCACTGGGCATTCAAGGCGAGAATAGCGTATTTCATGGACTCCACCGTTTCTTCTCCCATTCGTCGACCTTCTTCCGTGATACATGGTTGTTAGTGGCCATGTCTTCTAATAACTCATGAGCGTCGCGTGGCTGTTTTCCTCATGAATGCTCCACCGGCCGCATCTATGATAGTTCTCGTAGTATCGCCACTTGTAGAAGATGTGGACCAAGTTCCACAACTCAATGCGAATGGTGTGGGCACTTTCTCAGAGATCTTTGAACCTTTCCCAAGCTTCATATAAGGACTCTCCATCCGCTTGGTAGAAGTTGTTCAACTCCCTCTCGATTGCCACGCTTTACACGGGAAAGAACTTGGCTAGAAATTTCGTGCCACCGTGCCATGTGAATATCGAATCGGCTGGCAGGGAATTCAACCATACTTTTGCTCTATCCCTGAGTGAGAAGGGAAAGAGCCTTAACCTGACGGCATCATCAGTAACGCCGTTATATCTGAAAGTGGCACATAGCTCCAAGAAATTAGCTATGTGCATATGTGGATCCTCCGATGGCAGTCCTCCGAATTGCACTGCAGGTCGTACCATGCTCGTAATCGCCGGTTTTATTTCGAAATTGGTGGCTCTATCAGGGAGCCTAATGCAAGTATGTGCTCCGCTCACTCTTGGCGACATAATCTCCCAAACTTCTTTCCGGCCGACTTGGACTCTCTCTTCCACGTCTATTGGCGCTTGCCTAGGTATTCCTGGATGGGGATGGTTCTCTCCTAACCCTTCTCCCATCCCGTTGTTGTTCTGAACGCCGTTCATCTCTAACAAGGTTGCAATCCGCTGATTCTTTCTGTTCTGTTTGCAGGTTTTTTCAATTTCTGGATTGAAGGGAACAAGAGTGTCTGCTCCTCTTCTCCTTCGCATAAACCAACTTCCGAAAAATAGATCAAAAACAAACAACAAATCACGGCACTCGAATTTTTCAAAATATAGAAAAAAAACGTAAAATTTAAAAATTAAAACCCAATTAGAAATTAAAATAGACCAAGTTGATATTGAACTAATGCCTAATCCGCAACCGCCAAAAACTTGATGCGCGCAGAAGATGCACACACTTTAAACGCAAGTGCACGTTATCGTGACAAGTAGTATAGTCTTTGATAAGACCGAATATCGCCCTCTCGATTAGGGTTCAAGTACCAACTATCTATTTTCTAGTATCTATTTGGCGAATTGATAATTGATTTGGTTGTTTATAACTAAGAATTATGAGAACTATGTAAAATATAAAGATTTTCTTCAGATGTGATGGGAATAGGGCTTCCATGTATCCTTACTATCCGCTTATGCTACTTACTAATGCATTAACTTATGGTATTCTTCTTTGGAGAAAGCAGTTTACTGAAATCGCTTTGTACTCCCGTTAGGGTTATATAAACACTCAACCTCAAAGATCGCACCTTACCTACCTTTCTGATAAGGATAACTTTATATGAGGATTAAGAACAAAACCTAGTTGACCGTCACGCACAATGCGAAAAATTAGTGTTGTTAAGCCTCTCATCAACGCTTACATAAATAATTGAGGTATTTTCATCCCCAATCCAAGAATGTCTACCCAACTTACAAAGATATTCACAATCCCCTTTTCGTAACTGATTAGAAATCATATAGTGATAATTAGTTGTCAATTAATTACCAAGAATTCAACTCAATTATTGGATAGATCTCTCAATAAGAGAAATAACCATAAGCATGCATTAATTTATAACATAAGTTTCAAGAAATTCAACATAGAAAGCCTATAAGAGAATTAGTTCCTAGCCATTGACATGACAAGAACTAATTCCATGTTCATCATGCAAAACCAAATAAAGAACAAGAAAGGGAAAAGAAATTACTAAACTAATGGTGTCCAATCTCCAAGCAAAAGTCTTGTGTTGTGCAAGAAGGGAACCCTTAAAACCGCCTAGGTTCTCCTTTTATAGCCGCAAACCGCCTCAACTTTTCCTCGCAGCTGGCCCAAAATCCGTCTCAAAACCTATTTTTCGCGTCGCTGCCGCGCTGCGCAGTGCCGCGCCAAGTTCGCAATCCGTCGCTTGTTTCGCGCCGCGCCCCGATATCGTTGTTCGGTAGCCGCGCCGCATCTCCCGTGGCTTCTGGATGTGTAGGCGCGCGCCCGCTGGTTGCTCGGTAGCCGCGCGCTATATCTCCCGCCCTTCGATAGTGGCGCCGCGTTCGCTGAGCCAGCGGCCTGGATCTTCGCACCTTCTTCAATGATGGCGCCGCGCCGCTGATCGCAGGAGCCGCGCGCGGCCTTGATTTTTCCCTCGTTCGCCACTTTCTCTGTTTCCAGCTCTGGCGTCTCCTCTTTTGCCCTCTTTTTGCTCTTTTTCCGCCATTTGGCCATTTTAACCACTTTGACTCAAAAGAATGAAAAACTATCCTAATACGACACTTATATGTACAAAATGGGACAAAAGACTAACTAAAACTGACTCAAAAGGTGTATATAAAATACACCGATCAGTGGCTACGCCAGTAGGTGATTTGGTGGTAGCTGAGCGGGTATATAAGGCTTGCCCAGTGACTATATACAGTCTTCATACTCTAGCCGACTTGATAGAGTTGGATATGACGGACTTTGATGTGATTATGGGTATGGATTAGCTAGCGTCTTGCTATGCCAATGTGGACTGTAGAAAGAGACTGGTACGGTTCCAGTTTCCTGGTGAGCCGGTTATCGAGTGGAAGGGGAATACTGCGTCGCCGAGGGGTAGGTTTATTTCTTACCTCAAGGCTAAGAAGATGGTGCGAAAAGGGTATATCTACCGTATGGTTCGGGTATTCGATACTGAGGCCGAGATACCAGACCTTCAGTCAGTTCCGATTGTTAGAGAGTTTCCAGACGTATTCCCAGACGAGCTTCCGGGTATCCCTCCTGAGAGGGAGATTGAGTTTTGCATTGATATGTCACTAGATACTCGACCGATATCTATTCCGCCATACAGGATGGCACCTGCTGAGTTGAAGGAATTAAAAGACCAGCTGAAAGATTTGCTGGAGAAAGGCTTTATCAGGCCAAGTGTTTCTCCCTGGGGAGCGCCAGTTTTATTTGTAAAGAAGAAGGATGGGACGCTGCGTATGTGTGTTGATTACAGACAGCTAAATAAGGTAACTATCAAGAATGTATATCCTCCCGTGATTGATGATTTGTTTGACCAGTTGCAGGGTGCGAGATGTTTCTCCAAGATAGACATGCGATCTGGTTATCATCAGGTGCGAGTTAGAGAGGCAGATATCCCAAAGACTGCATTCAGGACCCGGTATGGGCACTATGAGTTCAGGGTGATGTCTTTCGGATTGACCAACGCCCCAGTAGTATTCATGGATTTGATGAACCGGGTGTTCAAGCCATTCTTGGATATGTTCGTTATAGTATTCATTGATGATATCCTGGTCTATTCGCCTGAGCGGGAAGCGTCAGAATCGGCGAGGCGGTATTGGGAGTCCTCCGGGACCGGCAGTTGTATGTCAAGTTTTCAAAATGCGAGTTTTGGTTGGCCTCAGTGGCTTTCTTAGGGAACGTTATCGGGGCTGATGGTATTCGGGTTGATACGGCAAAGATTGAGGCAGTCAAGACTTGGCCCAGACCCACTACACCAACGGAGGTGCGCAGCTTTTTGGGCCTTGCGGGTTATTATCTGAGGTTTGTGGAGAAGTTTGCTTCCATTTCAACACCTTTGACTAGCCGACTCGTAGCGGTATGTTCGATGGACGGATGCTTGTGAGGAAAGTTTCCAGTTACTAAAGGAGAAATTGACGACCGCCCCAGTTCTTACTCTTCCAGAGGGTTTAGACGGATACGTGGTTTATTGTGATGCGTCGGGCGTCGGGCTTGGGTGCGTACTGATGCAGCACGGCAAAGTTATAGCTTACGCATCTCGACAACTTATGAAGCATGAGAAGAATTACCCCACACATGACTTAGAATTGGCAACAGTGATTCATGCCTTGAAGATCTGGAGACATTATTTATATGGAGTTCACGTGGATATTTACACATACCACAAGAGCCTCCAGTATATCTTCAGCCAGAGGGAGCTGAACTTGCGGCAGCGACGGTGGTTGGAGCTACTTAATGTCACGCCCCGACTTTTCCTAAGTCTTTACTTAGGGCGTGATGGCACCTGGACAATTATTTTCCACCAGGAGCACCATTTAATTCTCTTTATTTAGAAATTTAAACTTATATTCAAATACGGAGCTATTAATAAAAATAACAATAAAGAAATTTGTTCATGACTTTATTGAAAATATAACGCGAGCCCATGCTCGTGCAAACATTGTTTCTACATAGACGTACTGGCAAATATTATTCTAAGTTGGAAGGGAGATCATTCCACACGGGCATATCCCGAGACATTGGAACTGACATTCTGAACCTGACGAGTACCAAGCCCGAAACAATGAACTTGGTATGACAAGAGGTCATGGACGATCGCTAGCCTTGACGTGGAGCCTTTCCTCTATCACCCTTTCCTGAAACATGTTAAATAAAGAGTCAGCCCTACCATCTGGGGCTGAGTGAGAACCTTACCCTGCAATTCAAAGTAACACCACAATATTCCAAGTGCAATCACATTATAACGTAATAAGCATATTGCAAAAACATATCAGGTTACAACATTTTTAAATATGCAACAACTCCTCATAGGAAATTCTCAGTTTAACTAATACTTCATTTTATCTCGTATTATACGTTAAGACATTCCCTGCATTTCCACATGTTTATTACATTTATATATTTGTGAACGCGTATTCACTTTTCATATTTATATATAGGTGAAAATGTATTCATCTTTCATTTTTGTTGCGGCGTGCAACCCGATCCATTATGTTTACGTATTTGTGAACGTGTATTCACTTTACGATATGTTGCGCGCGCAACCCGATCCATTATATTTACGTATTTGTGAACGCGTATTCACTTTACGTTTTGTTGCGCGCAACCCGATCCATTATGTTTACGTATTTGTGAACGCGTATTCACTTTACGTTTTGTTGCGCGCAACCCGATCCATTATATTTACGTATTTGTGAACATATATTCACTTTACGTTTTGTTGCGGCGTGCAACCCGATCCATTATGTTTACGTATTTGTGAACGCCAGATTCACTTTACGCTTTGTTGCGCGCAACCCGATCCATTATATATTTATATATTTATGTGAACACGTATTCACTTTTCATATTTTTCAGAAGATCAAATAAATACTATTCTCTTTTCTAACATTCTGTCATTCATACTTGTAACGATTATAACTTTTTAACCAAAACTCCAACTAAGGTGTTTCTCAAGCGGAAACTAAGGTAAGACGGGGATCTTTCACTGTACCAAATTTCATTTAAAACTACTTTGGGTAACTAACACAAATTTATCCTCAAAACAGCCACATGAAATTTGTTTCGGCAGAATTTTTATTAAACAGCACCCAATCTTGTAATAGTCATAACTCCTAATCTGTAAACCCGTTCAATCCCCATAAATTCTCAAAACGACGATAACAGAGAGCTACACGCCTCCATGTGAACCATTCTTTCATATTCTGTACCATTTGGTACAGTTTTACACTTTATTCGCTTCCCTTCCTGGATATCGATAGATCCGAGGCAGAAACCTTAAACAGCGATAACTCTCAATCCGTAAGTCGGATAGACCCCCGTAAGGTCTCAAAATGTCCACAACAAATAGATCTAGAACTTTAGTTTAGCAACAATTTTCATATTCCCCACATATTAGTACAGTTTTACGTTTCAACGTCCTGCCCTTCTGGATTCCGACGAATCCGAGGCAGCAACTTCAAACTACAATAACTCTCAACTCGTAAGTCCGTTTTAATAAATCTTTATATATATCTGTCCGTAACAGAGAGATTTACAACCATGTAAATTTTCATATAATTCTAATAAGTAAACCTCAATAAAAACAGTCCGTAATTATACCTTTCCGAATTTCGACCAAATCTAAGGCAGAAACTTTGAACTATGATAACTTTCAAACCGTATGTCCATTTTACCTCATTTTTGGTTCTATATGATAATATTAGAGAGGTGTACAATTCTTCCGAATTTCATCAAATTCTAACAATTATAACTCAGTGAGAACAGTTCGTAAAGTTCATAACGCAACTAGTTATCTAAACCATCAAAAGTTCAATATTTCTTTTCAACACTCAATTCTTATTCCAACATGTATTGAACTAAAAATAAAGGATGTTACCAAGAATTTCTGAGTGAGAAAACTCACCTTGTAAGTGTGAAAAAGATTGTGGTTCGGTTGCTACAAGTGGTCCTTGCTCCTTAGTGTTCCCTAATTTTATTGTTCTCCTTCCTCCCTTGATATTTTCTTGATTTTTTTCCTTCTTGTTCACTTGTTTTTTCTGATTTTCTAACATTTATGTTATGTCCTTTGTTTGTGTGTAAATACAATGTATAAATGAAGGAGTTTTCTATAACCTATGGGAGGTGAAAAACCAAAAGATTGAAGGGAAATGAAAAGGGGGGAGGGGAAGGAGTGGGAGTGTGGGACGTGCACTTTGCTGCACTTTGATGCATGCACTTTTTTTCTTTTCTTTTCTTTTCTTTTGTTGTTTTTTTTGTTTTCTTATTTTCATTTTATCTATCTATTTATCCAACTTTAACACTAACTCTATCCCATGCAATTTATTCTTTGTTTTCTTATATATATATATATATATATTTATTAACCCAACCACAACTATATATTATTATTATTTTTTTCCGGATTTCACACTTAAGGACTATGATGTTGACATCATATACCACCCTGGGAAGGCCAATGTAGTTGCAGACACCCTTACTCGCAGATAGATGGGTAGTCTGTCAGGTGTGCAGCCAGAGAAGAGGGACATGGTCCGCGAGTTACATCAGCTAGCGAGCCTTGGGGTTCGTTTGATTGATTCTGATAGTAATGGAGTTCGGGTTCGAGAGGTTGCCGAGTCTTCCATCGTCGAGTAGGTGAAGAGGCGCGATGAGGATCCGATTATGGTACGCAGATCGAGACGCATTTCTTCGGAGGAGAAGAGTCTTTTTGAGTAGCACCATGGGGTGCTAAGATTTGAGGGCCGGCCAGGTGTTCCCGATGTGACGGGACTTCGTCAGCAGATTCTGGGGGAGGCCCACAGTGCTCGTTATTCTATTCATCCGGTCAACTAAGATGTACCATGACCTCAGATGTGTGTATTGGTGGGATGGCACAAGAGGATACGGCGTGTTTTGTTGCACAGTGTCCTAATTGTCAGCAGGTCAAGGTTGAGCATCAGAAGCCCGGTGGGCTATTGCAGGCTATTGATATTCCGATGTGGAAGTGAGAGGTGATCAATATGGACTTTATTACAGGATTACCTCACACTCAGAGGAAGCATGATTCCATCTGGGTTATCGTCGACAGTCGATTTAAATCAGCCACTTTCTCGCCAATCGAGCGACTTTTTCGCCGAGGATTATGCTAGATTGTATATCGAGAGATTGTGAGATCGCACGAGTGCCTATATCGATCATTTCGCATGTGAGCCCAGGTTCGCTAACTTCGAGGTCTTTCCGTAAGGGATTAGGGACACAGTGAGTCTCAAGATCGTGTTTCATCCTCGCATCGACGACAGCCGAGCGTACTATCCAGACACTTGAGGATATGATGCGGGCTTGTGTTATTGATTTCATGGGTAGCTGGGAGGATCATTTACCTCTTGTGGAGTTTGCTTATAACAACAGCTACCATTCTAGTATCCAGATGACGCCTTATGATGCCTCATATGGGAGGAAGTGCAGATCACCGATAGGCTGGTTTGAGGTGGGAGAAGTTCAGTTAGTCGGGCCAGACTTGATTCAGCAGGCAGTGGATAAGGTGAAGCTTATCCAGGAGCGGTTATTGTCACCGTGAGTCGATGTGTCGATGCGCAGATCATCGACGTCGGCACATGGAGTTTGAGGTAGATGATTGGGTCTTCCTGAAGGTGTCACCCATGAAGGGCGTGATGAGATTTGGGAGGAAGGGGAAACTTAGCCCAAGGTACATTGGGCCTTACCAGATTGTCCGTAGGGTAGGCAAGGTTGCCTATGAGTTGGATCTGCCGTCCGATCTGGAGGCAGTACATCCAGTTTTTCATGTGTCTATATTGCGGAAATGTATTGGAGATCCGTCTAGAGTACACCCGATTTGTGATGTCCTGGTGACAGAGGGGTTATCATATGAGGAGAGTCCCATAGCGATACTCGATCGTCAAGTTAGACGACTTCAGACAAAGGATGTGGCTTCCGTCAAGGTCTTATGGCGGAACGAGAACAGGGAGGAAATGACATGGGAAGCAGAGGAGGACATGATAAAGAAGTATCCTCACTTGTTCCTTACACCTCCAGGTAACCCACTTGCCTGATTGTTAGTTTTTTTTTAAATTTAGCAATTATGCTTAAGTATTGCTGTGGCCATGTGGAGCGTCTTTAATTGCAAGAAGAATAGTTAAGAGAGTCTATGTCGATATTGTGATTTGAGTAAGCCTAGGAGGAACATTCAGGACGAATGTTTCTAAGGGGGGGGGGGGGAGAATGTTACACCCCGTAGTTCAGGTCCTGCTTATGGGGACGTACGAAAGGAGTTAAGATTTAAATTTTTGACGGAATGTTTCGGACGGATTTTTAGTCAAGTTTGAGGCAGTATATGTCCAGTTACATTGAGAGCTCTTAGGCGTTTCAAAGGCCTATTACGTAGTTCGTTGAGTCTAGTTTCCAACGCAACCAACGGTTCGTCGATAGGACATCAGAGTAGAAAGTTATGGGAGTTACAAGTTCAGTGCGCAGTCGGACACAAAAAGTGTTTCGGTCAGGAGCCACAGGGCCGCGGCGCCGGATGCAGGTCCGCGGCGCCAGATGATCTGAGTGTTTGCTGAAGTTGCAGCGCCGCGGCGCCGGAAGTTCTGGAGGGTCTCGGCTGTTTCAGCGCCGCGGCGCCGGCTGCAGGGCCGCGTCGCCGAGGCGGGTTCTGCGAGGTTGAGTGGAAAAATCTGAACTGTTTTGTTTTAAAAAAAAAAGGCCATGGGAGGGTGACAAGTGTCCCCCCCCCCCATCTGATTTTGCATGTTCTATTTATTGACCAAGTCTTGAAGACTTGGTCATTCTTCAAGCTCCTCTCTCTCTCTAAAGATAAAAGCTCTCTCTTCTCTCTAGAAAATCAAGAGGAAATCAAAGCTTGAGAAAAATTTGAAAAGTGTGGCAAAAAGGAAACTTGTTGGCAAGCTTGTAGGAGTTATTGCGATGGTGATTGTGGAAAGGAGGCTAGCAAATTTGTTGGATTAATTTGGCTAAAGCTCTAAGGTAACAATTCTTCTCTTGTAGCTAGTTTTTGGTGTTGCATGTGAAGAAGAAAGAACTTGTGATTGAAAATATTACTCTTAGATTAATTGCATGTAAGAAATATGGTTTGGATATGAAAGAATTGGATAAGAAGGTTATGTAAGCATGTTGTAGCCAAAATACTACCTTAAACTTGTTAAGTTAGTTGTTATGCATTGTGGGGCAGAATTTTACACACCCAAGATTAGGTGTGTAATCCCCTTGTATTGATTGGATTGTTGGGCCTTAAAAGTGGTGTTTGGATGTTGAATTCGACCTTGAAAAAGGTGGCAAAGTACGTAGAAACAAAGGAAATGTTGCCCGATTTTTCGTAGGATTTAGTGACTTTGCACTTGGAAAAATTCTATGTTGAAGCTAGAGGTTAATAAATGTATTATGGTCATTATAGGTTGACGTACTACGTGCGTTTATTGGACTTAGCAAGTGGATTGATCCGAAGAGGTATGTGGAACTTTCCTACCTCTTGAGCATGAATAGTTGCATCTATGTAGTACGGTAGATGTACAAGGCTTTGATATTACTCACTTGCTTTAATGATATTTTAAGTTTCAAAGTTAACGGACGTGAAGTGTTTTAAGTATATGATACTTGTTTCGTTTAAAAGTATAAGTCTCTTGGATATAGGGAGATGTGTTTGACTAGTGTATAATGGTAATATAACGACTTTATGGGAAGTTGGTTGTATTGGCTTTATGGAAGGTTAACAAAGAAATGTTTACTCCAAATAAAATAAGTACGGATGAATGATTTGAATTTGTGAAAGGAAAATTGTTTTTAAGGCATTAATTGCCTAAGGTTTTAAAAGAAATGAAGTCACTTGATTTAGAAGCCTATTGTATTTTTAAAGGTAAACGTGACTTGTCTTGAAAAGTAGTGGTGACTTGATACTACGGTTATTAGTATCTTGAGAGTTTTACAATAAAAATGAGTCATTTTCTTAAAAGGTTTAAGGTACGAGGTACTCAGGTTGAATTCCCGGATTTTCTTTTAAAAAGACATGTTAGTGCCTTAAGTAACTAAAATGAGAGGATATACTATTAATGTTAATAAGAAGTTAGGGGATATTCTTAACTTGCTTACGTTATGATAAGCCGGTAGCGCTTATGTTAGGCATGATAGCCGGTTGTGCTGAGTTATGTATTATTATTATTATTATTATTACTACTTATGCCATTGATTTGCTACCCATGATGCGAGTGCGGCGCTTGTACTCATGCGGGTCCACCGGGTCCATGCGGGTGAAATAGTCCCATGCGGGTGAAATAGTCTCATGCGAGGTGGATGACCTCATGCGGGTGAAATAGTCTCATGCGGGTGAAATAGTCCCATGCGAGGTGGATGACCTCATGCGGGTCTCCAGGACCTATGCGGGTGAAATAGTCCCAGGAGTAAGATTGCTTAATGATACTACGGGCGAGAGACCCTGTTTTGATCATGAGCCTCCTATTTTTATGCAGTAAAGTTTATACTTGATACTCTCATTGTTAGTAAGGCACAGTGTACCGTATTTTGATTTTCTTCCATGACTCCAGCTTATTTTAGACTTATGATATTATTACAATATTTTCCAGTTTTACATACTTGGTACATATTGTGTACTGACTCCCTTCCTCGGGGGCTGCGTTCATGCCGCAGGTAGGGGTAAGCAGGTGGTGGATCCTCATTCTTAGGATCTTTTCCCAGGTGTCAGAAGCTCCACTTCTCCGGAGGCTTGACTTTTGGTACGGTTCTCCCTGGTATCGTAGATGTTTTGTACATTCAGGGGTATGACGGGGCCCTGTCCCGTCATAGTGATTACTCATTCTTAGAGGCCTGTAGTCCTGTTATAACTTGGGTTGTTAAGGATGTAACTGTTCAGCTTTGTTATATTTAGAGGTAGCCATTTTGGGTTAGCCTGCTTATATTCTATATGGGTTCTTGTTGTGAGTTTATTTTCCGCTGGTTTTCTCTGATGTTGTATCACAGGATGCCCGGGGTAAGGCACCAGTCACGGGTCCGTGGTCGGGTCGTGACAGCACCTCTTTGGCACGTACTCCTTTCCCAGAAAGTGATTTGGTTGTCATCTTTCCTCTTAAGCAAGATTCGCAATCACCATATGATTCTAAGTCAAATGGTTCTATGTAATCTAATTTCCTCAATCTTGCTATCATTGATTCATTGATGTGACCAAGTCTGCAATGCCATAAGTATGCGGGATTTCTTTGATTACTTATTTTAGTTGTTTTATTTTGTATATTGAAAATTTCATGGCTACAGTTTAGAACATACAATCCATCCACAAGCGGAACATTTCCACAAATAAAACCATCATAAGATAGAACATAATTTTCATTGGTAATATGTGAGGAAAACCCCTCAATGTCTAACATAGGGATAGAAATAATATTTCTCGTCAAAGACGGAACAAAATAACAATTATTAAGTTCTAAACAAAAGCCTGAACGTAAATTTAGTCTATAAGTACCCACGCGTTCCGCATCAACTCTAGCTCTATTGCCAACGCGTAGATCTACTTCCCAAGGTCCAACCTTTCTGCTGTCAGTTAGCCCCTGCACATTATTACAAATGTGTGAGCCACAAGCGGTATCCAATACCCAACAGTGAGAATTAGTTATAGACATATTTATTTCAATAACAAACATACCTTGTCCAGCAGGGCCAGCACCTTGTGCCTTGTCTCCCCCTGGGGCTGTACAGTCCTTCTTCCAATGTCCCTTTCTCTTACAATTGAGGCAAACATCAGCAACTATCTTGGCCTTCTTTCGAACAACTCCTTTAGGTTTCATAGCTCTGGGTTTGGCGGCAACCGCCTTACCCTTCTTCTTCTGCATACTCTTACCCTTAGGTTTGAACTTGCTAGATGAGCCCACCATGAGCACATCTTTATCTTTGGAGGTGGACGACTCGAAGGTCTTCAACATATTATGAAGTTCTGGGAGACTTGCTTTCGTTTCATGTTGTAATTCACAATGAAGTTCTCAAAGAAACCAGAAAGCGAGTTAAAGATTAGATTAACAAAAACATTTGCAGGCAGCTTCGTTCCAATCGAAGCCAAGCTCTCAATTAATCCAATCATCTTCAAAACATGTTGTGACACCTGACCCCCTTCGTTCAGCTTACACTTAAAGAGATATCTCAATAGTTCATACTTCATTGTCTGAAACTGTGAGTCATAGAGACTCTTCAAGTGTTCTAGCATCTCGTTGGGGCCCATATTTTCATGTTGTCTTTGTAACTCTGGAGTCATAGAAGATATCATAACACATTGTGCTGCAACAGCATCATCAAGATATTTCTGATAGGTTGCTTTGTAAAAAAGAGCATACTCTTCAGAATCTTCAGCAGGGACTGTAGGGAGTGATGTATCAAATACATACTCAATCTTTTCTAATCGCAGTACCAAACGCAGATTTCTTAACCAGTCAGGAAAATTGGCTCCATTCAACTTGTTCGTTTCAACCAACATTTTAAGTGACAGATTCGACATTGTAACTGAAGAAAAGATAGACTTGAAATTAATACTTTAATATAATTTATATTGAACACATTCATTAACTAACTAACATGGTCTTTAGTTTAATTAGCTCACACTATTTTAACATACTCTTTTACCCCATAAATTTATACGAACTCATATCAAATACGGTCATAATGGGCCAAGATCCAAACTCATGTTGTCTCCGCGTTGCTGAGGCTGATAACTTCAACAACACGATCTGGTAGGTCTCTAAACCAATTGCAAACAATTTGCAACTCTTGGTTGACCGAATGTTCTAAACAATTCGATCTGCGTCCCTCGGCTGTCCGACACTGGGGCGCCAAGATAGCCCAGCAAGTCAACCCCGTTATGCGACTCCAATTATGCATCTAAGTGGGCTTAGCCTTCATCAAGCAAACACTGGGGTGTAAATACTCACGAAGGTTTATCACATACTACAACATTTATATGCATCTATGAAAGGGTCTGAGTCCTCGTAGACTTAGAGCAAATGTTGGGGCATAAATACTCATCTCGCCGAAAAGGATTTTGCACCACAATCAATTATAACGGACGATGCATTCATTTTAAATGAGACTTGTATTAAATTTGGGGAACATTTTAATTCAGGGTTATGACCAAGATCAACTATTATATCATACATCATATGACATCCTATTATGCAATTTCTAAACACATTTAGATGAAAAATCATCAAACCCAATAGACATGATATAAGATGGTTTTAATCACATACTGAGCGCCGTCTACCCAGACAATTATAGCGGTCATTGAAAGTAAACAATTATTGGGCGCCGCCTACCCAGACAATAATTGCGGACTAACAAATATTGGGCGCCTCCTACCCAGACATATATATGCGGACTTTATTCTAATTATTTAAATGACAATTAATTAAACAATTAGGAGAAATAATTAATTTGTACACACATTATCAAATAATATGCTAAATAACAATAATTGTGGGTTAATTAATTTATTTCAATTTAGAAAATATTTAAATTCAAAATTTAAACTCAAATTTCAATTTTCGGAATTTTCTGCTCATCCAAAAAGTCCCTTAATAATTCAGAAATTAAAATTTAATTTTCAGGGGTATTTTTGCAATTTTCAGAACCTTAAAATATTTACAGATTTACCACAGGACCAAATCGCTCAAATTTACGATTGACCCGTGGATCGAATCACGATTTTAAAAACTTTTAAAATTTCAGAAAATATCTCAGGGACTAATTTGTAATTTCCAAATTTGTTTAAGGACCAATCTTCAATTTTAGAACCCTAATTTTAATTGCAAAAGGTCCTCAAACTATTTAAATTTTTAAAACCAATTCCAACCCCAAATCAAATTTGGGATTCGGATTTCGGGGCGAAATTGACGGAATTAAAACCCACCAAACGATGGCATACATCGGGACAAACTCACCGGTGGTTTTCACCACCGATTTGGTGGCCCACGGTGGCCGGAATTGGTGCCGCCGCCAGCGGTTTCTAAAACAGTCGGTGGTGCTTCTTTTCCGGTCATTGTTGCCGAGCAACACTACCACCATTAGATTCCTCTCGTCGAGACGAATACGATGGTATTATTACTTAATGATTTCATCGCCCGTGGTGGCCGGAAACAGTCCCGTCGTCGGCGATTTTCGGCGAATTTCCCGGCGTCTTCATCGCGTTCCGCCATCTCTCAACGCCTTTATCGACCATCTTAAGAAGTGGATTTCTCGATAATAGTGGAGACGGTGTTAGTACACGTCGAATCGCCGAAAAAACATCGGAAAATCATCAGCCACGCCGAACGGTGATCATGACATCTTGTTCACGCCGTGAATGGATTGCCATCGCTCACGCCAATCAGTTTAAATCAAAACAATTAATTATCCACATATCGTTATTAAAGATTATCGTATAATCATTAAATCAGCCTGAGCTCTGATACCACTGAAGGAATTTGTTGGGTGTAAAACACACAAGTAAGACACAACGGAAGTTTAAAATTTTGAGTAAACTTACTTGCTCCAACAAACGTTTCTGGTATGATTATGCGATAATTATAATCTGCAAAGACAAGAAGAAAACTTACAGTTTAAGCTTTGTTAGTCTTTACTAAAGGGAGCGCACGCGATTATCAATCCGGGTGTAAGCCTTGCTTCGGTATATTCCTTTGCCCAAGAAAGCTAAGAAATCTTGGCAGAGGTTTGAGAGAATTTTATTTCCTGAACTCTGAGTTCAAAAAGTGAAAAGTGAGAGCCTCCTGAAATTATGGGTTAAGTGTCAAATATATAGTGGGGGAAACCCTAAACCAAATCAGATTTGGATCAGGCTTCAAGACCCAATCCAAATTGCAGATGGCTACGAATCGCCCATCGCGACTCCTCTATTTATTTTCTGCACGTTTTAGTTCTAATTAAATCCAAGATTTAATTTTGACTTAATTATATAATTTTCATCAAATGAAAATTATCCCATAATTTATTATTAAATAAAATATCTTGATTCTAAATCCGATATTTTACATTCTCTCAATATACCCTTAGACCGAAAAGACAATCGACTTAGTGTGACCCTTTAGGCTTTCACACATCGGCACTTGATCAAATCAAGGTTCACACGGAACTCCTAGACGGCGCCGGTGACGGACCCAATATGTGAAGTACGTTTACAAGACTCAAGTAAACAGACCTCTATGTGAGATGATAAATTTCTTTCATTCGCGACACACTCGATCAAGCTTAAGATTTTCCAAGTGTCTATCCAAATGGCTTGATCACTTTATCTCATCTATATTAGTCGACAATCAGACCATATCCTAGATATGTCTCTTGCATTGGCCAATGACTTGGTCTACCTAACATCTCTGAGAAGCTGAGTGTTCTCTCGAAATTCCAATCGAGGAATGAATCTTATTCTTGGCTCCACTACCACCTTCAATTTACTTCATAATGCACCCAATACAAGCCGCGTCTCAACCTATAAGGCATTTGGGCTTAGGACAGGATCAAAGTGCATTGCTCCGTAAACAAGGTGATATTGACCTCTAGTCTAAGGACCTCTATCTCCCACATGCTGATAATACTCTAGACATGTATAACAAATAGTTTATCAGCAGGGTTTGCCAATACTCCTCTAAGAGTATACATGTGTCCATCACTAGCAATTATTGCTAGCAGTAAGTGAGATATACTACATTCTCTAAGAATGTGATGCAGACCACATGTCGACTTACAACATATCATTGATATCACATTCTCAATGATCATTAGTCTAGGCTATTTTAAGAACTACACTCTATCATTAATATCTCACACTATCAATGACAATGTAAGTTCAAGGGATGCACATTAATGAATAATATAAACAATCAAATAATAATTCAATAATTGCAAATGTCAAGTATATTAATCTTATTAATAATATGAATGTGTTCAAGTACATGTGCTCCTAAAATGATTGTTTCTAGGACATATATACTTTCAGGTTCAATAAAATCGAATGTGATATCATATTTAATAGAATTATATGTCAACTTTTACGCTGAATTATATGTCAACTTTTAGGCGTAAATCTATTTCTCTGTTTTTCATAGTAAAAATGTGGTCGTGGAATGAGACTTTACGCAGAAACTATCTTTCTTTCTCAGATTAAATGCATGACCGCTAGCAGGGATTGATGTTTTTACTATTACAGAATCTCGTAGCTGAATGAATTTAGTCACTGTCCAATTTAGCTCTTTTAGTATGTGCATGACTTAAGAAAGCGAACGACTTAATCGAGTTCAAGTAATTCGGCTAAGCCGGCACGAGAAATGGAAAGAACCATCAAACTGATATGGATTGAGATTCGATATTTACTATGAATTTGATAAAAGTTTATGGGTACTGCATCAATTTCAAGTTGATATATAATAATAATAATAATAATAATAATAATAATAATAATAATAATAATAATAATAATAATAATAATAATAATAATAATAATAATAATTTAGTTCAGGAAGTTGGTGTTGAATATGCAAAATACACAGAAGAAGAAGAAAAGATGAAGAAGAAGAGTGTTTACATGTGAAAAAGAGATATAGGTAACAGAAGAAGAAGTGCGAGGGGGAAGACAAGAAGCGTGAGAGAGAGAGAGGATGTATATTGATAGATCAAAAAAATGATTTACATCACATCATTCCAAGTAGTCACTATTAATGACTTAATGACCCCTACTTAACTGCCACTAACTATCTTAACAATTCAACTGCTCACCAAAATATCTAACATTGAAATAACAAAATATCTAATTGCTAAACTACTCTTTTACAGCCCCCCTCAAGCTAGGATGTATGAAGATGTTCTTCAATCCTAGCTTGGATAACAAATAAGTGTGCTGCTGTCGACTCAGTGCATTTGTTAAGATGTCAGCTGGTTGTTCCTTCGATGTGAGAAATTGAGTGTTGATCAGCCCAGCATGTACCTTCTCTCGAATGAAATGACAGTCGATATCTATGTGTTTAGTTCTTTCATGAAACACTGGGTTGCCAGTTATCTGTATAGCAGATCTGTTGTCTGTGTGTATGACCACTGGTTGGGAGATGGCAATTCCCAGTTCTTTGAACAAGCCAACTAACCAAACAACTCACCGTAGCGAAGCCATAGCCTCAGTATTCTCGCCATGAGCTTCTGAGATCAGATCCTGTTTCTTCGACTTCCAGGATATAGGTGATGAACCAAACATTGCCAAGTATCCAGTGACTGATCTCCTGGTATTTACACATCCTCCCCAGTCTGCATCACAGTACATTTGAAGGTGAGGAATACATTCAGCTGAACTAGACATGAGAACCCCCATTCCTGGTGTTTGTTTAACATATCTGACTAGCCTAAGACTTGTCTCCATATGAGAATCTTTAGGTGACTGCATAAATTGACTGAGTGAGTGTACTGTAAAGGTGATGTCTGGCCTGGTAGTTGTTAAGTACAATAGTCTTCCAATTAACCTCCTATACATACAAGGATCCTTCAACAACTTATCTGAACTGGGTGGTGAACCAGAATTAGAAGCTATAAGTTTGTCTAGTTCGACAGTAGTAAGCTTCTGGTTTGGTTCCATTGGAAAGGAAGCAGGTTTGGCTCCTGCCAAACCCATGTCTGATATGAGCTCCAGTGCATATTTTCTTTGATGCATCAAAATTTCCTGTGAGTTTCTTGCAAATTCAATGCCAAGAAAATATCTCAAATCTCCTAAGTCTTTAATCTTGAATGTTGATTGTAGTGCTTCCTTTGTCGATTGAATGAGTGTTGAATCACTGCCTGTCAACAACAAATCATCCACATATACCAACACCACCACAATCTTCCCTTCTTCCTGTTTGGTGAAGAGTAAGTAATCCCTGTGACTTTGTGTGAAGCCTGATGATAACAAAGCAGATGTCAACTTTATGTTCCATTGTCTAGAGGCCTGTTTTAATCCATATAAATATTTCAGTAGCCTACACACATGTGTTTTCCTGTAGCTTGATGAATCCTTCAGAATCACATGAATACTTCCTCAGATAGATCACCTTGGAGAAATGCATTATAAACATCCATTTGATGTATCCTCCAATTCTTCAGTGCAGCAATGGACACCACTGTTCTGACTGTGACCATTTTAACCATTGGTGAGAAAGTCTCCGTAGTCAATCCCTTTCTTTTGATTGTATCCCTTGGCTACAAGTCTTGCTTTGAACCTTTTAATCTCTCCTGATGCCTTGTATTTGATCTTGTATACCCATCTACAACCAATGGCTTTCTTTCCTTCAGGCAATTTGACCAACTCTCATGTCCCATTGTCTTCCAGTGCTTTAATCTCAGATTTCATGGCTTCAACCCATCTAGGATCCTTTGCTGCATCTGAGTGCCCTGATGGTTCTGTGTCCAGGGACACCTTAGCAACAAAGTGCTGATAAGTGGAAGAAATACATGTGTAGACAACACTATCAAAAATAGAATATAAACATTTAGAAGATCATTTGTTAGTGATGTAATCCTTGTGCCAAATAGGAGGTTTATTACTCCTTCATGACTTCCTTACTACAAGTTCTGTATGTGGACTTCTATGTGCAACATTCTCTTGGTGATCAGTTTCATTTACATAGTCAGTAGTGAGAACACCATGATCTGCACCAGCAACTTCATCTGTACTGTTATAACATCCTGGTTTACACCAATACCATCTTCTCCTGCAATACACTCTTCAAAAACTGGTGTACTGTTAGTAATAGGATTATTTATCAATTCCTCATAAGAGAATTGCTCATGTGCCTTTATGTTGACATTCTCCTCATTCTGGCCATTCTGGAAAGGAAAAACATCTTCCCTAAAAATTACATCCCTGCTCACAAGAATATTTTTATTCTCCAAATCATATAACTTGTATCCTTTTTGTGTAGGAGCATAGCCAAGCAAGACACACCTAACTGTCCTTGGACTAAATTTATCATGTGTATGAAGTACAGTAGCAAAACATAAACAACCTATGACTCTTAAGTAGTTAAGTTGTGGTGTTTTATTGTATAATCTGTGAAATGAGGATTCATTTTTCAAAACAGTCGAGGGGATCCTATTAATGATATATGTTCCAGCTTCTATACACATTTCCCAGAACCTATCTGGTATGCTACCCTGAAGTTTAACAGCTCTAGCAGTCTCAAGAATGTGCCTGTGTTTTCTCTCAACCACACCATTTTGTTGTGGTGTGTAGGGACAAGAGCTTTCATGTATAACACCACATGACTGAAATAACTCTCTACAATTCTGATTAAAGAATTCAGATCCATTATCTGACATGATTCTCTGAATTTTGAGATCAAACTGTGTATTAACTTCTGTAAAAAAAAATCTCAAAATAGTGGATACATTAGATTTCAGTCTTATTTAGAATGTCCATATCCACCTAGAAAAATCATCTACAATGGTTAGGAAATATTTCATCCCATTGTAAGTCTCGACTCTATATGGCCCCATACATCTAAGTGCAACAACTGGAAAGGTTTAGTTGTTCTACTAGTGCTATCAGGAAATGGGGATCTAGTTTGTCTAGCCAATTGACATATTTCACAATTATTCAAAACAAAATCAACATTGTTTTTTAAGCAGGAAATCTTCCTTAATACTGTCATGGGTACATGACATAGCCTTTTATGTTATGTCATTGCATCTATGTTATGTGTAGCAGCCATACATCTCCTCAGTTCCTTCTCTTGATCCTGAGTATCCAGACATAGAATATAGAGCTCATCCTTCTCACTACCAGTCCCCCTCAGCTTCCCAGATGCTAAGTCCTGAAATACACAGCACGATGGGAAAAATGTGACACTGCAATTCAGCTCCCTAGTCACTTTAGACGCTGACAAGAGATTAAATTTGAATGCAGGAACACAAAGGACATTTCTTAGAACATCACCTTTTCCTAGGTGATAATCTCCAACATGTGAGATTCCAGCAGAATCTCCTGTTGGTAGTTGAACCTTTGCAGTCCCCTCTGTCATTAGATTATTGTGTAAGTATTTAGAATCACTTATCATATGGTTGGCTGCACCTGAGTCAACAATTCACCGCAGTATTTCTTCAGATATGTGCATATCTGCCATGTTTGCATTGTGGTCTTTGTTCTTATCCTTCTATTCCAGCATATGGAGAATTTGTTGTCTCTGACTAGGGGTTAAATAATCCTGTTGTTGTTTCACCATCTTTGCTCCATTATGTATCATATCAACTTCCTGTCCTGTATCCTCAAGATTACCTGTAACTGCATAGGCCTTTTTGGTCTCGTCTTGAAATCATCCGGATATCCAATCAATTGATAACAACCCTCCTCTAAGTGTCCTGTCTTCCCACAATGATTGCACTTCATCAGTTTGAAACAATCGATTCTGTAGTGTCCCTTCATATGGCAATAGTCACACATAGCATTAGGATTAAAAGGTTTCCTTGGCTTGTGACCTCCTTTACTATTTCCATTCCTTGCGAAACATCATCGCGATCGACTCGATGTGGTCATGTATCGCTTACTACCACTGCCGAATTCTCGACTTCTTCGATTAACCAATGCATAGGCTTGGTTTAGACTTGGAACTTGTTGCAGCATGAGAACCTGGCTTCTCGCATGATTATAACTCTCATTCAAACCCATAAGAAACTGTAATAATCTCTGGTATTGCAAGTGATTAGCAAAATCTTTCGACTTGGGACAACAAGATGGTAAAGGTATGATTGAATCATACTCATCTCAAAGATCCTTTAGCCTCGAATAGTATCCTGAAACTGACATTGTTTCCTGTCTTAGCGTGAATATCTCCTTATGAAGATGAAATGCTCTCGAGTTGTTCACTTTGTCGAACCTCTCTTTCAACTCTTCCCATATGCTGTGTGCATCCGCATTGAACAACATCCTTGTTAGTAAACTTTTACTCACATTCCCAATCAGCCAAGACACCACTATAGCGTTACATCTATCCCATATCCTTGCGAGATCATCATTGCAGTTTTCTCTTCTGATTGTACCATCAATGAATCCCATTTTGTTCTTTCCCAATAGCGCCAACTTCACTGCCCTGCTCCACAATGTGTAGTTTTCCATTTCATTCAAGATGATTGCAACTGATAAGGAACCAGGTGCATCTGATGGAAACAAATATAGAGGATGGTTGTGGTCTACTATATTGTTCCTCAGAGTTGATGTCTCTCCTACTACATCCACTCCACTGCCTGCGACTGCTTCTGATATAGTCATATTTAGACTAGTAGCAGATACAGAATCCGACTCCTTTAATTTCGTCCTTAATCGACAACAAAATTAACTCAAAAACAACGGAACAAACTCATATCGCTAGATCTTTAATGTCCTTAATCGTCAATAAAATTAATTCCAGATCTAAAAAAGTTTTAACAGAACAAGCTTATACTCTTAGATCTCAACTTTCATGCAACTTAATTATCTCCGATTTGACAAAAATCTACCATGTCTTCTCAGATCTGTCACTCGATCTCAAATCGCATCAGTTATCACAGATCTACGACTGTACCTCACGATCTACTCCAGATCTTAGATTACAGTTTCTTCAATACAATCGCGATCTATTCTAGCTCTGATACCATGTTGAATATGCAAAATACACAGAAGAAGAAGAAAAGATGATGAAGAAGAGTGTTTACATGTGAAGAAGAGAGAAAGGTAACAGAAGAAGAAGTGCGAGGGGGAAGACAAGAAGCGTGAGAGAGAGAGAGAGGATGTATATTGATAGATCAAAAAAATGATTTATATCTGTGTGTGTTAACTATATACACATCATTTCAAGTAGTCACTATTAATGACTTATGACCCCTACTTAACTGCACTAACTATCTTAACAATTTAACTGCTCACCAAAATATCTAACATTGAAATAACAAAATATCTAATTGCTAAACTACTCTTTTACAGTTGGCTATGGAGTGGTTCAAGAGGGGTAGAGGTAGGTCAAAGAAGTATTGGGGAGAGGTGATTAGACGGAATATGACGCAGTGCAACTTACTGAGGACATGACCTTAGATATGGGGTGTGGAGGACACATATTAGGATAAAATGATAGTATATAGTCGAGTGTAGTCCTACTCACGCTTGCAAACTGGTAGGGGTAATGTTTTTATTGTAGGTTTGCTTAGCCTAACACACAAATAGGCACAATATTGCTTTATAATCACATGTAGCTGATTTTCTGCTGATATGTGTCCTTTAGTATACCTTGTTTAGTTTATTTACATGCGTTAGTTAATGCATAATTTTTCGGAATGCGCTATTATGGCTTAGTCGCTTTTGATACCAGCAATTTTCATACTACTTTAAATTTTTCCAAACCGTTGATCTTGCTTTGCTTGTGCTTATGCTATATGTTGAGCCGATGGTCTCTCGGAACAGCCACTCTACCTACCAAAGTAGAGATAAGGTTTGCGTACACTATACCCTCCAAAGTCTTCACGTTATGAAATTTCACTGGATATATTGTTGTTGTTGTAATCAAATATTTATATATATTTAATAAAAATATATATCTACACAGAATATGAATAAAAGTTATTGAATCCTCCGAATATCTTCGCCCTTACAACTAATATAATTGAATAAATATTCTGTACACCATCAATTATACCTGTATAAAACTAAAATTCTTATGGAAATTAGGTTGTAATTTGTGGTAAGCAAACAGGAAATGGGCTCCACACGCATTTAACAGACAAAACAAACGTGATAATGATATACAATTTCTTTAATTCCTAAAGATGTAAGCAACTATATAAACGTACGTACTTTTCCGTTAGACTTCCGTCAAAACCACACATGTAAATGTAACCCCACTTCACCGGACGCGTATTCCTGACAGTCACGACCCAGCTCATCTTTGATACTCTCTTAGGGGTCGTTTGGTTAAAAATAATTTATTTATGGATTAGTAATGGAGGAATTAGTAATATATAAATTAATAATACATGAATTATATTTTGTTGGATATTTGGTTTATTGCACTAAAATTTGACAAAAGATGCCGTTTGAATATTTATTTATTGTTAAAATTTAAAAATAATTTGTTACAATTATACCATTGGATGCTTGACCTTTATAGATTTCTTGAAATAATACAATGCTACTTTTGTTATTTTAGCTTTAAGTTATCCATGGATAAACTATCCTTAGATGGTGGTGGTGTAAGATAATACATCCTTTAGTGTATTAAATAATTTATATATTAGTTATACATAATAGTATGACTATATAATACCATAACTACTTTCTTTAAGACCTCCTACCAAACAAGCTCTTAGTCTTCGGAGTCGTTTGGTTTGGTTGTGGGGGTGAATTATATAGTATCAGTAATACAAAATTAGTTATTAGGGAATCTATATAATATTTTAAGTAAGGTTTAGTTATTCTATTTTCTATTCTTTATAAAATAATATGTAGATTTTTTTCTAACTTGTGTAAGTATTAGTTATTTAATTTCTAAATTGCAACCAAATTCCTTATTACAACAACAACAACATACCCAATGAAATTCCACAACGTGAGGTCTGTGGAAGGTAGAGTGCACGCAGACCTTATCTCTAACATGGTAGAGAGGTTGTTTCCGAAAGACCATCGACACAAGAGAAAACATAAGCAAAAGAAATGGTCAGACACGACAAGAAATTTAAAGCAGTATGAAAATGAAGATAACTAAAGCGAACATGATAAAGCATTTTGAAAAAAAAAATAGTAACTACCACATGTAAATAAGATAATCAAAATGCACGAAATAACAGATAGCAATAAAAATCAAAGGACATGAAATTACAAAAAAAAATATTGCGCCTACTAGTATGATAGGCTAAGCGGGACTGCCTACTAACCTTCTACCCTAATCTAGGTTCTCCATAACCTCCTATCTAAGGTCACATCCTTGGTAAGCTGGAATTGTGTCATGTCATGTCTAATCACCTCTCCTCAATACTTCTTCTACCTCTTCTAAAATCGGTCATAGCCAACCTCTCACACCTTCGCACTAGGGCATCTGTATCTCTCCTCTTCACATGTCTAAACCATCTCAGCCTCGTTTCCTGCATCTTGTCCTCCACCGAGGCTACTTCCACCTTGTCCCGGATATCTTCATTCCTAATCTTATCTCTCTTAGTGTGCTCACACATCCATCACGACATTCTCATTTCCGCAACTTTCATCTTGTAGAAAATAATTTAAGTCACAATAATTAATAATTTAAAAATATAAAAATACTTGCAATAAAAAAATCCATTTAACTCTTTAAATTTGAAAATTGTCACACAAAGAAGGTGTAATTGATGGAGTAATTGATACTCCCTCCTCATGTAAGTTGTCAAATTGGTTTATGTACCCACAGTTTCTTCTTTCCTTTCTTTCCATTGTACAACTGGCCTCTACTCATACAAGTATATACTATTCAACATTTCTATCCTTTTCTGACCAACATTCCCTTTATTAGTACTTACTATAATACTGAGATTTCTTTCATTCTCAATCCCAAAACACCAATATTCTCTCCCTTTCCTTCATCTTAAGCCAAACTCTTCTTAATTGCCTCTCCACGAGAAACTAAAATAGTTCTATCCCTTATTTGAAGTTCATTTTCACCTTCTAATACTCATAGTTTGTTTTTCACTTTAATACTAGTGATTTTCCTAACAACTCGAAAGGCGATTTCTCTTACTATCAACAACTTCAGACTCGATAAGAGTGTTTATTTCTCCAACAAAAAAGATTTGTTCCCCATTTTTCGAGACGATCCGTAATTTTGTCGTGACAGCTCCATCTGTCCATCTGAGAACGTGTTTAAATGGGTAACTATATATCTTGCACATTATTAGGTCCCGTGGGCAACAAGCAATCAAGGGCAATGAAGGTAATTTTCCCAAATGGCGAAATACGAAACATGTATCAACAAGTCAAAACGGCAGAGCTCATGTTGGAAACACCTAATTTCTTCATCGTTAACTCGAGGTCTCTCCATATTGGCAGGAGATTTTCCGCGCTAAATGCTGACGAGGATCTTGAAATTGCAAATGTGTATGTAATGTTCCCAATGAAAAGATTGAGTTCTTTGGTTACAGCAGCAGATTTAGGGGCATTATTCCTCACTGCTAACAAATCTGTTTCCAAAAGGATGTCATTTGGAAGAGTCAAAATCTTGCCAGAGTGCATAGAGGAGACTAATATGACAAAATATGAGAAAATTGATATGCCAAAGTTGATATTGGAAGATATTGAAGAGTTTTCTACTCCAGAGTTCAAGAAAATGTTGTCAATGTGTAGGTCAAAGAAGCCATTGCTTGAAACTATAGCTGAGGAACCAGAATCATGTTCATCAAGATTAAGATTTTGATGAGTTGTTCTTATCTTTATTGTTCGTACTCTTCAAAAATATTGTTGGACCCGTATCTGATCCTTCAGAAATACACTATTTTTGGAGAATTATAAGCACTTGTCGATATTTTTGAAAAGACTGAGTAAGCTAGGTTTTTATATATTTCATTCATTCAAGTGCTCTTTGAATTTTTAGCAAGAGGGAAAGAAACACATGTTTTTATACATCTTTCTCCTTGCATCAAAGAGTATAGTCAATCACAAACAAAAAACTATAATCCTAAATTCCTAATCATCCTTTTGCTAGTGAATCTTTACAGATTTAATGAATAGTTATATGTTAAACTATTTAATTATTTATATGTTGTGTTAAATTAATCTTGTTAGTTTATAGTATTTGAGAGTAATATAATAGGAACAATAATTTTAAATATAAAAACTAGTGATAATATCAATCGTGACCTTGATACTACTTTTACTGACCACTTTTTCTCTCTTTGCTCATTATACACACGCAGAGTGGTTTCAAATCAAGTCATTGAAGCACGTATTTTATTTCTTTACCTTTTTAACAAAAGTTTAAAACTAACATTTTTATATTTAAAATCATCTATAACATATTCAGTGAAATTTCACAATAAAATAAATAAAATAACATAACATATTTCACATAATTCTTTAAATAAAATCAATGAAACACCACCACAAATTATCTAAACTATATAGGTTATTCCAAGAATACTTCTTGCAAATAGTATTACCTTTTTCCTAACTCTTACTATTAGATTTCTTCCAGTTTATTTGAAAAGTAATATTTTTTTTTATTGTTTTTCGTTCTACAAGACAAATAGTATTTTGAAGAGAGACTAGAATTCTGAAAAGTTTGATCTTAAATATGTCATAGGTAATCAGACTTTTGAAGCTTATGATATTAAATAGAAATATATCATAATATTGAAGCTTATGTTCTCTCCTAGCAGACTTTATAAATTATTTTATGAACAACTTTAAGATCCCAATCTTTTTTAGTAGTAGTAGCATTTATTGTTGAGTTCCACGTCCAAAATGGAATGCAAATATGGACTTCTTATATGGTCTTGGACAATCCTCGCCTTATAAGCTAGCTTTTGGGGTTGAGTTAGGCCAAAGATCCATTATTTACATGGTTTTAGAGTCAGACTCATTCCAATTCTTTGTTTGTCGATGTTGGGCCCCCAAACTATGTTGTTCACGCTCCAGTTAACGAGGTCTGGGCGTGCAGGAGAGTGTTAAGAGTCTCACATCTGAAATGAAATGGGAACATAGACTCCTTATATGGACTTGGACAATCCCCACCCTACAAGCTAGCTTTTGAGGTTGAGTTAGCCCCAAAATCCATTCTTTACCTTTACAAATAAAACAAAATATGAAGAAAATCAAGTGATGAAAAGACAAATAAATTACACCGGACATATAAGTAATTTAGGCCGAACTTCATCGAAACAGTAAGAAAATTGTTTGTTTTTAATTATTATATATGTTATATATAACGACTAAAAAGTGTATTTAACCGGTTGTAGCATGTTAATTATCATATATTTCTGTTGGGTTTTGATATTGGTGAATGAAAAATGATGGGATGAAAAGTGAAGGGAATGTAAAAGGTTCCTTTTGTTTTGGCTAAAACATTTGTCCCACATAGGAAAAATAGAGGAAGAGAGAGGTGTATATATTACATTACATCTTCTCTAGTTGCTAAAAGGGTTGAGGGGGCAAGGACCCCTCGCGCCGTTGTCGTCGCTCGCTCGGCTTCGAATTTGGATTTGGATTCGTCAAAGATTGATTGATTATCTTTTTGGACAAACTTTTCTTTAATTATTTAATTAATTATTTATTTAATTAATTATTTAATTAAATAACCAAAACATCCAACGCGATCGACTTCGACCGCGACTTCAGGACCGACAGTCCGCTTTTTCTCTTCCCGGATATTTTTGAATTTCCCTCCAAAAATCTGGTGACTGATCTGAATGGTTGCAGACATTCAGAATCAGTACCTTCAACTGCTATAAATTCTTGATTTGTTCCGGAATTCACAAGAATCTTTTCTGCGCTCACAAACAAAATAAAACTTTCTCTCCAAAATTCTCTTGTTTTATTATGTGTGATACACTGCCGTTGAGTGGTTCGCCGCTACCTGAATTTGGAGTACTACTATTCTGGTAAGATAATCGTTCTATCTTGGGAGGAGATATTCCATCAACCTCGAGTACTGTGAGGGAAATAATTTCCTTAAGGACACACTTTGAACTAAGTGGGCTCGATTATATTATGAAAAAATATTTTTATTCTTCCAACACTGATTCTGTTCTTTTTTCCGCCATTCATCGATTTTAAGTATTTTATCATAAGTATTTTATAATCTTGTAACTGCTTTACTAAGTGTTTTACAAATTGTGTTGAAACTTTATTTAAACTTATACAAATTATTTTGCCAATAATTTTAAGTTTTTTTTTTTTATTAATCTGTATTTTGTTTTGGAGACTAAAACCTGTGTGATTTTCTACTCCGTATGAAATTTCGTATTCTGACTTGAAGACATAAAAACTTCGCTGGAATATTAAAGTTCATACTTGTACAACGATTTGAAGAACATAAAAACTTCATCGTTGCTGTTGTAAAATTATTCTGACTTGAAGACATAAAAGTTTCGTTGGAATACCAAAGTTCATAATTATACTGCGATTTGAAGAAATAAAATCTTCATCGTTTAAGTTTGTGATTTAATTGCTATTCTGGTTTTATCAACTAAAACAGTTTGTCGATTTGACAGTGACAAACAAATAATGGCAATTGAGACTGGAACTCCCTCTGCGAATGTTGCACCAGCGGTTACTCCTACAACCCGTACCGATGTGCCACCGGCTGAGAAACCTGCGAAGTTCACCGGTGCCAACTTTAAAGGATGGCAGCAAAGAATGTTCTTTTTGCTTACCACCCTTGGTATGCAAAAGTTCACCAGTGAGGACCCTCCCGTGCCTGACGCCGACAACATGCCTGACAACCAAAAGTTCATGGTTACTGAGGCTTGGAAACAGGCTGATTTTTTGTGCAAATGCTACATTTTGAGTGCCTTAGAAGATGACTTGTACAACTTCTACAGTGCAGTAGAGACCTCCAAAGAACTATGAAGTGCACTTGAAAAGAAGTACAAAACTGAAGATGCTTGCTTGAAGAAGTTTGTGGTTGCCAAATTCCTAGATTACAAAATGGTGGATGGATAAATCGTTGGAACACAAGTTCAAAAACTTCAACTTATCTTCCATGACCTTATTGCTGAAGGTATGGTAGTGAATGAAGTTGTCAAGCCCCGAACCCCGGGCCCGCGACCGGTGCCCTACTTGGGCACCCTTCTATTCATACAACACAATAAACCGCAGAAGATAAATAACACTCATCATTTTTTTAAAAAAACAAAGGCAAAGCCGATAAGGCTGCCATAATATAAATCACCCAAAAGGGTCTTGTTACACCCCGTAATTTCAGGACATGTTTATAAGAACGTACGTAAGAACTCAAAGACGTTAAGATTTGAGACTAGTAAAAATTTATCGGAATTATGAAAATATCGGGAAACGAAATATTGCGACGAATGGGAGGGTGACACATGTCACCCCCCCTTGGTTGGTCTTGGTCGAATTAGACCAAGGGTATGAAGGTATTTTGACCAAAGCTTGGATGAACAAGTCTTGCAAGCTCAAGCTTGAGATTATTGACTAAGTCAAAGAGCCCACTTGACTTGATATTTAAATCTCTTTCATCCAAACCACACAAGTGTATTTGTCACGCCCCAAATCCCGGGCCCGTGACTGGTGCCCCTACCTGGGCACCCTTCTACCCATACAACATAAATAAACCGCGGAAGATAAATAACACTCATTTTTAAAAAAAATAAAGGCAAAGCCGGAAAGGCGTCCGTATAAATATAAATCACCCGAAAGGGTCTACGCTGTACAACAATGTAAATACAACTTACACCAGTCCAGCCCACATATGAATACAGACTTCAAAGAAGGTGACAACAACTATGACGGGACAAGGCCCCGCCATACCCCTGAATATAACTAGCCATAATGGCAAACTCCGGAACTTGGAGCCATCTCAAAATGCTGAACAAGGATCCTAAGCTCGCGGATCCATAACTGTGTACCTAGACCTGCGGACATGAACGCAAATTTCCTAAGGGGTCGATAACAAGTACTAAGTATGGAATGAAAATAAAGTACATTAAACAAGATCATAATTGTACAAAAGAATGACAGGGGCAAGTATAAAAATTAAAATACCAGATCCTACCGTGCCATTTTAACTCATGAAATCAATGGTACATTAATCATTCTTTTCCTTCTTTCAATAAGAATTAACATCATATTATTACATACATACTTAAGAATTCGATCAAGTTTTTCCACATAACTTACATATCTTACATAACATAATCCGGCCCTTTATGGAGGGACTTCTTATTTGGGAGCTTACTTTGATTACCCATATTGATAACGTAACCCGGCCCATTTGCGGGACACGGTGTACTGATGAATCATGTAGCATAATCCGACCCGCCTGTGGGGCTCGGTGTACTGTGGAATCATGTAGCATAATCTGGCCCGCCTGTGGGGCTCGGTGTACTGTGGAATCATGTAGCATAATCCGGCCCGCCCGTGGGGCTCGGTGTACTGTGGAATCATGTAGCATAATCTGGCCCGCCTGTGGGCTCGGTGTATTGTGGAATCATGTAGTATAATCCGGCCCGCCTGTGGGGCTCGGTGTACTGTGGAATCATGTAGCATAATCCAGCCCGCCTGTGGGGCTCGGTGTACTGTGGAATCATGTAGCATAATCCGGCCCGCCTGTGGGGCTCGGTGTACTGTGGAATCATGTAGCATAATCCGGCCCGCCTGTGGGGCTCGGTGTACTGTGGAATCATGTAGCATAATACTGCCCGCCTGTGGGGCTCGGTGTAAGGTGGAATCATGTAGCATAATCCGCCTCCCGGGGCTCGGTGTACTGTGGAATCATGTAGCATAATCCGGCCCGCCTGTGGGGCTCGGTGTACTGTGGAATCATGTAGCATAATCCGGCCCACATGTGGGGCTCGGTGTACTGTAGAATCATGTAGCATAATTCGGCCCGCCTGTGGGGCTCGGTGTACTGTGGAATCATGTAGCATAATCCGGCCCGCCTGTGGGGCTCGGTGTGATTTTCCTTACATAACATTTTAAACCACCCTTTCACTTCTTCTTAAGTCGTTATAACAACTTCTCATAAAGCTATTATAACAACCTTTCATTTTAGAGAACTTAAGGCACTTTTATTTCTTATCACATTGGGGAAACTAAACCCAAAAGTACTACGTACATACATACTTAAAAAGAATCATAAAACTCATTCTCTTTAAATCAATAAACGTATACTTTTAAAACTCAAGTCACATACTCTTTCGAAATCAAGCCTCTTAACTTTAGAAGTAAATCAAGTAACCCATATCTTGAAAAATAAAGTCTCATAACTTGTAAAGAAATCAAGTCTCATAACTTTAAATCAAATCTCTTAACTTTAGAAATCAAGTCTCATATCTTGAAAAATAAAATCTCATAACTTATAAAGAAATCAAGTCTCATAACTTTAAATCAAATCTTTTAACTTTAGAAATCAAGTCTCATATCTTGAAAAATAAAGTCTCATAACTTGTAAAGAAATCAAGTCTCATAACTTAAATCAAATCTCTTAACTTTAGAAATCAAGTCTCATATCTTGAAAAATAAAGTCGCATAACTTGTAAAGAAATCAAGTCTCATAACTTTAAATCAAACTCTTAACTTTAGAAATCAAGTCTCATATCTTGAAAAATAAAGTCTCATAACTTGTAAAGATATCAAGTCTCATAACTTTAAATCAAATCTCTTAACTTTAGAAATCAAGTCTCATATCTTGAAAAATAAAGTCTCATAACTTGTAAAGAAATCAAGTCTCTTAACCTTAAATAAAATCTCTTAACTTTAAAGTACTTCACGTAACTTATACAATTTTGACTAAGCCACTCACTTTCATAATCAAGACTCATATATTTCCAAAATCGACTTACTTACTTCAAATGAATTAAGTCGCATAGACTTACCAAATCAAGTCACATAGACTCACTAAAATTTAGTCACATAGACTTACCAAATAATCATGTCAAAGGAAGGAAGAAGTTCACATACCTCGTTGGCGACTAACCCAAACGACAAGTAGCAATACGCTCCAATGTACATCAACCTTATTGGCTATTCCACAAGCCAAGTAGAATGTGCTACACGTAGTACTTCAACCTAAAATGACAATAGCATTTCTATCAACTACAAGCTATCAAGTGTAGGACTTATACCAAATAATGGCCCTCTAATTCTACGGAAAATTGGGCAACACTTCCTTTGTTTCTATGTATTTTTCCACCTTTTCCAAGGCCCGTATTCATCAACCAACAAGCCACATTTAAGGCACAACCAACAGTTAGACAAAGGGGATTACACACCTAACGGGACGTGTAAAATTCTGCCCCACAGTTATACAAAACAGTCCACAAATCAACCGATAAAAACAGTCCGCAATCCAACCATAACGAGGGTAAAATGTGAGGTTTTTTAACGTCTTTCCACACCCTTATTCCATTAGGACTTTTATTAGCAACTACTACACTTAAACATGCATAACAACAACTAAATTTCTAGCATTTAATACCTCAAAACAGTCCACTAAACGATACAACAACGTCTAACAATTTTGGACAGTTTCTCGGCCACAACAACTACAACCCGATAACTCGTTCCTTAATTTATTCCAATTCGAGTTCCAAAACTTCTACATAATTTATAACAACTTATTAACAACAATATTAATCCATTATAACATGCAATATGTGAAGATAACAACGACAATAACCAACGAATTCCATTTGCACCAAATCTGTCCCAAATCGATTTTAGCCCCAAAAATGACTCAAACACTTTTTATTCTTCATTCTTTTCTAACACAAGTTCATCCATACATAATAACAATAAGTAATATCCAATTACTTTAAAATAATAAGGACTTTTACCTCATTTTTGCCCAAAACCGCCCCAAAACAGTCCGATCTTTATTGGTGCGCAGTTTTCGTTTCGCTCCACTTCTTCAAGTTCCAATCACATATATGTACCCCCCTAAAACCTTAGGAGCAACTTCTCTTTGAATCTCACTTCCAAAAAGTCGACGGAACCCCTAGGGTTTTGGCATCAACTTTCGGCCAAGACAAGTAAAAACGTGTGGAATATTAATCTAAGCTTAGCACTTGGTTTAAGGTCTTAATCTTGGAGAAATAAATTGATCAACAATGGTTGTTCTTAGCCAAGGGGCTCTCGAAATTATGGAGCTAAAGGGGAGAAGATAGAGCTTATTTTTTGGTCTAAGTGTAAAGTGATCCAAGTCTTGCAAGACTTGGATATGTATAGCCAAGTGGAGTGGGACCCATGTCCACTTGTCCCCTCTCAAAATATCTAATTTGTTGTCATCTTAGCAAGACAAGTGGAGGGGTGCCATGTGTCGCCCTCCGATTGGTCCAAAATATTATAATTTTTCGAAGGCCCCCGCGAAATTGTGAAATTCTCGGCGGACCCCATATTATCAATTCCAACACCTTATAATCCAATACTAAGTCCATAAATCCAATTAGAAGTATTATACTCCAAGTTAATAATTTTTTCGTCGTCACATTTTTTCCAAAATTTTCCTTAAGAAAATGTAATTATTCTTTCCTTCCAAAATTCAAATCTTAAATCCTTAATCACGTTCTAAATTAGTAGCCCTGGTATTACGGGGTGTAACATCCTTCCCTCCTTAGAAACATTCGTCCTCGAATGTTCATCTAAGATCTCAATAGTTAGCTAGTATTCCACGATTCTCGATTATTCCATGTCCCAATCTTACATTATCTCTCCCCTCATACGGGTAAGATAGTTTCTCATAATCTCAATATCATGTTGTCCTAATCACAACAACCATATTTACTCCATAAAAAATATTATTCGTGCATCTCACTTAAGCATACAACACAGCTTAATCTAATAACATGGTATGTCCATAAGTCAATTAAACCTGATCTTTCAAGAGTCTATCACAATCTTAGTCAGTTTATTACCTCTTGACTATTCCAAATAAGTACATATATAAAGCCTAGGTGTGGATTCAATAAACTGTTTCACACCTTCCAAGTAATTATTAAGGCTTAACCAACTCATGGTAACTCATAATCATTCTAGGCAACGCACATATGACCCCAAATAAATACGCTCGTACAGATACACATCATCATTATACCAAATGTACAATAGTCTTACTAACCTGGATACGAAGTCCATATAATCCTTTCTGGGTCATTGTTGCCTTTCTCATATCTGCAATCAAAATAACACGTTAGGGAGAGACTACCCTAACAACACAAGTCTATCGCACGATCTCAGAGTGAGAAGAAGGGAAACCAATCCTAAATGTACTATAGCCTCTTGTTTATAGATGTGGTGCACAACACATCGATAAACACGACTCTACTATACACGGTCTGTAGACATGCCGAGGACTAACTGATCTGATACCACTCTGTCACGCCCCAAATCCTGGGCCCGTGACTGGTGCCCCTACCTGGGCACCCTTCTACCCATACAACATAAATAAACCGCGAAAGATAAATAACACTCTTTTTTTTTAAAACAAAGGCAAAGCCGGAAAGGCTTCCGTATAAATATAAATCACCCGAAAGGATCTACGCTGTACAACAATGTAAATACAACTTACACCACCCATTACATATGAATACAGCACTTGCAGAAGGTGACAACAACTATGACGGGACAAGGCCCCGCCGCACTCAATATAACTAGCCATAATGACAAACTCCTAACTTGGAGCCATCTCAAAATTTGAACAAGGATCCTAAGCTCGCGGATCCACAATCAGTACCTAGACTGCGGACATGAACGCAGCTTCTAAGAAGTCGAGATAACAAGTACTAAGTATGGAACGAAAATAAAGTACATTAAACAAGATCATAACTATACAAAAGAATGACAGGGGCAAGTATAAAAATTAAAATACCAGATCCTACCGTGTCATTTTAACTCATGAAATCAATCGTACATTAATCATTCTTTTCCTTCTTTCAATAAGAATTAACATCATATTCTTACATACATACTTAAGAATTCGATCAAGTTTTTCCACATAACTTACATATCTTACATAACATAATCCGACCCTTTATGGAGGGACTTCTTATTTGGGAGCTTACTTTGATAACCCATACGTGATAACGTAACCCGGCCCATTTGCGGGACACGGTGTACTGATGAATTATGTAGCATAATCGGACCCGCTTGTGGGGCTCAGTGTACTGTGGAATCATGTAGCATAATTCGGCCCGCCTGTGGGGCTCGGTGTACTGTGGAATCATGTAGCATAATCCGGCCCGCCGCGGCCGATCTGTCTTGTGGAATCATGTAGCATAATTCGGCCCGCCTGTGGGGCTCGGTGTACTGTGGAATCATGTAGCATAATTCGCCCGCCCTGTGGGGCCTTGTCTTGTGGAATCATGTAGCATAATCCGGCCCACCTGTGGGGCTCGGTGTACTGTGGAATCATGTAGCATAATCTGGCCCGCCTGTGGGGCTCGGTGTACTGTGGAATCATGTAGCATAATCCGGCCCGCCTGTGGGGCTCGGTGTGATTTTCCTTACATAACATTTTAAACCACCCTTTCACTTCTTCTTAAGTCGTTATAACAACTTCTCATAAAGCTATTATAACAACCTTTCATTTTAGAGAACTTAAGGCACTTTTATTTCTTATCACATTGGGGAAACTAAACCCAAAAGTACTACATACATACATACTTAAAAAGAATCATAAAACTCATTCTCTTTAAATCAATAAACGTATACTTTTAAAACTCAAGTCACATACTCTTTCGAAATCAAGCCTCTTAACTTTAGAAGTAAATCAAGTAACCCATATCTTGAAAAATAAAGTCTCATAACTTGTAAAGAAATCAAGTCTCATAACTTTAAATCAAATCTCTTAACTTTAGAAATCAAGTCCCATATCTTGAAAAATAAAATCTCATAACTTGTAAAGAAATCAAGTCTTTAGAAATCAAGTCTCATATCTTGAAAAATAAAGTCTCATAACTTGTAAAGAAATCAAGTCTCATAACTTTAAATCAAATCTTTTAACTTTAGAAATCAAGTCTCATATCTTGAAAAATAAAGTCTCATATCTTGAAAAATAAAGTCTCATAACTTGTAAAGAAATCAAGTCTCTTAACCTTAAACCAAATCTCTTAACTTTAAAGTACTTCACGTAACTTATACAATTTTGACTAAGCCACTCATACTTTCATAATCAAGACTCATATATTTCCAAAATCGACTTACTTACTTCAAATGAATTAAGTCGCATAGACTTACCAAATCAAGTCACATAGACTCACTAAAATTTAGTCACATAGACTTACTAAATAATCATGTCAAAGGAAGGAAGAAGTTCACATACCTCGTTGGCGACTAACCCAAACGACAAGTAGCAATACGCTCCAATGTACTTCAACCTTATTGGCTATTCCACAAGCCAAGTAGAATGTGCTACACGTAGTACTTCAACCTAAAATGACAATAGCACTTCTATCAACTACAAGCTATCAAGTGTAGGACTTATACCAAATAATGGCCCACTAATTGTATGGAAAATTGCGCAGCACTTCCTTTGTTTCTATGTACTTTTCCAAGGCCCGTATTCATCAACCAACAAGCCACATTTAAGGCACAACCAACAGTTAGCCAAAGGTGATTACACGCCTAACTGGACGTGTAAAATTCTGCCCCACAGTTATACAAAACAGTCCACAAATCAGCCCATAAAAACAGTCCGCAATCCAACCATAACGAGGGTAAAATGTGAGGCCTTTTAACGTCTTTCCACACCCTTATTCCATTAGGACTTTCATTAGCAACTACTACACTTAAACATACATAACAACTAAATTTTCAGCATTTAATACCTCAAAACAGTCCACTAAACGACACAACAACGTCTAACAGTTTTGGGCAGTTTCTCGGCCACAACAACTACAACCCGATAACTCGTTCCTTAATCCATTTTATTCCAATTCGAGTTCCAAAACTTCTACATAAGTTATAACAACTTATTAACAATAATATTAATCCATTATAACATGCAATAGGTGAAGATAACAACGACAATAGCCAACGAAATCCATTTGCACCAAATCTGTCCCAAATCGGTTTTAGCACCAAAAATGGCTTAAACGCTTTTTATTCTTCATTCTTTTCTAACACAAGTTCATCCATACATAATAATAATAAGTAATATCCAATTAATTTAAAAGAAGAAGGACTTTTACCTCATTTTTTGCCCAAAAACGCCCCAAAACAGTCCGGTCTTTATTGGTGCGCAGTTTTCGTTTCGCTCTACTTCTTCAAGTTCCAATCACATATATGTACCCCCTACAACCTTAGGAGCAACTTCTCTTTGAATCTCACTTCCAAAAAGTCGACGGAACCCCTAAGGTTTTGGCATCAACTTTCGGCCAAGACAAGTAAAAACGTGTAGAATATTAATCTAGGCTTAGCACTTGGTTTAAGGGCTTAATCTTGGAGAAATAAATTGATCAACAATGGTTGTTCTTAGCCAAGGGTCTCTCGAAATTATGGAGCTAAAGGGGAGAAGATGAGAGCTTATTTTTTTGTCTAAGTGTAAAGTGATCCAAGTCTTGCAAGACTTGGATATGTATAGCCAAGTGGAGTGGGACCCATGTCCACTTGTCCCCTCTCAAAATATCTAATTTGTTGTCATCTTAGCAAGACAAGTGGAGGGGTGTCACGTGTCGCCCTCCGATTGGTCCAAAATATTATAATTTTTCGAAGGTCCCCGCGAAATTGTGAAATTCTCGGCGGACCCCATATTATCAATTCCAACACCTTATAATCCAATACTAAGTCCATAAATCCAATTAGAAGTATTATACTCCAAGTTCATAATTTTTCCGTCGTCACATTTTTTCCGAAATTTTCCTTAAGAAAATGTAATTATTCTTTCCTTCCAAAATTCAAATCTTAAATCCTTAATCCCGTTCTCAATTAGTAGCCCTGGTATTACGGGGTGTAACAGTATTGATCTAGACCCTCCATTTAATTATATAAGCATACTAGTAGCAAGACAAGTCTTCCACACTTAGAAAAATTTCAAGAAAAATATTGTGCTTGTTCTTGAGCTCACGGGTTTGCTCTCAATTCAACAGAAAAAATTTCGTTTGTGGTTCAATAATCCAATACTTTAAACCAAGGTTCCTAAGGGAATTGTAAGGATGTCTCAATATAAAGATCCCGGAAAAGTTTCGTTTTTGCATTAGTCGCAAGGTGAAAACCTAAGTCGCTTTCATAGGTTTTGATTGGAAATTGAAGGAAAGTTGTTTTTGAACTTCTAAGGGCTTCAAGTAGCGGATTGGAGTGTCAAGGAAAGGAGCTAAGTTGCTAAGGAGCGACTTTGAATCTTGAAGTTGGATTAAGGCTTGTTAAGGTAACAATCTTGTTCTCTTAGTGTTATAAGATTACATATTGTTGTAGTTATACATTTTAACAAGCATGAGATATATGTATTGGAGATTTATAAGTGTTATGGATATTGGAAGCCTAAATCCGAAATGACAGTGTTAGCCATTTGAAATTGAAATACAATTTGGTCGATAGTTATAATCGTCGCATGTTATCTAATTGAAGATTGTAGTTGTTATAATCGATTGCGGCTATATAATATGTTAGACTAAACAACTTGGATTGAAAAAGGAATTGGGATAAGACTTTGCATTGTTGTACATTATGGCCGAAAATGGCATTGGTTATTGAATTACTTGGTATTAATTGTGGGGCAGAATTTTACACGTCTTGTAAGGCGTGTAATCCCCTTTGATTGGTTGATGTGTTGAGCCTTAAATGTGGCATGTTTGGTTATTGAATTCGGGCCTTGAAAAATGTGGAAAAGTACGTAGAAACAAAGGAAGTGTTGTCCGATTTTCCGTAGAATTTGGTGACTTTAAACTTAGAATATTCTACGTTTGAAGCTAGAGGTTAATAGACGTATTATGGTCATTATAGGTTGACATACTACGTACGACATAATGGACTTAGCAAGTGGATTGAACTGAAGAGGTATGTGGAACTTTTCTTATCTCTTGAGCATGAGTAGTTATAAATGTATAGTACGGTAGACGTACGAGCTTTAAATGAATTTAGTTTCATTTGATATCCTTGACTTGTTTTAAGAATGTCCAAGTTGGTTGAGTTAGAGAATTAACTCACTTGTTTTAAAGGTTAAAGATATCTTAGTTTCTAAAGTTAAGAAACTTGATTTCTAAAGTTAAGAGACTTGAAGTATTTTGAAAGTATATGATACTTGGTTTTTTGAAAGTATAAGTCTCTTGGTTATAAAAAGAATGTAATTGTTTAAAACATAAAGAGTTATAACGGCTTTATGGAAAGTTAGTTATAACGACTTTATGAAAAGTTAAGAGAATGTCTACTTGATTTATAGGCACGAGTTGCCTAGGTTGTGAAAGTAGAAGTTACTTGGTTTTAAAGCCTTGAAATGAATTTCTAAAAGTGTAGTAACTTGATTTGAAAAATGTACATGCCTTGATACTACGGGTGATAGTATCTTGGGGTTTTTATATAAAAAGGGTTCTTTTTAAAGGAACGGAAGTACGTAGTACTTTGGGTTAAATTCCAGATTTTTTTTATGACATGTTAGTGTCTTACATTAAATAAAATGAGAGGCTAATAAGAAGTTAGGGGATTTCTTAACTTGCTTATGATAATTATGATAAGCCGGTAGTGCTTATGTTATGTATGATAGCCGGTTGTGCTAGTGTTATGTTATTCCTGCGGGGCAAACCCCGGGTTACTACGTATTTCATGGATTTGCTACAAATGATGCGAGTGCGGCGCTTGTACTCATTGCGGGTCCACCGGGCCTATGCGGGTGAAATAGTCCTATGCGGGTGAAATAGTCCCATGCGAGACGGATGACCTCATTGCGGGTCCACAGGACCTATGCGGGTGAAATAGTCCCAGGAGTAGGATTGCTTGATGATACTACGGGCGGGTGGCCCTAATTTGATCATGAGCCTCCTATTTTTATGCAGTAAAGTATACTTTTGTTTACTCTCATTGTTAGTAAGGCACAATGTACTGTTATTTGAGCTATCATACATGTCTCCAGCTTGATTTTAGACTATATGATTTCATTTCAGTACTTTCAGTTTTACATACTTGGTACATCTGTTGTACTGACCCCCTTTCCTCGGGGGGCTGCGTTCATGCCGCAGGTAGGGGTAAGCAGGTGGTGGATCCTCACTCTTAGGATCACTGATCAGTTGACAGAAGCTTCATTTCTCCGGAAGCTTGTCTTTTGGTACGGTCAGGGGTATGGCGGGGCCCTGTCCAGTCACAGTTGTTATTCTTAGAGGTCTGTAGTCATATCTTGTAGATTGGGTTGTAAGAACAAAGATGTAACTGTTTTATTTTGGGTTATGTATATTTCACGGAAGGTGGCCTTATCGGCTAGCTTGTTGATATTTACTGTCTAAGTATTTTATGAGTTTATGTATGTTCCGCTGCTATTCTCTGATGTATACATAAGGGTGCCAGTAGGGCACGATCGCGAGCTTGGTCGGGTGGTGATAGGTCTACACTGTTCAACAATGTAAATACAATTTACGTCAGTCCAGCCCACATATGAATACAGACCTCAAAGAATTTGGACAAATACTCTGACGGAACAAGGCCCAGCCATACCTCTGAATATACCTATCATAAAGACAAGCTCCAAAACATTAGAGCTATCCCAAAATGCTGAACAATGATCCTAAGCTCGCAGATCCACAACTGTGTACCTAGACGCAGCCTCCTAAAGGAGGTCAGTACAACAGGTACTAAGTATGGAACGGAAATACAATACAGTAAACAAGATCATAACTGTACAAAAGAATGACAGGGGCAAGTATGAAAATCAAATACCAGATCCTACCGCGTCATATAACAATCAGAGTCAACTGTACCTTGTATCACTGTACTACTATAACACCGTACCACTTTCACATATGAAAGTCATGCCAACATCAGGGACACCTGCCCTCAGCATATAATATCACAGGAGCATGCTCGTGGAATACAACATCACTATCGGCAGTCCATGATATAATATAAAATCAACTGTCATGTCTATATGCCAATAATTTGTCCCGGCCCTTTAGTGAGGGACTCAATATGATGAGAGTAAACTGTACATATTATAAAAATAGAAAATCAACTCATGGGACTATTTCACCCGCATGGATCTTGTAGACCCGCAATGAGTATATATGTGGATATACCCGCATCATGGAGTAGTAGTCCATGGAATAATCATGGGAATTGAACGCGCATGGGACTATTTCTCCCGCATGAGACTATTTCACCTGCATGAGCCCTACGGACTCGCATGAGCCCTACGGACTCGCATGAGGTATTCCTCGCATAGGACTATTTCACCCGCATGGGACTATTTCACCCGCATGGATCTTGTGGATCCGCAATGAGTATATACGTAATACTCGCATCGTGGAGAGCAAATCCACGGAATGTATAATGTCCCGGGGATTGACCCCGCAATAAATAATATATCACAAGCACAACCGGCTATCTTAATCTCATAACATAACCCGGCCCATGTGTAGGCTCGGTGTATCTCATAACATAACCCGGCCCATGCGTAGGCTCGGTGTGTCTCATAACATAACCCGGCCTATTCTGGGACGCGGTAAAGTCATATAGTCTGCCCATAAAGGTATACTGCCCGGCCCATTCTGGGACGCGGTAAAGTCATATATTCTGCCCATAAAGGTATACTGCCCGGCCCATTCTGGGACGCGGTAAAGTCATATAGTCTGCCCATAAAGGTATACTGTCCGGCCCATTTGCGGGACCCGGTGTAATTTTCCTTACATAACATTTTAACCCGTTTTTTCACTTCTTCTTATGTCGTTATAACAACTTCTCATAAAGCTATTATAACAACCTTTCACTTTAGAGAACTTAATGCACTTTTATTTCTTATTACATTAGGGAAAACTAAACCCAAAAGTACTACGTACATACATACTTAAAAAGAATCATAAAACTCATTCTCTTTTAAATCAATAAATTTCTTATTCTGAAAACTCAAGTTACATTCTCTTTTGAAATCAAGCCTCTTAACTTTTGAAATAATTCATGTAAACCATACTTTTTAAATCAAGTCATTCCTTTCTTTAAGAATCAAGTCTCATAACTTGAAAAATAAAGTGTCATAACCTTTTAAGAAATCAAGATTCATAGTCTTAAAGCTTCATAACATAAACCCTTTTAAATTAAGTAACATATAATTTTTTGAGCTGTGAATAGGTTATACTTGTTTATAACGATCTTATTAAAGCAGTCATGATCTAGAAAATGTAATACAATTTTGTCATATCTTAGTTTCTATGCGGATGGAGAATTCTACTTATTTTAATATAATTGATTGTCGATACATTTTTATTAACGATGCAATGGCTTGTTCGATACCTATTCTCATTAGTGCAGTAAATTAGCAAAGTCAACTCGACTCCAAATACTTCCTAACGACTCTTACCAACATCCCCCATAAGATTTGATAAGAACTTAGGATTACTTAGACATACCTTTTACATAGAGTAAATCAACATACGTACCTCTTAACTTCTAAGAGTAGAAGGAATCATGAAATAACACCACATGTATATTTCATACATAGAACATGCCAAAAGAAGGAAGAGGTTCACATACCTTGCGACGACTATCGACAAGTATCAAAATGCTCCAAAGTACTTCAACATTGATAGCTATTCCACCCTTCAAGTAGAATACACTATAGGTAGTACTTCAACCTATAATAACCATAACATGTCTATCAACTCCTAGCTTACCAACGTGGAACAATACTAAGTGCTAGGTCCCTTATTTTACAGAAATTTGGGCAACACTTCCTTAGTTTCTACGTACTTTTCCACCTTTTTCAAGGCCCGAAATCAACAACCAACATGCCACATTTAAGGCGCAACAAACCAGCAATTCAAAGGGGATTATACGTCTAACATGACGTATAAAATTCTGCCCCACAATTAAAGTAAGACTGTCCAATAACTTGAGCCATTTTCGGTAATCACAAGGATAACACCACATCTATTCTTTTCCATTCCTTTTCAATCCAAGTTGTTATTCTAACATGTTATATCGCAATCAATTATAACAACTATAATCCCTTTCTTATACAACATGCGACGATTATAACTATCGACCAAATTGATTTCCAATTTTAATGGCTAACATGCCAATTTCGGATTTAAGCTTCCAAATTCCATAACATTTATCAATCTTCATTCTAAATATCTCATGCTCATCTATCAACTACTATAACATGTAATCTTTAATTACATTAAGAAGACGAAGGTTTTACCTCAATAAGCCCAAATATTATCCAAGACTTCAAGTCGATCCTTAGCAACTTTAGCTCATCTTCTTGACGTTTCAATCCACTCCAAGCAACCCTTAGAAGTTCATAAACAACTTCTCTTCAATTTCCAACTTCAAAGTTGAAGAACACCTTAGGTTTTCATCTTGCGACTAACGTAAAAACGTAGTTTTTCCGGGATTTTTGTGTTGAGATATCCTTAGAATACTTTTGGGGACCTTGGGTTTGAATATTGAGATTTATGAAGCAAGATTGCAAAAAAATTCTTTCCTTCATTGAGCTTGGCTGAGAGCCTCAAATATGAGCACTAAAGTTTCTTGATTTTTTTTCTAAGTATAAAATGCTAGTTTTTCACTAGTAGTAGAAGATATATATAATGCATCCAAGGGCTAAGATTAATCCAAATGAAAGGCTAGGATGAGGTCAACTATCTCAAGCCACACTTTTCTAGTTGACTTGGTCCATTTCTTTTCATCCAACAAGCCCATGTGGAGGGTGACACGTGTCGCCCTTCCATTGGTCTAAAATATTTCATTTCCCGAAATTTCCATAATTTGTCAAAATATCGAAAACTCTGTGGGCCCCACAAAACGTAAAATTTCCCGGGTGTACGTGACCAAATCCTTAAATAAGTTTCTACAATGTTAATAAATTTCATACATCTCAAATAACGCATTTTGAGAATCTAATTCTTATCAACGAACATTTTTCCTCTCCGAAGTTCGGGAGATTTTCCCTCGGAAAAACAATTCTTCCTTTCGTACAAATTTTAAAGTCCTGGTTCCTTACATACATTCTCTTAACCATGTTCTGGAATTTCAGGGTGTAACATTCTCCCCCCTGAGAAACATTCGGGGACGAATGTTCTTTCGAGGTTCAATCTAAACGGATATCGCATAGTCCCCTTTAACTACACCCAACATAATCACATATACCACACATGACCCTAATACCTCGCACATGCATACCTATCAATCACAAGCCAAACGAGGAATCGAATCCAAAGGGTGCATCATCACTATTTACCCCCATTCATGGCCTAAAAGGATTTTCCTTCCGTATCTTCATTACTCATAACTATAATCACTTCAATTCTTTTAACACGTGTTCGCTCCTTTTTTTACTTGTCGTACTCTTTTCGTACTTCCAAACTTATTCTAGTATATGTACATAATTTCAAACACTACTTCTATTTTTGAATCCTTGGAGTTACAGTATCCAAACTGGGTCATTACACTTAGATTCAATTTCCGCTAAGGCACTTCTCAGTCCTCACGGCCCGGTTCTGACGGAACGTCCACGAACTCGTACAACGATTAACTAGACTTGAGCCTTACACCCACGTGACCCTATCACATAGCGGGACTACCTCCAAATGACCCCATTCTATTTTGGGCTACGGGTTGACCCGTAATCAGCCCACAACCCTATCCACTGCCGCACTTAATTCTCATTCTTGGCCTGAAATAAATCTTACTACCCGAGAAGGCCTCATATCTCTAAGGTCTCAGCGGTTATCAATATTCTAAAGTTCACAATTGTTCCATGTTCCAAGCTTTCATTATTAGTCCCCACATATGGGAAATGTAGCTTCTCCAAAATCTTAAAATCTTGTTGTCTTAACCACAACAACTTTTATTTACTCCATATCATTATTATTCACGTAATCACTTAAGCGTCTGACACGACTTAATCTATGACATGGTATGCTCTCGAATCAATAAAACATGATCTCTTTTAGGAGTCTATCACAATCTCAGACCGTTCATTACCTTCTGACTATTCCAAATCAGTACATAAATAAAGCCTAGGTGTGGGTTCAATAAACTGTTTCACATCTTTCAAGTAATTACTAAGGATTAACCAACTCCTGCTAAATCATAATCATTCTAGATAACATACATATGGCTCCAAATAAATACATTCGTACAGATATACTTCATCATAATAACATCCATACAATAACATTACCAACCTGTATACGCAATCCATATAATCCTTTCTGGCCACTGTTGTCCTTCTCATAACTGCAATCACAATAATACGGGAGAGACTACCCTAACAACACAGCTCTATCGCACGATCTCAGAGTGAGAAGAAGGGAAACCAATCCTAAATGTCCTGTAGCCTCCTGGTTATAGATGTGGTGCACAACACACCGATAACCAAGACTACTATGACACGGTGCGTAGACACTTTCCAAGACTAATCGCTCGATACCACTCATACGCCCGAACCCCGGGCACGAGGCAGTGCCCTACCAGGCACCCTTCTATTCATACAACACAATAAACCGCGGAAGATAAATAACACTCATCATTTTTTTTAAACAAAGGCAAAGCCGATAAGTCTGCCATAATATAAATCACCCAAAATGGTCTACACTGTTCAACAATGTAAATACAACTTACGCCATCCGGCCAGCGTATGAATACGCACTCTAAGAATTTGGACAAATACTATGACGGGACAAGGCCCCGCCGTACCTCTGAATATACCTATCATAAAGACAAGCTCCAGAACATTGGAGATATCCCAAAATGCTCAACAAGGATCCTAAGCTCGCGGATCCACAACTGTGTACCTAGACCTGCGGACATGAACGCAGCCCGAGGAAGGTCGAGAAAGCAGTACTAAGTATGGAACGGAAATACAGTACAGTAAACAAGATCATAACTGTATAAAAGAATGACAGGGGCAAGTATGAAAATCAAATACCAAATCCTACCGCGTCATATAACAATCAGAGCCAACTGTACCTTGTATCACTGCCACTTTCACATATGAAAGCCATGCCAACTTCAGGGACACCTGCCCTCAGCATATAATATCACACGAGCATGCTCGTGGAATACAACATCACTATCGGCAGTCCATGATATAATATAAAATCAACTGTCATGTCTATATGCCTATAATGTGTCCCGGCCCTTTAGTGAGGGACTCGGTATGATGAGAGTAAACTGTATATTTTATAAAAAATAGAAAATCAACTCATGGGACTATTTCACCCGCATGTGACTATTTCACCCGCATGGGACTATTTCACCCGCATGGATCTTGTAGACCCGCAATGAGTATATATGTGGATATACCCGCATCATGGAGTAGCAGTCTATGGAATAATCATGGGAATTGAACCCACATGGGACTATTTCACCCGCATGATCCCTACGGACTCGCATGAGGTATTCCTCGCATAGGACTATTTCATCCGGATGAGACTATTCACCCGCATGGATCTTGTGGATCCGCAATGAGTATATACGTAATACTCGCATCGTGGAGAGCAAATCCACGGAATGTATAATGTCCTGGGGATTGACCCCGCAATAAATAATATATCACAAGCACAACCGGCTAACAAAATCACGTAACGTAAGTACAATCGGCTATCATAATCTCCTAACATAACCCGGCCCATGTGTAGGCTCGGTGTGTCTCATAACATAACCCGGCCCATGCGTAGGCTCGGTGTGTCTCATAACATAACCCAGCCTATTCTGGGACGCGGTAAAGTCATATAGTCTGCCCATAAAGGTATACTGCCCGGCCCATTCTGGGATGCAGTAAAGTCATATAGTCTTCCCATAAAGGTATACTGCCCGACCCATTTGCGGGACCCGATGTAATTTTCCTTACATAACATTTTAAACCGTTTTTTCACTTCTTCTTAAGTCGTTATAACAACTTCCCATAAAGATATTATAACAACCTTTCACTTTAGAGAACTTAATGCACTTTTATTTCTTATTACATTAGGGAAAACTAAACCCAAAAGTACTACGTATATACATACTTAAAAAGAATCATAAAACTCCTTCTCTTTTAAATCAATAAATTTCTTCTTCTGAAAACTCAAGTTACATTCTCTTTTGAAATCAAGCCTCTTAACTTTTGAAATAATTCATGGAAACCATACTTTTTAAATCAAGTCATTCCTTTCTTTAAGAATTAAGTCCCATAACTTGAAAAATAAAGTGTCATAACCTTTTAAGAAATCGAGATTCATAGTCTTAAAGCTTCATAACATAAACCCTTTTAAATTAAGTAACATATACTTTTATGAGCTGTGAATAGGTTATACTTGTTTATAACGATCTTATTAAAGCAGCCATGATCTAGAAAATGTAATACAATTTTGTCTTATCTTAGTTTCTATGCAGATGGAGAATTCTACTTATTTTAATATAATTGATTGTCGATACATTTTTATTAACGCTGCAATGGCTTGTTCGATACCTATTCTCATTAGTGCAGTAAATTAGCAAAGTCAACTCGACTCCAAATACTTCCAAACGACTCTTACCAACATCCCTCATAAGATTTGATAATAACTTAGGATTACTTAGACATACCTTTTACATAGAGTAAATCAACATACGTACCTCTTAACTTCTAAGAGTAGAAGGAATCATGAAATAACACTACATGTATATTTCATACATAGAACATGCCAAAAGAAGGAAGAGGTTCACATACCTCGCGACGACTATCGACAAGTATCAAAATGCTCCAAAGTACTTCAACATTGATAGTTATTCCACCCTTCAAGTAGAATACGCTATACGTAGTACTTCAACCTATAATAACCATAACATGTCTATCAACTCCTAGCTTACCAACGTGGAACAATACTAAGTGCTAGGTCCCTTATTTTACAGAAATTTGGGCAGCACTTCCTTTGTTTCTACGTACTTTTCCACCTTTTTCAAGGCCCAAAATCAACAACCAACATGCCACATTTAAGGCGCAACAAACCAGCAATTCAAAGGGGATTATACGTCTAACATGACGTATAAAATTCTTCCCCACAATTAAAATAAGACTGTCCAATAACTTGAGCCATTTTCGGCAATCACAAGGATAACACCACATCTATTCTTTTCCATTCCTTTTCAATCCAAGTTGTTATTCTAACATGTTATATAGTCACAATCAATTATAACAACTATAATCCCTTTATTATACAACATGCGACGATTATAACTATCGACCAAATTAATTTCCAATTTTAATGGCTAACATGCCAATTTTGGATTTAAGCTTCCAAATTCCATAACATTTATCAATCTTCATTCTAAATATCACATGCTCATCTATCAACTACTATAACATGTAATCTTTAATTACATTAAGAAGACGAAGGTTTTACCTCAATAAGCCCAAATATTATCCAAGACTTCAAGTCGATCCTTAGCAACTTTAGCTCCTCTTCTTGACGTTTCAATCCACTCCAAGCAGCCCTTAGAAGTTCATAAACAACTTCTCTTCAATTTTCAACTTCAAAGTTGAAGAACACCTTAAGTTTTCATCTTGCGACTAACGTAAAAACATAGTTTTCCCGGGATTTTTGTGTTGAGATATCCTTAGAATACCTTTGGAGACCTTGGGTTTGAATATTGGGATTTATGAAGCAAGATTGCAAAAAAATTCTTTCCTTCATTGAGCTTGGCCGAGAGCCTCAAATATGAGCACTAAAGTTTCTAGATTTTTTTCTAAGTTTGAAATCCTAGTCTTTCACTAGTAGTAGAAGATATATATAATGCATCCAAGGGCTAAGATTAATCCAAAATGGAAGGTTAGGATGAGGTCAACTATCTCAAGCCACACTTTTCTAGTTGACTTGATCCATTTCTTTTTATCCACCCACGTGGAGGGTGACACGTGTCGCCCTCTCATTGGTCTAAAATATTTCATTTCCCGAAATTTCCATAATTTGTCAAAATATCGAAAACCCCGTGGGCCCCACAAAACGTAAAATTTCCCGGGTGTACGTGACCAAATCCGTAAATAAGTTTCTACAATGTTAATAAATTTCATACATCTCAAATAACGCATTTTGAGAATCTAATTCTCATCAACGAATATTTTTCCTCTCCGAAGTTCGGGAGATTTTTCCTCGGAAAAACAATTCTTCCTTTCGTACAAATTTTAAAGTCCTGGTTCCTTACATACATTCTCTTAACCATGTTCTGGAATTTCGGGGTGTAACATTCTCCCCCCTTAGAAACATTCGTCCCCGAATGTTCTTTCGAGGTTCAATCTAAACGGATATCGCATAGTCCCCTTTAACTACACCCAACATAATCACATATGTCACACATGACCCTAATACCTCGCACATGCATACCTATCAATCACAAGCCAAACGGGGAATCAAATCCAAAGGGTGTATCATCACTATTTACCTCCATTCATGGCCTAAAAGGATTTTCCTTCCGTATCTTCATTACTCATAACTATAATCACTTCAATTCTTTTAACACTTGTTCGCTCCTTTTTTTACTTGTCGTACTCTTTTCGTACTTCCAAACTTATTCTAGTATATGTACATAATTTCAAACACTACTTCTGTTTTTGAATCCTTGGAGTTACAGTATCCAAACTGGGTCATTACACTTAGATTCAATTTCCGCTAAGGCACTTCTCAGTCCTCACGGCCCTGTTCTGACGGAACGTCCACGAACTCGTACAACGATTAACTAGACTTGAGTCTTACACCCACGTGACCCTATCACATAGCAGGACTACCTCCAAATGACCCCATTCTATTTCGGGCTACGGGTTGACCCGTAATCAGCCCACAACCCGATCCATTGCCGCACTTAATTCTAATTTTTGGCCTGAAATAGATCTTACTACCCGAGAAGGCCTCATATCTCTAAGGTCTCAGCGGTTATCAATATTCTAAAGTTCACAATTGTTCCATGTTCCAAGCTTTCATTATCAGTCCCCACATATGGGAAATGTAGCTTCTCCAAAATCTTAAAATCTTGTTGTCTTAACCACAACAACTTTTATTTACTCCATATCATTATTATTCACGTAATCACTTAAGCGTACAACACAGCTTAATCTAACAACATGGTATGCTCTCGAATCAATAAAACATGATCTCTTTTAGGAGTCTATCACAATCTCAGACCGTTCATTACCTTCTGACTATTCCAAATCAGTACATAAATAAAGCCTAGGTGTGGGTTCAATAAACTATTTCACATCTTTCAAGTAATTACTAAGGCTTAACCAACTCCTGCTAAATCATAATAATTCTAGATAACATACATATGGCTCCAAATAAATACATTCGTACAGATATACTTCATCATAATAACATCCATACAATAACATTACCAACCTGGATACGCAATCCATATAATCCTTTCTGGCCACTGTTGTCCTTCTCATAGCTGCAATCACAATAATACGGGAGAGACTACCCTAACAACACAGCTCTATCGCACGATCTCAGAGTGAGAAGAAGGGAAACCAATCCTAAATGTCCTGTAGCCTTCTGGTTATAGATGTGGTGCACAACACACCGATAACCAAGACTCTATTAGACACGGTCTATAGACACTTTCCGAGGACTAACTGCTCTGATACGATGCATTACGCCCAACCGCTCAAATCGGTGCCCTACACAGGCACCCTTCTATTCATACAACACAATAAACCGCGGAAGATAAATAACACTCATCATTTTTTTTAAACAAAGGCAAAGCCGATAAGGCTGCCATAATATAAATCACCCAAAATGGTCTACACTGTTCAACAATGTAAATACAACTTACGCCAGTCCAGCCCACATATGAATACAGACCTCTAAGAATTTGGACAAATACTATGACGGGACAAGGCCCCGCCGTACCTCTGAATATACCTATCATAAAGACAAGCTCCAGAACATTGGAGCTATCCCAAAATGCTCAACAAGGATCCTAAGCTCGCGGATCCACAACTGTGTACCTAGACCTGCGGACATGAACGCACTTCCGGGCGAGGTCAAGAAACAGGTACTAAGTATGGAACGGAAATACAGTATAGTAAACAAGATCATAACTGTATAAAAGAATGACAGGGGCAAGTATGAAAATCAAATACCAGATCCTACCGTGTAATATAACAATCAGAGCCAACTGTACCTTGTATCACTGCCACTTTCACATATGAAAGCTATGCCAACTTCAGGGACACCTGCCCTCAGCATATAATATCACACGAGCATGCTCGTGGAATACAACATCACTATCGGCAGTCCATGATATAATATAAAATCAACTGTCATGTCTATATGCCTATAATGTGTCCCGGCCCTTTAGTGAGGGACTCGGTATGATGAGAGTAAACTGTATATTTTATAAAAAATAGAAAATCAACTCATGGGTAAATCAACATACGTACCTCTTAACTTCTAAGAGTAGAAGGAATCATGAAATAACACCACATGTATATTTCATACATAGAACATGCCAAAAGAAGGAAGAGGTTCACATACCTCGCGACGACTATCGACAAGTATCAAAATGCTCACTTCAACCTTGATAGCTATTCCACCCTTCAAGTAGAATACACTATAGGTAGTACTTCAACCTATAATAACCATAACATGTCTATCAACTCCTAGCTTACCAACGTGGAACAATACTAAGTGCTAAGTCCCTTATTTTACAAAAATTTGGGCAGCACTTCCTTTGTTTCTACGTACTTTTCCACATTTTTCAAGGCCCGAAATCAACAACCAACATGCCACATTTAAGCCGCAACAAACCAGCAATTCAAAGGGTATTATACGTCTAACATGATGTATAAAATTCTGCCCCACAATTAAAGTAAGACTGTTCAATAACTTGAGCCATTTTCGGCAATCACAAGGATAACACCACATCTATTCTTTTCCATTCCTTTTCAATCCAAGTTGTTATTCTAACATGTTATATAGTCGCAATCAATTATAACAACTATAATCCCTTTCTTATACAACATGCGACGATTATAACTATCGACCAAATTGATTTCCAATTTTAATGGCTAACATGCCAATTTTGGATTTAAGCTTCCAAATTCCATAACATTTATCAATCTTCATTATAAATATCACATGCTCATCTATCAACTACTATAACATGTAATCTTTAATTACATTAAGAAGACGAAGGTTTTACCTCAATAAGCCCAAATATTATTCAAGACTTCAAGTCGATCCTTAGCAACTTTAGCTCCTCTTCTTGACGTTTCAATCCACTCCAAGCAGCCCTTAGAAGTTCATAAACAACTTCTCTTCAATTTTCAACTTCAAAGTTGAAGAACACCTTAAGTTTTCATCTTGCGACTAACTTAAAAACGTAGTTTTCCCGGGATTTTTGTGTTGAAATATCCTTAGAATACCTTTGGGGACCTTGGGTTTGAATATTGGGATTTATGAAGCAAGATTGCAAAAAATTTCTTTCCTTCATTGAGCTTGGCCGAGAGCCTCAAATATGAGCACTAAAGTTTCTAGATTTTTTTTCTAAGTATGAAATGCTAGTCTTTCACTAGTAGTAGAAGATATATATAATGCATCCAAGGGCTAAGATTAATCCAAAATGGAAGGCTAGGATGAGGTCAACTATCTCAAGCAACACTTTTCTAGTTGACTTGGTCCATTTCTTTTCATCCAACAAGCCCATGTGGAGGGTGACACGTGTCGCCCTCCCATTGGTCTAAAATATTTCATTTCCCGAAATTTCCATAATTCGTCAAAATATCGAAAACCCCGTGGGCCTCACAAAACGTAAAATTTCCCGGGTGGGCCCTACGTGACCAAATCCGTAAATAAGTTTCTACAATGTTAATAAATTCCATACATCTCAAATAACGCATTTTGAGAATCTAATTCTCATCAACGAACATTTTTCCTCTCCGAAGTTCGGGAGATTTTCCCTCGGAAAAACAATTCTTCCTTTCGTACAAATTTTAAAGTCCTGGTTCCTTACATACATTCTCTTAACCATGTTCTGGAATTTCGGGGTGTAACAGAAGTGTTCCAAGTGGCTGTAATGATTGAGAAGTTGTCGCCCTCATGGAAAGATTTCAAGAATTATCTTAAGCACAAGAGAAATGAAATTAAGTTGGAGGATCTTGTGATTCGTCTCAAGATCGGGGAAGATAACAAAACCGCTGAGAAGAGATACCGTAAGAGTTCACCGATTGAAGGGGCAAACGTCGTTGAAGATGATGCTCCGAAAAAGAACAAAAAAGGGAAGAGGCCTTCTGGAAAGGAGAAGGATCCTAACAAGAAAAAGTTCAAGGGCAACTGCTATAATTGTGGGAAAGCTGGCCACAAAGCCCCAGATTATCGTCTCCCAAAAAAGGACAAGGGAAAAGGACAAGCCAATACGGTGGAAATGAATGATGATATGAATGATCTGTGTGCAATGCTATCGGAGTGCAATTTGGTTGGAAACCCAAAGGAGTGGTGGATTGATTCTGGTGCCACTCGACATGTTTGCGCTGTAAAAGAAGCATTTGCAACCTATGCTCCCGCGGGACTCGAAGAGAAACTGTTTATGGGAAATACTGCAACAGCCAAAATTGAAGGATATGGGAAGATACTTCTGAAGATGACTTCCGGCAAGGTGCTGACTCTCAACAATGTTCTGCACGTTCCAACAATAAGGAAGAATTTAGTTTCAGCTGGACTCATAAAAAACGGGTTTAAGTGCGTGTTGGTTAGTGAGAAAATTGTAATAAGTAAGAATGATATGTTCATAGGAAAGAGCTACCTCACCGAGGGCCTTTTCAAACTCAATGTAATGGTTGTTGACAGTATTAATAAGAATTCAGCTTCGTCTTACTTATTGGAGTCAAATAATTTATGGCATGTTCGTTTAGGACATGTCAACTACAAAACCTTGCGGAAATTGATTAATTTAGAAGTATTGCCTAAATTCGAGTGTAATAAATTAAAATATGAAATCTGTGTTGAATCTAAGTTTGTGACACATCCATATAAGTCTATTGATAGGAGTTCAAATCCTTTAGACTTAATCCACACAAATATATGTGATATGAAGTCAATACCATCTCGCGGTGGAAAAAGTATTTTATAACCTTTATTGACGATTGCACTCGATATTGTTATGCGTATTTGCTTAATAGTAAGAATGGATCAATTGATGCATTTAAGCAATACAAGAACGAAGTGGAAAATCAATTGAATAAAAGGATAAAAATGATTAGAAGTGATAGGGGTGGGAATACGAATCTTCTTTATTTTATTCTATAGTTGTTGAATGTATGTTTGTTGCGTGTTTATTTTATTTTTCATTGATAAATCTACTTACATCTTATTATTCTTAGATTCTTCATCATTGAGTAACGTATTTTATAATTGTTGAATGTATGTTGGTTGCGTTTTATTTTATTTTTCATCGATAAATCTAATACATCTTATTATTCTTAATTTTTCATCGATTGAGTAACGTATTTTATAGTTGTTGAATGTATGTTCCTTGCGTGTTTATTTTATTTTTCATTGATAAATCTACTTACATCTTATTATTCTTAGATTTTTTATTCATCTATTGAGTAACGTATTTTATAGTTGTTGAATGTATGTTCCTTGCGTGTTTATTTTATTTTTCATCGATAAATCTACTTACATCTTATTATTCTTAGATTTTTCATTGATTGAGTAACGTAATTTATAGTTGTTGAATGTATGTTCGTTGCGTGTTTATTTTATTTTTCATTGATAAATCTACTTGCATCTTATTATTCTTAGATTTTTCATCATTGAGTAACGTATTTTATAGTTGTTGAATGTATGTTGGTTGCGTTTTATTTTATTTTTCATCGGTAAATCTAATACATCTTATTATTCTTAATTTTTCATCGGTAAATATAATACATCTTATTATTCTTAATTTTTCATCGATTGAGTAACGTATTTTATAGTTGTTGAATGTATGTTCCTTGCGTGTTTATTTTATTTTTCATTGATAAATCTACTTAAATCTTATTATTCTTAGATTTTTTTCTCATTGAGTAACGTATTTTATAGTTGTTGAATGTATGTTGGTTGCGTTTTATTTTATTTTTCATCGATAAATCTAATACATCTTATTATTCTTAATTTTTCATCTATTGAGTAACGTATTTTACAGTTGTTGAATGTATGTTCCTTGCGTGTTTATTTTATTTTTCATCGATAAATCTACTTACATCTTACTATTCTTAGATTTTCCATCGATTGAGTAACGTATTTTATAGTTGTTGAATGTATGTTCGTTGCGTGTTTATTTTATTTTTCATTGATAAATCTGTTGGTATAATAATCTGTATTTGGCTAAATAATGTTTTAACACAATCTGTTAATCACTTAGTGAAACAGATAACACGATATAAACATTACTTAATAGTAAATTGATCATGAAACAATAAACGAAAATATAATCTGTTTTGAAAAAATAATTTCAGAATATAATCGAGCCCACTTAGTTCAAAGTGTGTCCTTAAGGAAATTATTTCCCTCACAGTACTCGAGGTTAACGGAATATCGCCTCCCAGGATAGAACGATTATCTTACCAGAATAGTAGTACCCCAAATTTCGGTAGCAGCGAACCACTCAACGGCAGTATATCACACAGAATAAAATTTTGAGTTGAAGATGAAATTCAGAATTGAAAATGAATGATTAAATTCTTGGAACAATTAAGAATTTATAGGTTTGGAGGTACTGATTCTGAATGTTTGCAACCATTCAGAATAGTCACCTAATTTTGGAGGAAAATTCGAAAAGAGAGGGAGAGCTGACGGTCGCCTGGCCATGGTCTTGGGTTGATCCGTTTGGATTTATTTTTAATTAAATAATTAATTAATTAAAGAAACGTTTGTCCAAAAAGATTATCAATCAATCTTTATCCAAAGCCGAAGCCGAAGCCGAGCGAGCGACGACGACGTCACGAGGGGTCCTTGCACTCTCAACTCTTTTAGCAACTAGAGAAGGTGTAATGTAATATATACACCTCTCTTTCCTTTTTTTTTTCGATGTGGGACAAAAGAACATTTTACTCCCTTTAATTTTCATCCCATCATTTCTCATTCACCAATATCAAAACCCAACAAAATCTACTTACATCTTATTATTCTTAGATTTTCATCATTGAGTAACATATTTTATAGTTGTTGAATGTATGTTGGTTGTGTTTTATTTTATTTTTCATCCATAAATCTAATACATATTATTATTGTAAGAATTATTTAGAACTGGAAAATCTTCCTTAATCTTATTCATCCCAAATGGTTACAATATGTACACTAAATAACAATTAATAGGAAGATTAAGTCTTCCTTAAAATTCTCCTACCTATCCCATAATATATTCTTATTCCCTATATTAATACTAATCTATTTAATACATAATACTACTTACCATTTACAAAAGATTCTACATAATTATATTATTAATAGTAATTAATAATATTCTAACACTCCCGCAAATGGTTTATGAGGGCGAATCTTTGAGATCGTCCCAAATTCTTCAAATAAGATCACAAGCCCTTTGTGAAGATATCTGCAATCTGATGTCGCGTCGGGACATGTAACACTCGCACCTGTCCGCGAGCCACCTTTTCACGGACAAAATGAATATCTAACTCAATATGCTTAGTGCGTTGATGATGGATTGGATTTCCGGAGAGATAAATTGCACTAATGTTATCACAGTATACCATGGTGGCTGTCGGAATAGGACAATGAAGCTCAAGTAAAAGATTCCGAATCCAGCATGAGTCGACATACATTGGCTACCGCGACGATTCACCTTTCAAGATCGAACGTGATACGCTGGTTGCCTTTGGAGGACCATGAGATTAAATTATCACCGGCGAAGACGCACAGCCGTGGTGGAGCGTGCGGTGTCCGACATCCCGCCTACCTGCGTACTGTAGGTGACAAGCTTGGTCATGGAAGACGGCATGATGCAATCCATAATTCGTAGTGCCACAATATATCGCATAATACGCTGAGTGCATGCATATGTTCTTCCATTGGATTGTGCATGAACAAACACACTTGTTGTACTGCATATGTAATATCTGGCCTGGTGAATGTGAGATATTGTAAAGCTCCTGCCAAGCTGCGATACAATGTCGGATTGGCAAAAGAACTACTGGATATGACACTCAATTTTGACTTGGTATCTACTGGAGTTGCAGACGGTTTGCAAGATGACATTCCAGCCCGTTCTACGATCTCTGATGCATAATTCTTCTAGGAAAGAAATAAACCACCTGCATGACGTGTCACCGCAATTCCTAGAAAATAGTGAAGTGGACCAAGATCCTTCATAGCAAATTCTAACTCACTGGTCACGATATTCTCACAAGAGAGTCTGAAGAGGTTGTTAGGATAATATCATCTACATATAAGAGAATATAAGCAGTATGATTACCCTGTTGATAAATAAATAGTGAATTATCCGAACGGCTGTTTGAGAAACCCATGTTGAACACAAAATCGCAAACCGCCAGTACTAAGTCCCGGAGCCTGTTTGAGTCCATATAATGATTTTTAAGTAAACACACATGATTGGGATAACGAGAATCTGCACTCCCAACGGTTGATGCATGTATACGCCTCACTCAAATGTCCATGTATGAAGGCATTCTGACATCCAATTGATGAAGTAACCATCCTTTTCGGCAGGGCTAAACCGAGAACAATTCGATGGTTCTTTGGTTTAACCATCGGATGAATGTCTCGCCGCAATCTAATCCCACCGCTGAAGTCTTGCCATCACCTACAAGTCGGGTCTTATGCCGCCAAAAGAACCATCGATTTTTCTTTATGGCTAAAAATCCACATATAACGAATTATATTAGCATTAGATGGACTAGGTACTAACTCCCATATCCTATTGTTAATTAGAGCATGATATTCAACATCCATGGCCATTTTCCAATTAGTATCTTTTAGAGCGCATACGTGGTTACGCGCAAAGGTGATTTGGAGACTTGAAGTGTAGATCAGATTTGGCATCGGGTTTTGTAATTCCATGTTGACTACGGTGATCGTCGGTTTAGTGGCCGATGGATCGACGCCATCGCCGGAGTGAGATAGTGGGCTGAACGCCACTGCCCAGATTATTGCTAATTTCCACCGTCAGACTGGCCGCCGAGTATTTTGTGTGTAGTTGGGCCTGGAGTTGGAGGTTGGCCCAACTGAAGGGGCAGCTGGTGTAAAGTAGGGGGTTCTCGTTCACTGGGCCTTGGAACTGATGGCCCGGGCTTTGGGATCAGATTTTTGTGAGTCCCGGGCTGTGGAAAAAATGAGTTAGATACGGGGGCCTATCATCATCCAAAAAATCGTAAGTATTTGTCCTTGTGTCATGTATCTTGGCAAAGGGAAATTGTGACTCATCAAAAATTACATGACGACATATAAACATACGTTTGGAAGAAATGTCATAAAACATGTAACCACGGTGATTCGTAGGATATCCCAAGAAGACATACGAGTAGATCGGGTCAAGTTTTGTGATTGTGGTGGATGGAAATAGGGGGTAGCAAAGACAACCAAATACTCTCAAATGATGATATGAGGGCTCTCGTAAGTAAAGTATTTTTAGTGGAGCTTTGTAAGACATGTTTTTGTGGGGAAGGATATTTAACATGTAGGTTGCCATTCGCCGCATGATGCCAAAAAAACGGGGTATAGAAGCATGAGCAAGGGATGTTCTCACAATATTGTTAATGGTTCTAATTTTATGCTCCGCCTTCCCATTCTGTGAAGATGTGTGGGGACAGATAAACGAAATTGTAAACCATTTGTTTTGAAAAATCCCAAACCGATTATTGTCAAATTCCTCCCGTTGTCACATTGAATACTTTTAATCTCCGCTCAAACCGAGTTCGGATAAATGCTCTAAAGTTTAGGAAGGTGGAAAACACTTGTGATTTTTTCGACAAAGGAATGTCCACAAATAATTAGAGTAATCATCAAGAAACAAAGAATAGTATCTATGACCTGAGGAACTCAAAACAGTGATGTCCAAATATCACAATGTAAAATATCAAATGGCATAGTAGTGCATGAAGTAGAAGTAAATGGCAACCTAACATGTTTACCAAGGGCACAAGCCCGACACTTATTCAAAACATGAGTTTGAGTACATGAAATAAAATTATTTTGTTTAAGAGAGGCCAAAACGGACTTCCTGATGTCCCAATCGCTCATGCCATAGTGATGGAGCCAAGGCCGCAAAAGTGGAAGGAACTTTAGACCGTGGATTTGGTAAACTTATCGATAGAGCTCCCTCGCTATCACATCTCACGAAGCGTCCCCGTCTGAAAGTCATGTACGGAAAAACCAAATGGGTCAAATTTAACAGAAACTCAATTATCACTAGTAAACTTCCTAACAGAAACCAATTTTTTTATTAATTTGGGAGCATGCATGACATTTTTTAAAACTAGTGGCGGATGTGGTGACAATGTTCGACCCATAACCTTTTATTGGAATTGTATGGCCATTTCCGACAATAATATCATTTTCTTTGCTCAAATTATAATAGGGTGAGAGTGTACCTTGGGACGCCTTCATATGTGACGTAGCCCCGGAGTCCATATACCAATTAGAATCCGGTGGATTGAGTTCAAGAGTGCATAGCTTCGCTTCAATATCCGTAGGATGGGTCGTGGTTGAACGGCTCGCCATCGGGCCGGAGAGGCCCAAAATCGCCGCCGCCACAAGCACTTCCAAATCGGGCTCGCCAAAATTGTCGCCGTCACTTTGCGGTTCAGCCGAATCGGCTCGCTGGCCGCTCTTGAAAATTTGTTGCCGCTTCTCGCTGAACGGCCGCGCATCGCCATCGCTGTTGGTTTCGCTCGCCCACCTCGCTCGACCATTGCCGCGCCAGCTGGCCGCCGCTATCTGGCGCCGCCGCCGTGGTTGCCGCGATGGCCGCCGAGTTGCCGCCGCCGCCATACCTCCGCCGAGTCGTGTTGCCGCTATTTTCCGCCACCTAATTCCGACTTCACCTTTATTATTTCCGCGATTTCCACCCTTCTTATTATTATTACCACGCCCTTTTACTCTTATTTTGTGAAGAATAGTCAAAATAATTACCTTCATTTGAATACGTGGCAACCATGGCGAATTTGTCAAACCTTCTTAATCAAACCCGATTCTTCAAGAACAAGCATGGATCTTGCTTGATAAAACTTTGATAAGGGATTACTTTGACGGATTAGTGTCCCCACACCACTATAAGCATCCGCGGTATTGCATAACCAATCAGAAACTAACCGGCCAGAATCGAACCCACGCTTTCAATTGACCGCCACCACTTTGAGACGCCGATGGGTTGAAACGTTAGGAAGTCCGCCATAACAATGGTTGAAAATTCTTGTTCCAACGCAACAGACGCAGAGTTTTGATTATCTTGAAAAATATCTCTCGTTGCTCCTACGCCGCCACGGCAAGTAGACTGTTCCATTATCAGATGCAACAATGCTGTGGATATTGTTGCATAAATCCAACCAAAAATGGCATCGCGGTATCCCACAATTCTTTGTCCGCTGCATTTATTGTTCCGTTGTTGTACCATTTTTTGTGGAATTATATGATGAAGAACTTTGTGAGCCCTACAACATATTTTGAACAACTCCGCCATGTCACAGTAACAGCTTCCATCTCTAGTTTGACAGAAATATGTTTTGATGTTGAAAATAGTAGTACGAGTGAAACGAAGATTTTGATTCGTATACGGTTGACAACAAAATGGAGAAAAATAAAGTATAACAATGGAGAAGACAAATTCGGTTGGAAGGATGGGGAAGATGAGCGAATTTGGAAGGAAAATTTTATTTAGAATAGGATCTTTGAATTACCTTCTGATACCATGTAAGAATTATTTAGAACTGGAAAAGCTTCCTTAATCTTATTCATCCCAAATGGTTACAATATATACACTAAATAACAATTAATAGGAAGATTAAGTCTTCCTTAAAATCCTCCTACCTATCCCATAATATATTCTTATTCCCTATATTAATACTAATCTATTTAATACATAATACTACTTACCATTTACAAAAGATTCTACATAATTATATTATTAATAGTAATTAATAATATTCTAACAATTATTCTTAATTTTTCATCGATTGAGTAACGTATTTTATAGTTGTTGAATGTATGTTCCTTGTGTGTTTATTTTATTTTTCATCGATAAATCTACTTACATCTTACTATTCTTAGATTTTTCATCGATTGAGTAACGTATTTTATAGTTGTTGAATGTATGTTCGTTGTGTGTTTATTTTATTTTTCATCGATAAATCTACTTACATCTTATTATTCTTAATTTTTCATCTATTGAGTAACGTATTTTATAGTTGTTGAATGTATGTTCTTGCGTGTTTGTTTTATTTTTCATCGATAAATCTACTTACATCTTACTATTCTTAGATTTTTCATCGATTGAGTAACGTATTTTATAGTTGTTGAATGTATGTTCGTTGCGTGTTTATTTTATTTTTCATTGATAAATCTACTTACATCTTATTATTCTTAGATTTTTCGTCATTGAGTAACGTATTTTATAGTTGTTGAATGTATGTTGGTTGCGTTTTATTTTATTTTTCATCGATAGATCTAATACATCTTATTATTCTTAATTTTTCATCGATTGAGTAACGTATTTTATAGTTGTTGAATGTATGTTCCTTGTGTGTTTATTTTATTTTTCATCGATAAATCTACTTACATCTTACTATTCTTAGATTTTTCATCGATTGAGTAACGTATTTTATAGTTGTTGAATGTATGTTCGTTGCGTGTTTATTTTACTTTTCATCGATAAATCTACTTACATCTTATTATTCTTAGATTTTTCATCATTGAGTAACGTATTTTATAGTTGCTGAAAGTATGTTCGTTGCGTGTTTATTTTATTTTTCATCGATAAATCTAATTACATCTTATTATTCTTAATTTTTCATCGATTGAGTAACATATTTTATAGTTGTTGAATAGATGTTCGTTGCGTGTTTATTTTGTTTTTCATTGATAAATCTACTTAGATCTTATTATTCTTAGTTTTTCATCGATTGAGTAACATATTTTGAAGTTGTTGAATGGATTGTTAATTGCGTGTTTATAAGTGCAGCTAGGTTTTGGATTGCTTTGCGTAGCTGTACTTAGATCTTATTCTTAGCTTTTTGTATGGACTGAGTAACGTATTTTGAAGTTGTACACGTGTTTTTTCATCGTTGAACTGAGTAGCTGTACTTAGATGTTATTCTTAGCTTTTTTGTATCGATTGAGTAACATATTATTGCGTGTTTATTTATTATGTTATATATAAGTGCAGCTTTATTCTGATCTGATTTATTTTGGTATTCTGTCCAATCTATTTTGTTTTAGTTGTTCGATTGAGAATATATTATAACTGATATGTGAGATTATTTTGTTCTAATTTGGTTCGAAACACAAATTTTAGTATTGGAATGAAAAATCAAGTGGAATGTATATACGTAGGTAGTTCATATAGCAAATCTGACTTGTTTGGGATTTGATTGATTGGTTGTCCTGGCGTTGGAAAAACAGCTTCTTCGACAGCTGTTGCTTTATATATGCTGTTCTCTTTTTTGTCAAAAGTGAGCTGAATTATGAGTTTGGAGGAAGGGCGCCTGGATTCATGTTTAAGCACTGAGTGGTTCTCTTTGTTGATGGCTAATTCTTAGACAATCTCTAGCTTTAGAGGACTTCTTTTTGGTTTGGAACACAATTTTGGTATTGGAATGAAATAAGGTGAAATGAAGTAGAATGGATGTAGGTAGTTCCAACTGGTTTGGGATTGACTTGTTGTTAAAAAATAGCTTTATTTGATAGCTGTTGCTTATATTTGTGCGGTTCTCTTTTTTGTCAAAAGTGAGATGGATTATGAATAGTGAGGAAGAGGATTTCTTTATGCATTTAGTTGGTCAAGAGTGGAGCATTCCAAGTAGCCCCCCTCCTCGGATAATCACTATGCTATGGTAAATTTCAACTAGAATCGTCTAGGTTATTTATTCAGTTTGGAGAAAGTATAAAGACTTTTGGGAATGTTGATGTTCTTTGGCAGATTTATCATTTTGTACCTTTGTTTTTATTTATTCATCTGTCTGAATTTGCAAATTTATTTCAATATTTTTGTTAGAGTCCGTGCAGTTTCTCTAGCTAGTATGAGTCTACGACCTAAAGGAGTTGAACTTTGAATCTTAAGGGTGGAGCCTTTGTCTGCAGCCTTCATTATTGATATTGTCTACCTCCCATCTTGGGCATTCCATATAATTTAGTGTTAGTAGCTCTTAGTTTCTTGCATGTTTTTGACTCGTGGCTCCTCTTTGAAGGTTGAAAGCTAGTTTGCTTTCGGTGGAGTTCCAAAGTTGCCGATTTATTTCAATATTTTTGTTAGGGTCTGTGCAGTTTCTCTAGCTAGTATGAGTCTACAACCTAAAGGAATTGAACTTTGAATCTTAAGGGTGGAACCTTTGTCTGCTGCCTTCATTATTGATATTGTCTACCTCCCATCTTGGACATTCCATATAATTTAGTGTTAGTAGCTCTTAGTTTCTTGCATGTTTTTGACTCGTGGCTCCTCTTTGAAGGTTGAAGCTAGCCTGCTTTCGGTGGATTAAGTGAAACTTCTTTTATGTCCGAACAAGCCATCTTCTATTTGGGATCCATTGGATTGCTTGGAGAGTATTGTCCTTGGTCAAGAAAAAAGAACCGTCATTTCTTTGGTCAGGTTGACTGTATGCATCTCGAATCATTAAAGGAAGAACACTTCGACTTTTCTGCTTGCTGGAAGGCGCAACCTTCAACCAACGCAATTTGCAATTGACTGCTGAAGAATTCTCTAAACATTCATAACACTTCATCTGGGTTCGCTGAATCAAAGATGGCTTTGCAGAACATAGGCGCCGGCAACAGTGATGATGCCTTCTATAGGTATAAGATGCCCAGGCTGCTTGCCAAGATAGAGGGCCGCGGAAATGGGATTAAGACAAATGTGGTGAACATGGTTGATATTGCCAAAGCATTAGCAAGGCCCCCATCCTATACAACAAAATATTTTGGTAATGAGCTTGGGGCTCAGTCAAAATTTGATGAAAAAACAGGAATTGCCCTAGTTAATGGAGCTCATGAGACTCCCAAACTTGCTGGTCTTCTTGAGAACTTTATTAAGAAATATGTCCAGTGCTATGGTTGCGGAAATCCTGAAACAGAGGTCATAATAACCAAAAATCAGATGATCCAACTAAAGTGTGCTGCATGTGGTTTTAATTCTGATGTGGACATGAGGGACAAGTTGACAACTTTTATACTTAAGAACCCGCCTGAGGCGAAGAAGAGCTCCAAGGACAAGAAAGCAATGAGAAGAGCTGAGCAGGAGTGGTTGAAGGAAGGCGAGGCTGCTGATGAAGAGCTGAAGAAAGAAACAAAGAAGAAGGTTTCCTCCAAAGATGCTAGCACAAAAACTAGCTCTAAAAAGAAACATGGCGGTTCCGATGAGGATCGTGCTTCACCACCTAGGAACCATGTTAATGTGAAAGAAGAGGAGGATGAGGAAGACGATGATGATGACGTCCAGTGGCAGACTGATACATCTCTAGAAGCTGCTCAGCAGCGTATACAAGAACAGCTAAATGCTGCGACTGCCGAAATGGTTATGCTGTCCACTGTTGAGTCAGAGAAGAAGTTCAAGGCAGCTACTCAAACCCCAAGTCCTAAAGTTGCTTCTGTGACACCTGAGAATTCCAAGACCGAGAACGGAGAGACAAACCATGAGAGGCTCGTTAGGGAAGTGAAAACAAATCTAAAAAAGGGAGTTACTTCCAGCAAATTACAATCCTTTTTGGGTTCACTTTCTGGGTCCCCTCAGGAAGTTATTACTGCTTTTTACGAGGCACTCTTGGATGGCGTTGAGAAAGGGTTTGCCAAGGAGGTTATAAAAAAGAAAAGGTACCTTGCTGCAGTTGCTCAAGACGAGGAGTCTCAATTACGATTGCTTCGAGCTATAGAAGAATTTTGTGGGAAAACCAACGCAGTTGCACTGAAGGAAGTGGCTCTGGTTTTGAAAGCTTTGTATGATGCCGATGTGTTGGAAGAGGAATATATAGTACAGTGGTACAACAACGGCATTGCTGCGAACAAGGACTCCAAAATTTGGAAGAATGTCAAACCCTTTGTTGAATGGTTACAGAGTGCTGAGTCCGAGTCTGATGAGGAATGAGATCAGATGTGTTTCCGCCTGTTCAGATTGCTGTCTGGTTAGCTTTTCCTGAGATACTATGGGAAATTCATATGTTATTTTGTGTTGTCTGTTTGCACTCGTACTAAGTTCCTTTTGCCAGACTCTTCGGCCTATAAATGTCTTTACGTGAATAAACTTCCTTTATTTATCGCCTTTGGTGCAGACTCGTATTAAAACCTTGTGTTTCTGTTACCTTTTATAAGTTTTATTCCATACTTCAATGACTTATTTTCCTTTGAACCGAATTTCATCTAGGCCTGTGACCCTCATTCCATTAACTGCTCTTGAAATAAACTTTTTGCATTTTATGCTTAAAGAGGTAACTTACATAATGTAAAATGTCATTAATTTGTATTTAATAGGCATATATTTGTTGAGGTTGGAGTACTTAAGAAGAGATAATCTTAGTTGAAATGTCTAAATGAAAAAATCATCAAAAGTTTAGGAGGCTGTTAATGTATTCATATTTGGCTACGGGGAGGGATTATATTTTAGCAATTGTGCAACACCAATTGTAATCATGGAACATGAGGATGATGTTCATCTTGATTGTGTGGCTAAGGGTCACGACCTCGAAGAGTAATAGAGTGGTCACACTTTGGTCGCCTTCTACGCGATCCACAGTGATGATCATGATTGCAAAGACAGTCCTCAGCTGCATCGCGATCACGTGACCAAGGATTGTGATCTCAAAAATAGGGCATGTAGCAGTGTAAAAAGCTGCTATGAAATTTCAGCAGCTGCTTTGACAAGAAATTGGACTATTTGAGTATAGAGGTAGGGATGACAACGGATAGGATTTGGACCGGATCTTACTAGATCCAGATCCAGATCCGTTTTTCATACATGTATCCGGATTCAGATTCATCGGGTCCATAAAAATCAGATCCAAATCCAGATTCATCGGATCCACCGGGTCCACGGATCGGATCTGAATCTACATGTAAAAAAAATTACTTTAATAATATTTCAACATGTCAATTGGTCATCCAGCCAAGACAAAGATCAAAATCCCTAATATAGATTATTGACTACTACTAAAGTTATTTCAGAAAAGAACACCACAATCTATTATTCCATGTGAGAGAGATGTAAAACAGCGTATGTTCACGCACGTAGATGATTACTTCAATGATATGGACACTTTGTTGACCAAAATTCTAAGAGCAATAAATCTTAATAAGACAATTCTATAATCAGTTACATGATACTTGTGGTGATAGCCAATACTTGCACATATATTACTTCTTATTCTTATGATATTGAATGATTTAATTATCCGCTCTCATAAGTAATTCTTCTCCAAAAATATTTTTCAAGTTCGATTCATTTTGTCCTATTATTCCCCTCTTCATCCTTAAGACTATGGATGACCAAATTCAATTAGGTACAATCAGCTACTTGGTACTTAATGTTGAAATATTTAGTCACCCTGAATAATTTCTCAGGATCCATAGAGAACATGATTAAGTTAACTCTTATGGATGTATAAATGTATTTAATAAAAAACGGATCCACGGGTCGGATCTGGACCGGATATGAATCTCAAAGACAGGATCCATATCCAGATCCATCATAAATGGATCCGGGTCCGATCCAGATCCGTCAGGTCCAAATTTTGAAGATCCATATCCTATAAAACGGATCTGGATCCACCGGATACGGACCGGGTCCAGGATCCGTTGCCATCTCTATATAGAGGCTTTCGATCTTGGAACAAAAAGGTGGAGTTTCAACCTACACTTTTAAATTTTAATTAAATAAAAGTATAACCTTAATTAAAGTCTTTCATAATAAATATTTAAAATAATTTCTCTTTGTAAAATAATCTTGATAGTAAAAGTTGTCATTTTTCGTAATTTGACACTAAAAAACATTTTTTAAAGAAGATTAATCAAACACAATCTGCTTATTAAAAGCAATCAAAAACACTTTTTAAATGAGTTAGTCTAACACAAACTGCTTCTTAGCAAATGTACTTTTTTAAAAAGCGCTTCTCAAAATAAGCAGATTTTTACCGCTAGGCCAAACATGCTCTTAAGAGAGTGGCATTTGAATTATTTAATAGATAGCATATTAATTTTAGAATGAGAGAAGATTAAAAAAAAGAGGAGAAAACGATAAATAATATTCTAGAACATAGAAATGTATCTATTGGACGATTTCCACGTGCTCACTCAAGTGTACGTATCGTTCACAAGTAGTATAGTCTGATAAGACCGAATATTGTCCTCAGAGACTGATTTCTAATTACCGTTCATCTATTTTATGTTATCTATTTAGCAATCGATAATTGAGTTGAGTTTTTGTTTAACTACTAGAATAATTGCAAGAATTAGCTAAACTATTGAAGTTGTAATCAGTTATGAAGGAATTAGGGCTTCCAAAATACTCGGCTATCCACTCTATTTAATCCTTAATGCAACTAGAATGACTTCTTCTACTACGTTAAGATAGCGGTTAACTAGGTTGTCTTATATTCCGGTTAGGATATATAATCGCTCAATCCCAGTGCAGAACCCTTCTATATTTCTATGATAGGATTTACCACATAGAAGGATTAAGAACAGTAACCTATAATGCTACACAAGTATAGGGGTACTTTCGTCCGCGATTTTAACCTATGTCTATCAATTACAGCATATCCAAATCTCTTCTCTCGGTTCTTGATTCGAAATTATATAGATTATGATAATTAGTGATCAATTAACTATCAAACATTCATATCAATTATTGAATAAACCTTAATCAAGTGAAGAAGAAATCAACTAATGCATTAAGTCATGAAATAGATGTTCAAGCGATTCAAAATGAAAGCCCTAATAAAGTGTTTAACTCCTAGTCATAGTCAGGCTAAGAACTAATACAATTCCAAACATAAACTGAATTAAAAAGAAAGAAAAAAAAGTAATGCGAACTAAAGTCTCCAATTGTAGCTTTCAATCCTTGCCCTGTGATGTGTTGTGTGTTAGAATGACCACTTTTTTTCTAGAATAATCCCTAGGGATTTTAGTATGTTGCAATTTTCGTGCCCTATGGACCCTTCTGCCCCTGGCCAAATTAACTTCGGATTCTTAATTTCGCAATGCCGCGTTCGCAGATCGGCGCCGTGGCGCCCAAAGTTCTGGGCTTTCGATGTTCCGCCATGGCCTCGCTAACCCACGCCGACTTTCGTCCGGTCTTCCATTTCGCCGGCTTGGATTCCTCCTTTTATGCCCATTCTTCGTTCATTTTCGCCATTTTGTCTTTTTGAACCGCTGTGACTCAAAAGAAAGAAAAACAAACCTAATACTATACTAAACACAACAAAAACAAGTAAAATACTAACTAAAAATGACTCAAAAAGCGTATACAAAATACGCTTAACAATATCACATCACATTATCTATGTCTAGCTTTATTATATTATATAATAAATAGATTTGATAAAACAAATCGAGGTTTTAAAACCTACTACTACTTGTTGGAGCGCTCTTCCTCCAAACTCGTGTCGTGTTTGTATAACATGCATTTAGGGATTGTAGCATGAGGTTCTAGGAAAAATATTAACATGAAAAGATTGGTATATTGAGCGGGCGTTCGGACGTAAAAAATGAAAAATTTGAAAAAAAGTTTAGAAATGATATTTAAAATTGGAATTGTGTTTCGACATAATACAACTTGGAAAATATTGAATTTTTGTGAATGATTTGGAGGGAGAACTGTGAAAACATACATTTGGAGTTTTTCAAATTCGTCTAACCATGATTTCAGAATAAGAATTGGAAAAAAATGAAAATTAACCATGACTAAATAGGCCCTAAATAACCTATCACATTGTATCGTGATATACTCTTTTAGCAGAAATCTAATAAAGTCCTTATACTACTTTTAGAGTTAAGTTAGGTCTAAGATTTATTTATTTACATAATATAGAATTAGATTGACCCCATTCATTGTTTCCTCAATGTTGAGCCCATCTTATACGTCCCACGCTCCATACGATCAGTATTGGCATAGCTCAATTGCTTTTAGAGTGGTAGATTGCCTCAAGTATTGAACGTGTGGGGTGATAAATCCTACATTTATTGCGCAGAAAGGTTGCTTGGACTCTTTATATAATCTTGGAGTCACTCACCTCTTGAGCTATTTTTTGAAATTGAGTTAGACCTAATATATATTTTCATATCTTACGCATTGTATAATAACTTATATTTTCTCCGTTCACTTTTATTTGTACTTTTATTTTTCACTTGTAGCATATCAAGAAATATAATTTTTTTTTTCCTATTTTACCATAGTATTAATTGCTCATTTCAAAATATTTTTTTAAGTCCATTAAAACTATATCATAATTAATATAAGTATGATGATAATAAAAACACTTCATTTATTATTTCTTTAGATGTGTGCAAAATTTATAGTGGACGAGTAACGGAGGAGTATATAATTATTTATTTTGTGTATAACTTTGTCTTTGGTAACTCCTCTCTCTATAAACGAACCTTCTGGGCCGCCTCTCTTCCTCATCACTTTCCTATCCTTTTATTAAACCCTAATTTAACAATTGCTCTCCTTTCATCCTGTTCTAGATTGTTCCGCTTCGTTCCATCGATAAGGTATTCGATCGATTTTTATCGTATTTTATTGAGTAGATTTTATAGTTGTTGAATGGATGTTCATTGCGTATTTATTTATGTTATCCCGATCTAATCTGTTTTAGTTATTTAATTGAGAATATATATTTACTGATTGCTCGCAGAATTTATAGCTTTAGAAGACTCCTAATTTGGCTTAAAATATAATTATTTTTGGATCGGAGTGAAATTAGGTGAAATAGAGTGGAATGGTCATATATCAGATTCCAAATAGTTTGGAATTGATTGAATGTTTTTATATGTTTTAAGCTGTATAACAGACACTGATTTATTCGATTGAGAATATATTTACTGATCTGTGAGATTATTAGGTTTCTATTCTTAGAGAATTTCTAGCTTTAGAGAACTACTAATTTGGCTAAGAGTTACTTTGGGGAATCAGAGTGAAGTAAGGCGAAATAGGGCAGGATGGATATAGATAGTCTATATATCAGATTCCAAATAGTTTGGCATTGATTGAATGTTTTTTGTATATTTTTAGCTGTATAACACATACTGATTTATTCAATTGAGAATATATTTACTGATCCGTGAGATTATTAGGTTTCTGTTCTTAGAGAATTTCTAGATTTAGAGGACTCCTGAGTTGGCTTAAAGACAATCTTTTTGGGAATCAGAGTGAACTGAGGTGAAATAGAGCGGAAAAACTATATAGTTCATATATCAGATTCCAAATAGTTTGGCATTGATTGAATGGTTTTTGTATGTTTTAAGCTGTATAACACGGACACTGATTTTTTTAGTTAGAGTAGATTGTGAAGAACGATTGTGATAGTTCATGTAGGAACATGGACCAACTGATAGTTGAGGAGGTGTGTTTTAATACATAGATTGTGACAGTTCAGGCAGGAAAAGTGAACCAACCACTGATAGTTGGGGTGTGAAACTTGTGAAAAAGCGATAGTACAGGTGAGTAAGTATGTCAAGTTCCAAATAGTTTGACATTGATTGAATGATTTTTGTATGTTTTAAGCTGTATAGCATGGACGCTGATTTCCTTAGTTGGAGTAGATGGCAGAAGAAAACCTTATCTGATAGTTGCTGCCTATATTTGGGATGTTCTCTTTTTGTCAAAAGTGAGTTGAATTGCTCTACAGCTTGAAACGAGTCGAAATAGAGCGTATGGATATAGATAGTTCATACACTTTCCATTGCAATTTGTTTGTCTTAGTTTGACGGATGGATAAGAAATTAAGGTTAACTTTTGAATCTAGTGATCTTAAACTAAAGATATGTGTAATGTACAAAATTGCCTTGTGATCTTAAACGTGCCATGCGGGATGTTGAAATTAAAAAGTTGTCAAATTAGGAAAGAGACATTCTTTTTTAAACAAACAAAAAAGGAAAGTAATACAAACAGATTGAAACGGAGTGAGTATGTCAGGTTCCAAATAGTTTGGCATTGATTGAATGGGTTTTATGTGTTAAGCTGAATAACACAGACACTTATTTCCGTAGTCTGAGTAGATTGCAAAAGAATAGCTTACTCAATATTCGTTGCCTGTATTTGTGCTATTCTTGTTTTGTCAAAAGTGAGCTGAATTATGAGTAGTGAGGAAGTCTATGTGTCTGATATCTTACTTGAGCACTGAATGGCTCTACAGCTTGATGCCTAATTTATGCATTTAGATGGTCATTGATCCGAATATTCCAAGTTACACCCCCCCAAACCCCAACCCACCCCCCTCCCAATGTCAAGAATCATGTCGACTATTCATTCTGTTGAAGAAGTATAAAGACTTCGGGCATTGGGGATAAATAGTCTACTTTTTGAAGCTAAGCAATCTTGGGTTTCTCTTCCAAATTTTTCTAGAGTATGCAGTTTGGAAGCTTATATACGTACTAATAAATGACCTAAGTGAATGTTGAAGTCCCTTGGCAGAATCATTCTGTATCTTTGTTATTCTGTTTATTCATCTCTATGGATGTTCCTATTTATTGCAATATTTTATAGAACATGTAGTTTTTCAAGTTGCTATTGCCGAAGTGAACTCAAATTTGAATCTTAAGGATGGAACAGCTTGTAAAAAAACATTTACCTCTCATTTATTAATATAATTTAGTGTAGTAACTCCTTTAGATTCTTTGCCTGTATTTGACTCGTGGTTCGTCTTTTTGAAGGTTGCAGGTAGTGTGCCTTCTGTGGAGTTTCAAAGTTGTAGTGGTCTAAGGGGAACTTCTTTTATGTCCGAACAAGCCATCTTCTATTTGGGATCCATTGGATTGCTTGGCGAGTATTGTCCTTGGTCAAGAAAAAAGAACCGTCATTGCTCAGGTCGGGTTGACTGTATGCATCTCAGATCATTACAGGAAGAACACTTTGATTTTTGTGGTTGCTGGGAGGCACAACCCGCACTTTGCAATTGTTCTGCTGAAGAATTCTCTGAACATTCCTAACACTCCATCCAGGAAGTTTTTACTGAATCAAAGATGGCTTTGCAGAACATAGGCGCCAGCAACAGTGATGATGCCTTCTACAGGTATAAGATGCCCAGGATGCTTACCAAGATAGAGGGCCGTGGAAATGGGATTAAGACAAATGTGGTGAACATGGTTGATATTGCCAAAGCATTAGCAAGGCCCCCATCCTATACAACAAAATATTTTGGTAATGAGCTTGGGGCTCAGTCAAAATTTGATGAAAAAACAGGAACTGCCCTTGTTAATGGAGCTCATGAGACTCCCAAACTTGCTGGTCTTCTTGAGAACTTTATTAAGAAATATGTCCAGTGCTATGGTTGCGGAAATCCTGAAACAGAGGTCATAATAACCAAAAATCAGATGATCCAACTAAAGTGTGCTGCATGTGGTTTTATTTCTGATGTGGACATGAGGGACAAGCTAACAACTTTTATACTTAAGAACCCGCCTGAGGCAAAGAAGAGCTCCAAGGACAAGAAAGTAATGAGAAGAGCTGAGAAGGAGCGGCTGAAGGAAGGCGAGGCTGCTGATGAAGAGCTGAAGAAGCTGAAGAAAGAAACAAAGAAGAAGGTTTCCTCTAAAGATGCTTGCACAAAAACTAGCTCTAAAAAGAAACATGGCGGTTCCGATGAGGATCGTGCTTCACCACCTAGGAACCATGTTAATGTGAGAGAAGAGGAGGATGAGGGAGACGATGATGATGACGTCCAGTGGCAGACTGATACATCTCTAGAAGCTGCTCAGCAGCGTATACAAGAACAGCTAAATGCTGCTACTGCCGAAATGGTTATGCTGTCCACTGTTGAGTCAGAGAAGAAGTCCAAGGAAGCTACTCAAATTCCAAGTCCTAAAGCTGCTTCTGTGACACCTGAGAATTCCAAGACGGAGAACGGAGAGACAAACCATGAGAGGCTCGTTAAGGAAGTGAAAGCAAATCTAAAAAAGGGAGTTACTGCCAGCAAATTACAATCCTTTTTGGGTTCACTCACTGGATCTCCTCAGGAAGTTATTACTGCTTTGTACGAGGCACTGTTGGATGGCGTTGAGAAAGGATTTGCCAAGGAGGTTCTTAAGAAGAAAAGCTACCTTGCTGCTGTTGCTCAAGATGAGGAGTCTCAACTACGATTGCTTCGAGCTATAGAAGAATTTTGTGGGAAATCTAACACAGTCGCACTGAAGGAAGTGGCTCTAGTTTTGAAAGCTTTGTATGATGCTGATGTGTTGGAAGAGGAATATATAGTACAGTGGTACAACAAGGGCCTTGCTGCAAACAAGGACTCCAAAATTTGGAAGAATGTCAAACCATTTGTCGAATGGCTACAGAGTGCTGAGTCGGAGTCCGAAGAGGAATGAGCTCTCTAGTGTTTCCGCCAATTCAAATTGCTGTCTTAAGCTGGTTTGCTTTGCCTGACATGATATGGTGTTGGACATTCGCATGTTTGTTAGTCTTATTATGTTTGTGTTAACTGTTTATGTTTGTTATATGATGATATTTGTGTTGTCTGTCAGCGCTGCAAACTCGGGGAAGTTCCTTTTGTGAGACTTTGTGCTTTATTTTGTCTTTACTTGAATAAAACTTCCTATATTTAGTATTATCTCCTTTTATTCTCTTCCATTTCATGACGATTAGTAATGAACGTGTGCCCTGTTGTTGATATATGTTACGACTTGATGATATACGTCCTGTTGATGATATATGTTGAAACTTCACAATCACATTTTGTATTAGTCGTTCTGTATTGTGATTGAAAAGGCAACCCTGATGATATATGTCCTGTTGATATATGTTGCAACTTCACAATCACATTTTGTATTAGTCGTTCTGTATTGTGATTGAAAAGGCAACCCTGATGATATATGTCCTGTTGATATATGTTGCAACTTCACAATCACATTTTGTATTAGTTGTTCTGTATTGTGATTGAAAAGGCAACCTATATGATATATGTCCTGTTGATATATGTTGCAACTTCACAATCACATTTTGTATTAGTCGTTCTGTATTGTGATTGAAAAGGCAACCCTGATGATATATGTCCTGTTGATATATGTTGCAACTTCACAATCACATTTTGTATTAGAGTCGTTCTGTATTGTGATTGAAAAGGCAACCCAGAGCAGAACCGGGTAAATTTTCCTATACGTATTCCTTTTTTTATTTCCTTCAAAAAATGGTTCAAATATTTATGCATACTAATGCACTTCAATTAGAACAGCTGGAAAGAAAAAATTTAAAAAGGAAATTGATTAGTCTGCCTCTCTAATTTGTTTGCATACTCTTCATTTTTCTTGTTTTCATCACAACATACTTGGCAATTTTTATAACACCGAAGCAAAAGAGTAACGAGGTTAATATCTTTCTTTTCTCTGTCTGAAGTTTTGTAGCCCATATGAGAAACGAAGTAGCTTAGCATTTCTGTAATGGAAGCAGAGTCATTGCTTGCAAATATTGGATCACAGACCGATATAACAATGTTGCATGGCAGATGAAGATAAATATTCAAACAATGAAAGCTGACAAAGGGTCAATTGGTTTTACAGTCTCACATAGTTACTTTTATAAGAGATCTGGAAATTGCTATGTTCATCCATTTCCCCTTCAAACATCTAGTGGATTTTTGACTCCTTGGACATGGTTCATGCTCAGTTTGTCCTCCTTCCATACCTCAAGGGCATACAGCTTCCCCAATAAGTGGCCTTCTTAGATTATTGGTGGGTAATTACTCTTGAATCTCGGAAGAATGAGCTAGACCCCTATTTTTTCTTTATTTCGGGTCCATGAAAATGTTCGAACTTGCTTCATTCCTTCATCTTCCTTGTTCTCTTACTCCTCCATCTCCAAGATTCACGATCCGAAGCTTTACAACTGAAGAATAGTTGTAGGTTTGAAATCCTAATTTATTCATATTATGATTTTATTACAGTTCAATATGTTGTTTTGCATGTCTTATTTTGTGATTTCTGAGTTTACAGTCACGGCGAATCCCTAATTAATTCTTATGCTAATTTTATTTGAGTTTAATATGTTGTTTGCACGTCTTAAGTTTTGATTTTTTTGAGCTTACAGTCATGGCAAAACCTTAATTTATTCTTATTCTAATTTTAATTGAGTTCCATGTTGTTTGCATATCTTGTTTTGCGATTTTTCTGAGCTTACAATCGGATCCAGACAACAAAACCTGGTGGTGCAAACATACGAAGTAATATTTTTTTTGCGTAGCAAAAAAAAATTGCGAGGCAATGTACGAAACGACGTCGTTTTGTAAAATTGTGGTGGTGCAATCCTGCTTTGTGTAAATCCGCCGCTGCTTACAATTATGGTGTTGACAAGGGGAGGTGCGAGATCACTCTGTTGATTACTTCTCTTCTACATCTAAACTCAAATCAAAACATCTTACTCGATCTGTACAAAGCAAAATTTACGATCCAACCATAATCAAATAATGATGACAGCTTCCTTCATATTCAGTCGATTGTTCATTTATAGTTGAACGAATTAGGAGGATTGAATTACTATTTCCTCCCGATTCCACCAATGTCTATAAACATTCTGGACATACATCTCTACATTTAAGACATGTAACCACATTCTTCAGAAGGAAAAAAAGGTTAAACTTTAAAAGGATAAACAAGTCTAGATATACATCAAATGTTAAACTCTGGAGCACCTGACAACTTGTGGGGAAGCTATACTTGCAGCAAATTACATCTTGAATAAGGTACCCCACAAGAAAAAGGATAAAACACCGTATGAATTATGAAAAGGCAGAAAGCCTTCATATAAAAATACATCAAGGTGTGGGGGTGCTTGGCTAAGGTAGCAGTACCGCTCCTAAAAGGGTCAATATAGGACCAAAAACAATAGATAGTATTTTCATTGGGTATGCTGAGAATAGTAGTGCCTATAGATTTCTGGTTCACAAGTATGAAATTGAGGATATACATGTAAACACCGTGCTAGAATCAAGGGATGTGGTATTCTTTGAAAATGTATTTCCATGTAAACCAGAAAGTAACAATCTTCTTAAGAGGAAAACGATGAAAATACAAGTTCTTCACGATTACCCGAACAACAAAAACGAGAAATTGTTGAAAAACCTAGGAGAAGCAACAGAGCCAAGTTTGCTAAAACTTTTGGTCCATATTTTGTATCTTGCATGTTAGAGGATGAACCTCAAACATATAAAAAGCTATGGGCAAAACCACACATGGGAGATATTGGATCTACCCCCAGGTTGTAAACCTTTGGGTAATAAATGGGTTTTTAAACGGAAATTGAAAACGGATGGAACGATAGACAAGTATAAAGCGAGATTAGTTGTCAAAGGCTTTAGACAAAAGAAAGGTTTAGATTACTTCAACACATATTCTCCAGTTATAAGGATTACATCCATAAGATTGCTTATTGCAATTGCGGCATTGTATAATCTGGATATACATCAAATGGATGTTAAAACTGCTTTCTTAAATGGAGAATTAGAAGAAGAAATCTACATAGAACAACCTGAAGGGTTTGTGGTACCCGGAAAGGAAAAGAAAGTTTGTAAGTTGGTGAAGTCACTTTACGAATTAAAGCAAGCATCTAAACAGTGGCATATAAAGTTTGATAAAACATTATTATCAAAAGGGTTCAAAATCAATGAGTGTGACAAATGTGTCTACATTAAGACGACACCTTCAGGTTTCGTAATTATATGCCTATGTGTAGATGATATGTTGATAATGGGAAATAATTCAGAAATCATAAGATCTACAAAGAAGATGTTGTCTAAACATTTCGATATGAAAGATTTAGGCAAAGCATACGTCATTCTTGGAGTTAAAATTTCCAGAAGTCCAGAAGGGATTAAATTACCTCAAGAACATTATATTGAGAAAATTTTGGAAAAGTTTAATAAGAATGACGACAAAGTGTCAAGTACGTCTTTAGACATGAATCGTCTTCTAAAGAATGAAGGACAAGTTGTGTGTCAATTAGAATACACTCGAGTAATTGGTAGTCTAATGTATCTAATGAGTTGTACTAGATCAGATATAGCATGTGCAGTGAGTAAATTAAGTAGGTTTACGAGCAATCCTAATAAAACTCACTGGCAAGCCATAGTAAGTCTTGAGATATTTGAGAAAGACAAAGGAGTATGGTTTGCATTACACAACATATCCAGCAGTTTTGGAAGGATATGTTGATGCAAATTGGATCCTAGACTCAGATAATACTAAAGCAACAAGTGGCTATGTATTTACTATGGGTGGGGCTGCGGTATCATGGAAATCAGACAAACTTTGATATCAAGATCAACAATGAAGGCTGAGTTCATCGCTTTAGATAAATCGGTAACAAGAATTCCAACTGGTATATGCGCATTTTAGTGAAAAACACGTTTCTTCGGCCGAGCACATTTTCTTCAACGCTGTCCATCCCATTTACATAGAAAAAAAATCAACGCTACCAAATTCTTCAAATGAGGACAGAAGTAACAGATGGTGAGAGCTCTTTTTAAATTAGAATCCGTTGCAGAGAGCATCCCAAGCTGGTCAGAAAATTGTGCTTTGAAAAAATTCCTTTTCGTCCCGAGAGATGTTGTTAATTCAAGTGCTCGGCTGAAGTTGGATGTTTACATAGAAGAGCGTGAATACATCTGCAGTGGTAGTACTAGTTAAAAGTTGATGTATCATATTTGCATGATGTAATATTTTATTATGTCTTGGCCTGTTAATGTAACATTGCCTTGTAACTTCTCCGGACATTTTATGCCAGAAGTTAATGGATTGGTGCTGCTATATTTGGGGGATTTGCGTTTGTGCTGTTTGATTTTACTGTGTCCCTTCTTTTGAAAGGATTCTTCACATTATGTTGTATATTGCTATCCTAGATGAGAAAGATGCAGGAAGCTAAGTTTACTAATCTTTGTCCCTGTTGTGAATTTTCAATAACAATAGTTTGCAGACCAAGCTCGCATGCTCTCAATTATTCTACCAGTTACCTGTTATTTCTTACCAACATAGATTTTAGGTATCTTTATTTGCCAAAGCTTAAGACAAATATGAAAAGGTCTATTTTTTAATCTCTGCTAAAATTTGAATGCTGATTTTCCATGGTCCCTGGTATCGAGCCTCTTCTACAGTTTTGGTACTTTTTTATCCCCAGTTGCTATGGGAACAAAGGACGAAATACAACCGATTTCTCTATTTATGATTCTCGCTTCTCCTTATTCTTGTTCCTAACTTCTTTCCGGGCAGTTCCCATGTTTGGCACTCAGAGGAAAAAAGAGATGTACAAATAGAAATTGCTTAGCTTGTTCAGCTTCCAAAATTCTTGGAGTCCTATGCTACTGGACAGAAAGAAAACATAGCTAGTGTTTGAAGAATTGGAGATCTGCTTCAAATTTAAAGAATTGAATCTCTGTGCATTGTTCTGCTTTGTCGCCATTTTTGTGAGTAAATTGTGAGTACAACAATTACAACAATGGAATGAACGGAGAATGTAAGTAACTATTAGAAAGAGTTACAATTTGGAAATAAGAACAAAACAAGAGGTTTGCTGAATCGAGTGATATTCACTCTGTCCTTAAGACAATATTGCCCCGTATATATCATTTTACAATGATTCTCCCAAGATAAAACAACAATGAACAAGTGAGCAAAGGAAACTCAAATGTTTATCAAAAGAAGAACCTTTTGAGTGTGTGAAAGACAACTTAGAGAGGAAGAAGTATTCAGAAATCTGATTGCAAGTGTGTTCTTCCAATTGAGCCTAAGGCCTCTATTTATAATGTGTAAAAGATGACCTCTCATCTAGCCAACTAATGACAATCAATAGCTATATAATGACACTTATTGAGAGGTTACAATTCAGCCAAATAATGGTTGAATTCAAGTGTCAAGTAATGGAGGATCAATGCTCCAAAACCAACTCAAAAGTCAGAAATTTTTCATTCCGTCGACCTCACTGCCAGTGAAGCGTCGCGGCTCTGCCTGGGAGGCGCCGCGGCGATTTCCGACTCGTTTCATCTTTACACGTCGTACACTTCTTCCTTCATTTACCAACGTGAAATACTCGTCATTTGGCCAATAACCGTCTATCATTTCATGTCTCAAACATTTTGTTTACTTATCAATATCTCTTTCACTGAGAAAATTTACGATCCTTTGGTACAATTTGTGCACGTGTGTGAAAACGACGTTTCCGACGTGCGGGGCCCCAATTGTTCGAGTAATAAATAATAAGATTAACTTTAATTCACGTTAATAAATTTCCAACAATCCCCTCTTGAAATATATTTTGGCGCACTCACAATGTGCCTTTCTAGCAATCTTTCGGCGGACCGATGTTGCATCTGGATAAGTAGCCGTGACTTTGAACCTTCCATAGTTGAATACCACCAGACTTACTTATTGCGCGGTGAACGTGATGTCTTGAACCGTGAGTAGAGTCGCTGCCCAACCCTACCTATATAAAAGAAAAAGAAGAGATCACTAGGTCCCGAGCAATTCTACCTTAGTGTTTAATGTAAGCCAAGACAACGGTACCAACACAACAACTTTTCTTACTTTGTTCTTCTTTAATGTTTTATCTGTTGTGACTGTGGACACGTATTGGATTCTTAAGTGCGTTCATTTGAGGCGGTCTGTCCTCGCACTTAAATAGGTTGTCTCCTATAAGGTATCCTACTATACCCACTTCACAAGTGTTAGGAACCATTAAAAGTTTCCCCAAACCTAACCTCAACCGTTGAGGATCATTAAAGATTTTGGAAACTTAACATTTACCTACACTGCAGATAGCACTTAATGTCTATCACGGAAACGACCTTGGATTCATGTTTCTTTACAGAAATCACACGCTCAAACCTCGTTAACTGGAGCGTGAACAATATAATTTGGGACCCAACATCGGTGAACAAAGATTTGAAATATGTCTGACTCTGATATCATATAAAGAATGAACTTTGGGCATAACTCAACTCCAAAAGCTAGTAAGGATTGTCCAAGTCCATATAAAGAGTCCATGTTCTCATTTCATATCTGATGTGAGACTCTAATAACAGTAATACTATATAAGTTGACATAATTAATTATTTAAAATGAATTTCTATGAAAATCATAATAAAATAAGCTATTTAACTCTCAAATTAAAGCATTTTCATACAATACTGGACAGATCACAAAAGTAGTACTATTTATATCCAAATTCATAAGAAAGAGTAATCCAACAAGAAAAGAAAAAAAATTAGAATATAGTCATTCCTTTTTACAATAACAATTTCTATAATAATATAATTATAACAATTACATGTTCCTTGGCATCAGACTTTATGTTATGGTATATCATATATTTTGTATAATAACACCAAACGATTTTATAGACATGTTTAACTTTATATATATACAACAATAACATATTTAGTTCAATCTTAGAGCGTAATTTCACAAAGTGAGATGTAGAGTGGCCAGACCTTATTACACCTTGTAATGTGGTACATTGACAATGCAGGTTCGTACAACAAAGAAAACAGGCTAAAGCCGCTAAACCGGTGCCCCGATTGTACCCTTACGCTTACCGAGGAAAAAAATCAATTAAGCAAAAAGGTACAACCCTAATCAGCACAAAAAATGCAGAAAGCGCCTGAATTCCCTGAACTCCGACGAACTCGCATTTCTCATCGCCGATCAACTTCCGTCTTCGTTCACTGAACTCAATACCTGCCGGGATTTTTTTTATCTTGCCTGAACCCTAGCACACTCCGTTCGGACGGACTTTCGTATAATCGACATGGTCGAGGTTGAGGCTTCTCCACCACCTGATCTCAACGATAAAGCCTCTTCTCCCCCTCACCACGCAATGTCAATGGTTCCAATTCTCAATTCTCTTCGATTTCATCTTTATTTTTGCCTTGTTTTATACCTCATTTTGTTCTTTTTACCAATAATTTTGTGCCGTATCCACTTATTGTTCATTAAAGCTTTCATTATCATTTCGCTCTCTTTCAGTTTCTCGCTACCTCCTTGTGTGTGTGTTTTTGTTTGTGTATGTGTGTGTGTGTGTGTGTGTTTGTGTTAAATAGCTGTTGAGCTTTAGTATGCAGTAGCAAAATCACAATGGAATACTTTGTCTTAAGAACTAGATGGAGAAGCATGAGGCGTATTTACTTGAAATGTCCAATAGCCTCTGATATAACTTCAAGAAATAATGATCAACAACACAGCTGAACTATCACTTTTTCGCCAGTTTCACACCTCAACTATCAGCTGGTCCCTTTTCCTACCTAAACTATCACCATCATTGTATATAAACACACCTAATTGATAATTCAGGTAGGAAAAGGGAACAACTGATAGTTGGGGTGTGAAACACGCGAAAAAAATAATAGTTCAGGTGTGTTTTTGACCATTAACTCTAACTTCAATGTACTAGAATTAGAGTCGAAGTTATTATTCATTGAAGCAGGAAATGAAAATCTAATAGACAACTGCTATGCTTGTTTTGATGAAGAAAATAAAAGTTGCTTAAAAATGTTACTGCACCAATTGGTAGTGAATAGATCACATGTTATTTATTTCACGGTTTAAAGATGGTGTAGGAAATGGAAGGATCTAATCTTGACTTTGTATTTAGCCATTTGTGCCTAAAAGTATGATAGTCTAGGTTTTCTGTTGTGATGTTATTGACTTGTCAAAAGTAACTTCATCAAAATGATAACTGTCTTTAAAGTAAGGACATTATACAATCAAAGTGCAGGTACCAGCTTTGGTGGGCTGTTTTGTATTGGACTATCAGCATATTTCACTTCATCACATGGTTTAGTAGCATGTCTTTCACAAACAAATGCACTGTTTATTAACAAAATTGGTAGTATGAAAAAAGCGACATTGAGGAGTTGCTGAAACTTTACGAAAGTAGCAGTATGAAGAAGCCTGACATTTGCACTCAAGGATGGGGCCTAGTCGTCAATGAAGTGGATTGAAAACCATGAGGTCTCAAGTTCAATTCCTAGTGGAGGCAAAACTAAGTGATTTCTTCCATTTGTCAGAGCCTTGGTGGACAGAGTAACCCGGTACCTGTGCTTGTGCTAGTGGGAGGTAGCAAGTGCCCGTAGAACTAGTCTAGGTGCGCCCGCAAGCCCGGATACCACGGTTATAAAAAAAGCCTGACATTTAGGAGTTACTAAAATCTGTATGCAGAATACTGCAGCTGGCCTGCAGCGTTTTCAGCTGATGCTGTAGTTGAGAGCATCATAGCATATAGCGGTTACATTTTTGAGCTGTAGTGAATTTTCATTTTGCTTTACAGTCAAAAGAGTTCATTTTTCTGAAACTATTTGTAACATTCTTGGCCTTATGGAGTTTTATCATACATGTCTTCGTGTTCTTTTATAAAGGTGGATAGGTATTGTAGGTAACTGAATTTCTCCGGTCTTTAATTTTAAGGTGCCTAATGAAGGAGAATGTGCAATGGGAAAGAGGAAGGATCAAGGTATTGGTGAACCTGAAGGGAGTAGAAAAAAGAAGAAAAAGCAAGTAGCCACTCCTCGTCCTGCTTGCTCTTGGGTGCACTTCAGGTGACGTTTTTATTATGTTTATCTATTTTCCACTGCTTTTTGACTACCATGTTCTGCTAACAATGAAAATATTATTTTCAGCCGTGACTTTATTAAAGAGTATAGTGCTACACATCCCGAATCTTCTGGCCTGAAAGCTGTAAGAATCTAATTCTATATTTTCACTATGAGATGCATTAGCTTACACCTGTTTGTTACACACAAGCATGTTTGTATGAGCGCATTACTTTTCAGGCCACAAAGGCAGCTTCAGATGCATGGAAGCTGATGGATCCTGAGGAGAAGGCAAAGTACACTACTCGTGCCCGTGAAGTGTGGGATAAGTACCTCAGCTCGACACCTGCCCGGGCTCCTAAGCCAAGAAGACAGGTAATGGAACTGGTAATGCTACTAATGTTTAATATCTTTGACTCCTCATGTTCAATTTTATTGCTGGATTACTTATGCAGACCAAACTAGTCACAAGGTGCTCCCCTGGCCGTTTACTAAATGTTTTACAACGGCTCACACCTGACCAGAAGGAGGCTGTAAAGAGCATGGGGTTTGGTAGCATCCTTGGCCTCAGATGTCGGACTCTTCGAAGAAGTTTGTGTCTTTGGCTATTGGAGAGGTTCAATACTGTAAGATGCAGTTTGGAAATCTGTGGTGAGAGGATACCTTTAACTCCAAGGGATGTAGAACTTGTAATGGGCTTGCCTGCTCGTGGGAAAGATGTGGTGAACTCAGGGTCTGACGAATTGATTTTAGAATTACGTAAAAGATACAATGCCACAAATCGTGGGATTTCTGTCCGTCTTCTTGAGGAACGACTTGCAGCTCCAGAAGCTGGGGAAGATTTCAAAAGGTCATTCGTGCTTTATGTAATGGGCACTCTTTTGTGCCCAACTGCAAGGCTTGATGTAAGCCCTTCTTTCCTCCATTTTTTGACAAATATGGATGTACTCCATCAGTATAATTGGGGCAAGTTCTTGCTTGACCGGCTAGTGCGCGAGATATCTCGTTTTCGTCAAGGGAAGCAACTTGCAGTTGGGGGCTGTCTTTTGTTTCTCCAGGTGACTGTGAATGACATGTGATACCCATCTCTGTTTTATTTAAGAGAAATTCACATAAATAGCCGCCCACCAAGATAATAGCCAACAAATGTATATATTTTGTGTATTAATGTATAATGTACATAAAATATGCATTTTGTTTTACATATAATACCGTGTATTTTTTGTATATTTGGCTAGCGAATGTAATTATTTTTGGCTGACCGGCCAAATGTGTAACTTGTTAGTGCTTAAATTGATATTTCATTGGTTTGCAGCTCTTTTACTATGAGAGTGTTGCTGTTGGAGCAGCATATGAATCAGCCCCTGTAGCTTTTCCTTGCCTATTCTCATGGGGTGAGGAGGCGATCAGTGAGAGAGAAAAGCAAGAGAAGGAACTTGGTGGTTATGGCTCAGGGGAGGTACATTCCAATTTTCTGATTTTTAAACCAATATTGTTCTCATATTATTCTAGTGTTATTCTCTCATGCAGGTAGTCTGCATGGAGAGAGGACTTGGGATGGGTTCATTGGGATACAAAACCCAAACTGATAGTATGCCGCTGAGAGCAGTGGAACCAATGCAAGAACTTTCTCATGCTCAGGTATACGAGGGGTGTGGTTTAGTAATTTGTTGTTCTCATGTTAAGTAACCAGTTATCTTATAATCCTAGGTTAAGGGTATCAAATGGGTGGGTTGGGCTAAATTTGGGCAGGTCAATATGAGTGTTAATAAATGGGCGGGTCATTGATCTGTCCAAGAATTACTTGGGCTGAAATGGGTTGGGCTAAAATTGGCTAAAAAGTGGGTTATAATCCAACCCGCCAATTTTTATTAACTTTTTATTTCTTCGTTTGTTCTTTTATAATTTTTTAAGTACCTAATAAAACTATCTTTTCTTTATAATGGCTCTATAAAACATATCAAATGAAACAACGTTTTTTTGAAAATATTTTGACAAGGTTTCTATGGGGCAATCTGGGCTACATTTCAGTCCAATTTGGGTTAAATATCAGCCCAGCTTTTAGATGGGCTGAAATGGGTTGGGCTAAAATGGGCCGAGCTGGTTGGGCGAGTCATGTTTTCATGGGCTAATTTTGCCACCCTTAATAGGTACCAAAATAATGTCTGGTATGTACTTTTATCGTCCTTGTATAAATCTGTATGGGCATTTAGTTTTGACTAAGCACAGCGCTTAAATTTGTTTGAATCTTGAGTGGGCTGTGAGCTACCTATATTTGACGGCCCTATTTCTCATTGACTGTTGGCACAGTCACATTCCAGTTTATTGATGGAAATAAAAGCTAAATTCTAGGTCTTTCATCTTCTTAATAAATCAATTTAAGAACCCTGCAGAAAATCTGTGTCAGAAGAAAAGGAAGTACGTTGAGGATAAGATCAACATAGAGCTTATAAAACAGAGAGAAGATTCTCAAAAGATAGCGAGGTGTATGCTTACCTCAGCATTCCTACAAATTACAATAGTTTGTTCCTTTATTCCCTTTTTTGGGTGGTTGGATGAGGGGTAGGGTGAGGAGTACCTTGGGCCTTAACTCCAGGTTTCCATAACTGTGATTTTGTTTTCCTAATATTATAGATAACTTGGTGAGTTTCATCTACATGGCAGGACATGGATGATCAAGAGTATGAGGATACCTTCACAGAACTGGTGATCTGCCATCTAATTCTTGCTCTCTACTAGTTAAAATTGTTTTACCCTGAACTGAGACCAGGAAAGAGCATATTGCTGTTATCATTTTGTCACTGGACTTGCTTCGATGACTCAGAAGCAAATGATACTGAGACGTTGTTAGATTGTTTGCTTTTATGCCTTACCTATATAATAGATTGAGTGACTAAAGGGCAGCCCGGTGCACTAAGCTCCCGCTAGGGTAAATGATGAATAAAATATCACAAACTAAAAATAGTTATGATAAACTCAAATACATATGTGAATTTCTTTTTTGTAGCAATAAACTGATATGCTATTGTATTTGGTGTGCCTCCAGAATGCTTTTATTGAAGCCTGAGTTGAAATGTGTAAATGATCTTCCGCTGCTACTACATTTTATGGCAGATTAAACCGTTTGGCCATGAGAATCAATCACTTTTTTCTGAATAATTTCACTTTATTTCAAAATCAGTGTTTGGCCATGAAAATTCCAAATCCAACTTGTAGTTGGATTCCAACTCCATCTTCATAATTCCAACTAAAATGCTCTCCTTTGCAAAAAGTATAACCAAACACAACTCCAACTTCAACTTCATAAATTCCAAACAAAGTGAAAAATATTTTGAATCTATGGCCAAATGCCTAAAAGATGCTTTGATGTTGTAATATCTTTTTTTGTTGAGTACGTCAATGTTGTAGTATAACATTTCAAATCTCATGATACTCTTGCTAGAACTATACATATATAGTTCTCTGAGCCTTATAACGAATGACAGTGTTATGTATGTTTTTATATACGGGAACCTGATAAACCGAATCGGGGTTAATTTACTTTTAAGGATCTTAGAACCTGAGAAGCTTCCCCAATCGTCTCTTTTCTTTTCTTTTTAATAGATTATCATTATCATACAAGTTATTTGAAGTATTCTCTTGGAATTGTTGACTAAAATGATTTTGTTGGTGCCCTCCTTCAGGAACATGCACATACAGATAGCATCCAGGGGAATGTAGCCTGTGCGGAGATTGAAGTAGTTGCTGGTTCAGGAGAAGTACCTTGTGGAAACATCAAGTATGGATGCACAGAAGTCGTTGATTACTCAAAGAAAAGAGATCACGAAGAGGCCTGTGCACCACACACATGCCCCCTCCAGAACTGTAATGTTGTTGATTCCTCCAAACAACTCTCATTGCATTTCAGTAGTAAGCACTGGGATTCAGGGAGGCACTTCCAGTATGATTCCCCATTGCGTGTCTCGTTGAGCAAGAAGGAAACTTTCCTTGTTTTACAAGCAGAAAAAAATGGGGTTCTCTTTCTTCTTTCCAAGGGAACACAAAGTATAGGACATACTGTTGTGATTACTTGTATCGGTCCTAGCTCATCAAAGGAATGCTTCTTGTATGATGTTGTATCAGAAAAAGGAAGCAGCTCTCTGAGATTGAAATCATTTGCTCATAGTTTTCCAGGTAAAATTGAAGGTTTACCCCCAGTAGATTTTCTGCTGGTTCCTTTTTCTTATCTGGGCTCATCTGGGCAGCTAGATTTGGAGATTTGTATATGGAGCTCGACAGAGCCTGGATCAGAGTGAGCTCGATAGATGTAATATCACAGCTTTATTTGTATCATTGTATTTGTCAGAATGTAGGAATGTGATTTAATTAGCATGTTTAGGAATCAGACTTGCTGCTCAGGGCAAGCGCATGTTTATTTATAACCGGAAGAAAGGATAAGCTGCAGGAAAATTATTGATCATATTTTGTCCATAGAACATTACAAATTTGCTGTTAGGGAGGGGGCAACCTTGTTTTTGTACTGCCCTTGGGGATTACTCTAATTTTTTACCAAGTGTCTTGGCCATTGGTGTTTGTGTTTAATCTCAAACCAAGGCAACAACATACCCAGTCTAATCCCACAAAGTGGAGAAATCTCAAACTAAGGCATTGCAAAAAAAATTGTTCGTTTTCCAGTATAACAGTGAGCAGTGCTTGTGCTGAAAATCATGAGAAACTTGGCCTTAAGTTAGTACTCCCTCCGGTCCAGAGGGTGAGACTCAACCCAACATTAAGGATGCAACTTAGGTTAATTAGCACACAAAAAGATCATAGGCATTACATTTCTCAACTAGTCAAAATAAACAAGATTAATTTCCGGATAAAACTCATACTCCTTACAAGATACTGCTAGTCTATTCCTTTTTCCCCTTAATAGTTCATACTATCTTCGGAATTTCAAAATAGATTTTGGGAAAAAGCCAAAAGCTCTTACTAAACAGCCAAAATAATTGCATGACATGTGTTTCTACCGTGGACTTTATAACTTATGGTTGTTTAATACATATTCTCACCTCAATTTATGATTAATGTTTTTTTAGAGTTGAAGTAATTTGATTTAGTGCAAATATTATATGTGTGTTTTAAAGAATGGATCTTGGGCCTAACTCAACCTCAAAAGTTAGCTTGTAGGGTGAAGATTATCCAAGTCCATGTTCCAATTTCATATCCGATTTGGAACTCTTAATAGTTATTATTAGCGAATATTCTTTAAATATTCACAGTATATATTGTATTTATTATTGATATGTATTTAAGGTAGTTTAAGATTCTTACTGTATTAGGAATCACCTTTGTACAACTATATATATTGTGATTAATGAAAGAAATCTCCGAGAGAAATTATTTCAATCTCTTACATGGTATCAAAAGCAAAACCCTAAACCTCTTGTCTCCAAAATTCTTCAACCGTCGGACCACCATTTCTCCTCTACCTCTGGCTGACGACTCCCTCTCCAATTGTTGTTGACAACCCTCCTCCACCCTCATCGTCTTCTTTTCATCCGGCTTTCACCGTTACAAACATCAAGAATTTTATCCCCATAATTCTTGATCAAGAAGACTGTCAATATTCAATGTGGGTTGAACTTTTCTACATTCATGCTTGCGCATACAATGTGTTAGACCATATTGATGATTCTATCGCACGGCCATCCGATGTTCCTGACTCGACATGGCGTCGTCTTGACGCCATGATCAAACAATGGATATACGATACTATCTCCAAAGACTTGTTGTGCACTATCATGAAAACAGGTGCCACGACACGTGAACTGTGGGTGAGACTGGAAGAAATTTTTCAGGACAACAAAAATACTCGTGCTGTGTACTTGGAGGAACAATTCAACAATACACGTCTAGAGAATTTTAACAATATGTCTGAATATTGCAAACAACTAAAACTCATCGCCGATCAACTTTCCAACGTCGGAACATCTGTGTCTGAAACAAAGATGGTGTTTCAACTTGTAGCAGGTTTACCAAAAGGTGAATATGATACAATAGCAACGATGATTCAACAGGCTGACCCACTTCCGAGTTTCAACAAGGCGCACTCGCAGTTACTTTTGAAGGAGACTCGACGTGCTAAGTAAGATGAGCAAAATAAAAAAGCCTTAGTCGTTGACGGAACGGTGACACCTGTAGCCTCCACTCAACAACCACCGTCAGACCACCAACAACCACGAGACAATCGTGGTGGAGGACGTGATGGCAGGGGCAGAGGAAATAGGAAGCACGACAATGGTAGAGGAAAAGGGCACAAAGCCCAACAGGCCAACACGCCGCAGGTCCAGCAGTTCCAATGGCCTGGCCCATCCGGATGGCCCAACACGGGAAATTGGGCCTCGCCTGCCTGTCCCTATCCAACTGCAGGGGCCCAATTCCCGCATCCCTGGTCCCATGGCATTCTGGGCTCATCTCCAGCAGCCCGACCCAATCAGCCACAAGCCCAGCAGGCGCACTTCTCCTCAGCCCAGCCGTATGAACAACATGGTAATGGCATGGACCCCACTAATTTGGGCCATGTCTTCAACACTCTCAATCTTCAACAGCCCGACAACAATTGGTATATGGACTCCGAAGTCACATCACACCTGACCAACTCTTCAGGTAATTTTTCTCAACTATTTCGGTTAAAGTATCCTCAATATATTACTGTCGGCAACGGTCACCGCATTCCAATTACAGGTTACGGTAATACACACATAAAACATCCTCATCCACCCTTCTCACTTAACCATGTCCTCTACGCACCTCAAATCATTAAAATTTTGATATCTGTTAGAAAATTCACTTGTAATAATTGGGTGTCTGTCAATTTTGACCATTTTGGTTTCTCTGTGAAGGATCTCAATACGGAAAGAATTCTTACGCGCTACAATAGTGTGGGAGACCTCTACCCTTTCACTCACTCTTCTGCTTTCAGAACTCAACCACCTGTCTCCCTTGCTGCACTGTCTCCATCCACCTGACACAATAAGCTCAGACATCTAGGAGACCATGTCTTTTCTTTTCTTAGAAATAATTTGCGTATTCAATGTAATAATGGAAAATTTGCCCAAAACTATTTTTCATGCCCGCTTGGCAAGCATACTCGTCTTCCATTTATGTCTTCATCGAGTATTACAGTTTCATCATTTGATATTGTTCATGCTGACTTGTGGACATCTTTTATTATTAGCTCACTGGGTCACAAATTTTACCTTGTTCTATTAGATGATTTTCCACATTTTTATGGATAATTTTACTCAAATTCAAATCTGAGGTTTTTGCTAAATTTCTTGAGTTTCATAAATTTATTAAAACCCAATTTGAAAAATCCATAAAATCCTTTCAGTGTGATAACAGACGTGAATTTAATAATATAGCATTCCAAAATTTTTGCTCCCAACAGGGCATGGTGTTCCGTTTCTCTTATCCCCACACCTCCCCTCAAAATGGAAAAGTTGAACGAATTATACGTACTATCAATAACATGGTATGTACCCTCATCTTTCACTCTTGTCTACCACATTCCTTATAGGTCTATGCTGTTAAAATTGTAAAGCACCTCCTCAATATTTTATCCACTAGCACCCTACAAAATATAACCCATACCGAACTTCTATATCTTAGGACTCCATCTTGTGACCACTTACAAATTTTCGGGTTTCTATGCTATCCCAATCTTGCATCTACTGCCTCTCATAAATTGGCTCCTCGAACAACACCGTGCATCTTTGTTGGTTTTCCACCTAATCATAGGGGTTACTTGTGCTATGACTTATCCTCTCGTAAGATCATTGTATCTCGCCACATCACGTTTGACGAGACATAGTTTCCCTTTTCCAACATCCGAAAATTCCAAACCACATTCACCTGTGCTTACTTTCGTTTTTCTCGATGAGTCAGAACTTTCACCGCTAGTTCGCACACTGCACCTTCACAACCCCACTGTTCTGTCGTCTTCTCCGGTGACGTATCCGTCGTCTGGTTCTAACACCTCCATCGACACTCCACACCAGCACCTCCCATCTATGTCTCCCGTGCTCAGTGGTCACCTTGTCCCCACCGACAGCCCACCTATCGCCAGTTCTCCGTCTGGTAGCCCAATCACTAACACATCTCCACCCGTCGATCTGTCACCCACACATCGGCTCCCCACCCATCCGGCAGACAACCACCAATGCCCCTGTTCACAAATCTCCTCACCCCAGATCTCATCGCCAAATCGATCTTGTCGGTACTCTCACAATCGACACCACTGCTGCTCGCGAAGCCGCACTTCACCTACCCATTCCATGGAAACCCGTGCAAAGCACAGGATTTTCAAACCCAAGGTCCATTTTAATCTTTCTGCTCAAACAATTTCACCCATTCCAAAAAACCCAAAATTAGCCAAATTGGACCCTAATTGGAATGCGGCTATGTGTGAGGAATTTGATGCTTTAACTAAGCAACATACTTGGGAGTTGGTACCTAGACGAGAGGGGGTGAATGTGATCCGTTGCATGTGATTTTTTCGTCATAAATTTAGGGACACTGGTGACTTGGATCGGTATAAGGCGAGACTTATGGCAAATGGTACTAATCAGTAGGAGGGCATTGACCATGGTAAGACTTTTATCCCGGTTGTTAAACCGGGTACGATTCGTACTGTTGTTAGTATTGCTATGGGTAAGCAGTGGCCAATTCACTAGCTGGATGTCAAGAACGCATTTCTTCATGGAGATCTGAAAGAAATAGTGTATATGCATCAGCCACCAGGTTTTGTTCATCCTGCAGTCCCTCAGTATGTATGTCGTCTCAGAAAGTCACTTCATTTTCCTAAAACAGGCACCCCGTGCTTGGTATGACCGTTTTGCCAGGTATATTATGCAGATTGGGTTTATATGTAGCAGGTGTGATACATTTCTGTTCATTTTTCATCATGATAGTGGAATTGCTTACTTACTGTTGTTATATGTGGATGACATTGTTCTCACTGCCTCATCTGACAAATTAAAAAATGACATTATTGCTCTACTCAAAACTGAATTTGCTATGACTGATTTGGACAAACTGAGTTACTTCTAGGGTATATCAGTGACTAGATCTGTAGATAATATATTCCTGAGTCAGCGTAAGTGTTAGCCGATTTCCAATTTCTCACGCAAGTGTACGTATCGTTAAAGTAATATAGTCTGGTAAGACCGAATATCGTCCACATAGACTGGTTTCTAATTACCGAACATTTATTCTAGGTTATCTATTTGGCAAACGATGGTTGATTTGAGTTTTTATCTAACACTACTAGAGTAATTGCAAGAATTAAACTAAATTACTTTGGTTTAATCAGTTATGATGGAAATAGGGCTTTCAGTATCCTCGACTATCCACTTTTTTCAATCCATAATGCAACAAAAATGACTTCTTCTTCTTCTACGTTAAGATAGCAGGTTAACTAGACTATCTTATATTCCGATAGGATATATAATCACTCAACCCCAGTGCAGAAACCTTCTATATTTCTATGATAGGTTTTACCACATAGGAGGATTAAGAACAATAACCGATAATGTTACACAAGTATCGGGGTACTTTCGTCCGCGATTTTAACCTATGTCTATTCAATTACTACATATTCAAATCTCTCCTCTCGGTTCTTGATTCGAAATCATATAGATTATGATAATTAGTGATCAGTTAACTATCAAACATTCATACTAATATTGAATAAATCTTAATCAAGTGAAGAAGAAATCAAACTAATGCATTAATTCATGAATAAGAGTTTCAAGTGATTCAATAGGAAAGTCCTAATAAAGTGTTTAGCTCATAGCCATAGTCATGCTAAAAACTAATACAAATCCAAACATGAACTGAATTAAAATAGAGAAAAGAAAGAAAAATACTTAGAACTAATGTCTCCAATTGTAGCCTCCAAGGTTGTGATATGTCGTCTCTTCTCCAAAGTAGAATGTAGAATTATGTACAAGATCTAAGATCCCTGAATAAGGTTAGGGTTTAGGGATTATATAGTTGGGAAAAATTGCGTTTCGGACCCTTTTGCCCTTCTGAATTCGACCGAAAAATCATATTTTCCGCATCGGCGTCGTGGCCGTGCAGGCTGGCGCCACGGCGCCGAAATTACTGAAGCCAAATCAGAACTCGCAGGACATTTAGCGCCTGTGGCGTGATTTTTCCAGTTTTCTGATTTTTCATCATTTTCTCGTTCGGACTTCGTCTGATTTCTTCTATACTTCCCGGGACTTCTTAGACTTCATTTCTTGGTCTTTTCTTGTGCAATTACACCTCAATTAAGCTCATTTCATCTTCTTTTTGTCATTTCTCCATTTAGGACCGTTGTGACTCAAAAGAAAGAAAAACGACCCTAACACGACACTAATTTCAAAGAAAATAAGAAAACTACTAACTAAAAATGACTCAAAAAGTGTATATAAAATATGCCTAACAGTAAGTATGTAGAAGAAATTGTGTACAAAGCTAAAATGTCGAATTGCAAAGCTATGCCTACTCCGGTTGATTCGAAATCCAAGCTCAGTACTTCTGATGGTGATCCGGTGTCTGATCCTATTATCTATAGGAGTCTTGCAAGTGTTCTTCAGTACCTCACATTTATAAGACCCGACATTGCATATGCAGTTCAGCAGGTGTGTTTGTTTATGCATGCCCCGAGAGAACCCCATTTTGCTGCTCTTAAGCGTATTTTCATATACATTAAGGGTACTCCTAACTATAGGTTGCTCTCTTACACAGATGTTGATTGGGCAGGATGTCGGAGACGCGACGCTGTACTTCCGGCTATTGTGTCTTTTTAGGGGATAACCTCATTTCTTGGTCTGTCAAGCGGCAAGCCACTTTATCCCGCTCTAGTGTTGATGTCACGACCCGAACCCGGGCCCGTGACTGGTGCCTTACCCTGGGCACCCAAGTAGACATACATCAGAGTAATCAGCGGAATATAAAACAAGACATGAAATAAAAACAGTTTATCAGAGAAAAGCTGCCTTTCGGCATATGTATAATTAAACTTGAGCGATTCATCCCTTTTACAAACTCGCCTGTGATTACTCTGCACTTAAGAATGATGTAACAACAATGGCGGGACGGGGCCTCGCCATACCTGAATGTAAGTACCTACAACTACAGGGACTATACCACCGATAAGCCTCCGAGAAACGGAGCTTCCCAAACGCCGAATCGTGACTTATGGCGAGGATCGACGATCGTACTTCTACCTGCGGCGATGAACGCACTTCGGGCGAGGTCGATAACAGTACCAAGTATGTGAAATCAAAATACCGTAAATGAAATCATAGTAGTCTATATAAAGCGAGACATGTATGATAACCAAACTACGATTCTGATAAATAAGTAGTCATGCCAAGTCGTGACTCACGCCTCAAAGTCATCACTCAAATACAACTATGGGTCTCACGCCCACAACATCAATCATGCCCGTGGAATACCTTCCTCACGCCGTGCCTATGATATAAAAGCACCAAGGAACACACATGAACACGTGTCCCACCTGTGTCATAATAAAACCGCACGGTAAGTGCGAAGGCATAGCCGACTACTAACACCTACGCACTAACAAGGTCATAAATCAGATCATGAGATCTGTCTGCACCGCCATGATCGGCCGCCACTCGCGCAGATCTAATGTGCGCGTCTAGTCCTCGAACTTCCCGCACTCGCATAGGCCACCCAATGGCCCGCGTGAGGTATTCCTCGACGAGGGTAGCTACTCCCGGCATCGCCCCGACTCGCATCCGCACGGCCACATAGACCGCATGACCATAAAGGCCGCACACTAACCGGAACTCGTAGCTCGCGATAGGTCCTCGTGACCCGCATGAGGTATTCTCGAATCACGGTCCTGCATCACCGAAGTCTACCCCAGACGGAGGGCGCCTTAACCCCTAATCATGTCAAGAGTGAGTGATGTAATACTAGCATAACGGCCACTGTTAGACAACATAAGCACAACAAGGGAAACCCCTTACACAAACATCACAAGACACTAACACACGTAGCATCCTAACATGTTTAATTATTAAATCAACCAGGAAGTATTACAAGGCTATCACAAACCAACACAATCAAGTTAATCACACGAGGTACTTTCTACTATATGTCAATAAGTTCGGGTTTTTATCCCCAAAGTATTTCATACATTAACTCTTTAAAAGATCCGTTTCTTTCACAAAAGTCACACAATACCCGTAGTATAAAAATAGAGTGACTTATCTTCTTAAGTAAATCAAAACACTTCTCTTTGTAAAAATCAAGTAACAACATTCTTTTCCAAACGTTCAAGTTTGCCTAATTTCAAATACTCAAGTTTCTCATTTTTGAAAGGTTTTATAGTTCATAGTTTTAATCACTTAATGATGTAATTCTCCTTTAAAACAATTTGAGAAACATATACCTTATATGTGAGTAGATTATTCTTGTTTATAACAATCTTATTAACGCAGCCATGATCTAGGAAATGTAATATCATTTTGTCTCATCTTAGCTTCTATGCAGATGGAGGTTTCTACTGGTTTTAATAATACTTAATTAGTCAATACATTTCCCTTTATTAACGCTGCAGTGGTTTGTTCGATACTTATTCTGATTTCCGAAATCAGTAAAACATTATTCCTTTTAAAAACCAAGTACTCATTACTCACGAATGAGGTTTCACACAAAATTCATATTAATTCATTTCAGTCAAGTCTCTTATCTTTTAAGATCAAGTCTCTTAACTTCTAAAATTAATAAACCATTCTTTTATCCCTCTTAAGTCGTTATACCTAACTTCCCACAAAGCTAGTATAACTCTTAAGTTTTTAAAACCAAGTATTACTCTTCTTTCAAAAAGGATTCTTAATTCTTTTGAAATACTTCAAGATTTTTATTATTCAGGCTTAAGTCAAAAGACATTGTCGTACAACTACGTTCAGTTAACACACGTACGTCTACCGTACTATATATATATTCTTTTAAAATATCATGCTCAAGAGGATAGGAAGAATCACATACCTCGCGACGATTATCGACTATTAGCAAAACGCTCCACGGCTATAACCCGGCTAGCCTTGTCCACCTTTCAAGTAGTACATGCTACTCGCAGAACATTCAACCTATAAAATTTATACAAGTCTACTGTAAATACAGTCCTATGTAAGTACAGTTTTAATCTTCCACTTTAATATTCTTCTGATGCGATTTCAGTTCAAGTCTTTCTGTAATATCCTTCTATTACAGTTCAATTCTCTTCTATGAATCTTATATTCATTTCTAGACAACTACAGTATGTAATTTCCAATTACAATAGAAGGATAGGATTATTTACCTCGGTAAGCCCAAAATTATCCAAGTTTAATGTCGATCCTGAGCAACGTTTAGCTCCTACTCCGGGTGCTCCAACCCGCTCCAAACAACCCTTAGAAGTTCTACTAAACTTCTTCCTAATACTTCAACCAACTGTGAAGATTTTCCTTCTGTTTTCGTTTATTTACTAAAGTGAAGTATAATAGTATTTCTTGGCTTTTAGTATAAGTGTAACCTTGTAATACTACAAGGTATTTGGGCCAAGGTATTTTGGAATAGTAACAATACATGGAGAGTATTTCTACCATGGGGTATTTTATGAGAACAACTCAAGATAGTGGGTACCTCTGCTTAGCACCACTAGGAAGGGGGTAGGTTTCGCCAAAGGCCTTCTCAAGGGGGAGGGGTACTCTATGGACGATAACTACACAAGAAGGGGGGAAGGGTTTTCAAGACTTAGAAATTTTGTGGATGAAGAAGTCTTCACAAAGGGGGGGGGGGGGGTATTTATAGGACAACCAAGGGCCAAGATCAAGCCAAGTGGTAGGCAAGTGTAGGGTGAGGATTTACCCATGTGTACCTTATCCATCTACCACACAAAATATCACAAATATCCTACCAACCCCTTGACCCTCAAATCGTCCAAGACCGCCCAAAGTAACGTCCACTTTGAGGGTGACAAGTGTCACCCTCCCGTTGGTCCAAAATATTTCACCTCTCGGAAAAATCCGCAAAAAATATAAATGACATAGCCGGAATTTTCCCTTCGCAAGTTTTGTAAAACGTTTCGTCGAAAAACGATTCTTTTTGGTAGTTGTGAACAAAATTTTCGGCCCTTGCCTAACTTTAAGGCTCAAACTTTTCTACGTACGTCCTCACGTACATACTCTGGAAATACGGGGTATAACATTCTCCCCTCCTTAGAAACATTCGTCCCGAATGTTCCTTCTCAAGACGGATAACGATGAAGTTCCTTTTAACTTAAACAAGTTTCCAATGCCACATATGGCCACAAAATAACACGCGCGCAATTTCTTAATCCAAGTCCACGAGGAATCACCTCCATTACTACAAAAGCCCCCATTCGAGGTCTAAAAGATACTCCCTTCGCACCTTCACTTTACAAAAGAAAAGATCACTTCTATGTTCTTAACACATGCTCGCTTCTTCCCTTACTCGTCGTACCCTTCTCGTACACTCGAACTCTTTCTCATAACTTACCACATTCCTGTTACTGCTTTAATTTCAAAAATCTCTGGGTTACTACCTCCAACTTGATCATCATTAACTGGGAACACTCTGGATGGATCTCCGATACTTTTCCGAACCTAACAACATGAAGGACCGGACATACTGCCTCCTAAGTCGGACGGCAAAAGCTAACATATAGGCAACCTGGCCTACTCTTCACATGATCTGAAAGGCCCAAAGTAACTCGGGCTAAGTTTCCTCTGTTTCCCAAAACTCGTCACACCCTTTCCGGGGTGGTACCTTTAAGAAGACCCACCGTCAACCTGAACTCCAAGCGTTGTCGCAGATTATCCGCACAACTTCTGTTGACTCTGAGCTGCCAATAACCTCTTCTGGATAAGCTTCACCCTATCCACATCCTGCTGAACAAGTATGAACCAACTATCTGAACCTTGCCAACATCGAACCAATCGACCGGCAACTTACACTTTCGCCCCTACAAGGCTTCATAAGGCGACATCCGAATACCGAAATGGTAGCTATTAAAACACTCCCTCCACAGGAGGCAACAATCCTCACAGCTACCCCTGAAATCCAAACACTGGCCCGAGGGCGAATGCGATACTGAGACTCACCTGAGTTCCTAACCCTGCCTGGCAAAACCTCCAGCAAAAGAAATAGCCATAACCTGGGCTTCACTGTCTGCCATAAGGTGAAAGTAGACACCTCGTGCAGCCTTACAACCTTCCTGATGTAACATCTCGCATAACCCTCTGCCGAGTAAACGGTGATCGATCGAAAGACAAGATGGGTGACTCATCGGCCCGACCATCGGTCGAACGTATCCACGAACTCAGACTGGTTAACTAAACTTGGGCCTAACACCCTCGTGACCCCACCACTTGGCGGGACCACCACAAACTGACCCCACCACCAAACAGGCCGCGGGTTGACCCGCGATCGGTCCCCAACCCGACCTGCCATCGCGCAAAAACTCTTGTTCCCCGATCCGGAACAATCTCCTCATCGAGTCACGAAAAACCTAGTGGTCTTCTTAGCTCAACTACCATCTTTCAATCATACCACTCAGGGACTTATCACACAAGTATATCTCACGTGCACTATGCACTCCGATAAGGGTCAAACATAAAAATACATCTTTTACTCGAGATGGTCTTAACTCTAAGGTCTCCACGTATAAAACTCTAAGGCTCCCACTTTCTCTATCCCCCAATCTTACCTGGTTATCTAACCATGATTTCTAATCACAATTAACACAATGCTATGTGAACATAACATTTAAGGTATACTCATCTTATCATACGTACTAATCTCTAGAGGGTTAAGGATCTACCAGATTCTCGCTTCACTACCCTCCGCTGCTCCAATCAATCCCGCTCGATGGGCGCAAGCATAACAAGTTGTCGAAGAAATCGACACTCCCACAATGACACTTACCACAACCACACCGAGGTGGGGTGGCCTCTGCTAACACCCCTTCCTCTCCGAACCATCCGAACTGCAATCGATCCGGGTAGGCTGAGTCCTCCTACTTGCAGTCCTCCTACTAGGACATCCTTTCGACACATGGCCCTGACGGCCGCAGGTAAAACAAACATCAACAAAAGATGACATTCCCGATGGCGCTCACACCGTGAACACTGGGAAAATCAATCCATTGGCCGACTACGATAGCTGCGAACCGGAAGCCCTGAGCTCGACCAACTCCGCATACCGAACGTTACAACCCCGCGAGGACCACTCTGACCGTGGATGTGCATATCTAATTCGCCGAGGCGGTTTGCCTTGAAAGTTACCAAAGGACCTGCTGCTCGCCCTCTTCGCCGTCCTGGTTAACTGCCGATCTCTACGCCCCTACTGCCGCGATAAGCCCGTCACGCAGCCATGCTCATGCCCGATCAAGAGCTATTCTTACACAACCTTTTCTTAGATATTCCTCAAGGCGCGATAAATCGGTCATCATGTACCTCCGTAGCTTAAATCCCTAGCTAGTAACAGGTCGCTCTTTGCGCCTATATTCTCTGCTCTCGGTCGTGGAACCGAAGGTGTAAATGTCATGGCCGCAGAGGAATCGCCGCCGTAAACTTTCTGGGCCGCGACGAGCGAAACTCCTGAATGGCACCACCCTAGGTGATGATTGGGCCCGTGCCTCGTGAACCCTCGTGTTCTACTCGCAGCCTCCTCGCTTTGCCTTCTGGCCCGGGTTGCCTTACGCGGAGGCATAGCGGTAAGGAAAGAAATACGTTAGAGGGTCCAACTTATAACACACTCTAAGGCACGATCTCGAGTGAGAAGAATGGAAACCAATCCTAAATATCCTATAGCCTCACGATTATTGGTGTAGCACAACACACCGATAATCAAGACTTACTAGATACGGTCTGTAGACACTTTCCGAGGATTAATCGCTTCGATACCACTTTTGTCACGACCGAACCGGACTGGATCGTGCCTTACCCGCACCCAAGTAGACATACATCGTAGTAATCGGAATATAAAACAAGGCATGAAATAAAACAGTTTATCGTGAGAAAAGTCATTTTTCGATATGTATATATAAACTTGAAGCATATCCCCTTTACAAACCCCGCCACAACAAGCATTCATGCACTTCTAAGAATGATGTAACAACAATGGCGACAGGTTCGCCATACCCCGAATGTAAGTACCTACAACTACAGGACTATACCACCGATAAGCCTCCGAGAAACGGAGCTTCCCAAACGCTGAATCAGACTATGAGCGAGGATCGACGATCGTGTACTTCTACCATGCAGATGAACGCAGCCCCGGCGAGGTCGATAACAGTACCAAGTATGTGAAATCAAAATATCGTAAATGAAATCATAGTAGTCTATATAAAGCGGGAGACATGTATGATAACCAAACTACGATTCACAATAAATAAGTAGTCATGTCAAGTCGTGACTCACGCCTCAAAGTCATCACTCAAATACAACTATGGGTCTCACGCCCACAACATCAATCATGCCTGGAATACCTTCCTCACCGGCGATCTATGATATAAAAGCACCAAGGAACACACATGAACACCGTGTCCCACCTGTGTCATAATAAAACCGCACGGGTAAGTACGGCGCATAGCCGACTACTAACACCTACAGATTAACAAGGTCATAAATCAGATCATGAGATCTGTCTGACCGCCACATGATCGGCCGCCACTCGCGCGAGATCTAATGTCGCGCGTCTAGTCCTCGAACTTCCCGCAGCCCGCATAGGCCACTCCAATGGCCCGCATGAGGTATTCCTCGCATCGAGGGTAGCTACTCCCGCATCGCCCCGACTCGCACCGCACGCCACATGCACCGCGTGACCATAAAGGCCGCACACTAACTCGAACTCGTAGCTCGCATAGGTCCCGGGACCCGCATGAGGTATTCTCGAATCACGGTCCTGCATCACCGAAGTCTACCCCCGTCGGAGGCGCCAACCCGGAATCATGTCAAGAGCGAGTGATGTAATACTAGCATAACGGCTTACCGTTAGACAACATAAGCACAACAAGGGAAACCCCTTACACAAACATCACAAGACACTAACACACGTAGCATCCTAACATGTTTAATTATTAAATCAACCAGGAAGTATTACAAGGCTATCACAAACCAACAATCAAGTTAATCACACGAGGTACTTTCTACTATATGTCAACAAGTTCGGGTTTTTATCCCCAAAGTACTTCATACATTAACTCTTTAAAAGATCTGTTTCTTTCACAAAAGTCACACAATACCCGTAGTATAAAAATAGAGTGACTTATCTTCTTAAGTAAATCAAAACACTTCTCTTTGTAAAAAATCAAGTAACAACATTCTTTTCCAAACGCTCAAGTTTGCCTAATTTCAAATACTCAAGTTTCTCATTTTTGAAAGGTTTCATAGTTCATAGTTTTAATCACTTAATGATATAATTCTCTTTTAAACAATTTGAGAAACATATGCCTTATATGTGAGTAGGTTATTCTTGTTTATAACAATCTTATTAACGCACCATGATCTAGAAATGTAATATCATTTTGTCTCATCTTAGCTTATGCGGATGGAGGTTTCTACCGGTTTTAATAATACTTAATTAGTCAATACATTTCCCTTTATTAACGCCGCAGTTGGTTTGTTCGATACTTATTCTCGATTTCCAAATCAAGAAACATTATTCCTTTTAAAAACCAAGTACTCATTACTCACGAATGAGGTTTCACACAAAATTCATATTAATTAATTTCAGTCAAGTCTCTTATCTTTTAAGATCAAGTCTCTTAACTTCTAAAATTAATAAACCATTCTTTTATCCCTCTTAAGTCGTTATACCTAACTTCCCACAAAGCTAGTATAACTCTTAAGTTTTTAAAACCAAGTATTACTCTTCTTTCAAAAAGGATTCTTAATTCTTTTGAAATACTTCAAGATTCTTATTATTCAGGCTTAAGTCAAAAGACATTGCCGCATAACCACGTTCGCTTAACACACGTCGCTCACCGTACTATATATATATTCTTTTAAAATATCATGCTCAAGAGGATAGGAAGAATCACATACCTCGCGACGATTATCGACTATTAGCAAAACGCTCCAAGGCTATAACCCGGCTAGCCTTGTCCACCTTTCAAGTAGTACATGCTACTCGCAGAACATTCAACATATAAAGTTTATACAAGTCTACTGTAAATACAGTCCTATGTAAGTACAGTTTTAATCTTCCACTTTAATATTCTTATGATGCGATTTCAATTCAAGTCTTTCTGTAATATCCTTCTATTACAGTTCAATTCTCTTCTATGAATCTTATATTCATTTCTAGACAACTACAGTATGTAATTTCCAATTACAATAGAAGGATAGGATTATTTACCTCGGTAAGCCCAAAATTATCCAAGTTTAATGTCGATCCTGAGCAACGTTTAGCTCCTACTCCGGGTGCTCCAACCCGCTCCAAACAACCCTTAGAAGTTCTACGAAACTTCTTCCTAATACTTCAACCAACTGTGAAGATTTTCCTTAGGGTTTCGTTTAGTGACTGAAGGGAAGTATAATAGTATTTCTGGGCTTTTAGTATAAGTGTAACCTTGGAATACTACAAGGTATTTGGGCGAGTATTTTGGAATAGTAATACTTGAGAGTATTTCTACGAGGGGTGTATTTTATGAGAACAACTCAAGATAGGGGTACCCTACTTAGCACCACTGTAGGAAGGGGAGTAGGTTTCGCCAAAGGCCTTCTCGAGGGAGGGTGCTCTATGGACGAACTACACGAAGGGGAAGGGTTTTCAAGACTTAGAAATTTTGTGGATGAAGAAGTCTTCAGAAAGGGGGTATTTATAGGACAACCAAGGGCGAGATCAAGCCAGTGGTAGGCAAGTGTAGGGTGAGGATTTACCCGTGTGTACCTTATCCATCTACCACACAAAATATCACAAATATCCTACCAACCCCTGACCTCAAATCGTCAAGACCGCCCAAAGTAACGTCCACTTTGAGGGTGACAAGTGTCACCTCCGTTGGTCCAAAAATATTTCACCTCTCGGAAAAATCCGCAAAAATATAAATGACATAGCCGGAATTTTCCTTCGCAAGTTTTGTAAAGCGTTTAGTCAAAACGATTCTTTTTGGTAGTTGTGAACAAAATTTTCGGCCCTTGCCTAACTTTAAGGCTCAAACTTTTCTACGTACGTCCTCACGTACATACTCTGGAAATACGGGGTATAACAGTTGAAGCAGAGTATAAAGGTGTTGCTAATGTAGTTGCTGAGGTCTGTTTGCTCTGAAATCTTCTCTTGGAGCTCCGTTGGCCACTTCGTAAAGCATCTATAGTCTATTGTGATAACATATCTTCCATATATATGTCTCATAATCCGGTCCAACATCAGCGGACCAAACATATTGAGATGGATATCCACTTTGTACGTGAAAAGGTAGCACTTGGTCAAGTCAAAATATTGCATGTGCCCTCCTCCTATCAATATGCAGACATCTTCACAAAGGGACTACCCAGACATCTGTTCATGGATTTCAGATCCAGCCTTAGCGTTCGGCCTCCTCCCGCTCCGTCTGAGGGGAAATATTAGCGAATATTCTTTGTATTGTATTAAGAATCACATTTGTACAACTATATATATTGTGATTAATGAAAGAAATCCCGAAGGAAAATTATTTCAAATCTATTACCGTTATCATTGGCCGGAACGTGCTAAAGCTAAAATCGTGTTACCGAGACATGTCAAAGTTAGACCTCAAATTAAATGCTTTGATGACTAAGTAGCCAAAAAATTTGCATGACATGTGCTTTTACCGTGGACTTTATAACTTATGGTTGTTTAATATGTATTCGCCTTCGTTCGTAAGTGCGATATTATGATAATTTAATTTAAGGTAATAAACGGAGATAAGCTACACCTTAAAATCATATAGAGAATATTGGTCCACCAAAAAGGCATACAATCTCTTGGAATCGGTTAGGCATAAAACACTTGGGCGATGGTCTCTGATTTGTTACATGCATCTTGTGTATAATTAAGTACTAAGGAGTCATGCGCCCATCATTTGATGAAAAAGCCAAAGTACTTCATAACAAGGCAATCTCATAGTATAATTTTAAAATATTTTATATAAAATTTGACAAAACTTCAATAAATTCAAATTTTCGAATTCATAATTTTAAAGTATAACAAATTTTGTGTCAAGAACCCAAAAAATTGTACCCATAAATTAAACTAATTTGCCTATTTGAAATAGCTTATAATGCAGTGATCACTATAAGGGTGGAGCTAAAAGTTTTCGGCCGAACCTAATATTTGTGTTAAGAAATTCATTGAATACGTATGTATCCCATTCACTAAACTGTCAGTATCGAGACAAGTTCGGCCTCTCTTTCCTTATAGTCAAAAGAGTTGTTGTTTAGATCAATACTTTAAATCTGCATGCCAACTTTGCTCTTTGAGAGGTGAAAGAGCGGTTGAACACTTTGTTTCAGGGATTGGAGTTCGTACCCACATGGAAATAAGGTGCTTCATACTCATGGCACTGCTACTGCGAAATCCCCTACTGCTTGTTGAGTCCTCACTTGCCTCTGACTCTGATCCCGGGTTCTTCAACCGCCGATGATGCTTACTGTCCTCGTAGCCCACTAAAGCTGCACTTTTTCACTCTTTCATATACTAGGGGATTTCACTTGAAAAAGAAAATGTTCCATACTAACGTATTCGGGTCCATAATCATGGGTTCCAATGCACGCCTTTCCCTAGAGTTCTTTCTCGGGAGCTACTAGTTACGGCTCTGAAGTTCTCATCATGAGCGAATTTGTTGATGTTGCACCCATGAAGTATGGAGAGTGCCAAAGACCATTGATAGTAACCATTTTTACTACTATCAAAGTAGATATTTTCTCCAAATACTCTGAGTATTAAATTTAGAGTTAAATTATCACCATTTGAAGTCATCATTATAAAATTCAGAACTCATATAAGTTGAAATCCTGACTCCGCCACTACTATGTTTTTCTCTTTGGGCCTACTGCCACCAAACTTTTATTATTTGCTTACTGTGTTTATCTACCTTATCTTTACGATCTTTCTAAGGTACTAAAGTAGTATATTAAATGATAAAAATAGAATTGATATAAAAGTTGGAAAGACGAAGATTCTTGGAAAATCGTATATAATTAATGGGCATGCACTTCGGGATTTGCAGGACGAACCCCTCGGCCCGTTCCATCCCACAAACTAAGGGGACGGTACGGGATGATTCCTTAACGAGATAAGTGTGATGGGACCTTAGCGGGGCCAGGATTAACGGGACGAATCCCTGACACGTCCCATACCACTAACTAAGGGGACAGAACGGGTCGGGAGCTTTAGTGGAATTTTTTTAAAAACAAATTTATATTAATTTAAATATTTATGCACTAAAAAGTATAAAAAGATGATAGTGTAATATAAGACTACATAAATGCAGTAAATGAACACACATTTAAAATAAACTTAAGTTATGGTAAATCTTCCTTCATCTTTATTCATCCAAATGGTAACAATATATACACTAAGTAATAATTAATAGGAAGATTAAGTCTTCCCTAAAATCCTCCTACCTATCCCATAATATATTCCTATATTAATAATATTCTATTTAATACATAATACTATTTACCATATACATAAGATTCTACATAATTATATTATTAATTGTAATTAATAATAAATATTCTAACACTCCCCCGCAGTCGAAGCCGGAGGAAGGCGAATGCTGAGACTGTCCCGAAATTCTTCAAATAATATCAGCGGAAGCCCTTTTGTGAAGATATCTGCAATCTGATGTCGTGTCGGGACATGTAACACTCGCACCTGTCCGCGAGCTACCTTTTCACGGACAAAATGAATATCTAACTCAATATGCTTAGTGCGTTGATGATGGATTGGATTTCCGGAGAGATAAATCGCACTAATATTATCACAGTATACCATAGTGGCTGTCGGAATAGGACAATGAAGCTCAGGTAAAAGATTCTGAATCCAGCATGAGTCAGACACAACATTGGCTACCGCACGATATTCAGCTTCAGCACTAGAACGTGATACGGTGGGTTGCCTTTTGGAGGACCATGATATTAAATTATCACCGAGGAAGAAGCAATAGCCGGAGGTGGAGCGTCTGGACATCCTGCCGATCTGCGTACCGTAGGTGACAAGCTTGGTCATGGAAGAAGAATGCAGATCAATCCATGGTGAGTGCCACTGAATATATCGTCAATACGTTTGAGTGCTGCGTATGTTCTTCCATTGGATTGTGCGTGAACAAACACACTTGTTGTCTCGCATATGTAATATCGCCCGTGAATGTGAGATATTGCAAAGCTCGCCAAGTCGCGATACAATGTCGGATTGGCAAAAGGACTACTGGATATGACACTCAATTTTGACTTGGTATCTACTGGAGTTGCAGAAGGTTTGCAAGATGACATTCCAGCCCGTTCTACGATTTCTGATGCATACTTCTTCTGGGAAAGAAATAAACCACCTGCATGACGTGTCACCGCAATTCCTAGAAAGTAGTGAAGTGGACCAAGATCCTTCATAGCAAATTCGAAACTCAGCTGGGTCATGATATTCTTGCGAAGAGAGTCTGAAGAGGCTGTTAGGATAATATCATCTACATATAAGAGAATATAAGCAGTATGATTACCCTGTTGATAAATAAATAGTGAATTATCCGAACGGCTGTTTGAGAAACCCATGTTGAACACAAAATCTGCAAACCGCTTGTACCAAGTCCTGGGAGCCTGTTTGAGGCCATATAATGATTTTTTAAGTAAACACACATGATTGGGATATCGAGCATCTCTGTACCCCAATGGTTGGTGCATGTATCTGATCTCGCTCAGTGTCCGTATGAAGGCATTCTTGACATCCAATTGATGAAGTAACCATCCTTTTGAGAGGGCTAGACTGAGAACAATTCTGATGGTTGCTGGTTTAACCACTGGACTGAATGTCTCGCCGCAATCTAATCCCACCTGTTGAGTCTTGCCATCACCTACAAGTCGGGCCTTATGCCGCTCAAAAGAACCATCAGATTTTTCTTTATGGCTAAAAATCCACATATAACGAATTATATTAGCATTAGATGAGCAGGTACTAACTCCCATGTCCTATTTTTAATTAGAGCATGATATTCATCATCCATGGCCATTTTCCAATTAGGATCTTTTAGAGCGCATACGAGTTACAAGACAAAGGTGATTTGAGACTTGAGTGTAGATCGTATTTGGCATTGGATTTTGTAATTCCATGTTGACTCCGGGTGACTGGCCGATTTAGTGGGCCAGGGGACTGGACGCCACTGGCCGGGAGTGAGACAGTGGGATGACCGCCACTGCCCAGATTATTGCTATTTTCTCCCCCGGGTTGCCTGGGCCGAGTAGTTTGTGTGTAGTTGGGCTGGATTTGGAGGCCGCCCAACCGCGGGCAACCGTGTGAGGTAGGGGTTCTCGCACCGGGCCTTGGAACTGATGGCCGGCTGGATCAGATTTTTCGATGTTGGACCATCGGCCTCGTCCAGATGGGCCCAATCGCGTTTGTCGATATTTTTGTGAGTGTCGGGCTGTGGAAAAAAATGAGTTAGATACGGGAGCCTATCATCATCCAAAAAATCATAAGTATTTGTCCCTGTGTCATGTATCTTGGCAAAGGGAAATTGTGACTCATCAAAAATTACATGACAACATATAATCATACGTTTGGAAGAAATGTCATAACACATGTAACCACGGTGATTCGTAGGATATCCCAAGAAGACACATGGAGTAGACCGGGGTTGAAGTTTTGTGATTGTGGTGGATGAAAATAGAGGGTAGCAAAGACAACCAAATACTCTCAAATGATGATATGAGGGCTCTCGTAAGTAAAGTATTTTTAGTGGAGCTTGGTAAGACATGTTTTTATGGGGAAGGATATTCAACATGTAGGTTGTCATTTGAAGCGCATGATGCCAAAAAATGGGGGGTATAGAAGCATGAGCAAGGAATGTTCTCACAATATTGTTTATGATTCTAATTTTGCGTTCCGCCTTCCCATTCTGTGAAGAGGTGTGAGGACAGGATAAACGAAATTGTAAACCATTTATTTTGAAAAAATCCCAAAACTGATTATTATCAAATTCCCTCCCATTGTCACATTGAATACTTTTAATCTCCCGTTCAAACTGAGTTCGGATAAATGCTCTAAAGTTTAGGAAAGTGAAAAACACTTGTGATTTTTTCGACAAAGGGAATGTCCACAAATAATTAGAGTAGTCATCAAGAAACAGTAAATAGTATCTATGACCTGAGGAACTCAAAACAGGTGATGTCCAAATATCACAATGTAAAATATCAAACGGCATAGTAGTGCATGACGTAGAAAAAGTAAATGGCAACCTAACATGTTTACCAAGGGCACAAGCATGACACTTATTCAAAACATGAGTCTGAGTACATGAAATAAAATTATTTTGTTTAAGAGATGCCAAAATGGACTCCCCCGGATGTCCCAATCGTTCATGTCATAGTGATGGAGCCAAGTCGCAAAGTGGAAGGAACTTTGATCGTGGATTTGGTAAACTTATTGGATAGAGCTCCCCCTTGCTATCACATCTCATGAGAAGCTTCCCCGTCTGAAAGTCATGTACGGAAAAACCAAATGGGTCAAATTTAACAGAAACCCAATTATCACTAGTAAACTTCCTAACAGAAACCAAATTTTTTATTAATTTGGGAGCATGCAGGACATTATTTAAAACCAATGGCGGATGTGGTGGTGATATTGTGTTTGACCCATAACCTTTTATTGGAATTGCATGGCCATTTCCGACAATAATATCATTTTCTTTGCTCAAATTAAAATAGGGTGAGAGTGTACCTTGGGACGCCGTCATATGTGACGCGTTGCCGAGTCCATATACGATTAGAATCCGGTGGATTGAGTCCGAAGTGTGCATAGCGCTCGATATCCGTAGGATGGGTCGTGGTTGAATGGGCCTCGCCATCGGCGGAGGAGGCCCAAAATCGCCGCTTCAAAGCAGAACCAGCAAATTGGGCCTACTGGGCCTGCTGGGTCATACCGTTATGTTGCCTAATCTGCCGACGTGGTTGCCGCCATCGCCATCGGGCTCGTTGGTTTGCTCGCCCAATTCCGTCTCGTGGATCGCCCACCCCGCTTTGCGATTCTGCCGCGCCATTGGCCGCCGCTACCGGGCTTCCACTGGCCGCTTCAGCCGTGGTTGCGCGAGTTAGCCGCCGAGTCTTGCCGCCGCCGGAGTTGGCCATTGCCGCCATTTCGCCGCCACCGCCACCTTTATTATTTCGCGATTTCCACCTTCTTATTATTATTACCACGCCCTTTTACTCTTATTTTGTGAAGAATAGGCAAAATAATTACCTTCATTTGAATACGTGGCAACCATGGCGGAATTTGTAGTCGTTGAAACATTCTTAATCAAACCCGACTCTTCAAGAACAAGCATGGATCTTGCTTGATAAAACTTTAGTAAGGGATTACTTTGACGGATTAATGTCTCCACGCCACTATAAGCATCCGTGAGACCGACAACTAATTGTAAAACTAACCGGTTGTCAGAAACCGGCGAACCTACGTTTCTCAATTGATCTGCCACCACTTCAGACGCGGTGGGTTGAAACGTTAGGGAAGTCTGCCATGACAATGGTTGAAAATTCTTGTTCCAACGCAACGGCACGAGAGTTTTGATTATCTTGAAAAATGTCTCTCAAGCGTTCTCATGCCGCCATGGCAGTAGAATCTGGTTCCATTATTGTATGCAATGATGCATGAATATTGTTGCATAAATCCAACCAAGAACCGTGGCATCAAGGGTATCCCACAATTCTTTGTCTGTTTCAGACGATTGTTCCGTTGTTGTACCATTTTTTGGTGGAATTATATGATGAAGAACTTTGTAAGCCCTACAACATATTTTGAACAACTCCGCCCATGTTGCGTAGTGAACAGTTTTCATCTCTAGTTTGACAGAAATATGTGTTTTGATGTTGGAGATAGTAAGGACTGAGTGAAACGAAGACTTTGATTCAGACATGGTTGACAACAATAATGGAGGGGGGAAAATAACAATGGAGAAGACAAATTCGGTTGGATGGAAGAGGAAGATGACCGAATTTGGAAGGAATATTTTATTTAGAGTAGGATCTTTGAATTACCTGGTTCTGATACCATGTAAGAATTATTTAGAAATGGTAAATCTTCCTTAATCTTTATTCATCCAAATGGTAACAATATATACACTAAGTAATAATTAATAGGAAGATTAAGTCTTCCCTAAAATCCTCCTACCTATCCCATAATATATTCTTATATTAATACTATTCTATTTAATACATAATACTATTTACCATATACATAAGATTCTACATAATTATATTATTAATTGTAATTAATAATAAATATTTTAACAATCGCAAATTCATAACATATTAACATGATTTCCTAATTTAAGTGGAACGAGATGGGACTAGACGATTTTAGTGGGACATGATGCTTTTCGTGGAATGGGACGGGTCGGGATAGGTTGGTTTGACCTAGAAGTATAAAATGGACTTTATACGTAGTCAAAAGTATAAACTATCCGCATATAGCGTAACAAAATAATTGATGCCAAGAAATGGGAGCCAACCATCAAATTGTCTTGAGCGCACATGATGGTGTTTGAGTTCATTCTAATTTCAATCTTTAAAATTTCTTTTCCTGTTTCAGTTTATTGACATATAATACTCATATTTCAGCTTTTAGATGGCTATCATCACTCATCAGTACATATTGATGGAGTCAAGATTTTCACTTAGGAATTCAAAATATGAAGAAGTAAACACACCAAAAAAACCTAAGAGATTCAAAATTGAATCTATTATATACATAAAAAAAAAATAACCTGTGCAATTTTCCGTCGAAACTTCTGCTCCCACCTGGCTCCGCCCCTGTCAGTATGTACCAGTGGTAATAGATCTTAATTATGATTTAGTGATGAACCATGTTTATTATTGTGATGATTCTCGTGAAAATTATATTAATTATGGTTTAATGATGAACCATGTTTATTATTGTGATGATTCTCGTGAAAATTATTGTCGGTGGGACTTTTCGAAGCAAATTCAAATTTTGTGTATATCCTCAATGTGGATAATGGACACCAAATGGAAATATATATATTTTTTTTAAAGTGAACCAGTAACTGATGAACAACATCTCAAAATTCTACACAACCCGCATTGTGATTATGCTAAGAACTAAATACTAAATAGGTCACAATTTCCCAAACTCGCAACTCTACGTCCTAACAGGCGGAGATCATTTGAAGTTTATGGATTTTGACTGGCAAACTTTTAACTCGTTTAGTTACTGAATTCAGACATGTTTAAATATTTATACATATTTAATGAATTTTTTAATATGAATTTATGATCTAAGTAAAAGTTGTTAGGTTTGCCCAAACACGCACCTAATATTGTACCCCTGCCCCTCCCAAGTCCCATCTTAACATTTTACGAAAAATTGTTTAACCTGCCGATGTGTGGAGCTAGAGGGGGCTAGCAGAGTTCATCAGAACCCCTTTAGCCGAAAAAACACACAGTATAATATTAGGTTAATATTTTTTAAATATCGATCCTTGTGATCCGGTTCTTTCCCAAATTCCGCGCATAACGGGAGCTTAGTGCACCGGGCTGCCCTTTTTTATGCATATATTGGAAATGGAGTAACATAGTGAAAGTATATATGTCCCAGAGACAATCATTTTAGGGACATATGTACTTGAACACATTCGTATTATTAATGAGATTAATATATTTATGGCATTTGCAATTACTGAATTATTATTTGATTGTTTGTATTATTCATTAATGTGCATCCTTTGAGCTTACATATGTACTGGAAGTGGAGTAACATAGTGAAAGTATATATGTCTCAGAGACAATCATTTTAGGGACATATGTACTTGAACACATTCGTATTATTAATGAGATTAATATATTTATGGCATTTGCAATTACTGAATTATTATTTGATTGTTTGTATTATTCATTAATGTGCATCCCTTGAGCTTACATTGTCATTGATAGGGTGAGATATTAATGATAGAGCGTAGTTCTTAAAGTAGTCTCGACTGATGATCATTGAGAATGAGATATCAATGATATATTATAAGTCGATATGTGGTCTGCATCACATTCTTAGAGAATATCTCTATAGTATGTCTCACTTACTACTAGTAATGATTGTTAGTGATGGACACATGAATACTCTTAGAGGGTATTGACATACCCTGCTGATAAACTATTTGTTATACATGTCTAGAGATTATCAACATGTGGGAGATATAGGTCATTTGACTTGAGGTCAATACGCATCTGGTTTGCAGAGTAATGTACTTTGATCATGTCCTAAGCTTAAATTCCTTATAGGATAAGACATGGCTTGAATTTGGTACATTGCGATACAGACTAAGGTGGTAATTGAGCCAAGAATAAGATTCATTCCTCGATTAGATATTCGAGAGAACACTCAGTTTCTCAGTGATATTAGGTCGACCAAGTCATTGGCCAATGCAAGAGACATATCTAGGATATGATCTAGTTGTCGACTAATATAGATGAGATAAAGTGATCAAGTCATTTGGATAGACACTTGGCAAATCCTAAGCTTGATCGAGTGTGTCGCGAATAAAAGAAATTTATCATCCCGCATAGAAGTTGTGTTTACTAGAGTCTTGTAAACATACTTCATACATTGAGTTCGTCATATGGCGCAGTGTAGGAGTTCCGTGTGAACCTTAATTTGATTAAGTGTCGATGTGTGAAGGTCTAACGGGTCACACTAAGTCGATTGTTTTTTCGGTCTAAGGTTATATTGAGAGAATATAAAATATTCGATTTAGAGTCTAGATATTTTAATCAATAATAAATTATGGGATAACTTCTTTTTGATGGAAATGATTTAATTAAGTCAAAATTAGATTTTGGATTTAATTAAAATTAAAACGTGCTGAAACATTAAAATAAAAGGCGACCATGGCGCCTCGAGAGGCTAAGCGCTTGGCTGATGCAATGAGCCCATCCGACCGCCCATCGCAATTGATTTTGGGTCATATTTTAATCTTAATCCCAGTCTGATTTGTATCATAATCTCTCTATATATTCAACACTTAACCTCATAATTGAGGTTACATAATTTACACTGAATTCTTACTTTTTGAACTCAGAGTTCAGAGATTAAAATATTCTCAAACATCTGCCAAGATTTCCTAGCTTTCCTGATAGAGGGATATACCGAAGCAAGGCTTGCACCCAAGCAGACAATCGAGTGCGCACCTTTTAGTAGAGACTGCCAAACATAAACTGTAAGTTTTCTTGTGTCTTTACAGATTTCAATTGTAACATAATCATATCAGACGAAGGCAAGTAAGTTAACAAAATTTTAAACTTTCAATGTGTCTTACTTGTGTGTTTTAGACCAAACAAAAACCCTACAGTTGAAGTGTTCAAGTGATAAATCTGAACGACCACAAGGGCTGACGATGAGTTTGACCAATACTTTATTTTCATTTTATATGTCTTAATTTTACTCAATACAAACTTTAAAAATAAAAGTTAATTTTTAGAATCTTACGATTTAAACTAAATATGTGTGACATATAAAAAACATTTCTTAAATCTTGTGATCTTAAACATTGCATATCATTTATATCGGGGATGTCATTAAGGGTAATTGGAGTAGAAATATTGAAATTTAAAACATTCTAAATATGAAACAATGACATTCTTTTTACACAAATTAAAAAGTAAATCAAGATACATAAATATTCAAACGTATGGAGTACATTCTTTTTCTTAAAAGTGGTCCAGAAAGAATAAGATTAGTATTCTTTTGCACTTTTTTTTCTTATATTAAGTGTTTCTGGAACTATATTTAGTCATAATCAGACGCCAAAAAAAAAACTCAATTTCTCCGTCGATCTTTCGCGCACTAAGATATGGTCAACCTACACAAGAAGCCAACAATCATGATCAGGGCCGTCTTTGGATCCGTGCGAGGTGTGGTACCGCACAAGGCTCCTAAAAAACGAAAAAAATTAGGACTCCCAAAAAACGAAAAAAATTAGGGCTCCTTTTTTCATTTTTTATTAAGTAGTATAGACAAAATTTATTGTAAAGGTCCATAAATCTTAGCCCAATTAAGGGTTCACTTTTACGAATTAGAACAAGACCCCAAAATGTTTGAGACGACCCTAATTATGATCATTGTCTAATAATTGATAAATAAATAATCTATGGGCAAAGCCACACTTATTGAACAAAAAATGAAAGCAAACACAAAGACACTTTACAGTAATTTCCAATCAACTTATCGATAGAAATAAATAAATGAACAGCAAACACAGAAAGCATCATAAGTAATATAGAGGGGGCATAATTGCACTTTTTGGACATTTAATTCTTTAATAAAACTTTACAAAGATGACACTATTTTCTCATACACAAAGTGTAGTTTAACTTCTATACATTAAATATCTCATATACAAAGTGTCAGATTTTTCCTGTATTTAAGCCCCACAAGTATTATATCAATAAGCGTTTAACTTATATATACTAATAAGGTAAAATATTTACACTAATTATTTAGATACTACATGTAATAGAATTTAAATTATACTACTTGTAAGAATTTTTTACACGATCAATGTAGGTTGACGTATAAGCAGGGGCAAATGCATTAAGGTTACAAGTTCGGCAAACACCTATGCTTTGAAAGAAGCTTCTACAGTTTAGGAAGGGTTTTTGATTGATGGGATTTGCCTCCAACTTGGCCTGGGATACCTTAATTTTCCTCATCGGAGACATTGCTCGTCGCCGGACCCGCAAGGGCCGGAGATAGAGAGTGATGAAGGGGGAAGAGGAGCTTGCTGACCTTGTTGGCCTATGTTCAACCACCCTCTTTATTCTCTTGAGGGACAAGAAAACTTCATATACGAGAATTCTAAACAAGAATTCGAGACTTATTACGTAATAGGCTTCTCGCCAGAGATTTGTTTCGCTGAAGGTCATACTTTTTTTTTTCAATTTTCAATTGGAGCGCCGACAACTCTTCTTCTGGGAGGTCTGGAAAAAGGAGATTGTCCTTTTTAGAAGCCAACAAAGTGAAGATGGCTTAAGGAAGTTTCTCGTAAAAGGACCTTTCTTGTGTGGTGATTCTTTAGCTATAATAAGATGAAAGTGTCATTTTGTCGAGGTTCGAATATTCTAGTAAGCTTGATGAAATATCTCTTATTAGAATACTTGCTTGCACAAGCCTGATTTATATATGCGACCTGAATCGGGAACCGAAAACGAAGGAGGAACAAGACTTGTGCTTCTGTAGCCCTAAACTAAAGGAGCAGATCAAGTTCGTTCAGCCCGAATCTCATTCCAACTCAATTTCATGGTTCATTCCAGTCTTTAGTAAGTCAAGGCATTCGCTGTCAGAATCTCGATTCTGAAGGACGACAATGAAGGCGCTCTGTGCTCTGTCCGACTATCGATGGTCTAAGCTCTAGGAGAGGGCACGAAGCGAAGAGCTCAAGGTCACCGGGGTAGGACCGGTCGAATAATGTGAATTGAGATGACATTTAATAATCTTCTTCCCCGCTCTATACAGTAATAATAGAGGGCAAGCTAGCATTAGCAAGGCAAATTGACTTGAAGCAATAACTCTTAAGGGCGGGAGTGAATGCACCATTGGGGGATGGGGCACGAAGGCTAAAAGAACTTTCCTAGCCACTACAGTTTTCTTTTTGTATCTTCTTTGTTTGAAAATGGGAGCACTCCTACTTACTTTTGGGAGAAATCCTAAACACTTTAGACACCGGATCGTACCCAGGGAGCTTACATCAGGAAACTTCAAAGCTTGCCGAGGAAGGAGAAAAACACCTCGACTATAAGGAGAGGAGTGAAAGCCGCTTGACTGCAAGGAAAGGAGCGAAAAGCCACTTGCTTGATTATAAAGTTGGAGAGGGGCAAGCCTAAGCCCGCTTATTCCGACTAAGTGATCCATTGGCGAAGCAACCTGGAAAGCTTGGGCTGATTGGAAGGCTTTGAACGAATCCGAAAGAAAATGAAACCATTCAGATTTAGACTGAAGCAAGGAGGACATATACAATAAGGGACTACCGGGTTCTTCTTTTGTAAATAAGGTAAAGGGATTCTTTCGCCTCTTGCGTGATATCATATGGAGGAGGCTTCATTTGCCATGTTGAGGGCTCAGAAGAAGCTCATGTTGGAAAGTTGCTCCGTAGTTGAATCAACATTTGGATCAATTGTAGCTTGTCTTAGCCCAATCTTTATTGCAGACCCCCCCGTCTTGGGAATAGGAAAGCGGCGTGGGCGTGGTAGATTCGGAATCAAAGGCAACGAGCCAAACCCAGTTGTGACTCTAAGTCTTTTTTATGCTGGTTCGTTGCGTCTCTCAACTCTAGGGTCCTGCTCCTCTAAGTGAGGTTAAGCCTCCTGGGTCTTGCTCTCTCGTCTTTAAAGAAGAAATTCCCTCATCTATTTGATTTTCCCGCTCGTATGGTATCTCCCTCCAAAGCTACTTTTTGTTTATTTTGGAGCCGTTTGTTTGGACATTTTGGCACTGTTGAAGTGATTGGCGGAAATGTCCTTGAGACGAGAATCCCGTTGAAATGGAAAGTCCTTGGTCTACGTTCCTTATGACTTCTCCGAATGAAGAAAGAAATCAGTGAGAAGGGCAAATTTTGGATTGCACGAGAAAGTCAAAGCCTGGGCGAGAAGAATCTTTAAGAATCGACCCTATTTTCGATCATAAATTCTTTTTTTAGCTAAGCCAATTTCAGTCCAACCTATCTTAATTCAAATATTGATCCACTTATTTATTAACTTAGCTCAACCTGCTCAAATTCAGCAACCCACCCATTTAACTCTGCTAATATAAACTAAATCCTACTATAAATACCACGCTCAAGCACTCAATCATTGTGTCATATTCTCACTCACTCACCCAACTTGTTCTCTCATACAAACTTTCTTCTTCCTCTCATATTTATTTCTTTTTTCTTCTTGATTTCCTTTCCTTTCATTAAACTAGCAAATCATGGGTGTTTTGGAGTATATAGCAAACTTTTGTACAATCACAACCAGCACTAACAACAAGAAGAAATCAATGCAGGTACTTTTTTCACTTTATATACTTTTTAAATTTACCCCCGAGCAGATGGCACTCTGTTACCTCTTTCATATCGCGAGTCTATGTTTTCATCCCGAACTGCTAAATTTCAAGTTGAATACATGATGATCAAGAAGACTTTCTCAGGCTCGTTACTCTTTTCTAAGCTTTTTCTTCTTATTTTTTCAGTTTATATAATATATGTTTTTGTGTACTATTGAAAATTTGTGATTTCTTTTGGCATGCAGATAGTTGAAGTAAAAGTGAAAATGGATTGTGATGGATGTGAAAGAAGAGTCAAGAATTCCGTTAAGCATATGAAAGGTTCGTACAATTACTATTCTTCAAGTTATCAAAAGTTTTTATCAATAGAATACATCACAACCTCTAAACTTGTTAATAAATTTTATTTAGATACGGTCTTTTCTGATTAAGCATCTGAACACATGATAAAGTGTTCCTATTAGACACTTTAGACTCAATTTTTGGAAAAGTTTTTGCGCATGTTCTCAAGCGCCCACTACGTAGATAAGATAACTACTTTAAATACATCATCTCTTTTGATTATATGTATTAACCTCAATAAGCTGTAAAACCTCAACCTTGTTCCAATTGAGACTGATGTGTATAATAAGAAGATGTGACATTTTATGTAGTTAACTCATCTACGTAATTAGACACTTGAAAACACGCACAAAATACTTTATCTTGTGTTCGTGCTTCTTAATAAAATGTACAACAAATTTAAGAGGTTGTGATGTCTGCTTGTCTTTTTTATTAAATTTAAATTGCAGTTGTACCAATGATGTGAGTTTGTGCTAACCTATTATTGGGTAGATGGTCAACAGAAAAAAAGATGATAAATTTCTCTTAAAAGCTAAATAATTAAAGTTGTTCTTATGGAAATGTTACTTTTTCTTGTGAGATGGTCAGCTGTATCATCTCTAATGAACTGTTACTTATTCTGTGTTTTGGCATCTGCCTTTTTTGAGACCAAGCACATGTAAAGGTAGCTACTCCACCTTTTAGGGAGAGAAACCAAACTTTTCACCACTTTATTCAAAAATAACTTGAAAATGTACACTAACTTTGTGAGTTCCAATTAACACATTGTATTGTGATGAAATATGCCAAATCAGTACAAATATGTATGTACATCGAGGTGGATTTAGGACTTAAAATTTATGAGTTCTGGATTTCATGTTTATAAATTCTGTAGTTTATTATATGTATTTATTCAGTGGATTTCTCAACAACTATACAAGATTTGGAAAAAAAGTTAAAAGCATCCTTTCGAACCCGTACTTCTTATGCTAACTCTGCACGTGTATGTATGTTTTAAAAGATTTATCTTATATCCACTACAAAGGCAATCGAAAAAGGTAGCAGAGTTGGTGTATGATGGCGCGGGGCCATAGTCGCGAGTTCGATCCTGCATAAACCTTGGTTGAGTCTGTCACACATGGCTTGCCAAGTGTGGTTAATCGGTAGCGTGGTTTGCGGTATTGCGTCGGCAAGGTTCTACCCTGTCTTGTATTTCGAAAGAAGCGGCCGTCGCCGTCGAAAAAAAAAAAAAAAGAGCAATGAACATATGGTAGATAGTTACTTGTACTTATATAGAGAAAACTAGCTAGTTTCACTATTTATGAGTATTATCTTGAATCACATTAACTTAAGTTACATACACTGACATTATACTGATTTTTTTACATTATCAATACGATTTAATATGTTTTCTTACTATTTATTCTAAGTGATCAATCAATGCTATTAAATAAAATTATTGTAATTAGCTTTGAAATGACCTGATTTTGTAAATATTTTCTATAACGTCAACATGTAGACCTTAAACTCTAATTACATTTAGTTTCATTGGGATAATTTCAGGTGTAAAATCAGTGGAAGTGATAAGAAAGCAGAGTAAAGTGACAGTAAATGGTTATGTGGATCCAAATAGAGTATTGAAGAGAATAAAGAGTACTGGAAAAAGAGCAGAATTTTGGCCATATGTACCTTATAATGTGGTATATTATCCACATGCACCTCAGGCCTACGACAAAAGGGCACCTGCTGGTATGGTTAAAAATGTTCCACAAGCATTTCTTGCCCCAAATGCTACTGAAGAAAATTTTGCTCAACTCTTCAGTGATGACAATCCAAGTGCTTGTTTTATCATGTGAAAAAAGTAAGATCGGTATCAGAGACAGAGTCAAAATCTGAAGTTTACGGGTTTTGAAGTGTTACTGACTCCGTAACTTATCTTAGTTATCGAGTTCGTAATTAAATATTTAATACATTTTTTAATACAAATATTGTTGGAAATTTATTAAAGTGGAATTAAGTTTATCCCGTTATTTATGACTCGAACAATTGGGATCCCGCACGTCGAAAACATAGTTTCCACACACGTGCACTCGTAGTGCAAAGTATCGTAAAAGTAAATATTTAAGACATAGAATGATGGATGATTATTGAATAAATAATAAGTGTTCCACGTTGGTAAACGAAGGAGAAAGTGTTCGAAGTGTAAGATGGAACGGGTCGGAAAAGGGCCGCGGCGCAGCCCGGACTGGGCCTCGGCGCCGCCACTCCCCCCAAGCAGCGTCGCGGCTCTTGGTCGGCAGTGAGGCGTCGTGGCTTTCTGGCTGTCCGGAGTCGCAGCTCCAGTATGTCAGAGTCGCGGCTCTTCCCAGACAGTGTTTGATCAATGGAATCCCAAAGGTTTGGCTGTTGAGGTGATTTCAATGGCATTGAATCCACCCAATAAATGGTCATTACTTGGACCATTATTTTGGTGCATTACTTGGGGATTAAAGGACATCCATTACATGGCAATTGAATGTCATTATGGGGCATTTGAATGGTCATCTTGCACACCTATAAATTGAGGCATTTGGCTCAATTCTATACACACAAGAGTACTACACCACACTCAACACTTGACATTACATTCAGATTTTCTGAACTTCTTCATCTCTAGCATACTTTCATATACTCAGGTTCTTCTTCTAGTAAATACTTGAGTTTTCTTTGCTCATTTGTTTGATGTTGTTTTATCTTGGGAGACAATTGTCCATTAAACGTAAAATGATATATACGGGGCAATCTTATCTTAAAGACAGAGTGTTAACACTCGACACAACACAGTTGTAACCAGTAGGGATTTAGTATCTCTTGATTTCAGGTGATCAAAATACAAGAAGCTTTCGGCAGTTGAAGACAAAGACTCAAGACGCATTCAAGAACGAAGATCAGCATTTCAAGACTTGTTGTTACCACAATTCTTGTTGGCGACAAATTATTGTTATTGTAATCCTGATAGTTTACCCTTTCGAAGCACTTGTAATAGTTAGTTACTATTCCCGTACATTCATTATTATCCAACAAATACATGATCTAAGCAAAAGCTATTGGACTCATTCGAACCCGTAAAGCAATACTCTACCTCCGGCCATGACTGTTTACACCTGCTGAGAGCGTCAACGTTAATTGTCACCCTCATCGGGTAAATCCAGAAGGATGACTGGTTTTAAGCAGCAACAACGACAACAATTGTCACTTAAGTTTTCATTATTGAGGTTTTTTTGGGGCTTACTGTCCCTATAAGTATAGCAAAAAGACTTTATAAATATAGCATGTAATTGACAAGTGGAAGAGTAAATTAATGAAATGAGCACAATGTTTTCTTGTTCCTTTTGAAATGCATGTCCTTGAGTTGTTTGATTTAACGACTTGAGTTGTTTTCTTCTACCTAGTTGTTTGATTTAACGACTTGAGTTGTTTTCTTCTACCTAGTTGTTTGATTTAACGACAAGTGTGACAAAATATTACTCTACTTAACTAGAAATACTAAGAAAATTCCATCAAATCACAGAAATTGCAACACCAGAAACTACACCATAAATAGGTAGAAAAGTTTCAAAAGTCATACCAGATTTCAGAAATATATAAAAAGCAAAAACATTCCCCGAATCCCACGCATAGCGGGAGCTTAGTGCACCAGACGGCCCTTTTTATAAAAAGAAAAAACATATACTACAAAACTGCACCTCCAAATGTGCGCTCATGTCAAATTTTCACAATTTTGTTTAAATCTAACCGTCAGAGTTCGTTAAATATTTAAGATAGACCAAAAATGCTCATTTATATAATACATTTAAAGGATCAAAACTATTAGGAAATATTTAAGAAGCCACTTTGAACCTATCCCAAACATAAGAAACTGTTATTGTCATTTTCTCCCTTCTAAGCTTTACGTTTAAGCAATTCCAATGAAAGAGCAGCTTCCAGTGAAGTGAACTTTTGGCCATAATATTTTTTCTAAAGCACTTTGTGAGGTAAACATTCAGGTACATTTCTGAATAAAAAGGTGCTCTAGATTTAATGGCGAAGTCACACTTAAGGTAGTTTATTGGGTTTTAAACATATTAGATATAAATATTAATGAATTGTAAATGTATATATATAAGATTTTGATCGAAACTATTGAATTATGTTGAACCCGTAACTGTCTCTCTAGATCCACCCTGGCCCTAGTTAGTTAGAAAGAATAAGGAGTTGGCTTGCTTTAGACATGGACATTGGAATGATAGGTCCATCTAGAATTTTAAGTGAGAATGATGTTGTATGTATAGTATTAATGTGCCTAATATTCGTAAGTGACAATAATGTGCACATAGTACACATACCATATCTTTTAATGAGTCAAAGACACTGAGTGGCTTTAGCACTGGACCGAGGTAAAAATTTATTTTGAGCCGTCTCGACTTAGCTCGGTTTGGAAAGAATCCGGCTCGAGATTTCTGTTTCAGTAGCACAATTAGGCTCGGTATGTAGGCAGTGGCGAATCCAGACAATAAAATCGGGTGGTGCAAACATACGAAGTAGTAATTTTTTGTGTATCACAATTTCATCACTACATCGAAGGCTTTTTTGATTATATATTGATAAGAGAGTTTGGTATCCAAACAATTTTAAGGATAGTTACATACTAGCCTCACTTTGCTTTAAGTTCTGGAAGGAGAAATAGTTTGCTTTACAGGAATCATTTTTCGCGAGGAAAAAGAAGGTTCCAATGAGTCCGAGGAAAAAACAGCACATTATGGCCCCTGCTTCAACAACTCTAACCAGATCCGTAGAGTACAAAACGACATCGTTTTGTGGCTATTGACGACAAAACGACGTCGTTTTGTGGCTAATGACAACAAAACGACGTCGTTTTGTATAAAAAAAAACTAGAAATTCTGATGGTGCAGTTCTTTGAGTGGATCCGCCCCTGTATGTAGGTCAGAATTATGATTTGACTGAGTTGGCTTGATTGGTTCAATTGAATCATCGTGCAAACATTACTTCAAGACAAAAATGCATCCCTTGGATTAAGTATTAAAGGTTCATTTAGTTGGTTGCATAAGTAAAAGCAATCCAGTAAAAAATTGGGCATAAGTAATATTATGTCTTATTGGTTTAACAACAAAAATGATACAAGTATATTACTCTAATGTAATATCTGGGTAGCAGATTTAGTTCCGCATAGCTAAACAAGTACTTTGTGTGTTTATCAAAACATGTAAATAAGTCAAAAAATACTTATATGCATGTCAGTCAAACACACTTTAAATATACATTTTTGTTAAGAAATGTGCAAAAATCTTAAAGACAAGCGATGTAGATCAAAGGTAGTAGCTACTAACTTTTGGTTTGATAAGTTGGTAAAGAGTATAAAGGTTAATCTAAGATTGTTGATAATAAGTGCATCATTAGCTGTATGAAAGGCTGACAACTAAGCTGGTAATATAATCTCCTTTTTGTAATCATAAAGCACTTAATAAAGCTATAAATTCGATCTATTTTGTTTGAAGAATAAGATTCTATCACCACAATGGCAAAGTCCTACAAAGTTATGTCTTCATGTCTTCAATTTGGATCCATCTTCCTCTTTATTCTCCTCAGCCTTTTTCTTTTTTATTCTATTTTTCATTTCTTTTTTGGAGGATTTGACATTGTTAAGGGTCTCACATCGGAAATGAAATGAGAATATGGACTCTTTGGACTTGGAAAATTCTCACCCTATAAGCTAGCTTTTGGAGTTGAGTTAAGCCCAAGATTCATTCTTTACATGGTATCAGAGTCAGACCTATTTTATTTTTTTGTTCACCGATGTTGGATCCCTGTTAGGCATATTTTATATACCCTTTTTGAGTCATTTTTAATTAGTATTTTACTCGTTTTTGTTGTGTTTAGTATAGTATTAGACTCGTTTTTCTTTCTTTTGAATCACGGTGATTCAAAAAGGCAAAATGACGAAAATGAGCGAAAAGTGGGCATAAACGGAGGGTCCCGAAGCAAAAAGATGAAAAATTGAAGATTCGGACGAAGCCACGCAGCGCCAGAAGATCATACTGCTCGCAGAAGTTGTGGCACCGCGGCGCCGAGGCGGGAAATTTATTTTTCTGGGCCGAATTTTGACACGGTTTTCAGGGTCCATAATGCAATTTTTCCAACTATATAATCCCTAAAATCCTGACCTAAAAGAGCACCTTATACATATTCTAAAAATCCAATTCTACACCACACAACACCGTTCAGATAGGAATCAAAGCAGAAGATTGAAGACTTGTTCAGTTATTTTCTTTCCTTTACTTTGTTTTTAATTCAGTTCATGTATGAATATTAAATTAGTTCTTAGCATGTCTATGGCTATGATCTAATCTTTTTATTAGGACTTTCCTTTTGAATCACTAGAAACTCTTATTCATGAATTAATATATCAGTTTGATTTCTTCTTCACTTGTTTAAGATTTATTCAATAATTGGTATGAATGCTTGATAGTTAATTGATCACTAATTATCATAATTTATATGATTTCGAATCAAGAACCGAGAGGAGAGATTTGAATATGTTGTAGTTGAATAGACATAGGTTAAAATCGCGGACGAAAGTACCGCGATACTTGTAGCATTATAGGTTACTGTTCTTAATCCTCATATGTAGTAAATCATATCATAGAAATATAGAAGGGTTCTACACTGGGGTTGAGCGATTATATATCCTAACCGGAATATAAGACAGTCTAGTTAACCGCTATCTTAACTGTCACGACCCGAACCCCGGGCTCGCGACTGGTGCCCTACCTGGGCACCCTTCTATCCCTACACCACAAGTAAACTGCGGAAGATAAATAACACTCATTTTTTTTTCTTTAAACAAAGGCAAAGCCGATAAGGCTGTCATAATATATAACGTCTGAATGGGACTACAACTGTACAACAATGTAAATACAACTCACGCCAGTCCAACCCACATATGAATACAGACCTCTAAAATTTTGGACAGTAATCTATGACGGGACAAGGCCCCATCGTACCCCTGAATATACCTAGCCATAATGACAAGCTCCGGAACATTGGAGTTATCCCAAAATGCTGAACAAGGATCCTAAGCTCGCGGATCCACAACTGAGTACCTAGACCTGCAAGCATGAACGCAGCCCCCCGAAGGGGGTCAGTACAACAAGTACTAAGTATGGAACGGAATAAAGTACAATATTAAAATCATGGCTGACCAAGAAATGACAGGGATAAGTAAAATAATCAAATACCAGATACAACCGTGTTATATAAAATAAGAGTCAATGACTTGTATCATCCAGCACCATCGTACTCTTTACTTCGCCTCATGGATGCCTACTCATAGAATCATCATGTTCATACACGTATAGATAATGTATCATACTCCGTACCTATAATTTGTCCCGGTCCATATTGGGACTCGGTCCTCACCATATTGGGACTCGGTGTAAGGTCGTATAAAGTATAACATGTCCCGACCCATTCTGTGACTCGGTGTGAAGTCATATATAAGGTATAACATGTCCCGACCCTTTCTGGGTCTCGGTGTAAAGTCATATAAGTCATGTAAGGTATAACATGTCCCGACCCATTCTGGGTCTCGGTGTAAAGTTATATAAGGTATAACCTGTCCCGGTCCTTTCTGGGTCTCGATGTAAAGTCATATAAGGTATAACATGTCCCATCCCATTCTGGGTCTCGGTGTAAAATCATATAAGGTATAACATGTCCCGGGCCTTTCTGGGTCTCGGTGTAAAGTCATATAAGGTATAACATGTCCCGACCCTTTCTAGGTCTCGGTGTAAAGTCATATAAGGTATAACATGTCCCGACCCTTTCTGGGTCTCGGTGTAAAGTCATATAAGGTATAACATGTCCCGGCCCTTTCTGGGTCTCGGTGTAAAGTCATATAAGGTATAACATGTCTCGGCCCTTTCTTTGTCTCGGTGTAAAGTCATATAAGGAATAACATGTCCCGGCCCTTTCTGGGTCTCGGTGTAAAGTCATATAAGTCGTATAACATGTCCCGGCCCATTATGGAACTCGGTGTGGTCATCTTTCTCACATATGCACCTATAACGTGTCCCGGCCCATTAGGGGACTCGGTGTAATCATGACTATCCATATAACCCTCATATGTGTACATGCAACGTGTCCCGGCCCACCATGGGACTCGGTGTATCAATTCAACCATATAACATTTTAAACAATCTCTTGATTTTCCATAAAATCGCTATAACAAACTTCCCATAAAGCCACTATAACAAACTTTCATTTTAGAAACTAAAGCACTACCATATATTTCTCTTTAAACAAACCAAGACACTATCACCTCTTTCCTTTTAATAAAACCAAGGCATTGTCATGTGATGTAACATTAGGGAAATGAACCCAAAGTACTATGTACATCTAATCTTATAAAAAGAATCATATCATGCTATATTATATAAGGGAGTTGAACCGAAAAGTACTATGTACATCTATTCTTTCCTTTATAAAACCTCATGATACTAGCACTTGTAGCATCAAGGCACCTTCACTATTATAAACAAGTTACTTACACTTTTAAACTCAAGTAGCTTATTCTTTTCAAATCAAGTAATCTATACCTTTAAATCAAGTTACTTCTCCTTTCCCAAAATCAAGTCATTTATACTTCATATAAATCAACTCTCTTATACTTCATCTAATCAAATCTCATATACTTTCAAGTAAGGTCTCATATACCTTAAAGTAATGTCTCATATACTTTCAACTAAGTCTCATAACTTTCAAATAAATCTAGACTCATGACTTTCAAATCAATCAAGTATCATAACTTTCAAATAAATCTAGTCTCATGACTTTCAAATAAATCAAGTCTCATTAGTGTTGTAACTTAGCAAGATCAACTCGACTCCAATGCTTACTAAACACTCTTACCAACATCTCTCATAAGACTTGGTAAAGACTTAGGAATAATTTAGACATGCCTTTAGCATAGAATCAATAACATGAATACTCTAATAACGAGGCAAGTATACTTCAAGAAACAAGTCATGTATACTCCAATAATCAATCATGACGATAGAAGGAAGAAGTTCACATACCTCATTGACGACTAACCAACACGACAAGTAGAATACGCCTCAATGTACTTCAACCTTATCGGCTATTCCACATGCCAAGTAGAATATGCCACACGTAGTTCTTCAACCTAAAATGACAATAGCACTTCTATCAACTTCAAGCTATCAAGTGTAAGACTTATACCAAGTAATGACCCTCTTATTCTACGGAAATTTGGACAGCACTTTCTTTGTTTCTACGTACTTTTCCACCTTTTCCAAGGCCCGAATTTCAGCAATATCCAAACCCCGACTAGGGGCACAATAAAAACAGCAAATCAAGGGGATTGCATGCCAACTTGACATGTAAATTCTTCCCCACAATGTATACAAAACAGTCCATAAAAATAGTCCACAATTAATCAATATTAAGGGTACAATGTGAAGTCTTTAACACCCTTATTCCTTAGGACTTTCATTATCCATTTACCACATTAATCATGCATGTTGGGGGCTGATTTTCTAGCATAACAACACCCCAAAACAGTCCATAAAATGACACGACAACGTCTAACAGTTTTGAGCAGTTTTCGGCCAATAACACTACAACAATCCAAAGTCTTTTTCCATAATTCTATACAATCCAATTCTCATTTCAACACTTATATATATTCCATATCACATATCAATAACAAGATTAATTCATTTTAGCATGCAACAAGTGTCGATAACAACGACAATAACCAACGAAATCCAAAGAGCCTAACATAGTCCACTCTCGGCCCAACTTTCAAAAATGGCCCAAATCCTTTTTAATCTTCATTCTTTTTAGTACAAGATCATCTATACATATACAAAATAAGTAATATCCAATTACTTTAAAAGAAGAAGAATTATTACCTCATTTTTAGCCCAAACACTCTAAAACAGTCCGTGGAGTATTTGGCCCGCAATTTTCGTTTCGCTCCACTTCTTCAAGTTCCAATCACATTTATGTATCTGCTACAACCTTATATCCATCTTATATTCACGTTTCACTTCCAAAAAGTCGACGAACAACCCTAGGGTTTCACTCACATTTTCGGCTCAAATGGGATTTGAGGTTAGTGGTGTATTATCTTGGCTAATCACTTGGTTAGGGACCTTAATCTTGTATAATAAACTAGGCTTGAAAGATTTTATAATTTTTGGTCTTCAAATACCACTTTGGCCGAGAGCATCATTGAATAGAGAGGGAGAAATGTTTCTTGAAATGTGGCTAAGTGTGAATGTCTAGCAAGTCCTCTATGTATATATAAATATATCTCTAAGTATGAGATCATGACAAGTGTATGGCCAAGTGTAGCAAGACAAGTGGAGTGGGACCCACTTGTCCACTTGTCCCCATAATATCTAAGTCCAAGTCAAAGTCTTCCAAGACAAGTGGGGGTGACACGTGTCACCCTCCGATTGGTCCAAAATTATTTCTTCCCAAAAACATTCTATACTTGGCCAAAATATCTCAAAATCTCATGGGCCCCACAAAATCATAAAATTTTCCGTGGGCCCCACATGACCAAATCTGAGACTTAAAAATTCAAACCTTCATAATCATACATTAATCCCATATACCAATTTTTGGGAATCAAATTCCAAGTCGTTAACTTTTTCCTTCACAAAATTTCTGGAATTTTCTTTCTTTCCAAAGTTCAAATCTTATTTTCTTACGTACGTTCTCATATCATTGCCTTGAAATTACGGGGTGTAACATTAACGTAGTAGAAGAAGTCATTCTAGTTGCTTAAGGACTGAATAAAGTGGATAGTCGATGATATTGGAAGCCCTAATTCCTTCATAACTGATAAAACCCAAATAAATTAGTTTACTTCTTGCAATTATTCTAGTAGTTAGATAAAAACTCAATTCATTTATCGTTTGCCAAATAGATAACCTAGAATAGATGTTCGGTAATTAGAAACCAGTCTCTGAGTACGATATTCGGTCTTACCAGACTATATTACTTGTGAACGATACGTACACTTGCGTGAGCATTCGAAATATCGCTAACAAGTTTATGACGCCGTTGTCGGGGATTGGCGTACTTTCAATATCGAATTATCTATTCTTATTTCTAATTTGGTAATGTATATATTTGGTTATGTTATTTTATTTCTAATTTGGTTGCTCCAGGAACAAGTTTCTAACTTGTTCTGCGAATATCTTTTTATCACTTTTTGTGTTTTTCTTATTTTGTAGGTAAAGTTAAAAAAAAACACATGGACTACTTGTTATACCCCGTAGTTCTGGCCATGCATATGGGAGCGTACGAAAGGGATTAAGACTTAAAATTTTAGAAGGTTAGGTTGACGGATTGTTTCGGACGGGTTTTTAGTTAATTTTGAGGCGGGTTATAAACCCGTTACATTGAGAGTTCCTAGGTGTTTCAAAGGCCTAGTGCGTAGTTCATTGAGTCTAGTTTCCAACGCAACCAATCGTTCGTCGATAGGACATCGGAGTAGAAAATTATGGGAGTTACAAGTTCGGTCTTGTGATCGGACGAAAAGTGTTTCGGCCGTGAGCCACGTGCGCGCGCTAGATGATCTGGGTATTCGCTGAAGGTAGCGCCGCGCGCAGAAGCGAGGGCCGCGCGCAGAAAGTTCTGGGAGTCGGCAGAGGTTTCAGCGCCGCGGCGCCGGCTGCAGGGTCGCGGCGCCGAGGCGGGTTCTGCGAAGTTGAATGGAAAAATCTGAACTGTTTTATTTTAAAAGAGGTCATGGGAGGGTGACAAGTGTCCCCCCCCCCCCCCCCATCTGATTTTGCATGCACTACTTATTGACCAAGTCTTCAAGACTTGATCATTCTTCAAGTTCTTCTCTCTCTCTAAAGATAAAAGCTCTCCCTTCTCTCTAGAAATTCAAGAGAAAATCAAAGCTTGAGGAAAATCTGAAAAGTGTGGCAAGAAGAAAACTTGTTGGCAGGCTTGTAGGAGTTATTGTGGTGGTGTTGTTGGAAAGGAGGATAGCAAATTTGTTGGAATAATTTGCCTAAAGCTCTAAGGTAACAATTCTTCTCTTGTAGCTAGTTTTTGGTGTTGCATGTGAAGAAGAAAGATCTTGTAGTGGTAAATATTGCTCTTAGATACATTGCATGCAAGAAATATGGTTTGGATATGAAGGGGTTGGATAAGAATGATATGTAAGCATGTTGTAGCCTAAATACTACCTTAAACTTGTTAAGTTAGTTGTTGTACATTGTGGGGCAGAATTTTACACATCCAAGTTTAGGTGTGTAATCCCCTTTGAAATGTTTGGATTGTTGGGCCTTAAATGTGGCGTTTGGATGTTGAATTCGGCCTTGAAAAAGGTGGCAAAGTATGTAGAAACAAAGGAAATGCTGCCCAATTTTCCATAGAATTTAGTGACTTTGAACTTGGAATATTCTACGTTGAAACTAGAGGTTAATAAACGTATTATGGTCATTATAGGTTGACATACTACGTGCGGTATTTTGGACTTAGCAAGTGGATTGACCGAAGAGGTATGTGGAACTTTCCTATCTCTTGAGCATGAATGGTTTTACCTATGTAGTACGATAGACGTATAAGGTTTGATATCCCTTACTTGTTTTAAGGATGGTCAAGTTTTGTGAGTAAGGGGGGATTAACTTATTTCTTTAAAAGTACTAAGGATGTCTTGAGTTTTCAAAGTTGAGGGACTTGATGTGTTCAAGTATATGATTCTTGTTTCTTTTTAAAAGTGTAAGTCCCTCGGGTTTTAGGAAAATGTATTTGACTAAGGTATAACGTTAATATAATGACTTTATGGGAAGTTGATTATATTAGCTTTGTCGCGCCCTTTTTCGACCGCGGCTTTTATTTTCTAAACTCCTGCTGCTCAAATTAAAAGGTTAGAAAATAAAATAATAAAAGCTAAAATGTTTTAAGAGAATGCTAAAATTGCAAAAGGGGATAAAAGTGCGAAAGATGCTAAAATTTAAATGCTAAAGGGTTGCTAGAATGCTAAGGGTTCACGGAGTCGCCACCTAATTAGTTTGGGTGAATTAGGACACCTAAATGTTTAACTAGTTTAAAGTAAAACATTAACTCCATTTTAATAGTCTGCTAAACTTAATGAGATTCTGGGTAAGGGTTCTTTATTAATCTAGAGGGAAGGGGTTAGGCACCCTCTAAGATCCGCTAACTTGCGGTTGTCCTGCCAAACCTAGGGTAGTTATTATATTTTAAAAAAATGCAAAGTAAAAAGATCTATATAAAAAAAAGTGCAATGTTAGAAAATAAAGTGCTGGATGTTAAAATAATGCTAAGTAGTTAAAAAGGTTTTAAAATGTTGGAAGATGTTTAAAGTATTGAAAGGGCAAAAGGTGCTATATGTGAAAGAATGCTAAGAGATGCTAAAATATTAAAGGTTAAGGACGCTTAACAAAAGTGCTAGCAAAAAGTGCTAAGTGTAAACAAAGTGGTGCTAGGGTGCTAAAAATTAATTTTGAAAGTAAAAGGTGCTAAGAGTGCAAAAGGATTGATAAGATTAGTGATGTAAAACACATATAGAGTTTAAAGCATGCCCTATATTATTTATGAAAAATATGTCATGCAACGTGGACTTATTGATTAAATGTATACATTTGCCTATCTTGATTAGTATACTACATGCTTAAAAGGGCTTCCTTAGTATATATGTATAAATAAAATTTAATATGGATTTTATAGCAAATGGTTTATGGATGTTGAAAAAATAATATCCTAGCTACATGATTAATTATGCAAGTTAGGATTATTAGGTGATTTAATATAGCTTAAGCTATCTATGGATAATCTAAAATATTTAATTCGAAGGGAAACAAATTGCTAATTAACTACCTTCTAATCTATTGACTTAAGGTTTGGCATTCTAAGAGTTCTACTAATAAACGTAATGTTAGACAATTAATTACACAAATAAACGGGGCGGGATAGGAAATAAAGGACTCGTGAGTAGAGGTGTTATTCGCCGGCGGGTTGGAATTCCCCAATGTTGATAGAGAAATGCACATAAATGCGAGTCTTCGTTTGCTGTAGCTTTGTGATGAGTCTCGCCATGAGACTCTTCATTTTGCTCCGATGCATTTCATGTAAAATAAGATAAAGATAAAGAATTAGTACGTGTCCAAATTTATAACAAACCAACACTTGACACCTAGTTTGTATTTAAGCAAGCATGCACAAAAGACCAACAGGTGACAATATAAGATGGGAATAAGCAGCCGGCAGGTGGTAAAAGAAATAAGGACAAACCAGCTTCTAATATCACACGCAAGTCAGTCCATTTTGTTCATAGAACTGGAAGGCCAATAAATGCAGTTATCATAGTTATAATACAAAGAAGTTATTCCGATATGCATCCATAAATGCAGATATATGAGCAAATGCACCAAAATTTGACCAGACACACCTGTAGGATTAAAATACAGGAAGACAAACATTTTATTCAAGTGGTAGGCAAGTAACAGTAGCTTTGGGGTGATTCCCCATTCTTGAAACCATCCCCATCCATTCCCTGGTCCAGGACAACATCTCAAGAGTGCAATGGAAACATTTGGGCCTAAATCCACCCCTAGGATACTATTCCTGCTGCTGCTGGCTCAAATCAAAAGGAAACACCAACATTTCGAGCTTATGTGGACAGAGCAGCAAATGGCACACAACAAAGACCAAATAAACAATCTGCCAGGCTTACATATTTAATTCATTTATCCCAACAAATGGTAACATCTTAATAATCTATCCTTGACCCATTCTGGAATAGGTATTACTACAAACCTACCTCCCATGATAAGAAAGTAGAAATACAAGCGGGTCGGGGAATATTCTTATGGTTCACATAGTGATGTACTTGAGCATTAACAGTCCAGATGCATATAATAAGAATGGATGGCAGAATCATAATTCCCTTTTAGCATGTGTTACGGCAGCAACAAGAAGTGCAGATAGTCAAAACAACATATAGTGGACAATTTAGGCAAACAAAGCAGACATTCATCCAAACAGGAGAATTACAAGTATACAGAGATTGTGGAATGGTCATAGCTTAAAATATGAATAGAGAGGGATAAGAAAACAGATATCAAACATACACACTTCCAGCTTATTTGAAAACAGTGGGTAGCATTTTTTAGATGAACCAGGAACCAAACAAACCATCCCAAATAATGTTTAAGCCAATCAAGACCCAATTATGTGTCATTGGGGATTGTGTTCACAGGGCGGCTCATATAGGCTAAAACAGATTTACTAAGGTAGTGACCACAACGTTCGAGTCAAGCACATATATTAGTAATATAAACTCAGGTAATCCCATAGTAACGCCTAAATCATGCTGAAAGACCAACAGGGACAAGCGTCATACTGATTTGATATTACTTAATGCTAGATGGAGCTTCGATAGACATACTTAGGACATTCGCCCTGGTTTGAACAATCTACAATCCGATTACATAAGGAAATAAAATTAACTAATCCAAGCTTACAAATTTCAGACATTGGTTTAAGGAAAGACATTCAATGGCTCCACCCAAGACTAACTGATTACGCCTCGATGCAAACTTAGCTTACTCGTTAAATACCCTTTACTCTAATATGCTCACAACATGATATGGGAATTGCAGACCACAGATTAAAAATGCAAAGGGAATGTAATTCGACGTGACGCAGATTGGTCATAATATTAATCGCTAGTGCCAACATCACTTAATGACTCGATGACAAGATCAAAGCGGTATAAAGACTTCCTAAAAACACAACCAAACCAAGAGTCACATAAGCATCGACTAATAGATTAATAAACATCGATCCTAATCAATAACTTCAAATCGACACCTGCTAAAAAAAAGCTACGACATATCAGACGTGATATGATAATGTCAACAAATGAAGTCGAAGCATGCATAACAGGAAAACAGACACATTCACACAAAGAAACGAAATTTGAAAGGGAGATGAATTTTACCTTCTCCGTGGCGAACCGAGGCGGCGTATCAGCGTCGACGCCACTCGGAGATTCTGCGATTATGCGATTGAAAGTGATAAAGAGCTAGGGCGGTTTTGCTCGTTTTTGAGAAAAGTAAGAGTTTTGGTTTTTGTGTTCTTGCGATTGCTTTTCAGTTGTATTGAAGGGTTTTTCACTGTGAAAGAGAGGGTCTAGACTGCTGCCTTCTCGGATGTTTTCTGCGTTGTAGAATGATTTTCGATTGCGACCCCACTCGAGCTCTGTGCATGCTTATATAGCCTTGGTTGGGATTCTAATGTTGGTAAGCAATTAGGGCTGAGATTGGACGAGATTTCGTAAGATTCGTACTCGATTTTGTGCTGATTTTGTGTGATATTTGGGTGCTGGTTTATGGTAAGAGATCGTTAGAGACGTGTGTGTGGGTAAGGAAAGTGTCGCCGGATTTTCAGCCGAAAATCCGGCGAGAATATCGGGGTTTTCGAAGGCGGCGATGGAAGCGTTTTAGGGTTAGGTTCAGTTTGTTGTGTTTTCTTTTGTTTTGCTCTTAGGAAGATGAAGTGAAGGGCTGCTGATAATATGCGTTTGGGCTGAGGGAAGAAAGGCTGGGGCGACGGGTTTGGGCCAAGGCGTGTGGGCTGGGTTATTTAGGTATTGGGTATTAAGTTTAAGTGGGTCATTAGTATTAAGTATTTAATTAGTTTTAGGCTTAGTTAATTAATGCTAAATAAACTAATAAATTGTGATTAAATTATTTAGGTGCTTTAAAATTATCTAGGTGCTACATTAGTCTAATTATTTAGGTGCTAAATTAGTCTAATTATTTAGGTGCTAAATTAGTCTAATTATTTAGGTGCTAAATTAGTCTAATTATTTAGGTGCTAAATTAGTCTAATTTCGAGTTATAAAACTATTACGATGATAAATGCGGGCGTGTTGTTTAATTAATGCTTAATGCTTTAGAATGCGCTATTATTTAAAATCTTATTGTTATGCATTATTGCGAAGTTAAATTAAAATTAAAATGAGCTTAGATTGAATTATTTAAATGCTAAATGCAAATATGATTTTTAAGAATTGTTTAAAGCTTTTATAAATGCGACGCTATAAAATGCATGTATTAGATTAAAATTGATTTTAAAGTTACCGATGATTACTAATAAATGCGGCTATGCTACACGACACGGCGTTATCGCTAAATTATTTATTTTATGCATTTATTAATTATTTAAGAAATACGACAAAGCTTAAAGTTAATTAATGCGGGCGCGAGACTCTAAGTGCTTAAAACTCTACGTAAGATGCGATGTCGTTATTAAATTAATTCTTAATGCCTGTATTTATGTTTTATTGTTGTATTTTATTATAAAAAATCCTAAAAATTATTTTACAAAATTAGTGTAATTTTATAGTTAATGGTGGGCCAGGAGGGTCAAAATTGGGTGTCAGCGGATGTCCCTCTTTGTATGGAGATGATGGAAGAATCTTGGACAAAGACGTTGACTCATGCCAATTTTGTCTCGATCTTCAGTGCGAGAAATCTTTGGGCGGTAGATAAAGTGGCCTTAAAATCAAAGCGCCCCGATGTCGAGTTATGACGACACTGGGATACCATGGTCTAAACACCAAGGCGGGCTAATGCGGGCTTAAAGATGTCGATGTCGAGTTATGATGACCGGGCTATGTCTAAAAAGTAAAGAATATAAGCGCTTTGAACACAGGGTGCATTGCTATGGCTTGTGGTCTTTGGGTTCTATGGTGATGTGGGCGAGTGGGCCAAGCGGCAGGCTACGCGTCGTTGGGAAGGTTGGCCCCGACAGTTGCCGGTTATTGTAAGAGAAAATCCACGTTGTGCTCGCTCCCGCATGCTTAAGACTTGAACAAGCGGTTAGTGCATAGCGCTAAGCGAAATAATTTTAAAAATAATGTAGCGTGAATAGAAAAGATTATCCCCAAAAGCGCGATGCATTGTGTTGATGCGATTTTGCGAATCTTTGTGATTTTCGTCCTTGCGCGGGCGTGTTGCGATTGTGAATGCGAGTATATTGTCCTGCTGCGGTGTCCACGTGTACTAAAGCTCAAGAAAGAGTTAGTGCATAGCTGCTAAGACGAATAATAAAGCATGCGTAGAAATGCAATTTGGGAGTATAGAAATCGTCCTGCGTGATATGCGATGATGGCGTCGTTTTGGACTTGTCGTCGTTTGGACTTGTCGCCGTTTTGGGCGTGGCGTCGTTTTTGGACGCGAGTCGTTTCGGACTGAGTCGTTTCGGACTTATCGTCGTTTCGGACTTGTCGTCGTTTTGGACTTGTCGCCGTTTTTGGACGTGGCGTCGTTTTGGACGCGAGTCGTTCGGACTCGGAGTCGTTTTCGGACTCGACGTCGTTTTGGACGTGGCGTCGTTTTCGGACTTAGCGTCGTTTTCAGACGTGGCGTCGTTTTCGGACTTGGCGTCGGTTTTGGACTTGGCGTGGTTTTCAGACTTGGCGTCGTTTTGGACTTATTCTTTGCGCTCCGCGTAGACTAAAGCTCGAGGAAGAGTTAGTGCATCGCTAAGACGAATAATAAAGCATGAATGATAAAAATGCAATTTTGAGAACGAGAGAAAATCTTCCTTATGTAATATCGCGATGATGGCGTCGTTTTGGACTTCTTTGTCTTGATAACGCGTCGTTATGCGGGCGTGTTCTTCTTTGGCGTCGTTGCGTGGACTCGCTGTGCTGATAACGTCGTTGCCTGGACGTGTTGCTGCTGACGTCGTCGTGTGGACTTGCTGATCACGTCGTTATGCGGGCGTGTTCTTCTTTGGCGTCGTTGCGTAGACTTGTTGTGCTGATAACGTCATTGCACGGGCGTATTCTTCTTTGGCGTTATTGCGTGGACTTCTGATCACGTCGTTATGCGGGCGTGTTATTCTTGATAACGTTGTTGCTGGGCGTGTTCTTTGCTCGTAGAATAAATGCTCCTGAGCTAAGCTTGAAAGCGTTAGTGTATACCTGTTTAAACCAAATGATAAATATATATGAGCAGGGCAATTTTAGGGGTAGGGATGTCGTCCCTGATATGTGAATGCTGAGATGTTGTGGGTGCTGAGATGTCGTTGTTGTGTGCGAATTTGACTTTGTGTCCGAGCTGATGCGCTCGGCTTTGTTGCGGAACTTTGAGTTTTGATCTTGATTACGCTTTTCTTTTTACTGCTTTTAGTATTTTTATACGCTAATATGAAGAACTTTGTTGTATCCTCCGCTAATATGAAGGACCTGCGCTCAAAGAAAGTTTTGTGAGTTTTGGGGGGGGGGGGGGGGGCGGTTTATACGCGTTGACCTTAGACTCTTTATGCTCGGGTGCCTGTCGTGTTTGGACTCATCACCCGCACAGTTTCCTACCTTGTCCCGATTTTGAAAAGGGTGTTTGGCACGAGGGTCTCAATGGAGTTGCTTGTATGTTATGTGCATTCTTGTTATTTTAGCACGAAGGGAAAGTTTCCTAATGGTGTGACCGAAGCCGATTTAGGCCGCCTACGTATCCCATGAGGGAATCAGGTCATGACGTAGTTCATTACAAGTGAAATTGGGTAAAATTAAAATTTCTAGATGTGGGACGGCGAGGCGGCGCTACGTATCCACCAGGAATCGGGTCAAACGTAGTTCCAATTATTACATATAAAGGGCAAAATGCATTAAACTAACTATTTCAGGACTCGGCGGGCCGAGGCAGGGGCACGAGTCCATTTCTTCTTGCTTTGTGTCTTGATGGTTGAGTCTTGGCAGATCATCTCGCCTGACTAGGCGAATGACCTATTCAATAGTTAAACAATCTCGTGAAGCACCTCCTTTCTTACGGCGGTTGGTTGATGATTCAACTTTCTTCCTTTCATGCTGGCGTAATAGTCCCTTCCGCATCGCTTTCTTCATTTTCAGCTATCATGCTAACATGGGCATCTTCATAACCCGGCAGAAAGTTATTGTTTGCATTGAGAGGACCATCTTTCAGCCGAATGACTCCCTCCTCGATTAATTCCTCTACTCTGTCCTTGAGTGTATAGCAATTTTCGATGTCGTGTCCCTCTGCACCGGAGTGGTATGCACAGTGTTTAGTCTTATCGTGCCCTCGGGAAGTAGGCCTGGGAGTATTTCTGGGAATTGGATGGAGTATTCCTGCGGCTTTCAGCTTCTCATACACTCGAGCTATGGGCTCGGCTAAAGGTGTATAGGTTTTTGTTGGTTTTCTTTCGGCATCTATGCGGGGTTTGGGTCCGTTTGGGGTGCGAGTTCGTGATTGTGGTGAGTATTTTGGATATGCTGGTTGGGTATGGTAAACAGGATATGGGGTGGCGCAGTGCTGATAATATGACTGTGGATTCTGAGTGTTTTGGTAAGAAGGCGGTGGGCTTTGATATACTGGATGTTGTTCTGGCCCATGCTCCTGAATGACCATGATGGAGGGTGATGCATCTCTTCTCCTCTGGGAGGTACCTCCGATGGAATTTGACTGCACTGCTCTGCTAGTTGCCTGTAGGGATGTCAAGTTTGTAATCCTGCCTGTCTTAATGCCTTCTTCCACGAAGTCGCCCATTCTTACGACTTCTGCAAAACTTCGCCCAATTACACTGATCATTCTTTCATAATATGTCGCGTCCTTTAACGACTGCACGAACAAGGTGGTCATTTCGCTCTCTGCCATTGGAGGTTGGACCTTTGCTGCTTCTGACCGCCACCTCAGGGCGTATTCCCTGAAAGTTTCTGTGGATTTCTTTTCAAGTTTCATAAGATAAAATCTGTCCAGGACCGTGTCAGTGTTGAACCTGAATCTGTCCATGAAATCTTGTGCCATGGCATTCCAACCGTCCCATTTTCGAGGGTCTTGGCATGTGTACCAGTCCAGCGCCTCGCCGGTTAGACTCCTGATGAATAGCTTCATGATGATTGCTTGATTTTTACCAACGCCAATCAATTTATCGCAATATGACCTTAGATGAGCTCGAGGATTCCCCTTCCCATCGAACATGTCAAATTTGGGCACCTTGTACCCCACAGGTAATTCAACGTCGGGGTGCATGCATAAGTTTTCATACTCTAAACCTTCCTCCTTTGTTCATTTGAATGCTTTTGAATGCCTCTTTCAGTCGGATTTCTTTTGCCACATTGACATCAGCTCTAGCTCGAGTTTGCCGCTCCATGTCCATCTATTGATCTGTCTCTTGAGAGGATGCATGCACAATAAATGGTTGGCTTTGGTCGGATGTGCTAATCCTCATTGTTTGTGTGCCATCCGCTCGTATTGGGTGGCTTGGCAATTTAGGTTAGTCGGGAGATATAAGTAGGTGGAGGTTGAGATGTGTATGTAGTGAACGGATCATTTTGGAGGTCGGCTTGCAAATTGACCGGGTGAGTGACATTTGGTGTGGTGGTATGTCATGGCCTCTGCGGGAGCTTTGGGAAGTGGAGGCTCGGGGCTTGTGATACGATTGCATTTGTCCCTTGCTCAGGAGTGGTGCATTCAAGCTAATAGACGTGTTTGTGATGTTTGAGCCTTTCTATTTGAACGCATGATTTCCATTTCTTTGCCGATAGTGTGGCGAGGTGTTGATCATTGGTGTTTCGCTCGACGCCTCTGCATCCTCTACATGAGCGGGGATGAGTCCTAAGTTGTTTCGTCCTGCTTCCGGATTAGTCATTGGAGGATTGTGCTTACTAGTCGACGCGAATCAACCTTTGGGGAATAAGCTAAGCAAAAATAAACCTTTAACAAATGAGGCAAACCAAGTTAGTATAATATGCAAAAGCTGCAATATATACAAATAAGCAAATTGCAAATCAAGTGCGTGTTCTAACATGTTTGGGACCTCTTTATGCGGTAGGCCTAAACGCCGGATATGCGAGATTATGACGGATTTGTCCAAGTCGCCCAACTGTAATGCTTTTGTTGGAAATGGCGACCAAATGACGGTGCACTTTTCCCAATTTCAGCATGTCATGATTGGGTTTGGATTTGTCTATCATTGTCACGCCACATGATATGCTGGTTGGTCGTTGGGTTGCGAAACCCGTCGACGAGTTTGGTGTTTTCCTAATTGTGGTGTCGATGCCAAGGACCGACCCACCTAAGGTAAATGCGTGCATGCCCTAAAATAAAGGGTGGTATAGCTCTATCTTAAGTTTCTAAGATTTGGTTTTTCTAGACACAAGGTTCCCGAGCGGACAACTCGAGTGAGAAGGCTACGCCACCGGTTAGGCCGCACTCCACGTATATTACCGACTCTCCTAAATTTGGATTTTGAAGAAAGAATTTTCTTTGATGCACCCAGCGCACCTCGCATGTAGTGTGTGTTTGTGTGAATTTTCCAGTGGAAGAAATATGAGCGGAATGCCGGTTTAAGGAAAGCGAGAAAGAGTAGCAATTTAAAATAAACCAAACAAAATACAGCACACAAAAATTAAATGCAAAAGTAATTGCCAAATAATTATCCTAGGTTTGTTGTGGTTAAGAACCTAAATTCCCAATGAGTCGCCATTTACTGCGCACTTTTTCGATCATGCTTTTATTTTCTAAACTCCTACGCTCAAATTAAAAGGTTAGAAAATAAAATAATAAAAGCTAAAATGTTTTAAGAGAATGCTAAAATTGCAAAATGGGATAAAAGTGCGAAAGAGGCTAAAATTTAAATGCTAAAGGGTTGCTAGAATGCTAAGGGTTCACGGAGTCGCCACCTAATTAGTTTGGGTGAATTAGGACACCTAAATGTTTAACTAGTTTAAAGTAAAACATTAACTCCATTTTAATAGTCTGCTAAACTTAATGAGATTCTGGGTAAGGGTTCTTTATTAATCTAGAGGGAAGGGGTTAGGCACCCTCTAAGATCCGCTAACTTGCGGTTGTCCTGCCAAACCTAGGGTAGTTATTATATTTTAAAAAATGCAAAGTAAAAAGATCTATATAAAAAAAGTGCAATGTTAGAAAATAAAGTGCTGGATGTTAAAATAATGCTAAGTAGTTAAAAAGGTTTTAAAATGTTGGAAGATGTTTAAAGTATTGAAAGGGCAAAAGGTGCTATATGTGAAAGAATGCTAAGAGATGCTAAAATATTAAAGGTTAAGGACGCTTAACAAAAGTGCTAGCAAAAAGTGCTAAGTGTAAACAAAGTGGTGCTAGGGTGCTAAAAATTAATTTTGAAAGTAAAAGGTGCTAAGAGTGCAAAAGGATTGATAAGATTAGTGATGTAAAACACATATAGAGTTTAAAGCATGCCCTATATTATTTATGAAAAATATGTCATGCAACGTGGACTTATTGATTAAATGTATACATTTGCCTATCTTGATTAGTATACTACATGCTTAAAAGGGCTTCCTTAGTATATATGTATAAATAAAATTTAATATGGATTTTATAGCAAATGGTTTATGGATGTTGAAAAAAAAAATAATAATATCCTAGCTACATGATTAATTATGCAAGTTAGGATTATTAGGTGATTTAATATAGCTTAAGCTATCTATGGATAATCTAAAATATTTAATTCGAAGGGAAACAAATTGCTAATTAACTACCTTCTAATCTATTGACTTAAGGTTTGGCATTCTAAGAGTTCTACTAATAAACGTAATGTTAGACAATTAATTACACAAATAAACGGGGCGGGATAGGAAATAAAGGACTCGACAGAGTAGAGGTGTTATTCGCCGGCGGGTTGGAATTCCCCAATGTTGATAGAGAAATGCACATAAATGCGAGTCTTCGTTTGCTGTAGCTTGTGATGAGTCTCGCCATGAGACTCTTCATTTTGCTCCGATGCATTTCATGTAAAATAAGATAAAGATAAAGAATTAGTACGTGTCCAAATTTATAACAAACCAACACTTGACACCTAGTTTGTATTTAAGCAAGCATGCACAAAAGACCAACAGGTGACAATATAAGATGGGAATAAGCAGCCGGCAGGTGGTAAAAGAAATAAGGACACACCAAACTTCTAATATCACACGCAAGTCGATCCATTTTGTTCATAGAACCGAAGGCCAATAAATGCGATTATCATAGTTATAATACAAAGAAGTTATTCAGATATGCATCCATAAATGCAGATATATGAGCAAATGCACCAAAATTTGACTGCACACACTGTAGGATTAAAATACGGAAGACAAACATTTTATTCAAGTGGTAGGCAAATGTAATGGCTTTGGGGTGATTCCCCATTCATGAAACCATCCCCATCCATTCCCTGGTCCAGGACAACATCTCAAGAGTGCAATGGAAACATTTGGGCCTAAATCCACCCCTAGGATACTATTCCTGCTGCTGCTGGCTCAAATCAAAAGGAAACACCAACATTTCGAGCTTATGTGGACAGAGCAGCAAATGGCACACAACAAAGACCAAATAAACAATCACGAGCTTACATATTTAATTCATTTATCGACAAATGGTAACATCTTAATAATCTATTCTTGACCCATTCTGGAATAGGTATTACTGCAAACCTACCTCCCATGACAGATAAGAAAGTAGAAATACAAGCGGGTCGGGAATATTCTTATGGTTCACATAGTGATGTACTTGAGCATTAATAAATTCGGATCGTATAATAAGAATGGATGGCGAATCATAATTCCCTTTAGCATGTGTTACGCAAAGAACAAGAAGTGCGGATAGTCAAAACAACATATAGTGGACAATTTAGGCAAACAAAGGACGTTCATCCAAACGGAGAATTACAAGTATACAGAGATTGTGGAATGGTCATAGCTTAAAATATGAATAGAGAGGGATAAGAAAACAGATATCAAACATACACACTTCCAGCTTATTTGAAAACAGTGGGTAGCATTTTTTAGATGAACCAGGAACCAAACAAACCATCCCAAATAATGTTTAAGCCAATCAAGACCCAATTATGTGTCAGCGGGGATTGTGTTCACGAGGGCTCATATAGGCTAAAACAGATTTACTAAGGTAGTGACCACAACGTTCGAGTCAAGCACATATATTAGTAATATAAACTCAGGTAATCCCATAGTAACGCCTAAATCATGCTGAAAGACCAACAGGGACAAGCGTCATACTGATTTGATATTACTTAATGCTAGATGGAGCTTCGATAGACATACTTAGGACATTCGCCCTGGTTTGAACAATCTACAATCCGGTCTATAAGGAAATAACATTAACTAATCCAAGCTTACAAATTTCAGACATTGGTTTAAGGAAAGACATTCAATGGCTCCACCCAAGACTAACTGATTACGCCTCGATGCAAACTTAGCTTACTCGTTAAATACCCTTTACTCTAATATGCTCACAACATGATATGGGAATTGCAGACCACAGATTAAAAATGCAAAGGGAATGTAATTCGACGTGACGCAGATTGGTCATAATACACTGCTAGTGCCAACATCACTTAATGACTCAGTGACAAGATCAAAACAGCTATAAAGACTTCCCTAAAAAAAACACAACCAAACCAGTAGTCACATAAGCATCAGACTAATAGATTAATAAACATCGATCCTAATCAATAACTTCAAATCGACACCTGCTAAAAAAAAAGCTACGACATATCAGACGTGATATGATAATGTCAACAAATGAAGTCGAAGCATGCATAACAGGAAAACAGACACATTCACACAAAGAAACGAAATTTGAAAGGGAGATGAATTTTACCTTCTCGTGAACCGAGGCGTATCAGCGTCGACGCCACTCGAGATTTCTGCGATTATGCGATTGAAAGTGATAAAGGAGCTAGGACGGTTTTGCTGCTTTTTCGTAAAAGTAAAGTGTTTTGTTTTTTGTGTTCTTGCGATTGCTTTTCAGTTGTATTGAAGGGTTTTTCACTGTGAAAGAGAGGGTCTAGACTGCTGCCTTCTCGGATGTTTTCTGCGTTGTAGAATGATTTTCGATTGCGACCCCCCCCCCCCACTGAGCTCTATTGCATGTGCTTATATAGCCTTGGTTGGGATTCTAATGTTGGTAAGCAATTAGAAATAGATTGGGACGAGATTTCGTAAGATTCGTACTCGATTTTGTCTTGATTTTGTGTGATATTTGGGTCTTTGGTTTATGGGAAGACATCGTTAGACACGTGTGTGTTGGAAAGGAAAGTGGCGCCGGATTTTCAGCCGAAAATCCGGCGAGAATATCGGGGTTTTCGAAGGCGGCGATGGAAGCGTTTTAGGGTTAGGTTCAGTTTGTTGTGTTTTCTTTTGTTTTGCTCTTAGGAAGATGAAGTGAAGGGCTGCTGATAATATGCGTTTGGGCTGAGGGAAGAAAGGCTGGGGCGACGGGTTTGGGCCAAGGCGTGTGGGCTGGGTTATTTAGGTATTGGGTATTAAGTTTAAGTGGGTCATTAGTATTAAGTATTTAATTAGTTTTAGGCTTAGTTAATTAATGCTAAATAAACTAATAAATTGTGATTAAATTATTTAGGTGCTTTAAAATTATCTAGGTGCTACATTAGTCTAATTATTTAGGTGCTAAATTAGTCTAATTATTTAGGTGCTAAATTAGTCTAATTATTTAGGTGCTAAATTAGTCTAATTATTTAGGTGCTAAATTAGTCTAATTTCGAGTTATAAAACTATTACGATGATAAATGCGGGCGTGTTGTTTAATTAATGCTTAATGCTTTAGAATGCGACGCTATTATTTAAAATCTTATTGTTATGCATTATTGCGAAGTTAAATTAAAATTAAAATGAGCTTAGATTGAATTATTTAAATGCTAAATGCAAATATGATTTTTAAGAATTGTTTAAAGCTTTTATAAATGCGACGCTATAAAATGCATGTATTAGATTAAAATTGATTTTAAAGTTACCGATGATTACTAATAAATGCGGCTATGCTACCTGACACGACGTTATCGCTAAATTATTTATTTTATGCATTTATTAATTATTTAAGAAATACGACAAAGCTTAAAGTTAATTAATGCGGGCGCGAGACTCTAAGTGCTTAAAACTCTACGTAAGATGCGATGTCGTTATTAAATTAATTCTTAATGCCTGTATTTATGTTTTATTGTTGTATTTTATTATAAAAAATCCTAAAAAATTATTTTACAAAATTAGTGTAATTTTATAGTTAATGGCTGGACGGGAGGGTCAAAATTGGGTGTCAACAAGCTTTATGGAAAGTTAATAAAGGAAGATTTACTCTAAGTAAAATGAGTACGGATAAATGATTTGAGGTTGTGAAAGACAAATTGATTTTTAAGGCATTAATTGCCTAAGGTTTTAAAAGAGTAGAAGCACATAGTATAATACTTTGGGTTAAATTCCCGGATTTCATAAAAGACATGTTAGTGCCTTAAGTAAACTAAAATGAGAAGGTGTGTGAACAAGATTAATAAGAAGTTAAGGGGTTTCTTAACTTGCTTGTATTATGTGTGATTGCCGGTATGTGCTAATGATATATATTATTATTTATTACGGGGTCATTCCCCGGGTTGTGGTATTTGCATATTCCGTGGATTTGCTACCCACGATGCGAGGAATACCTCATGCGAGTCCGTAGGGCTCATGCGGGTGAAATAGTCTCATGCGGGTGAGTACAGCCTATGCGAGGAATACCTCATGCGGGTCCACATGACCCATGCGGGTGAAATAGTCCCAGGAGTAGGAGTGCTTAATGATACTGCGGGGCGGATGACCTTGCTTTGACCATGAGCTTCCTATTTTCATGCAGTATATTATATGATTGATATTCTCATTATTAGTAAGGCACAGTGTTCTGTAAACTGATTTTTATACATGTCTCCAGTTATTTTGGACTTATGAGGTATTTTTAGTATTTTCCAGTTTCGCATACTTAGTACATATTGTGTATTGACCCCCTTCCTCGGGGGCTGCGTTCATGCCGCAGGTAGGGGTAAGCAGGTGGTGGATCCTCATTCTTGGGATCACTGTTCTGGTGTCAGAAGCTCCATTCCTCCGGAGGCTTGTTTTGTTGGTACGGTTTTTCCCTGATGATATAGGTTTTATGTACATTCAGGGGTATGGCGGGGCCCTGTCCCGCCACAGTTGTTATTCGTAGAGGTCTGTAGTCACATTTGTGGTTTTGGGCTGTAAGAACAAGTTGTACTGTTATACTTTTGATTAAGTATATTTTTATGGAAGGCAGTCTTGTCGGTTTGCCAGTGATGTTTACTTTATACAGGCTTATGTGTTACGTATGTTCCGCTGCTATTCTCTGATGTATACCTGACGGGTGCCCGTGAGGGCACGATCGCGCCCGGTCGGGTCGTGACAAAAATGGTATCAGAGCAGTTAGTCCTCGGAGAGTGTCTACAGACCGTGTCTACAGACCGTGTCTAGTAGAGTCTTGATTATCGGTGTGTTGTGCACCACATCTATAATCAGGAGGCTGCAGGATATTTAGGATTGGTTTCCATTCTTTCACTCTAAGATCATGCAATAGAGCTGTGTTATAGGTTGAACTTCTTCTGATATTTTCCTTTATGTACCAGTTATGCCTCCACGCAAGGCAACCGCGCCCGGCGGCAAGGCGGTGAGGATCTGCTAGTAGAACGCGGAGGGGCACGAGGGCACAGGCCCAGTCCTTCCCAAAGATGATGTTTCGGGCGGCGAGTTCCACGACGTCGCCATTTCAACGAGTTCGGCGCAGCAGCGCCATCGAGACCGCTGACGAGCCTCGATCCCACAGCGGCCGAGTATAGAGATTACGGGGAGCAGGTCCGGTTATTGACCAACATAGTGGCGAGGCGAGCCGAGTGAGCAGCAACAACCCAGAGCCGATGGGCCACGGATTCGGGATTTCCTGGGTTGTCATCCACCCGAGTTCTATGGTTCGAGATCCGAGGAGGATCCTCAAGAGTTTGTTCGGCAGTTACAGCGGACTATGCAGGTGCTTAGGGCCTCGGAGGCTGAGTCCGTCATTCTAGCCTCTTACTGGTTACACGATATTGCGTTGAACTGGTTTGAGTCATGGGAATTGTCTAGAGGTGAGGATGCTCTTTCAGCTGTTTGGGAGGAGTTCACAGAGTCCTTCCTGGATCACTTCTTGCCTCCTGAGATGAGGAGAGCCCGCGTGGATAGGTTCTTGACCTTGAGGCAGAACGGGAGGACTATCAAAGAGTACAGCCTGGAGTTTGACTCCTTGGCCAGGTATGCGCACACCATCGTAGCCGACATGACAGACAGGGTTCATCGATATGTGATGGGGCTAGACCGTCATATGATTACTGCATGCTTGGGGGTGGCTCTTCAGCCAGGTATGGATATTGCCGACGATGCGTGCGCGCAAGGATGGAGGACAGAGAGAGGGAGGATCAGCTAGACTTAGGCCAACCCAAGAGGCCGGGGCGGAGGGTCTCGTGGCGATTTCGAGGCGGACAAATTTCGCAGCAGACTAGGTCCACATTTCAGCCAGCACAGAGTGCTCCTTCTCGGTTTTCTGGCAGGAGGTCTGATCAGCCGGGTCATTCAGGAGCAGGTCAGGGCTCTAGGACTTCGGGGATTCAGGGAGGCAGAGACCGCTACCGATCGAGACCACCCCCATCTCGGTGTGCTTGATGCGGTAGGTCTCATCCAGGCGAGTGTCGTGTTCCTTCAGGAGCTTGTTACTCTTGTGGCCAGCAGGGCCATTTGAAGAGAGATTGTCCACCGCAGGTGGCGGGAGTGTTATGGTTCAGCGAGCGGTCGATTCTTTGGATCTTCATCTTCGACGCATGCGCCCGGAGGCGTGGTGTTCACAGCCAAGAGCGGCAGAGTTCGTGGTGGGGGTCCTAGTTTCAGCGGTCCTCAAAACCGCATTTATGCTATGTCCAGCCGTCAGGACCAGGAAGCGTCACCAGATGTCGTCACAGGTACATTATTGGTTTCTTACTGTGATGTATATGCTTTGATAGATTCAGGTTCTACCTTGTCCTATATATCTCCTCATATTGCTGGTAGAATAGGGATAGAGCCCGAGTCCATAAGACCTTTTGAGGTGGCTACGCCGAGGTAATTCGTGGTAGGTGGCGGGTATATAAGGATTGCCCGGTGACTATAGATACCGCCGACTCTAGCCGACTTGATAGAGTTGGATATGACAGACTTTGATGTGATTATGGGTAGGGATTGGCTAGCGTCTTGTTATGCCAATGTGGACGGTAGAGAGAGATTGGTACGGTTCCAGTTTCCTGGTGAGCCGATTATCGAGTGGAAGGGGTGATATCCTGGTTTATTCGCGCACAGAGCAGGAACATGCGGATCATTTGAGGGCGGTATTGGGAGTCCTCCGGGACCGGCAGTTGTATGCCAAGTTCTCGAAATGCGAATTTTGGTTGGCTTCAGTGGCTTTCTTAGGGCATGTTATCGGGGCCGATGGTATTCGGGTTGATACATCAAAGATTGAGGCAGTCAAGACTTGGCCTAGACCCACTACACCAACGGAGGTGCGCAGCTTTTTGGGCCTTGCAGGTTATTATCGGAGGTTTGTGGAGAAGTTTGCTTCCATTTCAAAGACCTTTGACTAGCCGACTCGTAAGCGGATATGTTCCGATGGACGGATGCTTGTGAGGAGAGTTTCCAGTTGCTGAAGGAGAAGTTGACGACCGCCCCAGTCCTTACTCTTTCTGAGGGTTTAGACGGATATGTGGTTTATTGTGATCGTCGTCAGAGTGCGTGCTTGAGTGCGTCTTGATGCAGACGGAAAAGTTATAGCTACGATCTCGGCATTTCGGAAGCATGAGAAGAACTATCACACACATGACTTAGAGTTGGCAGCAGTGATTCATGCCTTGAAGATCTGGAGACATTATTTGTATGGAGTTCATGTGGATATTTACACAGACCACAAGAGCCTCCAGTATATCTTCAGCCAGAGGGAGCTGAACTTACGGCAGAGATGGTGGTTGGAGCTACTTAAGGATTATGATGTCGACATTCTATACCACCCAGGGAAGGCCACTGTAGTTGCAGATGCCCTTAGTCGCAGATCGATGGGTAGTCTGTCTGATGTACAGCCAGAGAGAAGGAATATGGTCCGCGAGTTACATCAGCTAGCGAGCCTTGGGGTTCGTTTGGTTGATTCTGATAGTGATGGGGTTCGGGTTCGAGAGGTTGTCGAGTCTTCCATCGTCGAGGAGGTGAAGAGGCGACAGTATGAGGATCCGATTATGGTACGGTATCGCGATACATCTCTTCAGGAGGAGAAGAGTCTATTTGAGGTAGCACCTGATGGGGTGCTAAGATTTGAGGGCCGGTTGTGCGTTCCCAATGTGACAGGACTTCGTCAGCAGATTCTGGGGGAGGCTCACAGTGCTCGTTATTCTATTCACCCGGGGTCGACTAAGATGTACCATGACCTCAGGTGTGTCTATTGGTGGGATGGCCTGAAGAGGGACGTTGCAGAGTTTGTGGCGCAGTGCCCGAATTGTCAGCAGGTCAAGGTTGAGCACCAGAAGCCCGGTGGGCTATTGCAGGCTATTGATATTCCGACTTGGAAGTGGGAGGTGGTAAATATGGATTTTATTACAGGGTTACCTCACACTCAGAGGAAGCATGATTCCATTTTGGTTATTGTCGACAGGCTGACGAAATCAACCCACTTTCTACGCGATCGGGGCGACTTTTTCTACGAGGATTATGCCAGATTATATATCAGAGAGATTGTGAGACTGCACGGAGTGCCTATATCGATCATTTCAGACAGGGGAGCCCAGTTCTCGGCTAACTTCTGGAGGTCTTTCCAGAAGGGATTAGGGACACAGGTGAGTCTCAGTACTGTGTTTCATCCTCAGACCGACGGACAGGCCGAGCGTACTATCCAGACCCTTGAGGATATGCTGCGGGCTTGTGTTATTGATTTCAGGGGTAGCTGGGAGGATCATTTACCTCTTGTGGAGTTTGCTTATAACAACAGCTACCATTCTAGTATCCAGATAGCGCCTTATGAGGCCTTATACGGGAGGAAGTGCAGGTCACCGATAGGTTGGTTTGAGGTGGAAGAAATTCAGTTGGTCGGGCCAGACTTGATTCAGCAGGCAGTGGACAAGGTGAAGCTTATCCAGGAGCGGTTATTGTCACCGAGTCGGCGAAGTCGATGCAGATCACGGATCATCGGCGTCGACACTTGGAGTTTGAGGTAGATGATTGGGTCTTCCTGAAGGTATCACCCATGAAGGGTGTGATGAGATTTGGAAAGAAGGGGAAACTTAGCCCAAGGTACATTGGGCCTTATCAGATTGTCCGTAGGGTAGGCAAGGTTGCCTATGAGTTGGATCTTCCGTCCGATCTGGAGGCAGTACACCCAGTTTTTCATGTATCGATGTTGCGGAAATGTATTGGAGATCCATTTAGAGTGCACCCGATTCATGATGTCCAGGTGACAGAGGGGTTATCGTATGAGGAGAGTCCCATAGCGATACTCGATCGTCAGGTTAGGCGACTTCGGACAAAGGATGTGGCTTCCGTCAAGGTCTTATGGCGGAACAAGAACAGGGAAGAGATGACGTGGGAAGCAGAGGATTACATGATAAAGAAGTATCCTCACTTATTCCCTACACCTCCAGGTAACCCACTTTCCTGTTTATTAGTTTTATTTAGCAATTGTGCTTAAGTAATGTTGTGGCTATGTGGAACGTCTTTATTTGCAAGAGCAAGAGCAATAGCTAAGAGGGTCTATGTTGAGATCGTGGTTTGAGTAAGCCTAGGAGGAACATTCGGGATGAATGTTTCTAAGGGGGGGGAGAATGTTATAAACCGTAGTTCTGGCCATGCGTATGGGAGCGTACCAAAGGGAGTAAGACTTAAAATTTTAGAAGGTTAGGTTGACGGATTGTTTCGGACGGGTTTTTAGTCAATTTTGAGGCGGGTTATAACCCGTTACATTGAGAGTTCCTAGGTGTTTCAAAGGCCTAGTGCGTAGTTCGTTGAGTCTAGTTTCCAACGCAACCAACCGTTCGTCGATAGGACATCAGAGTAGAAAATTATGGGAGTTACAAGTTCAGTGCGCAGTCGGACAGAAAAGTGTTTCGGTCAGGAGCCACAGGGCCGCGGCGCCGGTTGCAGGGCCGCGGCGCCAGATGATCTGGGTATTCGCTGAAGTTGCAGCGCCGCGGCGCCGGCTGCAGGGCCGCGGCGCCGAGGCGGGTTCTGCGAAGTTGAGTGGAAAAATCTGAACTGTTTTATTTTAAAAGAGGCCATGGGAGGGTGACAAGTGTCCCCCCCCCCCCCATCTGATTTTGCATGCACTACTTATTGATCAAGTCTTGAAGACTTGGTCATTCTTCAAGTTCTTCTCTCTCTCTAAAGATAAAAGCTCTCCCTTCTCTCTAGAAATTCAAGAGGAAATCAAAGCTTGAGGAAAATCTGAAAAGTGTGGCAAGAATGAAACTTGTTGGCAGGCTTGTAGGAGTTATTGTGGTGGTGTTGTTGGAAATGAGGATAGCAAATTTGTTGGAATAATTTGGCTAAAGCTCTAAGGTAACAATTCTTCTCTTGTAGCTAGTTTTTGGTGTTGCATGTGAAGAAGAAAGATCTTGTAGTGGTAAATATTGCTCTTAGATACATTGCATGCAAGAAATATGGTTTGGATATGAAGGGGTTGGATAAGAATGATATGTAAGCATGTTGTGGCCTAAATACTACCTTAAACTTGTTAAGTTAGTTGTTGTACATTGTGGGGCAGAATTTTACACATCCAAGTTTAGGTGTGTAATTCCCTTTAAAATGTTTGGATTGTTGGGCCTTAAATGTGGCGTTTGGATGTTGAATTCGGCCTTGAAAAAGGTGGCAAAGTATGTAGAAACAAAGGAAATGTTGCCCAATTTTCCATAGAATTTAGTGACTTTGAACTTGGAATATTCTACGTTGAAACTAGAGGTTAATAAACGTATTATGGTCATTATAGGTTGACATACTACGTGCGGTATTTTGGACTTAGCAAGTGGATTGACCGAAGAGGTATGTGGAACTTTCCTATCTCTTGAGCATGAATGGTTTTACCTATGTAGTACGATAGACGTACAAGGTTTGATATCCCTTACTTGTTTTAAGGATGGTCAAGTTTTGTGAGTAAGGGGGGATTAACTCATTTCTTTAAAAGTACTAAGGATGTCTTGAGTTTTCAAAGTTAAGGGACTTGATGTGTTCAAGTATATGATTCTTGTTTCTTTTTAAAAGTGTAAGTGCCTTGGGTTTTAGGAAAATGTATTTGACTAAGGTATAACGTTAATATAATGACTTTATGGGAAGTTGATTATATTAGCTTTATGGAAAGTTAATAAAGGAAGATTTACTCTAAGTAAAATGAGTACGGATAAATGATTTGAGGTTGTGAAAGGCAAATTGATTTTTAAGGCATTAATTGCCTAAGGTTTTAAAAGAGTAGAAGCACATAGTATAATACTTTGGGTTAAATTCCCGGATTTCATAAAAGACATGTTAGTGCCTTAAGTAAACTAAAATGAGAAGGTGTGTGAACAAGATTAATAAGAAGTTAAGGGGTTTCTTAACTTGCTTGTATTATGTGTGATAGCCGGTATGTGCTAATGATATATATTATTATTTATTACGGGGTCATTCCCCGGGTTGTGGCATTTGCATATTCCGTGGATTTGCTACCCTCGATGCGATGAATACCTCATGCGAGTCCGTAGGGCTCATGCGGGTGAAATAGTCTCACGCGCGAAGTACACCTATGCGAGAATACCTCACGGGTCCACATGACCCACGGGTGAAATAGTCCCGAAGTCGAGTGCTTAATGACATCGGGCGGATGACCTTGCTTTGACCATGAGCTTCCTATTTTCATGCAGTATATTATATGCTTGATATTCTCATTATTAGTATGGCACAGTGTTCTGTAAACTGATTTGTATACATGTCTCCAGTTATTTTGGACTTATGAGGTATTTTCAGTATTTTCTAGTTTCGCATACTTAGTACATATTGTGTCGACCCGCTTCGGGGCTGCGTCATGCCGCGGTAGGTGGTAGCGGTGGTGGATCCTCATGCTTAGGATCACTGTTCTGGTGTCAGAAGCTCCATTCCTCCGGAGGCTTGTTTTGTTGGTACGGTTTTTCCCTGATGATATAGGTTTTATGTACATTCAGGGGTATGGCGAACCTGTCCCCGCCACGATTGTTATTCGTAAGTGCGTAGTCACATTTGTGGTTTTGGGCTGTAAGAACAAGTTGTACTGTTATACTTTTGATTAAGTATATTTTTATGGAAGGCAGTCTTGTCGGTTTGCCAGTGATGTTTACTTTATACAGGTTTATGTGTTACGTATGTTCCGCTGCTATTCTTTGATGTATACCTGACGGGGTGCCCCGGTAGGGCACCAGTCGCGGCCCCGGGGTCGGGTCGTGACACTACTACTACAATCAGGGGCAGTGGAATCATCAACAACAGCCTAACCCCCAGGTTCCACAGGAAGATAAAAATGAGTTGCAGGCAGCCATACTCACGCTCACCAAGTGCCAGAATCAGTTTATGGCTGAGACAATGGTGTCCATAAAAAATTTAGAGACACAAATAGGGCAGCTAATGGGTATGGTGAGCAATATACTGCAAGAAAAACTGCCTAGCGACATAATTGTGGGGAGTGATAAGCAGAGTGAGGAACCTGAACCACAACAAGCTGTTGAGAATGATAATGAATTGAGAGAGATAGTTAGTGTATAGAAAGAAGAGGTTACTAAGATTCAACTTTTCACCTTTTTTGATTCCTTGAAATTTATTTTTTCTATACCCGTTGCAGAAGAGACACCACCAACTATCATTGCTGAGCCCCAACTAGAATGTCCATACCCTCAAGGGCACCCTCAAAAGTTGAGAGATGTAGAGAGTTTCTGATCGGTGTATTTTATATACACTTTTTGAGTCAGTTTTAGTTAATCTTTTGTCCTTTTTTGTACAAATAAGTATCGTATTAGGATAGTTTTTCTTTCTTTTGAGTCAAAGTGGTTAAAATGGTCAAATGGCGGAAAAGGAGCTAAAAGAGGGCAAAAGAGGAAGTTCCAGAGCTAAAAACAGAGAAAGTGGCGAACGAGGCAAAACTCGACCAGCGCGCGCTCCTGCGATCGAAGCAAGGCGCGCGCTAATCATCAGAGAGGCTGCAGAGATTCCAGCCATGCGCGCCTGCATGCGAGAATCGGCGCGCGCCAAATCACCCGAAGTGCTTGAAGTTCGGCACAAGGGCGCTGATAGCAGAGCGGCGCCGACGCGGAAAAATCAGGTTAATTGACGATTTTCTGGGCCATGTCTGCAGGGAAAAGTTAGAGGCGGTTTTCAGCCTATAAAAGGAGAACCCTAGGCAGATTTTAAGGGTTTCCCTTCTTGCACAACACAAGGTTTTCTTGCTTGGAGATTGGAGACCATAATTTAGTACTTTCTTTTCCTTTTCTTTTCTTTTATTTCAGTTTTTGTATGATGAACTTTGAATTAGTTCTTGTCATGTCAATGGCTAGGAACTAATTCTCTTATAGGGCTTTCCATGTTGATTCACTAGAAACTTATGTTATGAATTAATGCATGTTTATGGTTATTATTCTTCTTTGAGAGATTTATCCAATAATTGCTTTGAATGCTTGATAATTAATTGACAACTAATTATCCTTATATGATTTCTAATCAAACTTCGAAAGGAGGAGGTTGTGAATATGCTGTAAGTTGGGTAGACATATTTGGGTTGGGGATGAAAATACCTCAATTATTTATGTAGCGTTAATGATAGGCTTAACAACCCTAATTTTGCGCATGGTGCGTGACGGTTAACTAGGTTTTTGTTCTTAATCCTCCTATAGAGTTATCCTTATCACCGAAAGGTAGGTAAGGTGCAATACTGGGGTTGAGTGTTTATATATCCTTAACGGGAATATAAAACGATTTCGTAAACCTGCTAGCTCCGAGAGAAGAAGACCATAATTCGTTGCATTGATAAATAACATAAGCGGGTAGTTGAGGAGATATGGAAGCCCTATTCCCATCACAACTGAAGTAAACTCATTAGTTAAAATAGTTTTTATAATTATTAGTTATAAACCACAAAATCAAATATCAATTGCCAAATAGATACCAAAAGATAGATAGTTGGTACTTGAACCCTAATCCTTGTGGACGATATTCGGTCTTATCAAGACTATATTACTTGTCACGATAACGTGCACTTGTGTTAAAGTGTGTGCATCTTTTCGCGCATCAAGTTTTTGGCACCGTTGCCGGGGATTAGGCATAGTTCAATATCAAATTTATCTATTTTTAATTTCTAATTTGGTTTTTATTTGTATTAATTTTTTATTTTTTATTTTTATTTTTATTCTTTTTCGTTTATGTATTTATTGTGTGAAAACAAGGGTGTCGTGATCCGTTGTTGGTTTTGATGCATCTCAGGGATCCTGAAGACATGGATTACTACTGTCAATATGATGAAGCTCCAACCCTACAGGAATAGAGGGAGGAGTTACGAGAAGCCATACTCATCTTCGCTAGGTATCAAACTCAGTTCATGGACGAAACGAGATTGGCCATAAAGAAGCTGAAACTGCAAATAGGAGAGCTCGCAGTCATTTTGAACAGTGAACAACAAATTGAGGAGCCTGAACCACACCCAACTATTGAGGAAATATTCACCTTCTTGGATTCTGTGGAAATTCTTTTTCTTGCACCTATTACGGAAGAAACACCACCAGCTATCACTGCTGATCCCCAATTAGGAAGCCCATACCATCAAGGGTACCCCCTAGAGTTGAGAGATGTAGAGAATTTCACGGATTCCTACATTATAGAAAGCATAAAAGACAAGCCCGTCTTGTACTGGGGATAATTGTATGTTTAAGGCTCTTGTTTGAACAAATGGTCGTAGGGAAATTGAGACCTACAACAAGAAATGTGGATTGCAAGCGCTCGCAGAAGGATCCAATGGGCACTGCAGGTTAATTGCGTCCGCTAAAAGGCGTTAAAGACATCGCTTGTTGAGGCAACCCAACGTTTTCAATTATGTTATTTTAATTTACATCTTTAGTTTATATTATTTTGTGCAGACAATATCACGGTCTTGGGTTCTTGTGTTTGTGTTGTGATTGACAGTGCAAATAAACCGGGCGGCGAAAAATCAAGAAAAGCCGGGATTTCAAAAAAAGCGGTAGCCGCGCGCTGCGAGCAGGCAGCGTCGCCAAAAATCCGTAAAAATGCCAAGTCTAGCCGCGCTACCAGAATAGGCGGCGCAGAAAATCCTGAAGAAGTGCAGAATATTGGGCGCCGCGACGCCGAAGCAGAAATCCAGAAACTTAAAAACGCCCAGAAATCAGATTTGCCCCAATTTCAAAACCAAAACCTAACCCTTCCTCTCCACAAAACCCACGAAAATCCACAGATTACCCACAAATCCTCCACAAATCAAACCCAACCACAACCAAAACTCTTAAATTTCTAAAAATCCTTAGCTATCTCAACCAACAAAGCTCCATTCCATAGCCTCAAATCACCATTGGAAGCAAGAACATCGTGGAGACACCATCAAAAAGGTAATCTTCACCTTTTTCTTGAAAGTTGCTAGTAGTCAAAGGAGGTAATAGTTGGAGAAGTGTTGCATTGTGAAGTAGTTTGGGTGCTGAAAAATTGATTGTGAAGTTTGGAGAAGGAGTAGACAAGGAGGGTGTGGGTATTAGGTAGTAGAGTTGAAGTTTGGGGGTGTTTGTGTTTTAGCTGCTAGAGTGTTGATTGTGTTGGGGAACACTTGTGCTAATAAGTTGTAAGTTGCAGAAAGTGTTTTTAACCATGTCCGCCAGAAAAAGAAGAACCTCCACATCCACCTCAGCCCCACATTACGATGATACTAGGTTTGTGAGTGATCGGTGTATTTTATATACACCTTTTGAGTCAGTTTTAGTTAATCTTTTGTCCCATTTTGCACATATAAGTGTCGTATTAGGATAGTTTTTCGTTCTTTTGAGTCAAAGTGGTTAAAATGGCCAAATGGCGGAAAAGGAGCAAAAAGAGGGCAAAAGAGGAGATGCCTGAGCTGGAAACAGAGAAAGTGGCGAACGAGGGTAAAATCCAGACCAGCGCGCGGCCTCCTGCGATCAGCGAGGCCGCGACGCCACTATTCGAGAGGTGCGAAGATCCAGCTGCGGCCTCTCGCATGCCAGATGGGCGCGCGCTAAACATCAGAAGCTACAGAGTTCCACGCGCGCGCTCGCCAGACAATGATATCGGCGCGGCGCCAAAACACCCGACGGATTGCGAACTTCCGCGCGGCTATGCAGTCGCGGCGCGACGGAAAAATTAGGTCTTTTGACGAAATTGCAGGCGAGCTGAAGGAAAAGAGGCGGTTTTCACTATAAAAGGAGAACCCTAGCGATTTTGGGGTTCCCTCTTCACAACTCAAGACTTTTGCTTGGAGATTGGATACCATTAGTTTAGTAATTTTTTTTCCCTTTCTTGTTCTTTATTTCAGTTTTTGTATGATGAACATGGAATTAGTTCTTGTCATGTCAATGGCTAGGAACTAATTCTCTTATAGGGCTTTCCATTGTTGAATTGCTAGAAACTTATGTTATAAATTAATGCATGCTTATGGTTATTTTTCTTATTGTGATATCTATCCAATAATTGAGTTGAATTCTTGGTAATTAATTGACAACTAATTATCACTATATGATTTCTAATCAGATTCCGAAAGGGGGGGATTGTGAATATGTTGTAAGTTGGGTAGACATTCTTGGATTGGGGATGAAAATACCTCAATTATTTATGTAGCGTTGATGAGAGGCTTAACAACCCTAATTTTGTGCATTGTGCGTGACGGTCAACTAGGTTTTTGTTCTTAATCCTCCTATAAAGTTATCCTTATCACCGAAAGGTAAGTAATGTGCGATACTGGGGTTGAGTGTTTATATAACCCTAACGGGAGTATAAAACGATTTCGTAAACCTGCTTTCTCCAAAAGAAGAATACCATAAGTTAATGCATTAGTACGTAGCATAAGCGGATAGTAAGGATACATGGAAGCCCTATTCTCATCACATCTGAAGTAAATCTTTATATTTAAATAGCTTTCATAATTCTTAGTTATAAACAACCAATCATTTATCAATTCACCAAATAGATACTAGAAAATAGATAGTTGGTAATTGAACCCTAATCCTTGAGGACGATATTCGGTCTTATCAAGACTATACTACTTGTCACGATAACGTGCACTTGCGTTTAAAGTGTGTGCATCTTACCGCGCATCAATGAGCTACGAAGCCTTCCAAAGATACAAAAAGCTTAGTACTAGGCCCTTAATCCCTGAAAGGGGAATGGACTATCAGAGGGAGTCGTTTAGGGAAGAGGATGTTTATGAGCCCATTCGGGCAATGATTGAGTTAAGGGGGTGGAGGAGATTTGTAAATCCGGAGAAGATAGCACTAGTGAACACAACAATGGTGCGTGAATTCTATGCCAACTTTCCGGAGAAGGTGGAAAGGGGATGCTTTGTAAGAGGAAATTATGTGTCTGTGACAGCAGAAGATATAAATACACAATTGAAGACGGTTGATGTTGAAGAAAGTGATGATTGGAACCACTTTAGAACATGGTCTAGAAGCACCTCCAACATCGACTGGAATGCCGTCACAGACACAGTGAGCTACCCTGGAGCTGCATTTGATATTGCAAGAAATGGGTCAAGAGGATCGGCAGTGCGGTTCAACAAAGCGACGAGGTTGGCTATATTTCGTCAGCGCCCGCATGATTCCATCCACGCACTTCACCAGAGTGCCAGAAGATAGGATCAAACTGATATATGGAATTATGAGGGGGATGACGATTGATGTGGGGAAAGAAATAGTGCAGAGCATTGAGGAAATCAGCAGGTTGGTGACAACGGGTGGATTGGGACATGGCTCAGTTATCACCAGTTTGTGCAACATGAATGGGGTCCCAATCCTACCCACTGATACTAATGAGAGAAACCAACTGCCTGTGTCCTATGGGATAGTGCACTCTTTCCCAGACCCAAGCCCCCCAGCAGCAAGAAGAAGAGCACAACCACCAGCAGCAGCAGAGGCCGCAATGAACGAAGATGAGCCTGAAATGGGGGCTCAATATGCAGCAGGGCCTAGTCACCAGCCAACCACAGAATCAGAACCTCCAGTGCCTATGATGGAGCAGTTGCTCCAAAACCAGAGAATGATGATGCAACATTTCGACACAGTAATACAAGGACAACATGAGTTGAGACAAGGGCAACAAGAATTGAGGCAGGAGCAACAACAATTGCACCAGCAGTTTGATGAGATGAGTTCCCTGTTCAACCAATGGTCGATGCATTATCCACCGCCACCACCACCATTTTAGCCAAAGTCTGTAAGTGTCTTATTTCTTTTATCGTCTTTGAGTCTACACACATTGGGGACAATGTGTGATTTAAATTTGGGGGGGTGTTTTATTTGTGTTTTGTTTGTGTTTTTGTTGTTTGTTTTTTATGTATTTTTGGAGTCACAATTTTTTTTTTATGAGTCATAATTGTCTGTCAAAGATCATGTATGCTGTAGTTGCTAGAAACATCTAGTGAAGTAAGGTGGAATAATGTAATGGAATTGAAGCAACTATCTAAACACCTAGGTTAGATATGCCAAAAACTCACAAAATCTGTCTATTTGGAGTTTCTTGCTTAAATTGTGCATGCTAAATAATGAAAACCTATGTGTTATGATTGCTTGCTATTTGAGGCGAAATAGTTAGGATATGCATGTTAGGGAGATGACTCAGGCATTTCTTTGATAGTCAATTTTTACCACTCTTTTCTATCCTTGACTTTAAAAGTATCCCTAGTCAGCCCCATTGAGCCTAAAAATTGAAACTTTTTCTTTGACACCCCATATGCCCACAAATTGTGCCATAAGTAAAAATATGAAATAGTGGAATCAATTGTGTTAAAAAAGAGACAAAAGGAGTGAATGAACTTGTTGCACCCCAATAAAAAAGTAATAAGAATTAGGCAAAAGCCTAAGTTTGGGGGTGCTTGTTATTATAATACTCTTCATTCTCCCAAAGCAAAAGAGGGAAAAAGATAGAATTGAAGTGAAGAAAAAAACCAAAAGAAAAGGGAAAAATGGAAAAGCTAAAGAGCTTATGGTACACAAATGAGCCTAAAATGTCTATTTTTACCTACCTATACCTAAGCCTACATTACAACCCTTAAAGTCCTGAAGATCTCTTTTATGCATATCCAAGATTAGTGGAGAATAGCAAGTAAAAATGCCATAGGATTTTTGAACTTATATGCATGATTCAGTAAGTTGACTTCCATTAAGCATGATGAATATGAGTTTGCGAAATATCTAGCTTAATGTGTTTAGTGTGCTAAAAATTTCATGTTATATGTTACTGCATATTATTCTGCTAACCTTCATGTTTTTCTAGATAACACTAATGCAGCAAAAGTGATCAATTTCAGTGAGTCTTTATTTTCTTTCTTTCTATCTTTGCTCGAGGGCGAGCAAAGGTTAAGTTTGGGGGTATTTGATCGGTGTATTATATATACACTTTTTGAGTCTGTTTTAGTTAGTCTTTTGTCCCTTTTTGTACAAATAAGTGTCGTATTAGGATAGTTTTTCTTTCTTTTGAGTCAAAGTGGTTAAAATGGCCAAATGGCGGAAAATGAGCTAAAAGAGGGCAAAAGAGGAAGTTCCAGAGCTAAAAACAGAGAAAGTGGCGAACGAGGCAAAAACCCGGACCAGCGCCGCGACGCCTCCTGCAAGCGGTCGCGCCTAATCATCGAGAGGTGCAGAGATTCCAGCGCGCGCCACTGCATGCCAGAATCGGCCGCGCGCCAAATCACCCGGAAGCTTGAAGTTCGGACTGCGCGCCGATAGCGTGGCGGCGCCGACGCGGGAAAATCAGGTTAATTGACGATTTTCTGGGCCAGGTCTGCAGGGAAAAGTTAGAGGCGGTTTTCAGCCTATAAAAGGAGAACCCTAGGCAGATTTTAAGGGTTCCCCTTCTTGCACAACACAAGGTTTTCTTGCTTGGAGATTGGAGACCATAATTTAGTACTTCCTTTTCCTTTTCTTTTCTTTTATTTCAGTTTTTGTATGATGAACTTTGAATTAGTTCTTGTCATGTCAATGGCTAGGAACTAATTCTCTTATAGGGTTTTCCATGTTGATTCACTAGAAACTTATGTTATGAATTAATGCATGTTTATGGTTATTATTCTTCTTTGAGAGATTTATCCAATAATTGCTTTGAATGCTTGGTAATTAATTGACAACTAATTATCCTTATATGATTTCTAATCAAACTTCGAAAGGAGGAGGTTGTGAATACGCTGTAAGTTGGGTAGACATATTTGGGTTGGGGATGAAAATACCTCAATTATTTATGTAGCGTTAATGAGAGGCTTAACAACCCTAATTGTGCGCATGGTGCGTGACGGTTAACTAGGTTTTTGTTCTTAATCCTCCTATAGAGTTATCCTTATCACTGAAAGGTAGGTAAGGTGCAATACTGGGGTTGAGTGTTTATATATCCTTAACGGGAATATAAAACGATTTCGTAAACCTGCTAGCTCCGAGAGAAGAAGACCATAATTCGTTGCATTGATAAATAATATAAGCGGATAGTTGAGGAGATATGGAAGCCCTGTTCCCATCACAACTGAAGTAAACTCATTAGTTAAAATAGCTTTTATAATTATTAGTTATAAACCACAAAATCAAATATCAATTGCCAAATAGATACTAAAAGATAGATAGTTGGTACTTGAACCCTAATCCTTGTGGACGATATTCGGTCTTATCAAGACTATATTACTTGTCACGATAACGTGCACTTGCGTTAAAGTGTGTGCATCTTTTCGCGCATCAGTTTCACTGATTTCTACATTATAGAGAGTCTAGAAGACAAGCTTGCCTTGTGTAATTGAGGGATAATCTTAAAGCTGAGGTCCTTGTTTAAAAAAATTATTGTCGCTGAAGTAAGACCCACAACAATAACTGTGGGGATTGCAAGCCGTTCGCAGAAGGATCCACTGGGCACTAGTAAGGATTAACTGCGTCCGGCTAAAAGACGTTAAAGACAACGCTTGTTGGGAGGCAATCCAATGTTTTTAATTATGTTATTTCAATTCTAGTTTAGTTGTTTTATTTTATCTTGAACAGTCTCACGGTCTTGGGTTTTGTCTTTCGTATTGTTGGCAGGTGGACTAGGGAGGGTGACCACAAGGGAAAAGAATCAATGGCCTTCTGACTTCAGAGAGCCCAGAAGCTTGTGCAAACTCAAGAATCTCTTCTCAGACCTCATTTATGACCGATGTGTTGTGTCAGTAAGTTGTCCCTACTTTTAGTCTTCACATATTGGGGACAATGTGTCGATTAAGTTTGGGGGGGGTGTCTTATTTTATTGTGTCTTTGGTTTTGAGTCTTTTTGTTGTCTTTTGTTTCTGTTGTTTTATGTGTTTTTGAGTCATATTTTTTTAGGGATCAAGCATGTTGTAGTTGCTAAAGATAGTGAGTGGATAAAGTGGGATAATGTAATGGAATTAAAAGCGACAATATGTGTGTTTAAGTTAGATATGCCAAAAATTCATGACATCTAATTCTTTTGGATATTTGTGTTTAGCCTATGCGTTGTCAGTTATGGAAAGAAAGGTTGAAAATGTCTAGAAATTATGTTTGCTTGTTATTTGAGGCGAAATAGTTAAGATGTACATGTTTAAGGAGATGAATCAGACATTTTTTTGATAGCCCTTCTGACCATTCATTATCTACACTGACAAAATGTATCACTAGTCAGCCCCTTTGAGCCTAAATTATATCTTTCTTTGACACCCTATGATTTCCTGTTTGTGTCATAAGTGATAATTAAAAGTTAGTGGGACGAAAAGTGTTGAAAAAGAAACACAAAGAGAATTGAAATATTAATGCACCCCAATGAAGAATACGCAAAAACCTAAGTTTGAGGGTGCTTGTTATTTGTAATGTGTCTCATTCTCTAAAAAAAAGAGGAGGAAATAGGTATGAGACTAAAAAGAAAGACAAAAAGAAGGAAAATGAGTTGAATGAAAAATGCTTATGGTACGTAATTGAGCCTAAATGTCTACCTTTACCTACTCCTGCCTAAGCCTACATTACAACCCTTGAAAGTCCTGATGATCTTTAATGTGTATGTCTATGATTAGTGGAGAATAGCAAGTAAACATGTATATAGCATTTTGAAAAAGATGGAATGAAATTGACATGCATAGGTTAGGTGTTTATGTTCCATTGATTATGATCTAAGTGAATTTGCGAAATATCTAACTTGAAATTCTAGATTGCTGATTATTCATGCTATATATGTTCTAACATATTATCTCATCGTTCATCCATGATTTTAAAGAAGCATTGCTATAGCTACTTGATCCATTTCATAGAGTCGTCGTTTGTTTTGTTTTTGTTTTTGTGTTATGCTTTACTCGAGGGCGAGTAAAGTTTAAGTTTGGGGGTTTGTTATGCATATTTTATATACATTTTTTGAGTCATTTTTAGTTAGCATTTTACTCATTTTATTTGTGTTTAGTATAGTATTAGGCTTGTTTTTCTTTCTTTTGAGTCACATCGGTCCTAAATGGAGAAATGACAAAAAGAAGATGAAATGAGCTTAATTGAGGTGTAATTGCACAAGAAAATGCTAAGAAATGAAGTCTAAGATGTCCCGGAAAACATAAAAGAAATCTGACGAAATTTGGACGAAAAATGGCCTGTAAACCCAACTGGGTTTACAGGGTAATTAGCGCCGCGACGTCGGAAGTCCAGAGAGTCGCAATATTTTCAGCGCCGAGGCGCGTTTTTGTAGATCCGAGGCGAAATTGGAGAATGGCAGAAAGGTCAAAACCTGGGATTTTTCAGGGAATAAAAACCTTGTAGCAGCCGTCATTGAATAGGGGAACCCTAGTCTAGATCTTGTACATATTCTAATTCATACTTTGGGGAGGCAAGAAAGGAGGCAACAACACAAGATTGGAGACAACTTTGGTTCAGTTTCTTTTCTTTCCTTTGTTTTATTTCAGTTTATGTTGGTTTGTATTAGTTCTTGACATGTTAGGAGCTAATTACTTTATTAGGGCTTTCCTACTGAATCACTTGAAACTCTATTTCATGAATTAATGCATTAGTTTGATTTCTTCTTCACTTGATTAAGATTATTCAATATTTGGTATGAATGTTTGATAGTTAACTGACCATTAATTATCATAATCTATATGATTTCGAATCAAGAACCGAGAGGAGAGATTTAGATATGCTTTAATTGAATAGACATAGGTTAAAATCACGGACGAAAGTACCCCGATACATGTGTAGCATTATAAGTTATTGTTCTTAATCCTTCTATGTGGTAAATTCTATCATAGAAATATAGAAGGGTTTTGCACTGGGGTTGAGCGATTATATATTCTAACCTGAATATAAAACAGTCTAGTTAACCGCTATCTTAACGTAGAAGAAGAAGTCATTCTAGTTGCATTAAGGATTGAAAAGAGTGGATAGTTGAGGATATTGGAAGCCCTAATTCCTTCATAACTGATTTAAACCAAAGTATTGTCATAATTAGTTTATTTTCTGCAATTACTTAGTTTTAGTTATTAGATAAAAATACAAACAAATTAACGTTCACCAAATAGAAACTAAAGCTTAGATAATCGGTACTTGATAACCAGTCTCTGAAGACGATATTCGGTCTTACCAGACTATATTACTTGTAACGATACGTACACTTGCGTTGAGCACGTGGAAATCGCCTAACAGTCCCCAAATTATATTGTCAACGCTTCAGTTAACGAGGTATGAACGTCAAATTATATTGTCAACACTTCAATTAACGAAGTATGGGCGTGCGGAGGAGTGTTAAGAGTCTCACATCGGAAATGAAATGGAAACATGGACTCCTTATATGGACTTGGACAATCATCACCCTACAATCTAGCTTTTGGGGTTGAGTTAGGCCCAAGATCCATTATTTACTTCCTTCCGCCCATGGCATCTGCTTTTGAACAAAGAAAATAATCATTTTACACTTTTTTTCAGGACCACAATCAAGCTAACAAGATGTTAATTGTGAACCACTAATTCTTTGGGTCCGTTTGGACAACTATTATGAAGTTCAAGTTGGAAAAAATTACTTGAAGTTGAATTTGGAAAATAGAATTGTGTCAAAATTTAGTTGTATATGGATAGTTTAATGAATTTTTCTTTGTGAAACTTGAAGATTTGAAATTCACTTGAGTTACACCTTCAAATCATGACTTCCAACTTTCTTTTTCAAGTTTAAATCTTGTTCTTAATTTCACAAACATAATTTTAAGAACTAATTATGTAGGATAATATAGAAATTGTTTATTCGGTGAACAATAATGTAAGAATTATTTAAGTGGTGAAGAACAATCCAGGGACTGTTATGCATGGCTGCATAGTTTAAGAATATTGTTAATCTTTAAATACTCTTACTCATGTAATGCTAATATATAAATAGTTGTTTTACATTTTATAACACATAAATAATTCTCGTATATATAATCTTGCATATTACTCTAGGAAAATTAAAAACATGTATGATGTGTTAAGACCCGGGTCTGGACTGAAGATGACTCGGAACACTTTCCAATTGTAATGGGTTTGCACCAGGAATCCGCTCTTAGCACATTTTATTTTCTTTGGCGATGAATGTACTAACGTGACACATTCAAGGAGAGATGCTACATGTTATTTGAGGATGACATAGTACTGATTGACGAGACGTGAGGCGGCGTTAACGCGATGCTGGAGATTTGGAGACAGACCCTAGAGTCAAAAGGTTTCAAGTTGAGCAGGATCGAAACTGAATATTTGAAGTGTAAGTTCAATGACGTGACTCATGAATGGGACGTGGAAGTGAGGCTTGACACACATGTCATCCCCAAGAGAGGAAGTTTCAAGTACTTGGAGTCAGTAATCCATTTTAATGGGGAGATTGACGAGAATTTCACTCATCGTATTGGGGCAGAGTGGATGAAATGGAGGTTCGTATCCAATATTCTGTGTGATAAAATGTGTCACCAAGATTTAAAGGTAAGTTCTATACAGTGGTTGTTAGATTGGCTATGTTATATGGAATGTAGTGTTGGCCTGTCAAGAACTCCCATGTCCAGAAGATGAGAATAGCAGAGATGAGGATGCTGAGATGGATGTGTGGGCATATCAGGAGAGATAATATTTGAAATGAAGATATTCAGGCCAAGGTGGAGTGGCACCGTAGAAGATAAGATGCGGGAAGTGAGGTTAAGATATTCGGGAATGTGATGAGGAGATGTACAGATGCCGGATAAGGAGGTTTATAGATGTACACATGCCCCGGTTCAGGCATATGCTAATTTTTAGGTATCCCTTTGTCTACCAAAAAGCTAACCCTGATTCAGTGGTAACTATTGATAGAGAAGATCATTAAGAGAGTATCCTCCTGGACTGCAGAAAACTGTCTTATGCGGTATTATTTGACATCCAAGCCTACTGGGCTCAGTTATTTATTCTGTCTGTTAAGGTGGTTAAAGCTATTGAAGCATATTGTAGAAGTTATGTGTGGTCTGGGGTTAATGATATCACTAAAAAAGCATTGGTATCTTGAGACACAGTGTGCACTCGCAGCACTCCCAAGGCATCTGGTGGATTGAACCTCACAAACTTACAGGTTTGGAACCAAACTGTTTTTGGATTTGACAAGCAAGCAAGATAAGTTGTGGATAAAATGGATACATGTATATTGTTGGGTCCCGAGGTTATACTATGAAACAGTAAAAAATAAATAGAAAGTAAAATAAATCGAATGTCAATACAGTTTGCAAATGTAAGCGTCTGTCACAACTGACAACACTTTGAAGAGTAAAATGCAGCGAAATAATAAAGAACATAAATGTTTAATATTTACAATTCTATATAATCTATGACGGTCAGTGACTGAAAGTATTGTATATATTTATATACAATTGAATAAATTCCTTCTTTTACAATTACAAAATGATACAAAATGAATTAAAAGGTTGAAGTCGCAGATGACTTCTGCCTGCAAAATCTACCTAAATAGACATAGAAAACATCTCATTACAATTGCTTCAATAAAAAATAAATCTAGAATCTAAGCGGCAATTATAATGTTGGACAGAATGTTGTCGATACGCTCAGACAACATTTGTGATCCAGATTTCTGAGATGAAATCCCGAGAGCTCTCTTGTTATTTTTATATTTTGGTTCTGGATATCGATCCACTGAAGCAGCCTCTCTATTTATAGTAGAGGGTCTTCCTTGAAAAGCTCATTGAATTGTTGTAGAGGTTGAGAGAAAGATGGACAACCGATAGTATTTGTTGGAAAAGATTATGGAGCAAGATCCTCTAACTTCTTGGACGTGTTCCCTAAGTTTAGCAACAACTTTGACTTGTTCCTTACACGTTTTTCATCAGCTTCAAATCACCTTGCCAAGTCACTTTATCAGGTAAAAATCCCACGGGAATGACTTTAGTCCGTGAAGTAATGCAAAACAGTTTTCCAAAATGTTGGTCCGAATTTCGTGACATTTATTCCAACATTTTTGAATTTTAACTTAGTGCTGAAAACGATATGTTGGAAAAAATGTCGCAACACCAAACCCAACATTAACATATACTATGTTAAAAGGAAAGATTTTTCAAGTATGAATGTACCTGGTCAAGCTAGTTGGATGGTGAGGTAAATTTTTTGCACTAGAAGGATTTAGAACTGGTACAAACTTCTATGCAACTGCACAAAAACTTTATCAGAACTGTATATTTGCAACTGCTAGGAAAACTTGAAAGGGTCGACTGAAAGTGTGTGGTGTTCAACAATGATGCAAGACCAAAAGCAGTGTTTACAATGTGGTTGTATCTACAGGGTAGGTTGCTAACTGCTGATCGACTTATAAACTGCAGAGTTGAGTGTTGAACCAACTTTTGTGTTGTTCCAGCGATGTGATGAAGGCAGAGATCACCTATTTGTTAGGTGCCCTTTTGCTAATCAGGTGTGGAGTAGTATTAAAGCTTCGACACTCTCGAGGCAGACTTCGATAATCTCGAGGCAGTCTTAAATGCATGTGATGTAGGCAGCATAAACGAGATGCATGGTGAAGGTGATGGGCTCGAGGGAGAAGAGAAGACTCAACAGTCTTCTTGATAACACAAACACAAAGAGGAAGAAGATGAACAGTTTTGGAAAGAGAAAAATACTTTCAGAAAATCATATTACTCTTCTTGTATTTCTTCAATTCAATTACATAAATGGGTTATTTATAGTTAAGCCTATAGGCTCCTCTTCAAGTAATTCTTCAACTTCTTCTTGATTTCTTTAACTGGTTGTAACTCCTTCTTCTTGATTTCTTTAACTGATTGTAACTCCTTCTAACCTCTTTAACACTCCCAAATTTCTTGGAAGGAGTGAAAAAATATTCGATGTGAGCTTGGAGCATAGATGTTGATGCTGGATTCTGTTCAAGCCCTTTGTAAGCAGATCTGCCAGTTGATTCGTTGTGGGTATATATTATGTTCTTACCATCCCTTCTTGGATCTTTTCACTTACAAAGTGTACATCAATCTCTATATGTTTGGTCCTTTCATGAAATACAGGATTTGCTGCAATTTGTATCGCTGATTTGCTGTCGGAAAATATTGTTATTGGTTTTTCCATGTTGATTCCAATGTCTTTTAATAAACCAAGTATCCATGTCAATTCAGACTTGCACTGCTAGGCTCACGTGTCCAGGACTCTTTGAACTCACAGAGATTGTGCTTTGTTTTTTCGACTTTCATGATATAAGAGAATCCTCAAATTTTATTATATAGCCTGTAACTGACTTTCTAGTATGTGGGCAAGCAGCCCAATCTGCATCACGATGGTATCGCTTCGCTATCTGCGGACATAAGAATGCCCTGTCCAGGTTGATTCTTTACATATCTTACAATTCTTAGTGTTGCATGAAGATGTGATAATTTTGGTTGTTGTAAAAATTGACTAAGTGTTTGAACACTATAAGCTATATCAGGTCTTGTTATTGTTAGATACAGTAGTTTTCCTATTAGTCTTTGGTATGCATTTATATCTTCTATTAGACCATCTTCAGATGTGCATTTATTCTTCCCTGTTTTCTGTTGATTCTGTGTATGTTCATCATATTCTTTTGTGGTTAATTTTATGTTGCAATCTATAGGTGTACTAATAGGTTTAGCTGCTCCTAGTCCTAATTCAGAAATAAGTTCTAAAGTATATTTTCTTTGGTGCATTAGAATCCCCTTTTTTGACCTTGCAAACTCTATACCTAAAAAATACTTTAGCTCTCCTAAATCCTTCATCTTGAATATCTTTTGTAAAGATTGTTTTGTTTCTTCTATTAACCTCAGACTATCTCCTGTTATAAGCATGTCATCTACATAAACTAATACCACAACCAGTACTTGTTCTGATTGTTTTATAAAAAGTGAATGATCATATTGAGATTGTCTAAACTGCATATGTATTAGAGCTTCTGTCAACTTAAAATTCCATTGTCTAGGTGCTTGTTTTAATCCATACAAGGATTTAACCAACCTACATACTTGTCTCTCCCCCTGGCTGGTGAATCCTTGTGGTAACTCCATATAGATCTCATCATGTAGATCTCCTTGAAGAAAGGCATTATATACATCCATCTGGTGTATGTGCCAATTTTTGGAGGCTGCTATAGATATAACAGTTCTAACAGTAACCATTTTAACTACTGGAGAGAAGGTTTCATGATAGTCTATTCCTTCCTTTTGACTATAACCTTTTGCTACTAGCCTAGCTTTGAGCCTTTCAATCTCACCTGTAGCTTTATACTTTATTTTATACACTCATTTACACCCTATATGAACCTTGTTTTCTGGTAAAGTTACAATATTCCACGTTTGATTATCTTGTAAAGCTTGAATTTCTGACTTCATAGCCTCTACCCACCTAGGATCTTGTGAAGCCTCCTTGTAAGTTTTTGGTTCTGTTATTTCTGAGCTACCAGTTATAAAAGCTTTATAGGCTGAACTGATGTTGTTGTAGGAAATATAGTTAGTTATAGGATATGGTGTTTTATTTTTGGTAACAAAATCTTTAAGCCAAATGGGAGGCTGTTTTGTTCTTGTAGATTTTCTTGCAGCTTTATCAGGCTGAATTATTTCTGGAGTTTGTGTTGTATTTTGGGGCATATCTTGCATTCTGATATTATCAATATTAGTACTGGTAAGATTCTCTGGTGTAGTTATATAATTAGAGTTGTTAATACTCAAGTTGTTATTAGAGGTATTATTAGTATTGTTGTGATTCTGGTGTGTACCAGCTACCGGTATATACACATCAGATAAATTATATGAATTAGAGTTGTCTTGAAATATTGACTTCTCTGATGTCTTTGTTTTGAAAGGGAATTCAGTTTCCCTGAACACCACATCTCTATTAACAAAAAATATTTATTTTTCTATGTCATATAGGACATATCCTTTCTTAGTTTCAGAGTATCCCATAAATATACATTTTCTGGTTCTAGAATGCATCTTATCAGTAATAGATGAATCTTTAGCAAAGCACAGACACCCTAGAACTCTTAAGTGATCCATGACAGGCTTCTTATTGTACAATTGTTCATAGGGAGTCTTACCAGTCACAGAAGAGGGTAATCTGTTTATTATGTACACTGTTGTTTGAACACACAGACCCCAAAATTTTATTGGTATATGCCCTTGAAATCTTAAGGCTCTTGTTATTTCAAGTATATGTCTATGTTTCCTTTCTGCTACCCCATTTTGTTGAGGAGTATATGCACAAGATTTTTGGTGTATAATCCCTAATCTAAGTAACAAATCAGCACACAGTTCATTGACAAATTCAGCACCATTATCTGTTCTGATTACCCTAACTGTTTTACCAAACTGAGTTTGAACAAATATCAAGAAATATTTTAACACAGTACTAACATCTGACTTAAGTTGCAACAAGTATATCCAAGTCATTCTAGAATAATCATCAACTATTTTAAGAAAATATCTCTTCCCATCATGAGTTGGTATTTTATAAGGACCCCATACATCCATGTGAACAAGATCAAACTCTTTATTACTATATGTATTACTCAACTGAAAAAGCAATCTGCACTGTTTTGCACAGGGGCATATATCACAATTTTGTATACTTCTAGCTATGAAATCAGAACTTGCCCTAAGTATCTTACTTAACACACCACTAGAAGTGTGTCCAAGTCTTTTGTGCCACAATTCTAATTGCTCTTCAGAGACTTCTTTAGACTTAATATCTTCTTTTACTCCTAAGCCTATCTTCATTGGTTCTTTTAACAGTTGTGATGAAGGCTGGTTCACCAATATGAATAAACCATTCTGTTCTCTACCAATCTCCTTCACCTTCCCATTGTAAAGATCCTGAAAAATACAGAATTCTGGATAAAAACTTGCTGCACACTTGAGTTGTTTAGTTAGTTGAGACACAGACATTAAATTGAACTTAAACTTTGGTATATAGAAGACATTGTGTAGTGTACTTCTATCTTAAATGTTACTTGAACCAGTGTGTGTTATTTTTACTGTTTCTCCATTAGGTAGATGTACTTTCTTTGAATCAGAAAAGTCTTGTATCTTGGCAACATTATCTATGAGGTTTAAATATGAAACCATATGGTTAGTGGCTCATGTGTCAATTATCCATTGTTTTACTCTTTTATCTACTTGCAGTGCTTTATGATTGAAGGTGTTAGATATACCTGCAGCAGCAACATTTGAAGAAGAGGATGGTACATCTCTGTTCTGACTCTGTGTGTTCTGACTTTGGGTCAGGCTTTGATTCAGAAGCTTCACTATCTGATCATATTGGTCTGAAGAAAACTTAGGTGCTCCAGTCACTTGCCAGTTGCCTGAATTTTTATTCTCACAAGTAGACCCAACATTTGTGACATTCCCTTTGTATTTTTTTCCAATCACATCATACTCTTCAGTGCTAACATTATAAGCAGCATACTCCTTTCTTTTGGACCTGAAATTAGGAGGATATCCTACCACTTTATAACATTTCTCTTTTGTATGCCCTTTCATTTTGCACACCTCACAGTACAAGTTATAATTATTCCTTTTCCATTGTGAGTTAGAAGTGGAATCAGCAGAGTTATAACTCCCTTTTGAGTACATAGCAGTTGGATCATGACCAATACCCTGAATGAACTTTCCAGGTCCCACTCCTAAGAGCCCAGCAGACCTGGCAGTGATGGACTTTTGACTCTCATCACTTGTTATCATTGAATAGGCTTTATTGACAGAAGGAAGAGGGGTCATCAAAAAAATTTGACTCCTTGCCTGCATGTAGTTCTCATTTAGCCCCATCAAAAATTGATATAGCTGTTGTCTCTGAAGGTATTCCAAGAAGTCTTTGGACTTAGGACATCCACAACTAGGTGGAGGAACCAAGGATTGAAACTCCACCCAAAGACTCTTCAACTTCGTAAAGTATTCAGACACACTAGAAGTTCCCTGTACCAGAGTAGAAATCTCTCTATGAATGTCATAGGTTCTTGAACCATCCACCTTATCGAATCTTTCCTTAAGATCTTCCCAGACTTCACATGCTGTTTCAGCATACAGAACTCCACTCAACAAGCCACTGGACACTGAATTCATAAGCCAAGATTGGACTATAGCATTGACTCTGTCCCACTGATCCCAAAGATCCTCTCTATAGAGCTCTTTTTTGCAATTGCCATTCACAAAGCCCAGTTTGTTCCTTCCAAGATGGGCTATCCTCATCGACTTACTCCACAGAGCATAATTCTCAGTTCCCAGTAATTGAAAGGAGATCAAGGACACACCACTCACATCAGACGACTGAAGAAACAGTGGGTGATTGTGATCCATAACTACTGTGGTTGTAACAGGAGAAACTGTAGCTCTAGCTGTGTTATCTTGTTGATTTTCTGTAGTATCTCCCATACTGTTTTTGTGTACAAGATTTGAAATTCAGAGAAATCGAGAGAAAAGAAAAAGAGGGTGTATCTCCGATATTACTTTTACAGAGATGAACCAAATCAATGTCTTGTTACCAAGAAATTGAAACTTCAAAATATCAGAATCGAGAATCAGAAAGTAGAGGATCAGAATAGATGATCAGAAGATTACAGAATATCAGAATAGAGAATTAGAAAGTAGAAAATCAGAATAGATGATCAGAAAATCAGAAAATTACAGGAAGATTACACAAGCTTTACACAAGTATCTCGATCAAGTTGTCCATCACAACTATACCAAGGCTTTGATACCATATTAAAGCTTCGACACTCTCGAGGCAGACTTCGATATTCTCGAGGCAGTCTTAAATGCATGTGCTGTAGGCAGCATAAACGAGATGCATGGTGAAGGTGATGGGCTCGAGGGAGAAGAGAAGACTCAACAGTCTTCTTGATAACACAAACACAAAGAGGAAAAAGATGAACAGTTTTGGAAAGAGAAAAATACTTTCAGAAAATCATATTACTCTTCTTGTATTTCTTCAATACAATTACATAAATGGATTATTTATAGTTAAGCCTATAGGCTCCTCTTCAAGTAATTCTTCAACTTCTTCTTGATTTCTTTAACTGATTGTAACTCATTCTTCTTGATTTCTTTAACTGATTGTAACTCCTTCTAACCTCTTTAACAAGTAGGCTCTTGGCATGGGTACAACAACAGTTCTTGCCTATTCAAACTTGGAATGACCATTTGGAGTGGGTACTCAAGAGTAGTAAGGGGAAGTCTCAAAAGGATAGAATATTCAGGATGATGTTGTATGCTAAAGGTATTTGATATTTGAAAAGAGAAGTCGAGATGTCAATAGTATAACACGAGAAACTGCCTATGTATGCAATGTTCGAGCTGGGCCATCTATTTTTAGAGCACTACTGCAACTATTCAAGTTTTAAGTTAGTTCTGTAGTGACTTTATCCATGTAACTAGGCTAGAGTAAATATGGTGAGATACCTGATTAGATAGCTAGCTGGACTATGAAATTGTAACGTTTTGCACTGGTGATTAATAAAAATCGTTAGTTACCAAAAACAATTCATCAAAAATATATAATCTACGAACAACCCCTTAGGTAGCTTTATGGATTTGGTGAACTCTTTTTGGTTTAAATTTGAAGACTAAAAGAAGGCAATATGCAAAGTTAGAAATTATTCACTTTTTTTTCAAAAAATAGTGTTTGGCCATGAAAAATAATCAAACCTTATTTTTCACCTTTTTCAAAACCAAAATCTTGTTGAAAACAAAATATTATTTGCAAAAACTATGGCTAAATACAACTCCAACTCCAACTTTAATTTTTTTTAAAAAGAGACAATTTTTTTACTGCTACTTAGTATTGGAAATAGGTCTGAAAAAATATCTAAAAATATCAAATTTAGATATTTGTACCCTGTCGAAGTAAGGAACCATGACATATATGTTTAGAATATATTCCTTTTGAGAGAGTTGAAAACACACTATCTCGTTGAAATGTTCTATACATCTGCCTTTTCTCAACTCATTTTTTTAGACAAAGACTCTGCTTTTTTCTCTTTTTGAATGATAAATCTTTCTCATAACATGGAGTGTGAATCAAACCCATATTTGAATTGAAATTGAGATAATGATTCAAGTTATTCTCTTCTGAATCATATAGATTCATATATGAAAGAGGTTGACAATAAGTTCATTCAAAATTTACTATTTGATTGAATTTTTTTTTGGTTTCTATGGACAAACGCCTATTAAATATCAGTGCAAGTACTTAATTTGAAGAGCTAATACTTGTTTCAAGGGAATAATTATAAACTTCCAAAGCCTTTTTTGTTTTTGTTTTCTTTGAAGTTCAAATCAAGATAATTTCACGAGGAGGGATTTAAATGATAATTTTATATATATATATATATATATATATATATATATATATATATATGAAAAAATATGTTGTGTATTAATCAATTTAGTGTAAGCGGTTTATACGCGAACAAAAAGTCATTTTCCTTATAAATGAAAATATTTCTTTACAAAATACATTTAAATAACTAAACATTGAAGAATGATTTTATCAAGAAAACTATTTCCCTTCATACTAAACCCCTAAAAAGAAAAGAAAGAAAAAAAGGACAAAAGTACACCCTTGTCTTGACTCAAGAAAGAAAATAAAAAATAAAATACGTCAATAAAATTTATTAGTATGGTCAACACTCAAGGCAGGCATATGCGGGCGGGGTACATGAGCGATAGGCAGGTGCGAGGCACATGAGTGCCTCTCATGTGCGCCGCACATGCGAGAGTTATATCATGTGCGCGACATGTGCAATGGTTATGGACGAGGTTACAGGTGAAATATCCTTAGATTATGCGAAGTGTTCCTATTTTTATGTGGCTCGCATGTGCCATTCATTCCCCTCCCCCTTATAACTGCCACATGTAGATTTCCTTTTAGTACGCGGAATTTGGCTAAGGCATTATTCAGTTTTGTAAGCCTTCAAATTCGAATGAGTCCTTTGTATATCAGAGAGATAATAAAAGATTGGGTGTTGGCCTGTAAATATTTGTGTCCCTTTGTAAGCAGATCTGCCAGTTGATTCGTTGTGGGTATATATTATGTTCTTACCATCCCTTCTTGGATCTTTTCTCTTACAAAGTGTAAATCAATCTCTATATGTTTGGTCCTTTCATGAAATACAGGATTTGCTGCAATTTGTATCGCTGATTTGCTGTCGGAAAATATTGTTATTGGTTTTTCCATGTTGATTCCAATGTCTTTTAATAAACCAAGTATCCATGTCAATTCAGCCACTGTACCTGCTAGGCTCCTGTATCCGGACTCTGCTGAACTCCTAGAGATTGTGCTTTGTTTTTTCGACTTTCATGATATAAGAGAATCCTCAAATTTTATTATATAGCCTGTAACTGACTTTCTAGTATGTGGGCAAGCAGCCCAATCTGCATCACAGTAAGCTGTTACTGCTTCCTGTCTATTACTGGACATAAGAATGCCCTGTCCAGGTTGATTCTTTACATATCTTACAATTCTTAGTGTTGCATGAAGATGTGATAATTTTGGTTGTTGTAAAAATTGACTAAGTGTTTGAACACTATAAGCTATATCAGGTCTTGTTATTGTTAGATACAGTAGTTTTCCTATTAGTCTTTGGTATGCATTTATATCTTCTATTAGACCATCTTCAGATGTGCATTTATTCTTCCCTGTTTTCTGTTGATTCTGTGTATGTTCATCATATTCTTTTGTGGTTAATTTTATGTTGCAATCTATAGGTGTACTAATAGGTTTAGCTGCTCCTAGTCCTAATTCAGAAATAAGTTCTAAAGTATATTTTCTTTGGTGCATTAGAATCCCCTTTTTTGACCTTGCAAACTCTATACCTAAAAAATACTTTAGCTCTCCTAAATCCTTCATCTTGAATATCTTTTGTAAAGATTGTTTTGTTTCTTCTATTAACCTCAGACTATCTCCTGTTATAAGCATGTCATCTACATAAACTAATACCACAACCAGTACTTGTTCTGATTGTTTTATAAAAAGTGAATGATCATATTGAGATTGTCTAAACTGCATATGTATTAGAGCTTCTGTCAACTTAAAATTCCATTGGCTAGGTGCTTGTTTTAATCCATACAAGGATTTAACCAACCTACATACTTGTCTCTCCCCCTGGCTGGTGAATCCTTGTGGTAACTCCATATAGATCTCATCATGTAGATCTCCTTGAAGAAAGGCATTATATACATCCATCTGGTGTATGTGCCAATTTTTGGAGGCTGCTATAGATATAACAGTTCTAACAGTAACCATTTTAACTACTGGAGAGAAGGTTTCATGATAGTCTATTCCTTCCTTTTGACTATAACCTTTTGCTACTAGCCTAGCTTTGAGCCTTTCAATCTCACCTGTAGCTTTATACTTTATTTTATACACCCATTTACACCCTATAGGAACCTTGTTTTCTGGTAAAGTTACAATATTCCACGTTTGATTATCTTGTAAAGCTTGAATTTCTGACTTCATAGCCTCTACCCACCTAGGATCTTGTGAAGCCTCCTTGTAAGTTTTTGGTTCTGTTATTTCTGAGCTACCAGTTATAAAAGCTTTATAGGCTGAACTGATGTTGTTGTAGGAAATATAGTTAGTTATAGGATATGGTGTTTTATTTTTGGTAACAAAATCTTTAAGCCAAATGGGAGGCTGTTTTGTTCTTGTAGATTTTCTTGCAGCTTTATCAGGCTGAATTATTTCTGGAGTTTGTGTTGTATTTTGGGGCATATCTTGCATTCTGATATTATCAATATTAGTACTAGTAAGATTCTCTGGTGTAGTTATAGAATTAGAGTTGTTAATACTCAAGTTGTTATTAGAGGTATTATTAGTATTGTTGTGATTCTGGTGTGTACCAGCTACCGGTATATACACATCAGATAAATTATATGAATTAGAGTTGTCTTGAAATATTGACTTCTCTGATGTCTTTGTTTTGAAAGGGAATTCAGTTTCCCTGAACACCACATCTCTATTAACAAAAAATATTTATTTTTCTATGTCATATAGGACATATCCTTTCTTAGTTTCAGAGTATCCCATAAATATTGTTATACCCCGTATTTTCCAGAGTATGTACGTGAGGGCGTACGTATAAAAGTTTAAAGCCTTGAGTAGGCAAAGTGGCTTGGCCGAATTAAATTTGTTCACAAAACCCGATTAGAGTCATTTTTCGGCGAAACGTTTCCACAGCTTTCGTAGGGGAATTTCCGGCTATGTCATTTAGTATTTTTGCGGATTTTTCCGAGAGACGAAACATTTTGGACCAACGGGAGGGCGACACTTGGCACCCTCCAATTGGTGGCTTGAAATCGTCCAACTTGGACGAAAAGGGCTATGTAAGGCACGTTTTTTGTGCCTTGGCTAAAGTCAAGGGTTGGTAGGATATTTGTGTGTAATAAATCCTAGCCCTACACTTGCCTAACACTTGGTTTAATCTTGGCCTTTGGTTGGCCATCCCTTGACCTATAAATACCCCTCTCCCTTTGATGAATTCTTCATCCTTTCCACAAATCTCTAAGTGTTAAAATCCCCCCCTCTTGTTGTTGTTCTCGTCCCTCCCCTGGCGAGAGCCCTCCCCATGTGTGGCCTTGTGGCGAGACTTCCCCTCCTAGTGGTGTTGTTCTCGTATAATATACCCTCTCTTGGTAGAAATACTCTCAAAAGTATTGTTATAATGCCCAAATTACCTTAGCCGTATACCTTGTTGTATTCTAAGGTTATACTATCTGAAAAGCCAGAAAATACTATTATACTTAGTCGCTCCAAACCGAAACCCTAAGGAAAATCTTCACCGTAGTTGAAGTCATAAGTAGAAGTTGGTTAGAACTTCTAAGGGTTGTTTGGAGGCGGGTCGGGCCTTGTGAGTAGGAGCTAAACCTTGCTCGGGATCGACATTTAAACTAGGATAATTATGGGCTTATCGAGGTAATTATCTTGTCCTCTATTGTAATTGGAAATTACATATTGTTAGAATATATAGTTGAAGTATACTATATATAGAATCGAACGTAGTTATCGCAATGTCTTTTGACTTAAGCCGAATTTAAAGAAGAATCTTGAGTAATTACATAGGGTGTATTACGGTGAACTTGTGTAGTAGTGCAGTGGAGTAGAATTGTACACGGTAGGGTTAGACGTATACGCCCCCCTGGTTGGCTTGGTAGGCGGCCTCGTTAGAGTCGGAGATTTACGCTGTTGCGGGGGGGGGGAGGTGCTTGCGAATTTTAGGTAGAATGTTCTACGATGAGATCTAAATGTTAATAAAGCGCCTTGTGGCCTTATAGGTTGAAGTACTCGTGTGGCGCGATCTACTTGGCAGGAGTAGCCGACGGTTGGAAGTACTTGGGCGTTTTGCTATTAGTCGATACTCGTCGCGAGGTATGTGAACCTCTTCCTATCTCTTCTAGCATGATATGTGTGAACTATGTAGTACGGTGAGCGTCGTGTGCTAAACGTATTTGATTGATTTAAAACATAAAGTGTTATAACGGCTTTATGGGAAGTTGGTTATAACAGCTTTATGTTGGTAAGAAAATACTTGTGGTCTTTAAAAGGTAACTGATTTGAACTATAACTGGCTTGTTATGTGTTAATAAAGAACTTGAAGTATTTCAAAAGATTTTTGAATCATTTTGAAAGAAGAAGTAATACTTGGTTTTTGAAAAACTTAAGAGTTATACTAGCTTTATGGGAAGTTAGATATAACGGCTTAAGAATGTTTTACTGATTTCGGAAATCAGAAGGTGTATCGACAAACCACTGCAGCGTTAATAAAAGGAAATGTTTTGACTAATTAAGTATTATTAAAACCAGTAGAAACTTCCATCTGCATAGAAGCTAAGATGAGACAAAATGATATTTCCTAGATCACGGCTGCTGTAATAAGATTGTTATAAACAAGAATATCCTACTCACATATAAGACTTATGTTTCTCAGATTGTTTAAAAGAGAATTATATTCTTAAATGAATAAGACTATGAACTACGAAACCTTTCTAAAATAAGAAACGTGAACATTTGAAATTAGGCAAACTTGGACGTTTGGAAAATAATGTTGTTACTTGATTTTACAAAGGTAAGTGTTTTGGTTTATTTAAAAAGACAGTCACTCTATTTTATACTACGGGTATTGTGTGACTTATGTGAAAGCAACGGATCTCTTAAAAGATTTAATGTATGAAGTACTTTAGGGGTAGATACGAACTTGTTAGCTTAAAGTACCTTGTGTGAATAACTTGATTGTCTTTGGTTTGAGATAGCCTTGTAAATACTTTCTTGTTGATGTGATAAGTGAAAATGTTAGGATGCTACGTGTGTTAGTATCTTGTGTGATCGTGATGTAAAGGGGGTCATTCTTGTTGTGCTTACGTTGTTAAACGTTAAGCGTTGTACTATTATTGTATCACATACCCTTTGACTTATTATACGAGGGCTTGCCACCCGATGCGGGTCTTTACGGCTATGCGGTCCTCGTGACTACGCGGAGCGCGGTAGCTCGGGATTGATCATTCCGGTGTTTAGCCCGATCGGGGATTCCACTATGCGGCTGAGACTATGCGGTCTTTTGAGACTATGCGGGTTGCGGGAGCCTAGGCGGATACGAGGTTACGCGCCGATGCGGGTATACCTCGGTGATGCAGGACCATGATTCGAGGAATACCTCATGCGGGTCGTGTGTGACCTATGCGAGCTGCGAGAGTTCGAGGATAGACGCGCATTGATATTGCGGCGAGTGGCGGCGATCGTAGTGCGGTCTAGAAAGACCTCGGGATACGCTTTGTGGTATTTTTGGTGCGTGGGTCTTAGTAGTCGGCTATGCCTTCGCACTTGCCGTGCGGTTTTATTGTGATAACTTTGAGGCGTGAGTCCACGACTTGACATATTTGCTTATTTGTTGTGAGCGTAGTTTGCTTATCATACATGTCTCCGCTTTATAGACTATTATGATTTCATTTACGGTATTTTTAGTTTCACATACGCACTGTTATCGACCTCGCTTGAGTGCGTTCATGCCGCGAGTTGAGGTACACCGATCGTTGATCCTAGCTCTCGGTCACGATTTGGCGTTTGGGAAGCTCCGTTTCTCCTGAGGCTTATCAGTGGTATAGTCCCCTGACGTAGTGAGTGTTTACATTCAGGGGTTGGAGGGGCCCTGTCGCCATTGTTATCATATCATTCTTAAGTGCAGTAATCTTGTTGTGGGCGGGGTTTGTAAAAGGATTAAGCATTCATGTTGAAAAGTTGTTATTTACATATATCGAAAGGCAAGTTTTCTCAGTTATTGTTTCATATTTCATAATATGTCTTGTATCGTTTATGTTCCGATTACTGATGTTGTATCACTAGGGTGCGGGGTAAGGCACGATCACGGGCGGAATCGGTCGTGACAAAAGTGGTATCGAGCGATTAATCCTCGGAAAGTGTCTACTGACCGTATCCGATGAAGTCTTGATTATCGGTGTGTTGTGCACCACACCAATAATCGTGAGGCTATAGGGTATTTAGGATTGGTTTCTATTCTTCTCACTCTGAGATCGTGCCTTAGAGCCATGTTGTAAGTTGGACCTCCGACGAAATTATTTCCACTTACCGCTATGCCTCGCGTAGGCAACCCGCCCGGGAGGCAAAGCGGCCAGGAGGCTGCGAGTAGAGTTCGAGGGTGGCGAGGCACAGCCCAATCATTACCTAGGGTAGTGCTTCATTCGGGAGTTCTGCGACGTCACTAGCCCAGTGAGTTTTAGCAGCGGCGGCGATTCTACTGCGGCGGGATGTTTGGACGCCGGTTCGCGACCGAGCAGAATATGGATTGCAAAGGCGACCTGTTACTAGCTATGGATTTAACTACCAGAGAGTATACCGATGTCTGCGAGTCTTGATGACTATCTAAGAGAGGTTGTGCAAGAGTAATTCTTGATTAGGCTTGAGCATGGCGGTTATGCGGGCTTATGCGCAGCGGCCGAAAACGTAGAGATCGGCGGGTTAACGGAGGGCGGCGAAGAGGGCGAGCGGCGAGTCCTTTGGTAACTTTCTAGGCAAGTCACCTCGCGTGATTAGGTTATGCCGTCCACGGTCTGCAAAGAGGTCCTCGCGGGGTTCGATGCGTTCGGGGTATGCAAGAGTTGGTCGAACTCCGGGGCTTAGGTTCGCGATGTGTGACGTCATCCCGGGGAATGTCGTCTTTTAGTTGGTACTTGTTGTACCTGCGGCCGTCAGGGCCATGTGTCGAATGGGTGACCTAGTAGGAGGACTTTGCCTTGATCGTGGGTAGTTCGTCACCTTCCTTAGCTATCGCCACTGCAGGCGGGTTTGATTAGAACGACTAAGGAGTGAAGCGGTAGATATAGATATATCTTTAACCTCTGAGATCGTATGTGTGATAAGGTGAGTATACCTTAAGTGCTATGTTCTGATAGCAGTGTGTTAGTCGTGATTAGATCATGGTTGTTTAACCGAGTAAGATTTTGGGGGATAGAGAAGGTGTGAGCCTTAGAGCTTTTTACGTAAAGACCTTAGAGGTGAGGCCATCTCGGGAAAAGGTGTAGCGTTATGTTTGACCCTTATCGGAAGTACATAGTGCACGTGAGTTATGTTGGGATAAGTCCCTGAGTAGTGTGGAATGAAAGAGGGTAGTTGAGCTAAGAAGACCGCTAGGTTTTCGTAACGTGATTAGTGAGTTTTCCTTGGGAGCTAGCGTTGTGCGGCGTTCTTGGGTCGGGTTGAGGCCACGTTGCGGGTCAACCCGCGGTAGGTTTGGTGGTGGGGTCGGGTTGTGGTGGTCCCGCGTGGTAGGTCACGAGGGTGTTAGGCCCGTATTCGATTAACAGCGTCTGAGTTCGTGGATCGTTCGACCGATGGTCGGGCGATAAAGTCACCATCGTGTCTTTCGATCAGGACCGTTGCTCGGCAGTGATGTTAGGTCAGAAAGGTTGAAAGGCTGCACGGGGTGCCTACCTTCACCTTATGTCAGACAGTGAAGCCCAGGTTGTGGCTATTTTCATTTTCTAAAAGTTTACGTGCAGGTTAGGAACTCGGTGAGTCTCAGAATCGCGTTCGCCTCGGGCGATGTTTGAATTTGAGGATAGTTGCGAGAATTGTTGTCTCTGTTGAAGGAGTGTTTAAGCTACCATTTCGGTGTTGGATATCGCCTTATGAAGCCTTGAGGCGGAAGTGTAAGTTCTTGGTCGATTGGTTCGATGTTGGCAAGGTTGAACGATTAGTTCGAGCTTGTTCCAGATTTGTGGATAGTGAAGCTTGTCTAGAAGAAGTTACGGCAATTCGGAGAAATCGTGCGGATAATCGGCGGCGCCAGAGTTCGAGTTGGTCGGTCTTCTTGAAAGGTACCACCGGTTTGGGTGCGACGAGTTTTGGAAATTAGAGGAACTTAGCGAGTTACTTTGGGCCTTTGTGAGTTCATGTGAAGGATAGGCGGGTTGCCTATATGTTAGCATTTGTCGTCCGGCGTAGGAGGCGATCGTCCGCTTTTCAGATTGTGATGTTCGGGAAGTATCGAAGATCCATCAGTGTTCCCGATTAATGATGACCACGTTAGAGATAGTAACCCGAGTTTTGAATCACGGCCGTGTCGAATGTGGTAAGAGTTCGAGTGTCGACATCCTCGGGATCGCGACGCAGCCGGTACCATTTGTTGGGTCGTCGAGCAAGGCTCGCGACAAAGTGACAAAGTGGTATCTACGACGAGTAAAGAGAAGCGAGCATGTATGGCGAGCATAGATGTGATCATTTCTTTTGTAAAGAGAAGGTCGAAGGAAGTATATTTTAGACCCGGTGAGAAGTGTTTTGTGGTGATGATTAGCGGTGTTTTCCTCGTGGACTTAGATAGAAGTATGTGCGCGGGTGTTTCTGTGGCCAGGTGTGGCATGATTGTTTTCGTAAGTATAGCAGTGAAGACTATACTGGCGCGCGTTTGTCTTGAGATTTAGAAGGAACATTCGACGAATGTTTCTAAGGAGGAGAATGTTATACCGTATTTTCCAGTATATGCGTGAGGCGTGCGTATAAAAGTTTAAAGCCTTGAGTAGGCAAAGTGGCTTGGCGAATTAAATTTGTTCACAAAACCCGATTAGAGTCATTTTTAGTGAAACGTTTCCACGACTTTCGTAGGGAATTTCCGCTATGTCATTTAGTATTTTTGCGGATTTTTCCGAGAGGCGAAACATTTTGGACCAACGGGAGGCGACACTTGGCACCTCCAATTGGTGGCAGAAATCGTCAACTTGGACGAAAAGGGCTATGTAAGGCACGTTTTTGTGCCTTGGCTAAAGTCGAGGTTGGTAGGATATTTGTGAGTAATAAATCCTAGCCCTACACTTGCCTAACACTTGGTTTAATCTTGGCCTTTGGTTGGCCATCCTCGACCTATAAATACCTCTCCTTTTGATGAATTCTTCATCCTTTCCACAAATCTCTAAGTGTTAAAATCCCCCTCTCTTGTTGTTGTTCTCGTCCCTCCCCGCTCGGCGAGAGCCCTCCCACTTGTGTGGCCTTGTGGCGAGACTTCACCTCCTAGTGGTGTTGTTCTCGTATAATATACCCTCTTGGTAGAAATACTCTCAAAAGTATTGTTATAATGCCCAAATTACCTTAGCCGTATACCTTGTTGTATTCTAAGGTTATACCTATCTGAAAAGCCAGAAAATACTATTATACTTAATCGATCCTGGCCAAAACCCTAAGGAAAATCTTCACGTAGTTGAAGTCATAAGTAGAAGTTGGTTAGAACTTCTAAGGGTTGTTGGAGCGGGTCGGGCCTTGGAGTAGGAGCTAAACCTTGCTCGGGATCGATTTAAACTAGGATAATTATGGGCTTATCGAGGTAATTATCTTGTCCTCTATTGTAATTGGAAATTACATATTGTTAGAATATATAGTTGAAGTATACTATATATAGAAATGAACGTAGTTATCGTGATGTCTTTTGACTTAAGCTGAATTTAAAGAAGAATCTTGAATCGTAATTATATAGGGTGTATTACAGATGAACTTGTGTAGTAGTGCAGTGGAGTAGAATTGTGCAGTTAGGGTTAGACGATAACCCCCGGTTGGCTTGGTAGCGGCCTCGGTAGAGAGGAGATTTAAGGTCATTGCGGGAGTCTTTAGAATTTTCTAGAATGTTCTACGATGAGATCTAAATGTTAATAAGCGCCTTGTGGCCTTATAGGTTCAAGTACTACGTGTGGCGCGATCTACTTGGCTTAAGGAGTAATGTGACGGTTGGAAGTACTTGAGCGTTTTGCTATTAGTCGATACTCGTCGCGAGGTATGTGAACCTCTTCCTATCTCTTCTAGCATGATATGTGTGAACTATGTAGTACGGTGAGCGTCATGTGCTAAACGTATTTGATTGATTTAAAACATAAAGTGTTATAACGGCTTTATGGGAAGTTGGTTATAACAACTTTATGTTGGTAAGAAAATACTTGTGGTCTTTAAAAGGTAATCGATTTGAACTATAAGCGGCTTGTTATGTGTTAATAAAGAACTTGAAGTATTTCAAAAGATTTTGAATCATTTTGAAAGAAGAAGTAATACTTGGTTTTGAAAAACTTAAGAGTTATACTAGCTTTATGGGAAGTTAGATATAACGGCTTAAGAATGTTTCTTGATTTGGAAATCGAAGGTGTATCGACAAACCAACTGCGGCGTTAATAAAAGGAAATGTTTTGACTAATTAAGTATTATTAAAACCAGAGAAACTTCCATCCGCATGAAGCTAAGATGAGACAAAATGATATTTCCTAGATCACTACTGTAATAAGATTGTTATAAACAAGAATATCCTACTCACATATAAGACTTATGTTTCTCAGTTGTTTAAAGAGAATTATATTCTTAAATGAATAAGACTATGAACTACTGAAACCTTTCTAAAATAAGAAACGTGAACATTTGAAATTAGGCAAACTTGGGCGTTTGGAAAATAATGTTGTTACTTGATTTTACAAAGGTAAGTGTTTTGGTTTATTTAAAAGACATACCACTCTATTTTATACTACGTATTGTGTGACTTATGTGAAAGCAACGGATCTCTTAAAAGATTTAATGTATGAAGTACTTTAGGGGTAGATACCGAACTTGTTAGCTTAAAGTACCTTGTGTGAATAACTTGATTGTCTTTGGTTTGAGATAGCCTTGTAAATACTTTCTTGTTGATGTGATAAGTGAAAATGTTAGGATGCTACGTGTGTTAGTATCTTGTGTGATCGTGATGTAAGGGGTCATTCTTGTTGTGCTTACGTTGTTAAGCGTTAAGCGTTGTACTATTATTGTATCACATACCCCTTTGACTTATTATACCGAGGGCTTGCCACCCTTGACGCGGTCTTTACGGCTATCACGGTCCTCGTGACTACGCAGTCGCGGTAGCTCGATTGATCATTCGGTGTTTAGCGATGCGGGGATTCCTATGCGATGTTGAGACTATGCGGTCTTTTGAGACTATGCGGGTTGCGGGAGCCTAGGCGGATACCGAGGGTTAGCCGCCGATGCGCGGTATACCTCGGTGATGCAGGACCATGATTCGAGGAATACCTCATGCGGGTCGTGTGTGACCTATGCGAGTCGCGAGAGTTCGAGGATAGACGCGCACATTGATATTGCGGGCGAGTGGCGCCGATCATGTAGTGCGGTCTAGAAAGACCTCGGGATACGGTTGTGGTATTTTTGATGCGTGGGTCTTAGTAGTCGGCTATGCCTTCGCACTTGCCGTCGTGCGGTTTTATTGTGATAACTTTGAGGCGTGAGTCACGACTTGACATATTTGCTATTTGTTGTGCGTAGTTTGCTTATCATACATGTCTCTGCTTTATAGACTATTATGATTTCATTTACGATATTTTTAGTTTCACATACTACATTGTTGTGACCTCGCCCGGCTGCGTTCATGCCGCAGTTGAGTACACGATCGTTGATCCTAGCTCTCGAGTCACGATTTGACGTTTGGGAAGCTCCGTTTCTCGGAGGCTTATCGGTGGTATAGTCCCTGTCGTAGTAAGTGTTTACATTCGGGGTTTGGCGGGGCCTGTCCGCCATTGTTGTCATATCATTCTTAAGTGCAGTAATCGCTGTTGTGGCGGGGTTTGTAAAAAGGATTAAACTGTTCATGTTGAAAAAGTTGTTATTTACATATATGCCGAAAGGCAAGTTTTTCTCAGATTATTGTTTCATATTTCATAATATGTCTTGTATCGTTTTATGTTCCGCTGATTACTCTGATGTTGTATCACTAGGGTGCCCGGGGTAAGGCACCAGTCACGGGCCCGGAATCGGGTCGTGACAAATATACATTTTCTGGTTCTAGAATGCATCTTATCAGTAATAGATTAATCTTTAGCAAAGCACAGACACCCTAGAACTCTTAAGTGATCCATGACAGGCTTCTTATTGTACAATTGTTCATAGGGAGTCTTACCAGTCACAGAAGAGGGTAATCTGTTTATTATGTACACTGTTGTTTGAACACACAGACCCCAAAATTTTATTGGTATATGCCCTTGAAATCTTAAGGCTTTTGTTATTTCAAGTATATGTCTATGTTTCCTTTCTGCTACCCCATTTTGTTGAGGAGTATATGCACAAGATTTTTGGTGTATAATCCCTAATCTAAGTAACAAATCAGCACACAGTTCATTGACAAATTCAGCACCATTATCTGTTCTGATTACCCTAACTGTTTTACCAAACTGAGTTTGAACAAATATCAAGAAATATTTTAACACAGTACTAACATCTGACTTAAGTTGCAACAAGTATATCCAAGTCATTCTAGAATAATCATCAACTATTTTAAGAAAATATCTCTTCCCATCATGAGTTGGTATTTTATAAGGACCCCATACATCCATGTGAACAAGATCAAACTCTTTATTACTATATGTATTACTCAACTGAAAAAGCAATCTGCATTGTTTTGCACAGGGGCATATATCACAATTTTGTATACTTCTAGCTATGAAATCAGAACTTGCCCTAAGTATCTTACTTAACACACCACTAGAAGTGTGTCCAAGTCTTTTGTGCCACAATTCTAATTGCTCTTCAGAGACTTCTTTAGACTTAATATCTTCTTTTACTCCTAAGCCTATCTTCATTGGTTCTTTTAACAGTTGTGATGAAGGCTGGTTCACCAATATGAATAAACCATTTTGTTCTCTACCAATCTCCTTCACCTTCCCATTGTAAAGATCCTGAAAAATACAGAATTCTGGATAAAAACTTGCTGCACACTTGAGTTGTTTAGTTAGTTGAGACACAGACATTAAATTGAACTTAAACTGTGGTATATAGAAGACATTGTGTAGTGTACTTCTATCTTAAATGTTACTTGAACCAGTGTGTGTTATTTTTACTGTTTCTCCATTAGGTAGATGTACTTTCTTTGAATCAGAAAAGTCTTGTGTCTTGGCAACATTGTCTATGAGGTTTAAATATGAAACCATATGGTTAGTGGCTCCTGTGTCAATTATCCATTGTTTTACTCTTTTATCTACTTGCAGTGCTTTATGATTGAAGGTGTTAGATATATCTGCAGCAGCAACATTTGAAGAAGAGGATGGTACATCTCTGTTCTGACTCTGTGTGTTCTGACTTTGGGTCAGGCTTTGATTCAGAAGCTTCACTATCTGATCATATTGGTCTGAAGAAAACATAGGTGCTCCAGTCACTTGCCAGTTGCCTGAATTTTCATCCTCACAAGTAGACCCAACATTTGTGACATTCCCTTTGTATTTTTTTCCAATCACATCATACTCTTCAGTGCTAACATTATAAGCAGCATACTCCTTTCTTTTGGACCTGAAATTAGGAGGATATCCTACCACTTTATAACATTTCTCTTTTGTATGCCCTTTCATTTTGCACACCTCACAGTACAAGTTATAATTATTCCTTTTCCATTGTGAGTTAGAAGTGGAATCAGCAGAGTTATAACTCCCTTTTGAGTACATAGCAGTTGGATCATGACCAATACCCTGAATGAACTTTCCAGGTCCCACTCCTAAGAGCCCAGCAGACCTGGCAGTGATGGACTTTTGACTCTCATCACTTGTTATCATTGAATAGGCTTTATTGACAGAAGGAAGAGGGGTCATCAAAAAAATTTGACTCCTTGCCTGCATGTAGTTCTCATTTAGCCCCATCAAAAATTGATATAGCTGTTGTCTCTGAAGGTATTCCAAGAAGTCTTTGGACTTAGGACATCCACAACTAGGTGGAGGAACCAAGGATTGAAACTCCACCCAAAGACTCTTCAACTTCGTAAAGTATTCAGACACACTAGAAGTTCCCTGTACCAGAGTAGAAATCTCTCTATGAATGTCATAGGTTCTTGAACCATCCACCTTATCGAATCTTTCCTTAAGATCTTCCCAGACTTCACATGCTGTTTGAGATACGTAACTCCACTCAACAAGCCACCGACATCGAATTCATAAGCCAAGATTGGACTATAGCATTGACTCTGTCCCACTGATCCCAAAGATCCTCTCTATAGAGCTCTTTTTTGCAATTGCCATTCACAAAGCCCAGTTTGTTCCTTCCAAGATGGGCTATCCTCATCGACTTACTCCAGAGCATAATTCTCGGTTCCCGATGGTGAAAGGAGATCGAGACACACCACTCACATCGGGCATTGAAGAAGCAGTGGGTGATTGTGATCCATAACTCTGTGGTTGTAAGGAGAAATCAGTAGCTCTGCGTGTTATCTTGTTGATTTTACGTAGTATCTCCCATACTGTTTTTGTGTACAAGATTTGAAATTCAGAGAAATCGAGAGAAAAGAAAAAGAGGGTGTATCTCCGATATTACTTTTACAGAGATGAACCAAATCAATGTCTTGTTACAAGAAATTGAAACTTCAAAATATCGTAATCGAGAATCGGAAAGTAGAGGATCGAATAGATGATCGTAAGATTACGAATATCGAATAGAGAATTAGAAAGTAGAAAATCGTAATAGATGATCGTAAAATCGTAAAATTACGGGAAGATTACACAAGCTTTACACAAGTATCTCGATCAAGTTGTCCATCGCAACTATACCAAGACTTTGATACCATATTGAAGCTTCGATACTCTCGAGGCAGACTTCGATACTCTCGAGGCAGTCTTAAGTGCATGTGCTGTAGGCAGCATAAACGAGACGCATGGTGGAGGTGATGGGCTCGAGGGAGAAGAGAAGACTCAACAGTCTTCTTGATAACACAAACACAAAGAGGAAGAAGATGAACAGTTTTGGAAAGAGAAAAATACTTTCAGAAAATCATATTACTCTTCTTGTATTTCTTCAATTCAATTACATAAATGGATTATTTATAGTTAAGCCTATAGGCTCCTCTTCAAGTAATTCTTCAACTTCTTCTTGATTTCTTTAACTGATTGTAACTCATTCTTCTTGATTTCTTTAACTGATTGTAACTCCTTCTAACCTCTTTAACAAGTAGGCTCTTGGCATGGGTACAACAACAGTTCTTGCCTATTCAAACTTGGAATGACCATTTGGAGTGGGTACTCAAGAGTAGTAAGGGGAAGTCTCAAAAGGATAGAATATTCAGGATGATGTTGTATGCTAAAGGTATTTGATATTTGAAAAGAGAAGTCGAGATGTCAATAGTATAACACGAGAAACTGCCTATGTATGCAATGTTCGAGCTGGGCCATCTATTTTTAGAGCACTACTGCAACTATTCAAGTTTTAAGTTAGTTCTGTAGTGACTTTATCCATGTAACTAGGCTAGAGTAAATATGGTGAGATACCTGATTAGATAGCTAGCTGGACTATGAAATTGTAACGTTTTGCACTGGTGATTAATAAAAATCGTTAGTTACCAAAAACAATTCATCAAAAATATATAATCTACGAACAACCCCTTAGGTAGCTTTATGGATTTGGTGAACTCTTTTTGGTTTAAATTTGAAGACTAAAAGAAGGCAATATGCAAAGTTAGAAATTATTCACTTTTTTTTCAAAAAATCTTTTCACTTTTAAATTTGATTTTTTTTTTGGTTTCTATGGACAAACGCCTATTAAATATCAGTGCAAGTACTTAATTTGAAGTTTCAAGGGAATAATTATAAACTTCCAAAGCCTTTTTTGTTTTTGTTTTCTTTGAAGTTCAAATCAAGATAATTTCATGAGGAGGGATTTAAATGATAATTTTATATATATATATGAAAAAATATGTTGTGTATTAATCAATTTAGTGTAAGCGATTAATACGCGAACAAAAAGTCATTTTCCTTATAAATGAAAATATTTCTTTACAAAATACATTTAAATAACTAAACATTGAAGAATGATTTTATCAAGAAAAATATTTCCCTTCATACTAAACCCCTAAAAAGAAAAGAGAAAAAAAAAGGACAAAAGTACACCCTTGTCTTGACTCAAGAAAGAAAATAAAAAATAAAATACGTCAATAAAATTTATTAGTATGGTCAACACTCAAGGCAGGCATATGCGGGCGGGGTACATGAGCGATAGGCAGGTGCGAGGCACATGAGTGCCTCTCATGTGCGCCTCACATGCGAGAGTTATATCATGTGCGCGACATGTGCAATGGTTATGGACGAAGTTACAGGTGAAATATCCTTAGATTATGCGAAGTGTTCCTATTTTTATGTGGCTCGCATGTGCCATTCATTCCCCTCCCCCTTATAACTGCCACATGTAGATTTCCTTTTAGTACGCGGAATTTGGCTAAGGCATTATTCAGTTTTGTAAGCCATGAGTCCTTTGTATATCAGAGAGATAATAAAAGATTGGGTGTTGGCCTGTAAATATTTGTGTCCCTTTCATTGTTTACTGTTGTTAAATAATTTTAAGTGTCAGAAATGAGTTTGTGTGTGTAGGCCGAAGTCGGCTGTGTGGTGCGACTGCTATGCAGTGAATCTTAATTGGAATAACTCTTATCATAATACTTTAGTACTATAATTGCTGAAGTGTTAGAACATTTCCACCGGAGAGTTCCTTCGTCCGCCTAATTTCTGACCATTTCATTATCTCTCAATATCTACCCAACATAAAAAGAGAAATTAGAGACTTAATTTAGGTTTAAGTAATTGGTAAGAGATTAGTCAGCTCGTAGTTGTTTCAAATAAAATGTCATGATCCAAAAACCTATGGCCGTGTGGTGTCACCTACTCTCAATCGGGTAGGCAAACCAAAATCGTTTAAGAAGCCAATTATGATATTAATTAAGCGGAAAGTGAAGTGAAAACATGATAATAGACAACGTCAAGCCTTTTAACTAAAAAAAAGTGTGAAAATAACAAAATATCACCCAAGACCTAGTGTCACCTGAACAAGAACTACTAAGAATATCAATATGTGAATCAAATAAAATACAATGTATGAAATATATAGAAGAGAAAACAGAAGGAGACTGACGCTTCAGATTAGCCAGGCAACTTACCATTACATCTCCGGAATCACAACCTCAGACTGAGACGACTATGTGTGCTCTACTCTAGCTCGGATTTAAGTCTGCACCAAAAATAGTGCATCAAGTGTAGTCTGAGTATGGAAAGCACGTGTACTCAGTAAATCTCATAAACCGACAATGTTAAAGTGGTGACGAGATTTATTAAGAAAAGTTTTGTTTTAGCATTAGATGGTTACCTTAACACAATCACACTCCAAGTAACGTGACAAAATATATGCCCAAGTGGCCCTCAGATTTGAATTTCATCCCAAAATACAACACATCAACCTCTAAATTCATAAATTTCATCCTCTTAAGTTTTAGAGCTAAAAATTCCAAACAAAATATGTATTAATTTACTAATGAGCGAGTGTAATTATGTTGAAGTACAAAACTTAAGGCTAGATACTTACCCTAAGCTGAAACGAGAAGAACGCCGCAAAAATCGCTCAAATTCGAGCTCTACAACTCCAAATATGTTGAAGATATCAAATGAAACGCGGTATGAGATTTTATCTCACTGATTTCAATGCCCGCGGTCATGGGGGGCTAGGGATTGCACCTATGGCCAAAAACCCGCACATGAAGGTCCGCATCTGCGGTGCACCAACAATATTTTTCGACACTAAAATGAGCATAACTGTCTCATATGACATCGAAATTCGATGATTATTATTGCTATATTTTCGAAATGACGATACAAATTTAATGATTCAATCAAAACATAATGTAGAGTTCATTTGATTAATTTGGTACCATTTATGCTCAACGAAATAATGTCGAAACATCAAATACGAGCGCGACACAACCCAAATTCATTCAAAACTCATCGAAATTTAACCAAAAGTTGCAGGCAAGTCCAAAATCATTGTACGAACCTGTTGAAACTTTCAATCATGAATCTGACTGTGGTAAGCTTTTAACTTTCGATTCCACTAGAATGCAATTCAAGCGTCTGAATTACTCCCGTTCCTCCAGATTTGTCCAAGCTATCCAACTAAGTCATAAATCACCATCCGGGCCTATGAAAACTTTCAAAACTCGATTATGATTCCGTTTACCCCAAATATTGACTTTGTTCAACTCTTAATTTTTTCTCAAAACCTCTTGTTTTTTGTTTCCTTCTGCGATACTCGATTGCCTCCGGAACCTTTCCATCCTTCACCGCAAGTCATAATATGCATGTTGAACTTAGAAAAAGTGTTATTTGAGAAAAAAAGTTTTCAATATTCATAATGACTGAACGAGTCGTTACAATAAAAATACTATGTTAAATGAATTGTTAGAAAAATTAAAATAAAAAAGATAAACATAATATACTAGTGTCACGAATCAAATCTGGAGGGTGATCTCTATAATTAAGATTACATTACAACAACAACTATTTTTATATTATAATCCCCGCATTATAATTCGGTATAACTTATTAGAAAAGAGACCCCTAAATTGTTTGATACAAGGCAATATAGGTTCAAATCTTGATACATCTTCCTCTACCAAAGCTAAAAACAAAAAAAACAGAAATAATTTAAAAAAAAAAAATCAAATGGGCAAAAGGATAGTTTGGTAAATTGGTTCCCCAACTTTGCAGTTCCTAAAAACCCTTGTTGAACCCCAAACAACCCTGCAAAGACCACCAAAGCCGCCATCGGTTCTCCGGCAAGTGAGTACTAAAATATGTCAGCTAAATGGAGAGCTTTACAGCATCGTCACCGTTACACATACAGTGCTGTTATATTCCCCAAAAATTTCATTGAAGCATTTCATCAAACACCTTCCATGCACTTGTACTCCTCACTAAAACAACTCATCTCCTTAAACTCTACATACTCTCAACTCAATCACGCCAAAAACCTCGCTTCATCTTTCGCCGAATTACTCTCAAATCCCAACTCCGACGAGTCATCAATCTCCACAGCTTCCAGATTTTACCTGGAAATACTTTTACTTGAAAATTCACAGCCTTTACATAGAACTTTACTTTCCGTGCTTGTTAAATGCAACAACTTTCGTAGTGTTATCCAAAACTGTTTTCGTCAACTTTGTGAGGAATATGGTGAAAATGGGAAGAGATTTTGTGTTTCTAGAGCTGCGTTGTCGATGATGAGTATACCGAAATTAGGTTACTTAGTGGAGATTGTTGACGAGTGTGCTGTTTTGGTTGGTTTAAATGCGGTGTTAGGGTTAAACTCTGTATTGGAAGAGATCAACGTTTGGTCTAGACCTTCACCAATTGTAATGGAACAGTGTCAGGAAGCACTTTCGTGTATGTATTACTTGCTTCAACGATTTCCTTCGAAGTTTGTTAGTAATGCAGGTAGCGATGTTTTGGAGAAATTTTTTATTACTGTTTTGAGTATTTTGAAATCAGAGTCGTTTTCTAGGGATAGCTTAGTGGCGGCAGGGGTAAGCTTTTGTGTGGCTTTGCAGGTTTGTCTTAGCCCTCAAGAGCTTGGATTGTTTATCATGGAAGGAATTCTTAATGAGAGTTTCATTGTGTGTGGTGAGTTGGTATTTAAGAATGTAGTTGAGAAAGTTCCGTTTAAGGGCGATTTGATTGATGAATTAAGTAAGTTTTCGTCGTTGAGCAGAATTTGCTTGATTCGAGGTATTTTAACTGCGGTCCCAAGGACAGTATTGAATATTGGGTTTGTTGTATCAAATGATAGTTTTGTTAGTGATAGGGACTGTGGAGATAACAGGAAATCAATCAAAATGATTCTTTATGATGTGATTTTGCCTGAGCTTTGTAACTTTTGTGAGAATCCAATAGACAGTCACTTCAATTTTCATGCTCTGACTGTGATGCAGATTTGCCTGCAGCAAGTAAAAACATCGTTGCTAGATAAGAACGGAAGTATTGAAGTAAATTATGATCTCATTTCTGAGGACATTGGGACACGGTTATTGCAAATAATGTGGAATAATCTGGAAGATCCTCTGAGCCAAACAGTGAAACAAGTGCATCTTATTTTTGAGCTCTTCTTAGACATTCAGGCCAGTCTACACTGGGTAGAGGGTAGCGATACATTAAAATTGTTCATGAGGAAGGTTGCTTTTGATCTTCTTTGCCTGGGACCACGTTGTAAAGGAAGATACGTTCCTTTAGCATCTCTTACCAAGAGGCTGGGCGCAAAGACACTTTTGAGTATGAGCCCTGATCTGTTGTTTGAAACGATAAAGGCATACATTGATGATGATGTGTGCGGTGCTTTAACAACATTCCTTAAGTGCTTCCTTGAGTGCTTACGTGATGAGTATTGGAGTAGTGATGGTATTGAAAGTGGGTACAACAAATATAGGGGTCATTGCTTGCCTCCACTTTTGTCGGGCCTGGCTTCTGGACATTCAAAACTCCGCTCAAATCTTAACACCTATGCACTGCCAGTATTACTTGAACTGGATGTTGATGCTATATTTCTGATGCTCGCTTTTATTGGCATCGAATGTGGTTTGGACAGTGGTGAAGTATTTCTTACTGAGCTGGATTTTGGGGGTGTGTCTCCCGCGCTTGAAGAGCGAGTGGCTGTTTTAGTTTCACTGTTTAAGGTTTCTCGTTTACTTGCTTTGCTGGAAGGGGATATCGATTGGTGTAAGAATTCCTTGTTGTCCCCGGAAGACGTGGAGCAGAATTTGGAAAACAGAGATGCTATTGTCTGCATTAAGGGGATTGAAATTAAAGTCCCAGAGAAATATCTGGTTTTGGCACTTACTCATATTGATGAGTCACTTCGGATTGATGCAGCAGAATCTCTGTTCATAAATCCAAAGACCGCAAGTTTGCCATCATCATTGGAACTCAGTCTGATGAAGGTTGCAATTCCTTTGAACATGAGATGTTGCTCAACTGCTTTCCAGATGAAGTGGACAAGCTTATTTAGGAAATTTTTTTCTCGGGTTCGTACAGCATTGGAGAGGCAGGTTAAGCAGGGAAGTTGGCAACCTCTTGCAGGCAAAGACACAAGTAGAGATTCTGTTGCTAAAGGAACAGGGGATACATTTCAAGACAGGGCAAATGAACTTTTTAACTTTATGAAGTGGCTGAGTTGCTTTCTGTTCTTTTCTTGCTACCCCTCTGCTCCATATGAGAGAAAGATAATGGCAATGGATCTTTTATTGATAATGCTAAATGTTTGGTCTATTGTGCTTCCTTCAGAAGGAAATGTTAATGCTGTTTCTCCTCAATTCTGTCTTTATCCCTACAGTAAGGGGCTTCTTTTACCTGAATCAACTCTATTGCTGGTTGGATCAATTGTTGATAGTTGGGATCGCCTTAGAGAGAGTTCTTTTCGGATTCTGCTGCATTTTCCTACTCCTCTTCCTGGAATTAATAGCCAGGACATGGTTAGTGAAGCGGTTGTTTGGGCTAAGAAGCTAGTCTGTAGTCCACGTGTCAGAGAAAGTGATGCTGGAGCTCTGACTTTACGACTTATATTCAGAAAGTATGTTTTGGAACTTGGATGGGTTGTTAACGCCTCATCTAACGATATATCTCCACAACCACTGTCCAAGCTACCAAACGGGGAGAATAAGGCTCGTAAGTGTGCACCTCCAGCAATAGAATATTTAAGATCACTGATTAATTGGCTGGATGCAGTTGTTCAGGATGGAGAGAAGGATCTTTCAGAGGCATGCAAGAACAGCTTTGTTCATGGTGCTTTGCTTGCTCTTCGATACACATTTGAGGAACTTGACTGGGATTCTGATGCAATAGTCTGCAGTTCACTCGAAATGAAAATGGTATTGGAGAAGATTTTGGAGTTGGTCATGCGGATTACTTCTTTGGCCCTTTGGGTGGTATCAGCTGATGCTTGGTACTTACCTGATGATATGGAGGAAATGGGTGAGGATGCTCTTTTGTTAGAGGTTCCTCACGAGATGGATGAATCCCTATCTACCACAGACAAGGTACAAAATACAGAAGTGGTGCAGGAGGGCAGGCAAACTGAGCAGATAGTTATGGTTGGTTGTTGGCTTGCTATGAAGGAGGTATTCAGACTGACTAATTATCCCATTTGTCCAAGTAGCTAACTATTTAATGAAACTTATCTGATGTTAATGGTTAAATTATGCCATCACTCATTCTTGTGCCGTCAATCATTCTTTTCCGAACGCATAATTCTACCTGTCCCCCTCTATTACATCCTTTGTGTGGCTAAAGAACGAATGATAAATACTAGGTGATTTTTCCCATGTGCTTAAGCTTTGATGGGTAGAGTTATCCGGTACCTTTGCCGGTGGGAGGTTGTAAGTACTCGGTGGAATACTCAAGAAGAGTGCGCAAGCTGGTCTGAACACTACTATTATAAAAAAAGAAGGAATCATAAATTGTAATCAACTATATGAAATTTATATGCTTAAAATTTCCAGAAGGATTAATTTCTTCCCGTCTAAATTGTTTCAGGTGAGCCTTCTTTTGGGAACAATAATAAGAAAGGTTCCTTTGCCTACTTCAGATGTTTCAGAATCAGGTTCCCAAGGTGTCCTTGAAACTGATTTATCCGATACAACATCTTGCACAATGCTTGATGTGAAACAACTCGAGGTAATTGGCAACCATTTCTTGGAAGTCCTTTTGAAAATGAAGCATAATGGTGCTATTGATAAGACAAGGGCTGGATTTACTGCGCTTTGCAATCGATTGCTTTGTTCAAATGATGCAAGGTATGTACTGGATTCTATCTTTATATATGTAGTAATATTTTCTATATGCTTATCTGTTTCTTGCAGGAATTCCAGTGCCAAAGCTGTAAGGCGGCATTCTTATTCATGGTTTAGCTTAAAATAATTTTAGAAATCTATGAAGTCAGAAACTGAAGGATACTGTGCTTTCACAGCGGACATTTCCTTTACAACTATCTGCTTGTTAATTTTCTGAAAATGACAAATCCTCATTCCTCATCTAAGAATGACCGACTTCAACGGGAGGACCCTTGGATAGGTGGCTGGTACAGAAAGGCGGGAAGCAGACGCCAAGAAGGGGGAGAATCCAGTAGTAGTGATCAGCAAAGCCGTCAGTGCTGCAACTCCTTCTAGGGTTATATTTCTTTATACTTTGGGTTTTCCCAATGTGGAAAGGGGAAAAAGAAATAAAACATTATAAAGGGAATTCACCAGTCCATTGGGTTCGTGAACTAGAGAGCCTGATGTCAGAGAGATTGAGTTCTGCTTGTGACGTAGTGAGCTTAATTAATGAGATTGAGCTCACTCGCTTCCCTTCTTGAGCACGTAACATCGAAAATTTGCGAGCCTGAGTAGCTGTAAAGAGAAAAAAGCAAACAAAATCTGAAAGGAAAAGGTGAGGCAATAAATTGACACTTCCAAACATGCTTCAGGTCGATGAAGTAGGTGATATCTTAAAGGTGTTCAGTCCTCTTATCATGCCACCTCTTAGAGAAGATTGGAGTTGAACTTTTAATCTTTGGTTGTTGGAAGATTCATATTGCATTAGGTGTTTAGTAAGGTCATAATGAAAGATATATTTAAAAATTTGAATATTTTAAAACTCATTTTCGCACAGTCGCGAGCAGCTCACTCATGTCTTGTCAATGCACAGGAAAAAAGAGATATCTGAATATGTGATGTGGAATAATTTTATCTTTTGTTTACTCTGTGACAGAGGTGCTGACTTGCATTCAGTAGATAAGGCATTCTTGTTAACTCATTTGCTATTTTGTTATTGTTATTCAGGTCTATCCTTTATTCTTTTCTCTCATTTCCTGTTTATTTGGAGATACCAATTTACCACTGTTTCTTCCAACTGCATTCCTCCCTTTGCATTGCCCCTTCAATGAAAAAATTAATTGGAAAACAAAAAAAAATATTGCAGATGTACAAAATTAAAAACAAAAATTGTAACAGGTTTTATAGGTTGACTAACAGTATAAACTATAACACTGCTGCTCTCTTTTTTAGATTAACGGAAAAAGTAGTATTTCCTTTTTGGCACCATTTCTCCAGCTTGCTAAGCTTTTTATTTAAAAGTTGTCTACTGATTTTCTGTTTGGTGCCTGGTCAAAGGTAGAGGTAAGGTCTGCGTACACTACCCTCCCCAGACCCCACCTGGTGGGATTATACGGGGTATGTTGTTGTTGTTGTTGCCTGTTCAAAGTAGCTTCTAACAGATATCTGCTGATACTTTTGAGGACTAGGAAATTGATGGATTTGAATCCGTACAAATATTGCATTTGACGATGTTGGACTTTCATTATTAGAATCATAGCAGAGAAGTTCACAACAAAGATAAAAGACATGCATTCTGAATTCATTTGCTAAGGTTGTTTTCTTTTTTCCAGACTCTGTAAGTTGACCGAGTCTTGGATGGAGCAACTTATGGAACGAACAATAGCCAAGGGACAAACTGTGGATGATCTCCTAAGGAGAAGTGCTGGTATTCCTGCAGCATTTATTGCTTTTTTTCTTTCAGAGCCGCAGGGCACACCAAAAAGGCTTTTGCCAAGGGCATTACGGTGGTTAGTAGATTTGGCTAGTAAGTCTATAACAGATCTTACTGAAGCAAACAGTTTCAGTGCTGATTCCTGCAATGGTTTTGTGGAGGCTGCCCCAGCTATTTTTCCTCAAACTGCATCTGATATATATGATGCTGAAGGGATCTCGAAGATTCGAGATGAGGGCGTTGTTCCTACTGTGCATGCTTTCAATGTCATTAAAGCTGCTTTTAATGATACCAACCTAGCAACTGATATATCAGGTTTTTCTGCTGAGGCTTTGATTATCTCGATACGTTGTTTCTCTTCTCCACACTGGGAGGTACGGAACAGCGCTTGTCTTGCTTATACTGCCTTGGTTCGTCGCATGATTGGATTTCTGAATGTGCACAAGCGAGCATCAGCCAGGCGCGCTATTACTGGGCTTGAATTCTTTCATAGGTATAACATGATGTGTCTCTTATGATCTTTAAATATCATATTTTCTATGCTTTGTGTTATGTGCCTTTATTTGAAGTCTCATCAAAGCCTTATCACTTGGAGCAATGATGCTCGTTGGGCCTATCTCAAATTATGGCTCATCACCTGATTGTTTGCCTATGCCCACATTGATTATCTTGTTACTACACGAGTAGAATAAGTGGATGTCACTCATATCATTTAACTAGTTCTCTTTTGTCCCTTATATATAAATGATATCAACAACTACGCCAGTGTTCAGGAAAGCGAGCACAGCGAAGCGATGCGAGGACCCAGCGCTTCCAAAACCTGAAGCGATGTAGGTGAATAAAAGCGGTCGCTTCGAAGGCAGAAGCGCTGCGTTGCGAGGAGCGTCTCTTTATTTTATTTTTTAAAATTTTAAAAGGTCGATTTTAAGGAAAAAATAGAGTCCCGACTTCAGAAAATTCTTATTTCACGGACCCAGAATTGTTCGACTTCTTTTCTATTTCTCCGCCAGGGTTTCAGCCCTTCTTCTTAGGTAATTTCTCTTCTTTCTGGGATTCAGGCGCTGCTACTGCTAGGGTTCGTTTTCTTCTTTTTTCATCATCTTCTTTCCTCTGTTTTCTGCGCAGTTTTTTCTTCTTTTTTCTGCTCTATTTTGTTCTTTTTTTTCTGCTCTGTTTTGCTTTGTTCTGTTCTTCTTTTCGCTGGTCTGTTATGTTGTTCACAGAGCATTTATATGTTAACAGTGACTATATGTTGCTGAATTTTTTATAAAAGAAAAATTATATGTTGCTGATATTTTTTTGACTTCTGCTAGTGTTCTGGAAAAAAATTGGAGCTCGCCTTGCTGGGTTTTTCCTAAATCTTAACGGTTATTAAAAAATGTCACAACCTGACCCGGCTTGGGAATATGGTACAAGAGCCAATAGGAGCGAAATTACATGTATTTTTTGTGACAATACATTGAACTTATACTTATATATATTATCTCAATTTAATTTGGTCTTTTTTACAAAATTGCGCTTCACCTCAATGAAGCGAGCGCTTCGCTTCAAGCGTGAAGCAGGGCCTTGTCGCTTTTTTCCACTTCATGCTTTCCTGAACACTGATCTACGCTTTAGTCAGAAACAAGTTGAGGTTGGCTATACAAATACTCACTAATTATGTTTTTCCATTTAATGCCGACTCAATGTCATCATCATAGCAAATAAAAATAAAAGTGAATAATAAGTTGCATATAATATCTACAACTACAACAAACCAAGTATAATCCTACATGTAGGGTTTAGGGACGGTAGTGTGTACGCAAACCTTACCCCTATCTTGTGAGAGTAGATAAGTTGTTTCCGAATGACTCCATTCAAGGATAGATGAAAAAGAAGCAATACTAGCAAGCGGTAACAACATCAAGGTAATAAGATAAACTAAGCGAAAGAAACAGTCATGTAAACAGAGATCTAAGAATAAGAAAACGCAAGAATAATACCACACCCTCCTATCAAGTGGTCATGTCCTCGGTAAGCTGAAGCTGCTTCATATCTTGCCTAATCACCTCTCCCGAATACTTCTTTGACCTACCTCTACTTCTCCTCAGACCCACCATGGCCAATCTCTCACACCTCCACATTAGGACATCTGCGTATCTCATCTGCACATATAATATAAACAATAGTAATGACAATGATAATAATTATTATAATAAGAATAATAATAAATAACAATATTAAAAGTTACGCTCTATTTTTACTAACATATAAATATGTGATAAGGTCAAATACTCTAAAAGGAATATATTCAATCAATGTGCTAACAAGACTAAAACCTATTCTCAACCAGTAAATATATGAATTTTTTTATTCTATTCTGTCTGATCTTTAGCTAAGTCTGCATTGGTTCCAAGAGATTGTAGGTCTTTCGAGGCAACTTTATTTCATGTGATTTTAAGTCTATCTTGTCCCTTTTTTACACCTTCACACACCATAGACCGACGCTTCTGTAAAAGGATATGACTGTACAATCTCAAACGACCTTCCCTCATTTTATCCTCAATGTGTGCTACTTGCACCTTAGGCGAATATGGTCATTTTAACGGCCCAACATTCACTACCATATAATATTATTGGTCTTATAACTGTTCTGCAGAACTTACCTTTTAACTTTGGTAGGCATACTTCTATCACTTAACACTTGTTAGCACTTCTCAGTTTCAACCATCCGATTTTAACTCTTGAGTAATATCTTCATCTATCATTATATTCTTTTGCAACAAGAAGCCTAAATATCTAAATTATTTGCATTTTGGCACCGCGATCCTGTCTAATCTCACCTCGACTTCTTTTTTCTCATGCTTTCTAAACTTGCAGTTCATGTATTGTCTTACTTTTGCTTATCCTAAATTCCTTAACTCTCTAAAGTGTTTTTCCATAGTTCAAGCTTTTGGTTGAGACTCTCGTTGGTTTCGTCAATTAACACAATATCGTCTGAAATAACAGACATCAGGGAGCTCATCATGTATTGTGTTAGTTAGATTATCCATTACTATGGTGAACAAGTAGGGGCTCAATGCTGTTTCTTTGCGTAGACTCACTGTCATTGGAAATCCGTTGTATCTCCTACTACTGTTCTCACGGTAATAACGACTCCTTCATACATGTCATATATGACATTTATATATTTATTTTTAACATGAATTTCTTTCTTTTCCATCACCCACCAAAGAACCTTGTGGTGCTCTATCTTATGCTTTACTCTAGGTCAATGAATACCATGTTTAGATCTTCCTTCCTTTCGCAATAAATTTCCAACAATCTTCTTAGCACGAATATAGCGTTCATTGTAGATCCACCGGGCATAAATTTAAACCGGTTCTCTGTCACTCTTGTCGTATTCCCAAGTTTACATTTTATATCACACTTTTTGAGAGTTTCATCGTATGACTCAAATTGGCAACATGTTACTCCTTTTACCCTCGTTTAGAAATCCTCCCACTTCTTAGTATGCGTTGAATAACTTGTCGAGTCATGCTATTCCAACCTCTCCAAGACACTTGCAACATTCTATCCGGATACTCTCTGGACCCCAAGCTTTTAGCATATTTTTCATGTTATACTCCCTCTGTTCCACAATAGATGATTGTCTAGGAATAAAGTGTTTTATTAAGGGATTGTGATAGTTTACTAATATACCCTACAATCATTAAAAGTAAATGATTGATGTTGCTTCATTTCTAGTCTGCCAATAATAATTAGGGGTAAAATGGAGAAAATAAGATTAAAACTACATTGAAATTGCAAACAATCAACTATTGTGAAAAAGTAAAAATTTCCTAGACAATCATGTATTTTGGAACGGAGGGAGTATTAAATATCTTGTTCTACCAATTAAAACTAGTTTGGCACAATGTCTTTTTGTCTTCTTGTTTTTGTTTATAAGAACCGGATAAAATGAAGAAACCACACATTGGAGGCCTGCTTGCAATTACACAAATTGTCCCACAATATCAGAGGAGGAAAATGAGTTTCTACAAGATAATTTTGAAGAAAGTGAAGTGTTGAGGTGCCTAAAATTGTGTGCAGTTGACAAAAACCCTGGCCCAAATGTATTCGCAATGGGTTTCTAAATCAAATATTGGGAAGTTATGAAGCAGGATATCATGGATACTTTTCATAATTTCCATGAACAGGGAGTCTTTTAGAAAAGTTTTAATGCCTTCATAGCCCTCATTCCCAAAAAGAAAGGTGCAGAGGAATTAAGGGACTTCAGGCCTACTAGTTTGATAGGCAACATCTACAAAATATTCTCCAAAGTGTTGATTGAGGAATGAAAGGTGTGATTGCAAAACTAGTGGGTTCTCAACAGATGACTTTCATTAAAGGTAGACAAATTATTTTATGTTGTTCTTGTAGCCAATGAAGCTGTAGATTCCAGGCTCAAGCAAAAGAAACCTAAAATCCTTTGCAAGTTAGACATAGACAAAACATATGATCATATAAACTGGAAGTACTTACTAAAGGTATTGGAGATGATGGGTTTTGGGCAGAAATGGATTAAGTGGATCAGATTTTGCATATCCACTGTCAGCTTTTCAGTTCTAATTAATGGTTTTCCAGTTCGTTTTTTCAAAGCACAAAAAGGTCTGAGACAAGGTGATCCATTGTCACCTTTCCTGTTTCTAATTGAATGGAAAGTTTAAACAACATGATCAAGACAACCAAGGTGAATGGATGGATTAATGGTTTTGATGTGGCTAGAGCTGGCACTGAAAGTTTGGAGGTGACACACCTCCAATATGCAGATGACACACTCATTTTTTGTGATTCTGAAGAACAATTTTTCTAAGGATGATTCTGGTACTATTTGAAGGGATTTCTGGGCTGCACATTAATTGGAGGAAGAGCTTCTTGCATCCTATTAATGAAGTTTCAAACATGAATTTGTTGGCAACAATACTAGGTGGTGAAGTTGGTACTCTGCCAACTATCTACTTGGGAATGCCTAATTCAATAGAAATCTGGAACAGTATGATAGAGAAATGTGAGAAGAAGCTGGCCAGATGGAAGAGTCAATACCTGTCCTTGGGTGGTAGAGTAACTCTTATCAATTCTGTCTTGATGCCCTTCCAACATACATGATGTCCTTGTTTCCTATTCCAACAGGGATTATCAATAGGTTGGATAGCATCAGGATGATATTCATGTGGCAAGGGAACAAAGAAAGGAAAGGATTACATTTGGTGAAGTGGAAAGTGGTGATTACTTGCAAGAAGATCGGGGAATGGGAATAAAGAATATGAGGTTGCAGAGCAAAGCACTCAGAATGAAGTTCCTCCATAATAGTTGATTTTCATTAGCATACTTCCATAACTACTTGGATGACAAAGGAGGTTACTACACTATATGGGGTCAGTCTTTGGAGATCCATAAGAACATTATGGAGTGAAGTTAAGAACAATTTCAAGTTCAAAGTAGCTGATGGGAACAAAAACTAGATTCTGGAATGATAAATGGCATGAGGCTGGTATTTTGAAAGGAATATTTTCAGATATTTACAACATAGTACTAGATCAACAAAGGACTGTGGCTGAGCTGTGGTCACTTCAAGGCTGGAATTTCACTTTCAGAAGACATCTAAATGGTTGGAAAATACAAAGAGTAACTGATTTTTTCAACACTGGAACAATTCAGTGGACTTCAGGTAGGAGAGGATGTTTTTTGGTGGTTGGAAAACAACAAAGGAGTGTTTAAAGTTAGTGCAATATATGTTAGTTGTTACCATTATCAAAAAAAAAAGTTAGTGCAACATATAGGGTGATGGATCAATCAAACCAACAGATAGCCAACTGGCCTTGGAAGCACATCTGGGGAACCAAGATTACACACAAAGTATCCTGCTTTGTGTGGCTTCTAGCTAAAGAAGCAGTTTTGACACAAGATAATCTGATGAAAAGAGGGATCATTTTGTGCTCCAGGTGTTTTCTATGTGGAGAAACAACAGAGACAGTTAACCATCTGTTCCTTCACAACAAGTTTACTCAACATCTTTGGAGAATTTTTTTGAACCTTAAAGGTATATCTTGGTCAATGCCTGGCAAGGTCTCAAAAGCCCTAAAGAGTTGGGAGGAGGGAGATATATTTGCAAAGGATAGAAACAGATGGAGAATTGTCCCTGCTAGTATATGATGGAAAATATACAACAACATACCCAGTGTAATCCCACAAAGTGGGGTCTGAGACGGGTAGGATGTACGCAGACCTTACCACGACCTTTATGGGGTAGGAGGCTGTTTCCGATAGACCCTCGGCTCAAAAGAAAGCACTGCAAGGAAAATAAACAACAAAATATCTGGATATAAAGCAAATGGAGCAACACATATAATACACATGGTGGACAATATGGAAGGAGAGAAATTCTAGATATTTTGAGAGCATAGAGAATGGAGTGCAGAAGGTCAAGTTGAATTATATTTTACTGCTTTGTTCTTGGTGTAACTAGGTTTACTCAGATGATACTGTTACCATTATTGATGTTTTAGATTCAATATAGGTAAAAAACAATAGTCTTGGAGTACTTTTCTAAATATGGTTTCAGTACAACCTATGTACTGTTTTGCTCATATGAAATACAAGATAGTTACCCGTTTTAAAAAAAAATGACCAAGCGGACCAACAAGTCTATCTTCAATTAACCTATAAAATGGCAGTGGAATGTTGAAAACGTACAAATACTACATGAATGTCTTTCTATTTCTGTAATCTTAAAGTTTTATTTTTTATATTTATGCATATATATTACTGCGACTGTCCTAATTTATGTGACATTCATTCCTTTTTACTCTCTCCCCAGAACAATGATGCCTTTCCTTATTTAGAAACAATCTAACTTTAAACATCACATTTTACAAAATATCTATGGAATGTTTTGGACTACAAGTTTCAAAAGACTTTTTTTCTTTCTTTCTTAAACTCCGCGTCCAGCAAAGCATCATCACATAAATTGGGATAGGGGAGTACTATATTATTAGTGTAGTGTTGACAAATTACAAAACTTGTGTTTGTTTTTATTTTTTTATTTCCGTACTGTTCAATTTGTTCGACTCTTGATGCTTATTTTGGGATGTTAGATTCCAAAAAGTCGTAGGCTTTGCTTCTTACTTGGAGGAAATCGTTCATGTGGTGAACATCCTCATAGAGATCTTTCACATCTCTCATCTTTTGTTGTGCATTTTGTATGAAAAGAATGATTACATGTATGCCAATTACATTGACATGCTCCTCTTTCCCTCCCCAATTAACCTCAAATCAATTTAGGGCATCATCAATCAGAATCATACAGTAAAACACACTTAGCTAAGTTAGTTGAATTTCAATTGATGCCAAGTTAATTATTTGGTGTAGATTAATATGTAGGAAGTAAACAGTAAACACAAGCACCCAGTATAAAACATTTTTTGTGTCGGGTTTTAAATCTGGGATAGAATTTTCTACTCTTTTTTTTGTTGGCTTGATGTGTATATCTGAACCAATACTATTAGTTGATTGCATTTGTCATTTATCTTACATTGTTCTGAAGTGTGGACCAAACATTTAATTTGAGAAAAGTGGATCTGTAGAAGCGAGGAAGTCATCAATAATCATTATTTCCGACTTCTGGAGTTCTGTTCTTTGTCCACTAGTTATATTAGTTATATTTGTGGTTAAGATTGATGTAGTGTCTTGTTTTAAGGAAAGCACATGTATTTGCTTGTACCAAAACAGATGGTCTAATCATTTTCCTGACTGTTCATCTTGTAGATACCCTCCCTTGCATTCCCTCTTATTTAATGAGCTAAAATTGACAGTCATAGATAATCTTATTTCGGACTTCTGGAGATTCTGTTCCTATGTCCACTGTGTTATATTTATGGTTATGATTGAAGCATTGTCTTGTTTTAAGGAAAACACATTTATTTGTTTGTACCAGAATAGACATTCTCTAATCATTTTCTTGACTGTTCGTCTTGTAGGTACCCTTCCTTGCATCCATTCTTATTTAATGAGCTAAAAATTGCGACAGAGTCACTTTTGGATGGATCATCTGAACATTTAAGGCCCAACCTGGCTAAAGTTGTTCATCCCAGCTTATGTCCAGTCCTGATTCTCTTATCTCGACTCAAGCCTTTTTCAATTGCAAGTGAAGCTGGTGATCCCCTTGATCCTTTCCTTTTCATGCCATTCATCAGGAAATGCTCAGTCCAGAGCAATCTTCGTATTCGTGTTCTCGCATCAAGAGCTCTAACAGGTTTAGTGTCTAATGAAAAACTTCCACTAGTCCTCCTAAATATTGCCTCTGAGTTACCTGGCACTGGGGAGCATGTTGTGAATTCTGACTCGTCTAAATCATCCATTAGAGTAAATATTTCTTTGAATTCACTTCATGGGATGTTATTACAGTTGAGCTCTCTTCTAGACACGAACTGTAGAGATCTAGCTGATGTTTCTCAAAAAGATAATATTCTTACTGAATTGAATCATATTCTTGCTTCACGCTCATGGATTGGGAGTCCTGAGCAATGTCCTTGCCCAATTATCAACAGCTGTTTTTTGAAGGTGCTAGATAACATGCTGAGTATTGCAAGAACATGTCAAATGAGAAGAAATATTGATGTTATTTGGGACCTCCTTTGGAGGTCATCTTCAGAATGTTTAGATTTAGGAATGGCTTGTGCACCAACATATTTTGATCCAACCATCTCAGAACTTCGGAAACAAGCTGCGTGTTCATATTTCAATTGCGTTTACCAAACATCTAAAGAATCTGCTGAAGAGTATCTGTTAGTAACTTCGAAAGGCCATTCTTCTGGTTCAAACTTATCAAAGATATCTGTAAATGTAACTTCTGTCAGCAGATTCCAGGGAAGGCTAATCCGTTCAATTTCTGACACTTCATATGAAGTTCGGATTGCAACACTGAAGTGGTTTCTTTTATTTCTCAAGACAGCAGAATATTGTGAGATAAAGAGAAGTTGCTTGACCAGCATCGATCTCCAGGCCACTGTGATGAAGCTTTTATCTATGGACAATAACCATAAATGTTTGAACTACATTCTGAAGATTATCTACAACTGGAGTCTGCAGGAGTATCACAATAACGGAGAAGAATGTTATCCTAAGTTTTTTGATATGGATAGCGAGTCCGTGCTCCAGTTCTGGGAGAAGGTGGTTTCCCTGTACAAGGTCACTAGGCATTCAAAGACTCGAGATATACTTCTTTGTTGCATGGGTATTTGTATAAAACAATTTGCTAGCTCACTCAGTAGTTCAGTTGTAGGCTTGCAAAATGGCAAAGTTGGTGAATTCAGCCACCATGATCCATCTAATCCATCTAAATTATCGGTCTGTTACGAGTGCATCAGCTATTATGTCGACCTAATTGAACAACACAGTGATGCATCAGAGCCTGTAAACATGCGTAGGGCGGCTGCAGAGTCAATGATAGCATCTGGCTTGTTGGACCAAGCCAAGGTTATTGGTCCTTCAGTCTACAATAACCAAATTCCTGATGGCAATTTGTGTTCCTTTTTCAAGCAAGAAATGGTGGTTAATATGTATGCCCATAAAATCATGGATTTATGGTTTTCGTGCATTAGTCTTCTTGAGGATGAAGACGAGAGTCTTAGGAGGAAACTTGCCCTGGATGTCCAGAATTGTCTTGCATCTAAAAGTTCCGAAAGAAGCTTCCTGACAGGAGTGGTTCCAAGCCAAGTAGAGCAAGTGATTGAGAGGAGCTTCGAGCATCTTTCATCAATTTTTGGTCATTTTCTTGACTACCTTGATTTTCTTTGCCGCAGGGTTCTTGATTCTGCTAACCATGCTTGTGTTATTTCCGGAGATCTTATCAAGCGTGTCTTTGACAAAGAGATTGACAACCATCATGAAGAAAAACTTTTGATCTGCCAGATATGTTGTTCTCACTTGGAGAAGCTTCCAACCTCAAAATTTTCATTAGGCGTAACCAGTGATATACATGATGTGAGGGTCTTTTTGCAGAACTGGAGGAGGCGGTTTGCACAGAAATTGGTACTATTCGCCAAAGATTATGTTGCTGCACAGGGAGGATTTGAATGGATTGGTGGATTTGGTAACCACAAAGATGCATTCTTACCTCTTTATGCAAATTTACTTGCCTTTTATGCCTTATCAAACTGTATTTTTAATGGGAAACCAGAAGATAGAAAGTTGATGCTCCCTGAAGTTCAAGAAATTGGTGAGGCCATACAACCATTCCTTAAAAACCCATTAATCTCTAATTTATTCTTATTAGTAGTTAAGTTACACAACAAAATGATCAGTGAAGGTTTGTGTGAGTTGAGCCAAAAGACTACTGATGAGTCAGCTTGGGAATCTTTTGATCCTTACTTTCTTCTAAGGTGAGAGACTCGATTGTATACTGCTAATTGATGTGTAAAACTGTTGTAATTCTTTTGGGGGAGCATAATTATGGTGATCCCTATTATTTATGTGATCATTATAGTTGATATTACTGCAACTGGAGCCCTTAGTTTGACAGGTCTTCACCCTTGAAGTTCAACTGTCGGTGTACAATTCATAAATGGAACTCCTCTATGTATGAGATTTGAAGGACAGAAACCTTATTATCACCTTAAATTAGCAATTTGAAGCAAACACCAATTAGGCCAATGCAATATCATCTAAAGTTCAATGGCGAGGCTAACTTGACAGTTGGTACTTCATAAACCCTCTTTGGTTCCCCAAGGGACAATCTAGTTCTCATCATTTGTTATGAAAATGTTCAAGGATTAGACCTTAGTTCAAATTCTATCGCATGAGATAGAAATGAAATGAAAAAGTGAACCTTTCTGAAAATGTTTTATAACCTCATGTTAATAGATATGGTCGATAACATATCTATAAATAAGATTCTACTAGGACGTTGCTTTTCGACACATAGGATGTTGCACCTAAGGCTCTAATATTAAGTTTATTACGATTCAAATCCGTAGGGCGTGACATTCTCCCAACAAGTCATTGGGCGATCCATCAAAGTCAAGAGAAACTGTGACATGAAGTCTCCAAGTCTCAAAAAATGAAAAAATCTCAAAAGCGGAAGTGTAGAAGGCACAACAATAGCAAATACAGCTTAAACCTATAAAAAATACTATCAATGAGCATTTACAGATTTTAAATATAAGAGTCTAGGGAAGCAATCTGACAATAACTGAAAAAGAAAAGATAAAAGGATAGGATAGAGATGTCGTCACTATCTGAATGTAGTTAGCCCACCTCTACTGGAATCTCCAAATACCTCAAACAATATCGATGAGGCCCAACAATACTAACAAAGGGGTGGGCATAGTTTGGGCCAACCCGAATTCAAACTAAAATCTGAATATTTTCGGTATTTGATTTGGATTATGGATATTACGTTGAGTTTTATTTGTAAAATTTATGGATTTTGATGTGGATATCTGATTTAGTACTACGGATTTTCGGACATCAGAAAATCTGAAATGTTTATGTCTTATATTAAGTCTTACTCATATCATATGTGCCTAATCCTAATACATCTAATTTTCAAAGGTCCAATAAATTAGTACCCGATAGCTCCACCCATTATAATATTAAGTCTAGTGTGGAATTACACACCAAACCCGAATTTAAAAAATCCAATCCAAATTCTTCAATCTAAAAACTGAATATCTAAATCAGAATTTTCATATAAAATCCGAACGGCTCAAATGCTCACCCCTACAAATGGATCTGCATTGAGCAGTGAGTGAAGTTTGGTGATAAGCCTAATGAAGATCATTGACCCACTCCTCCATTTTACCCCTCGAAGTAAGTCTTTCAAATAATGCATGACAGCGACAACAACAAAGTATATATATATATATAACAAAAAACATGCATCAAGTAGGTACAGGCCAAACCACATAAAATATCCAATCACGAACACTTGTGGTCTAGGACCACTAGACCGATTAGTTCAGTCAACGGGCCCTTGTGGATACAAGTAATCCAACTACACAAGAACCATACGATCCCTAACAGATACTCAAGATCCGTTAGACCTAAATCTATCGGCCCTCATGGATACTGAAAGATCGAACAATCTGATATTGATACTGATATGTACAACACACAATATAAACAGATCACATCATTAAATATTGTCATGTAAGACCAAGCTAGAACAATAAATGTAACAATATCAAATATTCCTAAGACGATTTAACAGTAAAATATTAAGAATGACATGTTCAGTTTGTAGTAACATAGTTCTAATCATGTTTTAAGACTCGACAGAGTCATGACATAGTCATAAGAGGGTATAACATCCGGTAGAAAACATGATATAGAATAAATGATCTAGCAGATGATTTCTCTACATCGTACCAAGTATTTAGAAAGCATTATTGTACGTTTCAAGTCATGCTTTTGGAAAAGCTAACAATCCAGAAGTTAAAATTTCATTCACCTCATATTCATTGAAATTCTCAAAACTAATACTGTCAAATTCTCCATTCAAATATCCTCTAATAGTATCAATCTATGCAAATTATTGAATAACGCATCAAGTTAAGTGGTTCATTTTCATGGATTTAAAACATATGGACTATGAGTAACTCAATTTTACAACAGAATTGCAGTTTTGACCTTTGGGGCTCGTGATTGACAATTTAATTTGGTCTATTTTTGGGTTCCGAAATAAAGTATAGCAATATGAGTATCGTTGGACTCGTCTAACTCCGTAGATTACTATTTTGACTAGGTTGAACTCGTTCGATGAGTTTGGACATGGCCGAACTTCCAGGAGGCTTAATCTTCGCGCGGATCGATCTTGGAGTCGTTCATGAGCTATGAGACTTCTAATAAGGCAAGTTGAGACTTACTAGACTCTAGTATAGCGTTATGTTATGTGTTGGTATGGTGTTTAATAATTAATATGAGTAATAGGGTATTGAGGGTCTCGTACTAGTGAGGTGACGAGCAATAGTATGGGTACCAGTAAACTTAACTTGGCTAATTAATGAACTAATATGATATACTTGATATAGATTATGTGTTTAGCCTTCGGAACATGAGCATGATGTATAAATCCGCTTAGGTTTAGTATGATTGCTGATTATATGGGCTCGTAGCCATGTTTGACACTCTATTATTGATTTGACTTATCATATATTCATGAATCTACATCTCATCTAAATACTTGAAAAGAAATTTATAATACTGATTGTATTTCTTATGCTGATTGCATGGTGTACTCATATCCATATCATTCATACATATTACATTGACATTTGATCGTTTGAGATATCGAGGAAAAGGCTTGAGAAGTCGGTTATCTTGATATGGTACATAACACGAGAGTGATGATTGATAAATGATAACACAACCATAGAGCTGGGGTCCGATGGGATTAAATGGGTATATGGACCTCATGAGTCCCTCATGGGTCACATGACAGCTACTGCAACAACGTGTATGTATCAGATACATACAGCCATTGCATATATATATCAATGGTTGTGTTATCATTTATCAATCAAATGAGGGATATCTCAAATAAGGCAAGTAAAATATCTCAAACGATATTTTATGTATTTGATGTTGTGTTATCATTTATATATCAATGCATATATATATATCATATGTATTGCATTTATTCATATTCTTGATATGTATTTGATGTTGTGTGTACTCGGTGTTGATTTCTGGTAGACTTATGATCATGTGACTTTTTAGAAGAGAAATACTAGGATCTTGTAGCTTATTCTTGATGTAAGACGAAAATATGGGACAACATGGTAATGATATAAAGATGGGATCTTTATGACATTGATTGCTAGAAATAATAAAGATGGGACATTTATGAATTGAATTGTTAGGAATAATTTAGAGATTGGATATTTACGTGTTCCTTAGTATAAGTACTAAAAGATTGAACCTTTAATGGTAAAATTATTTATTTGGATAAAAGATGTAATATTGAGGATTTAGATGTCCGATTGGCTGTAGGTAGGAACCTTATTCCAATTGAGGTAAAGTTAGAAGACCTTAGTATGATCTATTACAAATAATGTACTTTATCATTTCAGTCAATTGTGGAATCCTTAGTTAGATGGTTGTAATGCTTATAAAATGCATACTTTGAAATCAAGTAAGAAGAGAAGTATTGGGAGTACCAACTCTCGCTACCGCTATAGTTAGGGTCGATCGATGATGTGGCTGGGTACACTTGTTTTTCGTACTCACTCTACACTTGTTGCACTCTATGTGCATGTACTGATCTGGACTCTAGTGAAGGAACTTAGACGCGGCGCTTGGAGATCTTTCTTGGGAGTCCAGGGTGAGTCGCAAGCACTATCCCGACACTGAAACTCTCCCTCTTGTTACTTTACCTTTATGTCCTTTATATTTTAGACAATTTGTATATCATTTCAGAATTGTATTCCAGTTAGTAGCTTTGTATTCATGACAACCAGATTTTGGGGTTTTCTTTCAAGTTTATGTATTAAGTTCTAAAACTTAATAATACTTATGTTGTTTTCCTTAATTTTTCCGCATTTGTTTTATATTATTAACGTTTGGATGTTAGTGGTTCACCTAAGGGTAGGATAGGTGCCCTCACAAAACAATAAGATTTTAGGTCATGACATTAAATGCAAAAATCTGATTAAGTCTCATAAACGAAAATATTAAAAGTAGTTTCAAACACAGGTGTGCATTACCACCATGGCTGAATAATATCTATATATCTGACATGGCATACTAGTTTATGAAGCCTCTGACATGATCATGAATACTAACTGTTTATCGGGACAAGGCCCCTGGCATACCTTAATTGTTTAAGATGACATGATATGAATAATAAATGATAAAATCCTAAAGGAAATAGGGCTCACCAACCGCTAATACAAAGTGAATCCTATCGAGAAGTCCTGTCGTCATATATATCTCTACCTGCATTTTGAAATGCAGGCCCCAACAAAAGGAATGTGAGTTATGAAATAGTACTCGTATATAAAGCAACTAAATAAAAAATAGTAATGGGGTGCACGGGGAAATGGGTAGCCCAAATCAATAACATGAATCATAAGTAGTATTAAACTGAAACTGAATATGAACATAATCTGACATGCATATAATAACATGACTAAATCATTTTAGTTGGGAGAGCCTTAGTATAACCGACATGTAATGAGATGACATGACTGGATCCATAAATAATCCGCAATGGATAACATGAAGGAATCCCCTGAACAAATTGAACAATTCTTAACCTACATTGGCATACATAGTTTTAGGTTTTAACCTTCTCAGTAATCTATAGTACTCCTAAAATGTGTACATGAGTATAAGTGGAATCTGTGCCAATGCATTTTATTAAATATTTCATAATATAGTTCATAACATAGTTTTCATGAGACATGAAAATTATGAATAATTCATGGAATGGAGTAATTGTAGTTCATAAATATTTTGGGTTTCATGCTTGACACTTAAAAAATTCAAAGTATGAGTATTTATGGATTATGTAATGAGTTCATGATGTTCAGAATGATATACAAGAATGAAGTATGAAGTTTCATCGTTTAGAGTGTAAGAGCATTAAAACTTTTCATGTAACTAGGGCATGACTTTATTTTCGATGAGAAGTTCGTGATAATCATGAAAGAATGTAACGTTGGGAAGAACAATAATATTTCCACACATAGAAAGTAGCCTTACATTCCTCAATTATGTCCTCTAAGCGTACTACACCATTAGATCACCCTTACGACTTTAATCTACAACAATATAAGTTAAATAGAACAAATATTAGTAAGAACATTCATAATTTGGTCATTCTAGCATGTTATCGAACACCTAGTGGGCAAATGATGTTTCTTCATCCCACACCTCTTCTATTGCCAACAATAATACAACAATCACCCATATGTGTGTAAAATCTCCCCTCATCACCTATAAGGTCAACAACATGTTATCAACCACCCATTCCACAATTAACACCATTCTTCAATTTTCTATAACATTTAAAACAAGGACTTATTGCTTTCAATCACCATAAGTTCCAACACTAGCATCTTACTCACATTATCATCAATTATTCATGCACGAGAGTTTGATGGTGTAATCTTACCTATAGGAAGAAACTCTTACAAAATCCATCACTTGAGTTCTTGAGAAGATTCCTCGAATATATATGGATCGCATGAATAAGAGGTATTAATTTGTATTAAGATGAAGAAATCATCAATAATCTATGGCTAAATCTTACCTTTGATGATTGAGGAACCTTGGAGGAAGTTGGGTGCTTTAGAGTTTCTCTCTCACCAATACATTTTCGTACTTGGGAGGTGAGGTTGTACCTAGGGCTTTTTATAATATTTTTCATGTGCGTTGTTATGCAACTGACATGCTGGACGCACAACCAACAATGTGCCAATGGAAATAACACTTCCTTTTTGTGTTGTTGCGTACTTGATGCTCCGGCGCACAGACTGTATAATGTCCAGTAAAATAGATATAACCCTTTTTACAAATATCATATTGGTTTGATCTTTATATGGTTACAAATATCATTTTCAGGGTTAAGCCTTAACCCAAAGGTACATGTGTTACAAATATATATATATATATATATATATAGTAGTCAATGATCGCCCTACATATTATGGGCCAACACAGTGGTGGTTTGTGATATTATATCGGGTATAATAATTAACTTTGTTGGAGTAATCAGAATTGGTAGGTAGTTTTGGGTGGAAAGGCTTTGTGAAGGATTACCGTTATGCGCTTGACTTAAAAGAGTATTCAATTTTAAGGTTTGAGTGAGGTAAGAGAAACTTTCAGACGTTCAAGATTGTGAATTACTACTACCTCCATGATTGACTTAATTATTTACAAGATTTGTGATATTTTGATACACCACTCGAGTAGGTTTCATTAAGTTTCAATTGATACTGGTAAAAGTGATTGTGGACAGAATGTGAAAATTGAAGAATCATGTACTAGAATACGTGAATTAGGGAATATCAGAAGTGTAAAAGTAAACTATGATACATGTACTAGAATACGTGCATGTTAGAAGGATTACTATAAATACATATATATACTCTAGTCATTTTATGTAAGTTAAGTTGGTGAAAAAAATATATATACGTGCATGTCACAACTATCAATTCATGAATTAAATATGATAGGTCCGCTTGAACAACTCAATTGGTTTCAAGGGAATATTTGGAACAATGATCAAGGATCGAATTTCGTCATATGATACTGGTCTAACCTTTGAAATCAATTGAGTTACCATGATTTACCTCCTTCACAGGCCTGTCGGATCGGAGTGTGGAGCTGTTGGAGTAGGAGATTCCACCTTTTTGAATTAAATATGATACACCCCAACTGACACAAATAAATATAAATATATAAATATGCACTTAATAGAGCTGCAGAGACAAAAGAAATGTGTAATGAATGCGTCAACTTTTACTTGGTACAGTAAGCCACGACCCCCCAAAAAAATTGTACTACTAAGCTTGCTATATAAATATGCCTTCTAGGGTTAGGGTTTGTTAATGGAAAAAATTATGACTATAGCTAGCTGAGAATTTTCTGCCATACATATGCTATCTTTTCTTTCTTTTAGGTGAGAATTATTTTTCCGACTAAAGAAGAGAGATGACAAAACATCAACTGATTTTGAAGAAGGATGACTTCTACGACGACAACTCGAAGAATTCATCTCTTACAATTAGGACAGTGAGATACAAAGAGTGCCAGAAGAATCATGCTGCAAGTGTTGGTGGATATGCGGTTGATGGGTGCCGGGAGTTCATGCCATGTGGCGAGGAAGGAACTCCCGGCGCCCTTACTTGTGCAGCCTGTGGCTGTCACCGTAATTTCCACCGAAGGGAAGTGGAAACTGAAGTTGCCTCAGACTCTTCCTTCCCTTCTTAAAAGTAAGTTTTTTTTTGCACTGATGGTGTAATTATATATTTGGGGTATATATTATTGCTTTGGGTTTGTGTGTGTAAGAGTGAAGGTTGTTGAGGAATCAAAGGGAAGGCTTGTTTCTTTTTCTTTGATCTTCCATTTTAGGGGTGTTTATATAAGTGAAGGTGAGAATGTTTGTAATGATTTGCAAGGTTGATTAATGTCAAAGAGTGAACCATATTATGTATAATAATTACATATATGTGGAGCTCTTTGACAAGACATGTGATCTATTTTTCATTTTTTAGGTTTATCTTGTTGCTTGCTTTTGCATTGTAAAATATATGTTTTACTGCCTAATATTAGAGAAAAGTATTATACAAGAACTTGTTTGACAAACAGTTTGCTCCAAAGGAAAAATGTTGTAAGTAAACATGTGTCAAACACTAAAGAAATCAGTCAGAGAAGCGATGTTGCTGAAAAGGCGGCTTACCGCGGTCAAGACAAGTATGTGAATTTATAAGGTAAATTAGGGTGCACGTTCATCTCTCCAAAATTAGTTATTTTATAAATATATTTTCTAGATTGATATAATATTCTCTTTTGTCATTCATGCTCTAAGAAGATTGAATGATATCCTTGATTAAATAATGAGTCTGGCTCCCCCTGAACCATCCTCGGAAGAGTAAGGAAGGAGAAGGGAACGGGAGTTTCTCGCCTCCTAAGAGTATAAAGAAGCGGAGTGCATACTACCCGACTGGTTCCTTCTCTCCAACAGCTGCTTCAATCAATGTTAAGTCTGACTACGCCCGCAGCTGACTACTTATTGAAAGACCGAACAGGAAATGAAAAATCGTACTACAACAACTGTAAATAAATATTCCCTACCCGCTTTGACTTTGATCTTATTTGATGACCACTCCTCCTTCTGAATAGAGATAGGGTCGCCTATCAATCGACAGCTGCTGCAGCTGGTGGAAAAAATCTACTCGGAGCTTCCACTGGTATAATAAAAAAGGTTATATATCTAGATGAATACAGATTAGTTCCACTAATGGTGCACTCATATTCTAGAAATCTTATATCCTCAACATATATTTATGTCATTAACTATGGGTAATTGTGTGTTTTATATTTATTATTTAATCATGGTAATGTGTGATTTTGGCGTAAACATTGATTGCAGGTAAGTAACTTAGAAAAAGTGGTAGGTGGGAGGCTGATAACAGTTTGTTAAAGAAATGTTTTATTAGCGGCCATTTCATTTTAAATTTAAGAGAAGTAAATAATCGTACTTAAGTTCAAGATGGCTCTCGTACCATTAGGACACATAATTTATTTAATTATGGTGTCCGCTCACGCGGATCTCGATTAATTTGATGATATATCTATCATCTTCCACCAGCAACAAGTATTGTGGTACCATTAAGGTATATAATTAACCTTATTGGTATATAGAAAACCATTATTGGTGTTTGTGCTTCTATTTTTTCATCTTATTGATTAATTACATACTCCCTCTATCTCAATTTATGTGACACTTTCACTTTTCGAGAGTTATGTGACATAATTTTAAAGCTAAATTAATAGATTAATTTAATATTTTAATATTAAAATTTATATATTTGAAAACTATATGAAAAGTATTATAAATTATAATTTTTCTCATATCAATTTGGGAGGGAGTATATGTCAAGGTTTTGAGACTTGATATGTGACTAAGTGTCTGTTTGGATTGACTTCTGGGTACCCAGAAATGTTTTTGGGTACCCACTTTCGTGAAAATGGCAAAATTAACATGTTTGGTTTGACTTTTTCGAAGTGCTTCTGGTCTCAAGGGTCTCCAGAAGCACTTCTGGCAGAAGCTAAAATTTGTAGTTTCTGCCAGAAACACTTCTACCATTTATTTCAATTTAAATTTTTTCATTTCCTTTATTACCTTCTTTAATTTTCATCAACAACTCTATCCACCTTCATTACCTTCTTTAAATATCTAGAAATAATTCAAATATACAACTTTCATTACCCTCTTTAAATATCTAGAATTAATTATAAAAAAAATTCAAATATACAACTTTCATTACTCTCTTTAAATATCTAGAAATAATTACTAAAAATATCAAATATACTACTCATGTTCTGTTTTAATTAAAAAAAATCAAATATACTAATAAAGTTGACATTTGTTCATGTGTAATTGCAAATTGGAACTTTAAACTCCTCAAACATCCTAACGTTGTCCGATTATACGAGGATTATATTTTTCCTTTTTCTATTGTCTTCTTTCAAATACTCCGAATATTACTACTATAATACATTATATTTTGAACAAACAAGAAATAAATATACCCAAATTGAAGTATCGAATTTTTTTTATTATTTTTGAAGAATTGCCTGAAGAGCGTCGCGACGCCTCCTTCCAAGGGTCGCGGCTCCTTCGGCGTAAAAAATCACTGGAACTTAGGCTCCGCGGCTTCTTCCCAAATTAAATTATAGAGTACATGCAAAATTAGTATTGTAATTATATTTAAATACTATTTGCACTTTAAATTAGTATTGTAATAATATTTAAATATTATTTGCACTTTAAATTATATTGTAATAATATTTAAGTACTATATTGCACTTTAAATTCTATTATCTATTTGTAATTTTTATTTATATACTTCCATTTATTAGTAATTTTTATTTATATGTATTGACTAAATGTTCATTTTGGTAATTTTACATTCAAAAGTAATTTTGATCAAAACCATTCAAACATCATTTATTGATAACAATCACTTTTACATTGTTGCATCTAAACATAAATCACTTCTTAGGAAATCACTTCTGTCAGAAACACTTCTGCACACCGCCAATCCAAACAGGTCCTAAGAGCACTTCTTACAAAATTACTTCTGCCAGAAACACTTCTGCACACCGTCAATTCAAACAGGCCCTAAGAAAATGTTGATGTGGTGCTATGATGTCGTGTCTTTCAGTTATTTATATGGATTGCTAACTGAAGTACTATGGAAGGGACATATTGGGAAAAATGTTGTTACTTTAGGCTTTAGATTTCTACCCTTATTGCTGCAAGGTATCCTTCCGTAGGGAAAATAAACCTTTTTATCATCAGTATCGTGTGCTTTCATGGCTAAGGCACTAAGTGATTGTATCAAATGTTTTTCAAAGCAAAGGTAATAACTAAAGGGAATAAAAGAAGATGGTAAAATTCATCATCAGCAAAAGATTTGGCTGATAAAAGCTCAGAGTGAAGAGATTTACGTTGGAGGCAATCAAGTCCCACTGCAATGTTCAGTATATTATTACCAGTGACTGCCAAGGTATAGTGAAATGATTGAACTAACTTTACCCTTAATTAGAGAGATCGAGTTCAAAAATAGAAAAGAAAACCTTTTGGTAGTGAGCATTTTACCGCCCTTGTTGAGTCTAATATGGTGAATTCGAATATATTCTAGAGAGAAAAAGAAAAAGGACATGTGAGCTGGATAAGCACAAAGGTGTGTTCTCAGACTGTTAGGTATTATGGGAGGGGAACAAAGCATTAGGTAAGTGTTAATTCTAATCAGGTATGTGACACAACCTCGCAGGTGCATGTTTTTTTGGAGAAATCATCCAAAGCCTCAAACCACTATGTGGTGACTATTAAAACCCATGTTCTCCATTATCTGTATTTTGTTTGATTTATCTTTTATATATTGTTCTCTTTACCAAACTATATTTGATGGTTTCCTATTTTCAGCTAACATTATTGGCTGGACTATCATGAGAAATGGTGCAGAGTAAAATAATTCAATGATAAAAACAGATTCAGTATTAATGATTCTGCACTTCTACAACTAGATGTATAGCTTGCCAAGTAAAATATTGTAAGATGAAATAGGATACATGACAGACTAATCATCAAATTGTGATCAATAAACACGTTGAGAAATGAAAAATCTACAAGGCACCTTTTGATCATAAGGAAAAGCTAGTTAAAGTTAACGTGCTATGACTATTTTTTTTCTTTTTATTTTTTATTTTTCACTCGGTGTCCGAAATTTATATTGGATCTCAATTAATCCCAATTCGTGCGGGCTCGAACCCGAAACATCTGATTAAGAGTGGAATACAAAATCCTATAACTTAATTAATCTAGTTGCTCGATCAGACCCTAGCTTTATTCTTTATTGATAAATTCATTTGCCCCTCATTCTTCAAGAATAAGGAAGATCATTTTCAAGTTTGAATTTGTTCATTTGAGATCTGGGTTCTGATTTGGGTTCTTCTACTAGATAAAGAGTTTTTTTTTTAGAGATTATGGAAGATTCGTTCGAATCCAACCCAACATGAATTTTTAGCTAAACTGGTTTTTCGGGGGATAGAGAAAGATACAAAACCCTATTATCTATATGTTAAAATAGGGAATTGAAACGTAAAAAACTGTAAAAGAAGAGAAAGAAGATTAGGTGAGAAATGGAGAAGAGAGATCGAGAATGAGAGAAAAAGAAAGAAGATGGAATGAGAGAGAAGAGAGAAGCGTGTATTGATTCAAAATGATCGAGTTACAAAATATCTTCATTTGGCAGATACATATATAATTACAATATACACAATATAGAATGACTATTCTACCCTTTGATTACTAACTTCCCTTAACTACTTTCAAGCTAATTAATAACAATCTTCTAACTAATAACAAATCTTGGAATCCAATATCTTTTACACTATATTTAAATTTCCAATTATATACCTAGGGAGGGAAACAAATACAATTTTAAGTGAGTAAACATAATTCATACTCGATCTCATAGACACATATAGAATTCTACGGAAAGTCATATTCGATGGAAGTCGTATGTACGGCTTGGAGGGAGATCTTTCATATCTTTCGACGATTCACCCTCTAATATGGGGTAAAAAAGTCAAAATCCCTTAAGGATTCTTCGCTCTATCTGTCGGTGCTCTAGTTGTCCAAAAGCTAGGAGCAACTGCTGGTCTGGACTGATTGTAAAGAAAGAAGCCAAGAGGCCGCTACTGCATTGCTAATATTGATCCCAAAAAAAATACAATATGTACAACTAGGTCATGAACAACTAATCATCGTACTGTAAAAATTGGATATGTTCGATCTATAGTCACTAGGGCCTCTTAAAACGACCTACTAAATTCATCGAGTTGTTTCAAAGGATAAAAAAAATACACATAACATATGATCCACCATTTGTGCATTGGTCGTCAAAAGGGGCACGAACAGCCTTAAAGTATTGTTCCATGTCCCAGAGGTCTTAAAGCCTTAGCATTTCAGGGCCTTGACTTGTCATATAAGTCTGAATTTCATATTTCCATATGTAAAAATAAATATAAATGTCTTCCTATACCAAACGTTCGCTAATAAGCACTGCATCCTCAAAATTGTACCCCTCCCACGACATATAAACTACTAAAAATATACACATAACATATGATCCACCATAAAATGGTCAAGAGTACGTGCCAAAAGATATTATGAGGATGTCATTTCTTCACAAAAGGGGGGAGATAGAGATAGTGATGACGTTACTGAAGGAAGCAGACAGAAAGGGGATATTGTTGGGCCAAGCACGCAGGGGGAGAGGACTGCTTGATAAAGATTGAAGATGGTGATGGGTGAGGTTGATCAACCACAGAAAGCGGCTGGAAGCTACTGTGGTTAGGTTAATTATGTCAAGGAGATTCAAGGGTGTTAAAATTATTCTTTTGTGTGTGGCTCATTTTGTTGTTGATTGCGACTAACAGATAATTGGTTATGTTTATTTGGTCTTGTAAATATTTTAAAGATATTTTTGGTTAATGATGGATGGTTACTATGTATGATGTGTTATGAATGCTTACTGCTTATCTGCTACAAATCATGATTAACTAATCTTAACATTAAAATTTTTTAAATAAAAAAAAAATTGAAATCTTCTACTGCAGGTTAAGGGGGAGCACGACAATAATCTTACTGTCTCTTAGATTATCGAGGAATGTGTCTAGATTCAGTATGCTGGTCATTTTAGCATCATATGGAGTTTTGTGAAGAAAGACAAAAAAGGGAAGATTGTTGATGTTGGATAGTATGTTGTCAACATCTGCGAAAGCACAGGACAATATCTCCAGGATGTTGCCTGCGATGTTGCGACAACATTTCTGCCAACATATGTGTAACTGTTTTGCCTATTATTCCGGCCTAAGCATGAGAAGTTACTACAAGTAAAAAATGACTCAGGCAAACTCACAAAGTCTGATGTGTTTAAAATGTGGTGGAAAACCCAGTCAAAGCGTGTAGAGAAAGCAGAGGAAGACTCAGTCCAACACGTGAGGATTTTCAGGAAGAAGTTGAGGATTTTCAGGAGGATGAATCGGTCAATGCTGCTCCCTCATTTTACTCAACCTCCACAACAAGCAGTGAGGATTTCCAAGGAAGTTCCACACTATAAATAGAGGAGAACATCAGTACATTCGATATCCAGAATTACAACGACAACAAGTCAAGAGAGCTCTCAGATTTCCCAATAGAAAACTGGATCAACAATTAGCCTAAAGTTGTTTTAACAACATCTTGTCCCACATTGCAATAGCTATCTCTATTCTAGATTAAGCTCATTGTTCAAGTGATTGTAATGAAGATGTTGTCTTTTATCTTTTAGATTTTGTGACTTTAGGCGAAGTCATCTGCGACTTCATTTTGTTTGTAATTTCTTTTTAGTATTTTATGCTTCATCTTGTAAAAGAAATTTATTTGTAATTGTATATAATTAATACAATTCTTTTGGTCATCGACCATCAAGGGATATTAATATATACCTTTGAAAATATAAACCTTGTGTTCTTTTACTTTTCCGCTGCATTTACTCTAACAATGTTTATTCTGTTTTATCACAATGTTGTCTCAGATGTTGACCCAACATTGAAGACAACATCCAGTTACTGTTTTTGTTGTTCGGAAATTTGCAATTTTAATCTTACGTTTTACAAATTCGTAGCCTACGAAACCCTACACATACAATGTAATGATACACATCAACTAACAACATGTCAGGTGCTACATCATAAACACATTGAGAGCAGAAATAAATGTACGTGAACACATAAAAAATAATAACAATATGAATGTCAATCCTCGAACCTTATTTGTAGTGTCTTTATTCCTTAGGAATCAAAGCCCAATATCGTGATAATATATTTCTCAACGATACTTAATATTACAAAATAAATGCTAACCAAAATAAACGGGAAAAAAATTCTCCAATTCCAAATCCTTTGTTGAATTTTGACATTGAGTAAAATCCATCTGGAATCATAAATTCTGTTTAAATTTGGATTGGTCAATATACCTTATCTGAATGATTTGATCCTATTTTGACGGACAAGCCTTATAAACGAGATTTCCATGACCGATCTGATGTGCCCAACGAACATTTGACCTATCAAAGAACATGGGCCCGGATATGAAGTCTCCTTCGAACCTTTAGACAAAGGTGCTATTGAGATATTGGGCTGGGGTCTCATCGGGCTGTTACAGACACATCAAAAAACACTTTTTGAAGCGCGAAATCCCAGAATGGAATCATTGCAGAAGAAAGGTATAAGAGTTGGGAACCGGAACAGAAGTAGATTTGAACTGCTGAAATTGGGCCCAAAGTTTTCAGGGCCTGAAGTATGAGGTTTCAACGTAGTGTACTCCAACTCCATGCGAAAACAAACTACTTCGAACAGAAAGAATTCCATATCCATTAAGCATGTTTTAAAACTTAAAATTTAATTTAATTTTTGTTCACTTAACTCCAGGACTGCTAGGGGAACTACTAGTAGTCCTTCTATTCAAAGTTTTCTTTCAGTAAAGGTTTTTCAATAGTATAAAAAAGTTACTCTTAACCCTATGGTAAATTTAGATATGTTGTTTATAGAGATACTATCTTTTGTGGCTATGAGGAATCTAAGTTATTCGGATAAGGGGAAAATATTAAATTTACATCTATATTATTTGAAATTGAGTAATTTTGTGCTCGTTAAACTTTTGATCTAAAATTACATCATTCGTTAGGAAATTACATCATATCTATATATATGTGTGTGTAAAAAAAAGTAAGACAGGTCTACTAAGCTCCATTATCTTGTGAGTCAGGGCCGAAGTTAACAAGAGTTTATTGTACACATCTACTCTGTGCGTTTTTCTGAGAGACTATTTCATGAGCAGGCTCATGACCTCCTATATATATACCATTGTTTACACTAATATATGAGTGCATACAAGGTTCTACATCGATATACAAAATACTAAAAGAATATATGAAAACTATATATACACATATACTTGTCATTTCTGGATTTGAAAATTGGAGATGATGGTTAATTCTTGTATAAATAAGCTGTATATTTATGCTTAGATACAAACTTTTTCATTAATTTTGGAGTAACTTGCTGGAAAAAATACAAAATATCATTAGAGATCTTAAGAAAACTTGAAGAAATTCAAAATGAGTCTCTTTGATTTTGTTGATGTTAGCACAAATTGATGTATGGGGTTTGACCCTAATGTTGTTTGGATCTTGTGGTTGGGACTTTAACACTTTAGAGGAGATTTGATAAGTTTGAATCAATTGAAGCAGATGGAGTTTGAAGAACATGAATGAAGGTTGAAGAAAGTGATGAATTTGTGTGTATAAAATGGGTCACGTGAATCCATAGTCACCTGACTAAATTCGATATATCATGTATATATTTTCCATAATGGATCTAGTATTATATTCGGACACCCATGCTGCAAAACGACTTAGTGACGCACTTGGTTGAAATCTAAGTTATTTATCTAGAAATACAAGGATCAATTCTCTATTGATACATTTTTTTCTCTTTTCTTTAGTAATGCACCCATCTTCTAGAAATTCAAGATTCGTCTCGAATAAAACAATCTCTAGTTATAACATTCTTGGCGTAGTGATTTTACTTGCCTATAGATTCTTGTTAGCCTTGTGCTTGCACTTTGATCATTTCCTGTTTTAGGGTAAAAGTTTGAATAGTTTATTATTTTATATTTGCTTTAGTGGCCTTGGTAACTGATTGTAGACTAGGGTCATATTCTCGGTTTGGGACGGGGGCGAGGTTTAAGAGGGGTAAGTTGGGTAAGAGAGATGCTAGGCTGAGATAGGGTCTTGAAACATTGAGACTTTAACGAGGAAGTCCATAGAGCTAGTTAAGATTCTTAAGAAGGAGAGGATTAATATAGCATGTGCCAAGATATAAAATGGTTATGACCTAAGGCTAAGGATGTAGACGGGTATAAGTTATGGTTCTCGGGTAGGTCGAAGTATAGGAATGTGGTAGGCATTTTGGTAGACAACGAGCTAAGCGATCAGGTGGTAGAGGTGAGGAGGGTCAATGATAGGATGATGGCGATTAAGTTGGTAGTTGGAGGGTCCACTATGAATATTATTAGTGTTTATGTGCCACATATGGGCTTGGATGAAGAGGAGAAGAGACACTTTTGGGAGGATTTTGACGAAGTGGTGGGAGGTATACCACCCACTAAGTTATTTGTAGGAAGAGATTTCAATTGACATATAGGGTCACTTTCGGAGGTTAAGTCGATGTGCATGGAGGCTTTGGACTCGGGGATAGGAACGATGGAGGTGTCTCACTTTTGGAGTTCGCTAAAGTTTATGTGATGGTGATAGTCAATTCGAGGTTTCCTGAAGAAGAAGAAGGAGCACTTGGTGACTTACCGTAGTTCAGTGGCTAAGACTCAGATAGACTTTCTGCTCCTTAAGAAGGTTGACAAAGATCTTTGTAAAGACTGCAAGGTTATTCCGAAGGAAGATCTTACAACCCGGCATAAGCTTTTGGTGATTAATTTGGAGATGAAAAGGGAGAAGAAGAAAAGGGTTGTAGATGACATGTTAAGAACCAAATGAGGGAGTTTGACCATGGCTAGTGCAAAGGAGATGGGGGAGAGCTTGATGGACAAAGAGGTTTGGGGAAGTAGTGGGGATGCGACCGGTATGTGAGATAGGATGGCTTCAGGAGGTAGCTAAAGAAGTGCTAGGGGTCTCGCGGGGTAACCGTGATGGGCATCTAGGGGACTGTTGGTTGAATGGTAAAGTTCAAGAGAAGTTGAAAGTGAATAAAGTAGTGTATGTTAAATTGGTAGAAAGCAAGGATGAAGTGGACGAATAGGGAACTGTATAAGATGGAGAGGAATGAGGCTAAGCTAGCGGTTACGGCGGTGAAAAGGGTGTTTTTTGAATGCATATATGTGGAATTAGATGAGAAAGACGGGGATAAGAAGTTGTACAGACTAGCCAAGACATGGGAGACGAGAGATGCATCAGGGATGAGGACGACAAAGTACTAGTGGAGGAAGCACATATTAGGCGGAGGTGACAGACTGACAGTCTTACTTTCATAAACTCTTAAACGAAAAAGGAGATGGAGACATTGTGCTGGAAGATCTGGAGCATTCTGGTAGGTACCGAGATTTTGGGTATTGTAAAAACATTAAGGTTGAGGAGATTAAGAGTGTTATTTGCAAGATGCACAGGGGACGAGCGATCGGACGTGATGAAATTCCAGTTGAATTTTGGAAGAGCACAGACAAGGCAAGTTTGGAGTGGTTGACTGAGTTGTTTAACGTCGTTTTTAAGACGACAAGAATGCCCAAAAAATGGAGTTGGAGTACAATGATTCCCTTATACAAAAATAAAGGTGATATCTAGAGTTGCAACAACTATAGGGGTGTCAAGCTACTGAGCCACACTATGAAAGTTTAAGAAAGGGTCGTAGAGATTAAGGTGAGGAGGGGCGTGTCTATTTTCGAGAACCAGTTTGAATTCATGTCGGGGCGTTCAACTACGGAAGCCATTCATCTTATTAGGGGGTTGGTGGAGCAGTATAGGGAGAGAAAAAGAGACTTACATATGGTTTTCATCGACCTCGAGAAAGCATACGACAAAGTCCCCAGGGACGTTCTATGGAGATGTTTGGAGGCTAGAGGTGTACATGTAGCGTATACTAGGGCGATCAAAGATATGTATGATGGAGCCAATACTAGGGTACGGATAGTAGGAGGAGACTCGGAGCACTTTTCAATGATAATGAGGTTGCACCATGGATTAGCTCTTAGCCCATTCCTATTTGCCCTGGTGATGGACGGACTGACGCGATCTAAGGGAAGGTACCATGGTGTATGTTATTCGCAGACGACATAGTCATGATTGATGAGACTCGCAGCGGAGTGAACGCCAAGATGAAAGTTTGGAGACAGACTCTGCAGTCTAAAGGGTTCAGGTTGAGTAGAACCAAGACAGAATATTTGAAGTGTAAGTTCAGCAACGAGAGCGATCCTGAGACAGGCGTTGAGGTGAGACTGGGTACTCATATCATTCCAAAGAAAGGAAGCTTCAAGTACTTAGGGTCTATTATCCAAGGGAATGGAGAAATTGATGACGATGTCACACATCCTATTAGGGCATGGTGGATGAAATAGAGGCTCGCATATGGAGTTTTGTACGACAAGAAGGTGCCACCAAAACTTTGCTCGAGGGTCACGACACGGGAATTTTTGTTGTCTTGGAAGATATCACGCAACTTATTTCAAGCTTTTATTGTCGTGACATTGGGCTCGATAATAATCTGTAAGAGGTCCGTAGAGATGGTGAAATAAATTTATTGGAGCACCGTAACATCAAGAGTTTCCCACAACTCTATTTCATCATCGGTGGTAGGCACCTTCTCTTTGTCTTTCTCTGGTGTGATGATGTGATGGAGGACTCTATTAGACTTTGCGTGAATTTTAAATAATTCTGCCCACGTCGCGTATTGGACGTTTTCCATCTCAAGAACGATAGGGATGTTGTTCTTGATATTGGAGACTGCAACGGCAGGATGAAAAGTGTTATTTGAGGTAGACATAGTGAAAAAATAAGAGGAGAATTAAGAATTCGTAAAAAAAAAATGTGAAGGGATGAGTGGTCGGCCGGTGGAAAATTTGCCATAGACTTCTGTTACCATTAAAGAGAATAATCCCTTAATTATTTTCATTAATGAAAATATATATATGCATGATATCAATCTCTAATTATGGAAATTAAATCTACATTTCCTAATATAAGACTACTAGCTTTTCCTAAAAAAAAAACTATTACCATAATTATACATGTACAAGAACTCTACTAATTATGATATGAAATATACAAAATATACCCAAGACATATCGGTAGTCTTTCAGAATCATCACCTAAAAATCCAAACAAGATATCCCCTTTCTTTAGACCTCAGTGCATATGTGATCTTTGTGCATGTGTTGTGTCTAGGGGTGTTATCGGTCCGGTCCGGGTATCTGGATATCCGGACTGGACATATAAGGTTTCGGTCCTGGGACGAAATCCGGGACCGGACTGAAATCTTATCGGTCCGGTTTTCGGTCCGGGGCCCAATTATTATTATTTTTTTAAAATTGAATTTTCAATACTGAAATTGATATTCTCGGACACATTACTACGAAATTGTTACGTTGAAATCCATTGTATATCGCGAGATATTTAGATTTGAAAAGGGGGAAAACGTAACGATTTGGGGAAAAAGTGAAATTGATTGGCAAGACGGACGTTTGTTGAGAAATCGGCTGCTCCAAACTGCTTCCGGCCCTATCTCGAAAACATACGCGAAATCAAAAAACAATTAGGTCAAACGGACGTCCGAGCGCAAAGTTATGACCATTTAAAGTTTCACTAATTTACAACCTATATTTTATATGTCAATACTTCAAATTAAAACATAAAGTCTACATCACATATATTTAAAACATGTAAAATAATCCAACATTAGGGAATATTGCAATTAAATATAATTAGTTGCTGGGGGAGGGCCGAGGGGGTTGGGGAGGGGGTTGGCTGGGGACTGGGGGAGAGGGGTGTTACCGAGTATTTTATCGGGTTATCGGTCCAGCTTTTTATCGGTCCGGGTAATTTTTTGGTACTCATATCTGGACCGTTAATGTTTCGGTCCGGGTTTATCTATCCAATTCTCGAGTAATTACCAGGAGTATCCAGACCGATAACAACCCTAGTTGTGTCCGTAAAAGATCCTCAAATATCAATTTCAACATCTTTCAGTACAACCCATCTCCTAATTATGTTCCTCTCCACCAACTACTTTTTTTCACAGATCCCAATAATCCCTCCCCACCTCCGTCAGTGGTGAAATAGATTTTTTTATCAAGGGATTTTATAATATGAAAAATAAACATACAAATAAATAAGAAAATTCAACACATAGTGTATAAATACGAAGAAAAATATTTATTTATATACAGTAATTTTCAACGAAGTGATACCTTTGAATACATGTTTAAATAATATTTAGTTGAAACTATAATAATGATAATATTTACCCATATAATTTTATATCCTTTGATTCCTGATATTATCTGTTACATGTTATGTCATGATCTCTTTATTTTAATATATTTTATTTTATTTTGTTTTATTTTACTTTACTTTAATTTACTTTACTTTCTTCACTCGTTATCTGACCTTCTTTGTCAGGTTTTCTCTTGAGCCGAGAGTCTTTCGGAAATAGCCTCCTTACCTCTCAAAATAGAAATATAGTTTGCATACACTCTATCCTCCCAGATCCCACCGTGTGGGATATTGTATTTGACAAAAAAAAGGTATTTGGAAGTTAAAATATTCTTTAGAAGGACGTGAGTTTCACTTGAAATACTTTTCAATTATGTTTTCCAACTGTAAATTCTCTTTCTCATGTTAGAATTGAAATAATGAACGAAATAGTAAAACAAAGACTCCATTGATTTGCAAATACTATTTCAATATTTGCAAATAAATCTCATTTTGTTTCTGATAATATTTATTTTCTGCCTAATAAAATTACTAACTTTGGTCCTTCCACTGACAGTTCATTTTATAAACTTAACAACATTTAATTGTTAAATCATGATCTACTTATCCTTTTTTGTTGTTGACAAGGAACCCAAAATCGCTATCTGTAGGTGTGCTTTGGGTAAACCCCGCACTGACGCGTAGCCTGCAAATCACGTCAGCCATATTGGCTCTCCAAAGAGGCGAAGGTAGGCAAATTGTAACACTGAGAGATTCGAACTTGAGACATTGGCCCCAAATTCACCCACACCACCCCTTTGGATACCCTAGCATCTTTGACCAACGGGCCAAGTGCTTCGGATATGATTTACTTATCCTTAATGTTACAAGTAGTTGTTATATTAGCAGTACGACTTCTTTTTAATTAAAGTTTTTAGTTAGTTAAAAAGTATGTGATTTAGGGTGATCAAAATCTCACAACTGTTGTAATAAAAGGCTAAAATAATATATTTTCCCCCAACATCATAATTATGACCAAAATCATAACTTCTCCAATATAATAAGTCCATGTTTGTGGTGTCTAGAAAATTCGAAAGTACGGTTAGCACCTTCGGGTCTAATAATTTTGATTTATGCTTGTAAAAATACAGCATTTGGTGGCCGTTTTCAGTTGAACTAGATTGTAATACTCTAATACCGTCCATTATATTTACAGTCTAATCTATTACAATACAGTACAGTCCATGCAAAATTATACAGTCCAGTGCGACGTATCAAACGAGCCCTAACTAGATAAAGTACACACTCGATCATTTTTTAAAAAATATACACCCTCTGCTATATCATATATATTACATGTGCTACTCTTTTTTTAGCATGTTTAAACATTTATATTTCCCTGTTGTTGAAAATTCTTTGAAATTAAACTTTTCATTTTATTTTTATTAGTTGATTTTATAATTATAAAACTATTATGACATGTTTGAAATGATACGTCTAAAAACACTTTAATATGTGTTAATTCTTTTCCCTTCATGTTTAATTAAACATATTCATATAAAATGAAAGGAGTAAATTTCATAAATGGTAACCTAAGTATGACTTACATCAAGGTTACATAACTATGTTTATTTCTTTTTTGTAAAAGGGTCATATTTGTCATCAAACTTAAGTAAAAGGGTCATATTTGTCCTCCGTTAAAGTTTAGGGACAAATATACCCTTCCCGTTATTAAAGTTGTTGTGTTTTCCCCAAACTAACAGATCAATCAAGGTGGACGCCACCTGTGCGTAGACCTAATTATTTTACACCCGACCCGTACCCGTGACGGGTCAATATAAATCACAGAGACCCGGTCGATTTCCATGCCCTAAAGTCGCGATTTCAGTCTTCCAAAAGGCGATGCCAATCTTCCAAAACCAAAATAAAAAATCAAATTCGTGTTAATCTTCTTCTAATCGCGTTCAAGGTACTAAATTTCTTAATGTTATGTGTTAATAGATAGTTATATGGTTTTAAGTATCGATTTCACTGATGTGACCCAAATTCATGTTCTTATAGTGTTTTCTGTTACGAATTCCTTAATTTTATGTGTTAATCGATAGTGATATGGTTCTAAGTATCGATTTTCTTCAATTTCTTCAACAACAAAAAAACACTCGATTACAAACCCAGAATTTTGATGATTGTGACGACTTCATTTATTTTGTTTTTAGCTGTTGTTTGTTCTATTTGTTCGAATTTATATTTCGACGATGCCGACGACGATTGAGCTTACTATTTAATCTAGGTTTCTATCGAGTTCATATGTGGTAGTCAATTATATTAGATTTGGTTGTTTATGTTTTTTGACCTGACTGTGCTGAATGGAATTGCTGATTGGAAGATAGATTGTGAGCTTCGACAGTGTTCGTTGCTGTCAATTGTGTTTGTCGATGAGTTTCGACAGTGTTTGTTTCGATTGAGTTTCGACATTGTTTGTTTCAGCTTAGAAGTTAATACAAATGAGTTTATGTTCAGCAACTAAGAAATGTCTCAAGTTAGTTGTTCTTCACAAAGGAGGTGTCATTGTAGTATGATTGCGAATCAATTTACTTCGACGACTACTTCAAATCCTGAAAGGAAATTCTTCAAATGCCCCAAGCCTAAGGTAAGTAATATTTATGTAATTCTTCAATTTAGTTTGACGATTATTGATCCGTGTTTGTTTGATTTTGTTATTGATTCTTTCTTCATTTTTTGTTAATAGAGAAGTTATTGTGGATATTGGAAATGGGAGGATGAGGAATACATTAAATGTTTCGCCGGCGAATTAAAGTTGTCATTGGATGCGTATAAGAATGTAATTGAAGAGTGAAAGAGATGTTGATTTAGTGAATCAAAAATATTTTACCATTTGCATATCAGATATGAAGGTGATTCCTTGGCCTTGCTTCAGGTTTAGTGAATTCTTCAGTAATCCTAAAAACCAATTTCAAATGACCTTGTTCTCTTTAGGGATTACTGTCCAGGCTAGTGGATAAAAATTGTTCATTGAATCCTGACCAACCGCTACCAACAGTTGTCCTTTAGCCTTTCCTTTCAAGAATGTGTCATCCAATCTTATGAAAGGTCTTAACCCGCCACTAAATCCATTCTTCATTGCATTAAAACATAAATACATCATTAGAAACTTTTCTATTCCCGTTTCAAGTGCATCCCTAGATATGTTGATTACAACATCACTTCCAGTGTTGTTATTCCTCAATTCATTGGCGTAACTCTCTAACTTATTGTACTCATCGTTGTAACTACCACTAAATTCTCCCAAAATCATTTTCTTGGCCCTCTTACACTTTTGATGACTAACATTAACATTAAAGGAGACTTTCAGTTCTGCACTCATCTCTTTGACCTTCACATTTGGATCATTTTGTAGCTTCTTTTGGAAATAATGAGTTATTGAATGACAGTCTACTCTTTTGCATTCAAAGATTGGTTGACAATTGTGTTCATTGACCAATATTTTAACTGAAACCCCGAGCCCATCTTACATTTACATATGGAACATTTAAAAGGATAACCCTCAACACACTTGTACATAACCCTATATTTGTCACTTTTCAACAATATCAACCTTTTATTTTCAACCAAGGCATAAAGCTTCATAAACATTATAGCCTCAACGATATCTTTGAAAGACATTCTAGGATAAATTGTTTTGAAATGCTCTAATTTAAGTGTAATCTCTCTTTTATTTGAAATCTAATAAGCTCTAATTCTTCAACATCAAAATCATCATCACTAGACTCATTACAAGAAGAGTTTAATGATTCATCAGCACTGTCACAGTCTGTGTCAGCCTCAACATCAATATAATATGACTCAGAATGATATATAATGTTAGTCACATCTACAACATCAACATCTAATTCAAATTCATCTACAAGTCTTACCATGACAATGATCTGCAAAAAAAGACAACACTTGAATACATAAATAAAGGTTAAATGAATGAAGAATAAGTCAACAAATAAAGTTAAAGAAGAAATGAAAACTTCACATTAAACAACTAAGAAACGGACAAAGGAAAACCTTCTTCAACATCAAATGAGGACCACATAATAAAATCTTCCTTGTAAATAAATGCACAGAGACTGGTTTTCAAGACAACAATAATAAACATAACTTTACCCATTGTCCCACTAGAAGAGACAAGCTGCAAATTCAATGCAGATTTTAGACATTCAATGTGTCTTTTTCAAATAAAATACAAAAAACATGCACATACAAACATAACAGATTCAAACACCATTATTTATACCACTTTTTTCATAACAGATTTGAAAAATCAACATATTAGATAAACATGCACAATAAAATCTTCGAACACCACATAACCCCGAATAGATTACCACAAATGAACTCGACATGAGCCCTAGATTAAATAGTGAACTCAATCGTCGTCGGCATCGTCAAAATATAAATTCGAACAAATCGAACAAACAACAGCTAAAAATAAAACAAAAGAAGTCGGCATAGTCCTCGAAATTCTGGGTTCGTAATCGGATCAAAAAAAGTTGCAGAAATTCAAAAATTACAGAGACTTAGAACCATATAACTATGCATTAACACATAAAGTTAAGAAATTTCGTACCTTGAACGCGATTAGAAGAAGATTAACACGGATTTGGTTTTTGATTTTAATTTTGGAAGATTGCAATCGCCTTTTGAAAGACTGAAATCGCGACTTTAGGGCATGGAAATCGATCGGGTCTATGTGATTTATATTGACCCGTCACGGGTATGAGTCGGGTATAAAATAATTGGGTTTGCGCACAGTGGGGTCCATGTGGTGTCCACCTTGGCTGATCTGTTAGTTTGGGCAAATACAACAAATTTAATAACAGGAAGGGTATATTTATCTCCAAACTTTAACGGATGACAAATGTGACCATTTTCCTTAAGTTTGATGACAAATATGACATTTTCCCCCTTTTTTTGTCAGGTTGATCATCTTTTAGTTGGGTTTTTATTTATTAATTAAAAAATCAAAAAAGGTTAACACGTAAAGTAACAAAAAATTATCATTCATCAAAAGATTGAATTTTTCGCAAATTATAACTTTTATGTCAGTAGGGCATAATTATATGACTGGTTAAAACATTATGATAATGTGATTATTTATAAAATTTACCCAAAATAAAAGAGAGGAATTGGTTAAAGTTGGTAGTGTGTGTGTTTATGCCATCAGATCAGACAGCTACCTACTGGCTACAACCCACATTCTCTTCCAAAATTAATGAAAGGACCTAACGACCCATCACTCCATATTTTAACTTTAGGTTATTGAATCTCACAAATTATGTATTCTCTAAAATATTGAGAGATATTAAATATACTATATCAAGATGTACCCCTCAAACAAAACAAGATTAATGACTTCACCAATGATCCATAGAATGGAAACGAAATCAATCATTCACAGATGAATCTATAATTTAAATTTTATGAATTATATTTTTAAAGTCCTTAATAATTAATGTATTATATATTTAAAATTATAAATCATAACTTTTATTAATTATTAATTTTAGTAAATTTTATATACAAATTTATATAATAAATCAAAAATATTGAATGCCCCGAAAAACATAAAAATTTAGGATCCATTCTTTTATTTTTTATTAAGTAGTATTAGCTAGAATTTATTGTAAAAACTCATAATTCGCATATCTTAACCTAATTAAAGACCCACTTTTACGAATTAGATAATGACCCCAAAATATTTATCCTCCCCCTCCAACAACCTAGAGTTATAGGAGGTGATGAACATGACAGTACGCTTTTCGTCACCTTTCTAATAATTGTTTGAGTGACTGGACTGCTTCCCTTAAAAGGAAAGTCATATCAATTTTATTGCTAACTACTCCTAAGTCCTAACCTAAGTTGATTATTTTATTATTAGTACGGTTGGGTCTCGGGGGTATAGCTATAAAATAATAAAAACAAATTGGAAATTAACTCAATTCGAATGTTGAAACAGTTTACAAATGTCGGCGAAAATGTCGTCTGACATAACTGACGACATTTCGGTAAAAACAGAATAAAACCTTTGAAGAATAAAATGTAGCGGAAATAGTAAAGACACAAAGATTTAATTTTCATAAGTTATATATATATTTTTTATTATTTTTTTTGATAATCCAGGTCTCGGGGTGACTTTAGTACCCCCATATCGCTAGTACCTGCACGCATCGTACTATGCTCCCGAGGCGAATGAAACCCGCTTCTTAGCCGCCACCGCCGTAAATCACTGATGTGCACTCGCGTCGGTCCGATCGCCACCAACGGATCAATGCTAAGGTCCGATTTCAACGCGGATGTCGAGGAGTATCAAACTCACACTGCAACATGCCCGTGCGGTTAAGCTATCAGGCTTTAATACGAGGAATATGCCCCGGAGAACGTATCCGCCGAAAATCGAACTTGTGATCCTAAGGCCACAAATTTGACTAATGGTCACTGGGCCACTATCTTTGGATTCATAGGTTATATATTGATATAACGCATGATGGTCAATGACCAAAGGTATTGTATATATATATACAATTGATATATTCCTTTCTTTACAAGATTTACAAACTAGTACAAAAAGAATAAAAAAAGTTAAGTCGCAGATGACTTATGCCTGAAAAATCTAACAAAGTAGACATATACATAGACAACCTCTCAGTACAATCGCTCCATACAAAGCTAATCTAGAATCTGAGACAGCGACTGGAATGTCATGCAGAATGTCGTCTAAAACTCAGACAACATTTTGTGATCCAGATTTCTGAGAAGAAATTCCGAGAGCTCTCTTGGTATTTTTACATTTTGATTCTGGATATGGATTCACTGATCTGCCCTCTCTATTTATAGTAGAGAGTCCTCCTTGGAATGCCCAATGAATCATTGTGGAGGTTGATCTAAAAGTGGTCACGTGTGACAGAAACTTGAGGAGTGATTTTCTCAACAGCTTGGACTTTTTTTCCCTCGTCTTGCTCCTTAAGTTAAGCTATCTCTTGGACTTAGTCTTCCACGTTTATAATCTGCTTCAAAGACTCCTTGCCAAGTCAAATTTTTATGTGATAAAAAGGTCACACATTTCTGTCAGTCCGTGAAGATAAGCAAAACAGTTACCAGAATGTCAAGACATTTGTTCCGACATTTTCTGATTTGGACTTAGTACGAAAAATGATATGTTAGGAAAAATGTCATAACACAGATCCTAACATTAACATTCTCCCCCTTTTTGTCTTTCTTCACAAAACCAAATCAAACAAGTCTGGGTGACCTATAGCAATGACATATCCATACAAATGCTCCCCCTCAACCTGTAATGACATATAAACACAACATATACAATATATACATATATATACCATTTATACAGGATTAGAAAAGAAGAAAGATGTTAGCACATATACACATATCATCCACTTATACAGATTTATACACAACCCATATCCTCAACACCAATGAGTAGCATCAGCTGCAATATGTGAAGGAAACAGTCCGTGAAGGAAAGACAAAACATTAACATTCTCCCCCTTTTTACATTTCTTCACAAAATAACTTTTTCAACAAACAGCAGTAGCTTCCAGCATGGCAACACTAGCTTCCAGCACGGCAGCACTAGCTTCCAGCAGTTCTCTACTCTTGCATAATTCCTTCTCTGGACATGTATAACTTCTTCTCTGCACAGAACAACAACATTTAGCCTTCTTTCTCTGCTCCCCGTACATTAACATTTCCTCTGCTTCATTATCTCCCCCTTGACAGTAGCATCTTCATTCTCTCGACAGTAGTAGCATATGCATCGCTCGACAGTAGTAGCATATGCATATCATTTTCTCCCCTTTTTTGTGAAGAAAGCAGCACCATAAAATGGTCTCTGGCTTGAATCAGAGCATTCCTCACAGTATCAACCTTAGAGGATTTGTTGGTTGATCTTTGCAATTTGAATCACAAGCCATTTAGCAAACAGTGGAAACTGTCTTGGACCAGTGTTGCCAAAAATGTTGGTGACATTTCTCTCAACATCTGCACTATTTCCTTCCATTTTCCAGGGTAGATTGATGACTCTGTCTCTACTCTTCAAAATTGCAGGGCCTATTTTTCTAACATTCTGTCACGACCCGACCTCGGATACGTGACTGGTGCCTTACCCCGGGCACCCTTGTGATACAACATCAGAGAAAACCAGCGGAAATAAACTCACAAACAAGAACCATATAAGAATATAAAACAGGCTAACCCAAAGTGGCTACCTCTAAATATAATAAAACGAATGCGATACATCCTTACACCCCAATTCATGACAGGACTACAAGCCTCTAAGAAGGTATAACACTATGACGGGACAGGGCCCCGCCATACCCCCTGAATGTACAAAAGTCTACAACCTCAGGGAATCGTACCAAAAGACGAGGCCTCCGGAGAAATGGAGCCTTCCGAGAACCGAACCGTGATCCTAAGAGTGCGGATCAGCAAGCTATGAACCTCAACCTGCGGCATGAACGCAGCCCCCCGAAGGAGGTCAGTACAACATGTACCAAATATGCGAAACTGGAAAATACTGTAATAAAAATATAAGCTGGAGTTATAGACGAAAATCAGTTTACTTTGCATTGTGCCTTACTAACAATGAGAGTAACAAATGTATATATATATACTGCATAAAAATAGGAAGCTCATGATCAAAACAGGGTACCTCGCCCGTAGTATCATTAAGCAATCCTACTCCTGGACTATTTCACCCGCATAGGTCCTGTGGACCCGCATGAGGTCATCCGCCTCGTCATGGGACTATTTCACCCGCATGGGACTATTTCACCCGCATGGATCCTGTGGACCCGCATGAGTACCATCGCCGTACTCGCATGGGACTATTTCACCCGCATGGATCCTGTGGACCGGATCCGCATGAGTACAATCGCCGTACTCGCATGGGACTATTTCACCCGCATGGATCCTGTGGACCGGATCCGCATGAGTACAAACGCCGCACTCGCATCATGGGTAGCAAATCCATGACATAAGTAGTAAACCATCCTATTGGAGCATACCCGTGGGCCACCCATCGTGTCAGTATGTCCAAAGGAAATAACAAGAATAACCCGGGGTTTACCCGTAATAATATATATATAACATAGCTGTTAAACCCCGTAGTTCTGACCCTACGTATGGGAGCGTACGAAAGCAAGTAAGACTTAAAATTTTCAAAGGATAGGTTGACGGATTATTCCGGACGGGTTTTAGTCAACTTTGAGGCGGGTTATGACCCGATTCATTGAGAGTTCCTAAGTATTTTAAAGGCCTAGGGCGTAGTTCGTTGAGTCTAGATTCCAACGCAACCAACCGTTAAATCGATAGGGCGTCGGAGAAGAAAGTTATGAGTTACAAGTTCAGCGCGTGATCGGGCGTAAATGCGTTTGAGCAAAGCGGCGGCGCGGCCGCGGATGCGAGGCAGCGGCGCCTAAAGTATCGAGGGTCGCTGAAGTTGCAGCGCGCGCCGGATAGCGGCCGTGGCGCGAAAGTTCGAGAGCTGCGGAGGTTTGTATGGCCGGAGGAGGGCATGGCCGAGGCGGATTTTGGGCGGAAAAACTTAGGTAAGTCTGATTTCTCTTTTAAAAAGGCCATGGGAGGGTGACAAGTGTCCCCCCCATCTGATTTTGCTTGCATGGCTTATATTGACCAAGTCTTGTAGACTTGGTCATCTCTCAAACATCTTCCTCTCTCTAAAAATCAGCTCCTCCTTCTCTTTAAAAACCCAAGAAAAATCTGAATAGTTTAGAACCAAAAAGGAAGCTTGTAGCTAGCTTGTTGGCATTGTTGTGGTGGTGTTCTTGGCAAGGAAGCTAGCAATATTTGGAATAAGTTTTGGCTAAAACTTTAAGGTAATGATTCTTCCTTTAGATTTAGTTTTGCATGGTAAGAAGAAAGAACTTGTGGTAGTAAATAATGCTCTTAGAGTCATTGCATGCTAGAAATGTGGTTTGGATATGAAAAATGGGTTAAGAAGAGATTATGAACATGTTGTAGCCTAAAAACTACCTTAGAATTGTTAAGTGAATTGTTGTAAACTTATGGGGCAGAATTTTGGGTATGTAATCCCCTTTGAATTGTTGGATTGATTGAACCTTAAATGTGGTGTTTGGATGATAAATTCGGCCTTGAGAAAGGTGGCAAAGTGAGTAGAAACAAAGGAAATGCTGCTCAATTTTCCATAGAATTTAGTGGCCTTGAAATTAGATTGTTCTACTTTGAGATTAGAGGTTAACAAACGTATCATGATTATTATAGGTTGAAATATTACTTGCGGTAGTTGAGCTTAGCAAGTGGATTGACCAAAGAGGTATGTGAAGCTTTCCTATCTCTTGAGCATGAATAGATGAAGCTATGTAGTACGGTAGACGTACAAGATTTGGTATTCTTACTTGTTTTAAGTATATAATGATTTGTTTCATTTTAAGAATGTATAATTCCCTTAGTTAGGGGAAAAGTATGATTTTACTAAAGTGTAGAGTTAATATAACAACTTTATGGGAAGTTGATTTATTAGCTTCATAAAAGGTTAATGAGAAGAGATTTACTCTAAATAAGATAAGTATATGGAAAGGCAAATTGGTTTTAAGGTATCAATTGCCCAAAGGTTTTTTATGTATAAAGAAGAGTCATTTTCAAAAGAGTTGAAGTATGTAGTACTTGGGTTAAACTCCCGGTGTTCTTTTATTAAAGATATGGTTAAGTGCCTTAAGTAAACTAAAATGAGAGGGTATATGAACAAGACCAATAAGAAGTTATAAGTTTTCTTAACTTATTTATGATTATGATATGATGACAGTTTGAGTTAGGGTAAGAGTATATCCGAGGGTAAGCCCAAGATCGTTATACCACCTTCTCGAGTGGTAAGAGTATGTGCGAGGTAAGCCCCAAGATCGTCATACCACCTCGATCTAAGAGTATATCGAGGCGGATCCAAGATCGTTATACCATCTGCACCAGTGTAAGAGTATATCTGAGTGGCAAGCCCCAAGATCGTTATACCATCTGCTCCAGTGTAAGAGTATATCTGAGGAGTACAACCCCAAGATCGTTATACCATCCGCTTGGGGTAAGAGTATATCGAGGAAAGTCCCAAGATCGTTATACCACATTGGTGGATTTGCTACCCATGATGCGAGAATACCTCGCGAGAGTCCTTATGGGCTTATGCGGGTGAAATAGTCCCGTGCCGTGGCGGATGCATGCGAGGAGTACCTCATGCGGGTCCACAGGACCCATGCGGGTGAAATAGTCCCAGGAGTAGGATGGTTTTATTGATACTACGGGCGAGGTACCCCGTTTTGATCATGAGCCTCCTATTTTATGCAGTATCATATATATATATACTTGTCACTCTCATTGGTAGTAAGGCACAGTAAAAGGTATTTTATTGTCTTTCATGACTCCAGCTTGCTTTTAGACTTATGATATCATATTACAATATTTTTCCAGTTTTACATACTTGGTACATATTGTGTACTGACCCCCCTCCCCCGGGGGCTGCGTTCATGCCGCATGTAAGGGTAAGCAGTTTGTGGATCCTCATTCTTAGGATCACTCTTCCGGCGTCAGAAGCTCCATTCCTCCGGAAGCTTATTATTTTGGTACGGATATTCCCTGATGCTATAGGTATTTGTACATTCAGGGGTATGGCGGGGCACGTATGTGTTTTGGGCTACAAGAACCAGTTCTATTATAAATACTTTGTTTAAGTATGTTTATGGAAGACAGCCTTATCGGCTGGCCAGTGATGTTTTACCCTTTTATAAAGTTATGTATGTTCCGCTGCTATTCTCTAACATATACGGCGGTACCCCAAGAGGTACTAGTCGCGCGGTCGGGTCGTGACAAAAGTGGTATCAGAGCAGTTAGTCCTCGGAAAGTGTCCACAGACCGTGTCTAGTAGAGTCTTGATTATCGGTGTGTCGTGCACCACATCTATAATCAGGAGGCTGCAGGATATTTAGGATTGGTTTCCATTCTTCCACTCTAAGATCGTGCAATAGAGCTGAGTTATAGGTTGAATATCCCCTGATGTTTTCCTTTATGTATCAGTTATGCCTCCACGCAAGGCAACCGCGGCCCAGAAGGGCAAGGCAGCTGAGGGTGCTGCTAGTGGGACGCGGAGAGTCACGAGGCACGAGCCCGATCCTTACCGAGAGATGATGTTTAGGCGGCGAGTTCCACGTCGTCGCCAGCCTCAAGCGAGTTCGAGCGTGACGCGGCTCACGAGACCGCGATGCGAGCCTCGATCCACGATCGGGCCTGAGTACGAGATTACGAGAACAGTCGATTCTTGACCAAAGATAGTGGCGGCGGCAGCAAGCGAGCGGCGACGCCAACCCTAAGCCGGCTTTCTGGATTCGGGATTTCTTGGGTTGTCACCCACCCGAGTTCTATGGTTCGAGATTTGAGGAGGATCCGCAGGAGTTTGTCCGGCGATTCTGGACCATGCAGTCCTTAGGGCATCGGATCGAGTGCGTTATATTAGCTTCTACCGTTCTGCGATATTGCGTTGAACTGGTTTGAGTCATGGGTATTGTCGAGGGTGAGGATGCTCTTCCGGTGATTAGGAGGAGTTCACAGAGGCGTTCCTAGACCACTTCTTGCCTCACGAGGTGAGAGAGCCAGCGTAGATAGGTTCTTGACCTTGAGACAGACGGGAGGACTATCAGGAGTCTGACTTGGAGTTTGACTCCTTGGCCAGATATGCGCACACCATCGTAGCAGACATGGCAGACAGGGTTCATAGATACGTGATGGGGCTAGACCGTCACATGATTACTGCTTGCTTAGGAGTGGCTCTTCAGCCAGGGATGGATATTGCCAGGATGCAGGCATACGCGCAGGGGATTGAGGACAGAGAGAGACAGGATCAGCTAGATTTGGGCCAGCCCAAGAGGCGTGACATCGAGTTCTCGAAGCGATTTTGGCGAGGCGGCCTCGGCAGGCGAACTAGGTCCACATTCCAGCCAGCACAGAGTGCTCCTTCTCGATTTCGGCGGGAGGTCCGATCAGCGAGGTTATTCGGGAGCGGTCGAGCTCCGGGACTTCGGGTTTCGAGGCGAGACCCGACCAATCGAGACCACCTACCTCTCGGTGCGCTCGATGCGCTAGGTCTCATCCGGCGAGTGTCGTATGGGTTCGAGCATGCTACGCTTGTGGCAGGCCATCCCGAAGAAGGATTGTCGTCGCCCAGGCGGCGGGAGCATTACGGTTCACTACGGGTGCATTCTTGGATCTTCATCTTCGATGGTTAGACGCCCGAGGCGAAGTACTTATGGGCGGCGCCGGCAGGTCGTGGTAGGGGTTCCAGTTCTAGCGGTCCTCAGAACCGCATATATGCTATGTCCAGTCGACAGGACCAGGAGGCGTCCCAGATGTCGTCAGGTACATTATTGGTTTCTTGCTGTGATGTATATGCTTTGATAGATCCAGGTTCTACCTTGTCCTACATATCTCCTCATATTGCCAGTAGAATAGGGATAGAGCCCGAGTCCATAAGACCTTTTGAGGTGGCTACGCCAGTAGGTGATTCAGTGGTAGCTGAGCGGGTGTATAAGGCTTGCCCTGTGACTATAGATAGCCGTCAGACTCTAGCCGACTTGATAGAGTTGGATATGACAGACTTTGATGTGATTATGGGTATGGATTGGCTAGTATCTTGCTATGCCAACGTGGACTGTAGAGAGATTAGTTCGGTTCGGTTCCGTGGCCGTTATCGAGTGGAGGAATCTTTGCGTCGCCGAGGGTAAGTTTATTTCTTACCTCAAGGCTAGGAAGATGGTGCGGAAAGGGTACATCTATCATATGGTTCGGGTATTCGACACCGAGTAGAATACCGACCTTGATCGATTCCGGTCGTTAGAGAGTTTCCAGACGTATTCCCAGACGAGCTTCCGGGTATTCCTCCCGAGAGGGAGATTGAGTTTTGCATTGATTTGGCGCCAGATACTCGACCGATATCTATTCCGCCATACAGGATGGCACCTGCCGAGCTGAAGGAGTTGAAGGACCAGCTGAAAGATTTCTTTGGAGAAAGGCTTTATTAGGCCAAGTGTTTCTCCTTGGGAGCACCGATGTTATTTGTAAAGAAGAAGGATGGGGCCTGCGTATGTGTATTGATTACTGACGTGAACAAGGTAACTATCAAGAACAGATATCCCTCCCGAGATTGACGATTTGTTTGACCGATTGCAGGTGCAAAGTGTTTTCAAGATAGACTGCGGTGCAGTTATCATCAGTGCGAGTTAGAGATAGATATCCCAAAGATCGCATTCGGGACCGGTATGGGCACTTTATGAGTTCAGTGATGTCTTTCGGGTTGACCAACGCCTTGGCGGTATTCATGGATTTGATGAATAGGGTGTTCGAGCCATTCTTGGATATGTTCGTTATAGTGTTTATTGATGATATCTTGGTGTATTCGCGCGCAGGCGGGAGCATACATATCATTTGAGGCGGTATTGGGAGTCCTCCGAGGCCGGCGATTGTATGCCAAGTTCTCGAAGTCACGAGTTAGTTGGCGTCGATGGCTTTCTTAGGACATGTTATCGGGCCGATGGTATTGGGTTGATACAACGAAGATTGAAGCGATCGAACTTGGCGGACCACTACATCGACGGAGTGCGCAACTTTTGGGCCTTGCGAGTTATTATCGGTTTGTAGAAGTTTGCTTCTATTTCAGACTTTGACTAAGCGGCTACGTTCGATGGGCGGATACTTGTGAGGAAAGTTTCCGGTTGCTAAAGGAGAAGTTGACGACCGCCCGGTTCTTACTCTTCCGCAGGGCTTAGATGGATATGTGGTTTATTGTGACGCGTCAGTGTCGGGCTTGGAGTGCGTCTGATGCGGCAGAGTTATAGCTTACGTCTCGGCGGCTTAGGAAGCATGAAGAACTATCCCACACATGACTTGGAGTTGGCGTGATGATTCATGCCTTAAAGATGGAGGCATTATTTATATGGAGTTCATGTGGACATTTACACACACAAGAGTCTCCGGTACATCTTCACCAGGGAGTCGAACTTGCGTCGAGACGGTGGTTGGAGCTACTTAAGGATTACGATGTTGATATTCTATACCACCGGGGAAGGCGATGTAGTTGCGGATGCCCTTAGTCGCGGTCGATGGGTAGTGCATGCGATGTTCACCGAGAAAAGAGGATATGGTCCGAGAGTTGCATCACCAGCGAGCCTTGGGGTTCGTTTGGTTGATTCGATAGTGATGGAGTTCGGATTCGAGATTGCGAGTCTTCTATCGTCGAGGAGGTGAAGAGGCGACGATATGAGGATCCGATTTTGGTGCGATGCGAGATGCTCGTTGAGAAGAGAGGAATCTATTTGAGGTAGCGCTGATGGGGTGCTAAGATTCGGCCGGTTGTGTGTTCCGATGTGACGAGACTTCGTCGCAGATTCTCGGGAGAGGCACACGGTGCTCGTTATTCTATTCATCCGGGTCGACTAAGATGTACCATGACCTCGAATCGTGTATTGGTGGGATGGCCTAAAGAGGGCGTTGCGGAGTTCGTACGCAGTGCTCGAATTGTCGAGTTAAGATTGAGCACGAAGCGGTGAGGTCATTGCGAGCCATTGATATTCCGACTTGGAAGTGGGAGGTGATAAATATGGATTTTATTACAGACTACCTACCACTCGGAGGAAGCATGATTCCATTTGGGTGATTGTCGACGGTACGAAATCACCCATTTTCTTCCGATCGACGACGTTTTGGTGAGGACTATGTCGATTATATATTAGAGATTGTGAGGCGCACGAGTCCGTGTCGATTATATCGAGATAGAGAGCCCGGTTCTCGGCTAATTTGGAGGTCTTTTCGGGAGGATTAGGGACACAGTGAGTCTCGATGCGGCGTTTCATCCTCGATCGACGGACGGTAGCCGCTATCCGAACAACGAGGATATGTTGCGGGCTTGTGTTTATTGATTTCAGGGGTAGCTGGGAGGATCATTTACCTCTTGTGGAGTTTGCTTATAACAATAGCTACCATTCCAGTATTCAGATGGCGCCTTATGAGGCCTTATACGGGAGGAAGTGCAGGTCACCGATAGGCTGGTTCGAGGTGGGAGAAGTTCAGTTAGTCGGGCGGACTTAGTTCGTGAGCGATGGATAAGGTGAAGCTTATCCAGAGCGGTTGTTGGCGGCTTCAGTCGGCAAAAGTCGTATGCAGACCATCAGCGTCGACACTTGGAATTTGAGATAGATGATTGGGTTTTTCTAAAAGTATCGCCCATGAAGGGCGTGATGAGATTTGGGAAGAAGGGGAAGCTTAGCCCAAGGTACATTGGGCCGTACCAGATTGTCCGTAGGTAGGCAAGGTTGCCTATGAGTTAGATCTTCCGTCCGATTTGGAGGCGGTACATCCAGTTTTCCATGTGTCCATGTTGCGGAAATGTATTGGAGATCCATCTAGAGTGCACCCGGTTCAGGATGTCCAAGTGACAGAGGAGTTATCGTATGAGGAGAGTCCCATAGCGATACTCGATCGTCAGGTTAGACGACTTCGGACGAAAGACGTGGCTTCCAGGTCTATGGCGAACGAGCAGGAGGAAATGACATGGGAAGTAGAGGATGACATGATGAAGAAGTACCCTCACATATTTCATATAGCTCCAGGTAACCCACTTTCCTGCTTGTTAGTTTTGATTTAGCATTTACGCTTCAGTATGTTGTGGCTCGTGGAGCTTCTTTATTTGCAAGAGAATAGTAAGAGGGTCTATGTTGATGTTGTGATTTGAGTACGGCTAGAAGGAACATTCGGGACGAATGTTTCTAAGGGGGGGAGAATGTTATACCCCGTAGTTCTGACCCTACGTATGGGAGCGTACGAAAGCAAGTAAGACTTAAAATTTTCAAAGGATAGGTTGACGGATTATTCCGGACGGGTTTTAGTCAACTTTGAGGCGGGTTATGACCCGATTCATTGAGAGTTCCTAAGTATTTTAAAGGCCTAGGGCGTAGTTCGTTGAGTCTAGATTCCAACGCAACCAACCGTTCGTCGATAGGGCGTCGGAGTAGAAAGTTATGAGAGTTACAAGTTCAGCGCGCAGTCGGGCAGAAATGCGTTTCAGGCAAAGGCGACAGGGCCGCGGCGCCGGATGCAGGGCCGCGGCGCCTAAAGTACTGAGGGGTCGCTGAAGTTGCAGCGCCGCGGCGCCGGGATAGCAGGGCCGCGGCGCCGAAAGTTCAGAGAGCCTGCGGAGGTTTCAGCGCCGAGGCGGGATTTTTGGGCGGAAAAACTTAGGTAAGTCTGATTTCTCTTTTAAAAAGGCCATGGGAGGGTGACAAGTGTCCCCCCCCCCCCCATCTGATTTTGCTTGCATGGCTTATATTGACCAAGTCTTGTAGACTTGGTCATCTCTCAAACATCTTCCTCTCTCTAAAAATCAGCTCCTCCTTCTCTCTAAAAACCCAAGAAAAATCTGAATAGTTTAGAACCAAAAAGGAAGCTTGTAGCTAGCTTGTTGGCATTGTTGTGGTGGTGTTCTTGGCAAGGAAGCTAGCAATATTTGGAATAAGTTTTGGCTAAAACTTTAAGGTAATGATTCTTCCTTTAGATTTAGTTTTGCATGTTAAGAAGAAAGAACTTGTGGTAGTAAATAATGCTCTTAGAGTCATTGCATGCTAGAAATGTGGTTTGGATATGAAAAATGGGTTAAGAAGAGATTATGAGCATTTTGTTGCCTAATAACTACATTAGAATTGTTAAGTGAATTGTTGTAAACTTATTGGGCAGAATTTTGGGTATGTAATCCCTTTGAATTGTTGGATTGATTGAACCTTAAATGTGGTGTTTGGATGATAAATTCGGCCTTGAGAAAGGTGGCAAAGTGAGTAGAAACAAAGGAAATGCTTGATTTTCCATAGAATTTAGTGGCCTTGAAATTAGATTGTTCTACTTTGAGATTAGAGGTTAACAAACGTATCATGATTATTATAGGTTGAAATATTACTTGCGGTAGTTAAGCTTAGCAAGTGGATTGACCAAAGAGGTATGTGAAGTTTTCCTATCTCTTGAGCATGAATAGATGAAGCTATGTAGTACGGTGAGCGTCTGAGATTTGGTATTCTTACTTGTTTTAAGTATATAATGATTTGTTTCATTTTAAGAATGTATAATTCCCTTAGTTAGGGGAAAAGTATGATTTTACTAAAGTGTAGAGTTAATATAACAACTTTATGGGAAGTTGGTTTATTAGCTTCATAAAAGGTTAATGAGAAGATATTTACTCTAAATAAGATAAGTATATGGAGAGGCAAATTGGTTTTAAGGTATCAATTGCCCAAAGGTTTTTTATGTATAAAGAAGAGTCATTTTCAAAAGAGTTGAAGTATGTAGTACTTGGGTTAAACTCCCGGTGTTCTTTTATTAAAGATATGGTTAAGTGCCTTAAGTAAACTAAAATGAGAGGGTATATGAACAAGACCAATAAGAAGTTATAAGTTTTCTTAACTTATTTATGATTATGATATGATGACAGTTTGAGTTAGGGTAAGAGTATATCTGAGGAGTAAGCCCCAATATCGTTATACCACCTTCTCCAGGGTAAGAGTATGTCTGAGGGGTAAGCCCCAAGATCGTCATACCACCTTCTCCAGTCTAAGAGTATATCTGAGGGGCAGATCCAAGATCGTTATACCATCTGCACCAGTGTAAGAGTATATCTGAGTGGCAAGCCCCAAGATCGTTATACCATCTGCTCCAGTGTAAGAGTATATCTGAGGAGTACAGCCCCAAGATCGTTATACCATCTGCCTCAGGGTAAGAGTATATCTGAGGGGAAAGTCCCCAAGATCGTTATACCACCGCATTAGTGGATTTGCTACCCATGATCGAGGAATACCTCATGCGAGTCCTTATGGGCTTATGCGGGTAAAATAGTCCCGTCTGTGGTACAACCGATGCGAGAGTACCTCATGCGGTCCACGGGACCACGTGCGGGTGAAATAGTCGGGAGTAGGATGGTTTTATTGATACTACGGGCGAGGTACCGCTTTGATCATGAGCCTCTATTTTATGCGAGATCATATATATACTTGTCACTCTCATTGGTAGTAAGGCACAAGAAAAGGTATTTTATTGTCTTTCATGACTCGACTTGCTTTTAGACTTATGATATCATATTACGATTTTTCCGACTTTACATACTTGGTACATATTGTGTCGACCCCACTCCGGGGTTGCGTTAAATCTGCGCAGTAAGGGTAAGCGGTGTGGATCCTCATTCTTAGGATCACTCTTCCTGGTCGAAGCTCCATTCCTCGGAAGCTTATTATTTTAGTACGGATATTCCCACGATGCTATAGGTATTTGTACATTCGGGGTATGGCGGGCCCTGTCCGCCACGCTTGTTATCTTTAAGTGCAGTGGTCACGTATGTGTTTTGGGCTACAAGAACCAGTTCTATTATAAATACTTTGTTTAAGTATGTTTATGGAAGGCAGCCTTATCGGCTGGCCAGTGATGTTTTTCCCTTTTATAAAGTTATGTATGTTCCGCTGCTATTCTCTGACATATACCTGACAGGGTACCCCAGTAGGGTACTAGTCGCGGCCCCGGGGTCGGGTCGTGACAATAGCTCATCCGGCTATCATACATAACATAAGCACTACCGGCCTATCATATCATAACATAAGCACTACCGGCCTATCATATCATAACATAAGCACTACCGGCTTATCATATCATGACATAAGAAAGTTAAGAAATCCCCTAACTTCTTATTAACATTATTAATATATCCTCTCATTTTAGTATACCTAAGGCACCAACATGTCTTTTAATAGAAAATCCGGGAATTTAACCCAAGTACCATGTACTTCTAACCTTTTAAGAAATAACTCCTTTTTATACAAAAATTCCAAGATACTAATCACCATAGTATCAAGTTACAATTTCTTTTCAAAACAAATCACATTTCCTTTTAGAAATATACTAAGCTTCTAAATCAAGTGACTTCATTTCCTTTAAAACCTTAGGCAACCAATGCCTAAAAATCAATTCACTTTTCTTAGTTTCAAATCCTTTACCCGTACTTGTTTTAATTAGAGTAAACCTTTCTTTGTGAACCTCTCAAAAACTAATATAACCAACTTCCCATAAAGTCATTATATTAGCGTTATTCCTTTGTCAAATACATTTTCCCTAAATCCAAGGGACTTATACTTTTAAAATGAAACAAGTACCAATATACTTTAAAACAAGTGAAAGATATCGAATCTTGTACGTCTACCGTACTACATAGATACAACTACTCATGCTCAAGAGATAGGAAAGTTCCACATACCTCTTCGGTTAATCCACTTGCTAAGTCCGAAATACCGCACGTAATATGTCAACCTATAATGACCATAATACGTTTATTAACCCCTAATTTCAATGTAGAAATTCCAAATTCAAGTTACTAATTCCTAAGGAAAATTGGGCAGCATTTCCTTTGTTTCTACATACTTTGCCACCTTTTTCAAGGCCGAAATCAATAACCAAACGCCACATTTAAGGCCCAACAATCCAATATTTCAAAGGGGATTACACAACCAATCTTAGGTATGTAAAATTCTGCCCCAATAGGTAAAACAATATACTTAACAATTCTAAAGTGGTTTGTAGGCTACAACATGCTCATAATATCTCTTTAACCAATCCTTCATATCCAAACCATTTTTCTTACATGCAATGATTCTAAGAGCATTCTTTACCACTACAAATTCCTTATTCTTCACATGCAACACCAATAATTAGCTCTGAGAAGAAATGTTACCTTTGGAGCTTTAGCCAAAATTATTCCAACAATTTGCTAGCCTCCTTTTCAAGAATACCACTACAACAACCTCCACAAGCTTGCAATTAACTTTCCTTCTTAACACCCTTTTCAGATTTTTCTTAAGCTTGGAGTTTCTCTTGATTTTCTAGAGAGAATGGAGAGCTTTTTAGCTTAGAGAGAGAGAGAGAGATGAAAGATGAAAAGATGACCAAGTCTTCAAGACTTGGTCAATATAAGGCATGCAACATTTCAGATGGGGGGAGACACTTGTCACCCACCCAGCCTCTTTAAAACAAAAGCGGTCAGAAATTTCCACTAACTCGCAGATCCCGCCTCGGCGCGGCCCTGCGATCGGCGCGCGGCCTGCTCCTGCGGACTCGGAACTTTAGGCGTCGCGGCCACGATTTCGGCGCGCATGAATTCCGCGCCGCGCCCGCCTCGCCTCGGCCGCGGCGTGAGCCACGGCCAAAGTTTTACGATTTGAGTCCTAACTCCTTCCGCATGGCCCCATACGCACGGCCTGAACCACGGGGTATAACATTCTCCCCCCCTTAGAAACATTCGTCGAATGTTCCTTCTAAACTTACTCAAATCACAATATCGACATAGACTCAAATAAAGACGCTCACACGCGCAACAAAACTCAAGCACAATTGCTAACCAAAACTAACAAGCGGAAAGTAGGTTACGGAGGTGTAGGGAATAAGTGAGGATACTTCTTCATCATGTCATCCTCTGCTTCCCACGTCATTTCCTCACTGCTCGTTCGCCATAAGACCTTGACGGAAGCCACGCCCTTCGTCCGAAGTCGCTTAACTCGATCGAGTATCGCTATGGGACTCTCCTCGTACGATAGCTCCTCTGTTACTTGGACATCATAAACCGGGTGCACTCTAGATGGATCTCCAATACATTTCCGCAACATGGACACATGGAAAACTGGATGTACCGCCTCCAAATCGGACGGCAGATCTAACTCATAGGCAACCACCGCTACCTACGGACAATCTGATACGGCCCAATGTACCTTGGGCTAAGCTTCCCCTTCTTTCCAAATCTCATCACGCCCTTCATGGGCGATACCTTTAGAAAAACCCAATCATCTATCTCAAATAGTGTCGACGCCGATGATCTGCATACGACTTCTGTCGACTTTGAGCTGACAATAACCGCTCCTGGATAAGCTTCACCTTATCCACTACCTGTTGTACCAAGTCTGGCCCGACTAACTGAACTTCTCCCACCTCAAACCAACCTATCGGTGACCTACACTTCCTCCCATATAAGGCCTCAAAAGGCGCCATCTGGATACTAGAATGGTAGCTGTTGTTATAAGCATACTTCCACAAGAGGTAAATGATCCTCCAGCTACCCCTGATATCAATAACACAAGCCCGCGGCATATCCTCAAGTGTCTGGATAGTGCACTCGGCCTGTCCGTCGGTCTGAGGATGAAACGCCGTACTGAGACTCACCTGTGTCCCTAATCCTTCCGAAAAGACCTCCGAAGTTAGCGAGAAGCGGGCTCTCTATCTGATATAATCGACACCGGGACTCCGTGCAGTCTCACAATCTCTCTAATATATAATCTGGCATAGTCCTCAGCTGAGAACGTCGTTCTGACCGGAAGAAAATGGGCTGATTTCGTCAGCCTGTCGACAATCACCCAAATGGAATCATGCTTCCTCTGAGTGGTAGGTAGCCCTGTAATAAAATCCATATTTACCACCTCCCACTTCCAAGTCGGAATATCAATAGCCTGTAACAGCCCACCGGGCTTCTGATGCTCAACCTTAACCTGCTGACAAATAGGACACGGTGCAACAAAACCTGCCACGTCCCTCTTCAGGCCGTCCCACCAATACACACATCTGAGGTCATGGTACATCTTAGTCGACCCCGGATGAATAGAATAATGCACGCTGTGTGCCTCCCCCAGAATCTGCTGACGAAGTCCTGTCACATCGGGAACACACAATCGGCCCTCAAATCTTAGCACCCCATCCGGCGCTACCCCTAATAGACTCTTCTCTTTCTGAAAAGCGGCATCTCGATACCGTACCCTAATCGGATCCTCATACCGTCGCCTCTTTACCTCCTCGACGATGGAAGACTCGGCAACCCCTCGAACCCGAATTCCATCACTATCAGAATCAACCAATCGAACCCCAAGGCTCGCTAGCTGATGTAACTCGCGGACCATGTCCTTCTTCCCTGGCTGCACCCCCGACAGACTACCCATCGATCTGCGACTAAGGGCATCTGCAACTACATTGGCCTTCCCTGGGTGGTATAGGATATCAATATCACAATCCTTGAGTAACCCTAACCACCGTCTGTCGCAAATTCAGCTGCCTCAGTCTGAAGATATACCGGAGTTTCTTGTGGTCTACGCAAATATCCACATGAAATCTATATAAGGAATTGCCTCCAAATCTTCAAGGTACGATTAACTGCCGCCGACTCTAAATCGTGAGTAACGTAATTCCTTTCTTGCTTCCCTAACCGCCGGGAAACATAAGCTCTAACCTTATCGTGTTGCGTCAGCACACAACCTAGCCCAACACCCAACGTGTTACAATAATACCCTAACCCTCTAGTCTCTCAAGAGGGGTTAGAACTGTAGTCGTAGTCAACTTCTCTTCCAATAACTGGAAGCCTTTCTTGTACTTGCGAAATATTCGGGCATCCTTAATCTCGATTATGGTTCTGTTTCCCTTTCTCTGTTGCACCAAACTTGGTTACTATACTTGGATCTGATTCCTTTGCTTGGCGTGGCTAAGACTTCTGCGAATCACAATTTGGGGAAGACTTCCTTGATCTTGTCAAGTAGTAATCCTATTATCCTCTCACTTCGTAGAGCTTATAGTCCGATGTTCAACCTCAATTCACGGTATTACATAATCCAATGACTTGTCAAGATTTCTTATCGTTCGAGTGTCTACTCGTCTTTCCTTTATAAGTTATTTCAAGTTGTCACGGGTCCCTTACCTCTCCGTATTCTCTTACTATCTTTCTCGTCGATCTGGATGCTACTACCTTTCCTCGAGGTGTTCCTCGCCCATTACCTACTAATGGTCTTACACTAGTCCGGTAATCAGTATCTCGTGCAACTTACATAACCATAGTTGTATTCTCTTTTATCCTACGGTCATAACCTACCTTGTGCTTATTAATAGTAAAGTGTTTCTAATTTGATCCATAATCGTGCATTTCAAATATGCGTACTACTGCATTTTCTTACGACACTTCCCGACCGTTTAAACGTCGTTTCTTAATTACCCCCAACACAATACTTTTTCCACGGTTATCTAAAAGCGTAACTTATGGCGTAGCGATCTTGAAGACCTACAGTCTCCATCCTTCGTCCAACTACGTGGGTACACATAAGCCCATGTCGTAAGACTATCCTTTTATGTAGGGGAGAGAACTTATCTCCCTTCAATAAACTTTCCTTGGTGTCACAACCCTAATCACCGGGTCCTCTCGTGGTCCTGTAAATATCTAATCATTACGCACCGCCTTAAAATCGTGTAGATTTTCAAAACCTACCAAAGATGCCCTCAGCTTTCTGCCGGCAGCGCCCGTACTTATTTTATTCTTGCCTTGCACATTTCCTTGAAATTATCCGGAAGGTCGTGACCAACTCCAAGTACCTCCAAGGGAACTTAACATAAATTTCTTCAAATTCAAGTATTACTTACTTTCTGCGTCAATTTTTCTCAATGAACAAGTCACACAGACTTATTAAAAACAATGATGCCAAAGAAGGAAGGATAATTCACTGGTTACTACCACTTCCCTTCCACTCGATGGCAAACTGCCAGGAAAGCGTACCGAATCAATCTCTTCTGTAGTCCACGTTGGCATAACATGAGGCCAACTAGCCCGTACTCATAATGACCTCAACGTCTGTCATAACAGCTCTGCTAGGGTCCGACGACTGTATCATTCCGCAAATAATTATTATCGCCCACTCGGCTACCACCCAACACTCACGGGTATGGTTACCTCGTAAAGGTTCTCATGGATTCTGGCTTCATTTCTTTCACACTTGGTTGCTCACTTCCTTACCGGTCGTACTCTTTTCCGTACTTCCAAACTTATTCTAGCTTACGTACATAACTTCCATAATAAAGCTGGCCTTCGATCTTGGAGTTACTAAGTTAAACAATATAAGGTCATTTCCGGCTCACAACATGGTTCCCGTGGAATACGTCTGCGAACTCGTAAAATGATTAATTAGACTCGGGCTTGTACCCTCGTGACCCTGTCCCGTAGCGGGACTACTATTAACTGATCCCACCCCATAAACGGGTATACTAACTTCTCATAATACTATAGTCGTGTCGTCTTGATCACAACAACCATTACTTACTCCACACGGATCTCATCCGTACTATCCTCTTAAGCATACCACGTAGCTTAATTTACAAACATAGTATCCCATTGGGCCCCTTAATTAAGCTTCTTAAGGTTCCATTACTTTTTCCGACAACTCATCGTCTCCTAATTTTCTCAAACTAGCACGTAAAACCTCGATGAGAGTTCCTTAACTGTTCATACCTTCCCGGTATCTATTTAGTCCTTACGAATCACGGTAATCTAAAATCATTCTAGGCAACACATATGTGACCTCATACGTAAATATGTATAGTTGTATGTCACAATACCAACTATACTACAAGTATTACCAACGGATCATGATCCACATAATCTTTCTGGGTCATCTTTGCTTCCGTGGCTGCAAACACTTTGTTAGGGAGAGCGACCCTAACCACACGGCTCTATCGCACGATCTTAGAGTGAGAAGAAATGAAACCAATCCTAAATATCCTGCGACCTCACGATTATAGATGTGGTGCACAACACACCGATAATCAAGACTCTACTAGATATGGCTGTAGACCGCTTCAGGATTAATCGCTCGATACCACTTTTGTCACGACCCTCGGATCCGGATCGTGCCTTATCGGGCACCGCTTGTGATACAACATCGGAGAAAACCATGGAAATAAACTCACAAACAAGAACCATATAAGAATATAAAGCAGGCTAACCCAAGTGGCTACCTCTAAATATAATAAAGCGAGCGATTACATCCTTACACCCCAATTCAGCGGGACTACAAGCCTCTGAAGGTATAACACTATGACGGGACAGGGCCCGCCATACCCCACGAATGTACAAAAGTCTACAACCTCGAGAATCGTACCAAAAGACGAGGCCTCCGAGAAATGGAGCCTTCCGAGAACCGAACCGTGATCTGAGTGCGGATCGGCCAAGCTATGAACCTCAACTGCGGCGTGAACGCAGCCGAAGGAGGTCGATCTAACATGTACTAAATATGCGGCGGAAAATCGTAATAAAAATATAAGTGGAGTTATAGGCGAAAATCGATTTACTTTGCACTGCCTTACTAACAATGAGAGTAACAAATATATATATATATCTTTGCGTAAAAATAGGAAGCTCATGATCAAAGCGAGTACCTGCGCGTAGTATCATTAAGCAATTCTACTCGCAGGACTATTTCACCCGCATAGGTCCTGTGGACCCGCGTGAGGTCATCCGCGTCGTGGGACTATTTCACCGCGTGGGACTATTTCACCGCGTGGATCCTGTGGACCCGCGAGTATCATCGCCGTACTCGCGTGGGACTATTTCACCCGCATGGATCCCGTGGACGGATCCGCGTGAGTCTGATCGCCGTACTCGCGGGACTATTTCACCGCATGGATCATGTGGGCCGGATCGCGTAGTACAAACGCCGCTCGCGTCATGGGTAGCAAATTCATGGCATAAGTAGTAAACCATCCTATTGGAGCATACGTGGGCCACCCATCGTGTCGGTATGTCCAAAGGAAATAACAAGAATAACCCGGGTTTACAGTAATAATATATATATAACATAGCTCATCAGGCTATCATCATACATAACATAAGCACTACCGCCTATCATATCATAACATAAGCACTACCTACCTATCATATCATAACATAAGCACTACATCATATCATGACATAAGCAAGTTAAGAAATCCCCTAACTTCTTATTAACATTATTAATATATCCTCTCATTTTAGTATACCTAAGGCACCAACATGTCTTTTAATAGAAAATCCGGGAATTTAACTCAAGTACCATGTACTTCTAACCTTTTAAGAAATAACTCCTTTTTATACAAAAATTTCAAGATACTAATCACCATAGTATCAAGTTACAATTTCTTTTCAAAACAAGTCACATTTCCTTTTAGAAATATACTAAGCTTCTAAATCAAGTGACTTCATTTCCTTTAAAACCTTAGGCAACCAATTCCTAAAAATCAATTCACCTTTCTTAGTTTCAAATCCTTTACCCGTACTTGTTTTAATTAGAGTAAACCTTTCTTTGTGAACCTCTCAAAAATTAATATAACCAACTTCCCATAAAGTCATTATATTAGCGTTATTCCTTTGTCAAATACATTTTCCCTAAATCCAAGGGACTTATACTTTTAAAATGAAACAAGTACCAATATACTTTAAAACAAGTGAAAGATATCGAATCTTGTACGTCTACCGTACTACATAGATACAACTACTCATGCTCAAGAGATAGGAAAGTTCCACATACCTCTTCGGTTAATCCACTTGCTAAGTTCGAAATACACGTAATATGTCAACCTATAATGACCATAATACGTTTATTAACCCAATTTCAATGTAGAAATTCCAAATTCAAGTTACTAATTCCTAAGGAAAATTGGGCGCATTTCCTTTGTTTCTACATACTTTGTCACCTTTTTCAAGGCGAAATCAATAACCAAACGCCACATTTAAGGCCCAACAATCCAATATTTCAAAGGGATTACACAACCAATCTTAGGTGTGTAAATTCTGCCCAATAGGTAAAACAATATACTTAACAATTCTAAAGTGGTTTGTAGGCTACAACATGCTCATAATATCTCTTTAACCAATCCTTCATATCCAAACCATTTTTCTTACATGCAATGATTCTAAGGGCATTCTTTACCACTACAAATTCCTTATTATTCACATGCAACACCAATAATTAGCTACAAGAGAAGAAATGTTACCTTTGGAGCTTTAGCCAAAATTATTCCAACAATTTGCTAGCCTCCTTTTCAAGAATACCACTACAACAACCTCCACAAGCTTGCAATTAACTTTCCTTCTTAACACCCTTTTCAGATTTTTATTAAGCTTGGAGTTTCTCTTGATTTTCTAGAGAGAAGGAGAGCTTTTAGCTTAGAGAGAGAGAGAGATGAAAGATGAAAAGATGACCAAGTCTTCAAGACTTGGTCAATATAAACATCTGACATTTCAGATGGGGACACTTGTCACCCATCCATGGCTTCTTTTAAAACAAAGCGGTCTGAAATTTCCACTAACTCGCAGATCCGCGTCGGCGCGCGGCCTGCGATCGGCGCCGCTGACTCCGGCGGACTCGGAACTTTAGGCGCGCGGCCGATTCCGGCGCCGCGGCCATGAATTCCCCGCCTTGGCGCGCGGCCACGCCTCGTGGCGAGGCCGAAGTTTTCTGATTTCGAGTCCTAACTCCTTCCGCATGGACCCATACGCACGGCCTGAACCACGGGGTATAACACATTCTCCTCAACATTTAATTGTCATACATTAGTTTAAAAACAGCAGGTGTGAGAACTATAATCTGTTAAATAGATGCACCTTCCTAAACTTCTTCGAGGATGTATTCTCTACAGCAGGACTCAAAATAGCACACAACAACCTGACTCAGGATCTGATTCAGATTTGGTTTTGCTGGAGGATGTTGGAGTTTGTGTCTCTTCTGATATTGGCTGAAATGTTGCATAAGATGTTGTGGCATCAGTGGCAACATTCGGAGCAACACTCGATTTAGCATATCTGAAAATTTCTTTTGGGAGGAATTGTTTCAATAGAGTTTCATCAAGAATTTCCTCATTTTCTTGAGACACATTTTGCAGTACATAGGCAGTTGTTTCTTCTTCACTCTCTTCAGTTGAGAACACCAAATTCGTGTTGTCACTGTCACTGCTCGAGCAAGCATATATAGCAATATCACATCTGGACCTTGACCTGTTTTTGCTCGGCTCTGCACGAATTGTTCTTCTCAAACAATCTACTCGTTCGACAAGTAGGGAAGGTGGAGGATCTTGGTCTCTTACCCAATACTGTAGCTTTAGACAAGTCCTCTGTTTCTGAGCATGTTGAACCACAGCAACCCCACATGTTGTTTAGTGTGTTGGCTGATATGGCGTTGACATTGGAGAGGTTTTCATGGGTGAATATAGTAGAGAGGATTTTGAGGAGATTAAGGATGGAGTTTGGAATGGTGTTGATTCCATCAGATAGGTAGGATTATGCCCGAGATGTGATGTGATTTCCCTTCTTCTTTTTTTAAATAGAAAATCGAAAATGATAAAAAAATATTTTTTATATATATATTTTTATTTTTTTTATTTTTTAAATAGGGAAAATCAGAAATGATAAAAAAATAACAAATGAGAGGAATATCAATGGCAACTCTTTTTAAGCAACAAAAATCTCTTAAATTTAAGTGTTTCAATTTTACACAATAACTTACACCTAAAATATTGGGATAAACTAACTAGACATCAGAGTAGGAAAAAATTAATCTTATAGTATAAAGTTTGAAATTCCTATTAAAACATGGCACAAAATAGGGGGAAATAACTGAATTTTTAAAAATCAGTTACACATTACATCCCAATAAATATCATTATCTGAAAATGTCAACAATAATGTTAGCAGCATTTTAACAACACAAGTATCATGATCCTTCAAGAACATCTTCCTTTCGGCAACAAATCAAGACACATTTCATATATATTTTTATGAGTTTAACCTCCAGACCAATGTAACATTTTTTCATTGAGTCCTAGATCTAATCATAAAACACATACAAAATTCATTTTTGTGTCAAAAACAAGAATACTTATTTAGCATCCTCATAATAATTTTTTTGTTTAAGCACTTTGATACTCCTATAGTATAGGAACGGTATCAATTTCAAGGGTTTTTTCCGTATTGCACACATGTCGAGAATTAGAAAGGTTTTGCCTTATTTTGATACTCCCCTTTTATGATATCTAATATCATCGCAGAGAACGATATCACATTAAAATCACGTTCTTATTTGGAAATCATACATGTGTGAACAAAAATCAGTCAAAAACAATACTGAAAATCAGATTCAGATATTACACAGGTAAATGTCATCCGAAATGTTAGAGACATTACAGCCGACATTTACCAAAAATGGCCAAATTAGAGATTACAAAGACCACGAGATTTCTGCACTAGAAAATCTCTCATGATCCAAAACTTTTATAAAAGTATCAGCTAGTTGATGACGAGTATCAACATGTTTAATTTGAACTAGCTGTTTTTCAATCAAATCTTTTTTTTAAATGATGTCTAATCATAGTACAAAACAAAAAGGTTGCTAGTAAAACATAATCGTTTAACATGTGTCTTAATCATATTCATTTAGAACAACAACTTCCAGCTGCTACATATTCAGATTCAGCAGTTGAAAGTGAGACATAATTTTATTTACGACTTTACCAAGAAATAGGATTACTGCCAAAATAAAAATATCCTCCATTCGTACTCTTTCTATCATCCACATCATCAGCCTAATCCGTGTCACTATATCCTATAAAATTAAGATTAGTGTCTTTGTAATATCAAATTCTCAACTCACATGTGCCGACAACGACACGTTTTACGACATTTAAGTGGAAGATTTTGGTATAGGCTTGGAATCGAGCACACACACACACAAACACACTAAACATATGTTTTAAAGCACATATAAAACAAGAAAGACTAACCTCTTGGTATATGGCAAACACACACGTACCTTTTGTAATTGAGTGGTTCTTTGCTTCTTGTTCTACTTCTTTCAAACACTCCCCCTATCACCTGACATGGTGGATGATTCTTCCTAATCCTTGATGAGTGGTCCTTTTGATCTAGCAATTCAGCATTTGACTCCTCATCCACACCCTTTGTGATCTCGGGTTCTGACTCAGATGTTGCTTCAGATGTCGTGACATTTGGGGCAACACCTGAATCTTCAGCAATAGACTCTTGTAAAGTTTTTGTCCTTAGATTGTACACTCGGTAAGCATGACTAATTTGAAAATAGCCAACAAAATTTCTTTCACTCTTAGAATCAGACTTAGCTAGATAATCTCTTTCATTTAAAATGTAACAAATGCACCCAAAAAAATGAAAGTCACGCACCTTAGGTTTCTTTCCATTTATAATATCATGGGATGTCATCTTTGTTACAGACCTTAAGTAGATTCTATTAGTGATGTGACGAGCAGTAAAAAATATTTTGACAATTTGTTAGAACTAAGCATAACTCTAGGCATTTCTTGTCATGTTTTATTCTTCCTCTCTGCTATACCATTCTGTTAAGGAGATTTTGGGAGCAGGAAAAAAACTCATGAAAAAATCCTCTTTTCTCACAAAATTTTGTGAAGGAAATGTTTTCAAATTTTTTTCCATGGTCGAAATTAATCCGAAAAAATAGGAGAATAGAACAAGTTCCTAATTCTAGAGTGCAAAATTTTAAAACATGTCAAAAGTTTTGAGATTTTTCTTTAAAAAAATATATCCATAAGTACTTAGAAAAATCATCTATAATCACATAGGACTACCTCATGCCTCCTAAATTATCTACCTCAATTGGACCTATAAGATCCATATGCAATAATACAAAACAGTGAGACATACCTGAATGTTGTCGTCATTCTGGACAACATTATGGGAAATATGGGTTTGCTTACCTTGGAGACAATCTGTATAGACTGTTTTACCTTTATGACAGAAGTTGGGTAAGTCTCTAACCGCTCCATATGAGACCAATTTTTCAGATTGCGGTAGTTGACATGCCCCAACTTTTGATTTCATAGTATTGTGTCGTTCATCTTGACATTATTGCACGTTTCTTGTCTTGCAACAAGACAGTAATTATCACATGTTCTAGTCCTTGACATGACACATTCCTTAGCTTCATTCATAACTTTTCAGGCATTCTTATTAGATTTCACCTCCAAACGTTGCATTACCTCCATTGAATGATTCACAGTTCTTTAGAAAATCCTTTGTACCTGTCAAGTGGCGAAAACATTCACTATTAAAGTACTAAGAACCTGCAATGTTAGTTCTTAAAGCAGTTTCATAACATTATAAATTATGTCCATTTTGGGAACCTAAACTCTTTTAAAACATTTTTAACCTTTCAGCTCAGAAATGTTGTCAAAAATGTTGGACAACATTTTAGGCAACATTTCGCTCACAGAATTCTGAAGTTTGAAAACAGTACAGTTTTTGGGGGAAAAACCCAGGAGAGTTACAATGACGGCACACAAACTTCATATCCTTTGACATATATGAGAACCTATTATATAATCATTTTTCTTTTACAAAGCACATTTTCTCATTTTTGTCAAACAAACTAGAACATATTGTTTTAAGAGAGTTTTGGTACCCAATACCTGCATGCGAAGGTTATTTTGGCTAAATCTAATTTTGCACAAATCTTACCAAATGTAGTATCTTATTTGGTAAGTGTAACCTCTAGTTGGGTTATTGTGTCTTTTAGGTCTACATTCTCACGAGTTACAGATATTATCTTTGTCTCAAGTTGATTGGATTCTATGATTAAGGCTTTACAAATGTTTTGTAATTCATTAATCATGTCATCTTTGCATTAAACTTAATCCATACTCTCAGCCTCACCATTAGAAATAAAATTAGTAAAGCAATTAACATCAGGATAGTTAAAGAATATGTACCGTTCGGATGTTGCTGAAATGTAGATGTCGTTGCAGATGTTGCCTGAAATGTCGTGACATCTGAGGCAACATTACAGACGACATTTTCAATATCAAACAGGGATTGTTCGTAAACAGTGACCAACAGTGCTTGTGATTTGATTTCTTGATCTTCTTCCTCTTCTTCGTGGTCTTCCTTTTTGAGTACTTGGAAGGAACTTGGTGGACTTTTGATTGAAGCCTTGATTTTGATGCTATTTAGATTTATATTGATTTTGATGCTATTTAGAACTTTCTCACATTCAAATTGTATTTTCGAGTGAGTAAGACAACATTAGCACATTTACCAAGTTCTTCAAGATTCACATCCTCTTCATTGATTTGATTCTTCGAGGATTGAACTTGAAGTGAAACATTCTTGCTCTTATATAGTTCCCTTGATTCTCAATGTTCATCAAGGTATGAAGGTCCATAGTAGCAAGATTGTGATATTCTTTAATGACACAAATCTTTAAATTGAACTTTTCATGAATAGAACGGAGAGCCTTTTAAAATAAGATTTAATATCATCCGCTTCTTCCATCCTTAAAAATTCATATTTGCTCATGAGTATGTATAGCATAATTGGTTTCTTCCGTCGCCTATTTGGATTCAGGTTTAGAATGTCACCTTCCTCATCCGGCGGCAACATTTGGAACAACATACATATTGGTTATAGATCTTCATGCCCTAACATCAATTGATTTGATGTGAGAACGTTAGAGAATCCTCAATAGATATAGATTGAATCATTTAAAATGGGAAGTCTACCACTATTTGGATTGACGGATCCATAGTTAAATAAAAGGACCAAACACTTATTGTGTTAAGTGTCGGTTTTGATACCACTTGTTGGGTCCCGGGGTACAACTATGGAATAATAAAAACAAACTGGAAATTAACTCAATTCAAATGCTGGAACAGTTTGCAAATGTTGGCGAAAATGTCGTCTGACATAACTGACGACATTTCGGTAAAACAGTGTTCAGTTAAAAACAGAATAAAATATTTGAAGAGTAAAATGCAGCTGAAATAATAAAGACACAAAGGTTTAATTTTCATAGGTTATATATTGATATAATCCATGATGGTCAATGACCAAAGGTATTGTTTATATATATATATATATATATATATATATATATATATATATATATATATATATATATATATATATATATATATATACATACAATTGATATATTCCTTTCTTTACAAGATTTACAAACTAGTACAAAAAGAATAAAAAAAGTTAAGTCGCAGATGACTTATGCCTGAAAAATCTAACAAAGTAGACATATATATAGACAACCTCTCATTACAATCGCTCCATACAAAGCTAATCTAGAATCTGAAACAACGACTGAAATGTCATGCAGAATGTCGTCTAAAACTCAGGCAACATTTTGTGATCCAGATTTCTGAGAAGAAATTCCGAGAACTCTCTTGGTATTTTTACATTTTGATTCTGGTTATGGATTCACTGATCTGCCCTCTCTATTTATAGTAGAGAGTTCTCCTTGAAATGCTCAATGAATCATTGTGGAGGTTGATCTAAAAGTTGTCACGTATGACAGAAACTTGATGAGTGATTTTCTCAACAGCTTGGACTTTTTCTTCCCTTGTCTTGCTCCTTAAGTTAAGCTATCTCTTGGACTTAGTCTTCCACGTTTTCAATCTTCTTCAAAGACTCCTTGCCAAGTCAAATTATCATGTGATAAAAAGGTCACACATTTCTGAAATTTGTCCGTGAAGATAGGCAAAACAGTTACCAGAATGTCGGTCAGAATGTCAAGACATTTATTCCGACATTTTCTAATTTGAACTTAGTACGAAAAATGATATGTTAGAAAAAATGTCATAACACAAATCCTAACATTAACAATTACTAATACATAGATTACTTTTAGACCATGTAAATGGATAAGCGTTCTTTTTTTCTAAATCAAGCATATTAAACAACCCTTTGAACATAATCAAGAAATTCCCTTATTAGTATTGGGATTATTATTCATATATATTATCTAATTTTCCTTATCATTATTGTTATAGTTACTCGTACGCACTAGTCTGCTATTACTTTTAGGGTGTGTTTGGTTCGCGCAGGGTAAACGGAATGGAATTCAGTAAGAGAATGGAAAGGAAAGGAATTACCCTAATTATTCCTACATGTTTGGTTCTGGGTGATCCGGAGACTGAGGTCCGGATTGGAGAAAGGGAATGAAAATACCTAGGAGGTGAGGGAAATCAATCTAAGGAAAAGGGAATGGAAAAGAGGGTAAAGAGAATGAAAAAGTATGTCAAACAAACAACTTCAAAGGGAATCAAGAGATTTCATTCCCTTTCATTATTATTCCGAACTAAACGCACCCTTAGTATTCTCTTTTCCAATATGTTCGGCATGACTTCTTTACTACAATATTTTTCTTTTCATACTTAATTTTATTATATATATTTTACTAGAGTCGAGAATTTATTGAAAATAACTTTTCTACCTTTACAAGATAATGATAAGGATGCATACATTATATATATACCATCCTCCCTAAATTCTATTTTTATAATTAAATTGAATATGTTATTATTAAACATAAATAAGAGTGCATAAATATAAATATGATATCATGCAGTAACAAATAAGAATGACAATTTCTTCTGTCCCACCTCTTTTCATGCCGCACTTTTTTTAAATTTTTTTAAAAATAAATATTTATAGTAAAAAAATAATTTAATTTTAAGTTATTATTAATTACGTAGATATCTACGTCTTTAAAAGTGGTTAAATTAATACATAAAAATAGTGATCACTTAACCTTTATTTTTTAGTTAAATAAAGTATCCATTTACTAAAACAAAAAATAATTTTATTTTTTCCAATTTGCTCTTATTAAGTGTTAGGTCACCAAATCTCAATGCCTATTTAATTAGGAATATTTTAATTAAATTATCTATTTTTGCCTAGAAAGTACTCTCTTCTTCCCAAAAAAAAATTTACCTACTTTCTTTATTAGTTTGTCCAAAAAAATAGTTTTTTTTATATTTAAAAACAATTTAACATAATGAGATTATTTACAACCACACAAATATCTATGATATGTTTGGACCACACATTTCAAAAATCTTCATTTATTTCTTAAATTTTATGTCAAATTAAATTAGATCAGTCTTTTTTGAACGGAGAGAATAATATTTTTTTTAAAGAATATACAGATGACTAAGTGAACAATTTTTTATTGGAATGGAGAAATATAGCCTTTACGATAAGGGAATATATATATATAGACAGAAAAAGAATGAATAAATAGACCTTTGCGCTTGTTAAGAGAAATAAAACCTTATTAGAGTTGTGGTAGTGAGATCCGAGTTAAATTTCCATCAAAGTTCCTTTATTTTTATATCTTCCACACTTCAAATGTCACCCACTTTTTTCAAATCTAAATTATTTTATCTAATTTAAGGTGGTCTCAAATATTTTGGGGGTCCTGTTCTAATTCGTAAAAGTGAATCCTTAATTGGGTTAAGATCTGCGAATTACAAGTCTTTACAGTAAATTTTGGCTAATGCTACTTAATAAAAAATGAAAAAATAGGGCCCTAAATTTTTCGTTTTTCGAAGGAGTCTGTGCGGTAGCAGTCCTCGCACGAGTCTATTACACAAAATATCTAAATTTTATCATATATAACTTTTAGATCAATCATACTCTCTTATCATATTGTCTTGCATTTGCGGATAAATCATTAACTTGTGAATTGGGTGATTTTCATATTTCAAAATACTATGAAAAAATGTTCAGATTTAATCAGTAACGTTTTTACTATGTTTTAAACTCGCGTTTTTTATTCTTAAGGTTAGAGTTCCATTAGGATCGAGGGGGGAAAAATGAGAAAATTGTGAATGATATGAGTATGAAAATTTCAAAGTATAAAAAGAATGTGAAGTTGAGATATTTGTATAATAAAGGATACAGTTGACCCTTCTCTCTTGAGGGGAAAAAAGAGAAAGAAAGGTTAGTTTGGTACGTCGTATTAGATTGTATATTTTATATTGGATTGTACTAATATATAATGAATGGTATTAGAATATTAATATATACTGGATTGTATTTTTTTTAGTACAGTCCAGGAGAGAAAAATGACAGTTGGAGTGTACTATTTTTAGAAATAGTACAGTCTAGTCCGGCTGAAAACGTCCACCAAACGTTGTATTATTTTTTTGTTCAGTGCAGCCCAGCGTAATACAACGTATCTAACGAGCCCTAAGTTCCTAATCCTATCAAGAATATTATCCACTTGGCAATGGCATGGTGGGAAAAAGGTGAACAATTCACCCTTATTTTTGGAGTTCTTTTTAGCTACGTCCCATAATTAAACTACAGTTCTATTGATTCTTTTATATTTAAACTATGTAGTAAATAAATGTCCCATTATTAAACTAGAATACTATTTAAGTATAATTTGGTGGTTGCTGAGTATATTGCTTCGGAAGTACTTGGATTGCTCTTCCATTTTCGTCTGTTATGTTTCATGAATTTGGTTCATTGGGGCACGTTTGGTACGCTGTATTAAATTGGACTGTACTGGACAAAAAAATAAGACAGCGTTTGGTGGTGTTTTCAGCTGCACTGGATTGTACTATTTCTAAAATAGTACAGTCCAACTGCCATTTTTGAGACTCATCTAACAGGTGGGTCTCCCATGGACTGTACTAAAAATAAAAAAAGTAAAAATATAGAGTCTATTATATATTAATACTCTAATACCGTCCATTATATATTAATACAGTCAAGTCCAATGAAATTAATACAGTCCAGTGTGACGTACCAAACGAACCCCCAATGATCTATAAACATAGCAGCTAATGTTACACTACTTTTCTACTACTTAGTTTGTCTTTTATTTTGGTTCTAAATAGTTAAATAAATATTATTTTTATTGATTACTATCACCCTCACAGTTATAGAACGTCAAGAACACCTTAAAATTTGTGTACAATTGTAGTTGCTCAATATTAATTTTTTGGAAATTTGTATTGGCATGTTGCAATTTATTGTAGAAGTCACAGGTTGCGACTTTTGAAACTATATGAAGTCAGTGTAAGATGATTTGTCCATATCAATTGCTCTAATCATGTATTAAGTGTTTAGCTAAAATCAACAATTGACAATGTTTTCTCCTTTTTAGATAATTTCTTGTATTTTTTTCAGTTGATTTTTTTTTATCGAAACTAGCGATGTTGTCGATAAATTCGGGATTTAAATTCAATTTATGAGTTCAACCTCTGAGATTTTTAGCATTGAATCTATTGTACTTTTAAGATTACAGATTCATATTTGATGCGCGATTTATACACACGCTAAACGCAAGTGCACGTATCGTGACAAGTAATATAGTCTAGAAGACCGAGTTATCGTCCTCAGGGATTAGTGTCCAATTACCAACCTCTATTCTGTAGTATCTATTTGGTGACCGATAATTTGATGGTTTGTTTATAGCTAATGATTATAGATGCTAACTAAATTACTTTACTTTACTTCAGATATGGTGGAAATATGGCTTCCAAATCTCCTGGACTATCCGCTCGCTTTACTCGTTAATGCAAATAATTAAGGTTCTTCTTCTATGTTGAGATAGCAGGTTAACTAAGCCGTTTTATACTCCTGTTAAGGTAATATAAACATTCAACCCCAATGTAGAACCCTTCTATCTTTCGATGACAAGATTGACTACAAAGGAGGATTAAGAGCAATAACCTATTAAACTACACAAGTATCGGGGTACTTTCGTCCACGATTTAAACCTATGTTTATTCAACTATAGCATATTCACAATCTCTCCTTTCGGATTTCGATTAGAAATCATATAAGTGATGATAATTAGTGATCAATTAATTACCAAGCAATCAAAACAATTATTGAATAAATCTCAACAATAATAAGAAGAAACCAAAATCTTGCATTAATTCATAAAACGAGGTTCAAGCGATTCGACATGGAAAGCCCTAAATTAAGTTAGTTCCTAGCCATAGACATGTCAAGAACTAAAATAGTATCCAACATATACTAGAAAGAAATAAAGTAAAGAACAAGAAATTACTCAAAAATAAGTCTCCAATCTTGATCTAATGTTGTGATGAATGGTAAGGTGTGTCCCTCCTCAAATCTGACCTAAAAGGTCCTTTTATATCCCCAAAAACGTGCAAAACCTTTTTCTCTTTGGCTTTGGCCCAATCCTATTCAGATTTGTCAAATTTCCCGCGTCGGCGCCACGGCCCTTCAACCGGCGCCGCGGCGCCGAAACTTTTGCGGCTAGTCTGCTTCTTGGGCGTTGTGGCTCCACTGCTGCTGATTGTCTGGCGCCGCCCTGTTTCTCGCCCGGGTTGCCAACTTTTCATCTTTTTGAGCTCTGAAACCTCTTTTTCTGCCATCTTTTCGCTCATTCTCACCAATGTGCCACTTTAAACCACTGTGACTCAAAAAGAAAGAAAATATATCCTAACACGACACATATTTGTATAAAAATGGGCAAAAGACTAACTAAAAATGACTCAAAAAAGTGTATATAAAATACACCGATCTAACACCCCCAAACTTAACATTTGTTCGCCCTCGAGTAAAGATAAAAAATAGAAACAAAGACACGAAAGGAAAGAAAATAACATGACTCAAAGACATTGATCAACTTGTGCATCATTGTTACTTAGAAAAGCATGAAGGTTGGTAGAATAATATGCAAGAACATATAGCATGGATTTTTAGCATTCTAAACACATCAAGTCAGATATTTCGCAAATTCAATTTAATCATATTCAATGGAAGTAAGAATACCTAACTATGCATGTTAATTTCAAAATCATATGACCTGTTCACTTGCTATTCTCCACTAATCATGGATACACACATTAGAGATCTTCAGGGCTTTTCAGGTTTGTAATGTAGGCTTAGGCAGGGGTAGGTAAAAATAGGCTTTTAGGCTCAATCTTACGTACCATAAGCTCTTTTTCTTTCGATTCTTCCCTTTTCTTTTGATTTTTTTTTTAACCTCATACCTATCTTTCCCCTCTTTTGTTTTGAGAGAATGAGGTGTCTGATGAATAATAAGCACCCCCAAACTTAGGCTTTTGCCTATTTATGATTACTTTTCATTGGGGTGCATCAAAATTGTTCACTCTCTTTTTATCTCTTTTCAACACTTTATATTCCAAACACATCAATTTCTTCACTTATGACACAAGTATGAAATTATAGGATGTCAAAGAAATATCTTATTTTTAGGCTCAAAGAGGCTGACTAGGGATACAATTTTAATGTCAGTGATAGACAAAGAATGGTAAGAAAGGGCTAACAAAGAAATGCCTGAGTCATCTCCCTAACATGCATATCCTAACTATTTCGCCTCAAATAGCAAGCAAGCATACACACATGTTTAATCACTAACAATACATAAATCAAGCAAGATACCCCCAAATAGTTTGACTTCATGAATTTTTGGCATATCTAACCTAAGTGTTCAGATGGTTGCTTCTAATTCCATTACATTATTCAACTTTACTTCACTAGGCGTTTCAAGTAAATACAGCATGCATGATCATAAAAAGAAATTAGACTCAAATAAACATAGAAAATAACGGAAAAAGACTCAAAAAAACATCAAAAATAAACTAAGAACTCCCCCCCCCCCCAAACTTAAATCACACATTGTCCCTAATGTGTGCAAGACTCAAAAATAAAACAAAGACGGGACACCTCACAGTCTTGGTTTAAAATGGTGGCGGTGGCGGCGGATAATTCATGGCAGATAACGTCAGAAATCCCGTCAGAATAGGAGAGGGAATTCGTTTCTAGGGCTCTTCATTTTTCAGATTATTCGTCGCAGCGCCGTGGCGCCGAGCCGATTTTTCCCCTCTCGCATTTTTCGCCCTCCAATTTTTGGCCATGTACCTGTCATCACAACATGCAAACAATACCTCCCGTGAGACTGTTCTAACTAAAACTAAATTGCATAAATTTAACAACCTTGGGTTGCCTCCCAAGCAGCGCTGTCTTTAATGTCTTTTAGCCAGACGCAGGTTCCCATTCATTTTGGAATGAGATGGGTCACTAGGCTCATCTGTTCCATTTCATTGATCAAATAGGGTTTCAACCTCTGTCCGTTTACCTTGAAAGGGGCTCCCTCTCTCCCTCTCACTTCAAATGCACCATAGGGGAATGCTCTTACAACAGTGTACGGTCCTGACCAACGCAATTTGAGCTTTCCTGGGAACATACTCAACCTTGAGTTAAATAAAAGCACTTGTTGTCCTGCTTGGAAGTCTTTTGGGATCAACATCTTATCATGCCATACTTTGGTTCATTCCTTGTAGATCCTTGCATTCTCATAGGCGTTATGTCTGAATTCATCCAACTCGCTCAGCTGTAGCAACCTCTTCTGCCCTGCTGCCTTGACATCCATGTTCAGCTTCCTCATTGCCCAATAAGCCCTGTGTTCTAACTCTACTGGCAGATGACATGCTTTACCAAACACTAACTTATATGGTGACATTCCAATGGGGGTTTTGAATGTTGTTCTGTATGCCCATAGTGCGTCATCCAATTTGATAGACCAATCCTTCCTTGAGCCATCTACCATCTTTTCCAATATGTTTTTCACTTCCCTGTTTGACACTTCTGCTTTCCCATTCGCTTGAGGGTGATAGGGCAATGTGGTGCGGTGGTAGACTCCATATCAGGAAAGCAGTGTATCAAACTGTTTGTTACAAAAGTGGCTTCCTTCATCACTGATGATGGCCCTGGGAGTACCAAACCTTGTGAATATATTCCTTTGGAGGAACCTTTGGACAGTCTTACTGTCATTTTATTTAGTGGCTACCGCTTCTATCCATTTGGACACATAATCCACTGCAAGAAGAATGTACTGATTCCCAAAGGACGACAGGAATGGACCCATGAAGTCGATCCCCCATACATCAAATAGTTCCACCTCCAAGTCCCATTCGACGACATTTCATTTCGTCTTGATATGTTCCCTGTTCTTTGACAACGATCACAGCTCTTCACAAAGGTGTGGGCATCCTTGAAGAGGGTTGGCCAATAGAACCCACTTTGCAATACCTTCGCAGCTGTTCTTGATGCCCAAAAATGTCCACCACATTGTAATGTGTGACAATGGGTGAGAATCTGGTGCATCTCATCCTCTGGTATACATCGCCTGATGACTTGGTTGGCGCAATGCTTGTATAGCATTGGCTCCTCCCAATAGTAGTGTTTTACTTCAGAGTAGAACCTCTTCACTTGTTGTCTTGTCAATCACGAAGTGCATCACGACCCAGGCCGCCCGTGGTCGTGCCTACACAGGAACCACTGCAATTATCATAAGAGATAATCACGAACATACATGAAACTTATAAAATAAATCAACAAGAATTAATAACGAGTTAGCCGATAAGGCTACCTCCTCAGACGATATACATATACATAACCAAAGCGCGATTCTTGTTATACCCGTAGTTCGACCCTACGTGTGAGGCGTCTGGCATGTAAGACTTAAAATTTTCAAAGGATAGGTGTGGATTATTAGGACGGGTTTTAGTCAACTTTAAAGCGGGTTATGACCGGTACATTGAGAGTTCCTAAGTATTTCAAAGGCCTAGGCGTATTTAGTCAGTCTAGATTCCAACGCAACCAACCATTCGCGAAAGGGCGTCGGAGTAGAAAGTTATGAAATTACAAGTTCGGTCATGTGACAGACAATGTGTTTGGACAAAGCGGCAGGCGCGGCGCGGATCTGCGCGGCGCCTAAAAATCTTGAGGTCGCTGAGAGTTGCAGCGCCAGCTGAGATAGCGAGGCGCGGCCGAAAGTTCAGAGGCTGCGGGGTTTCAATGGCCGCGGCGTGGCCGCAGCGGCGAGATTTTGGGCGGACAAACTTAGACAAGTCAGAAGTGTCTTTTCACAGACCTTGGGAGGGGGACAAGTGTCCCCCCCTCTCTGATTTCGTACATGCAATCTATTGACCAACTCTTGAATCCGTGGTCATCTTCCAAGTTCTCTCCCTCTCTCGAAAAATCAGCTCCTCCTTCTATATACATTTCCAAAGGAAATCCAAGTATAAGGAAAAATCAAAAGTTGAGAACAAAAGGAAGCTTGTGGCTAGCTTGTGGTGGTGTTCTTGGCAGGAAGCTAGCAAAATATTTGGAATAAGTTTGGCTAAAACTCTAAGGTAATGATTCTTCCTTTAGATTTAGTTTATAGTGTTGCATGTTAAGAAGAAAGAACTTGTGGTAGTAAATAATGCTCTTAGAGTCATTGCATGCTAGAAATGTGGTTTGGATATGAAAAATGGGTTAAGAAGAGATTATGAGCATGTTGTAACCTAAAAACTACCTTAGAATTGTTAAGTGAATTGTTGTAACTTATGGGGCAGAATTTTACACACCCAAGTTTAGGTGTGTAATCCCCTTTGAATTGTTGGATTGATTGAGCCTTAAATGTGGCAATTGGATGATAAATTCGGCCTTGAGAAAGGTGGCAAAGTGAGTAGAAACAAAGGAAATGCTGCCCAATTTTCCATAGAATTTAGTGACTTTGAACTTGGATTGTTCTACATTAAGATTAGAGGTTAATAAACGTATCATGGTTATTTTAGGTTGACATATTACTTGCGGTAGTTTGGACTTAGCAAGTGGATTGATCAAAAAGGTATGGAAAGCTTTCCTATCTCTTGAGCATGAATAGATGAAACTATGTAGTACGGTAGATGTACAAGATTTGGTATTCTTACTTGTTTTAAGTATATAATGACTTGTTTAGTTTTAAGAATGTATAAGTCCCTTGGTTAGGGGAAAAGTATGATTTTACTAAAGCATAGCGTTAATATAACAACTTTATGGGAAGTTGGTTTATTAGCTTCATAAAAGATTAATGAGAAGAGATTTACTCAAAAGTAAAATAAGTATATGAAGAGGCAAATTGGTTTTAAGGCATCAATTGCCCAAGGGTTTTTATGTATAAAGAAGAGTCATTTTTAAAAGAGTTGAAGTATGTAGTACTTGGGTTAAATTCCCGGTTTTCTTTTATTAAAGATATGATTAAGTGTCTTAAGTAAACTAAAATGAGAGGGTATATGAACAAGACTAATAAGAAGTTATAAGTTTTCTTAACTTATTTATGATTATGATATGATGTGATTTGAGCTAGGGTAAGAGTATATCGAGGCAAGCCCAGATCGTTATACCATTCTCGAGGTAAGAGTATGCGAGGCAAGCCCCAAGATCGTCATACCACCTTCTTGGTGTAAGAGTATATCGAGGCAAGCCCCAGATCGTTATACCAGTGCTTGATTGTAGAGTATATCGAGGAAAGTCCCAGATCGTTATACCATCTCGCCGGGGTAAGAGTATATCGAGGTAAGTCCCCAGATCGTTATACCACATTCCGTGGATTTGCTACCCGTGATCACGAGGAATACCTCATGCGAGTCCTTATGGGCTTATGCGGGTGAAATAGTCCCGTGCGGGCGTAGTCTGACTATGCGAGGAATACCTAAATGCGGGTCCATGGGACTATGCGGGTGAAATAGTCCCGAGGAGTAGGGGTGCTTATTGATACTACGGGCGAGTACCTGTTTTGATCCTAAGGCCCCTATTTTATGCGATTATTATATATCATATACTTGTCACTCTCATTGTTAGTAAGGCCTGATAAAAGGTATTTTATTGTCTTCCATGACTCAGCTTACTTTAGACTTATGATATCATTATTATAGTATTTTCGACTTTACATACTTGGTACATATGTGTCTTGACCCCGCCTCGGGGCTGCGTTAAATCTGCGGTAAGGGTAAGCGGTGTGGATCCTCGTTCTTAGGATCACTATTCGGTGTCGAAGCTCCATTCCTCGGAAGCTTGTTTATTGTACGGACATTCCACGATGCTATAGGTACTTTGTACATTCGGGGTATGGCGGGGCCTGTCATACATTTGTTATCTTTAAGTGCAGTGGTCACATATATGTTTTGGGCTATAAGAACCAGTTGTACTACTATACTTTGCTTAAGTATGTTTATGGAAGGCAGCCTTATCGGCTGGCCAGTGATGGTTACCCTTTTTATAAGTTATGTGTTATGTATGTTCATTTCGCTATTCTCGACATATACTGACGGGGTACCGGTAAGTACGATCGCGGCCGAGGTTGGTTCGTGCGATTACATCATTCTTCTTTACAAACCGACCCACAAGATATGACTACTGCACCTAAGAATTACAAGCGTGGCGGGACGGGGCCCGCCATACCCTGAATGTACATAAATCTACAACATCGTGGAAACCGTACCCAGATAAGCCTCCAGAGTGAATGGAGCTTCTTCCCAAATCGAATAGAGATCACAGAGCAAGGATCACCAACTGTGTACTAACACTGCGGGCATTGAGCGACCCACGAAGTCGATCTGATAAATGCAAGTATGGAGCGAAATAAGGTACAATAACCAAATCATAACTGTATGAAAGAATGACAGGGGCAAGTAAAAAAAATGAAATACCAGATCCTACCGTGCCATTTTAACTCATGAAATCAATCGTACATTAATCGTTCTTTTCCTTCTTTCAATAAGAATTAACATCATATTCTTATATACATACTTAAGAGTTCGATCAAGTTTTTCCACATAACTTACATATCTTATATGACATAATCCGGCCATTTATGGAGGGACTTCTTATTTGGGAGTTTACTTTGATTATCCATACGTGATAACATAATCCGGCCCATTTGCGGGACACGGTGTACTGATGAATCATGTGGCATAATTCGGCCCGCCTGTGGGGCTCGGTGTACTGTGGAATCATGTAGCATAATACGGCCCGCCTGTGGAGCTCGGTGTACTGTGGAATCATGTAGCATAATCCGGCCCGCCTGTGGGGCTCGGTGTACTGTGGAATCATGTAGCATAATACGGCCCGCCTGTGGGGCTCGGTGTACTGTGGAATCATGTAGCATAATCCGGCCCGTCTGTGGGGCTCGGTGTACTGTGGAATCATGTAGCATAATTCGGCCCGCCTGTGGGGCTCGGTGTACTGTGGAATCATGTAGCATAATCCGGCCCGCCTGTGGGGCTCGGTGTACTTTCCTTACATAACATTTTAAACCACTTTTTTACTTCTTCTTAAGTCGTTATAACAACTTTCCATAAAGCTATTATAACAACCTTTCATTTTAGAGAACTTTAGACACTTTTATTTCTTATCATCACGACCCAGGCCAGGGCGCGACTAGTACCCTCTTGGGGTACCACATCGGTATATGTCGAGAATAGCAATGAACATAACACAACACATAACTTCATAAATAGGGTAAAACATATTTGGCGGTAGATAAAGTCTTCCCATAAACTTACTTAAACAAAGTATTTATAATACAACTGGTTCTTATAGCCCAAAACACATAGGTGGCCACAGACCTCTAAAGATAACAACTGTGGCGGGACAGGGCCCCGCCATACCCATGGATGTACAAAATACCTATAGCATCAGGGAAATATCCGTACCAATAAATAAGCTTCCGGAGGAATGGAGCTTCTGACACCGGAATAGTGATCCTAAGAACGAGGATCCTCAATCTTACCACCTGCGGCGTGAGCAACCCAGGGAAGGGTCGACATATGTACCAAGTATGTAAAGTGGGAAAATCGTAATATGATATCATAAGTCTAAAAGCAAGCTGGAGTCATGAAAGACAATAAAATACCTTTTACTGTGTCTTACTAACAATGAGAGTGACAAGTATATATATAATACTGCATAAAGTAGGAGGCTCGTGATCAAAGCAGGTACCTCGCCTGTAGTATCAATAAAACCATCCTACTCCGGGACTATTTCACCGCGTGGGTCTGTGGACCCGCATGAGGTACTCACCGTATCATTTGCACCCGGCATGGGACTATTTCACCGCGTAAGCCCATAAGGACTCGCGTGAGGTACTCCTCGCGTCATGGGTAGCAAATCCACGGAACAGGTGGTATAACGATCTTGGGGACTTTCCCCTCAGATATACTCTTACCACAAGCGGATGGTATAACGATCTTGAAACGTACCTCGGATATACTCTTTGCTTTGGGCGGATGGTATAACGATCTTGGGGCTTGCCGCCGGATATACTCTTATCTTGGTGCGGATGGTATAACGATCTTGGATCGCCCTCGGATATACTCTTACAGTGGAGAATGTGGTTTGACGATATTGGGGGTTGCCCCTCAGACATAATCTTACCATGGAGAATGTTGTATAACGATCTTGGGTCTTGCCCTCGGATATACTCTTACCCTAACTCAAATCACATCATATCATAATCATAAATAAGTTAAGAAAACTTATAACTTCTTATTAGTCTTGTTCATATACCCTCTCATTTTAGTTTACTTAAGGCACTTAACCATATCTTTAATAAAATAACAGGAGTTTAACCCAGTACTATATCTTCAACTCTTTTAAAAAAGACTCTTCTTTATACATAAAACCTTTGGGCAATTGATACCTTAAAATCAAGTTGCCTCTCCATATCTTATCTCATTTAGAGTAAATCTCTTCTCATTAACCTTTTATGAAGCTAATAAACCAACTTCCCATAAAGTTGTTATATTAACTCTACACTTTAGTAAAATCATACTTTTCCCTAACTAAGGGAATTATACATTCTTAAAATGAAACAAGTCATCATATACTTAAAGCAGTAAGAATACCAAATCTTGTCAGACGTCTACCGTACTACATAGTTTCATCTATTCATGCTCAAGAGATAGGAAAACTTCACATACCTCTTTGGTCAATCCACTTGCTAGGTCCAACTCATGAGTAATATTTCAAACCATGATATGTTCATTAACCTCTAATTTCAATGTAGAAAATCTAACTCAAAGCCACTAAATCCTATGGAAAATTGGCGACATTTCCTTTGTTTCTACATACTTTTCCACCTTTCTCAAGGCGAATTTATCATTCAAATGCCACATTCAAGGCTCAACAATCCAACAATGCAAAGGGATTACACATCTAAACTTGGGTGTGTAAAATTCTCCCCACAAGGTACAATAATTCATTTTAACAAGTTTAAGGTAGTTCTTAGGCTACAACATGCTAATTTGTTCTTTTAACCAATCCTTTCATATTCCAACCACATTTCTCACGCAATCAATCTAAGGGCCTTATTTCCAACTAAAAGTTCTTCCTACTTAACATGCAATACCAAATACCAACTATAAAGAAGAATGGTTACCTTAGAGCTTTTAGCCAATTTACTCCAACAATTGCTAGCCTCTACTCCAAGAATATCACCACAATAGTCTTAACAAGCTTGTAATAACCTTACCTTCCTATCACACTTTTCAGATTTCTTTATTCTTAGAAATTCTCTTGGAAACTTAGAGAGAAGGGAGAGCTAAAGCGTTAGAGAGAGGAATTGGAAGATGACCAAGTCTTGAAGACTTGGTCAATATATTGCATCAAGAAATCGGATGGGGACACTTGTCACCTCCCAAGTCTTTTAAAAGAAAATCGACTTTTCTAAGTTTTTCCGCCCAAAATCCGCCTCGCGTGCGCTGAAACCTCCATGAGCTCTGAACTTTTGGCGCGCGCTCCTAACATCTGGCGCTGCGCAACTTCAGCGACCCCTCGATACTTTAGGCGCGCGCCACCGCGCTTTGCTCAAACGCATTTATGCCCGATTGCCTTGAACTTGTAACTCTCATAACTTTCTACTCCGACGCCCTATCGACGAACGGTTGGTTGCGTTGGAATCTAGACTCAACGAACTACGCCCTAGGCCTTTAAAATACTTAGGAACTCTCAACGAATCAGGTCATAACCCGCCTCAAAGTTGACTAAAACTCGCCCGGAATAATCCGTCAACCTATCCTTTGAAAATTTTAAGTCTTACATGCTTTCGTACGCTCTCATACATAGGGTCAGAACTACGGGGTATAACATTCTCCCCCCCTTAGAAACATTCGTCCCGAATGTTCCTTCTAGGATTACTCAAATCACATCATCAACATAGACCCTCTTAACTATTCTTTTGCAAATAAAGAAGCTCAGCGAGCATGACATACTGAAGCGTAAATGCTAAATCAAAGCTAACAAGCAGGAAAGTGGGTTACCTGGAGGTATAGGAAATAGGTGAGGGTACTTCTTCATCATGTCATCCTCTGCTTTCCACGTCATTTCCTCCCTGTTCTCGTTCCGCCATAGGACGCCCAGCGGAAGCGTCTTTCGTCAGAAGTCGTATAACTTGACGATCGAGTATCGCTATGGGACTCTCCTCATACGATAACTCCTCTGTCATGGACATCCTGAACCGGTGCACTCTAGATGGATCTCGATACATTTCCGCAACATAGACACATGAAAAGCGGATGCACCGCCTCCGAATCGGACGGAAGATCTAACTCATGCCAACGCGCCTGCCTACGAACAATCTGATACGGCCCAATGTACCTTGGGCTAAGCTTCCCATTCTTTCCAAATCTCATCACGCCCTTCATGGGTGATACTTTTAGAAAAACTCAATCATCTATCTCGAATTCCAAGTGTCGACGCCGATGATCTGCATACGACTTTTGCCGACTCTGAGCTGCCAACAATCGCTCCTGGATAAGCTTTACCTTATCCACTGCCTGCTGAACTAAGTCTGGCCCGACTGTTGACACCCAATTTTGACCCTCCCGTCCAGCCATTAACTATAAAATTACACTAATTTTGTAAAATAATTTTTTAGGATTTTTATAATAAAATGCAGCGAATAAAACATTAAATACAGGCATAAATAATTAATTTAATAATGACATCGCGTCTTACGTAGAGTTTTAAGCACTTAGAGTCTCGCGTCCGCATTAATTAACTTTAAGCTTTGTCGTAATTCTTAAATAATTAATAAAGGCATAAAATAAATAATTTAGCGATAACGTCGTGTCAGGTAGCATAGCCGCATTTATTAGTAATCATTTGTAATTTAAAGTCAATTTTTAATCTAAATACATGCATTTAATAGCGTCGCATTTATAAAAGCTTTAAACAATTCTTAAATATCATACTTGCATCTAGCATTTAAATAATTTAATCTAAACTCTATTCAATTTTAATTTAACTTCGCAATAATGCAATAATAAGATTTTGATAGCGCCGCATTCTAAAATATTAAGCATTAATTAAATAGCACGCCCATTTTTTAAAGCACCTAAATAATATAAGCAATTTATGTTATTAATTTAACACTAATTAAATACCTAAAATTAACTCCTAAGATTAATTACCTAATTAAAACCAACCTAACTTAACCTACCCAACCCCAATTGAATAACCCGCGGCCCAACTACCTACCCGGCCCACACCCGCAAGCCCAGGCCCCATTCCCTTATACTCACCCTTCCTCGTCCAGAAACACCAAAAGACAAAAGAGCCTCAGCAACCCTAAAGAGGAACCGCCGCTCCTCTGCCCTTTAGCCACGAATCTCGCCGGATTTTCAGGGTGGAAAATCCGGCGACTTTCCTTTTCCTTTACCCACGCACCCAGCCAACGGTTTCTTACCATAAACCCATTATCTACTTTCCTTCCTATTGCCAAATCTTCCATAAATCGCTTTGAAATCAAGTCTTACCATAAGAATCAGCAGCACAAAATCTCACCAAATCAGCCCTAAAAGCTTACCAACATTAGAACCCAAACTCTGAGCTATAAATACAGAACATTTGAGCGCATGCAAAGGGGGTCGAACACAGAGCAGGGCTCATAGGAGTCCAACAGCAATCGACGGAGAGCATCGACGAGAGCAGAGCATAGGAGAGCATATAAGAGAGCTCGGTCGGTCTGGGGGCTCAGTCAGCATAGATAGCATCGAAACCGATAGCACAGTAGAGTTCATCTTAGGGGGGATAGCATCGAACCCTTAGCTGCAGTTAAGAACCATTAGGGCAGTCGAACATAGGGCAGAGCACAGTAGTAAATACAACCAAGGAATCAGCAAGCAAAACCTTCCCCTCTGTTTCGCATCGCAAAGCCCAAAACCCGTCGACTGGACCGACGACTTGATACGCTGCCCCGGGTCGCTGTCCGGAGAAGGTAAACTCAACTCCCCTCGATCTTGATTTATTTCATATTTTTTGTATTTTCTGTGTGCTTACATTAATCATGTTGTTAGTCCGTTGATATTCGTGACTATAATGCACGATGTTTAGTTAGTTCGTTTTCATTAATCTAGGCATATTTAGCTTATTTAAACTATGGAGTGAGTTTACATTCATTGTAATATGCTATAAATGTTATTTAGCACCTTTGTTTAGAGGATTATGATAAGGATTAAACAAGCGCTTCATGATGTTTGTTATTGCTTCAAATCCGCAACCCCATCTATTAATCCTCTGTTTGCTTGTGGTGGTAGATTTTACGTGCTCATGAGTCACAACTACATTCTGTTTTGTTTAGACTAGTTTAAGATTTGTATACTCCTGTGTTGCCAATCTCCAAATGTTGGGCCATATCATGGAGCCCTGACAACAGATTTCTTCCTACATATTTGGTATAGGGTACTCATGTGTTGGTTTACTAAGTAAGGATAACAAGATAGGTCCCCTAAATCATCTACTAAGTTATACTAGGAGGTATTATGTCAAGCTTCATGAAACCCTTTTTTAAAATGTATCGATGCATTGAAAAGCGGCCTGTTTGGAATAAACTGACCAATTCAAGTCATTTAGATATCAGGCTAGGCCCATTATAAGAAAACAGACTAGTTAGATTGGAATCAGGAGCCGGCATGTCCTGTAAAAGTCACAACTTGAAGTTCTTAAAAGGATAAGCTCTAAATAGTTATTCTTAGTGTACCTGTCCTGATTTATACATCTGTTTTGCCCTGTTTATCAGATAGGAAATAACCTTTCATTTGATCAAGTTGCCTAAGCTTTATCTATACAATAATGAAACCCAGCAGTTGGTTACCAGTTGATGCCAAGGGTTATTCATTCCTGTCAGGGAATAATATAAGTACTGCCTCTAATGTTGAGTTATAACAATTAATTGTCCTCTTTGATTGCAGCATGCTTGTGAAAACTGTTTGGTGAAGAATTAAAGGGAAACAAATGCGAAGTTATAATCTTGTCTTAAATCCTGAATAATATACTAAAGCCTATTTTGAATTGTTCATGCTCTGTTAAGGATCTGTATTTGGTATTATACCTTTATATATCAACTGAGATCCAATAGATTTCTTTAAAACATGTTTGAATTCTGAGTTCTATTTAAGAGGAAATGATATGTGCTTGTTGCCTGTTTGCTTCCTTTATGATTTGGAGTCACAATTAAATCATGGCCCCTGTAAATTCATCCCAAATTTCCCTCTGCTTGTCTAAATGTGAAATGCCCTCATAGCAATATGTAGCATTTGTGGAACCACTTCAGCATCTAATTCCTTACCTATCACCATGTATATTTACTCTAAGCATATGTAGGAGTCCATATATTATGGCAGTCTATTAGTTATGCTACATATATGTTTTGTCTATCTCTAAACTGTATACCTGCAGTTCCTTGTTAGCATGGGTATTAATCCCTGTTATGTGGTTTCTACTTTGTCCTCCTTTAAAGGAGTAAATAGAAAACCAAGAGTTATACATTACAGATGTCTAAACATATCGGCGTTGCGTCTATATTTGCATTCTGTTTGCCTCTTTCAGAATATGTGTCTGCGAGTCGTTTTCGTTTTATGCAAGCATATAGAAATGTAGGTTGAGCTAGCCGGAATTGCTAATTAATTTGCCCAATGTCTTTGCATTCTGTCTACATGTTACTGTTTAGGGATTGACTTAATTAAATGATAGCTAAGATATGCACATATTCATTTACACCCTTGGAATATTTTACTAATCCTTTTCTCTTCTTATATTTTGCATGAAATGCATCGGAGCTAAACGAAGAGTCTCATGGCGAGACTCATCACAAGCTACAGCAAATGAAGACCCGCATCTATGTGCATTTCTCTATCCGTGTTGGAATCCCAAAACCACCGGCGAATTACATCGCCTCTTTTCGAGTCATCATATCCTCTCCCTATTCATTTATTGTGAAATTGTCTAACGCTACTAATTAATTAGCATTTATAATTGTTAAACCTTGAATCAATAGCCAGAAATCAGTTTGATTTATTTACATTAGGCTTGCCTCGCCTTGTTTAATAGTTATAATAAATCATTTAGCACCCTACACTTGCATAATAAGCTGAAATATTATTTACCTGGATATCCTTAAAACCGTGGTATAATTTCCTATTAATACTGAATAAGAAACACTGCTTTGGCATAATAGACATGTCCTCCCTCTTATCACAAAATATTATATCCTCAAGCTAAGCAATATATACCCATTAGGTAAAGGAATACTTGCATACATTTACTTCTATCATTTAAAACCTTTTAGCAACCTTTAGTATCTTAAGCACTTTTTAAACACTCGGCATTTGGCTCTTTTATTTATTTATAACACCTTTTGCCCTTTCAATACTTTAAGCACCTTTTAAACATTTTAACATGCTAGCATCTATTTCCTAACATTCAGCACTTTAGCATTTAACACTTTTAAGCACCTCTTAGCACATTTAGCACCCTTCTATCATTTAATGCCTTTTAGCAACCTTTAGTATTTTAAGCACTTTAAACATTTAGCATTTGGCTCTTTTATTTATTTATAACACCTTTTGCCCTTTTTAGACTTAAGCACCTTTAAACATTTTAACATTTTTTTTAGCATTTTATTAAGCGGGAAGATCTTTTACTTTGCATTTTTTAAAATATAATAATTACCCTAGGTTTGGCAGGATAACCGCAAGTTAGCGGATCTTAGAGGGTGCCTAACCCCTTCCCTCTGGATTAATAAAGAACCCTTACCCAGAATCTCATTAAGTTTAGCAGACCATTAAAATGGAGTTAATGTTTTACTTCAAACTAGTTAAACATTTAGGTGTCCTAATTCACCCAAATTAATTAGGTGGCGACTCCGCGAACCCTTAGCACTTTTAGCACCCCTTTTTATGTTTTAGCACCCTTTTAATATGATTCCCTTTATTTTTATTTTCTAACCTTTTTATTTAAGCAGGGAGTTTAGAAAATGCCGCGGCCGAAAAAGGGCGCGACACCGACTAACTGAACTTCTCCCACCTCGAACCAGCCTATCGGTGACCTGCACTTCCTCCCGTATAAGGCCTCATAAGGCGCCATCTGAATACTGGAATGGTAGCTATTGTTATAAGCAAACTCCACAAGAGGTAAATGATCCTCCGGCTACCGCCGAAATCAATAACACAAGCCCATGACATATCCTCGAGTGTTGCGGATAGTCGCTCGGCTGTCCGTCGGTCACGAGGATGAAGCGCCCGTCGAGACTCACCGTGTCCCTAATCCCATTCGGAAAGACCTCCGAAGTTAGCCGAATGGGCTCCTCATGCGAAATAATCGTCTGAGCACCGTGCGATCTCACAATCTCTCTAATATATAATCTGGCATAGTCCCCAGCTGAAAACGTCGTTCTGACCGGAAGGAAATGGCTGATTTCGTCAGCCTGTCGACAATCACCCAAATGGAATCATGCTTCCTCTGAGTGGTAGGTAGCCCTGTAATAAAATCCATATTTATCACCTCCCACTTCCAAGTCGGAATGTCAATAGCTGCAATGACCACCGGGCTTCGGTGCTCAATCTTAACTGGCGACAATTCGCACGCGTGCCACGAACTCCAGCGTCCTCTTTAGGCCATCCACCAATACACGCATCGAGGTCATGATACATCTTAGTCGACCCGGATGAATAGAATAACGAGCACCGTGTGCCTCACGAAATCTGTGGCGAAGTCTGTCACATCGGGAACACTGGCCGGCCCTCAAATCTTAGCACCCATGGTAGCTACCTCAAATAGACTCTTCTCATACGGAGGCTGCGTCTCGATGCCGTACCAAAATCGGATCCTCATCATCGCCTCTTTACCTCGCCGACGATAGAAGACTGGAAACCTCTCGAACCCGAATTCCTCACTATCGGAATCAACCAAGCGAACCCCGAGGCTCTGGCGATGTAACTCTCGGACCATATCCCTCTTCTCTGGCTGTACATCAGACAGACTACCCATCGATCTGCGACTAAGGGCATCTGCAACTACATTGGCCTTCCCTGGGTGGTATAGAATATCAACATCGTAATCCTTAAGTAGCTCCAACCACCGTCTGCCGCCAAGTTCACTCCTGCGGTTGAAGATATCGGAGACTCTTGTGGTCTGTGTAAATGTCCACATGAACTCCATATAAATAATGTCTCCAGATCTTCAAGGCATGAATCACTGCTGTCAACTCCAAGTCATGTGTGGGATAGTTCTTCTCATGCTTCCTAAGCCGTCGAGATGCATAAGCTATAACCTTGTCGCTCGCATCGACGCGCGCTGACCGACACACGGCGCGTCGCAATAAACCACGTATCCATCTAAGCCCTCGGAAGAGTAAGCCCTGGGCGGTCGTCAACTTCTCCTTTAGCAATCGAAACTTTCCTCACGGTATTCGCCCACTGAACATAGCGCACGAGTCACTTAGTCAAATGTCTTTGAAATAGAAGCAAACTTCTCTACAAACCGTAGATAATAACTGCAAGGCCCAGTGTGCACCTCCGTCGGTGTAGTGGAGTGCAGGCAAGTCTTGGCTAACTTCAATCTTATTTGTATCAACAGAATACCATCGGCCCGATAACATGCCCTAAGAAAGCCACCGGCGCGGTCGAACTCGTAACCGAGGCTTGGCATCTGTTGCCGGTCTCGGAGGACTCCAATACCGTCGCTCAAATGATCAGATGCTCCGCTCATGCGCGAATACACCAAGATATCATCAATAAACACTATAACGAACATATCAAGAATGGCATGAACACCTATTCATCAAATCCATGAATCTGCTTTGGGGCGTTGGTCAACCCAAAGACATCACCACGAACTCATAGTGCCCATACGGTCTGAATGCGATCTTTGGGATATCTATCTCTCTAACTCGTGCACTGATGATAACCGGACCGCGAGTCTATCTTGAAAAACACTTTGCACCACTGTTGGTCAAACAAATCGTCAATCACGGGGAGGATATCTTCTTGATAGTTGCCTTGTTCACCGTAATCAATACACATACGCAAGGCGTCCATCCTTCTTTTTACAAATAACACTGGTGCTCCCGAGGAGAAACACTTGGCCTAATAAAGCCTTTCTCTAGTAAATCTTTCACCGGTCCTTGACTCCTTCACGGCGGGTGCCATCCGGTATGGCGGAATAGATATCGGTCGAGTATCTGGCGCCAAGTCAATGCAAAACTCAATCTCCCTCTCAGGAGGGATACCCGGAAGCTCATCTGGGAATACGTCTGGAAACTCTCTAACGACCGAAAATGACTGAAGGTCCGGTACCTCGGCCTCAATGTCGAATACCCGAACCATATGATAGATGTACCCTTTCCGCACAATCTTCCTAGCCTTGAGGTAAGAAATAAACTTACCCCTCGGCGATGCAGTATTCCCCTTCCACTCGATGGCAGGCTCGTGAAAGCTGGAACGAACTAATCTCTCTCTACGGTCCACGTTGGCATAGCAAGATGTTAGCCAATCCATACCATAATCACATCAAAGTCGACATATCCAACTCTATCAAGTCGGCTGAAGTCGGCGGCTATCTATAGTCACAGACAAGCCTTATACACTCGCTCGGCTACCCGAATCACTGCTGGCGTAGCCACCTCAAAAGGTTTTATGGACTCGGGCTCTATCCCTATTCTCGACAATATGAGGAGATATGTAGGACAAGGTAGAACTGGATCTATCAAAGCATATACATCCAAAGAAGAAACCAATAATGTACTGTGGCGACATCCGCGGCGCCTCACGGTCTGTCATGGACATAGCATATATGCGGTTACGAGGACCGCTAGAAGCTGAACCCCTACCACGACCTCTGCGCCGCTGCTGCTTCGCCATAGTACCACGCCCTCGGGCGTCTAACCATCGAAGATGAAGATCCGACAATGCACCGTCGGCTGAACCGTAATGCTCCGCCGCCTGGGGCGGACAATCCTTCTTGAGATGGCCTGCGCTACAAGAGTAACATGATCTCGAACCCATACGGCACTCGCCGGATGAGACCTACCGCGTCGAACGCACCGAGAGGTAGGTGGTCTCGATTAGTCTTTGGTCTCTGCCTCGCAGAAAACGGCGTCCTGGAGCCACGACTGCTCGAATAACCTGGCGATCGGACCTCTGCCGGAAAGCGTGAGGAGCACTCTGTCTTTGGTGGAAGGTGGACCTAGTCTGCTTCGAAATTTGCGCCTCAGCGCCACGAGAACCCGATGTCACGGCCTCTTGGTGGCCCAAATCTAGTTGATCCCGCTCTCTGTCCTCAATCCTCAGTGTATGCGCTGCGTCCGGCAATATCCATCCCACGGTGAAGAGCCACCCCCACGTCACGATGTCATGTGACGGTCTAGTCCCATCACGTATCTATGAACCCTGTCTGCCATATCAGCTACAATGGTGTGTGCATATCTGGCCAAGGAGTCAAACTCCAGGTTGTACTCTCTGATAGTCCTCCCATCCTGTCTTAAGGTCAAGAACCTATCTACGCGGGCTCTCCTCACCTCCGGAGGCAAGAAGTGGTCTAGGAACGCCTCTGTGAACTCCTTCCAATCAGCTGGGAGAGCATCCTCACCCCTCGACAATACCCATGACTCAAACCAGTTCAACGCAATATCATGTAACCGGTAAGAAGCTAGTATAACAGACTCAGTCTCTGATGCCCTAAGAACCTGCATGGTCCGCTGTAACTGCCGGACAAATTCCTGCGGATCCTCATCAAATCTCGAACCATAGAACTCGGGTGGGTGACAACCCGAAATCCGAATCCGTGAATCGGCTCTGGGTTGGCGCGCTGCTCTGTCGGTACGCCACTACTATCTTTGGTCGATGGAATCATTCCCGTAATCTTCGTACTCGGACCACGATGTGGGACTGGAGGCTCTGGTACCGCGGTCTCAGTAGCCGCGTCCGCTGCCTCGAAATCTGCTGAGGCTGGCGACGACGTGGAACTCGCCGCCCTAAACATCATCTCTGGTAAGGACTGGGCCTGTGCCCTCGTGACTCTCCGCGTCCCACTAGCAGCACCCTCAGCTGCCTTGCCGCCACGGGCGCGGTTGCCTTGCGTGGAGGCATAACTGATACATAAAGGAAAACATCAGGGGAGATTCAACCTATAACTCAGCTCTATTGCACGATCTTAGAGTGAAAGAATGGAAACCAATCCTAAATATCCTGCAGCCTCCTGATTATAGATGTGGTGCACGACACGATAATCAAGACTACTAGACACGGTGCATGGACACTTTCCGAGGACTAAGCGCTTTGATACCACTTTTGTCACGACCCGCCAGGGCGCGACTAGTACCTCTTGGGGTACCACATCGGTATATGTCGAGAGAATAGCGTGAACATAACCTGACACATAACTTCATACAAAGGGTAAAACATATCTGGTCAGCCGATAAGGCTGTCTTCCATAAACATACTTAAACAAAGTATTTATAATACAACTGGTTCTTATAGCCCAAAACACATAGGTGGCCCACGGACCTCTAAAGATAACAATCGTGGCGGGACGGGGCCCGCCATACCACGGATGTACAAAATACCTATAGCATCGGGGAAATATACGTACCGATAAATAAGCTTCCGAGGAATGGAGCTTCGACAGGAATAGTGATCCTAGAGCGAGGATCCTCAATCGCTTACCCTTACTGCGGCATGAGCGCGGCCAGGAAGGGGTCGATTACCTGATATGTACCAAGTATGTAAAGGCGGGAAAATCTTTGTAATATGATATCATAAGTCTAAAAGCAATTTGGAGTCATGAAGACAATAAAATACCTTTTCTTGTGCCTTACTAACAATGAGAGTGACAAGTATATATATAATCTTGCATAAAGTAGGAGGCTCATGATCAAAGCAGGTACCTCGCCTGTAGTATCAATAAAACCATCCTACTCTTGGGACTATTTCACCCGCGTGGGTCTGTGGACCGCGTGAGGTACTCTCGCATCGGCCGCACTCCGGCATGGGACTATTTCACCGCGTAAGCCCATAAGGACTCGCGTGAGGTATTCCTCGCGTCATGGGTAGCAAATCCACGGAGCAGGTGGTATAACGATCTTGGGGACTTTCCCGCCGGATATACTCTTACCACGGCGGATGGTATATACGATCTTGGGGCACCTCGGATATACTCTTACACTGGGCGGATGGTATACGATCTTGGGGCTTGCCCGCCGGATATACTCTTATCTTGAGTGCGGATGGTATAACGATCTTGGATCATCCCTCGGATATACTCTTACCTTTGGAGAAGGTGGTATGACGATCTTGGGGCTTGCCCGCCGGACATACTCTTACCTCGGAGAAGGTGGTATAACGATCTTGGGGCTTGCCCCGCCGGATATACTCTTACCCTAACTCAAATCACATCATATCATAATCATAAATAAGTTAAGAAAACTTATAACTTCTTATTAGTCTTGTTCATATACCTCTCATTTTAGTTTACTTAAGGCACTTAACCATATCTTTCATAAAAGAACACCGGAGTTTAACCCAAGTACTATATACTTGACTCTTTTAAAAAAGACTCTTCTTTATACATAAAAACCTTTGGGCAATTGATACCTTAAAATCAAGTTGCCTCTCCATATACTTATCTCATTTACAGTAAATCTCTTCTCATTAACCTTTTATGAAGCTAATAAACCAACTTCCCATAAAGTTGTTATATTAACTCTACACTTTAGTAAAATCATACTTTTCCCCTAACTAAGGGAATTATACATTCTTAAAATGAAACAAGTCATCATATACTTAAAACGAGTAAGAATACCAAATCTTGTACGTCTACCGTACTACATAGTTTCATCTATTCATGCTCAAGAGATAGGAAAACTTCACATACCTCTTTGGTCAATCCACTTGCTAGGTCCAACTACCGCAAGTAATATTTCAAACCATGATATGTTCATTAACCTCTAATTTCAATGTAGAAAAATCTAACTCAAAGCCACTAAATCCTATGGAAAATTGGGCAGCATTTCCTTTGTTTCTACATACTTTTCCACCTTTCTCAAGGCCGAATTTATCATTCAAATGCCACATTCAAGGCTCAACAATCCAACAATGCAAAGGGGATTACACATCTAAACTTGGGTGTGTAAAATTCTGCCCCACAAGGTACAATAATTCATTTTAACAAGTTTAAGGTAGTTCTTAGGCTACAACATGCTCATTTGTTCTTTTAACCAATCCTTTCATATTCCAACCACATTTCTCACATGCAATCAATCTAAGGGCCTTATTTCCAACTAAAAGTTCTTCCTACTTAACTTGCAATACCAAATACCAACTATAAAAGAAGAATGGTTACCTTAGAGCTTTTAGCCAATTTACTCCAACAATTGCTAGCCTCTACTCCAAGAATATCACCACAATAGTCTTCACAAGCTTGTAATAACCTTACCTTCCTATTACACTTTTCAGATTTTCTTTAGGCTTAGAAATTCTCTTGGAAACTTAGAGAGAAGGGAGAGCTAAAGCTTTAGAGAGAGAGGGAAATTGGAAGATGACCAAGTCTTGAAGACTTGGTCAATATATTGCATGCAAGAAATCAGATGGGGACACTTGTCACCCTCCCAAGGTCTTTAAAAGAAAATCGACTTTTCTAAGTTTTTCGCCCAAAATCCGCCTCGGCGCGTACTGAAACCTCCGCAGCTCTGAACTTTTGGCGTCGCGGCCTGCTGTCTGGCGCGGCCACTGCTTCAGCGACCCCTCGATGCTTTAGCGCGCGCGACTTGCATCCGGCGCCAGCCGCCGCTTTGCTCAAACGCATTTACGCCGCATTGCTGAACTTGTAACTCTCATAACTTTCTACTCCGACGCCCTATCGACGAACGGTTGGTTGCGTTGGAATCTAGACTCAACGAAATACGCCCTAGGCCTTTAAAATACTTAGGAACTCTCAACGAATCGGGTCATAACCCGCCTCAAAGTTGACTAAAACTCGTCCGGAATAATCCGTCAACCTATCCTTTGAAAATTTTAAGTCTTACATGCTTTCGTACGCTCTCATACGTAGGGTCAGAACTACGGGGTATAACATTATCACATTGGGGAAACTAAACCCAAAAGTACTACGTACATACATACTTAAAAAGAATCATAAAACTCCTTTCTTTTTTTAAAGCTCAAGTCACATACTCTTTTGAAAACAATCTTCTTAACTTTTGAAATAAATTAAGAAGTCATACTTTTTAAAATCAAGTCATTTCCACTTATAAAATCAAGGCTTATAGTCTTAAAACCTAGTATCTTATACCCTTTAAAATCATGTCACTTATACATGTAAAATCATGTCATCTATACTTTAGAAATCAAGTCTCATATCTTGAAAAATAAAGTTTCATATGCTTCCAAAACCAAGTAACTTATCATATAACCTTCACTTATAAAAACAAGTCCCTTTTCAATTTTAATATCAAGTCATTTTCAAATATAAAATCAACTTACTTACTTCAAATAAATCAAGGCACGTAGCTTTAAATCAAACCTCATAACTTCCTAACCTTTCTTACCAACATCTCCCATAAGACTTGGTAAGAACTTAGGATAATTTAGACATACCTTTAACTTAGAATCAACAACGTGGATACATCTTAACTTCTAAGAGTAGAAGGAATCATGAAATAATATCACATGGCTATTTCATACGTAGGATCATGCCAAAAGAAGGAAGAGGTTCACATACCTCGCGACGACTAGCGACAAGTTGCAAAATGCTCTCAAGTACTTTAACCTTGCTACCTTTTCCACCCTTCAAGTAGAATACGCTACTCGTAGTACTTCAACCTATATTAATCATAACATGTCTATCAACTCCTAGCTTTTTTTAACGTAGAATCATACTAAGTGTAAGGTTTCTTATTCTACGGAAAATTTGGCAGCACTTCCTTTGTTTCTACGTACTTTTCCACCTTTTTCAAGGCCCGAAATCAATAACCGACATGCCACATTTAAGGCGCAGCAACCCAACAATTCAAAGGGGATTACACGCCTTAACAGGACGTGTAAAATTTTGCCCCACAATTAATACAAAAACAATCCAATATTAACTTATCATTCTCGGCTATAAAGTACAACCACATATAATCCTTTCCAATTCATTTCAATCCATAATGTCGTCTTAACATGTTATATAGTCGCAAACAACTCTAACAATTATAATCCCTTCTTTATATAACATGCGACGATTAAAACTAATAACTAAATTTACAATCTTAAGGCTAATCATGCAACTTTCGGATTAGTGGTTCCAATATCCATAACACTTATCAAACTTCATAATATATACCTCATGCTTGCTAATATTCATAACTACAACAATAAGTAATCTTCAATCATTAAAACGACAAGATTGTTACCTTGATAAGCCCTTATATAACTCCAAGATTTAAAGTCGCTCCTTAGAAATCTTAGCTCCTTTTCTTTATGTTTCAATCCGCTATTTAAAGCCCTTAGAAGTTCACAAACAACTTCCCTTCAATTTCCAACTTCAAAGTTGAAGAACACCTTAGGTTTTCGTCTTGCGACTAACGTGAAAACATCGTTTTCCGGAATCTTCTATTGAGATATCATTACAATACTCCTAGGAACCTTGGTTTAAAGTATTGGGATTATTGAACCACAAACGAAATTTTTTTCTTGTTCATCAATGCCGAACCCGAGAGCTCCTCTCAAAGTCTCTAAGTTTTCTCAATTTTTTTCTAAGTGTTATAACTTGTCTTGCTACTAGTGTGACTATATAACAAAATGAAGGGTCAAGATTAAAACACTTATTGGGTTTGGAGGAAGGAGATTAAAATATCTCAAGTCAAGTGGCTCTTTGACTTAGTCAATAATGCCAAGCTTGGGCTTGCAAGACTTGATCATCTAGGCTTTGGTCAATTAACCATTCTATCCTTGATCTATATCGTCCAAGACCATACAGTGGGGGTGACACGTGTCACCCTCCCATTCGTCGTAATATTTCGCTTCCCGACATTTCCATAATTCCGATAAATTCTACAAGTCTCCAATTTTAGCGTCCTGATTTTTTACGTACATTCTCTTAAACATGTCCTGGAATTACGGGGTGTAACAGGTACTACCTTGGCTGCGAGAAAATTAACAAAATCAGCGTACCAAGGTAACTTAAAGACAACACTTACTTGAAACAATTGCTCATATGGGAAGTGATCATTTATCTGCACATCCTTGGTGTTCTGGCTCTCTATGTTTTCAAGCCTCGACAAGTGGTCAACAACTGAGTTCTCTGTCCCTTTCTTGTCACGGATCTCCATGTCAAATTCTTGTAATAGCAGGACCATCGGATAAGGCGGGGTTTTGCATCCTTCTTTGTCATCAAGTACTTTATAGCAGAGTGGTCAGTGTATACTATCACCTTATTCCCAATTAAGTATGGCCTGAATTTCTCGAATGCATATACTATTGCTAGCAATTCTTTTTCTGTAGTGGCATAATTCAACTGTGCATCATTAAGAGTTTTACTAGCATAGTAAATGGATCTGAATACCTTATCGACCCTCTGCCCGAGCACTGCTCCCACTGCATAATCAATTGCATCACACATTAGTTCAAATAGGAGCTCCCAGTTTGGTGCAATGACTATGGGTGCTGAGATAAGCCTCTCCTTGAATGTCTGAAAAGCGGCCATGCATTCCTTATTGAATTCAAAAGCAACCCCAGTCATTAGCAAGGTGGAAAGAGGTTTTGAAACTTTTGAGAAGTCCTTGATGAATCTTCTATAAAAACTGGCATGCCCAAGGAAACTTCTGACCCCTTTTATTGATACTGAATGTGGTAGATTTTCGATTACTGAAATCTTTGCTTTGTCCACCTCAATACCTTGGTTGGATATTTTGTGTCCAAGGACAATCCCCTCTTTTACCATGAAGTGACACTTCTCCCAATTCAGCACAAGGTTGGACTCTTCACACCGTTTCAACATCTTCCTGTGCCTCAAACACTCGTCGAACGAGGACCCAAAGACCGAGAAATCATCCATGAAAATCTCTATAGTCCTCTCCACCATATCAGAGAAAATTGCCATCATACACCTCTGAAAGGTCGCAGGTGCATTGCAAAGCCCAAATGGCATCCTTCTGAATGCAAACGTACCAAAAGGGCCGGTGAATGTTATCTTTTCCTGATCTTCTGGTGCTATGACAATCTGATGATACCCTGAGTAACCATTTAAGAAGCAGTAGTAATTGTGTCCTGCAAGTCTATCCAACATCTGATCTAGAAATGGCAACGGAAAGTGGTCTTTTCTGGTTGTCTTGTTCAACTTGCGATAGTCAATGCAAATTTTCCACCCAGTAACTGTCCTAGATGGAATGAGCTCATTCCTTTCATTGGTCACTACTGTCATACCACCCTTTGTGGGCACCACTTGCACACGACTCACCTATGCACTGTCAGAGATAGGATAAATTACCCCAGCATCAAGCCATTTCATAATTTCTTTTCTGACTACCTCCTTCATGTTTGGATTCAGTCTCCTCTGTGCCTTAATGGAGGGTCTGCTCTCTTCATCTAGACAGATCTTATGCATCACTGTTGACGGGCTTATCCCCCTTATGTCTGCTAATGTCCACCCAATAGCACGCTTGTGATCCCTCAGTACTCTCAGCAACTTCTCAACCTCTACTGTGGATAGATAACATGAGATGATCACTGGTAAAGATTTATTCTCACCTAGATATCGGTACTGCAAATGATCTGGTAGAGTATTCAACTCTAACTATGGAGCTTTTTCTGTGGATAGTACTGATCTCTCTGGCATCTGCCCAAGCTCTTCATATCTATTCTTACCACACTGCTCATAAGAATTCATCCAATTTGCATACTCCATCAGATTCGGGTCATTGCCACTACTCTCATCCCATCGTGTCAGCACTTTTTCAAGCGCATCAACATTTTTGAACCCATTTTTCGACACTGCTTCTTTGATCACATCAATGGCGAAGCAGTTGTCACTTGCCTCTGGGAAGGTTGCTGCTCGAAAAACATTGAAAATCACCTCTTCTTCCACACGAAGTCTCAACTCACTTTTTCGAACATCAATGAGTGTTTGTCATGTGGCTAGGAAAGGTCTGCCAAGGATAATGGGGATCATGTCATTATCTCTCATGTCTAAGATGATGAAATCAACGGGAAAGATGAACTTGTCCACCTTTTTTAACCAACACATCCTCGATGACTCCTCTGGGTGGACGATGGAGCGGTCAGCTAGCTGCAAAGTGATGTTTGTAGGTCTGACTTCTCCCATTTCAAGTTTGCAAAACATCAGATAGGGCATCAAATTTATACCTGCCCCCAGATCACACAACGCCTTCTGACCCTCAAACTTTCCTATAGTGCATGGGATGGTGAAACTCCCCGAATCTTTCAACTTCTGAGGTAGTTTTCTATGTAGGATGACACTGCATTCTTCAGTCAACACCACTGTTTCGTAGTCATCTATCCTCCTCTTTTTGCTGAGAATCTCCTTCATGAACTTTCATAACTCGGCATCTGCTCTAGTGCCTCATCAAACGGGATGTTGAGTTGCAATTGTTTGAGAACTTCCAGGAATTTAGAGAACTGTTTGTCAAGAGAACTTGTTTTTAGTCTTTGGGGTATGGTATCTTCACCTGGGGTGCGTCCACAACTGCTCCCGAAATCATTGTACCTTCCGAGCCCTGGGCGCCGCGGCTCTGAGATTCGGCGTCGTGGCGCCCAAACTTCTGCAATTTCTCAGGATTATCGGCGTCGTAGCGCTGCTCAGCGGCGCCATGGCGCTGCAACTTCTGCGAGAAGTCTGGGCCCTTCTTTTCTGGACATTGTGGTAGTGAGTTTGCTTCCACTGGTTCGCCATTTCTCATGTCAATCGCCTGACATTGCTCTTTTATATTCTCCCCAATATGTTCAGGGTGATTCCCTTGTATTCTGTTGCTTAGCATGCCCGCGAGTTGTCCTATTTGCGTTTCCAAATTCTTTAGGGATACTCTCGTCTCATCCATGTATTTAGTTTGGTGCCTAGTTAGCCTGAGTATGGCTGCTCGTAGCCCATCCTGCTCTTCCTGTGGGGCATGGGGGTTACATTGTTGTTGATAGTTCTGTAATCCTTGATAGTGGTAATCCATGTTTGCAGGGTCCCTGAGATGAATCAAAACCAACAAACGGATCACGGCGTACGGTTTCACAAAAAAATAAAATAAACGAAAAATAAAAACCAAATTAGAAATTAAGAATAGAAAGATTGATATTGAACTACGCCAATCTCCGGCAACGGCACCAAAAACTTGATGCGCGATTTATACACACGCTAAACGCAAGTGCACGTATCGTGACAAGTAATATAGTCTAGAAGACCGAGTTATCGTCCTCAGGGATTAGTGTCCAATTACCAACCTCTATTCTGCAGTATCTATTTGGTGACCGATAATTTGATGGTTTGTTTATAGCTAATGATTATAGATGCTAACTAAATTACTTTACTTTACTTCAGCTATGGTGAAAATAGGGCTTCCAAATCTCCTCGACTATCCGCTCGCTTTACTCGTTAATGCAAATAATTAAGGTTCTTCTTCTATGTTGAGATAGCAGGTTAACTAACCCGTTTTATACTCCTGTTAAGGTAATATAAACACGCAACCCCAATGTAGAACCCTTCTATCTTTCGATGACAAGATTGACTACAAAAGAGGATTGTAACACCCCATTTTAACCGGAGTCGAAACAGGAGTACTACGTATGGTATGATTCCTAAATTTATTTTAAGGAGTCGCCACCTAATTATTATAGTGAACTAGGACACTTATTAAATAGCATAAAATGTTATAAATGATCTCCATTTAAAGGTCTGCGAAAGCTATGTGAGATTCTAGGTAAGGGTTCTTTATTATCCTAAAGGGAAGGGGTCATGCATCCTATAGGATCCGCTAACTTGCGGTTATCCGTTCAAACCTAGGTTAATTATATATTGACTTTTATTCTATCTATTCTAAACAATTTTACATAATTTACAATTAAAATAAAATGCAATACAGAATAATAAAACTAAAATTAAATGCGACATGAGATAAAAATCCAGGACATCTTTAGCCCTTCTGCACAAGATGATCTCCGGGTACCTGCATAGACACTTAGTAAAAGTGTTAGTAATAAATAAACAATTTTTAAAGTAATAGCAATAATTAATAAATAAAGTCAAAAAATAAATCCGTCTTTGTACAAGGAAGGCCTTGGAAATCAGACGGAGATTCCTTCATCGGCCAATGTTGCTAAAAATAATAAGATAAGTAAAACTTTCAGATCCGCGCCAAAACAGTAATAGTTTTAAACACGGAGGGCTCAAATATAAAAAATATAAAGTGGGACAGCCTAAACAAGTGCGGCTGCGAGAATTCGCCCTGCTAGCGCATGTTGGTTATCCGGTGTAAGTGGAAGAAATCATCATTGCCCAGAAAGCTTCATTTATTTTATTTTCCGTCTTTGCAACTGTGGAGGCCTAAAAAATCGACAGATAACTTTTTCATTGGCCAAACAAGTGTAGCATCTTGTTCAAATCAGTAAAATACCAACAGTGTAGTATTTGTTCTAAATCAGTAAACCAGCAAAAAATGTCCAAAATCAATAGCAATATGGCCAAAACCAGTCCAATAATATGGCCAAAAACAGTAGCAAAAAATGGCCGAAAATTAGTCCAATAAATGGCCAAAACAGTAGCAAAAATTATCGAAAATCAGTCCAACAAAATGCCCCAAACAGAGACGAACAGAGCCCAAAAATGACAGAACAATGACCAACATCGTCGGAAATTTCAAAGCTTCGCCGGAGTTTTACTCTGGCGTATTACCAAAACAAGAAATCAAACCAGTCCGCCAACAACAACAGTACACAACATAGGTCGCCGGAGTTTAACAAACTCCGGCGAGATTCAAAATAATAAATCAGTCCAAATAATCAATAATAAAATAGCAACGAAGAGACACAAACAGTGATTTCAACAACACAAAAGGCAGCGGGCAGCGGCGGGGTCGACGAGAACAGTGGGTGGCGGTGAAGGTTCGCCGGCGAGTTGCAGTGGCAGTGTTGGGTGTTGGTCGACGGGAATGGCGTGGTGGAGTGTGAGGTCGACGGGAATGCTGGTGGGGTTCGCCTGACTCGGAGCTCCGGCGAACACAGTGGCGGTGACGGGATTGGGGAAGAAGGGAGTGAGGGATTCGAAAATTGTTAGAGGGAGAGGCTTGTTACACCCCGTAGTTCAGGTCATGCTTTTGAGAACGTACGAAAGGAATTGAGACTTAAAGTTTAGAATGATGGGTTGACGGAACGTTTCGGACGGGTTGTTAGTCAACTTTGAGGCGGTTTATGTCCCGTTACATTGAGAGTTCCTAGGTGTTTCAAAGGCCTAGTACGTAGTTCGTTGAGTCTAGTTTCCAACGCAACCAACCGTTCATCGATAGGACATCGGAGTAGAAAGTTATGGGAGTTACAAGTTCAGTGCGCAGTCGAGCAGAAAAACAACATCGGTCAGGGGCCACAGCGCTGCGGCGCCGGATGCAGGGCCGCGGCGCCGGATAAGCTGGAAAATTGCTGAAGTTGCAGCGCCGCGGCGCCGGAAAGCAGGGCCGCGGCGCCGGAAGTGCCGAGACTTTGCAGATGTTTCAGCGTCGCGACGCCGAGGCGGGTTCTGCGAGGCTGGGGGGAAAAATCAGGACTGTTTTGTTTTAAAAAAGGTCATGGAAGGGTGACAAGTGTCCCCCCATCTGATTTTTGCATGTCCTATTTATTGACCAAGTCTTGAAGACTTGGTCATTCTTCAAAGCTCCTTCTTCTCTCTAAAAAGGCTCTTCCTTCTCTCTAAAATTCCCTCTCCCTTCTCTCTAGAAATTCAAGAGGAAGCCAAAGCTTAGTGAAAAATCTGAAAAGGTGGTAAGAAGGAAACATGTTGGCAAGCTTGTAGGAGGTTTTGTGGAGGTGATTGTGGAAAGAAGACAAGTGAAATTGTTGAACTATTTTGGGTAAGCTCTAAGGTAACAATCCTTTCTCTTTTGCTAGTAAATTATGTTGCATGTGTGGAAGAAAGGACTTATAGTTGTCAATATTGCCTTTAGAAGTATTGCATGTAGGAATTAGATAAGAAATTGGATTAAAAAGGAATTGGATAAGAAGTTATGTTGTTATACCTCAAAATCGCCAAGTTAGGAATTGGCGCCGAAACTTCGTGGTGAGTGCAGTCCGCTTCGTGGCTCATTGGCTTGATTGTGCAGCTCACGGCGCCTTCGCTTCTTGTCCGGGTTGCCAACTTTTCAGCTTTTTGAGCTCTGGAACTTCTTTTTCTGCCCTCTTTTCGCTCCTTCTCACCAATGTGCCACTTTAAACCACTGTGACTCAAAAAGAAAGAAAATCTATCATAACACGACACATATTTGTACAAAAATGGGCAAAAGACTAACTAAAAATGACTCAAAAGGTGTATATAATATACACCGATCAATATCTAGTATTTGTTGCAATTTTGGTAAATTTATACACATAAATTTATGTTCCACGTCAAATATACTTGATTCAGATGAACCTGGTCCTGGTGGTCTGGACCAGATGGTAGTCAACTGCTATGTTGCGGAAAAACTAACCAAAAACTTAGGTATACTTATAAATTTTTGTTTGTTTGTCAAACCTTAATTATTTCTTCAATGTTTATGTACAAAATTATGAATTTAGATTGTCTAGGAATTTTTTTTCTTTGAAATTTAAATATATTTGAAATTTCCCTAACTATACAATAGTATGTACTCTTTAATCAAACACTCCTATAAAACAAGATTCGTGCACAAAGTCTATAAATAAGTTTTTCAAATTAAATAATTTAATAATAAGTGTTAATAGGGTGATATTTGTGTAAATGGGACTATATCTAACAAATGAAAGCTACCTATACTCTTTATATATTAAGTTATTCCATTATTAAATAAATATAAATTATCGACGAAAAGTTAAATTTATCAAATTAGCTATGAATTATCAATAAACATTGTTAGCTACGGACAATTTAGTGACAGATTGACACGACGTTTAATTTCTCTTTCGTGCTTGTTATCAAATGAGGTGTGTGCTTTGATTATCTATTTATAAGCATTATTAACCCTCAGAACTGTCTCAAACATTTTGAGGGTTCTGTTCTAATTCATAAAAGTGGACTCTTAATTGGGCTAAGACATGCGAATTATGAATCTTTACAGTAAATTTTAGCTAATAGTACTTAATAAAAATGAAAAAAGAAGTCCTAAAAAATTTCGTTTTTCGAAAGCTTGTACGATAGCACATCTCACACAGGTCCAAATACCATAGTGTTAACACTTAACAGTGACAAAAGAATAAAGTAGAGTTTTAACTATTATGTAAAGCTACTCATATGCATTAAAATAGTATCTGTGTGAGCACCAAATGCATGTTACGCCACTTTGTGCTGCATCATCTCAGACAAGAATTAAAGGTTCCTTCTCTTTACTCTGACGTATATTGCTTACATGCAAACTAAGGTATAATTACACATTTGATCCCTCAATTATTAATAAATTTTGACTTTGATCCTTATGAGGTTTAACTATGAGTAATTAACTTTCAACTAACCAAAGCGTGTATAAATCCCTTGAATATGTTAAATTTAAATTATTGATTAGAACTATATTTACCCTTAATATTACAAATTTTAAAACACATGAATAATAAAAACAGTTAATACAGTGTTAACTTTGTGATGTTTCATAAATAGGGCAACTAAAAGTACACATTTCAATTTAACTAAAAGTTAAATATGCTTAATGAAACCATGCAGAAAGCCAGAAGAAGAGAATGCGGCGGGCCAAGCCACGAGTTCGATCCCTGCATAAACCTTCTTGGTTGAGCGCATCACACATGGCCAAGTGTGGTTTACATACGGACGTGGTTTGCGCCATCACTGCGTCGGTCGAGGGTTACTGCGCACTCGAAAAGAGTAGCATGATTCGCCTTCACAACAAAAAAATATGCTTAATGAAATATTACAAACATCAAAATAATAAATTGTCAATATCTCAGAGACTAATAAACACCCAATTTCAGTAAAACTTGTTAAGGCAACAAAACAAGAAAAGAGAAAAATGAAAATAGATAATGAAATCACCTCGTAGCAAGCAAAATGATTACAACAACAATAGATATGAAATTTCACACCGTGAATTTAGGGGAGACTAGAATATACACAGACCTTATATTCATCTTGATAAATAGAGCTGTTGTTTTCGGAAAACCCTCGGCTCAAGACAAAATTATAATTAAATATCAAATAAATTAGCATAGATGCAGTAGCACTTAAGGAAAAATGAACAAAGTAAATTGCCGATAAGAACAACTAATCCATGGTTATTCTCAACAAGTTGAGCATTAATCAGAGACGAAAACAAGTTCATCGAAAACAAAATACTACAAATCCCTCCATCTTTAATCAGAGTTGATCCTATGAGATGGGGTAAAGAATGAATCTTAGATCTAATTCAATCCCAAAAATTAGTTTATAAGGTGAGCGTTGTCCAAATTCATATAAGGAGTCAATGTTCTCATTTCATATCCGATGTAAAAATCTTAACACTACACGCATGTCCAGACCTTGTTAAGCGGAGCGTGAATATCCAGATCTTATTTACTGAAGCGTAAATATAATTTGGGAGCTCAACATCGGTGAACAAAAAATTGAAATGTAAAGAATGAATCTTGTGTCTAACTCAACCCCAAAAACTAGCTTGTAAAGTTCATATAAAAAATTCATGTTTTCATTTCATATCCAACGTAAAACTCTTACCCGATTAATACACCATAAAGAAAGAAATAATAGTACCACCAACATCAACATTTTTTTTTCTAGATAAAAACCTTATTTATCCATCTGTCTAAGTAAGTTCAAGAAGAAGACGATCCATTAGTAGCAACAACATGAGCACTAAGACTAATATTGTTGATAATTGGATGATTTACGCCTTCGTTATTGTCATTTCTAGTACTACTACTAATACCAATATCGATACCATTAATATTGTTGAGCTCTTTTCTCCCAAAATTGTTCTTGTTATTGTGCATCCATACTTTTAAAAGTCCTTTCTCTACTCCAATTTCGTTGCATAGTTTGTTCATAATCTCTTCGTCTTGCTTCTGCATTCTCCATCCAACTCTTTCAGCAAATTCCAGCATTCTGTCCTTTTGATTCTGCGTGAATTTTGTTCTGAACCGCTTTCGAGTACTCGAATTAGTAGTTATCCCGGTACACTTTCGTGTTAGCAGGGTAACGTCATTTGGGTTTGACACAGGAGTACTGGAATTCGGGTTTTCAACGGGTCGACCTGACAGCCCGGAATTCAGTGCAAGGAGCATGTGAGGTGCAGATGGGTAGTAAGCGGAAGAGATCGGTGGTGGAGATGGGGAATTAGGGTAGCTGTGGTGGTCCCCACTTCCACGTGCCGGAGGCGGAGGAGGGTGGTGGCGGTGGTGAGGTTGGTATTCCAGAGCTGCAACGGCAGCGGGCTCTTCCGTCTCACGGCGGTGGAAATTCCGGTGACATCCACACGCGGCGCATTTTAGCGAGGTAGGGTCGGTGGAGGTGACGGTAGGGGACGGCATAAACTCACCGCAGCCGTCTACGGCGTGGCCACCCATAGTGGCAGCATGATTTTTAAGACATTCTTTGTAAACTAACAGAACAGGATTATAAACAAGATTAATATTATGGCGTTTGAGGACACCATTTGTGATAGAGAAAGGTTTATTATTACTATGTTGGATTCGAGTAGCTTCAGCTTCTGGGGTTTTCACTATGTTAGTGGGTATAATATTATTGTTATTGCTCAACTCCATAGTTGAGAAAAAAACATATAGTTTAGCTTTTTCTCTTAAGATTTAGGGCCAAATATTTCATTGAAACGAAGGGTTTGTTTATGATGAGGAGAGAAGAGGTAGGAGTGGTGAAATGAAGGGGACTGTAGATAAGAAAAGATGGTGGTTTTAATTATTTGTTGTGGGTCTTTGTTAACAACTTGTGTTTTATTACCTTCCTTATGATGTAGGGGGCAAAAAGACAAAATTCCTCGGGGTTTTCATCCTCCGAAAGAGAGAGAACGATGAAAGAGGTAAATTATGATAAATCATGATAATTCAGCGGTCCATTAGGTGAGAGTCACATTACCTGATGCAGTCATCCCCACTAGGAAGGAATTAAATTCTCATACTGTTGTTGTCAGGGTTCGAATCTGTCTACTTGGGTCAATCTATCACTCTGAAATCAAAGCTACAAATAGGCACCTTCCTTCTAATCTAATCAATGGTTAACATGCAGGTTCTGTGGACCCCACACCCACTTGCTAGAAGTTCTTTATACATAGGGTAATTCTCGTCTCCTTTCCATTATAGGTAATAGATCTTTGTTTGCACGGAATTAATTAAGCAGGAGTCCTCTTTTCTCAATCACTGATTTTGCATTAATCAAGAAACTTTTAATAGGGAAGTGTTCTCCTTCAGTGTACTGCGCCGCGATACTGCATACGTCGGGACTCTACTCTACATTTTTAAATATGAGCCATTTGGAGGGAGTCATGGAACAACTTAAAAAATTAAAAATTGTATTCATATGACTTATAAGCTACGAGTTCAAATCGTGAAAATAATTATATTTATTCATAAATTTATATAATTAAATTTTTATACGTGATCAAGAACACATAAATTAATATGACCAAAATAATAAGATAGTGAACAATAACAAGTAACACTAGTAAGATAAAATGAGTAATAATTGAAGTAAATATTCTGATCCTTGAAGTAGTTATGAGCTAGAGTCTCCAAACAAATGTGTGTTGCTAAATCTTAAAAACTTGATTCAGAACAGAAGATTGCTTGAGAACAATATAAGTATGTCGTTTTGCTATAAAGTTTCAGATATTATTGCAATGAAATGAGAATCATTATTTATAATTTAGCTATAGGGCACATATTCCATGAATAACGCCCTCAGTAATATCAAATAATAATGCTAAGGCAATGCAGAGCTAATAAAAAAGGCAATAATGCTAAGATGGAACTACAATTTGTTACGGATTTACCAAAAGGAGAATATGATACTCTCGCAATTATGATTCAACAAGCTGGCCCACTATTGAGTTTCAACAAGACGTGCTCTTAATTACTTTTGGAGGAAATCAGACACACCAAAGAGGACGAACACAACCAAAAGGCATTAACAGTTGAAAACATGCCGCCACCGCCGCCCAATCGCCACCACTGTGCAACATGGACGCACCGCGGTGGTAGATCGTGTCGTGCAACCAGTAAATGGGGAAAAGGGTGTGGCCGTGGTGGAAAGGGCTAGCAGCAGGCCGCCAATTTTGGTCAATGGCCCGCCATCGCCGATGGCCCATGTCCCCGGGGCGCTTCTCTTCACCACATCGCCCAAAGAACTTTCTCACATATTGGTTGGTCAGGCCTGCACTGTGCCCAAGACAGAGGCCATTTTCATCGCCCGACTAAGCCAAGAAGAGCGTGACATGACCCAATAATTTTTCCAATGGGCCTGGCCCCCACTAATTTGGGCCAGACTTTCAGATCCTTAAACATACAGCAGCCCCATGAAAATTGATACATAGATACAAGTGTCATATATCACCTCACCCGCTCTATAAGTAATCTTCTCATATTGTTTAGTTTAAAGTATCTTCAATATATTACTGTTGGTAATGACCATCGCATTTCAATTTAGGGTTATGGTACAACATACACCCAACCTCCTCACCCACCATTCTCCCTAAATAACGTCATGTAAGCTCCTAACATAATTAAAAACCTAATATATGTCCGAAAATTTACTCGTAATAATTTTGTCTCTGTTGACTTTGACCCTTTTGGTTTACTGTGAAGGATGTTCATAGGGAGACCCCTCTTACGAGATGCAATAACACGGGGGATATCTATCTTTTTCCATCTGCCTGGCTGCCAGCTCCTAGTCATCTCCATCCCTTGTTGTTATTTCACCGTCAACTTGGCATAATCGGCTCAGACACCCCGGAGATCCTATTTTAAATTTTCTTAGAAGAAATAATTTTATTCGGTGTAATGACAAACTTGCCCAAAATTGTGTTTCTTGCCAATTAGGCAAACATGTTCGTCTTCCATTTAAATTGTTTCTTAGTGTTACGTTTGCCCCTTTTGATATTGTTCATGCTGATTTATGGTCATCTCCCCTTAATAGCTCTCTTAGTCATAAATATAATCTCGTCTTATTAGATGATTACTCTCACTTTATTTGGATTTACCCACTAAAGTTCAAGTTAGAAGTTTTTGCAAAATTTCTTGAATTTCGTATTTATGTCAAAACGCAATTTGAAAAAGTCATCAAATCTTTTCAATGTGATAATGATCGTGAATTTAATAATTACACGTTTCACAAATTTTGCAAAAACAATGGTATGATTTTTCGATTTTCGTGTCTCAATACCTCTCCTCAAAATAGAAAAGCAGAACGAATCATCCGCACCATAAATCACATGATCCGTACTTTCCTTTTTCATGCATCTCTTCCTCTCAACTTTTGGGTGTATCTAATCAAAATGGTAGAATGCGTTCTTAATTTTAACCAACTAGCACCCTTCACAACATGACTCTCACTAAAATATTATACCGTTGGATCCCCTCATATGATCACATACGGATTTTCGGTTATGCTATCCAAACCTTGCCTCCATCGCTCTCATAAATTAGCATCCTGAACCACCTTGTGTGTCTTCGTAGGTTTTCCGTCTAATCATAGGGGATATTTGTGCTATGACTTGTCCACTCAAAAAATTCACGTCTCTCGTCACATCCCCAGTCATACTTCATGAACTACGTCAGTCAATCATCACCACCGATCAGTCACCGCCTGCCACCACCCCCATTGTTCTGCACTCATCCGCAACCACCGGAATTCGGTCGGCCTCCACTTCACTCTCGCCAAATGCTGGAACAACTACTCTACATCCCACCGTCAATATCTCTCCTTTGAGACCGCCGACAGAATCAACTACCACTTTTGTGTCACCAACCGCCGCTCCTCTAGTCAGCCCAAACGACTCTGTCGCAACTCCACCCATAACCTAACACCATACAGTTGCCTCGAACCCCGTTTCTCAGACAGCCACCCAACCTAGTTCCCTGACCCATCCCACCACAACCCCACCACGATATCGCAACTAACTCCCTCACACTTTCCATCACCGGTAATGTCACCAGGTCACCCCATCCCCATCGGCTTACCTATAACGGCGACAGTACTATACCCGACATACACCCCATCACCCACTGCCTCGGTACATGTTATTCAACCCCGCACCGACATTGCCACATGTTATCCAGACCCACCACCACCTCCAACTGTCCACCCCACACACCATATGGAAACTCATGTCCAATACGGTATTTTCAAATCCAAAGTTCATTTTTACATATCCACCCAAACATATCCCCAATTCCAAAAACCCTAAATTAGCCAAACTAGACTCATATTGGAATGTGGCCATGTGTGAAGAATTTAATGTTTTAACAAAATAGCACACTTGAGATTTGGTTCCTAGACCGGAGAGGGTGAATGTGATCCATTGCATGTGACTTTTTCATCACAAATATAGAGACAATGGTGAGTTATAGAGATATAATGCGAGACTTGTGGCTAATGGAACTAATCAGCAGGAAGGTATTATTTGTGGTGAGACATTCAGTCCAGTTATCAAACCGGCCACTATTCGTATGATTCTGAGTATTGCTATGGATAAGCATTGGTCGGTTCATCAGCTTGATGTGAAAGATACATTTCTACATAGAGATTTGAAAGAAACTGTTTACATGCACCAGTCGTCTGGATTTGTCCATCCAACAGCCCCTCAGTATGTATGTCGTCTTCGTAGGTCACTATATGGTTTGAAACATGCCCCGAGAGTGTGGTATGAATGTTTTGCACGATACATCTTGCGGATTGGGTTTATATGCAGTAAATGTGATACTTCTCTATTTATTTTCCATCGAGGTAGTAACATTGCTCATTTGTTGTTATATGTAGATGGAATTATGCTTACTTCCTCCTCTGATTTGTTGAAAAATAAGATTATTGCATTACTAAAGACTGAATTTGCTATGACTGACTTGGAAAAGTTGAACTATTTCTTTGGGATATCAGTAACTCGTTCTGCAGATACTATGTTCTAATTTTTATCATCTAAATAAATTGAAGAGTAATTATTGAACCTCGTAAATTCTGTTACAGAGCGTTATTGGTAAGATTTGAGGTATGTCTCTTTTGAACATACTTTTCGACCTTAAAGATGATTTTTTAACAAGGATTCATGCTTGTATAGGGTCAAGCATGCATCAAACTATTATGTGTGTTGGGTCCCAGGCTACGGATAAGCAGGAATACGTAAAAAAAATCGAAACAGCTAGAACAACAAAATATTTTCTGGATCCTGCATTCAATGTTGTGTCAACATCTTAGGCAACATTGTGATAAAACAATTATAAACCTTTGTAGAGTAAATGCAGCAGAAAAGTAAAGAGACACAAGGTTTATATTTTCAATGGTATGTATTAATATATCCCTTGATGGTCAATGACCAAAAGAATTGTATAAATTATATACAATTACAAATAAATTTCTTTTACAAGATTGAGCAAAAATGCAAAAAAGAAATTACAAACAAAAGGGAAGTCGCAGATGACTTCAGCCTAAAGTTAAAAGATCTAAAAAGACAAATACAACATCTTCATTACAACCTCTTGAAACATTAAGCTTAATCTAGAATAAAGATAGCAATTGTAATATGAGACTAGATGTTGTTATACTACTTTAGGCTAGGTGTGTTGATCCAGTTTCTAAGGTAATTATCTGAGATCTCTCTTGGTAATTCTTTTTGTTCAAGTCAGGATATCGATACTCTGAAGCTCCCCTCTATTTATAGTGTAGAGCTTCCCTTGAAATCCTTACTGATTGGTTGCGGAGGTTGAATAAAAGAAGGCTTCGACTTGGATCGGTTCTTGCTCCTTAAAGAGCTCAACGTTCTGGACTCGGTCTTCACGCAGCTTCCTCTCCAAGCTTTGACTGTTTCTTTTACCACATTTTAAACACAACATCTGTCACGACCCGACTGCACTGGATCGTGCCTTACCCCGCACCTTGTGATACAACATCGAGAAAACCAAATAAATAAACTCACAAACAAGAAACCATATAGAATATGAAACAGGCTAACCCAAAATGGCTATCTTTCCGTAAACATAAATATAACAAAAGCTGAACAGTTACATCCTTAACAACCCAATTTATAGCAGGACTACAGACCTCTAAGAATGTGTAACCACTATGACGGGACAGGGCCTCGTCATACCCCTGAATGTACAAAACATCTACAACACTGCGAGACCGCATCAAAGTCAAGCCTCCGAGAAATGGAGCTTCGACACTGAGCAAAGATCCTATGAATGAGGATCCACCACCGCTACCCCCTACCGCATGATTAACGCAGCCCCCGAGGAAGGGGGTCAGTACACAATATGTACCAAGTATGTAAAACTAGAAAAATACTGTAATAATATCATAAGTCCAAAATAAAGTTGGAGTCACGGATGAAAATCAAAGTACATTGCAATGTGCCTTATTAACAATGAGAGTAACAAGTATAAACTTTACTGCATAAAAATAGGAGGCTCATGATCAAAACAGGGTCCCTCGCCCGTAGTATCATTAAGCAATCCTACTCCTGGGACTATTTCACCCGCATAGGTCCTGTGGACCCGCATGAGGTCATCCGCCTCGCATGAGACTATTTCACCCGCATGGGACTATTTCACCCGCATGGACCCGGTGGGCCAGCATGAGTACAAGCGCCGCACTCGCATCATGGGTAGCAATTCCATGGCATAAGTAGTAAACCATCCTAATGGACGCATACCCGTGGACCATCCATCGTGTCAGTATGTCCAAAGGAAATAACAAAAATAACCCGGGTCCACCCCGTAATCATACTCAGAATGTGGTATAACGTCTTGGGGATTTACCCCTCATTTATACTCTTACCCTGGAGAAGGTGGTATAACGTCTTGGGGATTTACCCCTCATTTATACTCTTACTCGGAGAATGGTATAACCTCGAGGATTTACCCTCATTTATACTCTTACTCGGAGTATGGTATAACGTCTTGGGGATTTACCCCTCATTTATACTCTTACCCTGGAGAATGTGGTATAACGTCTTGGGGATTCACCCCTCATTTATACTCTTACCCTAGCTCAACCGGCCATCATACATAACATAAATAAGTTAAGAAAACCCCTAATTTCTTATTAGTCTTGTTCATATACCCTCTCATTTTAGTTTGCTTAAGGCACTAACATATCTTAATAAAAAAAATCCGGGAATTTAACCCAAGTACCACGTACCTCTAACCTTGTTAAGAATGACTCCTTTTTGTATAACACTTCCAGGATACTAATAACCGTAGTATCAGGTTACGACTGCTTGTCAAGACAAGTCACATTCCCTTTTAGAAATATAATAGGCTTCTAAATCAAGTGACTTCATTCCTTTTAAAACCTTTGGCGATTGATGCCAAAAAATCAATTTGCCTTTCATAAATTCAAATCATTTATCCGTACTTATTTTACTTAGAGTAAATCCTTCTTTTGTTAAGCTTCCATAAAGCTAATATAACCAATTTCCCATAAAGTCGTTATACTAACTTTATACATTAGTCAAAAATATTTCCCTATATCCAAGGGACTTATACTTTTAAAACGAAACAAGTATCATATACTTAAAACAAGTAAAGGGTATCAAATCTTGTACGTCTACCGTACCCTATAAGTACAACTACTCATGCTCAAGAGATAGAAAAGTTTCACATACCTCTTCAAGTCAATCCACTCGCAAGTCCAATATACCACGCGTAGTATGTCAACCTATAATGACCATAATACATCCATTAGCCTCTATCTTCAACGTAGAACATTCTAATTGAAAAGTCCTTTATCCTTACGGAAAATTGGACAGCACTTCCTTTGTTTCTACATACTTTGCCACTTTTTTCAAGGCCGAATTTCAATAACCAAACACGCCACCTTTAAGGCTCAACAATCCAAAAAACACAAATGGGATTACACGCCTAACTTGGACGTGTAAAATTCTGCCCCACAATACATAACAACTAATACAAACTACAAAGTCCAATTTGGAAATTTTGAGGTATAACAACCTAACTTCTTATCCAATTCCTTTTCAATCCAATTTCTTATCCAATTCCTACATGCAATACTTCTAAAGGCAATATTGACAACTATAAGTCCTTTCTTCCACACATGCAACACAATTTACTAGTAAAAGAGGAAGGATTGTTACCTTAGAGCTTACCCCAAATTAGTCCAACAAAATCCACTTGTCTTCTTCCCACAATCCTCCTACAAGCTTGTCAACGTGTTTCCTCCTTGTCACCTTTTCAGAATTTCTCTAGGCTTAGGCTTCTTCTTGAATTTCTAGAGAGAAGGGAGAGGAATTTTAGAGAGAGGGAAGAGTTTTTTAGAGAGAAGGAGGAGCTTTGAAGAATGACAAGTCTTCAAGACTTGGTCAATAAATAGGACATGCAAAAATCAGATGTGGGGACACTTGTCACCTCCCATGGCCTTTCTAAAAGAAAATATCGATTTTCCCGGTTTCGCTAAAAACTCCGCGCGGCGCGGCGCCACGCTGCAGCGCGCACACTGAAACCTCCGCAAAGTCTCGGCACTTCCGGTGCCGCGGCCCTGCTTTCTGGCGCCGCGGCTCTGCAACTTCAGCGATGCTCCAGATTATCCGGCGCCGCGGCGCTGTGGCCCCTGACCGATGTTGCTTTCGCTGATCACAAGACTGAGCTTGTAACCTCCATAACTTTCTACTCTGATGTCCTATCGACGAACGGTTGGTTGCGTTGGAAACGAGACTCAACGAACTACGTACTAGGCCTTTGAAACACCTAGGAACTCTCAATGTAACGGGACATAAACCGCCTCAATGTTGACCAACAACCCGTCTAAACATTCCGTCAACCCATCATTCCAAAATTTAAAACTTAATTCCTTTTGTACGTCCCCCTAAGCATGACCCGAACTACGGGGTGTAACAGCATCATTGTAAGCTTGCCTAGGTCATTTTTTACTCACAGTAACACAACCTGTTTTGGCCGGAAGAATAGGCAAAATCGTTACAGAGATGTTGTCAGAAATGTTGTCACAATATCGCAGGCAACATTCCTATTTCCATAAGATGTTGTCCTGAGCATTTATAGATGTTGTCACAACATCCATCCAAAATCAACGATTTCCCCCTTTTTATCTTTCTTCACAAAACTCCATACGATGCGAAAATGACTAGGATACTGATTTCTGATGTAGCCCTTACATTTCAAGAATCAGTAGGATCAATATTATACTCCTCATTAACCTGCAGTAGAAAATTCCAAGCAATGTTGTATCGATGATTTGATTAGTTAGGAGTTATGTTCTGTCGGTCGTGACTTACTTACTGCAGATGCGTAATCATTCTACAATAAATATTCATAACATCCGCATCAGGCAAACATATATAAACAGCTTTAGAAAGCAGTCACAATATCTGCCAGAACAGACCAAATATCCCATCGTAAAATAATACAAACCAAATAAAAATATTCCAAATGTCAGTATATCCACATTCAAATAAACATAGATTATCAGCATTTCATCAAATCAACACTTCATTCCATCATGGCCATCATTGACTAGAGTAATCGAGTCACAGTAGCTTCCAGCCACTATCTGTGATCGATCACTCTGTGCAACACCATTTTCATATCTATAACATCAGTATCAGGAGTAGTCAACAATCATCAACTCAATTCCTCTCCCCCTGCATCATAGCTTGGCTTGCTTGGCCCTGCATCATCTTCAGTAGCTCTCCCTGTCTGTCTGCTTCCAGCAGCAACATCAGCATCATCTCTTTTTTTTCTGTGAAGAAAGTAAGCCCACATAATAGTTCCTGGCTCGCACTAGGTATTGAATTTGTCTGTCAATTTTAGCAATGTGATTTTGAAGCCAGTCTTTGGACATTGGGACCTTTTCTTGCTCAATGTTGCCAGGAATGTTGGCAACATCCTTTGATGTGTCAGTGTCCCATTCATTTTTATTCCAGGGTAGGTCAATTACCATGTCTCTGTTGTTCACAACCGCTCGTTGTACTGAGTAGACCTCTAAGGTTGGACTCAGTTTTTCTTCTTTTGGAGTCTTATAACATTCGTTGAGCAGGATTTGAAAAATTAAGGAGGGATATGGAAGGGCAGAGTTGCTTTGTCTTTCTGTCAAGTTGGCAACATGGTTGAATATGAGGGTTCCTAAGTCAACTCTCTGATTCTTCCAATCTTATAAAGCAGAGATGCTTGATCAAGAGACTATTGTCTCATTGAGGGAGGGTAGCCAATTGTTTATGGCAAGTTTGTGCAAGGTGGCAAACAAGGCAATGAGTTTTGACACATGACTGCGAGGGGCCCAAATAGTGATCAGATTCCCCGTAAGGTATTTGATCATCGTATTGAGTTCCTCCACAATGGGGTTCAGTTGAGGCTCTCTTTCACTAACAAGTATTCCTAGAGTGGAATTGATAATATCAGGTATAAAGTTGTATAACTTGTTGTATGGATACATTTTCCCGAATTTCTTCGAGTTTGTATCCCTAACAGCAAGCGTCAGATTTGAATAAAATATCCTAATCACCTTCTCACAATAGAGATTCTTACCAGATACAGATCTTTCGACTACTCAAGAAATCAACTAAATTATTGATGGAAAATGAAGTTTGGTCAATCACCTTTGTTACACCCCGTAAATTCTAAGGCAATGAGACGAGAGTGTACGTAAGGATACAAGACTCGAAAATTTGAACGAAAGAAAGATTTGTTATTCTTAAGGAAAATCTTCCGAACCTCGGGAAGGAAAAATGTTTGTTAGTAAGAATTGGGTTCCCAGAATTATTATTTGAGATTGTGGAAATTTATTTACGGATTTGGTTACGTGGGGCCCACCCGAGAAATGTTACGTTTTGTGGGGCCCACGAGGTTTTCGATATTTTGACGAATTATGGAAATTTCGGGAAAAGGAATATTTTAGACCAATATGAGGGCGACACGTGTCACCCTCCACATGGCTTGATTGAAAGTCTTGATCTAAGAACACCAAGAAGAGAGCTTGACATTATTGACTATTAACTAAGATCCTAGCCACCCATATGTATTAATCTTAGCCCTTGGATGCCTTATATAACTATACTAGTAGCAAGACAAATCCCATACTTAGAAAATATCAAGAACTTTGTGCTAGCATAAGGGAGCTCTCGGTTTTGAGCTCACTTTGAGCAAGAAAATTTTTCAAAAGTTGATGATAAATCCCAATTTTCAAACCTAAGATCCCTAGAGGTATTCTAAGGATAACCCAACACAAAAATCCCGGAAAAACTACGTTTTTACGTTAGTCGCAAGATGAAAACCTAAGGTGTTCTTCAACTTTGAAGTTGGAAATTGAAGAGAAATTGTTTATGAACTTCTAAGGGTTGCTTGGAGTGGATTGAAACTTCAAGAAGAGGAGCTAAAGTTGCTAAGGATCGACTTTAGGTTTTGGATTGTATTCGGGCTTAAAAGAGGTAATAATCTCTGTTTTGCTATTGTAATTCAAGATTTCATGTTGTAGTAGTTGATAGATGAGCATGTGATATTTAGAATGAAGATTGAAATGTTATGGAATTTGGAAGCTTAAATCCGAGATTGGCATGTTAGCCATTAAAATTGGAAATCAATTTGGTCGATAGTTATAATCGTCGCATGTTGTATAAGAAAGGGATTATAGTTGTTATAATTGATTGCGACTATATAACATGTTAGAATAACAACTTGGATTGAAAATGAATTGGAAAAGAATAGATGTGGTGTTATCCTTGTGGTTGCCGAAAATGGCTCAAGTTATTGGACAGTTTTACTTTAATTGTGGGGCAGAATTTTACACGTCATGTTAAGGCGTGTAATCCCCTTTGAATTGTTGGTTTGTTGCGCCTTAAATATGGCATGTTGGTTATTGATTTACGGGCCTTGAAAAAGGTGGAAAAGTACGTAGAAACAAAGAAAGTGCTGCCCAAATTTCTGTAGAATAAGAGACCTAGCACTTAGTATTATTCCACATTAAAAAGCTAGGAGTTGATAGACATGTTATGGATATTATAGGTTAAAGTACTACGTATAGTGTATTCTACTTGAAGGATGGAATAGTTATCAAGGTTGAAGTACTTTGGAGCATTTTGCTACTTGTCGATAGTCGTCGCGAGGTATGTGAACATCTTCCTTCTTTTGGCATGTTCTACGTATGAAATATACATGTGGTGTTATTTCATGATTCTTTCTACTCTTAGAAGTTAAGAGGTACGTATGTTGATTTACTCTATGTAAAAGGTATGTCTAAGTTATCCTAATTTCTTACCAAGTCTTATGGGGGATGTTGGTAAGAGTCGTTAGGATGTATTTGGAGTCGAGTTGACTTTGCTAATTTACTGTACTAATGAGAATAGGTATCGAACAAGTCATTGCAGCGTTAATAAAAATATATCAAAAATCAATTATACTAAAATAAGTAGAATTCTCCATCTGCATAGAAACTAAGATAAGACAAAATTGTATTACATTTTCTAGATCATGGCTGCTTTAATAAGATCGTTATAAACGAGTATAACCTATTCACAACTCATAAAAGTATATGTTACTTAATTTAAAAGAGTTTATGTTATGAAGTTTTAAGACTATGAACCTTGATTTCTTAAAAGTTTATGAGACTTTATTTTTCAAGTTATGGGACTTGATTCTTAAAGAAATGAATGACTCGATTTAAAAAGTTTGATTGCCATGAATTATTTCAAAAGTTAAGCGGCTTGATTTCAAAAGAGAATGTAACTTGAGTTTTCAAAAGAAGAAGTTTATTGATTTGAAAGAGAAGGAGTTTTATGATTCTTTTTAAGTATGTATATACGTAGTACTTTTGGGTTTAATTTTCCCTAATGTAATAAGAAATAAAAGTGCCTCAAGTTCTCTAAAGTGAAAGGTTGTTATAATAGCTTTATGGGAAGTTGTTATAACGACTTAAGAAGAAGTGAAAATATGATTTAAAATGTTATGTAAAGAGACTTTATCGCGTCCCAGAATGGGTCGGGCAGTATACCTTTATGGGCAGACTTATATGACTTTATCGCGTCCCAGAATGGGTCGGGCGATACCTTATGGGCACTTATATGACTTTATCGCGTCCCGAATGGGCGGGCGAGATACCTTATGGGGCGACTTATATGACTTTATCGCCCGAATGGGTAGGCGATACCTTCGTGGGAAGACTTTTTATGAATTCGTTGTGTCCCGCAAATGGGTCGGGTTAGGTTATCACGTATGGATAATCAAAGTGAACTCCAAAATGAGACGTCCCTCCATAAAGGGCCGGATTATGTTATGTAAGATACGTAAGTTATATGTTTATGAACTTGATGATTTTTCCAAAGTATGTACGTAAGAATTTGACTATAAATCTTATTGAAAAATGGGAAAAGATAATAATGTGCGATTAAGTTCATGAGTTGTAATGGCACGGTAGGATCTGGTATTTACTTTTTATACTTGCCTCGCCATTCTTTTGTGCGATTATGATTTGTTTCTCGTACCTTATTTCCGCTCCATACTTGCACTGTTGTATCGACTTTTCGGGCCGTTCATGCCCGCAGGTATTAGGTACACATGTTGGTGATCCTTGCTCTTAGGATCTCTGTTCAGTTTTTGGGGAAAAGCTCCATTTACTCCGGAGGCTTATCTTTTGGTACGAATCCCTGCTGATGTAGATTATGTATATTCAGGGGTATTGTCACGATCCAACCGGGCGTGGATCGGTGCCCTACCCGCACCTTCTACCTTAACAACTAAGTAAATCGCGGAAATTAAATAACGCCTCATTTTTTTAAAACCAACGTCGCGTGCGGCAAAGCCGACAAGGTGCCATATAATATACACACAACCGGATTCTAACTCCGCCTCACGGTCATGACCGGAATCCCACATCGTATAAGCATGTCCAGCGAGTAACAATATCCCACGCGTCGCATGCCGGAATCTCACATCGTATAAGCATGACCATAGGGTAATACACACAAATCCGGGATTCTAACCCGCCTCCTGGTCACATGCCCCGGAATACCACATCGTATAAGCATGTCCAAGGAGTAACAATATCCCACGTGGTCACATGCCCCGGAATCCCACATCGTATAAGAATAACCATGGGGTAATACAAACAAATCCGGGAATCTCACCCGATCCTGGTCACATGCCCCGGAATCCCACATCGTATAAGCATGTCCAAGGAGTATCCTCGCGTCGCACGCCTAATCCCACATTGTATAAGCATGACCGTGGGGTAATACAAATAATGGAAGCATACCGGAATCTCACTCACCGCAGACGCCCAAGTAAACTTACAACAAGGCACCGACCATCCAACCGAGAGTCGCGGCAACGTAATAAAACATAATACTTGTACTCAAATGCTATCACCAGCACACATTGGCAATTCTCAATTAAACAAGCCAAAGTACTTATCAAGGCACACATAGAATAATTCTCAATTAAACAGGCCAAAGTACTTATCAAGGCACACATAGAATAATTCTCAATTAAACAGGTCAAAGTACTTATCAAGACACACATAGAATAATTCTCAATTAAATAGGCCAAAGTACTTATCAAGGCACACATAGAATAATTCTCAATTAAACAGGCCAAAGTACTTATCAAGGCACACATAGAATAATTCTCAATTAAACAGGCCAAAGTACTTCGTACGTGCATTCTTTTCAAAAGACTCATTTTTATAACCAAGAGACTTATACTTAAAACCAAGTATCACATACTTACAAATCAAGTTCTTAACTTTCCAAAATACTTCAAGTCTCTTAATATTTAGAAAACAAGTTTCTTCTCTTAAATCATGTCATTTCTCCTCTCTTAAAACAATTAAGTAAATCACTCATTTGACTCCCCTAAAGTCATTAAACGACCCTTAGGTTTTGGAACTAAGGCACTTGCCAAAAGATTTGGAAACCACTTCCTTTTCAAGACTCTATGTACTTTAAGTAAAATACTTTCACTTTTAAGAATCCAACTTCACTAAGGCAATGGATTATACAACTTACAATTTAAACATCAAAGTACAATCAAGGAAGTACATAGAACGAATTCTATTTTAGGCAATCCAAATACAACCAAGGAATGGATCATTTAAGGCGTAGGACATACTTTCTTTACCTTAAGGAATCATGCTAGAAGAGGAGATAGTTCACATACCTTTTCGGCTAAATCCACAAGCTAAGCCGAATACGCCGTACGTAGAAGTGTCAACCTATAATGGTCACAACAAGACTATCAACTTCTAGTCTCTAACGTAGAATAATACTAAGTATACGGTCTCTAATTCTACGGAAAATCGGGCAGCACTTCCTTTGTTTCTACTCACTTTGCCACCTTTTTCAAGGCCGAATACAATAACCAACACGCCACATTTAAGGCTCAAAACAACAACCAAACAAAGGGGATTACACGCCTCACAATACGTGTAAAATTCCGCCCCACAATTCAAACCAAGTAATTTAAAATCCAAGTCATTCTCGACCAACTTATAACCAACAACTCAAAGTCTTTTCCAATTCTTTTCCAATTCCAAGTTCTAAGGTCTAACATGTTATATAGTCATAAACAACTACAATTTCCTTTTTTATACAACATGCGACGACTTAAACCAATAATCAACTTGAATTGTAATCTTAAGGCTAAACATGCTAGTTTTCGGATTAGGGTTCCAATAGCCAAAATACTTATCAAACTTCATACTATATAACTCATGCTTGCTAATATCCATAGCTACAACAATAAGTAAGTCTTAACTACTAAAACGACAGAATTTATACCTTTATAAGCCCTTAAAAATTCCAAGATTCAAAGTCGCGCCTTAGCAATTCTTAGCTCCTTTCCTTATGTTCCAATCCGCTCCAAGCACTCCTGTAGTTCTATGAAGAACCCATCCTCAAGTTCCAACTTCAAAGTTGAAGAACTCCTTAAGTTTCCGTCTTGCGACTAATACGAAAACGCCGTTTTTCCAAAATCTTTCTATTGAGATATCCTTATAATACCCTTAGGGACATTGGGTTTAAGTCTTGTGAACAAAGGATCAAAACTACAAAATTTTCTTGTGTGGAAGAGCACAAAGCCGAGAGCTATGTTGTGTGCACAAGAGTTCTCTAATTTTTTCTAAGTGTTCAATACTAGTCTTGCACTAGTGGTATGCTTATATAACACAATGGAAGGCTTAGACTTAAACAAATGGGTAGCTAAGATGAAGATCACATGGATTAAGCACAAGTGGCAAGTTGACTTGGTCAACAATATCAAGCTTAGCAAGACTTATCTTCCACCATGGTAAATGACCATTCTACCCTTACTAATTTCGTCCAAGACCATATGTGGGGGGGGTGCCACGTGTCGCCCTCTCATTCGTCCATAAAATTCCGTAACCCTCGTGGGTCCCGCAAAACGTAAAATTCCTCGGGTGGGCCCCACGTGACCAAATCCGTACAAAATAAATTTCCATAAGGTTAAGAGTTCCATACTCTTCAAATAATGCACTTTGAGAATCCAATTCTTAACAACGAACATTTTTCCTTTCCGACGTTCGGAAGATTTTCCGCCGGAAAAACAATTCTTCCTTTCGTACCAATTTCCAAGTCTTGATTCCTTACGTACATTCTCTTATACATGTCCTGGACTTACGGGGTGTAACAGGTATGGCGGGGCCCTGTCCCGCCACAGTGGTTATGTCAAAACTCTTAGAGGTCTGTTGTCATATCTTGTGGGTCAGTTTGTAAAAGAAATGAGGTAACTGCTTTCGGTTATGTATTTATATATCCAGGGAGGTAGCCTTATCGGCTAACCTGTTGGTTATTCCTTATTGTTTTATTTATTTATTTATTTATTAAGAGTTGTATGTATGTTCCGCTGATTTTCTCTGATGTATACCTGTAAGGGTGTCCAGGTAGGGCACCAGTCGCGGGCCCGGAGTCGGGTCGTGACAACCTTTTCCCCTCTAACTCCTCTATTTTTAAACCAACTTCAATTATTAGAGCATGATTTCGTTTGAAACATAGGAGAGTAGGTCATTACCTCAGAATTTGTTTCAGATACAAATTATGTGTTTTCTTGTTCGGATGAGGTGGCTACAGGTGTTGCCTTGGATGTTGAGGCAACATAATCAGGGTCCTTCTTCTCGTCTGTTGTCTTTGATGTTGAGGCAACATTTTCAGCAAAATTCAGTAAGTTCTACGGACCCCTTTAGGAATTAAGTTCCTTAGAGGTATGTCATCTTACATCTTTTTTTTTTCTTCCTTCTCAGTTTCAGCTGGTGGAGTGGAATTTGAGGGAGTTCTGGAGAAACTGGGTACACTGAAATCGGAGTCAGTGCCACTGCTAATGATAGTGTCAACAGGAAAAGTCGACTCTTCCCTGGATCTTTTGGCAGATTTGTTGTCTCCGAATTGGTTCTCGAAAACCCTTTTCGACTTTCTCGTCGGCATTGTCGATGTTGGCTGCCTTGAAGCTAGGTTCGAAAAACTGATGTTGTATCAACATCAATGGGGTTTCCTGATTCACTTGGAGAGCTCACCTGTAGTGGTTCTTCTGAACTAAGGAAGATCATAGCCTGTGTGCAGTCCTCCTCGACTGGTTTCAAGTCATTGATTGAAGTATAATGCTTATAAACCTTGTTGCTATTTGCTGGGCTAGTCGACATTGAAGAATAATCTTTAGTGTTTTTTTATTTTGGGGATATGGACATGGGAGAGGGTTTTGAAGAGTTGGGCGTGTTAGAGAAGATTTAGCTTTGAAAAAGTGACGGTGGTGTTTGGGCTGCCATGATATGATGGATTGATAGTCGGCTGATGTGACAATTCCAAGACAAGAATGGGGGTTTTCATTATGACAAAATATAATTATACTCAAACTCTTTTTCCTTAAATTTAGATTGTATAGAAGAGTAAGACATCTTTACACACCTAAAACAAAGGGTTTTACATAGCACAAAACATCATTTAAAATAAAAATAAAAACGGTCCTCCAGAATTTTTGGATTTTCGTTATAGATAGAGACGTGTTAAAATACCAAAACCAAGAAAAAAATAAGAAAAACAAACTTGATCAGTATACTGGAACACGATGTTGTTAATGATGTTGGCAACATTTCAAAGTTAAACAAACATTCTGTGACTCCAAGGATTTTCTAATTTGGCAGTTGATTTTTTCGTGTATGTTCCCTATGAGATTGATCTCTGGACTAATGTGACATTTTATCATTGTCCTTAATCAACTTAGTTGAACACATACAGATTTAAAAAAAAATATTAAGGCATTTTCAACCTTCTTTGAAGCACGTGGTATTCCTATAGAATAAGAACGATACCAACCTTAGAGCTTTACTCTTTTTGTATACAGCCAAATCTTTTGGTAGAGGTTTCGTCTTCTTATGATACTCCCGTTTCACCTTTATATGGTCATAATTTTGCGCTCGGACGTCCGTTTCACCTAAAAAAAATTGATTTCGCGTATTTTTTCAAGACGGGACTCGTCAAAATGCCAAAGTGATTTGGAGCAGCCGATTTCTCAAAAAACGTCCTAATCAATTTCAATTTTCCCCCAAATTGTTACGTTTTTCTCTTTTCAAAGCTAAATATCTTGCGATATACAATAGATTTCAACGTATAAATTTCGTGATAATGTATCCTAGAATGTCAATTTCAATATTGGAAATTCAATTTTTTAAAAAAAAAATTAAAAAAATAAAATAAAACCAGATCATTCCGGTCCGGACCGGAAAATTCCGGTTTTTACTCTACCCGGACCGGAAAACCGGAATCCCACATTTTGAAGGACCGGGGACCGGACAGGAATCCACCGGTCCGGTCCATTCCGAATTTGTACGCCCCTAACTTACATGACCGTGCTTACTTTCCGTGTTTTACTTGTTGCATAACTACTTGAGCATACTTCTATATTAGTGGGTTAATGTTATAGGCAGCATTGTCATGCTAGTTTAACATTTACGAGCCATGCACATGAAAATCTAATATTTTAGAAACTTGTTACCTCATATAAAAATCAAATCCATGAGAACCACAATTGCAGAAAGTCGGACTAAGAAAAGCATATATGTGAAACGTTCACTTACAAATGACTGATAATTTCTAACACCGAGGTGTAAGTACCTACAACCATAATGGTTACGCCCATTATGACAATCCCCACTATAACTACTTGCTCAGATCCTACTCTTTGATATATCCCAGAAATCTTCAAGAAGCACAAGCATGGGAGTATTACTGAAGCTGTAATACTCAAAAATGCTCCAACAAGTGACATGAGATATCCAAAAAAGGGGATAGCTAAAGCTACAATGACAGTACTAATTACTAAAGCTGTTCTGATTAGTAGGCTGTAGACCCTTTTGTTGTTATGAATTTGGAATTGATTTTCAATACTATTCTCTAGTGGTTTTATCATCAAGCTATACTTTGCAATTGGGTTGACCAGTGTGGTGTAAATTGCAACTTTTGAGCTGATTTTATTGGTGGGGAGGTTTAAGGTTATTTGGGAAAGTATACTTGTACCAAACATGAGATATCCCACAATAGCCATTGATGCATAGCTGATGGTGCAAAGTAGAAAGCACACAAACATGACCTGCAACAGAGATTATGTTTTTAGCAAGAAAATTACAATATTCAGTCTAAAAGAAGTAACAAGTTAAATTACATGAGTTAGTGTATATAAGTAAAACAAACAATATGCTAAAACATGTCAAATTATACTAAAAGTTTAAAAATATTTTTGGATAGGCGTGTAAATATGTTAATACTGTCGATATATATATATATTGCTAAATTAGAAGTAATAAGATATGCAAAAGTAATATGGCACTTGATATTCATACCTTAGAGAACTTTTTTGGATTTACCATGGAAGTATACAAGGTTGGGAAAACTGGATGAGCACAATAACAGAAGGCATAGAGGCTAACAGCAGTTGGCATTCCTTTCCAATTAATAAATTGAGTGTCATTTGCTTGAAATCCAATTCCATCAAATAAAGCAGCCCACAAGATAGATCCAAGTAGTACAATTGATGCCACCACTCCACTGGCAGATATATAAGAAAGAATGCTCATATTATTCAGCCAAACAGTAGGCAGAATAATAAGGGTTATAATAATCACAAAACTTTGTTTTCCACCAATTGTAAGTCCAAATATTTGAACTTGTATGTCTCCGAATAAGTTTTCCAAGTTATCGCCCTCTAAGATCAAGAAACCTGTCACGACCATGTAAAGTTCCACGTTCATCGTCGTGGAGACAAGCATTCTTCCGATAATGCCAAACGCGTGTTCCCCAATGTCGGGGTAGCTTCTTATGGTTGGATCAATGTCCATGCATCTTTGAATTAATAAGCCCGTGTAATAAGTTGAAATGGCGATAATAAAGAGAAATATCAAGCTTAACCATCCTCCTGACGCTAATGCGTAAGGTACTGAAAGTATGCCAACTCCTGAGGAAAAATCAACTAACAATTACTCCCTATATCCTTTTTGTTTGCCACTTTATTCAAAATATTTGTTAATTAGAAAATCAAAATTACTACTCAAAAAGGTATATATATTCGTTACTCATTTGTTTAACGAAGAGATGAGGGTGATTTTTGTATTTAAATACCCCTTATAATTACTGTTAGTAAAATGTGCAGTACTGTTCAGTCAAAACCTCCAATGCTAATGCATAAGGTGCTGAAAGGATACCAATTCTAAGGGGAAAAAACAATAATATATATATATATATATATATCAATCAGCCTATAGTTGTTGCCTTGAAAAGCTAAATTCACCTTTAGTAATCGTCAAACCTCCAAAGCGTCTTATTTTGACTGCTAGTCTCAATTTAATTTGGAATTGTTAGCACGTGTACCTAATATCTATGTATATTTATCATATTTTGTATTGTATAATTAGGATAGAATTGAGATTCTTATTATAAAAGAATTCAACATTGTACACCTGTATATATTTTGTATTAATGAAAAAGACTCCGTCATATCAAAAGTTAAAATATAAACCCTACTTTATTTCCTCACCCGTCACAACCCGTAGAATTCTGCGAATTTTCTTTCTTTTCTCTCTGTGCACTTCACCCGAGAGCCTAATATTTCTTTTTGATTCTTGTCTTTCTCAGACAAGTGACAACTTTGCCACGTTTCTTGCCCAAGAAAAGTGACAATTTTTCCAGAAACCAGCAGAGTTAAGAGTCTACATAACATGCGTGTCACATACAGGCCTCAGGCTACTGTGCTTCCTTTTTCTCTGCGTGCCAGAGTACCATACACCTATTTTTCTTTTTTCCAAGGCCACCAGAAAAATATCAACTAATTTTTTTTAGTTCCTCCTTTTATCCGAGAACACAAGCAATGGCTTCCTTAACCCGTCAATAGCCTGATAATTCAGAATATATGAATACGAACGTCATGTTTCATCTCACCAAAAATTTGATAATTTTTATCAACTGCGCCAATTTCCGACTCCACAATCTATTATGATCGATCATCGCATTCCAATTCAAGAATTTGGTCACACCCTTACCCTACCACCGCATCCACATTTCTCTCTTAAAAACGTCTTTTATGCCCCAAACATCATTAAAATTTTAATTTCTGTCAGAAAATTTACAACTGATAATTATGTCTCAATCAATTTTGACCCGTTTGAATTTTTTGTACTCTGTACCGGAAAACTCCTTACGAGGCGCGACAATGAGGGGGACCTATATCATTTCCTACCCACCTCCGCCGCTAGTGTCACTCTTCCCACCGTTTTAACAAATGTATCTCCCTCTACGTGGCATAGTAGACTTGGTCATCCGAATTCTCACATTTTTTATTCTCTTAAAAATTGAAATTTAATCCAATGCAATAAAGGAACTCTTTATCATAGTTGTTTCTCGTGTCAGTTAGGGAAACATGTAGACTACCATTTACGACTTCTATGAGTACTACTTTATCTCCCTTTGATATTATTCACGTTGATGTATGGACATCTCACATAACCAGCAACTTAGACCACAAATATTATCTGGTATTTTTGGATGATTTCTCTCACTTTCTTTGGGTCTATCCACTCAAATCTCAAGTGTTCTTCAAACTTGTTAGTTTTGTACACTGGTTTAAAACACATTTTAAAAAGACATAAAATCATTTCAATGTGATAATGGTCGTGAGTTTAATAATTCCTTCTTTCATAACTTTTGTGTGGCTAACGGCATGATTTTTTCGTTTCTCATACCCACATACCTCCCCTCAAAATGGAAAAGCCAAGAGAATTCTCCGAACCATTCACATCGTCCGACTACTATTCACATCGTTCTGAGTATTGCTATGGGTAAGTGTTGGCCGATTCATCAGCTTGATGTAAAAAAAATGCTTTTCTACACGAGAATTTGAAAGAAACTATTTACATGCACCAGCCGCCTGGTTTTGTCCATCAAACAACCCCTCAATATGTATGTCATCTCTGTAAGTCACTGTATTGTTTGAAACAGGCCCAGCGAGCATGGTATGACCGTTTTGTACGGTATATCTTGCAGATTGGGTTTATATGTAGTAAATGTGATACTTCTCTATTTATTTTCCATCGAGACAATAACATTGCTTATTTGTTGTTATATGTGGATGACATTGTGCTTACTGCCTCATCTGATTTGTTGAAAAATGAGATTATTGCATTACTAAATATTGAATTTGCTATGACTGACTTGAGAAAGTTGAGCTATCTTTGGAGATATCAGTGACTCGTTCTGCAGATTCTATGTTTGTGCCAGCGAAAGTATGCAGAGAAGATAATGTACAGGGTCAAAATGGCAAATTGCAAGATCATGTCCACACCGGTTGATTCTAAATCAAAGCTTAGTGATGTGAATGGTAATCTAGTGTCCGATCCCACACTCTACAGGAGTCTTGCAGGTGCACTACAATATCTTACTTTCACAAGGCCTGACATTGCTTATGATGTTCAACATGCATGCTTATTCATGTAATTCCCCAGGGAGCCTCATTTTACTGTTTTTAACCGTATCATTCGATATGTTAAGGGTACACTTGATTATGAATTGCATATATACCCCCCAGCACCGACCAGGTTGTTATCATATACGGATGCTGATTGGGCAGGTTGTCCGGATACACGACGCTCCACCTCCGACTATTGTATGTTCTTAGGGATAATCTAATTTCTTGGTCTGTCAAGAGGCAAGTCACTTTATCCCGCTTGAGCGCAGAAGTAGAGTATAGAGGTGTTGCTAATGTTGTTGAGATCTATTGGCTCTGAAACCTTCTTTTGGAGCTTCAGTGTCTGTTGCGTAAGTCATCTTTGATTTATTGTGGTAACATATTCGTCATCTATCTATCTCATAATCCGGTTCAACATCAGCAAATCAAACATATTGAGATGAACATCTACTTTGTTTGTGAGAAGGTTGCTCTCGATTATACCAGAGTACTACATGTGTGTTCCTCTTATCAGTATGTATATATATTCACAAAGGGTCTTCCTAGACAGTTCTTCCGTGACTTCAGATCCAGTCTTAGCGTCCGGCCTCCTCCCACTTAGACTGAGGGGGTGTGTTAACACGTGTGTACCTATGTATATTTATCATATTTTGTATTGTATAATTATGGTAGAATTTGGATATAGAATGATTCAACATTGTACACCTATATATATTTTATATTAATGAGAAATGTTTCATTCGAAGATTAATACAATTCTACGTGATATCATAGACGCAACAAACAAACAAAAAAGCACAGAGCGTCTTATTTTGGCTGCTAGTCTCATTTTAATTTGGAATGAATAGAATTTTTCCTTTTTACGAAAAATAAACGAAAACGTAATTACCCAAATAATAAAAGCATGTAGAGGCGGCTCCATTTTTCTGTTTTCTTATTTGGGTGGAAGAGGCGGCTCCATCTCAAAGCTACTCATCGGCCATACTTTTAAATTCTTACTAAATACTTAATATGTCATTCGTTTGAGACGGAATAAAACAAAAGAGTGTCATATAAATTGATATAGACGGAATAGATGATTTAAATAACTTACTTTTTATGATATTTCAAGCGCCCATATTTGCTTATTAAACAATGTTAGTTATTCATATATCAATTGTCTCAACCAAGAAAAAAATTCTAAATTAAAATTTATAAAATCTCATATAAAATCAATAATATCTCAAGAAAAATTAGATGGATTGACTTTATTGATAATGAAAAAATAAATATTTGAAGAAATAAAACAATTTTCAACTCTGAATTTCAAAAACTAGAAGAATAAACCTAATATAAGAATATTTATTTCTTACTTCATCTATCTCTAATTATGTATTTATTTTTTGTTTCACACATATTAAGAAATATTCGTATTAATTAGGAGAGGTATATGACTAACTTTACTCTTATTTCTAAGTTATAATTTCTCTTCATTAAATATTTATTTTATTTATGTATTATTTTCATTAATGAATTTTTTTATTAAGGGTAAATGAAAAATAATAATTAATTGTGTCTTAAACTTTTTAAATGATAAATAATCTAGATAACTACGTAACCACGACAAATAATTTGAGTTATTGATTTAATTAAATTTGTTTTTATTACTTTCCTTTTTAGTTTGTTTCAAAAAAAATATTTTTTTTATTAACTATTTAATTTTAATTTTTCACCTGACATATTTAAAATCACAAAATTAAAAATTATTTTAATACATTCTATATATCCTTAACATTAATTTTAAATCACATAATGCAAAAGTTTTCTATACTTTACTAAATTTCGTGTTAAATTAAAATCATATGAAATAATTTGAAATGGAGGGAGATATAAAGTCTCTTATCAAGAACTTACTTTGGCAACCAATTAGTAGAGTAACTATATACTTTGTGAGAGATTTTCTTTATTTTGTTGCAAGGAAGAGAGAAAAGGGAGTACTGAGCCATTTTGGTTAAAAAATAAATCTAGAATTGTCTTTATGAAAAGTTTTTATTTTTTACTATTGTAAACTCTTGCTTGTTTGATGCTGTTTTGCAACAACAATAATATACCCAATAAAATCTCACAATGTGAAGTTTGGGAGGATAAAATGTACACAAAACTCACATCCATCTTGATAGGTAGAGCGGTTGTTTTCGGAAGACACTCGATTCAAGAATGATGTTTTGCAAGAAAAAATAAAAAGTTTGAAACTCATTTGTTTAAATAACAAAAAAAAAGATAAGTGAAGAACCTGATAAAGCATTGAGTCCATTGAAACAAGTTCTTGTAAATGAGGTTTGTCCATAAATGGACTGTTGAATAACATCCTCCTCTAGCAGCCGCACTCTAATATCTAATTTAGGCTCCATGATTATTAACTCAGTCTTCCTCTATATTTATTCATTTATTGTAATAGTCATCAAATAGAAGAAGAGGAAGAGAGGCAGGTAAAAAGCAACCAGAATTGACCCTATGTGATATATAAAAGATGAGGATACGTGTACGTGACCTGTCAATTCAAAAAGAAAAGTAAATACAGAAAATGTTTTCAAAATATTCAGCTCCATCTTTGTCTTTTCTTGCAGAAATGCTTATTATTAGCGGATATTCTCAATATATTTTTCGTATATTGTGTAATTATGAGTGTTGTATATTTATGATATATTAAAATCTTTACTGTATTAGGATTCTACCTTGTATATATTATATATATTTTGTAATCATAAAAAGACTCTCTGAGAAAAATTATTACAATCTTACATGGTATCTATAGACAATCGACTGAATAAATTAACCAACAATACTCCATCAATTGAATTACTCCATTAGAGAGAAAGAGAGTCAGTTACAAAATACAGAAGAAAGCGTATTAGAAAAAATGAACTGCTTGACTAAGAAAGAGAGTAGAGACTCCTATTTATACTACTAGTTATTAGGCTAGTAAGTTACAATAATAACCCTCAATTATATCACTATTGTATATACAACATATACACTATGTATTCTCAACATCCCCCCTCAAGCTAGGATCTATGAAAACACTTTTCAATCCTAGCTTGGAAAGCATTCGATAATGATGAGGACTCCCAAGTGCCTTAGTGAGTATATCTGTCGGCTGGTCACTCGTAGGCATATACGTAGCATGTATCAATTCCTTTTTAATCAATTCTCTAACGAAATGACAATCAATATCAATATGCTTCGTCCTCTCGTGAAAAACAGGGTTTGCGGCAATTTGAAGGGCTGACTTACTAATCGTGGTATCGTTACGGTCATTGATTCAGATACCCAACTCCTCATATAGGCAACAAGCCAAACAACTTCCGAGATCGATGCCGTTGCCCTATATTCTCGCTCGCGAACTTCGCGACATCTTGTTCTGCTTTTCAACTTCCGTGCTATAGCGTATCGCCCAAACAATACCAAATAACCAGTTGTCGATCTCCTAGTGTTAATGCATGATCCCCAATCTGCGTCGCAAAATACTTGGAGTGTGGAACTGCTGCTACTGGATAAGAATATCCCTGCACCTGGGGCTTTCTTTAGATATCTAACAAGTCTCATCCCTGCTTCTAAATGTGATGTCTTGGGCTCCTTCATGAATTGACTGAGACATTGAACAACAAAGACAATGTTTGGCCTCGTGTTTGTAAGATATAGCAATCTCCTAATCAATCGTCTGTAAATTCCAGGATCTTCCAGTAACATATCCTGCAGAGAACCATCATCTTCAGTGGTCTTTTCTTTTTCAGCAGTCTTGCTTATGTGGTGATCATACACTGCATTTGTAAGTTTCTGATTGACCTCCATTGGGGATAAAGCACTCCTTCCTCCAGATAATCCCATATCTGATATCAGCTCTAACGTATACTTCCTTTGGTGCATAATGATTCCATCTGTACTTCTGGAAAATTCAATCCCAAGGAAGTTGATGCGTGAAAAGATACACACACTTAAACGCAAGTGCACGTTATCGTGACAAGTAATATAGTCTTAGCAAGACCGAATATCGTCCACAAGGATTAGGGTTCAAGTACCAAATATCTATCTTTTGGTATCTATTTGGTAAATTGATATTTGATTTTGTGGTTTATAACTACGAATTATAAAGGCTAATTTAACTAATGAATTTACTTCAGTTGTGATGAGAATAGGGCTTTCACGTCTCCTCAATATCCGCTTATGTTACTTATTAATGCAATAACTTATGGTCTTCTTCTTTTGGAGAAAGCAGGTTCACTAAATCGCTTTATACTCCCGTTAGGGTTATATAAACACTCAACCCCAGTATTGCTCCTTTCTACCTTTCGGTGATAAGGATGACTCTATAGGAGGATTAAGACTAAGAACCTAGTTAACCGTCACGCACAATGCGTAAAATTAGGGTTGTTAAGCCTCTCGTTAACGCTACATAAATAATTGAGGTATTTTCATCCCCAATCCAAGAATGTCTACCCAACTTACAACATATTCACAATCCCCTCCTTTCGGAGTCTGATTAGAAATCATATAGTGATAATTAGTTGTCAATTAACTACCAAGCATTTAATTCAATTATTGGATAGATCTCAACAAGAAGAATAACCATAAGCGTCGTTAAATCATAACATAAATTTCTAGAGATTCAACATGGAAAGTTTATAGAGGAATTAGTTCCTAGCCATTGACATGACAAGAACTAATTCCATGTTTCTTCATAAACGAAATAAAAACAAGAAAAGGAAAGGAAATTTACTAAACTATGGTCTCGATCTCCAAGCAAGAAAGTCTTGTGTCAAAGGCGGGGAACCCTTAAAAGCGCTTAGGTTCTCCTTTTATAGGCTCCTAATCGCCTCAACTTTTCCTCGCAGCTGGCCCAAAATCCGTCTGAAAACCTTATTTTTCCGCGTGCCATGGCTGCATAGACAGGGCCGCGGCCGGAATTTCTGCAATCCCGGGTGATTTGGCGTCGCGCCGATCTGCTGCTGGGCGCCACGGCACAGCAACTCAGCCTTCCGGATGTTTAGGCGCCGCGCCGCACTGGCCGACATGGCGGCCGCGCGCTGGTCTTCGCAGCCTCTGCGATAGTGGCGCCGCGCTTCGATCGCAGTGAGGCCGGCTACCGGTGCTGGTTTCAGCCTCGTTCGCCACTTTCTCTGTTTTTAGCTCTGAAATCTCCTCTTTTGCCCTCTTTTAGCTCTTTTTCCGTCATTTGGCCATTTTAACCACTTCGACTCAAAAGAAATGAAAACTATCCTAATACGACACTTATATGTGTAAAAAGGGACAAAAGATTAACTAAAACTGACTCAAAAAGTGTATATAAAATACACCGATCAAATACCCCCAAACTTAACCTTTGCTCGCCCTCGAGCAAACATAGAAAGAAAAAAATAAAGGACTCAAGTAAACGAAAATAAAAGACTCACTGTCACTGATCACTTTTGTTGCATTGATGCTATCTAGAAAAATATGAAGGTTAGCAGAATAATATGCAGGAACATTTAGCATGAAATTTCAGCACACTAAACACATTAAGCTAGATATTTCGCAAACTCATATTTATCATGCTTAATGGAAGTCAATATACTAAATCATGCATGAAAATTCAAAAATCCTATGGCATGCTTACTTGCTATTCTCCACTAATTATGGATATGCATAAAAGAGATCTTCAGGACTTTAAGGGTTGTAATGTAGGCTTAGGTATAGGTAGGTAAAAATAGGCATTTAGGCTCATTCTGTGTACCATAAGCTCTTTAGCTTTTCAGTATTTCCCTTTTCTTTTTGTTCTTTCCTTCACTTTGATTCTATCTTTTCCCTCTTTTGTTTTGGGCGAGTGAAGTATATAATAATGACAAGCACCCCCAAACTTAGGCTTTTGCCTATTTCTTATTACTTTTTAATTGGGGTGCAACAAGCTCATTCACTCTTTTTGTCTCTTTATTTAACACAATTGATTCCACTATTTCACATTTTTACTTATGGCACAATCTGTGGGAATATAGGGTGTCAAAGAAGAAGTTTCAATTTTTAGGCTCAATGGGGCTGACTAGGGATATATTTAAAGTCCGAGATAGAAAAGAGTGGTAAGAATTGGCTATCAAAGAAATGTCTGAGTCATATCCCTAACATGCATATCCTAACTATTTCGCCTCAAATAGCAAGCAATCATAACACATAAGTATTCATCATTTAGCATGCACGATTTAAGCAAGAAACTCCAAATAGACAGATTTTGTGAGTTTTTGGCATATCTAACCTAGGTGTTTAGATAGTTGCTTCAATTCCATTACATTATTCCACCTTACTTCACTAGGTGTTTCTAGCAACTACAGCATACATGATCTTTTGACAGACAATTATGACTCAAAAAGAAAAAAAATTGTGACTAAAAAATACATAAAAATAATAAAAAGACTTAAATAAAACATAACAAGACACAAATAAAACAAGACACAAATAAAACACCCCCAAACTTAAATCACACATTGTCCCCAGTGTGTGTAGACTCAAAGACAGTAAAAGAAATAAGACACTTACAAACTTCGGCTAAAATGGTGGTGGTGGCGGTGGATAATGCATCGACCATTGGTTGAACAGGGAACTCATCTCGTCATATCACTGGTGCAATCGCTGTTGCTCTCCCGCCAATTCTTGCGCCTTGTCGCAACTCATGTTGTCCCTGTCTCAACTCATTTTGTCCTTGTATCATTGTGTCGAAGTGTTGCATCATCATTCTCTGATTCTGGAGCACTTGCTCCATCATAGGCATTTGAGGTTCTGCTTCTGTGGTTGGCTGGTGGTTAGGTCCTGCCTCATATTGAGCCCCTATTTCAGGCTCATCTTCGCTCATCATGCTGCTGCTGCTACGCATCTTGGTTGTACTCTTCTGCACGCTTTGGGGCCTTGGGTCTGGGAAAGAGTGCACTATCCCATAAGACACAGGCAGTTGGTTTCTCTCATTAGTATCAGTGGGTAGGATTGGGACCCCACTCATGTGACATAGCTTGGTGATAACTGAGACATGTCCCAATCCACTTGTTGTTACCAACATGCTGATTTCCTCAATGCTCTGCACTATTTCTTTCCCCACATCAATTGTTTTCCCCGTCATGATCCCATATATCAATTTGATCCTATCTTCTGGCACTCTGGTGAAGTGTGTTGATGGGATCAGACGGCATCGATGAAATATAGCCAACCCTTGGTCGCTTTGTTGAACCGCACCGCCATCCTTCGACCCATTTCTTGCAAGATCAAATGCAATTTCAGGTAGCTCATCGTGTCGCGATGTTATCCCGATCGATGTTGGAAGTCTTGCACCGTGTTCTAAAAGAGGTTCCAATCATCACTTTCTTCAACATCAACCGCTTGATTGTATATTTATATCTTCTGTACACAGTACATATTTTCCCCTTACAAAGCATCCCCTTTCCACCTTCTCCTAAAGTTGGCATAGAATTCACGCACTATTGTTGTGTTCATGGTGCTATTTTCTCCTGATTTACAAATCTCCTCCACCCCTTTACTCAATCATTGCCCGAATGGGCTCATAAACATCCTCTTCCCCAACGACTCCTCCGATACCCATCTCTTTCGGGATAAGTGGTCAGTATCAAGCTTTTTGTATCTCTGGAAGGCTTGGTAGCTCACAAACCTAGTATTATCGTATTGTGGGGTTGGGGTGGATGTGGAGGCTCTTCTCTTTCTAGTGGACATGGTTAAAACAATTTCTGCAGCTTACAACTTAGTGGCACAAATGTTTCCCAACACACTCAACAACTAGCAGCTAACACAACACCCCCAAACTTCAACTCTTCTACCCAATACCCACACCCTCCTTTTCTACTCCTTCTCCAAACTTCACAATCAATTTTTCAAAGACCAAACTACTTCACAACTACAATACTCCTTCAAACTATTACCCCCGCGACTTCAAGAAAGATCTCAAGAGAAAAGATTACCTTTTACGAAGATTCAAGATGTTCTTGTTTCTAATGGTGGTTTGAGGCTATGGAATGGAGCTTTGTTGTTTGAGATAGCTAAGGATTTTTATTTAAGAGTTTTGGTTGTGGTTGGGTTGGATTTGTGGAGGAATTGTGGGTAGATTTTTGGATTTTCGTGTGTTTTTGGAAAAGAAGGGTTAGGTTTTTGAAATTGGAATTTGGAGAAAATCTTATTTCTGGGCGTTTTAAGTTTCGATTTCGCCGCATGCGCCGCAAGGCACCAATCTTCTCGCACTCTTCGACTTTCTCGCCAGCATTCTGGAAGCGTACGGCTAAACTTGGCAAATTTTCCGACTGCGCCGCGCGCTAACCCGCTTTTTTTCGAAATCCGGCTTTTCTTGATTTTGCCCTTCGATTTATTGCTTTGCACTGCCAATCACAACACAAACGCTTACAACCCAAGACCGTGAGATCGTTTCAGATAAAATAAAATAAACTAAAGACAGGAATTAAAATCACATAATTGAAAACGTTGGGTTGCCTCCCACTTAGCGCTGTCTTTAACGTCTTTTAGCCGGACGCAGATTCCTTAGTTTAATAAATGTGAGGTGTATTAACCCCACAATAAATCCATTTTTTCCACATTGTTCGCTTTCTTTTCTTCTTCTTCTTCTTCTTAGCATTATCATCAAGCGAAGTTTCAGAACACATACCTCCTTTAAGTGGAATTTCTCAAACCATGCTCGCTTTCTTGGGCTCATCTCCTTGGTTGACTTGTATTGGCTCGCGGGGTTTGATGGTGCTGATTGCAAAGCATCCACTCATGGTTGGTGGCTCAACGACGTGTTTAAAAACTTTAAACACCATTTCTTCATTCTCCACCCTTAATGTTAACTCTCCTCTTCAACATCAATCAAAGCTCTTCCCGCTAGGAATGGTCTCCCAATATGATAGGGATTTTCGTGATATTCTTTCATATCAAGAATGAGGAAGTCTGCAGAAAGAAGAATTTTCCTACTTTCACAATCACGCCCTCAATCTTGCCTTCGATGAAACCATCGCCACATCGGCGATTCTGAATCGTGGTTGGTTTGGCCTCACCTAACTCCAATCTTTTAAATACCGATAAGGGCATCGATTTATACTTGCCCCTAAATCACACAGAGCTCACAGATGTCACCCCGCCCATCGTGCAAGGTAGTGTAAAGCTCCTCGGATCTTTTAGCTTTGGTGGCAACTTTTTCTCGCAAGATAGCACTACACTCTTCTCGCTGCTACTATTTCAGATTCTCGCCAACCTTCTTCTTCTTCCCCAAGATCTCCTTCATGAACTTGAAATAGGAAGACATCTGCTCCAAAGCCTCTATAAAGGTATGTTGTTATGCGAACTTCAATGTCTCCAAAAATTTGGAGAATTGTTTATCAACCGCCTTCCGCTGTAATCTCTGGGGAAAAAGGATCTTCTCTGTATACTCCTTCTCTGGAGTTTTCTCTACTACTGGGCTAGGCTCAATCACCTTCTCTTTTTCTATCTCTGCATTCTTCTCACTTACTGGCTAAGGTGACTGCTACTCCAACTGTCTTCCACTTCTCAACCGCATCGTCGACATCGCTTCCTGATTTACCTCTGTATTGCTTGCAATGTACCTTGTAACTCTTGCTTTTCTGCTTTGCTAGCCGACCCACTTGTGTTTCAAGTTCTTGAACGAGGATCTAGCTTCGTCATGAATCGCGTCGGCGTTGCAAGTCGCCACATGCCGCTGCTCGTCGGCTTTTCTTGAACCGCGGTATCAATCGCTGAGGCCGGGCTTGAATGGCGGTCGCTGATTCTCGTTGCTGGTTCTGCATCGCCTCGTATTGATTCTGCTGCCTGGTATTGATTCTGCCGCCGGTCTCTCTCCATGAGAAATTTGGGTGATTCTCCACCGGATTATAAGTGTTGGAGTAGGGGTTGTTCTATCGCTTCGATAATTACCTCGCTCGACACTCGCTCGCTCCATCGTATATTGTTGGGATCACCAAGGACACCTATCGAATGTATGTGGGCCACCACATATCTCACTTTTAGGCATCTGCAGATTCATCGACATTGTATGTTGCTGCAATTGTTTTGCCAAAAGGGCCACTGGGCATTCAAGGCGAGAATAGCATCTATTTCGTGGACTTCCAACGTTTCTCTCCCACTTGTCGACCTCTCTTTTGTGACATGGTTGTTAGTGGCCATATCTTCTAATAACTCATGGCGCCGTGGGTTGTTTTCTCATGAATGCTCCACCGATCGCATCTATAATGGTTACGGTTGTCAGACCGCCACCGTTGTAGAAGATGTGGACCAAGTTCCACAACTCAACGAATGGTGTGGGCACTTTCTCTAGATCTTTGAACCTTTCTCAAGCTTCATATAAGGACTCTCCATCCGCTGTAGAAGTTGTTCAACTCCCCTCTCAGTTTTGTTGCTTTACACGGGGGAAAGAACTTGGTTAGGAATTTCTGTGCCAGCTCTTGCCATGTAAAAATCGAATCGGCCGGCAGGGAATTCAACCATACCTTTGCTCTGTCCCTGAGTGAGAAGGGAAAGAGCCTCAATCTGACGACATCATCGATGAACGCCGTTATATTCGAAAGTTGCACATAGCTCCAAGAAATTAGCTATGCGTATACGTGATCCTCCATGGCATCCTCCGAATTACACCGCAGTCCGTACCATGCTCAGAATCGCCGGTTTTATCTCGAAGTTGTTGGCTCCTATTGCAGAGAGCCTAATGCATGTCTGTGCTCCATTCACTCTTGGCAGCACATAGTCTCCCAAATTTCTTTCTGGCTAGATTTGGACTCTCACCTCCACGTCTATTGGCACTTGCCGAGGCATTCTTGGGTTAGGTTGATTTTCACCTAACCCTTCTCTCATCATGTTATTGTTTTGAGCACCGTCCATCTCTATCAAAGTTGCAATCCGTTGATTCTTTCTGTTCTGCTTACAGGTTTTCTCAATTTCTGGATTGAATGGAACAAGAGTGTCTGCTCCTCTTCTCCTTCGCATAAACTGATTTCCTGAAATAGATCAAAAACAAACAACCAATCACGGTACCTCGAATTTTCTGAAAATAAAAACGTAAAAATTTAAAATAAAAAACGTAAAAATTAAATACCAAATTAGAAATTAAAAAAATAGATAAATTTGATATTGAACTATGCCTAATCCCCGGCAACGGCGCCAAAAACTTGATGCGCGAAAAGATGCACACACTTAAACGCAAGTGCACGTTATCGTGACAAGTAATATAGTCTTAGCAAGACCGAATATCGTCCACAAGGATTAGAGTTCAAGTACCAAATATCTATCTTTTGGCATCTATTTGGTAAATTGATATTTGATTTTGTGGTTTATAACTACGAATTATAAAGGCTAATTTAACTAATGAATTTACTTCAGTTGTGATGAGAATAGGGCTTCCACGTCTCCTCACTATCCGCTTATGTTACTTATTAATGCAATAACTTATGGTCTTCTTCTTTGGAGAAAGCAGTTCACTAAATCGTTTTATACTCCGTTAGGTTATATAAACACTCAACCCCAGTATTGCTCCTTTCTACCTTTCGGTGATAAGGATGACTCTATAGGAGGATTAAGACTAAGAACCTAGTTAACCGTCACGCACAATGCGTAAAATTAGGGTTGTTAAGCCTCTCGTTAACACTACATAAATAATTGAGGTATTTTCATCCCCAATCCAAGAATGTCTACCCAACTTACAGCATATTCACAATCCCCTCCTTTCGGAGTCTGATTAGAAATCATATAGTGATAATTAGTTGTCAATTAACTACCAAGCATTCAATTCAATTATTGGATAGATCTCAACAAGAAGAATAATCATAAGCGTCATTAAATCATAACATAAGTTTCTAGAGATTCAACATAGAAAGTTTTATAGAGGAATTAGTTCCTAGCCATTGACATGACAAGAACTAATTCCATGTTCTTCATAAACCGAAATAAAAACAAGAAAAGGAAAGGAAATTTACTAAACTATGGTCTTGATCTCCAAGCAAGAAAGCCTTGTGTTGTGCAAGAATGGGAACCCTTAAAAGCGCCTAGGGTTCTCCTTTTATGTGCTCCTAACCGCCTCAACTTTTCCTCGCAGCTGGCCCAAAATCCGTCTCAAAACCTTATTTTTGGCGCGCGGCGCCGGTAAAGTCTGCAATCCTTGGGTGATTTGGCGCGCGCCCGATCTCGCTGTCGCAGCCGTGGCCACTGCAACTCTGTAGCCTGTCGGATGTTTAGGCGCCGCGGCCCTGCACATGCTGACATGAGGCGCCGCAGCGCTGGGTCTTCTGCAGCCTCTATGGATAGTGTGCGCCGCGCTCGCTTCGATCGCAGGGAGGCGTCGCGGCTGATGCAGGTTTCAGCCTCGTTCGCCACTTTCTCTATTTTTAGCTCTGGAATCTCCTCTTTTGCCCTCTTTTAGCTCCTTTTCCGCCATTTGGCCATTTTAACCACTTCGACTCAAAAGAAAGGAAAACTATCATAATACGACACTTATATGTGTAAAAAGGGACAAAAGATTAACTAAAACTGACTCAAAAAGTGTATATAAAATACACCGATCAGAAGTATCTAAGTTCTCCCAGATCTTTAATTTTGAATGCTGCCTGCAGTGTCTTTTTTGTGTGTTGAATCAATTCTAAGTAATTTCCTGTGATGAGTAAATCATCCACATATACAAGTATTATCACCAGTTTCTCCTCAAACATAGAGTAGTCCCTATGGCTCTGTCTGAAACCTGTCTCCATCAAAGCTGTCGTGAGTTTTATATTCCATTGTCGAGAGGCTTGCTTCAGATCATACAAAGACTTCAATAATCTACATATTTGTTTCTGTTCCCTGACATAGAATCCTTCTGGGGGCAGCATATAAACTTCTTCATAAAAATCTCCTTGCAAGAATGCATTGTACACATCCATTTGGCACACCATCCACTGTTTTGCAGCAGCAATGGCTATAACAGATCTCACTGTTGTCATTTTAACCACAGGAGACAATGTCTCTTGGTAGTCAAGTCTCTCTTTCCGATTCTCTTTCTGATTGTATCCTTTGGCTACTAATCTGGCCTTAAATCTCTCAACTTCCCCTGATGATGTGTACTTTATTTTGTACACCCATATACACCCTATGGCTTTCTTTCCTCTTGGTAAATCTACCATTTTCTATGTCTTGTTGTCCTCCAAAGCTTGGATCTCAGCCTCCATTGCTTCTATCCATCTTGTGTCACCCTTTGCTTCTGAGTAGCTATGTGGTTCAATTTCCTTAGAGACTTGTCCCACATATTTCTGATATTGTGAAGATAAACTACTGTAATTGACTCCATCTGAAATGGAATACAAACATCTGAAGGAACCATTATCTGTAACATAATTTTCGCGCCAAATAAGTGGTTTACATGATCTATTAGACTTCCTTACTGTCTCATTCTGCACTGCCTGAGTTATTTCAAGTGTATTCTCCTGATCACCTCCACATTCAGCAGCCTCCATTTCTGGTGTGTCATCAGCTTGAACCATATTTCTCTGAGATGAATCATCTGCAGCCTGAACTCCACTTCTCTGAAATGGCATTACATGATCCTCATAGCAAAAATGCTCCTGCAGTGTCATGAGACCAGATCTTCCCTCTGTTGTATTGTTGAAGGGAAATATTGATTCCATGAACACCACATCCCTGCTCACAAAGATTATCCTATTCTCCATATCATATAATTTGTAACCCTTTTGTGAGGTACAATATCCCAGCAACACAACCCTCACAGATCTAGGACTGAGTTTGTCCAACTTAGGCAATCTTGTGGTAAAACATAAGCACTCTATCACTCTCAAATGATTGAGTGAAGGTGTCCTCTTGTATAATATTTCATACGGGGACTTGTTCTTTAAAACAATGGCAGGTATTATGTTGATGATATAGGCAACACTCTCAATGCAAAAACCCCAAAATATGTCTGATATGTTGGTTTGAAATTTGATGGCTCTAGCTGTCTCCAACAAGTGTCTATGTTTCCTTTCCAAAACACCATTTTGTTGGGGTGTATATGGACAAGAACTTTCATGAACAACACCATGTACCTGAAACAATTGTTTACAGTTAGAATTGAAATTTTTTAAACCATTGTCTGATCTTACTCCTTTAATTTTTGCAGCAAACTGAGTCTTTACTAATGTAAAGACGTTTTTCAGTATAGTTACAACATCTGATTTTAATCGTAATAAGAAGACCCAAGTCCAGATTGAACAATCATCCACAATAGTTAGAAAGTATTTCATTCCATTGAAAGTTTCAACTTTGTAAGGGCCCCATACATCCATATGTAACAATTCAAATGGTTCCAATCTCATATTGCTACCGATTGGAAAGGGAATTCGAACCTGCCTAGCTAATGGACAGATTTCACATTTATTCAATGTAAAATAATCATCACTACTAAAACATGAAATTTTCTTCAATACTCTCATAGACACATGACACATTCTTAGATGCCAAAGAGCTGCATCAGTCTGTTGTGAGGATGTCATTGCCATGATCATCTCCTTTTTATTGGTTGTTGTATTGTCTATAGACAGCACATACAATCTCCATTCTTCATTACCAATCGCTCTCACCTTCCCAGACACAAGATCCTGAAACACACAATATTCAGAAAAGAATGTAACACTACAATGTAAGTCTTTCGTTACCTTTGAAACAAATATAAGGTTGAACTTAAATGTAGGTATACATAGAACACTCTTAAGTACATCACCTCATCCTAAGTGGTAATCTCCAACATGTGTAATGTTGGTTGAATCACCTGTTGGCAGTTGCACCTTTTCTACACTTCCAATCAGATGTTTAAGTCTTAATAATTTTTTATTATTAATCATGTGGTTTGTAGCCCCAGTATCTACAATCCACTTGATAATACCTGCCATATTATCATCACTAGACATGTTTGCAGCAATACCACTAACACTCCAGGGTCCATCATCATCGCCGATCATCAATACCTCTGTTTGCTTTGGTGTGAGATTTACGAGAGTTCGGACACCTTCCGATCCCTGCGTATATCCTCAGTCTTCGAGTGCAATCACACCGCCGATATCTTCAAAATATGGATCACCTCTCATTGTGAAATTTGCCTTCCTTGGTTTCTGCTTAAAATCATCAGGATAACCATGTAATTTGTAACATCCAGCTTCTACATTCCCAGTCTTTTGGCAATAATCGCACTTCATAAGCTTGAAACAATCTAATTTCAAGTGTCCTTTCACATGACAGAAATCACAAATGGCATTTGGATTATATGGTTTTCTTTGCTGCATAGGCCTTGTAGGTCCACTCATGTTTCTCGCAGTAAACATAGCTGCAGGTTCTAACATATCTTGCATTAATTTTTGACTTTCTTCTTGATTAATCATGACATAGACTTGATTTATGCTAGGGACTTGATGCATCATCAACACCTGGCTTTTTGCCTGGTTGTAGTTATCACTTAACCCCATAAAAAACTGAAGTAGTCTTTGATATTGCATATGATCCACAAATTCCTTCGACTTGTCACAGCAGGTTGGTAGTGGAATGATCGAGTCATACTCATCCCACAAATCCTTTAATCTCGAAAAATACATTGACACCGACAAAGTCTCTTGTCTTTGTGAAACTATCTACTTATGCAATTGGAAAGCCCTTGAACTATTGACTTTATCAAACCTTTCTTTCAAGTCTTTCCAAATTGTGTAGGAATCCGAATTATACAACATCCCAGTAAGTAGATTTTTGCTCACATTTTCCATGAGCCAAGAGACGACTATGGCATTGCATCTCTCCCATAGTCCAGCTAACGACCCCTGATATCACTCTCTCTTCACAGTGTCATCTATAAAACAAATCTTGTTCTTAACTAGCAGGGCTAGTTTCATAGCCCTGCTCCATAAGGTATAATTGTCCATACCTGTAAGAATCACTCCAATCGATAATGATCCTGGCGCATCCGATGGGAAAAGATACAGCGGATGATTATAATCAATCGTAATTGTAGATGTTGATGCTGTGAAATCCTCTGTTGATCCCATTCTGTTTGAGATCACAATTTGTTTCTTCAGTTCCTTGAATTGAAATCGTCAATTCCTCCAGAGAATCCTTCGAAAAACGCATTCGATATCTTCAATTTTCGTCAATTCCTCCACGACATGTGAAAGGCTCCTTCGATTTCTCTTCGATTTCTTCAATCTCGACTGTTTCTCTTCTTCGATTGTTAGATCGTCTCCTTCGATCCTTCGATCTTAACAATTCTTCAACTATCCGTCAGTGCATGTTCAATTTCGATGTCGCCAAAATGAGATCCTGATTTCGCTCCTTCAATCCTTCAATTCCTTCTTCAATTCTTATTTGTGATGGCTTTGATACCATATAGACAATCGACTGAATAAGTTAACCAAAAATACTCCATCAATTGAATTACTCCATTAGAGAGAAAGAGAGTCAGTTACAAAATACAGAAGAAAGCGTATTAGAAAAATGAACTGCTTGACTAAGAAAGAGAGTAGAGACTCTTATTTATACTACTAGTTATTAGGCTAGTAAGTTACAATAATAATCCTCAACTATATCACTATTGTATATACAACATATACACTATGTATTCTCAACAGTATCAAGAGTCAAAACTCTAGGTTTTCTCTAAAATCCCCCCTCTCGGATCTCTCACATCGGCGGCCACCACCCCTTGGCCGTGAAGACCCTCTTCTTCTCTTCATTGTCTTCTTTCTCCCACTTCGATAAAAATTATCCACTATAATGACTCCTACAATTCCCACAGTAACCTCAACCTCATCCATCATCACCCCTGACATACCAAAATCATCATTTTCACTCTCTGTTGATCCAGCCTTCACTATCACCAACATCAAGAACTGCCTTCTCATAATTCTTGATCAATAAAACGGTCAGTACTCATCATTTGTTGAACTTTTTTATATCCATGCATGTGTCTATAACGTGTTTGACCATATCGACGACTCCTTGCCTCGCCTTCCTGAGATTGATGACTCAACATGGCGTCGTTTAGACGCCGTTGTCAAACAGTGGATATATGAGGCCTGCCAAAAGGTGAGTACGACACTCTAGGCATCATGATACAACAGGCTGATCCGTTACCTAGATTCAACAAGGCCCGATCACAATTATTGCTAGAAGAAACCCGACGTGCAAAGCAGGACAAACACAATCAAAATGCGTTAACAGTCGAAATGTCTCTCCAAAATAACATCACTGTTGGCTCACCTCCGCCGGAAAATAATCAGCCGAGGCGGTGGAAGAGGTGGTAAAGGGTGTGGGAAAGGGGGTCGCGCGAGCGAGAATCCATACGCGGCGGCCGGTCCTATGCGGGTGGATCGCCCGGTTGCCCAATACCATAACGGGAATTGGGCCTCATATTCTGCCCATGTATCGGCCCAATTCTCTTACCCACAATAGGGATTATTGGGGCCCGCTCCAGCAGCTCAGTCAGCCATACCAAGCCCACTTCATGCAGGCCCAGTACCCGCAGTCTTCCTCTGGTCTGACCCCGACTGATTTGGGCCAGGCTATTAGTAGTTTGAACTTGCAGCCCGATAAAAATTGGTACATGAACTCGGGAGCCACATCTCACATCACCCACTCTGCAGGTAATATTTTCAAACTGTCTCGATTAAAGTATCCTTAATACATTACAGTTGACAATGATCATCACATTCCAATACATGACTATGGTACCACCTACACAAAACCCCATCATCCACCCATTTCCCTTAACAATGTCTTGTATGCTCCGAACATCATTAAAAACCTAATTTCTGTCCGAAAATTTACTCATAGTAATTCTGTCCGACCTTATATTTTCTTCTGATTGCTCTGCAGTACGAACCTCATACAGAGTTGCGCTCTTTTAATATGATGAGAACAAAGGGGGTCGATCTCCATAATATTTGTATAGATTATATACAAATATTTTTAGGATACTATGTTTTGCTTATATACCAAACACACGAAAATAAATAAAAAGCCAACTTATTTTTCTGGAAAACATTTATAGAAGAAGATTTTTCATGAGAAACATTTACGGAACACACTCATAATCTCATCTCAAACCAAATCTTACAAAATAATAATATCAATTTTTCTTATATATATTCTAGTAATTATAAATAAAATGCCCCTAAACATATAAGACCTAAGGTAAATGTGTGTGACTAAATATATTCCCAACTAATTAATATCATATTCGATGTAGATTATTTCTTGAACTAAAAAGAAAATAAAGAAGAAGATAATACTACTACGAATGCCTTGTTTCTTTTGCTTGTATTTTTCGATGATCTCAAGGTAATATAGTACAAAACACTAGCAGGCTGACATGATAGTTCCAGACGCTTCCCTACTCAACGTGTCTTAGATATATGTATTACCGTGATCTTTTAGAAGTCGCAATTGGACTTATCTCTATCACCAGTAATTATCATTAACAGCATCAAATTTGAATTTAATTCGCTTCAGTATTATGTCTCGTATTCCTTACCTAAACACCTGTCCCTATGTGATACATAACGGATGCGTTAAGCTTTCGCTATGCGCAGAATTCGGGGAAAAATCTAACCATAAGGGTCTATTGTACACAGCCTAAATCAACAAGAAATTTATAAAATAAAAACTTAAGGACCCGTTTGATACGAGAGATAAGGTATAATTATTTTCAAAATTAAATGAGATAAGTTTATCTCAAGTTTAATTGAAATAAAATTCAGGAATAAATAGCCCTTACTGTTTAAATAAATAGGGGAAATAACAAGAATTTAACTATGAATTAGTTAACCACTTGATATTCCAATTATAAACGTTAATCAAGGATGACGGAAAGAAAATATATTTTAAATAGGTTTAATTCACAGATAACCTCCAAAAGTTATTCATTAATTTCACTTCAATCTTAATAAATGTATATCTATCAAACTAGATATTGTCAATAATATTTTTCTTCATGGTGATTTCCATGAAAGAGGTCTATATGAAGATTTCTCTTGGTCTTCAAGTTTCTTCTTCTTCCCTCTAATTTGCAAATTCAAGATTTCTCTACGGCCTCAAGCAAGCATCTAGAAAGTGGTGTTTTAAAACTGTCTGAAACTTTTCTCTCTAGAGGCTACATTTTAAGAAAGAATTATCATTTCTTGTTCACCAAATCCATTGGTGGTTCCCTAGCTGTTCTAGCAGTCTATGTAGATGACATTCTATTAGCTGGTGATGATGTTGTTGAACTAGACTCTTTGAAAGCTTTTTTAGATGCTCAATTCAAGATCAAGGACTTAGCCTCAGTATACTATTTTTTTTTGGTATAGAGGTTATTAAACATCCCCAAGGTTATTTTATGAGTCAACACAAATTTATTACTTATCTTTTGGAAGAGTTCCACTGTTCCCAGTTCTCTCTAGTGGTGACTCCACTTGATCCTTCACTTAAACTTACTTCTGTATGTTAGAATATTAGTTAGAATATTTTAGAATTGTATTAATTGATAGTATTATATATTTATATTTATGTAGAATCTTAATATATATGGTAGGTAGTATAAAAAGTTATTAGGAAGATATTATTAGGTATGATTTTTTATTCATTATGAGGCATGATTTCCTTCTCACATTAATGTATATTACTTGTATATATGTTCTTCCTTATGAAATCAAGAATAATTGAGGAAAACATTTTCATACTCTATCATAGTATCAAGAGCATAAGGAAAAAGATTCATATTCTTCCCTTTTCTTCCATTTTCGGTTTTTCTCTCCTCCAATAATCGAAAAACATTTTTTTCCAAGGAAAAAAATCCATATTCTTCACTATTCCTCCATTTTCGGTTTTCTCTTCTCCATCAACAGAAAAACAGTTTGTTTTCTTCTTCTTTTTCCATTTTTTACTTCTCCAGTGAACACCTTTCATCTCAACAAAAAATGTCTGAATCAAAAACATCCTTTCACCCTGCTTTTACTGTTAATTATTTTTATCCCTCTCAACAAAACAAGGGACAAAAAAAACGTAATAATAAAAATAAGGGTGGAAATAGCGGAAATAACAAAGGTGGAGGCCACCAGAATTTAGATGGCGGCGAAAATGGCGGCATTACCAACTCCGGTGGTGGGCGATGGCGGCAGTGCAGCGAACTGGCGACGGTGGGCGGCGATGGCGGCGGCGGTGGTCGGCAAGCGGGTGCAGTAGTGGCGCGGCTGCGGCTGCCCGGCCAGTGACGGTGGGCGAACGGGCCGCGAGCCAGCTGGCGATCCAGCGATGGCGGCCCGGCCAGAACAATTCTCGCCACTGAGCATGGCCCAACGTGCCCATTTCTTTGGACTGTCTCGTGGCGATAGCGATGGAGTTGGGCCTCGGTACCCAGTGGCATAAGGCCCACAGCGAGAATGCGCGAAGCGGATATTGAGTGCGTAAATGCACACTCTTGGACTTAACCCACCAAATTCAAATTGGTACATGGACTCCGGGGCAACGTCACACATGACGTCCTCCCAAGGTATTCTCACATCCTATTTTAATTTGATCAATGATAGTGGATAGTTGTCAGAAATGATCATTCAATTCTAATTAAAGGGTATGGTTCTACTACATTGTCACCACCTAACCCACAAATGTCTTTAAATAATGTCCTACATGCTCCAAAAATAATTAAAAACTTGGTATCTATTAGGAAGTTTACAACTGATAATTGGGTATCTGTTAATTTTGACCCGTTTGGATTTTTCGTGCGTAATTTTCAGATGGGGAGCTTCTCATGAGATGTGATAGCAAGGGGGAGCTCTATCCAATAAACTTACCTAATCATCAATCCAAGCTTCATTATACTTTTACAGCTTTGGCACCATCTTTATGGCACCAACGTTTGAGACATTCGGGGGAGGCTGTTTTAGCTTCTCTTAAACAAAATAAATTTATTTTTTGTATCCAGACTCGGATTTTTAATAAGTGTTATTCTTGTGCACTTGGTAAACATGTGAAATTTCCATTTATTACTTCTACTACATGCACCCTTATGCCTTTCGATATTTTGCATTGTGATATTTAAACTTCCCCCGTTTTGAGTTCTTCTGGTCATCGAGATTATTTGCTTATCCTTGATGATTATTCTAATTATTTGTGGACATTTCCTTTATCAAAGAAATCACAAGTGTTTTCCACATTTCTCACTTTTAGGGCATTCATCAAAACTCAATTTGAACGGGAGATTAAAAATATTCAATGTGACAATGGGGGGGGGGGGGGATTTGACAATAATCCGTTTTGGGATTTTTTCCAAACAAATGGTTTAAATTTTCATTTATCTTGTCCTCACACTTCTTCACAAAATGGGAAGACAGAACGCAAAATTCGAACCAGCAATAATATTGTTAGAACATCTCTTGCTCATGCATTCATACCCCTATCTTTTGGCATTATGCACTTCAAATGACTACCTACATGTTGAATATTCTTCCTCATAAAAACATGTCTTACCAAGCTCCACTAAAAATGTTTTACTTACGAGAGTCATCATATCATCACCTAAGAGTATTTGGTTATCTTTGCTACCCTCTCTTTCCATCCACCACAGTCACAAAATTCCAAGTCCGGTCCACTACATGTGTTTTCTTGGGATACCCTACTAATCATGTGGTTATCTTTGTTATGATATTTCTTCCAAAAGAATGTTTGTAAGTCGTCATGTCATTTTTGATGAAATAATTTTTCCCTTTGCTAAAATACATGAAAACGGGACTCATACCTATGATTTTTTGGATGATGATAAACTTTCGTATCTAACACATTTTTTTCACAGCCCGGAATCACAGGTACACAAATAGTGGCCCCACTAGACCGCGGACGGCCAGCTGGATCATCCCGGTATTGGGCCTGCGATTCTCGGCCCGATCTGTGCGATCCCGCCGTCGGTGGGACCTTTGCTCAAAGATTGGGCCACACTTCTTCTCGCCCGATACCCGATCCATATCATGCCGGTCAATCACACTCGCGAATAAACGATGGCGTTGACCATTTCTTCCTGCCGGCGATGGCGTCGATCCAAGCGTGCAACTCGTCCGGTCACCCGTAGTCAATATGGTATTATTAAACCCAATACCAAATACAACCTTCACACACAGATTTTAAAATCACATTTGCCTCGTAACCCCGTATCTGCTCTCAAAGACCCGAATTGGAAAATGATCATGGATGATGAATATCATGCTCTAATTAAAAATAGGACATGAGATTTAGTATCTCGTCCATCTAATGTGAATATTTTTCGGTCTATATGGATTTTTAGCCATAAAGAAAAATCTGATGGTTATTTTGAGCGACATAAGGTCCGTCTTGTAGGTGATGAGAAGACCCAGCAGGTTGGCATCGATTATGGGGAGACGTTCAGTCCAGTGGTCAAGCCAGCTACTATCAGAACATTTCTAAGTCCGTCACTCTCAAAAGGATGGTCACTTCATCAACTGGATGTCAAAAATATCTTTCTACATGGTCATCTGAATGACATAATTTACATGCACCAACCCTTGTGATACAAAGATCATGCATGTCACAATCATGTGTGTTTGCTGAAAAAATCATTATATGGCCTCAAACAAGCCCCCGGGGCTTGGTATAAGCGGTTTGCAGATTTTGTGTCACACTTGGGTTTTACTCACAGCCGTTCTAACAATTCTGTGTTTATTTATCGTCAAGGTAATAATATTGCTTATCTTCTTTTATATGTGGATGATATCATTCTTACAACATCTTCAGACTCCCTCTGCAAGAGTATCATGTCTCATCTTGGTTTCGAATTTGCTATGAAAGATCTTGGTCCACTGCACTATTTTCTAGGCATTGCTGTGACACGACATGCATGTGAGTTATTTCTCTCCCAAAAGAAGTATGCATCTGAGATTGTGGAACGTGCTTGTATGTCCTCATGCAAACCTTCGACAACTCCGGTGGACACAAAGTCGAAGTTGAGTGTTATCTCTATCAAATCCTTTGCTGATCCTACATTATACATCATCCTGACTAGAGTTTTGCAGTACCTCACATTCATCAAGACGGATATTACCTATGCAGTACAACAAGTGTGTCTATTCATGCATAATTCGATGGAAGAACATATGCATGCCCTCAAACGCATTGTGCGGTGGGCACTCTGGAGTATGGTTTACAACTTTATCCTTCTTCCATCACCAAACTTGTCACTTACACAGATGCAGACTGGGCAGGTTGTCCGGACACCAGACGCTCCACCTCCGATTATTGCGTCTTTCTTGGTGATAATTTGATCTCCTAGTCTTCTAAAAGGCAACCCATAGTATTACATCCGAGTGCTGAAGCTGAGCACCGTGCGGTTGTCAATGTTGTATCTGACTTATGCTGAATTCGAAATCTTTTACTTGAGCTTCATTGCCCTATTCTGACGGCTACTATGGTATAATGTGATAACATTAGTGCGATTTATCTATCAGGGAATCCAATCCATCATCAACGCACTAAACATATTGAGTTAGATATTCATTTTGTCCGTGAAAAAGTGACTCGCGGACAAGTGTGAGTGTTACATATTCCGACGCGACATCAGATTGTCGATATCTTCACAAAAGGACTTCCGCTGATATTATTTGAAGAATTTCGGGATAGTCTCAGACTCTCAGCATTCTCCGCCCTTCAGTTTCGACTGTGGGGGAGTGTTAGAATATTCTAGAATTGTATTAATTGGTAGTATTATATTTATGTAGAATCCTAATATATATAGTAGGTAGTATAAAAAGTTATTAGAAAGATATTATTAGGTAGGATTTCTTATTCATTATGAAGCATGATTTCCTCCTCACATTAATGTATATTTGTCACGCCCCAAATTTTCCTAAGTCTTTACTTAGGGCGTGATGGCACCTGGACAATTATTTTCCACCAGGAGCACCATTTAATTCTCTTTATTTAGAAATTTAAACTTATATTCAAATACGGAGCTATTAGTAAAAATAACAATAAAGAAATTTGTTTATGACTTTATTGAAAATATAACGCGAGCCCATACTCGTGCAAATATTGTTTCTACATAGACATACTGACAAATATTATTCTAAGTTGGAAGGGAGACCATTCCACACGGGCATTTCGAGACACTGGGCCGACATTACGAACTGGCGAGTACCAAGCCCGGACGATGGACTTGGTATGACAAGAGGTCGGGACGATCGCTAGCCTTGGCGTGGAGCCTTTCTCTATCACGCTTTCTGAAACATGTTAAATAAAGTCACCTACCATCCGGGGTTGGTGAGAACCTTACCACGCAATTCAAAGTAACACCACAATATTCCAAGTGCAATCACATTATAACGTAATAAGCATATTGCAAAAACATATCGATTACAACATCTTTAAATATGCAACAACTCCTCATAGGAAATTCTCGGTTTAACTAACACTTCATTTTATCTCGTATTATACGTTAAGACATTTCCCTGCATTTCCACATGTTTATTACATTTATATATTTGTGAACGCGTATTCACTTTTCATATTTATATATAGGTGAACACGTATTCATCTTTCATATTTGTTGCGGCGTGCAACCCGATCCATTATATTTACGTATTTGTGAACACGTATTCACTTTACGTTTTGTTGCGGCGTGCAACCCGATCCATTATGTTTACGTATTTGTGAATGTGTATTCACTTTACGTTTTGTTGCGGCGTGCAACCCGATCCATTATATTTACGTATTTGTGAACATATATTCACTTTACGTTTTGTTGCGGCGTGCAACCCGATCCATTATGTTTACGTATTTGTGAACCCGTATTCACTTTACGTTTTGTTGCGGCGTGCAACCCGATCCATTATATATTTATATATTTATGTGAACACGTATTCACTTTTCATATTTTTCAGAAGATCAAATAAATACTATTCTCTTTTCTAACATTCCGTCATTCATACTTGTAACGATTATAACTTTTAACCATAACTCCAACTAAGGTGTTTCTCAGCGGAAACTAAGGTAAGGCGGGGATCTTTCACTGTACCAAATTTCATTTAAAACTACTTTGGGTAACTAACACAAATTTATCCTCAAAACGATACATGAAATTTATTTCTGAAATATTTATTAAACAACACCCAATCTTAGAATAGTCATAACTCCTAATCTGTAAACCCGTTCAAGCCCCATAAAATCTCAAAACGACGAGAACAGAGAGCTACACGTCTCCATGTGAACCATCCTTTCATATTCTGTACCATTTGGTACAGTTTTACACTTTTACACTTTTATTCGCTGCACTTCCTGAATCTCGATAGATCCGAGGCAGAAACTTTAAACAGCGATAACTCTCAATCCGTAAGTCGGATAGACCCCCGTAAGGTCTCAAAATGTCCACAACAAAGATATATAGAACTTTCATTTAGAAACAATTTTCATATTCCCCACAGATTAGTACAGTTTTACGTTTCAACGTCCTGCCTTACGGATTAGGCGAATCCGAGGCAGCAACTTCAAACTACAATAACTCTCAACTCGTAAGTCCGTTTTAATAAATATTTATATATATCTGTCCGTAACAGAGAGACTTACATCCATGTAAATTTTCATATAATTCTAATAAGTAAAACTCAATAAAAACAGTCTGTAATTATGCCTTTCCGAATTTCGACCAAATCTAAGGCAGGAACTTTGAACTATGATAACTTTCAAACCGTACGTCCATTTTACCTCATTTTTGGTTCTATATGATCATATTAGAGAGGTGTACAATTCCTCCGAATTTCATCAAATTCTAACTATTATAACTCAGTGAGAACAGTTCGTAAAGTTCATGACGCAACTAGTTGTCTAAACAATCAAAAGTTCAATATTTCTTTTCAACACTCAATTCTTATTCTAACATGTATTGAACTAAAAATAAAGGATGTTACCAAGAATTTCTGAGTGAGAAAACTCACCTTGTAAGTGTGAAGATTATTGTTGTGTGGTTGCTAAAATTATCCTTACTTCTCTAGTATTTTGCTTCTTGTTCTTCTTGCCCTCTTGGTATTTTTTTCCTCTTCTTTTCACTTGTTTTTTTCTGATTTTCTAACCTTTATGTTATGTACTTTGTTTGTGTGTAAATACAATGTATAAGTGAAGAGTTTTCTATAACCTATGGGAGGTGAAATGACAAGAGTTGGAGGGGAAATGAAAAGGGGGGAAGGGGTAAAGGGAAGGGGATGAACGTGCAAATGCACTGCATGCCTTCATTTTTTTTTTCTTTTTTTTTTCTTCTTATTTTCATTTTATATATCTATTTATCCAACTTTAACACTAACTCTATCCCATGCAATTTATTCTTTGTTTTCTTATATATATATATTTTTATTAACTCAACCACAACTATATATTATTATTATTATTTTTTTCCGGATTTTACAATATTACTTGTATATATTCTCCCTTATGGGATGAAGAATAATTGAGAAAAACATTTCCATACTCTATTATTGATATGGGTGCAGATGCTTGTGACCTTATCATTTATAGAAAGTTAATTGGGAAATTGAACTATTTATAACACACCAGACTTGATATTTCTTATTCAGTCTAATATCTAGCCAATTCCTTCAGGCTCATCATGTTCCCCATATGTTGTCTGTTTCTAATGATTTTTCTCACTGCTTTCTCTGATTCATATTGGGTTGTTTGTGCCCAGTCCAGGAGGTTTATAATTGATTTCTATATTATTTTTATAAGGTTCCTTATATCATGGAAGAGTAAGAAACAACCTACCATCTCTCTTTCCTCAGCTGAAGCTGAATATAGGGCATTAAGAAAGGTTGTTGATGAAATATCTTGGTTTTCTCGTATTTTTAGTGATTTGGATTTGGTATTTTCTTATTCAATTCCAATTTTTTGTGATAGTCAGGCATCCTTACATATTGCCAAGAATTCAGTATTTCAAGAGCTCACCAAACACATCGATATCGATTATCATTATGTTCGGAATTATCTAATTTCTGATATGATTTTCTTAATCATATATCCACTTCGGAGCAGCTTGCAGACATTTTGACCAAAGCATTGCTTGGTTCATCTTATCAGTATCTTCTGGGCAACCTTAGAGTGGTTACACCCTCCGGGTTGAGGGGGTGTTGGAATTAGCACTCAACCCACATGACATGAGGCCCATTAATGTACAAATGTATTTTCATCCCATTATAAATAATGTGTATTCGTTATTTTGATTTTGGCCTAATGGGTTTGTAAGCTTGACCCGGTTCCACTAATATCTAAGTCATGAGCATCCATCAAGTATTCAATATACTGATGATTGAGCACACTTTCTATCCTAACTATTGTCCACCACCTAATATACTGATGATTGAGCACACTTCCTATGGGGGGTGGTTCTCCACCATTCAGTACTAGGCATTCCTCCTACCCTCGTAGTAATGCAACACTAGTTAGAAGTTAAATAAGCTATACTACTAACTATTGTCCTAACATTACATATGTATGCTTTAAGTATTCAATATTATGCTCTTAGTCTTCAAATACGTCTATTTCTCTCATTTCATGGTGTGAACCCAAATTCTGAATACACCATTTTAAGAACATTAGCTTGAGTTTATTTCCCTATATTTATTGCCATAATCATCTTATATTGAAGCCTCCATGAAGTGTATGTTTGGTTGGGCTTTTGGAAGGCCAAAAACACTTTTGGTCTTTTTTTGGAGTGTTTGGCTGAAAAGCCAAAAGTGCTTTTGGCCTCCAGAAGTACTTTTGGCCTCTACTTCCAAAAGCTCAAATTTTGGGCTTTTGGAAGTAGAGGCAAAATCTCTTTTGATTTTGTTCATTTTTAAGCCAAAATCATTTTTTTTATTGACAATCAAACACCTAACAATTTTTTGATAAAAAGCTCTAATCCTAAGTGCCCGTTTGATTGGGCTTTTGAAATGACCAAAAGTGCTTTTTTTAGTGTTTGACTTGAAAGACCAAAAGTACTTTTGGCTGAAAAAACACTTTTAGCCTCTATTTTCAAAAGCCCAAGTAGAGGCAAAATCTCTTTTGTCCTTTCCCATTTTTAAGCCAAAAACACTTTTTTTATTGACAACCAAACACCTAACAACTTTTAATAAAAGATCTACTTGAAAGAGCTCTACTCCTAAAAGCTCTATTTCTATAAGTTCTTTTTAATAAGTTGTACCAAATGGGCCCTAAAAGCTCTACTTCTAAAAGCTCTTTTTAATAAGCTGTACCACACGAACACGAAGTCTGCACAGGCCATTGTATCTTGAGCAATTCCATTAACCTGTACCACATATATTGTGCATATTGACATTCAAAGAACACATGATCCCCCTTTCAATGTTTAGTTTCCTTACTTTTTATACAAACAAAAATTTCATATTAATATTTTCGGCGAAAGGGACCACAGAGGGCACTGCCAGAGGAATATTTAACGGCCCGACAACTCCGGCATAGAGGCTATCTTAACTCAAAACATATCCTAAAATACCCTAACGCTACCTCGGCTCAGCGGGCTAAAAACAGGACCATCACATCTGAACTTCAGACATTCCGCCTGGGTTACCTCTGCCCGACCTTAGTACCTTCTCATATGAATCTTTACTAATTAAAATATTTTTGCCATAATAGTCCATAGTCTAGCATGACATAGTTTAACACATTATCCAAGCTATTATTGAATTCCGAGACGGAAGATTCAGATTCAGAATCAGATACAACAAATAATTCGTCCTTAAATGAAGATATCAGAGTTCTTAATAATGAAAAATATATATCTTCTGACACAGATGAAAAATACAGGACTTTGTCAATTACAAGAATTTCATACTATTATTTATTAAAAGAAGAAAATAAGATACCTGCATGTAGGGTGCCTGAAAGGGTTAAAATCGGGAGGCCAGATCGACCGAGCCGGGCCGGGCCAGGGGCCAGAATAGTAAGATTATCGGACCAAGACCGGACCAAATTTCTTAGTCGGTTCGGTCGAGTCATTCGATCGGTCGGGTTTGAACGAATGGACCGGGTGATCTGACCCCAGTCCCAGTCCACGTGACCCGGCCCGCGGCCGGACGTATTGGCGTATGAAATATAGGTTGTAAATTGATCAAACTTTATCTGATCGTAACTTTGCGCTCGGACGTCCGTTTTACCTAATTTTATTTTTGATTTCGCGTATTTTTGAGACGAATAATCCCAAACGTCCATGTGCCCTCAATTTCTATTTCCCCAATCGTTACGTTTTCCCATTTTCAAATCTAAATATCTCGCGATGTACAATAGATTTCAACGTAAAAATTTCGTGTACCGTCAGAATGTCAATTTCAGATTGGTAATTCAATTTTTTTAAAAAAAGGGCCGGAACTTAGGCAGGAATTATATAATATTATATATTAGAAATTTAGAAAATTAGGAATTATATATATTAGGAATTTAGAAAATTATAAATTATATATATTAGGAATTATATATATTATAAAAAATAAAAAAAATAAAAAAATTCGGTCAGGATAGGACTGACCAGACCAGACCAAGGCAAACCGATTACGAAAAAGCGGGACCAAGACCGGACCGAATTTCTCAGTCCGGTCCCAATCGGTCCGGACCGAATTTTGTGCAGCCCTACCTGCATGCATTTAATATAATACTAAGCTAGGATTAAGAAAAAAAAAATAATAAGCTAAGAGAATAGTGTATTAACACACACACAGATGCATTTATAAGTGAAATTTACAAGATGCATTTATAAGTGAAATTTACAAGATGCATTTTATGCAATTCATCTATACTCTAATTTTAATATTAATTTTATATTGTGATTTTATCAATTTATATGATTAATTTTATTATATTCACGAATTCTTTAAACTTAAAAGTTATTTTTTTTAAATTCGCAACCACAAGAGTAGTAGAAAAAGAGCACAAAAATGGATCTCAAAACCCTTGTTGTTTTTTGAATTGTAACAACAAATATTGTGGTTGCTCTGTTTCCTTCATTGTGGCGCAAATATCAATGGAAGGCGTACTAAGTGAGTGTGTGCAAAACAGCCTGGTGCACTTTATGCACCACAACGCCATTTTCATGTGCGAACGACTCTGTGCCGAGTTCCCCTCTGAGGTATCTCCACTCTTTGATTTGTAATTTCTTTCTTGATATGTATTACTCACTTTGTGGTCATTTTTGTAATGAATTTGGAAGTGATGTGATTAGGTTTCACTTTGTTGCCTAACTGGAATTTAGCGTGTGTGTGCTTCTCTTTTCTAAATTTATTTGAATTTTGACTCAATCAAGTGTTTGGCTACAAGGGTTTAACGCGCAACTGTAGCGTAGTAGAGTAAGATTTATCAGGTCCTTTCAAACAAAATCAAGACAAACAATATGTGGTACTTGCTGTTTCCTAGTATTTTTTATTTTTATGTGGATGACACAAGATTCAAATTTCTTTTTTGGATGGTACCAAACAGTTAGCTCATTGAATATTTAATTAGGGTATAATTACACAACAATGTTTATAATTACTGGGAAACTATGGGCAATATGCTTACCACTCCTTGTCAAATAGCAAAGATATTCAAGGAAGTGCAAGATGTTGGTTGTAGTAGGAGTTAGGTGAGTTAGGGGTAGTCCGAATAAAATTTGCGGGAGGTGATTAGACAGGATATGACACAACTTCAGCTGACTGAGGACATGACCTTAGATAGGAAGACATGGAGGTTGAGGATTAGGGTAGAAGGTTAGTAGGTAGTTTGGGGGCTAACCTCCTCATCTACTATTAGCATAAACAAAGATGGATTTACAACAACAACATACCCAGTAAAATTCTACACCGTGGAGTTTGGGGAGAGTAGATTGTACACAGACCTTATCTCTACCTTAATAGGTAGATCGACTGTTTTCGAGAGACCATAGGCTCAAGACAGTCATATGCACAAGCAAAAACAAGAGAAAACAGTCAGATCCGGTCAAGAAATTTAAAGCAATTTACAGCAATATGAAAATAATGGTATCAAAAGCGAATACACTGCAAAAAAAGTAGTAACCAACACATATCAACAGAAATCAAACTACAGGGGCCTAAAGCAATACTACACCTATTCGTACGATATGCTAAGCGGACTACAGTAATAACACTACAACTACCTGTAAGCGTAAGTAAGACTACGCTATACTGCTTACTACCCTAATTCGTGTCCTCCACAACCTCCTATCTAAGGTCATGTTCTTAGTAAGTTGTACTTGTGTCATATCCCGTCTAATCACCTCTTTCCAATATTTCTTCGGCCTACCTCTACCCTCTTGAACCCGTCTATAGCCAACCTCTCACACCTTCGTACTGGGACATTTGTGTCTCTCCTCTGCACATGCCCAAACCATCTTAGTCTCGCTTTCCGTATCTTATCCTTAATCAAAGGTAGGGGTAGGGGTAGGGTCTATATACATCATGTCCTTCCCAGACCCACTTGTAGGATTACATTGGGTATGTTGGTGTAGAGTTTCAATCCAAATGAAAATGTTGTTTTGTCTTTGAGGTGTTTCAATATCTTGTTTGTGAAATAAAATAGAATGGTAAGCTTCTCAAATAGGTCGCTGGTTTCGAAGTAAAGTAGTATTCTTCCAGTTCCAAGTCTTTAAAATGTTCTCCCCATTTGATGATTTTAATTACCACTGGTCCCTAAATAAATGCATTATTGACATTTGGGACATCTTTCTGCTGAAATCTCTCAAGTTTGTGTATGAAAGCTGTCCATATCACTTGGCTTGTTTCCTATAATGTGCTATGCCGATTGCAGACAAACATGCAGCTTTTAGCTAGGTGCTACTTGCAGAACCAACAGGCTTATGCTGCATACCATGTTCTGAAGGGTATGTTTGGTATTTTCTTTTCACATATTCAATGAATATGACTGCATTTTTGTGTTGCAATAACTTTTTTTCTCTCCCTAACTTGTTAGTCGAGTATTATCGTTGGATTTCTTATATCACTTGTCCTTGATATTATGCTCATAATCATCCTTTTTTAATTATAATATGAAGGGACAAGTATGCCTCAATCCCGCTACTTGTTTGCACTATCATGCTTTCAGATGGGTCTTCTCACTGAAGCTGAGACAGCACTTTGTCCACCTAATGAGCCAGCTGCAGAGGTAGAGTTGTAAAGACCATTGTTACAAATAATTATCCACTTCGCGGATTTATAGTATTGTAGTCTCCAGTTAATTTATTCGTGTTAGCCATTGACATGCTTCTTCAATTAATAGCTAAATGGTTGTTGTGCAGGTTCCAAATGGTGCAGCTGGGCATTACCTTCTTGGTCTTATTTACAGGTTCATATTTTTATATATCTATTTAAGAGGAGGATTAACTTCTAGCCTTGCTTCTTCATTCTGAAACTGGTTTGATCTATCTGAATGTAATGAAGTTAATACTTCGCTACGACAATGACTTTTGGTTGTGTTCCAGTTCTCATCATCGTGTTTAGACACATGAAAGATACTTCATGCTGATAAAACTCATTATCATTTATTTGCTATGTTATATGATGGTGAAGAATGTTATGGCATCAAACTATCATCTTTTCCTTTTACCGTAATGTAAAGAAAGGTATAGACACTGCATCATCAAATATTTGAATTATGCCCAAATTTATTAACTTCAAAAACTTCATTTCTGTTCTAATGTGAAAACTATTCTTGTATTGAAGTGTACTATGATGGAGAAGAATGGTAGGGCATAGAAGCAGCAGCATATTTTCCTTTTTCTTTAAAGTAAACAATTTTATAGAAACTGCATCATCAAATATTTGAATATTAACTTCAAAGATATTGATTCTTCTATTGATGTGAAAATTAACATTTTTTTGAAGTGCGGAAGGGGTTATATAAATTAATACAATTCTTCCATCATGTTTTCTTGAAATTCTTTTTTGTTTAGATTTCAGTGTTTGGGACTTGGTAATTATACTTGAGGTATATATTTTTTCACAACAGTGCATTCAAGTTTTGCCAATAAAACCAAATTGAACATTGACATTCTGATGCCCATGATCTTTGTAGGGGAATAATCTTTACTGCCTCATAACCACCTTTTTTGTTGAATACATCAGTGAAACAGGCATGCAGCCCAGAACTTCTAAGGATTTGGCAGACCTCATTACCACCTATTTCATAGATGATAATTCTTTTTCACTATTTCTTTAAAAAAAATTAAGAAGCTTGCCCTCAAATTTTGTGTGAGTTATGTTATTGATATCTCTTGAGTTATTCCATAAGGTTGTTGACTATATTTTTATGTTTCATTTTTGCTTTAACCTTTTGTTAATCAACACTTGGTGGAGCCTTAAGAAGAGTTGCGATAGTGATGATCTTCTATTGCGCATAGCCTGGATTGGACTCCCCCAAGGTACTCATTGAACTTGGTAATTATTTTAGGTATACAGATAGAAGAAATAGTTCCATCCAGCATTTCAATCAGGCGTTGTTATTGGATCCATTGCTATGGGCAGCATTTGAGGAGTTGTGTATACTAGGTTTGTGCAAGAATAATTTGAGCAATTATATTTTATGTAGATAACATTGTTTTTATTTTAAAGATTTTACAATTTGATACAATCATATGAAATCATGAAAGATTTCGTTTTCAAAGGCAGAAACGTTTCCTTCATCTTTAAAAGTAATTGGAAACAAATGGAGCGTTTTCAGCTAATTGTTATATTTTCTGCCAATTTTTGGGACATTTCTCTTGTTTGCCCTCATTGCGGACTTAAGTGTTTTGGAGAACTTAGCTATGAACTCGACTGGTTGAACATGCATTATCCCAAAATAAATGCTCTCAGTAAGGCTTCATATTTCGGATTATTTTCTACTTGATGAAGGTTATATTGGTTGCCATTGTTATTTAGTTATGTTTTTAGATTTGCATCCTTATTGTTGCATGACATACCAGGTGCTGCAGAAGAAGCAGCTGCAGTTTTCGGGGAAGCATCTTTGCTTTGCATTCAAAAACAACACTTATACCAGGGGAACCAATCCCAAAATTTACAAGCATCTACTGATGATCAGAATGTAGCTTCTAGGAATATTGTGTCGGAAGACATCAGCCCTAGGCAATCAAAACATACACACATCAATAAGCTTCGAGAAATTTCTGGAAATTATAATGGAGCAGCTGCTATCCAGAATTTAGGTGGGGCTTCTACTAGCATGTCATTCTACAATACTCCCTCACCAATGGCTTCACAGGTATTTTGATAGTGACTATTTAATTGTGTTTCTGTTGTTTTGCTGATAGAACATGATATCTAGTAAAACATTGTTTGTAAGCCCTTAATTAATTTTAAACAATAGCCAATTATCTTCACTTGGGAGTATTATAGTAGAACTTTAAAATAGTTTCACCTAAATCAGAAGTCACACTTTTGATAAAAGAATTTAGGGTGATTTTATAATAGTCAAGTTCAAACCTTCTACCTTGACCTCTTTCTTATGAAGTCCTTTTGTACATGAAGATAGCTTAGCGTGCCACTGAAACAGGATTAGCAGCTTATCCTTTTGTTAATCTTAGGGATAGCTGCTATTTACTCAACCAAATCAGGTGATTCTCTAACTTTTTAAGATTATGATGGTGCTCGTGGTTGCATTCTATCTGCAATCAGAAAGTTTGTCTCTAATTAACCAGTTTTCCATTTGCTCCAATTCTTTTCTTCAAAAATGTTATTCTGAGCCGAGGTTCTACCGGAAACAACATCTCTACCACCCAAGGTAAGGGTGAGGTATGCGTACACGCTACCCTCCCCAAATCCCACTTGTGGGATTACACTGGGTATGTTGTTGTCTTATTGTTTATAAGATGCGGTTGTCAGGCTTACCTCCATTTGTGTTAGTTTGTCTGTTCAGTGACATTTTTTCTTTTGCTTCGTTTCCTTATGGGAAATAGGAAATGTTTTCTTCTGGTTCTAACTTAAGAAAAGGGTCATTGGTACCAGCTATCGCTCTATGCTTTGCAGCGAAGATGCTTAAAAAGGGCAGCCCGGTGCACTAAGCTCCCGCTATGCGCGGGGTCCGGGAAAGGGCCGGACCACAAGGTCTATTGTACGCATCCTTACCTCACATGCTTAATTTTTTATATTTTCTGAAGATAAAATAATTTTCCTTAAACTCTAATGATTGTTGAACTAGACATTGACAAAATTTGTATATATAATTTTGCATAAAAGCAAAAGTATTAGGTTAGTGATTTTTTTTGAAAAGGTAAGTATTATTGATATAGCACTGGTAAAGTTGCCTCCATGTGATCAGGAGGTCACGGGTTCAAGCCGTGGAAACAACCTCTTACATAAATGCAAGGTAAGACTGCGTACAATTGACCCTTGTGGTCCGGCCCTTCCCCGGACCCGCGCATAGCGGGAACTTAGAGTACCGGGCTGCCCTTTATTATTGATATAGCACAAAGGTTGTGCCTGAGTACATCATCAAAAGTTCAAAAAACAAGAAAAATCTAAAACCATCTATTGCAAGCTATCTATGCACTGTAATAAAGTTTCCACATCATTTACAAAGTCCATCTTAATCCAACTCGATAACAAAAAATACAGTCAGATTTGATCTTCAGAGTATTGTCAGCTTGACCTCCAAAAACTCTTGTATTCCTCCTTTCATATACGCCAGCAAATACATGCTGGAATTGTATTCCATATAGTTTTCAAAGACCCTTTCACACCTTTCCTGTTTAGCATTTTAATAAATCTGAGGAATTACAGATCATGTCCAAAATACTGTATAGCATCTGCTGTATCTGTGCTGCTATAGGGCAATGCAAGAAGAGATGATTGATTGACTCTGTTGTTATGGCACATATAACATTTGTTACATAACTGGTATCCCCTCCTCTGCAGATTATCCTGAGTGAGATATGCTTCTCTAGCGACCAACCAAACAAAACACTAACTGGAGCCTTTGACTTTCATATCTGTTTCCAAGATTCAAACAGAGGTGCAGGGGGTTAGTTTGAACTTAGTAGTGAGACTTCACAGTAGAACACCCATCACCATTATTCTGCCAAAGTATTATATTTGTATTGTTGTTGAGCCCCTGGAAATAGGATAAAACTCTGAGGAACTTTGATATTTCCCCTATCCCCCAATCATTCAGATTTCTTCTGAAACTCATATTCCAATCATTGTTGTCTCTGCTTTGAGATAGTCTCTTCCCTGCCAAGTACAATCTGGTAAAGTGAAGGAAATTGATCCTTCAAAGGGGAATATGCCCAAGCCAGTTGTCATGCCAGAAAGATAGCTTTCTTCCATCAACAATCATGTATTCAGTATTCTGGGATAAGTAAGGCCAAAGTTCTCTAACGTTCCTCCGTAAACCAACGCCGTGGGGTAGTGAACTTCTTTCTGAGCACCATTCAGTTTGTTTTTCAAACTTTGCTACTATAAATTTTCTCCACAGAGTCTCCTCTTCCATAGTGAATCTTCATCAGAAGACTTATGTTCTACCTTCTTAAGTTTTTGGCTCCCGACCCCCTTTCCTTGCTATCAATAACTGTGCTCCATCTCACAAAGCTGAAAATCTTTGTTTGTTTCATGCCTTTCCATAGAAATTCTCTTCTCAGCTTATCCTTTTTTCCACCTTACTGGGCATTGGGAGTAGTGAAATGATGTAGATTGGAATAGAATCAAGAACACTATTAATTGCAATCAAGTGACCTCCTAAAGAGATATTGTTTCTTCCAGTTTATCGATCTCTTTTCACACCTTTCAATCACCCCCTGCCAGACCCATTCAAATTTATGTTTTTTTCCCAAAGACATACCAAGATAAGTAGTTGGAAGCACTTCTGTCTGACACCCAAGAATTGCAGCCATTCTTCCTACATTCTGTACATTATTGACTTTCATTAGTCTGTTTTTACCCCAATTGATATGTAGCCCTGAGACTCTTTCAAATGCTGTCAAAATCGCTATCTCTTAACTGATTCACTTCTGGGTGACAATAGATAAGTGTGTCATCAGCATAGAAAATATGTGATATACTCAAGGTAACTTCCTGTCCCCTTGTGACTGTAGAATCCTTTATCCAGTTAGCACTGATAGTTTGAGTAAGCATTTTGCATAAACCTTCCATAACCACCATAAAAAGGAAAGGGGACATTAGATTCCCCTATCTTAGTCCCCTTTGAGTTGAGAATTAACTTTGACGCGTCCTACTAATAAGAACTGAGAGTTTGACAGTAATGATGCAAAACCTGTTCCAGCTAACCCATTTATTTTCAAAACCCATCTATTTAAGCATATTGAGAAGGAACCACAATTTACATGGTCATAGGCTTTTTCACTATCCAGTTTGCATAGTAACCCAGGTCCTTTATTCTTATTTCTTGAATCCAGCACTTCATTAGCTACCAGTATAACATCAGTAATTTGTTTCCCCTGTGAAAAATCCATCTGAGACTTAGAGATCATTTAGGAATCACCCTCTTCATTCCTTTCTGTTAGAACTCCGGCTATAATAATTTATAGAAGCTACAAATCAAACCAATGGCTCTGAAATCTTTCAATTCTGTGGCTGCTTTCTTCTTGGCAATCAGAGCAATGTAGGTAAAGCTTTTTTCAAACCTCTCCTGCAGTCCTGCTGATGAAAAGATGCCATAATATTCATGATGTCTTCTTTTACTATAAACCAATGTTTCTGATAAAAACCATTAAGAAACCATTTGGGCTAGGGTTTTTGTCTCCTACATTGTGATGATCACTTCAGGACTTCTTCTTTCTCAAACGGTCTTGTTAGCCATGAGTTTTTTTTCTTCTGTCACCTTTTCAATATTACCCATTGTACGATTAGGTCTCCAACTCTCTATTTCAATATGTAGTTGCTCATAGAACTTCAGAATCGATGCGATGTGCAGATTGTTGGATGCATAGATGCAGATTCGGAACACTTTCTGATAGATGGTCTACTTCTAGATATTGTATTCTCGTTGGAGGTAATTCAATGTCTTGGAAAAGCAAGAAACTAAATGTGGTCGCTCTATGTAGTGTAGAAGTGAGCCATGGTTGTGGTAGCTTGCGAACTAGTTTGGATCAAACAGTTGCTCAAAGTATTGAAGTTTGGACAAATAGTCAGATGGATAATTCAACTGCCCTTCACCTTACATTAAATATGATATTTCACGAGAGAACTAAACACATGGAGATCGATTGTCACGTTTTCAGAGAAAAGATACTCGAAGACTACATTGTCACAGAATTCGTGAAGTCAATGATCGACTTGCAGATAAATTTACCAAGTCCCTTACTCTCGTAGTTACATCTATAACAAGCTTGGTACATACGACTTGATTAGATTGTTGGGGAGTGTTAAGAACATTGTGTAAATATGGTGTATAACAACAACAACAACCTAGTGTAATCTGGTGAGGTCTGGAGAGGGTAGACTGTACATAGACCTTACCCTTACCTTGAGAAGGTAGAGAGGCTGTTTTCGAAAGACCCTCGGCTCAAAAGAACAGTGAGAAAGAGGTAATAGCGACAAGCAGAGACAATAACAAAATAATAGAAAACTAAAAATTACCGAGTATAAAGAAACATGTAGTAATAGAAAACTAAAAGTAGGAAAAACATGAATAATACTAATACTTCAAGAAAGAGAAAGAAATACGTCCAACTACCTATTAACCCTCTACCCTAATTCTCGACCTCCACACCCTCCTGTCAAGGGTATGTCTTCGATGAGTTGAAGTTGCGCTATATCCTTCTAATCACATCACCCCAATACTTCTTAGGCCTACCTCTACCCTTCCTCACACCCACTATGGCCAACCTCTCACATCTCCGTTCCGGGGTTCTGCACATCTCCTTTTCACGTGTCCGGACCATTTCAGCCGCATTTTCCGCATCTTGTCCTCCGGGGGGCCACTCCCACCTTTTCCGAATATTTTCATTCTTAATCTTATCTCTCCTGGTATGGCAACACATTAACCACATCATCTCATCTCTGGCACTCTCATTTTCTGGACGTGAGAATTCTTGACTGACCAACATTTTACCCCATATAACATAGTCGGTCTAACCACCACTCTGTAGAATTTACCTTTAAGTCTTGGTGGCACATTCTTATCACACCGAATGTGAGCCTCTATTTCATCCATCCCGCCCAATACAATGTGTGACATCCCCCATTACTTTGGATTACTGACCCTAGGTACTCGAAACTTCCTCAATTGGGAATGACCTGCGTGCCAAGCCTCACGTCCGCTTCTTGAGTCACGTCACTGAAATTGCAATCCAAGTATTTAGTTTTGGTCCTGCTTAGCTTGAAACCTTTTGACTCCAGGGTTTGTCTCAAAACCTCCAACCTTGCCGTAACTTCGTCTTGCGTCTCGTCAATCAGTACAATATCATCTGTAAATAACATGCACCATGACACCTCCCCTTAAATGTGTCCCGGGTCTTAGCACTATCATACATGTCCTTAATCACCCGAGTGTAAGCTACGGGAATACCACTAGCCTCCAAAGAACCTCCCTTGAAACTTTGTCGTATGCTTTTTCCAGGTCTATGAACACCATATGCAAATCCCTTCTCCACTCTTTATACTGCTCCACCAACCTCTTGTGAATGGCTTCTATTAGGGTGGTGTTGTTTCTTTGTAATTATGTATCTTTGATTTCTTTCCTAGTTTAGAATAGATGTACGTACTATTTAAACACCCAATAGCTTGGGACAATTCTTCATTTATTTCTCATTGTTCTACTTCTCACATTCATCGTGCACATGGAAATATTTTACAGTTTAATCACTTCAGTGAACTATGTGCAGCATCTACTGGACCAACAAACTCTAAATCCCGGAAACCAATATGGAAGGGAATGTCTTGAACCCAAATTTATCTTGAAGGCCAATGATAAGTATAGTGATCACAAGTTTATGTAGTACCCAAGGTGTGTCCCAACGGTCGCTGTAGTGGGTGAAAATTATGAGGGATTAAGGTTTAAATTTCAATAGAAACACTAAAGGCCTGGTGATTTTTCCTATTTGTCTAAGCCTCAACTTTGCGGAAGGAGTTACCCAATATTTGTGTTGGTGGGAGATAGTGAACAGTCAAGGTGCCACAAATTGGCCCAGAAGCTACTGTTATAAAAAGAACAAATGGTAACAATTTTATGTTTGTTAGTTAGATCATATTTTCTTTAGATTGGGGATGATGGTAGCATCAGAAAGTGCTTTGAGATTTAAGTTGCATTTTACTCTCTAATTTAAAGCATATCGCAAGTTTTGAAGAGGACAGAAAATGTCTAATTTACTATCAACCAGATGGAGCCTAAAACCTCTTCTCAGGTTTAAAACATAGTTGGTGACTTTCTAATGATGTCTTTGTAATAGTTTCACGGAACTATGTTGTTCATGTTAATTGAAGTGAAAATTAAAGGTGACAAAATCTTCTCTCTGAAAGAAGCAACTGGACGTTCTAATATGCACTTTGGAAATGCTAGCATTTCTTTTTTATTTTTAGAAAGATTATTCAATACAGCTTCTTTGCAGTTGTCTGGAGTGGTTCCACCTCCAGTTTGTAGAAATTTTCAGCAAAATGGAGCTAATGCATCTGTGGCCGGTGCTGATAATTCTCCACGATCAACTGTCAATTCAACCATTCAGGCCCCTCGGAGAAAGTTTGTTGACGAGGGAAAGTTAAGAAAGGTCTGCAGTACTATAATACATAGGTTTCAATCATCTAGTCTATTTTAATATTAAGTACTTCTTTCTATGTATAATCGCTGCAGGATTGTTAGTATTTTTATAGAAATTTCCCGTTGAAGTAATGTCATACTTCCTATGCCATTTTAAGTATGTCTATCAATCGAGAGGTCTTCATATGATTCTTCACAAAGTGATTTCATAACCATTTCGGTGTCATTTTTCTCTTTGTTGTAGTTTGGAAGCGAACTTTCAGTGTGTAAAGCTTTTGGTGCAAACTGCTGTCATTCCTTTCCAACTTTTCACCTGTAGAAGTCAGTTGTTAGATGCTAGGGGCTTTTGGTGTGCCTTAAGGCTCCTTCCTGTTATTTTGTTTTATTTAACCTCTTTTGGTTTAAAAATGAGGAAAAACAATCAATTTTTAGCTTGTTGAACTACAGTGTTGATTATGTTCATCTCCTTTATTTGCCTGTGATTATACTTTGTCTTGAGCCGAGGGTCTCCCGAAAACAGCCGCTCTACCTATGAAGGTGGAGGCCCTCCCCAGACCCCACGTTGTGGGATTTCATTTCCCTGGGTATGTTGTTGTTGTTGTTGTTCAGTTTTAAGCACTAAACACCCTTTACATTTCTGGTGCTTTATATGGTGGATTTATTGGATCCAGAGGCGCACCTTATCTCCCTTTTTTTTGTTTCCATTCCCCATTTTTTTGGGTCTGACTCCTCTCTCAAATTTCCAGATATCTGGAAGGTTATTTTCTGATTCTGGCCCTCGACGAAATTTAAGGCTTGCTGGAGAATTTACTGGAAACACAAATTCAAATGTATCTGCAGCTTCTGGAAATGGAACCATTCACTCTTCCAAATATTATGGCAGTTCGAAGCTGAGCTCAATGACTTTACGGTCCATGACAAGTAGAAAGGCACAATCTACCGAAAACTATGGTGAAGGTGATTGATATTTTTGCCTTTTCTCTTGACAATTCTGTTGTCCGTTGTATTTTCAACCTAGGGATTGGTCCACCTTGTTAGAGTGGAGACTCCAACTAAACCACCACTTTAAATGAAAACTTGACCTACCCTCCCCAGACCCCACTTGTGGGATTACACTGGTATGTTGTTGTAATATGGTGTTCACATAGTTGCTTGAAGTTGAAGTCTAATTACAAAAAAGTTTTTACTGTAACCAGTTAACATTAATGCGTGGAAGAAAACGGAGGGTTAACATTAACGCGTGGAATAAAACGGAGGGTTAACATTAACGCGTGGAATAAAATGGATTGTTGGACCTTTTTTCTTTCTTTGTTCCCCTCTCTATGCAAAAATTTGTAGTTCACTTGAACAGCAGTTGGCTGGTCATATACTGACATCCAAGCCTGCATGGAGCTAAATTTGTAAGCCTAGTCTGCTAGAGAAAAAGGAGTTGGGTTTGGTTTTTGCTGGAAACTTTCTATCATCTGATAAGGACATATCATCTCTTAAGATCAGGGGAGGCACCAAACCCCACCTTGTCTCCACCTGTGCTCCAAATGGATTGCTTTTGTGTTGCATGTGATATTTCTGAAAATCTAACAATGTTTTTTTGTTGTTCTTTTTGAGTTACTTTCATGATCCCCTACATTCGAATAGACTGGTGCATGCTTGTTTAATCTAGTGATTCAGTCACAAACTTTAGGAGATTGCTTTTCTCCTATTATTCGTCGAAGTTGAAACTTTACTTCAGTAGTTTCCCAGTTCTAGTTAACTGCAGTTTGGGTGTGTGGGATCACAAATGATTGATGCAATAATCATTTGAAATAATTCAAGGGTACAGATAAATTGTTTTTTCATCTGAAGCAACTGCTATCACAACAACAACAACAACAACATACCCAGTGAAATCCCACAACGTGGGGTCTGGGAAGGGTAAAGTGTACGCAGACCTTACCTCCACCTTGGTAGGTAGAGAAACAACTGCTATCAGCCAAAGGAAAAATGAAGAAAGCTGGAAACCCACAGCTATGTTTCTGTGGAATTTCTTTTGTGTTTGTGCACTGTGCTACCTAAGCAAAATGACATCTACCTTTGAGATGTGTTTATATTCTTAACTGTGTTAGGTATGCATCTCAGGGGTTCGGAATGACATTTCTGATGATTCTCGGCTAAATATAACTGTGTCACACCCTTCTGGAGATGCTAGACCTCTTGAACAAGAAGGGCCCGAAACTTCTGCTTCTGGGGTTAATGTGAGTAGCACATCTATCCTCTCAGGTGCTTCAGAGATATTGGCCCTTTTCAGGATTCTTGGGGAAGGTTACAGACTTTCTTGTCTATATAGATGCCAGGTATTACATTTTGGTTCTGAATGGATGAGTTTCAGCATTCATTTGATGCTGCTGCATTGATTTGGTTGAAATATGATGCTTTTTGGTGGAATAGGATGCACTAGATGTTTATAACAAACTCCCCCACAAGCATTATCACACTGGATGGGTTCTTTCCCAGGTATAGATTGTCTGTTTTGATTACTCTTTTTCCAACCCTTTTGGAGACGATGGCTGTATTTTTTATTTCCAATCGTTCAAAGTCCTGTTGCTTGTTCAGAGAATCAAAGGATATATTCATTTTTGTCCTTTTCTGTATATTTGCTTGTCTCTAATTGAAATTGTTCACAGTATGTAGGTTCCTTACTTCCTTTCAATCCTAGCTGGACAAGCTCCTTTCTTTCTTTTTTTTGGGTTAATTTTGTGAATCTTACTTGATCTTTCATGATGTGTAAGTTCAACATTTATACTAGTTACATAGTTATACATTGAGCAGTATAAATATTTTATAGGCTAGCTTTGTTCGAGTACACAGAAACAATATTAGGTGGCCTGGACTAGATATGCTCGTCTTTTACAGATTTCATCGATTGGCAGGGAGCACTATTTTCCAAGAGTGGTTTTCTAGAATCTTGATTCTGCCGTGTGAGGTGCTGAAGTAATTCCTTTGGATGGGACAATGAACCTTCATTTACACAGTATAGATTATTGGGCAAGAGTTAAAAAGACATCCTATATTTTTGGGTGGGATTTGACAGGACCATAAGTTGTGTCTGAACGGTCACCCTTAGAGCATTTCTTCTTATGATTATGTCAAAGTTTAGGTTGCTCCCCAACGACCATGATTCAAGGCACTGCTTTGCATGGTCTGAAGAACATTACTTTTGCTAGTATAATTTTTACAACCATTTTATACTGTGTTTGAGGTTCTTTAGCCTTTTCTATTTGTAGTGGGATACGAGATTCTTCCTTTTTTACATATCTCTCGGCTTAACTTGCTCTTGAGTTCTCTTGGTATCTGTTGCTTATCAAATAAACAAAAGTTCTCTTGATATTTGTCTATATGTGGCATCTCATGAGAAAATTGGAATGTCAAATTGGGTATCTGTCTATATGTGGTATCTCATGTGCGTATTTGAATGCCAGATTGGAAGAGCATACTTTGAAATGGTTGATTACCTAGAAGCAGATCACACATTTGGCCTTGCCCGTCTGGCCTCACCTTATAGTTTAGAAGGAATGGACGTGTACTCGACAGTGTTGTTTGTGAGTCTTCTCTGCTCTCTCGGTGTTTCAATTAGTACATGTATGCTTTGCTGTGAGAAAGTCTTAACTGCCTTTAATTTACCATCTCTTTTGGGGGTTGGGGCGGGGGGATGCCGGATGGGTTGGATGAAACTTTATTTGATCCTTGTTACGTCTACATTACTATTATTTGCTTAGATTCTATTACCATTATAAATGATTATTTAATTACAATTTTGATGGTGTTCTGGTGGTTTTGGTTGCTTTGGGGGTATTGTTCACGAATTAAAATTATTTCTTAAAAGCATATTTTATCAACCTTTTGTTAGTCCGGAAACTGGTTATTTATGGTTATGGTTGTCAGTGGCGGATCCAGGGTGTTCGAAGGAAACAACAAAAGCTAAACATAAAAAATAATGTTGTCCTGAGAATCGAACTTAGGATGCTGGGGACAATTGTGAACCCCCTGGACCGCTTGAGCTAACCTTTTGCATTTGTTCAGGGTATTCAAAAGTTAATATATGTACACAAACACAAAAAATCTACCCTATATATAAAGTATAATTTTTTGCCGTGAACACCCTCCCCATCCCCTAAATCCGCCCCTGATGGTAGTAGTTCTTATGTCCCAAAAGGATCCTAATCTTTATGTTCTGTATTTTATGTCCTCTCTGCCCCTTTTTCTTTCCTGACAAACTATTTGATTTTTATTTTAGCATCTCAAGGAGGACATGAAGTTGAGTTATCTGGCTCAGGAGCTGGTAATAACTGATAGATTAGCTCCTCAATCTTGGTAATTCCTGCAAAATAGACAATATTGTTTGATGCAGACATATTCTTTTTTGTCCAGAGACGTGTGGTTATTTGGGCTTATTCGTAACATCATATCAAGTATTAGTTTATTTTGCTCATGAATGGCTTCGCCGTTTGCTGTTTTTCACTCTTGATCAAGTTGTTGACAACGTGACTCATTATGTTTCTGGTTTTCTTTTCCTACTGTGAACGCATTATGTTTTTTTTACTGCTTCAACAGTTTGAATTACATCTTTCTGTCTAAAAATTCTGACTTCTCTGTTTGCACTCAAGGGTGTAGATAAATAATCAAGAAGTTGTTCACCCAATGGTTGACTTGTTCATTTAAAAAAATAAGATTCATGGAAGGATTACTGAAAACTGATATTCTTCATGAAGCTACTTATACTAGTAGAGAAAGCGCCTCATTAAAGTGGAACATGAGGGAGACTTTTTCACTCTAGCCTGGAATGTAATCTCTAGAGTGCATTGTGAAACATAATGTTGATATGTAACCAAGAGACTATCATATGCTAGATTATCATGCATTCGTACATTCAAAGTTGGTTATAAGTTCTGTTTGTGGAGCTCTTGCGCCAAGTAAAGCTTTCATCTGTCAAGGCACCAAACGATGTTTCTTACTGTTGCAAGTAGTAGTTTGAGCTAAACAGAAATACCAATATCATCTGTTCTCTTAATTATAACATAGTTGGTAATATTCTGTATCCATGGTATGGCAGGTGTGCTATGGGGAATTGCTATAGTTTACAGAAAGACCATGAAACTGCTCTTAAAATTTTTCAACGAGCTGTACAACTAAATCCTAGATTTGCATACGGACATACGCTTTGTGGTCATGAGTATGGCACATTCCTCCCCTTTCTCAATTGTTCCCTTCTTTATTGGTGAAACGTGACACAGAATTTCTTTTCTTTTGATTGTCTAGAGGTGCATCGTTGATTTCTTTATAAACTTGGCCTCACTGTCTATACTTACAGATATGTTGCTTTAGAAGATTTTGATAATGCTATTAAGAGCTATCAGAGTGCACTTCGTGTGGATGCCAGGCATTACAATGCCTGGTATGGGCTTGGAATGATCTATCTCCGACAGGAGAAGTTTGAATTTTCAGAGCATCACTTTCGAATGGCTTTGGGTATAAATCCACATTCTTCTGTTATCATGTCATATCTTGGCACTGCATTACACGCTCTGAAGGTGTGGTAGTTTCCTGTTCTGATTTTTATGCTGAAACAGGCTGTTGTCCTTAATTTGAACTCTAAGCCTGCATCTTATGGATGGACAGAAAAATGAGGAGGCATTGGAAGTGATGGAGCTGGCTATTGTAGCAGACAAGAAAAACCCTCTTCCAATGTATCAGAAGGCTAACATCCTTGTGAGCATGGAAAGTTTTGATGCCGCTTTAGAAGTCTTAGACGAACTTAAAGAGCATGCTCCTCGTGAGAGCAGTGTCTACGCTTTGATGGGTAGGATATACAAGAGGCGTAATATGTACGACAAAGCCATGCTTCATTTTGGAGTAGCATTAGACTTAAAACCATCTGCAACTGATGTTGCAACCATTAAGGTGATTGCCCATTTACCCACACGCACATAATGTATATATTATAAAATGTGCTTCTGGTAGACATTTTCCTACCAAATGTGAAGTAGGTTTCAACAAGTCAGAGCATGATGGTTTCTTTTCTTCTCTCGTCCTTTTACTCTATTGAACTTCTATTTCTAACTTGATACCAGAAAGAAAAAAGTTTCAGACATCTACTGAAATCACCTTCGATGTTTGTTCTCTAGTGCTGGACTATGTTACTCGGACTTTACAAAAATGTTGCAACACCCGTGTTGAATCCTCCAAACATGCACTATCTTTGGAGGATCCGACATGCACCATCGGCATTTTTGAAGAGTCCGAGTAACATAGGTACTCGAAACTTTGTAATATCTTGCCTTCTTTTCTCCTGGTCTTGTTCTTTTGTTCTTTACCCCTTTGTTTCTGAATTGTACTAATGCTTGTCCTGCAATCTCAAGTCTACTTTGGGGATATCTTATCACAGACTGATTCAAATTATATAAGCTGATCTCTGCCCTTTTCACTGTTTCCTCATTTTCTATCAGGCTGCCATCGAAAAGTTGCATGTACCAGATGAGTTGGAAGATGAGTTATAATCTATCTCAATGAACTGGAAAATTAGAAGATCAGGCTGTAAATTATCCAACTCGAAATATACAACTACTCAAAGTTTTGGTTTGCTTGTCCATTCGAGAAAAGGCTCCACGGACAAACAAGTCGCAGAGAAAACATATTCTTTTCATGAAAATTCTTTGCAGCTCCGAGAGGATCTCATGGATTGTTTGTCTCGCACTTGGGAGGACATTGCGTACCAATATAGAGTTATAAGTTGAGTACTTCCTGTGAGAATAACTGTAGCACTGCACGTGTCACTAATGCGTGTATTAGGGTAGGATGTCTACATTACACCCCTTGGGGCGCGGCTCTTTTCGGACCCTACTAATGCGAGATGCTTTGTGCACCGGACTGCCCTTTTTAGTCTGGTGAGAAAATGTCTCTTTCCTTCTGAGGTCTGTGTTTCAGGATACTTTCTTAGACATCCTCTATTTTTAACCTGTGTTTCGCCGAGTTGGAGCCACCAGGAATTTTACATTGTACATAAATTTGAAATGTTTTAAAGGTGTGTAATGTTATTACTTGGGTTTTATCATCTATGTACAATATAATATGAGTAGTTCTTACGGGACACACTAAGGGATAGCTGTTGGAACTTTTTGCCTTCCTAAATTTACTTCAGAAATTCAATATAGAGCAGGAATTTGGTGGTACGTAAGTTTCTGATAAAATTGGCAAATAACCATTTCTAACGCCGGCTATCAACATGCGCCACTATTTAGACGCTATAAATATTCAGCGTTTTGACGCGAAAAATAGTTCTGGACAAAAATATTCCAGCTAAAACACGGAACAACTTCATCACACAGTGCTGGAATTCAATTAGCTGTAAAATTTGAGTTCGACTAGCAAAGAGATTAGAAAAAAATACTGATCAAAGCAGCTGAAAATCACGCTTCTACAGAAATACCATTCATAATGTCCATGAATCGTTCCTGGGGTTTGATTTTATAAAGGTTTGAACTCCAAGAAGCATGGACTTTGAAACTTCTACAAATTTTCACAATTAGATTGTAAAAGTTTGAATCCCATAAATCGTTCTTAGGATTTAAATTTATGAAGGTTTAAACTACGTGGATCGTTCATGGAGTTAAAGATTGTTACCTTCAGGGACAAAGCCAACCAATTTTTTTCGAGGGACTAGTACTATATTATACAAATTTGTGGATGGGGGCTTTTTGGCAATTGTTAATATAATAGTAATAGTAAAAAAAAAATTGTTGGGTCTATAGAACCTAGTGGGACATGTGAGGCTTCGTCCCTGATTACCTTGAGTTCCTAGCTCTACTCCTAAGAACTAGCATTCTGTCTCTGAGTTCATAGCTTTACAGTTGAGAACTCAAGGGTTCTGTTCATGAGTTTGAACTCCGTCATAATAATGTCAAAGTGACAATTCAAGATCCTTGAGTTATCGTTCTATAGCTAAGAACGGAACAATCCCGAGGGTATAGATGGATAATTTCACCTCATAAAATCCTAGGGTAATAGAGGAGGAGAAGGTGGTCGATAGTGAACGGAGCATTGACAGTGCTGGCTAACATTTGACTGCAGTAGATTAATCTCCAAATTTGCGGAGCAACTTGGCCTAAATAAATCATATACCGATGGCAAATATCATCAATAATAATTGGAATAGAGATTTTGAAATCAACGGTGAATGAATAAGTACAGGTCATGGAAAGCCCTTCAACATGACAATGTACTCGGTCGACAGGATCGACTGTTCTGACAACTATGTCAAAGGAAAAACCACAATCCTTTACGACGCCAGGAAGACCCTTGGTTGTTATTTTAGACTCAAAATTCTCAACATGATCATAGTATTTTGAACACGGAGATCTCCTAAGAAGTCAAAGCACGAAGTAAGGATTTCGGTAGCAGTGGAGTGTAAGTCGATTTTTTGAGTTGTACGAGAAGTGGTTCCTTTCCATGGCGACGACTTGGAGGATTGTCATTGCCCTCAGAGGAGTGAGAATGAGAAGATTTGGTAGAAGACATTGTTGAAGAAGTTTTTTTTGAGAAAGAAGGAAGACAAAGTTTTCAAGAAACCTTGCAAAGTTTGTGGTTGCTTTTGTGAACGATTTGACCTCCTATTTATGGTAAAAAATATAACGTTTTGGAGGTGAAAAGACGTGCACCATCATTATTGCAGTTCACATCGATCAGAGCGATGATTCAGTTATCACTGTTTCAGAAGCATTAAATGGATGTAACATTTGACAAGCTTTGTAATCATTACGATTCAAATTCCACCCTGAAGTACTAGATTTATTCGGCCGGGAGTTCAAATCCACTTCCCGGATACATGATAGTTACACCCGTCTAGTGCGGAGACTATCAGTATAAGGCAAAATTAGTATAAGACAATTGTACGAATTATAGTATGACACGTGGAGTACGGTGATGAATCAGGCCACGCCAGCCTAAGGCACTACTAACTAGGTACGCGTGGTACCGGGAGCGTCACAAACATGACTGGTACCGATAATACAAAAGGTTGAGAGCCGTTTAAATTATAACGGGCGACTGTTACCAAACCGATCATACGTCTTCTAATGAAGCTTTAATGACATTTATTGAGGTATTGATTATCAAATTATTACAACATTTAGTGAGGGCATATTTCGTGGGTTGTGGCTTATGTATAAATAAGACAGATTGTTCCATTGAAATATCACATTCTAATTATTACAAAATACTTGCTTATATTCTCTCAATTTTTGTGTTTACATACAAGTTAGAGTAGCTTTGCGCAGAATGTATCGCAAGACTCAGACTAATCATTACTCAGTATAATTATCTAGAATTTCTATATAACATGTCACTTGACATCTGTTCTTGACCAAATATACAAATTTTACTATAGGTAAACATAATTTATGGAGCTTTATCTTCATTTTCCCACCCTTTTAAGCCGTCATACTGGGGCTTTTAATTATAGGTGACAAATAGGTTTTAAAATTGAGTTGGGGTAACTCTAGTTTTTTTAATTGAGTAGGGGTGATAAACTTTTGATTAGTGATTAGAGAGTTTTGACTCACCCCAAAGTTATATTTTTAATACTTTGACCCCAAGCTTTATGATGCGCGATTTATGCACACACTAACGCAAGTGCACGTGTCGTGATAAGTAATATAGTCTAGAAGACAGAGTTACCGTCCTCAGGGATTAGTGTTCAATTCTCAAATTCTATTCTATGGTATCTATTTGGTAACCGATGATTGATAAATTGTTTATAACTATAATTAAGAATGCTAACTAGATTACTTTGTTTTACTTCAGTTATGGTGGAAATAGGGCTTCCAAATCTCCTCAACTATCCGCTCATCTTACTTGTTAATGCAATTAATTATGGTTCTTCTTCTATTTTGAGATAGCACGTTAACTAAGCCGTTTTATACTCATGTTAAGGTAATATAAACACTCAACCCCAATATAGAACCCTTCTACCTTTCGGTGATAAGATTGACTATAAAAGAGGATTAAGAGCAATAACCTATTAATACTACACAAGTATCGGAGTACTTTCGTCCACGATTTAACCTATGTTTATTCAACTATAGCATATTCACAATCTCCCCTTTCGGCTTTCGATTAAAAATCATATGGATTATGATAATTAGTGATCAATTAATTACCAAACATTCAAGACAATTATTGAATAAATCTCAACAATTATAGAAGAACCAAAACATGCATTAATTCATAAGAATAAGTTTCAAGTAATTTGACATGAAAAGCCCTAGATTAAGTTAGTTCCTAGCCATAGACATGACAAGAACTAAACTAATATCCAACATAAACTATAAAGAAATAAAACAAGAAACAAGAAATTACTAAGAAGTGGTCTCCAATCTTGATCTCCAAGGTTGTGTGAATTGACAAGGGTTTGGAACCTTTAATTCTAACCTAAAGGCTTCTTTTTATAACCTCCAATTCGTTTTCCAGGTTTTCCTTCAGGCCTTGTCCCATTCCCATTCGAATTTTCCAGTTTTCCCGCCTCGGCGCCGCGGCCCTGCAACTGGCACCGCGGCGTCGAAACTCCTGCACGTCTCTGTAAATTGGGCGCCGTGGCGCTCTGACTCTGCTGGCTGGAGGCGCCGCGCCGCCGCCCTGTTTCGTGCCCGGTTCGCCAACTTTCTCGCTTTTTGAGCTCTGAAACCTCTGTTTCTGCCCTCTTTTTGCTCCATTTTCGCCAATAAGCCACTTTAAACCAATATGACTCAAAAGAAAGAAAATCTATCCTAAGACGACACGTATTTGTACAAAAATGGGCAAAAGACTAACTAAAAATGACTCAAAAGGTGTATATAAAATACACCGATCAAACACCCCCAAACTTAACCTTTTCTCTCCCTCGAGCAAAGATCAAAAAGAAAGAATTAACGACAAGAGGAAAAAAAGGAAATAGACTGACTCAAAGACACTGATCACTTTGCTGCATCATTGTTACTTAGAAAAACATGAAGGTTAGCAAAATAATATGCAGGAACATGTAGCATGATTTTTTTTTTTGCATTCTAAACACATTAAGTTAGATATTTCGCAAATTCAATTTAGTCATGCTCAATGGAAGTAAGAATACCTAACTATGCATGTCAATTTCAAAATCCTATGACATGTTTACTTGCTATATTCCACTAATCATAGATACACATGTAAGAGATCTTCAGGGCTTGTCAGGGTTGTAATGTAGGCTTAGACATGAGTAGGTAAAAATATGCATTTAGGCTCTTTTTATGTACCATAAGCTCTTTTGCTTTTCAATTCTTCCATTTTCTTTTGATTTTTTCTTTCTTCACTTCATACCTATCTTTCTCCTCTTTTTGTTTTGAAAGAGTGAAGTGTATTATGAATAACAGGCACCCCCAAACTTAGGCTTTTGCCTATTTATTATTATTTTTTCATTGGGGTGCATCAAAATTGTTCACTCTTTTTGTCTCTTTTTTAACACTTTCTATTTCAATCACCAAAATTTTTCACTTATGACACAAGTGTGGAATTATAGGGTGTCAAAGAAAAAGTCTAATTTTTAGGCTCAAGGAGCTGACTAGGGATAATTTTGAATATCAGAGATAGACAAAAGTGGTAAGAAAGGGCTAACAAAGAATTGCCTGAGTCATCTCCCTAACATGCATATCCTAACTATTTCGCCTCAAATAGCAAGCAAGCATACACATAAGTTTAGTCATAAACAATGCATAAGTCAAGCAAGATACCCCGAATAATCTGATTTCATGAATTTTTTGGCATATCTAACCTAAGTGTTTAGATGTTTGCTTTTAATTCCATTACATTATTCAACCTTACTTCACTAGGCGATTCCAGTAACTACAACATGCATGATCTTAAAAAAAAATATGACTAAAAAATACTCAAAAATACACAACAAATCAAAAAGACTCAAAAACAATAAGACACCCCCTCAAACTTAAATCACACATTGTCCCCAATGTGTGCAAGACTGTAAAAAATGATAAAATAAAAGAAACAGGACAACTTACAAACTTGGTTTAAAGTGGTGGCGGTGGCGGTGGATAATGCATGGACCACTGGTTGAACAAGGAACTCATCTCATCAAATCTCTGGTGCAATTGTTGTTGCTCCTGCCTTAATTTTTGCTGTCCTTGCCTCAGGTCCTGTTGACCTTGTATCATTATGTCAAAGTTCTGCATCATCCTCCTCTGGTTCATGAGCAACTGCTCCATTATAGGCACTGGAGGTTCAAATTCTAGGGGTTGTTGCTGGATGCTTCCTGATTCATGCTGAGCCTCTGTCTCAGGCTCATCTTCATCCATGGCAGCCTCTGCTGCTGCAGTCTTGGTCTCCTTCGTCTTTCTTCTTTGGAGAGTGGAGTGCAGGAAGGAATGCACTATCTCATATGACACAGGAGGTTGGACTTTCTCATATGTATCAGTGGGTAGGGTTGTGTTACACCCCGTAATTCAGGTCATGCTTATGAGAACGTATGAAAGGAATTAAGATTTAAATTTTAGAAAGATAGGTTGACAGAATATTTCGGACGGGTTTTAGTCAACTTTGGGGCGGTTTATGCCCAGTTAACTTAGGAGTTCCTAGGTGGTTCGAAAGCATAGTATGTATTTAGTTGAGTCTAGTTCCCAACGCAACAAACCGCTCGTCGATAGGGCATCGGAGTAGAAAGTTATGGTAGTTACAAGTTCAGTGCACCGACAAGAATGAGAGTGTTTTCAGCCTGAGGCCAGTGCTTGTGCCGGATAAAGGTCCGCGCGCCGGATGCGAGGGCACGCGGATTCTTGAAAGTTCTCTGAAGTTGCAGCGCCGCGGCGCCGAGGCGGGTTTTTTGCGAAAACTGAGGGAACAATCAGAAGATTTTTTTTTGTAAAGGCCCTGGGAAAGTGACAAGTGTCCCTCCCATCTGTTTTTGAGGAAGTCCTATTTATTGACCAAGTCTTGAAGACTTGGTCATTCTTCAAGAACTCCCTTCTCTCTAAAAATCCCTCATCCTTCTCTCTAAAAATCATTCTTCCTTCTCTCTAAAAATTCAAGGAAAAAAACCAAGGCCTAGAGAAATTTCGGAAAGGCGGCAAGAAGGAAATATGTTGACAAGCTTGTAGGAGGTTTGTGGAGGTGATTGTGGGAAGAGGGCAAGTGAGATTTGTTGGACTGTTTTTGAGAGAACTCTAAGGTAACAATCCATTCTTTTTTTTTTAAAGTAAATTGTGTTGCATGTGAGGAAGAAATGACTTGTAGTTGTCAATATTGCTTTTAGGTATATTGCATGTAGGAATAACGATTTGGATTTGAAAGGATTGGATAAGGATGATATGTGGGCATGTTATAGCCAAGATACTATCTTAAACTTATTGGATTATTTAATTTGTATTGTGGGGCAGAATTTTACACGTCCAAGTTAGGCGTGTAATCCCCTTGTATTGCTGAATTATTGGGCCTTAAATGTGGCGTTTAGTAGTTGATATTGGACCTTGAAAAGGGTGGAAAAGTATGTAGAAACAAAGGAAGTGCTGTTCAATTTTCTGTAGAATAAGGAACTATATTCTTAGAATATTCGACGAAGAAGTCTAGACGTTAATAGACGTATTTGATTATTATAGGTTGTTACTCTACGCGCGGCATATTCGACTTGGCAAGTGGATTTAGCCGAGGAGGTATGTGATATTTCCTATCCTCTTGAGCATGATGGTTGTAAAATATATAGTACGGTAGACGTACGTGTGTCAAATGAATTTTAGTTTTATTTTGATGTCTTTGACTTGAGTTCTAAATGTTAAGAATCTTGAAATATTTCAAAAAGAGTTATGAATCATTATTCGGAAGGCAATTAATACTTGGTAAAAGAATAAGTTCTTTTGGTTTTCCAAACAAATGTGAATGTTTTGATTTATTACAAAGTTTAAGTGTTATACTAGCTTTATGGGAAGTTAGTTATAACGACTTAAAGAAGATAAAAAGAATGGTTTACTTACTTGTTTGTAGAAGCCTTGTAACGATTTCTGAATGTGTGGAAAGTTGGTTTGAGAAGTAACCATCACGACCCGACCGGGCTGATCGTGCCCTACCGGCACCCTGCTCGTATACATCGAGAGAATAGCGGCGGAACATAACACATAACCTGTAGATAGTAAACATCAGCTGGCCAAATGAGTCCGCCTTTCATAGAATAAACTTAATCAAAAGTAAACAGTACAACTTGTTCTTACAGCCCAAACCACAACCGTGACTACAGACCTCTAAGAAACAACCGTGGCGGGACAGGGCCCCGCCATACCCCTGAATGTACATAATACCTATAGCATCAGGGAAAAAACCGTACCAACAAAACAAGCCTCCGGAGGAATGGAGCTTCTGACACGGACCGGTGATCCTAAGAATGAGGATCCACCACCGCTTACCCTGCGGCATGAACGCAGCCCAGGAAAGGGTCGATTGCATAATATGTACTAAGTATGCGGCCGAAAATCGAAAATACCTCGTAAGTCTAAAATAGCGGGGACATGTATGATAATCAATTCGTAACAACGTGCCTTACTAATAATGAGAATATCGAGCATATACTACACTGCAGGAAAATAGGAGGCTCATGATCAAAGCAAGGTCACCCGCCCGCAGTATCATTAAGCAATCCTACTCCTGGGACTATTTCACCCGCATGGGTCGTGTGGACCGCGTAGGTATTCTCGCATAGGCTGTACCCGCCCGCATGGGACTATTTCACCCGCATGAGCCCTACGGAATCGCATGAGGTATTCCTCGCATCGTGGGTAGCAAATCCACGGAATATGCAAATGCCACAACCTGGGGAATGCCCCCGTAATGAATAATATATCACTAGCACAAACCGGCTATCATACATAATATAAGCAAGTTAAGAAATCCCTTAACTTCTTATTAGTCTTGTTCATATACATTCTCATTTTAGTTTACTTAAGGCACTAACATGTCTTTATGAAATCCGGAAATTTAACCCAAAGTACTATGTACTTTTACTCTTTTAAAACCTTAGGCAATTGATGCCTTAAAATCAATTTGCCTTCCATTAATTTACGTCATTTATCCTTACTTATTTTACGTAGAGTAAATCTCTCTTTTTAACTTTCCATAAGGCTAATATAACCAACTTCCCATAAAGTCGTTATATTAACTTCATACTATAAGTAAATTACATTTTCCTATATCCAAGAGACTTGTAGATTTTAAACGGAACAAGTATCATATACTTAAAAACACTTCAAGTCCCTTAACCTTGAAAACTTAAGACATCCTTACTACTTTTAAAGAAGTGAGTAAACCCCCTAACTCCACCGACTTTGACACTTTAAAAACGAGTAAAGGATACGAGGTCTTCAGACGTCTACCGTACTATATAGGTAAAACTATTCATGCTCAAGAGATAGGGAAAGTTCCACATACCTCTTCGGGTCAATCCACTTGCTAAGTCCAATATACCGCACGTAGTACGTCAACCTATAATGACCATAATACGTTTATTAACCTCTAGCTTCAACGTAGAATATTCCAAGTGCAAAGTCACTAAATTCTACGGAAAATTGGACAGCATTTCCTTTGTTTCTACATACTTTGCCACATTTTTCAAGGCCGAATTCAACATCCAAACGCCACTTTTAAGGCCCAACAATCCAATCAATACCAAAGGGATTACACACCTAATCTTGGATGTGTAAAATTCCGCCCCACAATGCATACTAACTAAATCAACAAGTTAAAGATAGTATCTTGGCTATAACATGCTTTCATACTAACCTTATTCAATCCTTTCAAACCCAAATCATATTTCTCACATGCAATTTATCTAAGAGCAATATTTACAACTACAAGTCCTTTCTTCTTCACATGCAACACAATAAACTAGCAAAAAGAGAAAGGATTGTTACCTTAGAGCTTACCCAATTTAATCCAACAAATTCACTAGCCTCCTTTCCATAATCACCTCCACAAAACCTCCTACAAGCTTGCTAACATGTTTCCTTCTTACCACATTTTTCAGTTTTTTCTCAAGCTTTGATTTCTTCTTGATTTTCTAGAGAGAAGGGAGTGCTTTTAATTTTAGAGAGAGAAAAGAGCTTGAAGAATGACCAAGTCTTCAAGACTTGGTCAATAAATAGGACATGCAAAATCAGATGGGGGGGGGGGGACACTTGTCACCCTCCCATGGCCTTTTTTTAAAACAAAACAGTTCTGATTTTCCCCACCTCAGAAGCCTCGCGCGCGTGGCCTGCGGCCCGGCGCGCTGAAACCTCCATGACTTTTCGAACTTCCGTGGTAGCCTGCTTCGCGCCGCACTGAAACTTCAGCGAGCATTCAGAACATCTGGCGCCGCGGCCCTGCATCTGGCGCCGCGACCACAGCATCCGCGCCGCGCTGGCTCTCGACGAAATATTTTTACGTCCGCGCGACCGAACTTGCAACTTCCATAACTTTCTACTCCGATGTCCTATCGACGAACGATTGGTTGCGTTGGGAACTAGACTCCACTAACTACGTACTAGGCCTTTGAAACACCTAGGAAATCTCAATGTAACTGGACATACACCGCCTCAAAGTTGACTAAAAACCCGTCTGAAACATTATGTCGACCTATCTTTCAACAATTTAAATCTTAACTCCTTTCGTACGTCCCCATAAGCAGGACCCGAACTACGGGGTGTAACATAAATGTGTTATGTTACTATGGGTGTTAGTGCCTTGAGATTTGTTGTGGTAGGGGGTTCTCTCGTTGTGCTTATGTCGTTTACGATAAGCCGGTTGTGCTTGTGTATATCACCTACCCCCCTGACTTGTATATGTTGCCGCGGGTTAGCTACCCTTGATGCGAGGAGTACCTCATGCGGGTCCACATGACCTATGCGGACTACGGTAGTCCAGGAATCACTCCGGGTGTGTTACGCCGATGCGAGGAATACCTCATGCGGTCCAAGTGGCCATGCGGACTACGGTAGTCCAGGAAATACCGCGGGTTAGCTACCCCCGATGCGAGGAGTACCTCATGCGGGTCCACGAGACCTATGCGGACTACGGGAGTCCAGGATTAGACTCGCACAATGATACTAGGGGCGAATGGCCCTACTTCGATCATTGGCGGTCTAGAAAAGATCGGTTGGGTTACACCTATTTGCTCTTATATATTCTGTGACACTATGTGATGTTAATTGGTTTGTTTCGTACATGTTGTGAATTGGTTTTAAAATGTTATGATTTCAGTTTAGTACTTTCAGTTTCACATACTTGGTACCTGTTGTACTGACCTCCTTCGGGGGGTTGCGTTCATGTCGCAGGTCGAGGTACATCGGTTGTTGATCCTCGCTCTTAGGATCACCGTTCTGCTTTTGGGAAGCCCCGTTTCTCCGGAGGCTTATCTTTTGGTATGATTCCCTGTCATTGTGGATTCTTGTACATTCAGGGGTATGCGTCATAGTTGTTACAAACTCTTAAGTGCGTAGTCACTTTGTAAATTGGGTTTTGTAAAAGATGTAACTGTTCAGTTTTTGTTATATATATTTACCGAAAGGTAACCATTTTGGTTAGCCTGTTTCTTATTTTATATTGTTTCATGTTTATGAGTTTACTTCCGCTGATTTTTCTCTGATGTTGTATCACTAGGGTGCCAGGGGTAAGGCACCAGTCACGGGCCCGAGGTCGGGTCGTGACAAAAGTGGTATAAGAGCCGTTAATCCTCGGAAAGTGTCTACAGACCGTATCTAGTAGAGTCTTGATTATCGGTGTGTTGTGTACCACACCTATAATCAGGAGGCTACAGGATATTTAGGATTGGTTTCCTTTCTTTTCACTCTAAGATCGTGCAATAGAGTTGTGTTATAGGTTGAACTCCCTCTGACATATTTTTATGTATCCGTTATGCTTCCACGCAAGGCTACCGCAGCCCAGAAGGGCAAGGCAGCTGAGGGAGCTGCTAGTAGGACGCAGAGGGTTACGAGGGCACAAGCCCAGTCTTTACCTGAGGTGATGTTTCAGACAGCGAGTTCCACGACGTCGCCAAATTTCAAAGTGAAGAAGCGGCGGCGGCCATCGAGACCGTGGTACTGAGCCTCGATTACCACCTGGAAGCAGGATATGGGTTACAAGGAGATGGCCCAGTTATTAGCCAGGATCGTGGCGAGGCAGGAGGACAGACGGGAGACAGTGGTTCCGGTTGTACCCGTAGTTCCCCTAGATCCGATAGCTTGAGACTTCGAGACTTTTTGAGTTGCAGCCCACCAGAGTTCTATGGGTCGAGGACTGAGGATGATCCTCAGGAGTTTATCCAACAGTTGCAGCGGATCATGAGAGTGATCAAGGCCTCGGGGACAGAGTCGGTAGTATTAGGTTCATATCGGCTGCGTGATACTGCAGTCGACTGGTTCGATTCATGGGAACTGTCCCGGGGGGAGCATGCGCTTCCAGCTGTTTGGGACGAGTTCTCAAAGGCGTTTCTTAGCCATTTCTTGCCTCCGAAGATGAGGAGAGCTCGGGCCGATAGATTTCTGATGTTGAGACAGAGCGGGCGGACGGTCCGGGAGTACAACGTAAAGTTTGACTCATTGGCTCGGTACGTCCCCGCTTTAGTAGCCGACATGGAGGACAGAGTGCACCGCTATGTCACATGGCTCGATGATTACTTAGCAAAGGGTTGCTCGGGAGTAGCTCTTCAGCCGGGCATGGACATTGCCCGCATGTAGGCTTATGCGCTTGGGTGTGAGGAACGTAGGGGCCGACAGATTGATAGATATCAGCAGAAGAAGTTCAGCCTACAGGGTCATTCGCTGGGTCCTCATATCCTACGGTTACTCGCCCCGGAGAGCAGGGTACTCATGGGCCAGCAGGTCGCGGCAGAGGTCGTGGCAAGAGTCATAGTTCCAGCGGTCCTCAGAACCACATTTATGCCATGTCCAGCCGTCAGGACCAGGAGGCGTCACCGGATGTCGTCACAGGTACATTATTGGTTTCATGTGATGTATATGCTTTGATAGATCCAGGTTCTACCTTGTCCTATATATCTCCTCATATTGCTGGTAGAATAGGGATAGAGCCTGAGTCCATAAAACCTTTTGAGGTGGCTACGCCAGTAGGTGATTCGGTGGTAGCTGAGCGGATATATAAGGCTTTCCCAGTGACTATATACAGTCGTCAGACCCTAGCCGACTTGATAGAGTTGGATATGACGGACTTTGATGTGATTATGGGTATGGATTGGCTAGCGTCTTGCTATGCCAATGTGGACTGTAGAGAGAGATTGGTACGGTTCTAGTTTCCTGGGGAGCCGGTTATCGAGTGGGAGGGGAATACTGCGTCGCCGAGGGGTAGGTTTATTTCTTACCTCAAGGCTAGGAAGATGGTGCAGAAGGGGTATATCTACCATATTGTTCAGGTATTCGATACTGAGGCCGAGATACCAGACCTTCGGTCAGTTCCGGTTGTTAGAGAGTTTCCAGACGTATTCCCAGACGATCTCCCGAGTATCCCTCCTGAGAGGGAGATTGAGTTTTGCATCGATATGTCGCCAGACACTCGACCTATATCTATTCCACCATACAGGATGACACCTGCTGAGTTGAGGGAGTTGAAGGACCAGCTGAAAGATTTGCTGGAAAAAGGCTTTATCAGGCCTAGTGTTTCTCCGCAGGCGCCGTTTATTTGTAAAGAAGAAGTATAGGACACTGCGTATGTGTGTTGATTACAGACAGCTGAATAAGGTAACTATCAAGAACAGATACCCCCTCCACAGGATTGATGATTTGTTTGACCAGTTGCAGGGTGCGAGGTGTTTCTCAAAGATAGACTGCGATGCAGTTTATCATCAGTGCGAGTTAGAGACAGATATCCCAAAGATCGCATTCGGGACCGGTATGGGCACTATGAGTTCGTGGTGATGTCTTTCGGGTTGACAACGCCCGGATTATTCATGGATTTGATGAGCGGGTGTTCAAGCCATTCTTGGATATGTTCGTTATAGTATTCATTGATGATATCTGGTTTATTCGCGCCGAGCGGGACCATGCGATCATTTGAGGCGGTCGAGTCCTCCGGATCGCGATTGTATGCCAAGTTCTCGAAATACTGAGTTTTGGTTGGCTTCATGGCTTTCTTAGGGCATGTTATCGGGGTAGATGGTATTCGGTTGATACATCAAAGATCGAGGCGATCAGACTTGGCCTAGACCACTACAAGCGGAGTGCACAACTTTTTGGGCCTTGCGGGTTATTATCGGAGGTTTGTGGAGAAGTTTGCTTCCATTTCAGCACCTTTGACTATGCTAACCCAGAAAGCAGCTATGTTCCAGTGGACGGATGCTTGTGAGGAGGGCTTCCGGTTACTAAAGGAGAAATTGACGACCGCCCCAGTTCTTACTCTTCCAGTTTAGACGGATATGTGGTTTATTGTGATGCGTTGGGTGTCGGGCTTGGGTGTGTGCTGATGCAGCACGGTAAGGTTATAGCTTACGCATCTCGACAGCTCAAGAAGCATGAGAAGAACTACCCCACACATGACTTTGAGTTGGCAGCAGTGATTCATGCCTTGAAGATCTGAAGACATTATTTATATGGAGTTCATGTGGATATTTACACAGACCACAAGAGCCTCCAGTATATCTTCAGCCAGAGGGAGCTGAACTTGCGGCAGAGACAGTGGTTAGAGCTACTTAAGGATTATGATATCGATATCCTATACCACCCAGGGAAGGCCAATGTAGTTGCAGATGCCCTTAGTCGCAGATCGATGGGTAGTCTGTCAGATGTGCAGCCAGAGAAAAGGGGCATGGTCCGCGAGTTACATCAGCTAGCGAGCCTTTGGGTTCGTTTGGTTGGTCATGATAGTAGTGGGGTTTGGGTTCGAGAGGTTGCCGAGTCTTCCATCGTCGAGGAGGTGAAGAGGCGACAGTATGAGGATCCGATTATGGTACGGTATCGAGATACGACTCTTCGGGAGGAGAAGAGTCTATTTGAGGTAGCACCTGATGGGGTGCTAAGATTTGAGGGCAGGTTATGTGTTCCCGATGTAGCGAGACCGTCGGTGCAGGAGAGGCACACAGTGCTCGTTACTCTATTCATCCGGGGTCGACTAAGATGTACCACGACCTCAGATGTATGTATTGGTGGGATGGCCTGAAGAGGGACGTTGCAGAGTTTGTTGCTCAGTGTCCGAATTGTCAGCAGGTCAAGGTGGAGCACCAGAAGCCTGGTGGGTTGTTGCAGATGATAGAGATTCCGACATGGAAGTGGGAGGTGATCAATATGGACTTTATTACAGGGTTACCTCACACTCAGAGGAAGCATGATTCCATCTGGGTGATTTGTTATACCCCGTAGTTCTGGCCATGCGTATGGGAACGTACGAAAGGGAGTAAGACTTAAACTTTTAGAAAGATAGGTCGACAGAATGTTTCGGACGGGTTTTTAGTCAACTTTGAGGCGGGTTATGACCCGTTACTTTGAGAGTTCCTAGGTGTTTCAAAGGCCTAGTGCGTAGTTCGTTGAGTCTAGTTTTCAACGCAACCAACCGTTCGTCGATAGGACATCGGAGTAGAAAGTTATGGAAGCTACAAATTCAGTGCGCAGTCGGACAGGAAAATAACTCGGTCAGGAGCCACTGGGCCGCGGCGCCGGGAAGCAGGGCCGTGGTGCCGGAAGTTCTGTGAGGCTGCGGAGGTTTCAGCGCCGCGGCGTCGAGGCGGGTTCTACGAGGCTTAGTGGAAAAATCTGAACTGTTTTGTTTTAAAAGAGGCCATGGGAGGGTGACAAGTGTCCCCCCCATCTGATTTTTGCATGTACTATTTATTGACCAAGTCTTGAAGACTTGGTCATTCTTCAAGCTCTTCTCTCTCTCTAAATTAGAAGCTCTTCCTTTTCTCTAGAAAATCAAGAGGAAATCAAGGATTGAGGAAAATCTGAAAAGTGTGGCAAGAAGGAAACTTGTTGGCAAGCTTGTAGAAGTTATTGTGGTGGTGTTTGTGGAAAGGAGGCTAGCAAATTTGTCGGATTAGTTTGGATAAAGCTCTAAGGTAACAATTCTTTCTCTTGTTACTAGTTTTTGGTGTTGCATGTGAAGAAGAAAGAACTTGTAGTGGTAAATATTGCTCTTAGATAAATTGCATGTAAGAAATATTATTTGAATATGAAAGAATTGGATAAGAAGTTTATGTAAGCATGTTATAGTCAAAATACTACTTTAGAGTTGTTAAATTAGTTGTTATACATTGTGGGGCAGAATTTTACACGTCCAAGTTTAGGCGTGTAATCCCCTTTGAATTGATTGGATTGTTGGGCCTTAAGTGGCGTTTGGATATTGAATTCGAGCCTTGGAAATGTGGAAAAGTACGTAGAAACAAAGGAAGTGCTGCCCAATTTTCCGTAGAATAAGGAACTTTATGCTAATTCAACGAAGAAGTTTAGATGTTAATAGAAGTATTTGATTATTATAGGTTGATACTCTACGCGCGGCATATTCGACTTGGCAAGTGGACTTAGCCGATGAGGTATGTGATTCCTCCTATCCTTTTGAGCATGATATTTGTAAAATATATAGTACGGTAGACGTACGTGTTACACTAAATTTGGTTGCACCTTGAGGTCTTTTGACTTGAGTCCAGAAATGTTATGAATCTTGAAATACTTCAATAACAATTATGAATCATTATTTTTAAAAGGAAATTAATACTTGGGTTTAAAAGAATAAGTTTCTTGTGGTTTTCCAAACAAGTGTGGATGTTTTGAGTTATTACAAAGTTTAATTGTTATACTAGCTTTATGGGAAGTTAGTCATAACGACTTAAGAAAGATAAAAAGATTGGTTTACTTACTCGCTTTATAGTAGCCTTGTAATGATCTCTGAATGTGTGGTAAGTTGGCTTGATAAGTAAATATGTTGTGATGCTACGGTGTTAGTGTCTTGAGATTTGTTGTGGTAAGTGGGTTCTCTTATTGTGCTTATGTTGTTTACGATGAGCCGGTTGTGCTTGTGTTATATCACTTACCCCCCCTGACTTGTTAAGTTACCGCGGGTTAGCTACCCCCGATGCGAGGAGTACCTCATGCGGGCCAGGTGGCCTATGCGGACTACGATAGTCCAGGAATCACTCCGGGTGTGTTACACCGATGCGAAGAATACCTCATGCGGTCCAAGTGGCCATGCGGACTGCGGGAGTCCAGGAAATACCGCGGGTTAGCTACCCCCGATGCGAGGAGTACCTCATGCGGGTCCACGGGACCTATGCGGGCTGCGGAAGTCCAGGATTAGGCTCGTATAATGATACTATGGGTGAGTGGACCTGTTTCGATCATTAGCGGCCTAGAAAAGACCGGTTGCGTTACACTTGTTTACTCTTGTCTATCTTTGTGGCGCGTGTGCGTTAATTGATTTTTATACATATCTGTGGAGTGATTTGGAAATGTTATGATTTCATTACAGTATTTTCTGTGTCACATACTTGGTACTGTTGTCGACCTCGCCGGGGCTGCGTTCATGCCGCAGGTTGAGGTACATCGGTTGTTGATCCTCGCTCTTAGGATCTCCGTTCAGCTTTTGGGAAGCCCCGTTTCTCCGGAGGCTTATCTTTTGGTATGATTCCCTATCGTTGTAGATTCATGTACACTCAGGGTATGACGGGGCCCTGTCCCGTCATAGTTGTTACAAACTCTTAGAGGTCTGTAGCCCTGTTGTAATTAGGTTTCATAAGGATGTAACTGTTCAGTTTTATTATGTATAGTTACCGAAAGGTAACCATTTTGGGTTAGCCTGTTTCTTAAGTTATATTGTTTCATGTTTATAAGTTTACTTCCGCTGGTTTTTCTCTGATGTTGTATCACTAGGGTGCCCGGGGTAAGGCACCAGTCACGGGCCCGAGGTCAGGTCGTGACATTATTGTCGACAGGCTGACGAAATCAACCCACTTTCTTCCAGTCAGGACGACTTTTTCGGCCGAGAATTATGCTAGATTGTATATCAGAGAGATTGTTAGACTGCACTGAGTTCCTATATCGATTATTTCAGACAGAGGAGCCCAGTTCACGGCTAACTTCTGGAGGTCTTTCCAGAAGGGATTAGGGACACAGGTGAGTCTCGATCGCGTTTCATCCTCGGAGCCAAGCGGACGACGCCGGCGTACTATCCAGACACTTGAGGATATGCTGCGGGCCTGTGTTATTGATTTCAGGGGTAGCTGGGAGGATCATTTACCTCTTGTGGAGTTTGCATATAACAATAGCTACCATTCTAGTATCCAGATGACGCCTTATGAGGCCTTATACGGGAGGAAGTGCAGGTCACCGATGGGCTGGTTTGATGTGGGCGAAGTCCAGTTAGTCGGGCCAGACTTGATTCATCAGGCAGTGGATAAGCTGAAGCTTATCCATGAGCGGTTATTATCAGCTCAGAGTCGACAAAAGTCGTATGCAGATAATCGGCGTCGACACTTGGAGTTTGAGATGGATGATTGGGTCTTCCTGAAGGTATCACCCATGAAGGGTGTGATGAGGTTTGGGAAGAAGGGGAAACTTAGCCCAAGGTACATTGGGCCTTATCAGATTGTCCGTAGGGTAGGCAAGGTTGCCTATGAGTTGGATCTGTCGTCCGATCTGGAGGCAGTACATCCAGTTTTTCATGTGTCTATGTTGCGAAGGTGTATCGGAGATCCATCTAGAGTGCACCCGATTTGTGATGTCCATGTGACAGAGGGGTTATTGTATGAGGAGAGTCCCATAGCGATACTCGATCAAGGTCTTATGGCGGAACAAGAACAGAGAAGAAATGACATGGGAAGCAGAGGAGGACATGATGAAGAAGTATCCTCACTTGTTCCCTACACCTCCAGGTAACCCACTTTTCTGCTTGTTAGTTTTTAATTTGGCATATATGCTTAAGTATTGTTGTGGCCGTGTAGAGCGTTTTTTTTTGCAAGAAGAAAAGTTAAGAGGGTCTATGTCGATATTGTGATTTGAGTAAGCATAGAAGGAACATTCGGGACGAATGTTTCTAAGGGGGGTAGAATGTTACACCCCGTAATTCAGGTCATGTTTATGAGAACGTATGAAAGGAATTAAGATTTAAATTTTACATAGATAGGTTGACAGAATGTTTGGGACGAGTTTTAGTCAACGTTGGGGCGGTTTATGCCCAATAACCTTAGGAGTTCCTAGGTGGTTCAAAAGCCTAGTATGTAGTTCGTTGAGTCTAGTTCCCAACGCAACAAACCTCTCGTCGGTAGGGCATCGGAGCAGAAAGTTATGGTAGTTACAAGTTCAGTGCAAGCGAAGGAGAGTGTTTTCACTGAAGGCCAGGCCATGGCCACGGATTCTTGAAGTTCTCTGAAGTTGCAGCTCCGCGGCGCCGGAATGCAGGGCCGCGGTGCCGTATGTACTGAAGTTCTCGGAGGTTTAAGCGCCGCGGCGCCGAGGCGGGTTTTTTGCAAAAACTGGGGGAACAATCAGAAGATTGTTTTTGTAAAGGCCCTGGGAGGGTGACAAGTGTCCCTCCCATCTGTTTTTGAGGAAGTCCTATTTATTGACCATGTCTTGAAGACTTGATCATTCTTCAAGAACTCCCTTCTCTATAAAAATCCCTCCTCCTTCTCTCTAAAAATCCTTCTTCATTCTCTCTAAAAATTCAAGGAAAAAAACCATGGCCTAGAGAAATTTCGGAAAGACGGCAAGAAGGAAATATGTTGACAAGCTTGTAGGAGGTTTGTGGAGGTGATTGTGGGAAGAGGGCAAGTGAGATTTGTTGGACTGTTTTTGGGAGAACTCTAAGGTAACAATCCATTCTTTTTTTAAAGTAAATTGTGTTGCATGTGAGGAAGAAAGGACTTGTAGTTGTCAATATTACTTTTAGGTATATTGCATGTAGGAATAACGATTTGGATTTGAAAGGAATGGATAAGGATGATATGTGGGCATGTTATAGCCAATATACTACCTTAAACTTATTGGATTATTTAATTTGTATTGTGGGCAGAATTTTACACGTCCAAGTTAGGCGTGTAATCCCCTTGTATTATTGAATTATTGGGCCTTAAATGTGGCGTTTAATAGTTGATATTGGACCTTGAAAAGGGTGGAAAAGTTTGTAGAAACAAAGGAAGTGCTGTCCAATTTTCTGTAGAATAAGGAACATTATGCTTAGAATATTCGACGAAGAAGTCTAGACGTTAATAGACGTATTTGATTATTATAGGTTGATACTCTACGCGCGGCATATTCTACTTGGCAAGTGGATTTAACCGAGGAGGTATGTGATCCTTCCTATCCTCTTGAGCATGATGGTTGTAAAATATATAGTACGGTAGACGTACGTGTGTCAAATGAATTTTAGTTTTATTTTGATGTCTTTGACTTGAGTTCTAAATGTTAAGAATCTTGAAATATTTCAAAAAGAGTTATGAATCATTATTCGGAAGGCAATTAATACTTGGTTTTAAAAGAATAAGTTCTTTTGGTTTTCCAAACAAATGTGAATGTTTTGATTTATTACAAAGTTTAAGTGTTATACTAGCTTTATGGGAAGTTAGTTATAACGACTTAAGGAAGATAAAAAAAATGGTTTACTTACTTGTTTGTAGAAGCCTTGTAACGATTTCTGAATGTGTGGAAAGTTGGTTTGAGAAGTAAACGTGTTATGTTACTATGGGTGTTAGTGCCTTGAGATTTGTTGTGGTAGGGGGTTCTCTTGTTGTGCTTATGTCGTTTATGATAAGCCGGTTGTGCTTGTGTATATCACCTACCCCCCTGACTTGTTTATGTTGCTGTGGGTTAGCTACCCCCGATGCGAGGAGTACCTCATGCGGGTCCACATGACCTATGCAGGCTACGGTAGTCCAGGAATCACTTCGGGTGTGTTACGTCGATGCGAGGAATACCTCATGCGGTCCAAGTGGCCATGCGGACTACGGTAGTCCAGGAAATACCGCGGGTTAGCTACCCCCGATGCGAGGAGTACCTCATGCGGTTCCACGAGACCTATGCGGACTACGGGAGTCCAGGATTAGACTCGCACAATGATACTAGGGGCGAATGACCCTACTTCGTTCATTGGCGGTCTAGAAAAGACCGGTTGGGTTACACCTATTTGCTCTTATATATTCTGTGACACTATGTGATGTTAATTGGTTTGTTTCGTACATGTTGTGAATTGGTTTTAAAATGTTATGATTTCAGTTTAGTACTTTCAGTTTCACATACTTGGTACATGTTGTACTGACCTCCTTCGGGGGGCTGCGTACATGCCGCAGGTCGAGGTACATCGATTTTTGATCCTCGCTCTTAGGATCACCGTTCTGCTTTTGGGAAGCCCCGTTTCTCTGGAGGCTTATCTTTTGGTATGATTCCATGTCATTTTGGATTCTTGTACATTCAGGGGTATGACGGGGCCCTGTCCCGTCATAGTTGTTACAAACTCTTAGAGGTCTGTAGTCCTGTTGTAAATTGGGTTTTGTAAAGGATGTAACTGTTCAGTTTTTGTTATATATATTTACCGAAAGGTAACCATTTTGGTTAGCCTGTTTTTTATTTTATATTGTTTCATGTTTATGAGTTTACTTTCGCTGATTTTTCTCTGATGTTGTATCACTAGGGTGCCCGGGGTAAGGCACCAGTCACGGGCCCGAGGTCGGGTCGTGACAGGTTGGGACCCCATGTCTGGAGCATAAGCTGCTAATAAGTGAGCCATGTCCCAACCCACCTATCGTTACCAACCTGCTGGTTTCTCCAATGTTTTGCAATATTTCCTTCCCAACGTCAATCGTCCTCCCTGACATGATTCCATATATCATTTTTATTCTATCTGCTGGCACTCTGGTGAAGTGCATCCATGGAATTAAGCGTGCACTGACGAAATATAACCAACCCTTGGCTGTTTTGTTGAACTAACATCTGCTCAGTCCTCTTGATCCATTTCTTGCAATATCATACTCAAGAAAAATGATAAAGGTTAACTTGGACGGTGTTCTTCAAGATTTTCTTGTTCCTAATGATGTATTGAGGCAATGGAATGAGGGTTGTTGTTTAAGTAGGTTAAGGGTTTGAGGAAATTAAGTACTTTGGTTGTGATTAAGTTTAGTTTGTGGAAGATTTTTAGGAAAAAGGGTTAATTTCGTGGGTTTTGGAAAGAGGGAATGTTTGGGTTTTGATTTGGAGTGAGGGAAATCGGATTTAGGGATCCTTTAAAATTCAGAATTTCCGTCGCGACGCCGCGGCCCTGCAACTGGCGCCGCGACGCCCAAACTTCTGCGACCCTCTGAACTTCCAGCGCCGTGGCGCTCTGATTTGGCGTCGCGACGCCTAAAATTCTGCGCTTTTCTGGATTTTTGGCGCCGCGGCCCTGCATCTGGCGCTGCGGCGCTGTGCCGATTTTTCTTTTTTTTCTCTTTTGATTTCTCAGTTTTCGTCCTCCAAATTCTTGGCCCCTGTACCTGTCATCACAACATATAAACAATACCCTTCGTGAGACTGTTCTAAGTAAAAACTAAATTGCATTAAATTGAATAAAATAAAATAACCTTGGGTTGCCTCCCAAGTAGCGCTGTCTTTAACGTCTTTTAGCCGGACGCAAGTTCTTTACTCAAAAGAGATGGGGTAGATTAACCCCTCAACCTATCCATTTCATCAACATTTTTCGCTTCCTCCTTCTGTTTTTTTTTCAAGAGGAGGTTTAACATTACTTACCTGTTTTGGCGGGCTTATTTCCCTTGCTATCGTTTGTGCTGGCTCAACTGATGTGATGTCAATGCTAACTGCAAAGAACTTACTCATGACTGGGGGTTCAATGCTGTGTTTGAACACTTTGAACACCATCTCTTCACTTTCCACTCTAAGTGTCAGCTCACCCTTCTCCACATCAATCAGGGCTCTCCCGGTTGCCAAGAGCGGTCTTCCCAATATTATGGGGATCTCATCATCTTCCTCCATATCAAGGATGAGGAAGTCCGTAGGAAAGAAGAATTTCCCCACCTTAACTAAGACATCTTCAATCTTTCCCCTGGGATGCACCACTGTCCTATCTGCTAACTGCAAGCTCACAGTGGTTGGTTTGGTTTCACCTAACTCCAACCTCTTAAAAACAGACAAGGGCATAAGATTTATGCTAGCCCCCAAATCACAAAGGGCCCTATTACATGTTACTCTGCCAACTGTGCAAGGCAGTGTGAAGCTCATTGGATCCTTGAGTTTAGGGGACAATTTCTTCTGCAAGATGGCACTGCATTTCTCTATCAGTGCCACCATCTCATACTCCGCCAACTTCTTCTTCTTCCCCAGAATTTCCTTCATGAATTTAAAATAAGTGGGCATTTGCTCCAATGCCTCAATGAATGGAATGTTAATGTGTAGCTTTCTGAATATCTCCAAGAACTTGGAGAATTATTATCAACCACTTTCTTTTGCAACCTCTGCGGAAAAGGAATCCTCTCAGTGTACTCCTTCACTGGGACTGTTGGAGCTTTCTCTAATATCGGGCGGTCTTCAGTAACCCTCTCCCTCTCTGCATCTACTGCTCAACCACAGTGGGGTGTAAGGCTTTCTAACTTTCCATTCCTCACCGCACCGCTGACATCGTTCTCGGGTTCATCTCTGTATTGCTAGGCAACGTGCCCTGTGGCCTGTTGTTTGCCATCTTCGCTAGTTGTCCCACCTGCGTGTCCAAATTCCTGATAGAGGATCTGGTCTCTGCCATGAACTGGGTCTGTGAGTTGGTGAGTGTCAACAAGGCTACTCTCAACTCATCTGGCTTCTCTTGTTGAGCAGGTGCACTGAATTGTTGTGAAGATGAGGCCTGAGTGAATGGTTGCTGATTTTGCATCGCCTCAAATTGGTTCGCTACCGCCGATCACCTCTCCATGAAAAGTTAGGGTGATTCCTCCACCCTGGATTGTAGGTATTTGAGTAGGGGTTGTTCTGAGGCCTTTGATAATTCCCTACTGCTTGGTATTCTGCTTGCTCGATCGAGATGTTGTTAGGATCAGCTGATGGGCACCTATCAAAGGTATGTGGACCTCCACACATCTCACAACTCAATGGCATTTGGACTGCATTTATTGACACTGTGTTTTGTTGCAGTTGCTTGGTCAGGAGAGCAACTTGTGTATTTAATGTTGTGATGACATCAATCTCATGGACTCCTATTGCTCTTCTACCACTCACCCCTCTGTTACATGATTATTGGTGGCCATGTCTTTCAATAAATCATGAGCTTCGTGTGCTGTCTTTCTCATGAAAGTTCCACCTGCTGCGTCAATGATAGTTCTGGTAGTCCCACTTAGCCCATTGTAGAAAATATGGACCAAATTCCGCAACTCAATGCTATGATGTGGACACTTCCTTTGCAAATCTTTAAATCTCTCCCAAGCCTCATAGAATGACTCTCCATCAGCTTGATAAAAAATGTTCAACTCCCCTCTCAGCTTAGCGGCTTTGGACGGTGGAAAGAACTTTGCTAAAAACTTACGTCGACTCCTGCCATGTGAATATCGAATCTGTGGGCAAGGAATTCAACCAAACTTTCGCTCTATCCCTGAGTGATAAGGGAAAGAGCCTCAATCGGATGACGTCGTCAGTAACACCATTGTACTTGAAAGTTGCACACAACTCCAAGAAGTTCGCTATGTGCATGTGAGGATCTTCCGATGGCAACCCTCCGAACTGAACGGTATTCTGCACCATACTCAGGATCGCAGGCTTGATTTTAAAATTGTTTGCTCCTATTACTGGGAGCCTGATGCAAGTTTGTGCTCCATTCACCCTTGGCAGCACATAATATCCCAAGCTTCTCTCAGCTTGGACCTGGACCCTCTCTTCTACATCCATTGGCAATCTCCGGGGCATCCTTTGGTTAGGTTGATGATCACCTAACCCTTCGTTCATCTTATTGTTATTTTGTAAGCCCCCCATCGCTATTAAGGCCAAAACTCGTTGGTTTCTCATGTTCTGTTTGCAAGTCTTTTCAATTTCCGGGTTGAAGGGAACAAGTGTATCTGCTCCTCTTCTTCTTCGCATAAACTAGATGCCTGCAACATATCAAAATCAACAAACGGATCACGACACACTGGTTTTCACGAATAAAAGTAACAAAACATTATAGTAATAAATAAAAAATAAAAACCAAATTAGAAATTAAGAATAGATAAAATTGATATTGAACTACGACAATCCCCGGCAACGGCACCAAAAACATGATGCGCGATTTATGTACACACTAACGCAAGTGCACGTGTCGTGACAAGTAATATAGTCTAGAAGACCGAGTTATCGTACTCAGGGATTAGTGTTCAATTCTCAAATTCTATTCTATGGTATCTATTTGGTAACCGATGATTGATAAATTGTTTTTAACTATAATTAAGAATGCTAACTAGATTACTTTGTTTTACTTCAGTTATGGTGGAAATAGGGCTTCCAAATCTCCTCAACTATCCGCTCATCTTACTTGTTAATGCAATTAATTATGGTTCTTCTTCTATTTTGAGATAGCAGGTTAACTAAGCCGTTTTATACTCCTGTTAAGGTAATATAAACACTCAACCCCAATATAGAACCCTTCTACCTTTCGGTGATAAGATTGACTATAAAGGAGGATTAAGAGCAATAACCTATTAATACTACACAAGTATCGGGGTACTTTCATCCACGATTTAACCTATGTTTATTCAACTATAGCATATTCACAATCTCCCCTTTCAGTTTTCGATTAGAAATCATATGGATTATGATAATTAGTGATCAATTAATTACCAAACATTCAAGACAATTATTGAATAAATCTCAACAATGATAGAAGAACCAAAACATGCATTAATTCATAAGAATAAGTTTCAAGTGATTTGACATGGAAAGCCCAAGATTAAGTTAGTTCCTAGCCATAGACATGACAAAAACTAAACTAATATCCAACATAAACTATAAAGAAATAAAACAAGAAATAAGAAATTACTAAGAAGTGGTCTCCAATCTTGATCTCCAAGGTTGTGTGAATTGGCAAGGGTTTGGAACCTTTAATTCTGACCTAAAGGCTGCTTTTTATAGCCTCGGTCGTTTTCGTGTTTTCCTTGTGCCAGCCCATTCCCATTCGAATTTGCCAGTTTTCCCGCCTCGGCGCCGCAGCCCTGCAACTGGCGCCACGACGCCAAAACTCCTGCACGTCTCTGTAAATTGGGCGCCGTGGCTCGACTCTTGGCTGGGTAGGCCAGGCACGACTGCTTCGTCGGTTCGTCTACTTTCTCGCTTTTTGAGCTCTGGAACCTCTGTTTCTGCTCTCTTTTTGCTCATTTTCCGCCAATAAGCCACTTTAAACCAATATGACTCAAAAGAAAGAAAATATATCCTAAGACGACACGTATTTCTACAAAAATGGGCAAAAGACTAACTAAAATGACTCAAAAGATGTATATAAAATACACCGATCACTTTAATTTTTACACTTTGCCCCCAAGTATTAGTTTTAACACTTTGACCCAACCCATATCAACCTACAGAGCCAAAAAAATGCGCCAAATTTTCTGTTTGCCTGCGCCGTTTCCACCATTTTTTGCTCTTCTTTTTTGCTTCGTTTCTTCTTCTTCTTCTTATTCTGCTGCTCGTTTCTTCTTCTTCTTCTTCTTCTTCTTCGTCTTCGTCTTGACTGGATTTTGCTCAAGAAAGAAAAAAACAAGCCTACCTGATTTTGCAACTTTTTGACTGGATTTCAGTCGTGTAGCACTGGAAATTACTTTATAACTCATTACATTATTCTACTTTCTTCTTCTTCGTCCGCCATTTTTGCTCAAGAAAGAAAACAATGTGACCACCCGATTTTGTAATTTTTTGACTGGATTTGTTGATGTAGCACTAACAATTACTTCATAAGTGTTTTTCGCTCATTTGGTAAGTACAACAATGTTATTTTTTTTCAATTTTTCACATGGGTATAAATCTACTGATTTTTCAACAACTTACAGTAGCTGTTGTAGTTGTTGCAACATATAATGTGGTTGTTGCAACTTCTACAACAAATTATGAAGTTGTTGTAATTGTTAAATAAATAACCTGCAATAACTGAGTGAGTTGTTGCAACATGTATTCCACTTGTTGCAACAACTCAACGATCTGTTGGAGTCAACTTCAGTTTATGTCTGAAACAAAACCCAAAAAACTGAAGCCGCTTCCAACAGATTATTGACTTTGTGCAACAAGTTGTATAGTTATTGCAACAGGTGTTCCACTTGTTGCAACAGCTCAACTATCTATTGGAGTCAGCTTAAATTTTTGTCTGAAACGTAACCCAAAAAACTGAAGCTGCTTCCAACAGATTATTGACTTGCTGCAACAAGTTGTACAGTTGTTGCAACAGGTGTTCCACTTGTTGCAACAACTCAACTATCTATTGGAGTCAGCTTTAGTTTTTGTCTGAAACAGAACCCAAAAAATTGAAGCTGCTTCCAACTGATTATTGACTTGTTGCAACAAGTGTACTACTTGTTGCAACTAGTAATACATTTGTTACAACAACTCGATAATATGTTGGACATCTTCAACAGTCTGAAACATTACCCCAAAAAACTGAAGTTGACTCCAACAGATTAGTGACTTGTTGCAACAATTTTACTACATGTTGCAACAAGTAGTCCACTTGTTCCAACAAGTCAATAATCTGTTGGAACAACTGCTGCATCTGTTTCATTTTGTTATAGATTGGTATGTACTCTCATGACCAATTTTTTGTTAAACAAAATATCTTCAGGTACCTCGAACACCACTAATGGGAGACTCAATAACAATAGAGGTTGATTGCCACGGTGAATGGATCGAGAAGAACAATCGATATATTTAGCAATGGAAGGGTAGTGACACGTTAGAGACGATAGCGATGACTGTCCAAAGAGATGTTATGTTCGATGATTTTGTAAATCTAATCATCACCTATTGCGAATTAACTTGTGAACCAAAAGATCTTGCCATCACTTACATGTACAACTTTCTTGAATATAAGAGGGTCTTGCCATTTAAGATAACTGATCAGGTTCGTTTGCATGCTTATTTGAATGATGTAGCTAGGCCTATTTTAAGGGTATACGTTGTTGGAATCCCTATAGAACCACAATTTATCTCAAGACCAACAAGATATGTTAAATGATGAATTCGATGGGGTGGATGTGGATATCCCAGATAATGGAAGTGGGGCTGACCTGATTCCTATACCCAAAGTTGCGAGCAATACATTAGGCACTACACAATCAATACAGTCTAGCCATGGTCAAGATGATGAAATAGGTTTTTATAAAGGAATGTCATTCAAGAACAAGGAAGAACTAGCCACGTGGTTGAAACTTGCTTGCTTGAAGAAAGATTTTAGAATCAAGAAGGTGATTAATTCGCGTACTGTGTATTGCTTCAGATGTGTACATCCGGAGTGAAAGTGGTGGATGAGGGTTGTGAAGCTTTTAAGTTTTGACATATTTTGTATCAGAACTTACATAAAGAATACATGTGGTTCTGAGCACATTACGAGCCATAATCCACACGCTACTTCGAAAGTCATTGGTGAATACTTCAAAGATAAGTTTCCTTTCTGTAAAGGCCCATCTACAAAAGATCTGAGTCAATCAATCCGTACAAATTTGGGTTGTAAGGTAAGTTATTGGAAGGTCTGAAAGGGCATGAAGACTACAAAGGCTTTGACAAGGGGGACACATGAGCACGAGTATGCGGTGCTTGATGCGTACCGTTATATGCTTTATTCTGCAAATCTGGGAAGTAAGACGACATTGAAGGTTGATGAAAATGGAAAGTTCAAGTACTTTTTTGTAGCCTATAAGGCTTGGATTCTTGGTTTTGCGCAAATGAAAAAAGTAATAGTTGTCGATGGGACATTCTTGAGGAGCAAGTATGAAGGAGTTTTGTTGTCAGCAGTTTCACAAGATGTGAAGAATCATATTTTTCTAGTGGCATTTTGTGTAGTGGACAAGGAGTGTGATGCTTTGTACAAATATTATTTTGAACTAATGAGAAGCTATATATAGGATACCCCTGAGTTGTGCATGATTTCTGATAGACATTCAAGTATCAAAAAGGCGGTTTCAATTGTCTTCCCTACATGTCATTATGGTTTTTGCATGAGACACCTAGGGAAAAATCTGAGAACCACCTTTCACAATGGGGCGGTCATATCTCAATTTTATAAAGCAGCAAAAGCGTACAATATTGATGTCTTCAATGACCATTTCAATCAAATCAGAGATTTGGTTTCTGGGGCCGCCGAACATCTTAAACGTGCTGGATTTCATAAACAGAATGTTTACTGAAAAATTTCATGACAGGCGTATGGAGTTCATCGACTCACCAACCATCTTTGTTCCCTTAATGGAAAAAAATATCAAAATTTGTCAACTTGGGTAATACGTTATTGGCCCATCAAATTGCCAACTACAAGTTCAGCGTCATCGACCACAATTCAGTTGCAACAGTCGATCTGCAAAGAAAATCTTATACTTGTAGAGTTTTTGACCTGGATAAAATACCTTGCCCACATGCTATGGCATCGCTTCGAGTCCAATATGGTGAAGACTTTGGAAGACGGATTTATGACTACTCATCTCCATATTACATGGTGGAGAATTACATAATTGCATACTGTGAGGAAATGAATCCCGTGCCTTCTGAAAAATCTTGGAAAGTTCCAATGGAGATTTTAGAGAGAGAAATACCCCCTCCACATGTTGATCCGAGTAAACCGGGAATAAGACGGAAAAAGAGGAGGCGTGGAATCGGGGAATCACTTGCAACGAGGAAAAGCAAATGCTCCATATGCAAAACAGCTGGCCATAAAAAAACAACATGCCCAAACCGAATTGTTCCCTAGTTGTTAAATTTGCAATGTCTTGTAATAATAATTACTATTGTTTGTGTTTGTGAAATTGGATTTTATGACATTTTTATGTTGTTTCTGTTAATAAAATTGGTTTAAATGATATGTTGATCTTGCTCAAATCACCAATGTATGTTCTGTGGTTTTGCAAATTTTGAACAGTTTTCACCAAGTAAAAATTATGTTGCAACACCTGTGTAACTTGTTGGGATTTTGCCAACCAGTAATCGAACTTGTCGCAGCAACTAACTTAACTTGGTTTTCCAACAAGTGACATGACTTGTTACAGTAAGTTCCTATAGTGTTTTGAGTTTTTACAATAAATGGAATGAGTTGTTGCAGAAAGTCCTTAACTTGTTTCATCCAACAAATGGAATGAGTTGTTTCATCCAACAAGTGATATGACTTGTTCAACATCTATGTTACCTGTTGCAACAGATTATGTACTTGTTGCAACAGGTTATATAACTGATGCAACAGATTATGCAATTGCTGCAATAAATTATGTACTTGTTGCAACAGGTTATGCAACTGCTGCAACAGATTATGCAATTGCTGCAGCAGATTATGGAATTGCTGCAACAGATCATAAAATTACTGCAACAACTAGGATATAAGTCACATATATTTAGTTATTAACAGAGGAAACCAATGATATTTAGTGTTAAATAAAGGGATTCAATGATATTTAGTGATCAATATATTTATCTACTAACATCCTTAATGGATTAGACGATAATTTCATTGATTTGATGAAAAATTCTAAGCGTATACTTCCCAAATCGAGCGATCGTTGGTGTAATTTGATAAGAACTACTTGATTCACCCATATTTAGGTGTAAACAACGAAAATCAATGATATTTATTGTTTACTAAATGTTCCTAACCAATTTGATGGTATTCTGAGTCAGGACATATGATCAACTAAGTGTATACTTTCCAAAGCGAGCGATCGTTGGTGTAATTTGATGAGAACTACTTGATTCACCCATATTTAGGTGTAAACAACGAAAACTAATGATACTTATTGTTTACTAAATGTGAAGTTTTTAAACAGGTTACCCATCCGTTACAACAGATAATGCACATATTGCAATATATTATTAATTTGTTGCAACAACTAACCCATCTGTTGCAACAAATTACAAACTTGTTGCAACAGATGGGTTAGTTATTGCAATTTTTTCAACAATTAAAAGATTTATTGCAACAACTGACTCATCTGTTGCAACATATCACAAACTTTGTTATACCCCGTATTTCCAGAGTATGTACGTGAGGGCGTACGTACAAAAGTTTAGCCTTAAAGTTAGGCATTGGACGAAAAACTTGTGCACAACCCACTAAAAGAATCGTTTTCCGACGAAACGTTTTACAAAACTTGCGTAGGGAAAATTACGGCTATGTCATTTATTATTTTTGCGGATTTTTCCGAGAGATGAAACATTTTGGACCAACGGGAGGGTGACACTTGTCACCCTCATATGGACGGCAACTTGGGCAAGTTGGACGATTTTTGTGGCCTTGCATTAGTCAAGGTTAGGTAGGATATTTTTGTGTAGTAGATGGATAAGGACACTTGGGTGAACCCCCACCCTCCACTTGCCCTCCACTTGCCATCATCTTGGCCATTGGTTGGCCTATAAATACCCCCCATAACTTGAAGGTTTTCTTCATCCACAAATCATTTCTCCAAGTCTTGAAAATCCTTCCCCCTCTCTTGTAGTGTTTCGTCCAACACTCCCCCTCCCCCTTGTGAAGGCCCTTGGCCGAAACATCTTCCCCCTCTAGCCTAGTAGCTCTAGCCGAAACCCCTCCCCCCCCTTGGTAGAAAGTTGTCTTCCAAGTATAGTTACTATTCCAAAATACCCTAGCCCTAATCCCTTACAGTATTTAAGTAGAAGTTGTGTAGAACTTCTAAGGGCTTCTTGGAGCTATCGGAGCGTGCAAATTAGGAGCTAAACCTTGCTCAGGATCGACATTTAACTTGGATAATTTTGGGCTTATCGAGGTAAATACTCTTGTCCTTCTATTGTAATTGGATATTACATATAAGAATAGTTAAGACTTGAGTATAAGATATAGAAGGATATTAAAGAATAGAATTGAACTGTAATCACAAAGTAGGCGGTATAACGTAAGAAGAATTAAATCAGATTTACATGTGACCGTATTTACTGATGAACTTGGGTAGCTTGACGCAGGGAAGTCTGCCAATTTTCCGTAGAATAGAGAACCCTCTCGCTTAGAACTTTATACAAGATAGTCTAGACGTTGATAGACGTATTTGATCATATAGTCGATACTCTGCGCGCGACATATTCGACTTGACAGGTGGTTTTCGCCAAGAAGGTATGTGATTCTTCCTATCCTCTTGAGCATGATATTTTAAAGTATATATATATAGTACGGTAGACGTACGTGTGTTAACTGAACATGGTTTTACTTGACTTGAGTCTAAATAATAAGAACCTGGAAGTATTTCAAAAGAATTATAATCATTTTTGAAAGAAGAGTAATACTTGATTTTTAAACAGAAAGCTTAAGAGTTATACTAGCTTTATGGGAAGTTAGGTATAACGACTTAAGAAAGATAAAAGGAACGGTTTTACTTATTTGTTTATGAAAATCCTGTATTGATTTCTGCAAAGTGTAGTAAGATGGTTTGATAAGTAACATGTTAGGATGCTACGTGTGTTAGTGTCTTGTGATATTGTTATTCTTGTTGTGCTTACGTTGTTAAACGGTAAGTCCGTTGTACTGTTGTTATATCACCTACCCCCTTGACTTGTTATACCGAGGGCTTGCCACCCTTGATGCGGGTCTATACGGCCTATGCAATGCGTGTGACTACGCGAGTCGCGGAGTTCCGTGATTGATCATTCCGGTGTTTTATCCCGACGCGGATGCCCTACGCGGTGCGTGACTACGCGGTCTATGAGACTATGCGGATCGCGGAGTCCGGGAGGTACCGGGGTTAGCTACCCCGATGCGAGGAATACCTCATGCGGTCTCAGGTGTGACCTATGCAGATCGCGGAAGTCCAGGATTAGGCACGCATAATGATACTATGGGCGATCGCCTTGCTTCGATCATTCGCGCCTAGATAAGACCGATTACATTATTTCTATTTTGCTCTTGCTTATGTTGGCACTATGCGCATTGAACCGTTGTATTTGCAAATGGTTTTAAATACTTTGATTTTACTTCAAGATTTTTACGATTTCACATACTTAGTACCGTTGCATCGACCTCCTTCGGGGCCGCTCATGCCGCAGTAAGGGCAAGCAGTGCTAGATCCGCATCCTTAGGATCTTTTCTTTGGTGTCGTCGAGCTCCATCTTCTCCGAGGCTCGACTTTTGGTATGGTTCTCCCGATGTTGTAGATATATGTACATTCAGGTATGGCGGGCCTGTCCCGCCATAGTTGTTTACATTCCTGCAGGTCCGTAGTCATGTTGTAAAGTTGAGATGTAATCGCTCACTCTTTATATATATATTAAAGGCGACATTTTCTCGTATATAAAGCGTGTCTCAATTTACATTTGTTTCATGTCTTGTTTTTATATTCCGCTGATTAATCTGATGTATGACAACTTGGGTGCCCGGGTAAGACACCAGTCACAGGCCCCGGAACGGGTCGTGACAAAAGTGGTATCGAGCGATTAATCTTCTGGAAAGTGTCTACAGCATCGTATCTAGTAAGTCTTGATTATCGTGTGTTGTGCACCACACCAATAATCAGGAGGCTATAGGATATTTAGGATTGGTTTCCATTCTTCTCATTCTGAGATCGTGCCTTAGAGCTGTGTTATAAGTTGGACCCTTCTAACGTATCCCTTTCTCAGAATGCGATTATTCCTCCACGTAAGGCAACCCGGTAAGGCAAGGCGCACCGAGGAGCTGCTAGTAGGACACCGAGAGTCACGAGGGCTCACCCAGTGTATACCTGAGACGGCGAGTTCCATAACGCCGCCGGCCCCAGCAGATACCACGCACCGCACCTCCCGCCCCACACCGGGCAGGAGTTATGGTACGCGAGATGGCCCGATTATTGGCCGTGATTGTGGCGACATGAGGATAGGCCGACGCAGCATCGGGCCCAAAGAAGACTGCGCTCACCCGAGATCGCATGGGCTGAGGCTACGGATTTTCTCGAGTTGTAGCCCGCCGAGTTCTACGGTCGAGGCACGAGGATGATCCGCAGGAGTTCATCCGTCGATTCTGAGGATCACGCGGTGATCAAGGCTTCGAGACCGAGTCCGTGATCTTGGTTCGCGACGGCCGCGTGATACCGCGATCGATTGGTTTGATTCGTGGGAGCTTTCCCGGAGAGCATGCGCCCAAAGAAGATATGGGACGAGTTCTCGGAGGCTTTCCTCACTCACTTCTTGCCTCCGCAGATGAGGAGGGCACGGGCCGACAAGTTTTTGTTGCTGAGACAGAGAGGGCGCACAGTTAGGGAGTACAACGTTGAGTTCGATTCGTTGGCTCGATATGTCCCTGCATTGGTAGCAGATATGGAGGACAGGGTGCACCGCTACGTCACCGGGCTAGATGATTATATGGCCGAGTATTGTGCGGGTGTTGCTCTTCAGCCGGGTATGGACATTACCCGCATGCAGGCTCATGCACTTGGATGCGAGGAGCGTAGAGACCGACGGGTCGACATATATCAGCAGCAGAAGAATTCCAAGACGGGCGGATCTTTTGGTAGCTCTCGGGGTGGGCGGCCTCAGCAGACGTCTAGATTTGCACCACAGCCAGCTCAGAGCACTCCTACATCGTTTTCGGTACAACCAGAGTATTCGGGGGCAGGTCAGGGCCCCAGGACTTCGTATTTCCAGGGTAGCAAGGGTGCTAACCGATCGAGGTCCGCTCAGTGTGGCCGATGTGGTAGATTCCATTCGGGAGGTTGTGGTACTACTTCGGGAGCTTGCTACACTTGTAGCCAGCAGGGTCATTATGCGAGAGTCTGTCCGACTGCGGCGCACGATGGTAGGTCACCGCAGGGTCAGTTGTCGGGTCTTCATCCCCTTCAGTTACTCGCCCCGGAGGGCAGGGTACTCATGGACCAGCAGGTCGCGGCAGAGGTCGTGGCGCGGGTCCCAGTTTTAGCGGTCCTCAGAACCGCATTTATACCTTGTCCAGCCGGCAGACTGTGAGGCGTCGCGGCGACGCCGCTGTGTACCTTATCAATTTCTCGTTATGATGTATGCCTTGATAGATCCGGTTCTACTCACCCTATATATCTCCCCTTATTGCTAGTAAGATAGGGATAGAGCCTGTATCCATAGACCCTTTTGAGGTAGCTACGCCAGTGGGCGATTCGGTGGTAGCTCGGCGGGTATATAGGGCTTGCCCAGTGACTTTATGCAGTCGTCAGACCCTAGCCGACTTGATAGAGTTGGACATGACTGATTTCGATGTGATCATGGGCATGGATTGGTTAGCTTATTGCTATGCCAATGTAGACTGCAGGAGAGAGTGGTACGGTTCCGCTTCTGGAGCCGGTTATTGAGTGCGAGGAACATCAGTACGCCGGCGGTAGGTTTATTTCCTACCTCAAGGCTAGGAAGATGGTGCGAAGGGTACATCTACCATCTCGTTCGGTGTTTGATATCGAGGTCGCAGCGCTGCATTTTCATCGCCCAAGAGTCGAGTTCCCGCACGTGTTTCGCACGCACCTTCCGTATCCTCCCGAGAGGAGATAGAGTTTTGTATCGATGTCTTTGCGGACACTCGCCTATTTCCATTCTCGCCATACGTAATGGCACCGCCGAGTTGAGAGAGTGAAGGACCACCGAGAGATTTCTTGGAGAGAAGCGGCTTCATCGTGCCTAGTGTTTCTCCCCGGAAGCGCGGTATTGTTCGTGAAGAAGAAGGATGGACGCCGCACGTGTGTTGATTACGTGCGGTGAACAAGGTGACTATTAAGAAGATACCCTTCCCGTGATTGATGATTTGTTCGACCACCGCATGGTGCGAGATGTTTCTCCAAGATTGATCCGCGATCGCTATCATCAGTACGAATCGAGAGGCGGATGTCCCTAGATCGCATTCCGACCAGACGCATTATGAGTTCAGGGTCATGTCTTTCGGGTTGACCAATGCTCCGGCGGTATTCATGGATTTGATGAACCGAGTGTTCAAGCCATTTTTGGACACGTTTGTGATAATGTTCATTGATGATATCTTGGTTTATTCTCGCCAGAGCGAGCACGCGAGCATTTGGCGACCGTGTTGAGAGTTCTCCAGACCGCAGCTATACGCCAAGTTTTCAAATGTGAGTTCGTTGACTTCGGTGGCTTTTATTGGGCATATAGTCGGGGCCGATGGTATTCAGGTGGATACGGCCAAGATCGAGGCAGTCAGGAGTTGGCCTAGACCTACTACTCCGACATAGGTTCGCAGTTTTCTGGGCCTTGCAGGTTATTATCGGCGGTTCAGAGAAGTTTGCTTCATCTTCGCACCATTGACTAGGCCGACTCGTAAGGCGCTAAGTTTCAGGACTGATGCGCAGAGCGTGGTTTCCGCCATCGGCGAGAATCGACGACCGCCTCGCTTCTTACTCTTCCGCAGGTCCGCACGGCTATGTCGTATTGTGACGCGCCGCATCGGGTTGGGATGTGTGATGCAGCAGGCGGCAAGGTTATAGCGTCACGCATCCCGACACTTAAGAAGCATGAGAGGAACTACCCCACCCATGATTGGAGTCGGCGGTGATTCACGCCTTGAAGATCCGAGGCACTATTTGTAATGGGTTCATGTGGATATTTATACGCACCACAAGAGCCTCCAAAGATATCTTCACCGAGAGGAGCCGAACTTACGGCGAGACGGTGGTTAGAGTTGCTTAAGGATTATGATGTCGATATCCCGTACCACCCGGAAGGCCAATGTTGCGCGTATGCCCTTAGTCGTAGGTCGATGGGTAGCCTATCGATGTGCAATGGAGAGGGGCATGGTTCGCGATTTGCATCGATTAGCGAGCTCGTGTCCGCTTGATTGATTCCGATAGCGGTGGGGTTCGAGTTCGAGAGGTTGCCGAGTCTTCCATCGCCGGCGAGGTGAAGAGGCAACATTTGAGGATCCGGTTTGACGCTGCATCGTGATACAGCCCTTCGTGAGGAAAGGGTCCTGAGGTAGCACCACGGGTGCTAAGGTTCGAGAGCAGGTTGTGTGTTCCGGATATTGCAGGACTTCGGCAGCAGGTTCTAGGGGAAGCATACGATAGAGATCCCGACCTGGAAGTGGGAGGTGATCAACATGGACTTTATCACAGGATTACCTCGCACTCAGAGGAAGAATGATTCTATCTGGGTTATCGTCGACAGATCGATTTAAATCACCTACTTTCTTCCCGTCAGACGACTTTTCTACCGAGGATTATGCCGACTTTACATCCGAGAGATCGCCGATCGCATGGAGTCCCTATTTCGATCATATCGCATGCAGGAGCCCGGTTACGCTAACTCGGAGGTCCTTCCGAAAGCGGTTTAGGACGCAGTGAGCTCGAGCATCGCATTCCATCCTCGCATGCACGGACAGCAGAGCGCACTATCCGCACTTCGAGGATATGTCGCGAGCCCGTGTTATTGACTTCGTGGTAGCCGGGAGGATCATTTGCCTCTAGTTGAGTTTGCGTATAATAATAGCTACCACTCCAGTATTCAGATGACGCCTTATGAGGCCTTGTATGGGAGGAAGTGCAGATCGCCGATAGGCTGGTTCGATGTGGGCGAGGTGCAGTTAGTGGGACCAGATTTGGTGCAGCAGGCAGTGGATAAGGTGAAGCTTATCCAGAGCGATTCTCGATACCGTAGTCGATGAAGTCATACGCAGATCATCGCCGGTATCTGGAGTTCGAGGTTGATGATTGGGTTTTCCTGAAGGTGTCACCCATGAAGGGTGTGATGAGGTTCGGGAAGAAGGGGAAACTCAGCCCAAGGTACATTGGGCCCTATCAGATTGTCCGCAGGGTAGGCAATGTTTCCTATAAGTTAGATCTGCCGTCCGATCTGGAGGCAGTGCATCCGGTTTTTCACGTTTATCCAAGAGATGTATCGGATCCATCTGTAGTACACCCGATTGACGATGTCCAGTGATCGGTGGGTTATCGTATGAGGAGATTCCCATAGCGATAATTGATCGTCGAGTTAGGCGTCTGCGGACCGGACGTGGCTTCACAAAGTCTTGTGGCGAACGAGCTCGGGAGGAGATGACATGGGAAGCCGAGGAGGACGAGGCGAAGTATCCTCACCTATTCCCCACACCTCCGTAACTCACTTTCCTACTTATAAATTTTCATTGTCATATATGCCTAAGTGTTGTTTTGTGGTCAGATGTGGCATTTGCAAACTGTTTAAGTTATGAGGAACTTTATCATTATCTGTCTTGGGAAGGAAGATTCGGGACGAATGTTTCTAAGGAGGGGAGAATGTTATACCCCGTATTTCCAGAGTATGTACGTGAGGGCGTACGTACAAAAGTTTAGCCTTAAAGTTAGGCATTGGACGGAAAACTTGTGCACAACCCACTAAAAGAATCGTTTTCCGACGAAACGTTTTACAAAACTTGCGTAGGGAAAATTACGGCTATGTCATTTATTATTTTTGCGGATTTTTCCGAGAGATGAAACATTTTGGACCAACGGGAGGGTGACACCCTCATATGGACGGCAACTTGGGCAAGTTGGACGATTTTTGTGGCCTTGCATTAGTCAAGGTTAGGTAGGATATTTTTGTGTAGTAGATGGATAAGGACACTTGGGTGAATCCCCACCCTCCACTTTCCCTCCACTTGCCATCATCTTGGCCATTGGTTGGCCTATAAATACCCCCCTAACTTGAAGGTTTTCTTCATCCACAAATCATTTCTCCAAGGCTTGACAATCCTTCCCTCTCTTGTAGTGTTTCGCCCAACACTCCTCCTCAAGGCCCTCGGCCGAAACATCTTCCCCTCTAGCCTAGTAGCTCTAGCCAACCCCCTTAGTAGAATGTTGTCTTCCAAGTATAGTTACTATTCCAAAATACCATAGCCCTAATCCCTTACAGTATTTAAGTAGAAGTTGTGTAGAACTTCTAAGGGCTTCTTGGAGCTATCAGAGCGTGCAAATTAGGAGCTAAACCTTGCTCAGGATAGACATTTAACTTGGATAATTTTGGGCTTATCGAGGTAAATACTCTTGTCCTTCTATTGTAATTGGATATTACATATAAGAATAGTTAAGACTTGAGTATAAGATATAGAAGGATATTAAAGAATAGAATTGAACTGTAATCACGTAGAAGGGTATATGAAGAAGAATTAAATCATTTCTTACATGACTGTATTCTGATGAGACTTGGGTAGCTTGACGGGTAGGGAAGTGCTGCCCAATTTTCCGTAGAATAGAGAACCCTCTGCTTAGAACTTTATACAGTATAGTCTAGACGTTGATAGACGTATTTGACTGTTATAGGTCGATACTCTGCGCGCGACATATTCGACTTGGCAGGTGGTTTTCGCCAAGAAGGTATGTGATTCTTCCTATCCTCTTGAGCATGATATTTTAAAGTATATATATATAGTACGGTAGACGTACGTGTGTTAACTGAACATGGTTTTTCTTGACTTGGGTCTAAATAATAAGAACCTGGAAGTATTTCAAAAGAATTATAATCATTTTTGAAAGAAGAGTAATACTTGATTTTTAAACAGAAAGCTTAAGAGTTATACTAGCTTTATGGGAAGTTAGGTATAACGACTTAAGAAAGATAAAAGGAACGGTTTTACTTATTTGTTTATGAAAATCCTGTATTGATTTCTGCAAAGTGTAGTAAGATGGTTTGATAAGTAACATGTTAGGATGCTACGTGTGTTAGTGTCTTGTGATATTGTTATTCTTGTTGTGCTTACGTTGTTAAACGGTAAGTCCGTTGTACTGTTGTTATATCACCTACCCCCTTGACTTGTTATACCGAGGGCTTGCCACCACGCGGTCTATACGGCTATGCGATGCTGTGTGACTATGCGGAGTCGGGAGTTCTAGGATTGATCATTCGGTGTTTTATCCCGACGCGGGATGCCCATGCGCGGTGCGTGACTACGCGGTCTATGAGACTATGCGATGCGGGAGTCGAGAGGTACCGGGTTAGCTACCCCCGATGCGAGGAATACCTCATGCGGGTCTGTGTGTGACCTATACGGACTGCGGAAGTCCAGGATTAGGCACACATAATGATACTATGGGCGATTGGCCTTGCTTCGATCATTCGCGGCCTAGATAAGACCGATTACATTATTTCTATTTTGCTCTTGTTTATGTTGTGCACTATGCGATTGAACTAGTTGTATTTGCAAATGGTTTTAAATACTTTGATTTTACTTGATTTGATTTCACATACTTAGTACTGTTGTATCGACCTCCTTCGGGCCGTCATGCCGCAGGTAAGGGCAAACAGGTGCTAGAACCGCATCCTTAGGATCTTTGCTTTGGTGTCAGGAACTCCATCTTCTCCGGAGGCTCGACTTTTGGTATGGTTCTCCCTGATGTTGTAGATATATGTACATTCAGGTATGGCGGCCCCGCCCCGCCATAGTTGTTTACATTCCTGAAGTGCGTAGTCATGTTGTAAAGTTGGGATGTAATCGCTCACTCTTTATATATATATGCGAAAGGCGACATTTTCTCAGATATAAACTGTGTCTCAATTTACATTTGTTTCATGTCTTGTTTTTATATTCCGCTGATTACTCTGATGTATGACTACTTGGGTGCCCGGGTAAGGCACCAGTCACAGGCCCCGGAACGGGTCGTGACAAACTTGTTGCAATAAATTATCAATTTGTTGCAATTTCTAAAACAACAGTTAGATTTATCACAACAACTAACCCATATATAGAAACAACTGAAACATCTGTTGCAACAAATTTACATCTTATTGCAATAACTGACTCATCTGTTGCAAAAAAATATAAACTTATTGCAACAGATAGGTTAGTCGTGGCAACTTCTTCAACAACAGTTAGATTTGTCGCAATAACTGACTCATATGTTGCAACAACTAAACTGACCCATCTATTGCAACAAATTACAAACTTGTTACAACAATTTACTCATCTGTTGCAACATATTAAAAACTTGTTGCAATAGATGAGTCAGTTGTTGCAACTTCTTCAACAACTGTTAAATTTTGTGACTTGTTTAAAACTACTGAAACCACTGAACATAATGTATTGAACACAACTTAAATAATGAACACATAATATATACTTAACAAAATGCCTTAAAAAAGTACTGAACACCTAATATATACTTAAATTACATAATGTCATAAAAAACTCCTAATATATACTTAAATTGTTCAACAGGCCACATTTTGGCTCCAAAAAATACAAAATCAATGAACTGTTTATCAATCCATCTTAGGGCTCCAACACCTTTTCAATGACACCTAATGCTCATCTCCATTGCATTCTCCCTACTGAGTTGTCGCTGATTAGACTTTCGGGTTTTGTCACAGTTGTGCCGGTAAGCAAAACCTCCATAAAAGCAATTGACCACGAACCACATGCCCTACTAGTGACATTGCGGGGGAGATTCTGTAGCCTATTGAATTTCCACGATTCATTGAGTAACTTTGCAGGCAAGTGTGCGAACATTCCACTCTGTTGCAATAACTTGGGCCACAATTCCATTACCGGCTCCATGAAACAAAAAAAATCAGATTCTTCATAGACAGGAACATTGCAGTCATACACATTTACCACTCCCTCTTCAATCATGAACTCGAGAGTAACAAAATGTGTGTCATTAGTATTCATCACTGTTAAAACTCTCTTTGCACCAGCCTACGAGCAACCTCCCGGGTAGGGTCTGACACACTTAAAATAATCGACCATATCATCATCCCACTTGAATTCAGCAAATCTAACCTTCAGAGGCACAACATTTGGAATTGTACTCTCTTTTGTCAATTCTGCGTACCTCTTGGACATGTTGTAAAAGTTGAGGTCCAGGATTATATCAGTGGAATCATAGTACTCAGGGAAATTGATTTGCCTCATACGCATTCGAAGCATGACTTCATCTACATACTAAAGTAAAAGTAGTAAAACAGTTAGTTACTTGGTGCAACAGATTCAACAGATTATCTACTTGTTGCAACAACTAGTTAACTTGGTGCAACAGATTCAACAAAATAAAGGAACTGTTGCAACAAATTATCTACTTGTTGCAACAACATACTGAATTAGATAGATATATACAAGTGTTGAAACTTACTCAATCCTCCCACCAAATTTCCATGCTTGTCAGAGCCTTAAAGTCTGCTGCTCTAAATTCATGCATTGAGTACATGGTTCTCCCACTCTTATTGGACTTGATTGCAGTCTCAACCTTTTTCTTTCTTTGGGCATGTACATGCTTGAAAATGTCCACCTTCTTTAGCACTTTTGGCCCAACATCAAGAAGAAGAGTCTCAATTGACTTACTGGGAGTAACAACATATCTTCTTTATCTAACTGATGCAAGTGCCTTGGCAATTGCTTTTCCCCTCATTCGAGCATGAACAAGAGTATAAGGTGAGGAAAGATTCTTTTATGGTTTGATACCTCTCTTGGATATCAACCTCTGCATAGAAGTGTTTGTGACTTCTTGGGCCTGCACCAATTCTTCCACCTTTCTAATTAAATTATCCATTTTGTCCTTTCAAGTGGTGCACTCACAAGCACATGAGGGCATCTTAGAAGTATCGGCACCAACATCAATAAATCTTCTACCACTCAATCCACCACCACTAAAATTACCACAAAATCTGGAAAAATCACTCAATCCAGGAACTGGAGTAAATCCACCAATATTAGCATCATCATCTCTTAATTTTCCCCCAGCAATACTTGCTGGGACATCATCACCAACACCACCACCAATATCAACAGGTTGAACAACATCACCAACAATATCAACAACAATATCACCACCAGCAACATGACCACCACCACCAGCTACAACATCATCAACCCTAGTGATGACTGTCACTCCAGTCAATTCCCCTTTGAACCCATCAATCAATCTGTCAGACACATATTCTATGAGCACAAATGTGACAAGGCATGACATCTCCAACTATCTTATTGTTGGGACAAGCCATGTGTTCACAACCTACAACAAAAAAGTAGATATATCATAATTGTGCTAAATCATAAAAAGCAAAACCTATTTAAAACAAGTTATCAGGTTGTTGCAAAAGGTTACACATCTATTGGGCAATGTCCAACAGATAGGTAACTTGTTGCAGCAGGTATCTCATCTGTTGAAAATTTTCCAATAGATGAGTAACTTGTTACAGCAGGTTGCTCATCTGTTGGATATTGTACAACAGATTAGTAATTTATTGCAACAAATTATTATACTTATTGTAAAAACTTACTGTAACAGATTCAGAAGTTATCAAATTAAACGAACTAGGAGTTAGAGAGATGTTTCTCTCACTAGGCGAAAATGCTCTCAACATTTTCCTCTAGTTGCTCTTCTACGTCTCCCTTCTTCTATGATTTTCATCAACTGAATTATTACAGATTGTTCTTTGATCAATCCCATCCTACAGAGAAGTTTGTGTGTTCATTTCATGTTCACTATAATCGATTTGTTATAGAGTGAGTTATCTTCCTTCTTGCCATGAGGAAGAATATAAAGATTTCAGCCAAAAGAAAGAAAGAGATTAGTTTGATTGTTCAAAATTTGAATTCGACGAGTGCATTTCCGGTGGGGGCAGCTTCTGGTAGTGGCCAGTTTGCTTCTCTGAACATTGTGGAGAAATCGGGTCAGGCGGGTGTTGCCGGGTTGTTAGCAGGTCAGGAGGGTGGTCTTGGAGTGCAAGAGGGTCATGATGGTGGTCTTGGGTCGAGGATGCAGCTCATTGAATCTCCCAACTTTCCGGTGGCAACCTCAGGTGGTGTTCCGGTTGGAACCCTTGACACTAGAAGGATATCGGGTCTTGATGGAGATCCCGGGTCAAAAGCGGGTATGGTGGGTGGTCCCGGGTTGCTGGAGGGTCGTAATGGTGGTCATGGGTTGTGGATGAAACCCATGGGTCACCGTACTATGGTTTTTAAGTCCAAAGGGACTTTTCCGGCAGACACCTTGGTAGTCGGGGAAGAAGTTGGGGTTTCGGTAGGTACACTTGACTCTGGGGGGAATACGGGTCATGAGGGAGATACCGGGTTGAAAGCGGGTTTGAAGGGTGGTCCCGGGTTGCAGGAGGGTAGTGTTGATGGTCTTGGGTTGTGGTTTAAACACTTGGGTCACCGTTCCTTGGTTTCTGAGTCCAAAAGGACTTTTTCGGCGGGCACTTTGGATGCCGAGGTGAATGCGAGTCTCGTGGTTAGTCACGGGTTGATAGCGGGTCAGGTGGGTGGGCATGGGTCTTGGGGGAAGTCCATGGGTCACCAGTCTATGGTTGTTGAGTCCGAGAAAACTTCTTTTCCAATAGGCCTTGGAAATACAAAGGTTGCGGAAGCCGAAGGGTTTTTTATTCAAAAGAGATCTAGTTATTTGAAGCATTCAATTGTTGCGGATGTCAATGGCACGCCTCATTCATTGGGTGCTACATTCGAAGTTGCTCCTAATCCCATGGTTCTTGGGAATGTCGAGACATCACATTTAAGGGGACTTCGAAACTCGATTTCGGTGGGAACCTGTGAAGCCCCAAATTTGTTACAATAACAATAAACATTATTGTGTCTATGTGATTATGTTACGGCTTTATTCACATTCGAGGACGAATGTTGCTTAAGGAGGAGAGAATGTAAAATCCGGAAAAAAAATAATAATATATAGTTGTGGTTGAGTTAATAAAAATATATATATATATAAGAAAACAAAGAATAAATTGCATGAGATAGAGTTAGTGTTAAAGTTGGATAAATAGATAGATAAAATGAAAATAAGAAAACAAAAAAACAAAAAAACAAAAACAAAAAAACAAAAGAAAAAAAAAAGAAAAAAAAAAGAGAAGATGCATGGCAAAGTGCACGTCCTTCCCCCCCCCCCCCCTTCCCCCCTTTTCATTTCCCCTCCAACTCTTGTCATTCCACCTCCCATAGGTTATAGAAAACTCTCCACTTATACATTGTATTTACACACAAACAAAATACATAACATAAAGGTTAGAAAATCAGAAAAAAACAAGTGAAAAGAAGAGGAAAAAAATACCAAGAGGGCAAGAAGAACAAGAATCAAAATACTAGAGAGTAAAGATAATTTTAGCAACCACACAACAATAATCTTCACACTTACAAGGTGAGTTTTCTCACTCAGAAATTCTTGGTAACATCCTTTATTTTTAGTTCAATACATGTTAGAATAAGAATTGAGTGTTGAAAAGAAATATTGAACTTTTGATTGTTTAGACGACTAGTTGCGTCATGAACTTTACGAACTGTTCTCACTGAGTTATAATTCTTAGAATTTGATGAAATTCGGAAGAGTGGTACACCTCTCTAATATGATCATATAAAACCAAAAATGAGATAAAATGGACATACGGTTTGAAAGTTATCATAGTTCAAAGTTCCTGCCTTAGATTTGGTCGAAATTCGGAAAGACATAATTACGGACTATTTTTATTGAGTTTTACTTATTAGAATTATATGAAAATTTACATGGTTGTAAATCCCTCTGTTAAGGACATATATAGTTAAAGAGTTATTAAAACGGACTTACGAGTTGAGAGTTATTGTAGTTTGAAATTGTTGTCTCGGATTCATCGGAATCCAGAAGGGCAGGACGTGGAAACGTAAAACTGTACTAATATGTGGGTAATATGAAAATTGTTGCTAAATTAAAGTTCTAGATCTCTCTGTTGTGGACATTTTGAGACCTTACGGGGGTCTATCCGACTTACGTATTGAGAGTTATCGCTGTTTAAAGTTTCTGCCTCGGATCTATCAAGATCCAGGAAGGGCAGCGAATAAAAGTGTAAAACTGTACCAAATGGTACAGAATATGAAAGGATGGTCCACATGGAGACGTGTAGCTCTCTGTTCTCATCGTTTTGAGATTTTATGGGGCTTGAACGGGTTTACAGATTAGGAGTTATGACTATTCTAAGATTGAGTTCTGTTTAATAAAAATTCTGCCGAAACAAATCTCATATGGCTGTTTTGAGGATAAATTTGTGTTAGTTACCCAAAGTAGTATTAAATGAAATTTGGTACAGTGAAAGATCCCCGTCTTACCTTAGTTTCCGCTTGAGAAACACCTTAGTTGGAGTTATGGTTAAAAAGTTATAATCGTTACAAGTATGAATGACATAATGTTGGGAAAGAGAATATTATTTATTCGATCTTCTGAAAAATATGAAAAGTGAATACGTGTTCACATAAATATATAAATATAAACATAATGGATCGGGTTGCACGCAACAAAATGTAAAGTGAATACGTGTTCACAAATACGTAAATATAATGGGTCGGGTTGCACGCGCAACAAAGCGTAAAGTGAATACGGCGTTCACAAATACGTAAATATAATGGGTGGGTTGCGCGCAACAAAGCGTAAAGTGAATACGCGTTCACGAATATGTAAACATAATGGATCGGGTTGCGCGCAATAAAGCGTAAAGTGAATACGTGTTCACAAATACGTAAATATAATGGACCGGTTGCACGCAACAAATATGAAAGATGAATACATGTTCACCTATATATAAATATGAAAAGTGAATACGTTCACAAATATATAAATGTAATAAACATGTGGAAATGCAGGAATGTCTTAACGTATATCTGAGATAAAATGAAGTGTTAGTTAAACCGAGAATTTCCTATGAGGAGTTGTTGCATATTTAAAAATGTTGTAACCTGATATGTTTTTGCAATATGCTTATTACGTTATAATGTGATTGCGCTTGGAATATTGTGGTGTTACTTTGAATTGCAGGGTAAGGTTCTCACTCAGCCCAAGATGGTAGGGCTGACTCTTTATTTAACATGTTTCAGGAAAGCGTGATAGAGGAAAGGCGCCACGCCAAGGCTAGCGATCGTCCCGCAGCCTCTTGTCATACCAAGTCCATCGTTTCGGGCTTGGTACTCGTCAGGTTCAGAATGTCAGTTCCAATGTCTCGGGAAATGCCCGTGTGGAATGGTCTCCCTTCCAACTTAGAATAATCTTTGTCAGTATGTCTAGGTAGAAACAATATTTGCACGAGCATGGGCTCGCGTTATGTTTTTTTATAAAGTCATAAACAAATTTATTTATTGTTATTTTTATTAATCGCTCCGTATTTGAATATAAGTTCAAATTTCTAAATAAAGAGAATTAAATGGTGCTCCTGGTGGGAAATAATTGTCAGTGCCATCACGCCTAAGTAAAGACTTAGGAAAAGTCGGGCGTGACAAGTTGGTATCGAGCTAAACCAGTTAAGAGATTCTAGGAAGTTTTCTTGAGTTGGGTGTTTGAGCGATTACTTATTGCGGCGGTGTGCGCCACCTTAGTAATAAGTGAGCGGAATAAAATCCTAAAGTTTCCCTTCTTTCATTACTCTTACCGTGCCTACCTTGAGTCTTTTCAAAGACTTGATTTCTCGTACTACCTCCTTCACACGGGTTAGAAAAGGGGATTGTACAACGTTATACTGACTAATATGATTTGTGTAGATGGTGATTATAAGGCGAGTTCCAACAAAGAGGGAAGTACTCATGGAACAGGCAAAGGGAATGAGAGCTCAGATGAGGTTCATGCGTCGTAAGATGGATTCAGAAGAAAATGGTGAATTCACAAATCCCGGGGGCTTAAGAGGAGGTTCATCACGAAGCTCATGTACCTCCAGTTGACGTAGTGGTATCTGAAGGGAGCGGAGAAAATGTCGGAGAAAATGTTGGAGAGAACGAGAGTCAAATGGCCCAAGAAACGGTGGGACAAAAACTAGTTAGAGTTAATGACAGTTGCAGTTCCACACATGGTTCCGCCCGCACCTAGTGTCTCTGTCATAGCCCCGAACCAGAACTGGCGGCCCAGTACCGGTGCATCGCACCACGGACCGATATTGTAGAAGCTCAAGCGGTACCTGATAGGCTATGGGCAAATTTTATGAGGAGAAGAGAACCACTTTACTAAGGGAAGGACCCCAAGGCCGACCCGTTAGTATTCCTCGATGAAGTTTAAGACTTAATGTTCACATTGGGATGCGTGGAGACGCAGGGCGTCAACTTGGTAGGCGCACGACTAGTGGATGATGCAGGGGTGTGGTGGAGGAATTTTAGGAAAAATCGTCCCCCGATGTCACCACCAATGACTTGGGGAGGGTTCAGAGCGGCATTCATTGAGAAATTTATGCCTAATACGCGTAAGGATGCGCTCATACGGGAGTTTGAACAATTGAAGCAAGGTGACCGCAGTGTACAAGAATATGATACACAGTTCGTGAGGTTATCGGCATCTGACATATGTCGTCCTACGAAATGGATGAAGTCAAACGATTTGTAGAGGTTTAAACGAACATAGCGAAGAAGGTGGTGGCGTTAGCCAACGATCGAACTTATCTTGATTGTCGATATGGCTTTGAGGTAGAAGGTTTCGCTAAAGCAAAAAGAGAATATTCGCAGAAGAGATTTGGACGTCGTGATCATTTAACGAGTCAAAATCGAAGCGGGGAGTTTAGTAAGGGATCTTGAGACCGAACCAATGTGGGCGAAGATATTTCAAGCCTAAGGGCACGATTGGTCTAATTACCAAGGTAGCAAGGACAAGGCCACCAACCTAACACGGGAGGTGACAAACCGATTTGTAAGATTTGTCAAAGAAAACACCTTGGAGAATGTAGGCTCTTGAAGACATGTTATAATTGTGGAAGTCGGGACTATGCCAGAATTGCAAGAAGAGGACCCAAACTCAATCTATTCGGGAGATCGAAGCAACCACGGTACTCTGGGAAATCAGGGAAACCAACCCCGCCAGAGTCAGGGAGGTCAACAACCCAACAATTCTAATCGGCTCTACGCTTTGCCCCAGAGGAATGAGGCAGAAGCATCTAATACGGTGGTCACATGTATTTTGCTAGTCTCGAGTATTCCTGCATTTGTATTGTACGATCCCGGCTCTACATTTTTATATGTGTCAATGGGCTTTGCTAAGAATTTACACGTAGAACCTTTTTATTTAAGTGAACCTTTTGAGGTTATGACACCAGTAGGGGCCTCAATTTGGGCCTCTCGGGTGGTAAATAATTTCCCATTAGAAGTGAATGGCAGGGGAACAATGGTGAACCTAGTACTACTTGATATGGTAGACTTCGACGTCATTTTGGGTATGGATTGGTTGTCGGCATGTTATGCCATGTTAGATTGTCGGTGAAAGATAGTGAGATTAACTTTTCCCGGAGAACCAGAAGTTGTTATAAAGGGTAGGATTGGAATATCCTCAGGTCAGTTTATTTCCTAAATTGGGGCTCAAAAGTTATTGAGAAGTCAAAGAGTGGAGTATGCATATCTGGCTAATATAGTGGATACCCAAAAGGAATCCCCAGCAGTGAATGATGTTCCTATTGTTCGAAATTTTCCAGAAGGTTTTTCCTGAAGATCTCCCAGGCCTTCCTTCGGATAGAGAAGTGGAGTTCGCTATAGAGTTAATTCCGGATACAAGACCCATTTATATTCCTCCATATCGAATGGCCCCAGCTGAATTGAGGGAGTTAAAAGAACAATTGAAGGATCTTCTGGATAAAGGCTTTATAAGGCCTAGTGTTTCCCCTTGGGGTGCACCAGTCCTGTTTGTGAAAAAGAAAGACGGATCGCTCCGAATGTGCATCGATTATCGGCAACTCAATAAGTTCACGATCAAGAACCGATACCCATTACCAAGAATCGATGATCTTTTTGACCAACTTCAGGGAGCTATCTATTTTTCCAAGATTGATCTCCGTTCGGGATATCATCAGCTGAAAATAAATCCGGATGATATATCCAAAACAGCCTTTAGAACCCGATACGACCATTATGGGTTCTTGCTCATGTATTTTGGGTTAACCAATGCCCCAGCGACTTTTATTGATTTAATGAACAGAATCTTCAAACCATTCCTAGATTTGTTCGTGATTGTGTTCATAGATGATATCCTAATCTACAGTAAGAGTGTTGAAGAACATGAAGATCATCTGAGGGTAGTGCTTCAAGTCTTGAAACATGAGAAACTATATGCTAAATTTTCAAAGTGTGAATTTTGGTTGGAAAAGGTAGCCTTTTTGGGTCATGTTGTGTCAAAGGATGGAATTATGGTAGACCCCCAGAAGATAGAAGCAGTGAAGAATCGCCAAACCGACCAACTCAAGCCAGTCAAGTTTCTTGGGTTTGGTGGGTATTATAGAAGATTCGTAAAGGTTTTCTAGTCTTCCGCTCCTTGACCCGTTGACTCAAAATTAAGTACCGATGGTCGGAAGCATGTGAAGCCGTTTTGAAACTAAAGGAATTGTTGACTCGCACGTCCTAACCTTACCATCGGGACAAGAAGGGTTCACAGTCTATTGCGATGCCTCTAGAGTTGGGTTAGGATGTGTCTTGATGCAGTTTGGAAAGGTTATTACGTATGCATCTAGACAGTTGAAGATACATGAGAAAAATTACCCAACTCATGACTTGGAATTAGATGCGGTGGTGTTTGCCTTACGAATATGGAGACATTATTTGTATGGTGTGCATGTGGATATATTTACAGATCATAAGAGTTTGCAGTACATAACCACGCAGAAGGATTTGAATCTCCGACAAAGAAGATGGTTAGAGTTGCTTAAGGATTATGACCTTAGTATTCTTTACCATCCTGGGAAAGCCAACGTGGTGGCTGACGCACTCAGTAGGAGATCAATGGGCAGCTTGGCCCATTTGGCAATACAAAAGAGGGGTATTGTTCGTGAGGTACAAAGATTGGGAAACCTCGGGGTTAGTTTAACTGAGATCGATGAAGGTAGGGTGGTGGTACATGATACCTCGCAGTCTGCCTTAGCCTCAGAAATAAAAGAAAGTCAGTTTGAGGATACGAAGTTTGTTGGATTTCGGGAGAGGATCCAACAGGGAAAACCTTCACATTTTACATTGGGAGATAATGACGTAACCCTTCGGTATAAGGGTAGGTTATGTGTTCCTAAGGTAAAGGATCTAAGGAGGAAGATCTTAGATGAGGGTCACAACACAAGATATTCCATTCATCCAGGGTCAACAAAAATGTATCAGGACCTCAAGACAAATTACTGGTGGGACGGGATGAAGAAAGACGTTGCGGAGTTTGTCGGGAGGTGTCTTATATGTCAGCAGGTGAAAGCTGAACATCAAAAACCTGGCGGATTACTTCAGGACATTGGAGTCCCATGTGGAAATGGGAGGCGATTCATATGGATTTCGTAACTGGTCTACCGAAAACTCGAGAAGGGTATGATTCTATTTGGGTGATTGTTGATCGGCTTACAAAGTCAGCCCATTTCTTACCGGTCAAGACTACGTATCGTGCACCACAGTACACACAGATTTATTTGAGGGAGATTGTGCGGTTACACGAGATTCCTTTACAAATTATTTCAGATAGGGGTTCCCAGTTCACCTCACACTTTTGGCAAAGTTTCCAGCAGGGTCTCGGGAAAAAAGTTAAGTTAAGCACGGCTTTCCACCCGCAAACAGATGGGCAAGCGAGCGAACAATTCAAACACTTGAGGACATGTTGCGATCTTGTGTTAGATTTTCAAGGAAGATGGCTGGACCATCTATGTCTAATTGAGTTCGCCTACAACAATAGTTTTCACTCTAGCATACAAATGGCCCCGTTTGAAGCATTATATGGACGAAAATGTAGGTCTCCACTTGGATGGTTCGAGGTGGGTGAGACCTTATTCGTTGAACTCAAGTCATTCAGGAAACAAATGATAAGGTACAGATGATTCGGGAGCGGATCAAAACAGCTCATAGCCGTTATAAGTCCTATGCGGATCATCGGAAAAGAGATCTTGAATTCCAAGAGGGGGAGAAAGTATTTTTAAAAGTGTCCCCAATGAAGGGAGTGATGCGCTTTGGTAAGAAAGGGAAATTGAGCCCAAGGTTTATTGGGCCATATGAGATCTTGCGAAGAGTGGGGAATGTGGTTACGAATTAGCACTCCACAAGAGCTGGAAGCAGTGCATCCGGTGTTTCATGTGTCAATGTTACGAAAATACTTGCACGATCCAAGTCACGTCATCCTTCCCCAGGAGATAGTTCTTAATAAAGAGCTTGATATGAAGAGCTCGGTAGAAATACTTGATAGAAAGGTCCAACGCCTTAGAAATAAAGATATTGCTTCCGTGAAAGTCCTATGGAGGAATCACTCCACAGAGGAAGCCACCTGGGAAGCTGAAGAGGCGATGAAAGTCAAATATTCATTCCTATTTGACTAAGGTAATAAAAAATGTGTTACATAGTATTTCATATGTGTGTCATTTGCGTGTCTATATGCATGTGTTACAACCTTATTCTCATTCGAGGACGAATGCTTCTTAAGGAAGGGAGAATGTGAAGCCCCAAATTTGTTACAATAACAATAAACATTATTGTGTCTATGTGATTATGTTACGGCTTTATTCACATTCGAGGACGAATGTTGCTTAAGGAGGAGAGAATGTAAAATCCGGAAAAATAATAATAATATATAGTTGTGGTTGGGTTAATAAAAATATATATATATAAGAAAACAAAGAATAAATTGCATGAGATAGAGTTAGTGTTAAAGTTGGATAAATAGATAGATAAAATGAAAATAAGAAAACAAAAAAACAAAAAGAAAAAACAAAAGAAAAAAAAGAGAAGATGCATGGCAAAGTGCACGTCCTCCCCCCCCCCCCTTCCCCCCTTTTCATTTCCCCTCCAACTCTTGTCATTCCACCTCCCATAGGTTATAGAAAACTCTCCACTTATACATTGTATTTACACACAAACAAAGTACATAACATAAAGGTTAGAAAATCAGAAAAAAACAAGTGAAAAGAAGAGGAAAAAAATACCAAGAGGGCAAGAAGAACAAGAATCAAAATACTAGAGAGTAAGGATAATTTTAGAAATCACACAACAATAATCTTCACACTTACAAGGTGAGTTTTCTCACTCAGAAATTCTTGGTAACATCCTTTATTTTTAGTTCAATACATGTTAGAATAAGAATTGAGTGTTGAAAAGAAATATTGAACTTTTGATTGTTTAGACGACTAGTTGCGTCATGAACTTTACGAACTGTTCTCACTGAGTTATAATTCTTAGAATTTGATGAAATTCTGAAGAGTGGTACACCTCTCTAATATGATCATATAGAACCAAAAATGAGGTAAAATGGACATACGGTTTGAAAGTTATCATAGTTCAAAGTTCCTGCCTTAGATTTGGTCGAAATTCGGAAAGACATAATTACGGACTGTTTTTATATAGTTTTAATTATTAGAATTATATGAAAATTTATATGGTTGTAAATATATCTATTAAGGACATATATAGATAAAGATTTATTAAAACGGACTTACGAGTTGAGAGTTATTGTAGTTTGAAGTTGCTGCCTCGGATTCATCAGAATCCAGAAGGGCAGGACGTGGAAACGTAAAACTGTACTAATCTGTGGGGAATATGAAAATTGTTGCTAAATGAAAGTTCTAGATCTCTCTGTTTTGGACAATTTTAGACCTTACGGGGGTCTATCCGACTTACGTATTGAGAGTTATCGCTGTTTAAAGTTTCTGCCTCGGATCTATCGAGATCTAGGAAGGGCAGCGAATAAAAGTGTAAAATTGTACCAAATGGTACATAATATGAAAGGATGGTTCACATGGAGACGTGTAGCTCTCTGTTCTCGTCGTTTTGAGATTTTATGGGGCTTGAACGGGTTTACAGATTAGGAGTTATGACTATTCTAAGATTGAGTTCTGTTTAATAAACATTCTGCCGAAACAAATCTCATATGGCTGTTTTGAGGATAAATTTGTGTTAGTTACCCAAAGTAGTTTTAAATGAAATTTGGTACAGTGAAAGATCCCCGTCTTACCTTAGTTTCCAATTGAGAAACACCTTAGTTGGAGTTATGGTTAAAAAGTTATAATCGTTACAAGTATAAATGACATAATGTTGGGAAAGAGAATATTATTTATTCGATCTTCTGAAAAATATGAAAAGTGAATACGTGTTCACATAAATATATAAATATAAACATAATGGATCGGGTTGCACGCCGCAACAAAACGTAAAGTGAATACGTGTTCACAAATACGTAAATATAATGGGTCGGGTTATGCGCAACAAAGCGTAAAGTGAATACGCCGTTCACAAATACGTAAATATAATGGTCGGGTTGCGCGCAACAAAACGTAAAGTGAATACGGCGTTCACGAATACGTAAACATAATGGATCGAGTTGCGCGCGCAATAAATATGAAAGATGAATACATGTTCACCTATATATAAATATGAAAAGTGAATACGCGTTCACAAATATATAAATGTAATAAACATGTGGAAATGCAGGGGAATGTCTTAACGTATAATACGAGATAAAATGAAGTGTTAGTTAAACCGAGAATTTCCTATGAGGAGTTGTTGCATATTTAAAAATGTTGTAACCTGATATGTTTTTGCAATATGCCTATTACGTTATAATGTGATTGCGCTTGGAATATTGTGGTGTTACTTTGAATTGCAGGGTAAGGTTCTCACTCAGCCCCATATGGTAGGGCTGACTCTTTATTTAACATGTTTCAGGAAAGCGTGATAGAGGAAAGGCTTCACGCCAAGGCTAGCGATCGTCCCGCAGCCTCTTGTCATACCAAGTCCATCATTTCGGGCTTGGTACTCGTCAGGTTCAGAATGTCAGTTCCAATGTCTCGGGAAATGCCCGTGTGGAATGGTCTCCCTTCCAACTTAGAATAATCTTTGTCAGTATGTCTAGGTAGAAACAATATTTGCACGAGCATGGACTCGCGTTATGTTTTTTTATAAAGTCATAAACAGATTTCTTTATTGTTATTTTTATTAATCGCTCCGTATTTGAATATAAGTTCAAATTTCTAAATAAAGAGAATTAAATGGTGCTCCTGGTGGGAAATAATTTTCCAGGTGCCATCACGCCCTAAGTAAAGACTTAGGAAAAGTCGGGGCGTGACAGAACCGATTTTGGCAATGGCACGCCTCATTCAATGGGTGCTACATCCGAAGTTGCTCCTAATCCAACGGATCTTGGTAAGGCAAAAGTTGCGGAAGCCGAGGGGTTTTCTCCCCAAAAGATGCCTATTAACTCAACGCAATTAATTGGCATGGGGAATGTAGAGACATCTCATTTAAGTGGACTTCATAACTCGATTTGGGGGGGAACCGGGGTTGACAAAAATGAGAGCCCTAGGAACTCTAATACATTAATTGATAGTGCATTATTACAACAAAAGACTTCTGGGACACCAAATCCCAATGATGCACGTTTTTTGACTTCAATTGCGGGAACCAACAATGTACACATGGACCCTCAACCCTTCACTTCACCCGAAGCTGTAAATGCACCTAAGGATAAGCCTATTCCAAGGAAGAAGACTTATGCGGGGGTGTTTGCGGAGTCACGTTTGGAAGAAAAAGGTATGAAATTGCAATTTATTGAACAAGAAGGAGATATTGTAGAACTTGATGCGAATGATGAAGTTCCATTCGTTGAGACTTGGGACTATTTTCTTATTGGATGTTTCACGGGCCCTTTCCCGGGACGTGAGGCACTGAATTCAATTGTTAAGGGATGAAATGTGAAGTGTCGAATCATTCCATATGGAAATAGATGGACCGTCTTCCGTTTCATGTCAGAGGATGATCGCATTAAGGTGTTTCATGGTGGCCCCTATATGACATTCGACAAAACATTGATGTTAAAACTAGTTGATAAGGACGTGATACTTTCAGATGATCTTTTTATGAAAATCCCCGTTTCGGTGTTGCTACGTGACATTCCCTTATCGGTTTGGAGTGAAACCGGTTTGAGTAAAATAGCATCGCGTGTTGGAATGACTCTATACACGGATCAGTTTACTAAAGAGAGGTCCAAAATGAACTATGCACGAGTATTGATCGAAGTCGATGTTAGTAAAGAAGCGATCCACGCAATTTAAAGTAAAGCTGCCGAGTAACATCATGTATGTTCAAAAAGTGGAATATGAACATTATCCGGATTTTTGTTTTCTGTGCCAAATATTTGGACATAGCCAATTAAAGTGTAAGAAGTTGAAGAAACAAGTGAAGCCTTTGGAGACTTCCCAACCTCAAAATTCGACTGCTTTGCCTCAAAATGGCAAGGATACGAGTTTGCCCTCTATGCCCGGAAGTGTCGATATAGCTTGGAATCTTGATCGAACTTCGGGTGAAAATCAATTTGATGAACACCGTTTGCGGGATGCACATGATGTTCCCAATACAACAAAGGTGGGAAATAGAGATTTTAATCAAGTCAGGACCTTTGCCGAGGCAGCACGAGGGGGGTCTAAAACTCATTTCGTCACGGGGTCCTTTAGAAGTGCTATGGGTATCGTGAATTCGCCGAATGTGTACATGCAAGCACCACTTTGTGCGGATAATGATGGATGGCAAAAAGTTACTTCAAGGAAGAATTTTATCAAGAACAAAGCCAAGCAGCAAGTTTGAGAAGTGAAAAGAGTATTTCAACCTTCCAAGATTGAGTTTATGATTTAATCCCCTCTTGTAGCGTCACCTTTGAGTGAACGCCCCATCCCTCATCTCTTTCATTTCTTGTTTATGCTTACGTTGAGGATTGAGAACCCTTAACGACTGATTGTAACTCCCTGTTTTTTCTTTTTAGTAATAATATTTGCATTTACCCAAAAAAAAAAGTTATCAAATTAGCAAATAAAGTGATATGTTGCAACAACTGTGGTACTTGTTGGAAATTGTCCAACAGATTGTCAACTTGTTGCAGCAGGTTTATCATCTGTTGGATATTTTTCAACAGATGAGTAACTTGTTGCAGCAGGTTACTCATCTGTTGTAAAAAATTAGTTGCATATTATAACAGATTCATCTGTTGGGTAGTCCAACAGATGCATAACTTGTTGCAACAGATGCATGTGTTGTTGCAGCAGATTATAAAAGTTGTTGCAATACCTAGTCATCTGTTGTGTTCTAATGCTTACAGCTTCCTTAGGGGGGTTGAATATGTCAACACTCAATTTTGTGTTGTTCCTGGCAGTGTGTCATCTAAGAATTCTTGGATATGTAACTTCTTCGGAGTATTCCTTGACTTGATGCCTGAGGTGAGAAATGGCTTCAAATGCCCAAACCTAAAAAAAAAAAGCCATAAAAAAATCAAAATAGTGATTGAAATAAATAAAAAAACGGTAAAACATTAACGAAAATTTACCATGAAAGCCCAAGGGAAGCCATATAGGTTTTGTGTCTTCCCCGTTGGCTTCAAATCCTTCATCAAATATTCAACAGTCAAGCTAAAACTTTTAAAACCCCAGGCATAGTTGTTGAAGACATCATAGTCCTCAGCAAGTTTAATCAATCCAAGCGGTATGTTGTAGTTTACGTCTCTTGCCCAAAGAAAACTGTGCACAAACTAAACTAAACACAGTGCCTCCTTGTGCTTTTTTGAAAAAGTTTTGGACTCCAAGTCTTGCAACAATTTCTTTTGAATGTGGCTCTTTCCCACTAAGTTTACCAAAGAGACATCATTCTTAGCTTTGGAACCCTTTGCTTTCTTGGCTGCCTTGGGCGTCCGGGCTGGCTTGGTTAATACAACAGTAGGAGGAGACTCACAAGGATAATATCTCAATCCGGTAACTATGTCAAACTCCTTCATGCCAAAGCAAACCGGTATGCCACAGTAATTGATCCAAATCTCATCATTTCTATCACAAATAATCTTACGCTTCAAAATCTCATAAACCATTGTCATTTGAAATCGGGCACCGGTATCTTCAGGTAAATCTAAATAGAGCCCAAAGCAGCTAGCCCTAAAAAAATTCTCCAACCCCTGTTGCCGGAGAATGCCCGTGAAGGTGTCAAAGTCCTTGCCCATGGTTGATCTAACCACAAAATCATCGGACAAATCCTTATGTCACGACCCGTTCCCGGGCCCGCGACTGGTGCCTTACCCCGGGAACCCTAGTGATACAACATCAGAGAAAATCAGCGGAAATAAAATCAAGACATGAAACAATAGATTAACATAAGAACAGGCTAACCAAAACGGTTACCTTTCTGTATATAAATTAAAAACTTGAACAGTTAAATCCTTTTTACAAACCTTGCCCACAACAGTACTACAGACCTCTAAGAGTTTCTATACCACTATGACGGGACAGGGCCCCGCCATACCCCCTGAATGTACAAAAGTATATGACCTCAGGAAACCGTACCAAAAGACAAAACCTCCGGAGAAATGGAGCTTTCCCAGGCGAGCGGTGATCCTAAGCGCGGATCGCCAGTTACGCACCTCAACTGCGGCGTGACGCGGCCCCGAGGTCGATAACAGTACCAAGTATGTGGCGAAAATCGTAAATGAAATCATAACAGTCTATATAAAGCAGGAGACATGTATGCAACCAAACTACAGTCCACAATATATAAGCAGTCATGTCAAGTCAGGGACTCACGCCCTCAAAGTCATCACTCAAATATAACTATGGGTCTCACGCCCACAACATTAATCATGCTCGTGGAATACCTTCCTCACTGCCGGCAGTCTATGATATAATAACACCAAGGAGTACACACGAACACCAGGTCCCACCTGTGTCATAAAACCGTACGGGGCAAGTACGAAGGCATAGCTACCAGATCCAACCTGCATCATCAACTGACCGGGGAAAGTACGAAAGCCAACTACCCAAGCCGTACCAACAATACTAAATAACTATATCACGAAGCTGACACGTGGCAAGTGCGATAGCCTCTACCAGATCCACTGCGCGCGTGGGCGGGGCAAGTAACTAGGCTAACCACCAGATCACAACCGTAAGTCACGAAACTTCGTCCAAACACTGACTCTCGAAGCTGACACGTGGCAAGTGCGATAGCCTCTACCAGATCCACCTGCGCCACGTAGCTGACGGGGCAAGTAACTAGGCTAACCACCAGATCACAACCGTAAGTCACGAGACTTCGCCACAAAACTGAACGGGCAAGTACGAAGGTTAACTACCAGATACCAAAGCCGAATCAGTAAAACCTCATGGAGAGCTAGTCCATGGAATAACAATAATGGTCACATGCCCCCAGAATCCCTCATCGGTATAGACATGCCCATGTGACAACAATAATGGAAGCATACCCGTGGAATCCTCCGTCACTGCCGGTACGTCCAAGTAAGTTCACAACAAGTCAGCCGGCCCTCCATCGAGAGACGCGGTGGTATAGAAATACAATATTTGCACAACAAAAGCTATCACAACTAGCATAGGCAAGTTCAACATACTTTTAGACTTTCATTAACATGTAAATTGATTCACCATTTATAAAAACTCAAGTACTCCCATTTTGTGCCAACAATCCGAGTTTTAACCCTAAAATACTACGTACTTTAATTCTTTCGAAAAGATCTCTTTTTACGTAAAAACAACTCGATACTAATATCCGTAGAACCAAACACGTTCATGTTTAAATCAAGTACTTTATACTTTTTAAACCAAGTGGCTTACACTCTTAAAACAACGTCAAGTATACCTTTAAAACCCAAGTAACTAACTCTTTTAAGATCAAGGTACTCTTACCCTTTTAAAACCAAGCCACTTATATTTTTCTACCAAGAAAAGTTCGATATTTGAAAACAAGTTATACTTTTAAACTCAAGTTACTTCTCCTTTCCCAAAATCAGGTTACCATTTTTAATCCAATAATAAAACCATTGTTTTGTTTTCATAAAGTCGTTATAACTAACTTCCCATAAAGCTATTATAACACTTTATGTTTTAAATAACCCAAATTCATTTTACACACGTACGTCTACCGTACTATATATATCTCACAAATATCATGCTCAAGAGTATAGGAAGAATAACATACCTCCTCGGCTAAATCCACTTGCCAAGTCGGATATGTCGCGCGCAGAGTGTCAACCTATAATAGTCAAAACACGCCTATCAACTTCTAGTTTTACGTAGGATTCTTCTAAGTACGATTTTTATTCTACGGAAAATTGGGCAGCACTTCCCCCGTTTCTACTCAATTCTCCACCTTTATCAAGGCCCGATAATAGTAACCAACATGCCTTAAATAAGGCACAATAATTCCGAAATTTCAAGAAGGGGATCACACGCCCAAACGGAACGCGATTAACAATCTCTCCTTAATAACAACAATATTTAAAGAAGGGGATAACACGCCCAAACGGAACGCGATTAACAATCTCTCCTTCATAACAACAATAAATAAAGAAGGGGATAACACGCCCAAACGGAACGCGATTAACAATCTCTCCTTCATAACAACAATAATTAAAGAAGGGGATAACACGCCCAAACGGAACGCGATTAACAATCTCTCCTTCATAACAACAATGTAAATATAGTCCAAAGTAAATACGGTCCAAAGTAAATGCGGTCCAAAGTAAATACGGTCCAAAGTAGATACGGTCCTTAAGTTAGGGTCCTTGGCCAACTTTTACAATTTTACTTATCCAATTACTTCATTAGTCTTCCAACTTATATTCCAATCTTTATATAAGTTATAGTTTCTTTGTTGTTCACTTCTTAGTAAGTAATGGATACATTTTTACCATTTTAATGGCTAATATGCCAATTCTCCTTTTAACAAGTTAACAAGATCCAAATATTTCCTTATATCTCATAGTCCATAATATACTTCCAATATATGTATAATATCCAATATACATAATAATCAACTTCACAAAGAGGTTAAGGTTCATTACCTCAATAATAGCCCAAAAATATCCAAGAACTTCAAGTCGTTTCAAAGTAAGTCTTAGCTCCAAATCTTTGAGTTCCAAACCACCACAAGTCACCCTTAGAAGTTCCTAACCAACTTCTATTCAAGAATTAACTCCAAAAAGTGAAGAACACTAAGGTTCCAAATATGCATGCTCTCGGCTTTGGGGTAATTTTGAGGCTATGGGTGTGAAATCTTGTCTAACTCTTGGTTAATAATCTTCCTAACACATAAAGGAAGAACACTTATAAGTTTAAGAATTTTTGGACAACATTTGCACAAGAAAGGGGGGGGGGGGGGGTTGGACGAGAACACTAGGAAAGGGGAGAGGAAATATTTTCAAGTCTTGAAATGTTCTAAGTGTGGAAGATTTTCATCAACTAGAGGTGTTTATATAGTACAACCAAGGGTTAGGATGAAAACACGTGTATGGTGTAGATTGTTTGTGTAGGTTCCTTTCTCCACTTGTCCCACAAATGCCATGCAAGACTTTGACCATTTGACTTGCCCACTAACTAGCCAAAACCGTGTACTACCATGCAAAATGCCATGCAAGACTTTTGGCCACTTGTCTTGCCCACTAACTTGGAAAAAAACGTCCAACATGGCTCTTGGGGTGACACATGTCGCCCTCCTATTGGTCCAAAATATTTAACTCTCGGAAAAATTCCATAATTTGGATAAAATATCGAAAACGTAAAATTTCCTTCACAAGGTTCGGAAATATTTTCCGTCGAGAAATCACATCTTTCATTCTTACCCTAATTAGGGTTTATACATTCGTACGTACGTCCTTACATACATACTCCGGAACTATGGGGTATAACATTCTTCCCCCCTTAGAAACATTCATCTCGAATGTTCCTTCTAAGTCTCCAAACATACCTGCGCCGGTATAGTCTTCCCTACTATACCTACGAAACCAATTTTGTCACACATGGCCATAATACAACGTACGCGCAAAAACTCACATCCGAGCCAACGAAGAATCATCTCTAAAGCGTATAACAATACTATTAGCTCCACCCATGGTCCAAAGGATACTTTCTTCACATCTTTACTTCGTAAAAAGGACACTTCCATCTTCTTAGCACACATTCGCCTCTTTTCTTACTCATCGTACCCTCCTTGTACACTCGAACTCTTCCTAATATACATATCACATTTCTGTCATTGCTTCAGTTTTTAAAATCTCGGGGTTACTATCTTCAACTTGGTTGTCATTAATTGGGAATACTCTGGATGAATCTCCGATACTCTTCCGAATCATAGCATGAAAAGGCGGACGTCTTGCCTAAGTCGGACGATTGCTAACATAGGCAACCCGCCTATTCTACAAATGATGAAAAGGCCCAAAGTACCTCGGGCTAAATTTCCCTGCTTTCCAAATCTCGTCACACCCTTCCGGTGGTACATGAAGACCACCGTCGACTGAACTCCAAGTGTTGGCCGATTATCCGCAAAACTTCTAACTCGAAATGCTAATAACCTCTTACGGATAAGTTTCGCCTTATCCACATTCTGTGAATCAAGTATGGACCAACTATCCGAACCTTGCCAACATCGAACCAATCGGCCACAACCTATACTTCTACAAGGCTTCATAAGGCGCCATCCGAACAATGAAATGGTAGCTATTATAATACTCACTCAACACGAGGCAAATAATCCTCACGGCTCACGAAATCAAAACATCGCCCGTAACCTATCCTCAAATGCGGATAAAGCGTGTTGTTTGTCATCGGCCGAGGTGAATGCACATCGAGACTCACCTTTGAGTTCCTAACCCCGGTAAAACCCTCGGAAAAAGCAAATAGCGTAACTGGCTCCACTGCGTATCAGAAATAAAAGTAGGAACCGTGCGGCCTTACAACCTTCCCGATATATAACATCTCGCATAACCTCGCCGAGTAAATACCCGATCGAAAGACAAGATGGGCTGACCTCATCGGCGACCATCGGTCGAACGCATCCACGAACTCGTCGATGGTTACCTAAACTCGGCCTAACACCCTCGTGATCCTATCACCTGGGGACTACCTCAAACCGACCCCCACCTCAATCCGGGTTGACCCGCGATCTTGCCTCAACCCGACCCATTATCGCTCTAAATTCTTGTTCCCCGTCCGGGACAATCTTACTATTCTCGTCATGAAAATCACCACTTTAATCTTGCTCGACCTATGGAATTATCCACAATACATTTCGCATACCAAGTACTTCGACAAATGCTAATCAGAAATCTTTTACTCAAGACGCACTTACCTAAGGTCTCAACGTTATAATATTCTAAGGCTCACAATTTCCCTGCCCCTAAACTTACCTTTTCAACTAACCATGTTCTCTAAATCACAATTCTACACAGTGCTATCCAAACATAACACTTTAACATAAAATCATCATATTACGCATACAAATCTCTAGAGGGTTAAGGATATACCTGTAACTACTACTTCACTATCCCTTTGCCGCTACCTCAGTCTGACACTTCGCAAAATGGCCTGCCCGTGCAAGTATAGCAATCTCCCAAACTAGTACGACACTCCCATGAGTTTTACCACAACGCCACACTGAGATACGGGTGGCCTCATCCGGCGAGTACTCCTACTCCCGGAAAATCTGGAACACAGAGCTCGACTGCTCGGAATACTGGGCATACGAAGGCGCGAGGACCACTGCTGCGGGGTGTATAAATAGCTTTATTCTTGGCGATGTCTCTGAGTTCGAAGGACCTGCTATCTGGCCTCTTACGCTAATCTGGTCCGTGCAGTCTCTACGTTCCTCAATCCCCTGTGCATAAGCCTGGATGCGGGCAATATCCATGCCCTGCTGAAGAGCTACTCCTGTGCAACCCTCCTCTAAATAATTATCGAGCCCTGTGACATAGCGGTGCACTCTATCCTCCATGTCTGCCACTAAAGCGGGGACATAACGAGCCAACGAGTCAAACTCTATACTGTATTCCCGAACCGTCCGTCCGTTCTGTCTCAACATCATGAATCTATCTGCCCGAGCTCTCATCATCTGCGGAGGCAAGAAGTGTGTAAGAAATGCCTCCGAGAACTCGTCCCATACGGCTGGAAGTGCATGCTCTCCCCGGGACAGCTCCCACGAATCAAACCAGTCGACTGCAGTATCACGCAGCCGATGTGATGTTATACCCCGTGGTTCGGGCCGGGCGAGAAATTAGAGAAAACACGTTCAGGGGCCTCAGGCGCGGCCGGAGGCGTAGCGCGCGCGCGAAGTGCGGTGGCGAAGTTCAGCGCCATGGCCGGGAAATAGAAGCCGCGTCGAAAGATCCGAGTCGCGAGATTCGCAGCGCCGCCAGGAGCGAATGGCCGAGGCGGGAAATTTGGGCGGAAAAACTTAGAAAGTCTGATTTTTATTTTAAAAAGGCCATGGGAGGGTGACAAGTGTCCCCATCCGATTTACTCATGCATTATATTGACCAAGACTTGGTCATTTCTTTCAACATTTCATCTCTACACTCCATCTCTCTAAGTTAAAAGCTCATCCTTCTCTCTAAATTCCCAAGAGGAATTCTAGCCTAAGGGAAAAAATCTGAAAAGTGTAATAGGAAGGAAAGGTTATTACAAGCTTGTGAAGACTATTGTGATGGTGTTCTTGGAGAAAAGGCTAGCAAGGTGTTGGAATAAGTTTGGCAAAACCTAAGGTAACATTTCTTCTCTTGTAGTTGGTATTGGGTGTTGCATGTTTAATAGGAAGAACTTGTAGTTGGAAAAATGCACTTAGAGTAGTTGCATGTAAGAAATGGGGTTGATTATGAAAGAATTGGTTAGGGGGATATTATGAGCGTGTTGTTGCCTAAATACTACATTAGACTTGTTGGGTTAGTTGTTGTAACTTGTGGGGCTGAATTTTACACACCAAAGTTTAGGTGTGTAATCCCTAGTGTTGGTTGGTTGTTGAGCCTTAAACATGGCATTTGAGCATTAAAAATCGACCTTGGAAAAGGTGGCAATGTATGTAGAAACAAAGGAAACGCTGCCCAATTTTCCGTAGGAAATTGGTGACTTTAACTTGGAAAAATTCTGCATTATAAATTAGAGCTTGATAAACGTATTGTGGTCATTTTAGGTTGACATACTACATGCGGTAAATTGGACTTAGCTTGTGGATTGAGAAGAGGTATGTGGAGCTTTCCTATCTCTTGAGCATGATTAGTTGTACCTATGTAGTACGGTAGACGTACAAGATTTGGAAATCTTCGTTTGATATAAGTATTTGATACTTGCTTCGTTAAAAGAAAAGTAGAAAAATCCCTTGGACTTAAGGGAATGTGTTTTACTATTGTTTAACTCTAGTATAACGACTTTATGGGGAGTTGGTTATATTAGTTTGTGAAAGTTTAATGGAGAAAGGTTTTGATGATTTGAACTTGTGAAAGGAAAATGGTTTTAAGGCATGAAGTGCCTAAGGTTTTACAAGAAATGAAGTCACTTAATTTAGAAGCTTGAGATAGTTTTAAAAGGAAATGTGACTTGTTTTGAAAAGAAATCGTAACTTGATACTATGGTGATTAGTATCTTGGATTTTTGTATAAAAGAGTTATTTCTTAAAAGGTTAGAGGTACATGATACTTGGGTTAAATCCCCGAATTTTTATTAAAAGACATGATCGTGCCTTAGGTATACTAAAATGAGAGGATGTATTAATACTATTAATAAGAAGTTAGGTGATTCTTAACTTGCTTAAGTTATGATAGGCGGTAGTGCTTATGTTGTGATGTGATAGGCGGTAGTGCTTATGTTATGTTTAATAGCGGATGAGCTATGTTATATATATTTATATTATTACTGGTAAACCGGGTTATTATTTATGCCATGGATTTGCTACCCATGACGCGAGTGCGGTGACTTGCTCGTGCGGATCTGGACCATAGGATCCATGCGGGTGAAATAGTCCCGTGCGAGTGCGCGATGGTACTCATGCGGATCCACGGGATCCATGCGGGTGAAATAGTCCCGTGCGGGTAAAATAGTCTATGGCGAGGCGGATGACCTCATGCGGGTCCACGGGACCTATGCGGGTGAAATAGTCCCGCGAGTAGGATTGCTTAATGATACTACGCGCGGTACCTGTTTTGATCATGAGCCTCCTATTTTTATGCTATAAAATGTATACTTGTTACTCTCATTATTAGTAAGGCACGGTCTGACATAATTTGGTTTTATCTATAACTTTAATGTATTTTGGACTTATGATATTACTACGATATTTTCGATTTTACATACTTGGTACGTTGTGTCGACCCCCTTCGCCTGCGTTCATCTGCAGTAAGGGAAGCGGTGGTAGATCCTCGTTCCTAGGATCTTGTACTCAGTGTCGGAGCTCCATTTCTTGGAGGCTCGACTTTTGGTATGGTTCTCCCAGTCGTTGTTATTTTGTACATTCAGGGCATGGCGGGGCCTGTCCGTCATAGTGTTATTCATTCTTAGAGGCTGTAGTCTTGTCGAACTTGGTTCGTTAAGGATGTACTGTTCGGTTTATGTACTTTTAGGTTAGCTTGATTTGGGCTAGACTATTCTATATCTTAATGGTTGTTTATCTTGAGTTTACATTCCCGGTTTTCTCGATGTTGTGTCACTAGGGTGCCCGGTTAAGGCACCGGTCACGGGTCGGGTTCGGTCGTGACAAAAGTGGTATCGAGCGATTAATCCTCGGAAAGAGTCTGAGCCGTATCTAGTAAGTCTTGATTATCGATGTGTTGTGCACCATCTATAATCGAGGCTGCGAGATATTTAGGATTTGTTCCCATTCTTTCACTCTAAGATCGTGCAATAGCCGTGCTATAGGTTGAATTTCCTCGACGTATTTTTTCTGTATCGCTTATGTCTCGCTGCAAGGCAGCAACCGCAGAAGGGCAAGCGTGAGAACTACGGTAGGGCACCGAGGTCACCAGCACGAGCCGGTCCCACGACGAGTGTTTGGACGGCGGCGAGTTCTGACGTCGCCAACCCCAAAGAGTCGGAGGCGGCGGCAGCTGCCGAGACGCGGTACGAGCCTCCATCCAGCCTGAGCGAAGGATATGGGCTACTGAGAGATAGCCCGATTCGCCGTGATCGTGGCCAAACAGAGGATAAGCCGGAGACAGCGATTCATTTGCACCGTAGTTCACCAGCTGCTAGCTGAGGCGAGAGACTTTTGAGTTGCAGCCCACGAGTTTTATGGGTCGAGGCGGAGGATGATCCGCAGGAGTTTATCAAGCGATTCGCAGAATCATGAGGTGATCGGGGCTTGAGACCGAGTCGGTGGTATTAGGTTCGCATCGGTGCGGACACCGCAGATTGGTCGTATGATTCGTGGGAAGCGTCGGGAGCATGCACATCAGTGTTTGGGACGAGTTCTCGAGGCGTTACTTGGCCATTTCTTGCCACCGCGGATGAGAGGGCTCGGGCGATAGATTTTTGACGAGGCAGAATGGCGGGCGGTCCGAATACAACGTGGAGTTTGATTCATTGGCTAGGTATGTGCCGCATTGGTAGCGAACATGGAGGGCGGTGCACCGCTATGTCACGAGACTCGATGATCACTTGGCGAGAGTTGCTCGGGGTGGCTCTCGGTAGGGCATGGACATTGCCGCGTGCAGCACATGCTCTCGGGTGTGAACGCAGGGCCGCGGATCGGCAGTATCGCGAAGAGGCGGGACAGAGGTCCTCTGGTAGTTTTAGGGTAGGCAACCCAAAGAAGAAACCAGATTTGCACGCGGCCGGTCGAGCGCTCCTCCACCATCTTCGGGACGGACGAGTATTCGGGAAGCGGGGCGGGGTTCGTGGCCGGGTTTCGGAGGACGAGTTCGGTCGAGATGAGGCCACCTATGCCTCGGTGGTCGATGTGGTGATTGCCATTATGGGGGTGTCGTGTTCCTCCGTGAGCTTGTTATTCTTGTGGCGGCGGGGCCATTTGAGAAGATTGTCCGTCCGGGTGGCGGGAATATGATGGCTCGGTAAGCGGTCGATGGATGGTCTTCATCGATGGCGATGCGCCGGCGAGGTGTTCACGCGCACGAGCGCCGCGAAGTCGTGGTAGGGTTTCGATTCAGCGGTCCTCGAACCGCATTTATGCTATGTCCACCGCCAGACTGGAGGCGTCACGATGTCGTCAGTACATTGTTGGTTTCTTCTTTGTGATGTTTATGCTTTGATAGATCCGTGTTCTACCTTGTCCTATATATCTCCTCATATTCTTTGGTAGAATAGGGATAGAGCCCGAGTCCATAGAATCCTTTGAGGTGGCTACGCAGTAGGTCTGCCGGTGTTAGCCGGCGGGTATATAAGGCTTGCCCGATGACTTTAGATGGTCGTCGGACTCTGCCGACTTGATAGAGTTGGACATAGCGTACTCGATGTGATTATGGGTATGGATTGGCTAGCGTCTTGCTATGCCAATGTGGACCGCAGAGAGAGGTTAGTTCGGTTCCGGTTTCTGGTGGCCGGTTATCGAGTGGAAGGGAATCTTGCATCGCCGGCGGTAGGTTTATTTCTTACCTCAAGGCTAGGAAGATGGTACGGAAGGGTATATTTACCATTTGGTTCGGTATTCGACATCGAGGTGAGATCTGGACCTTCATCGATTCGGTGGTTAGAGAGTTTCAGACGTTTTCCCAGACGAGCTTAGGGTATCCCTCCCGAGAGGAGATTGAGTTTTCATCGATTTGGCACGGACACTCGACCGATATCTATCGCCATACAGAATGCACCGCCGAGTTGAAGGAATTGAAGGACCGGTGAAAGATTTCTTTGGAGAAAGGCTTTATCGGGCCAAGTGTTTCTCCGAGGAAGCAGGTGTTATTTGTAAAGAAGAAAGATGGGGCCGCGTATGTGTATTGATTACGACGGTGAACAAGGTAACTATCAAGAATAGATATCCCTCCCGTGATTGATGATTTGTTTGACCGATTGCGAGTGCGAGATGTTTTTCCAAGATAGACTGCGTTACGGTTATCATCAGTGCGAGTTAGAGAGCGGATGTCCCAAGATCGCATTCAGACCCGTATGGGCACTATGAGTTCGGTGATGTCTTTCGGGTTGACCAAGCGCTCCAGGTATTCATGGATTTGATGAATAGGTGTTCGTGCCATTCTTGGATATGTTCGTTATAGTTTTCATCGATGATATCTTGGTGTATTCGCGCAGAGCGAGCACACGCATCATTTGAGGGCGGTGTTAGAATCCTCGTGGGCCGGCGGTTGTATGCAAGTTCTCGAAATGCGAGTTTTGGTAGCTTCATGGCTTTCTTAGGACATGTTATCGGAGCCGATGGTATTCGGGTTGATCTGAGAAAGATGAGGCGATCAAGACTTGGCCTGGACCACTACCAAGCGAGTGTGCGCGGCTTTTGGGCCTCGCGAGTTATTATCGGAGGTTTGTGGAGAAGTTTGCTTCTATTTCAAAGATTTTGACTAAGTGACTCGGAAAGCGGCTATGTTCGATGGACGGATACGTGTGAGAAAGTTTTCATTGCTAAAGGAGAAGTTGACGACCGCCCGTTCTTACTCTTCGGAGGTTTAGATGGATATGTGGTTTATTGTGGCCAGCGTCGGTGTCGGGCTTGGAGTGCGTCTTGATGCAAAGACAGCAAGGTTATAACTTATGCGTCCCGGCTTAGGAAACATGAGAGGAACTATCCACACACGACTTGGAGCCGGCGATGATTCATGCCTTGAAGATCCGAGACATTATTTATATGGAGTTCATGTGGACATTTACGCACCACAAGAGTCTCGGTACATCTTCCGGAGGAGTGAACTTGCGGCGAAGGCGGTGGTTGGAGCTACTTAAGGATTACGATGTTGATATTCGTACCACGGGAAGGCGATGTAGTGGCGTATGCCCTTAGTCGCGGTCGATGGGTAGTCTATCGATGTTGACAGAGAAAGGGATATGGTCCGAGCTACACGATTAGCAAGCCTTGGGGTTCGTTTGGTTGATTCCGTTAATGGAATTCGGGTTCGAGAGGTCGCCGAGTCTTCCATCGTCGAGGAGGTGAAGAGGCGACAGTATGAGGATCCGATTTTGGTACGGTACCGAGATGCAGCTCTCCAGGAAGAGAAGAGTCTATTTGAGGTAGCCGGATGGGGTGCTAAGATTCGAGGCGGTTGTGTGTTCCGATGTAGCGAGACTTCGTCGGCCAGATCGTGAGGCACAGTGCTCGTTATTCGATTCATCCGGGGTCGACTAAGATGTACCACGACCTCAGGTGTATATATTAGTGGGATGGTTTGAAGAGGGACGTGGCCGGTTTTGTTGCCCAGTGTCCTAATTGTCAGCAAGTTAAGGTTGAGCACGAAGCGGTGGGCTATTACAGTTATTGATATTCCGATGTGGAAGTGGGAGGTGGTCAACATGGACTTTATTACGTGGTTACCTCGCACCCGCAGGAGGCATGATTCCATTTGCGTTATTGTTGTGGTGTGAAATCAGCCCACTTCCTTCCGATCGGGACGACGTTTTGGTAGAGGACTATGCGGATTATATATTAGAGATTGTGAGATTGCACGAGTCGGTGTCGATTATATCGGATAGAGAGCCAGTTCACGACTAACTTCGGAGGTCTTTCGGAAGGATTAGGGACACAGTGAGTCTCGACCGCGGCGTTTCATCCTCGAGCGGACGGGACGGGCGCGCACTATCCGGACACTCGAGGATATGTGCGGGCTTGTGTTATTGATTTCGGGTAGGCGGGAGGATCATTTACCTCTTGTGGAATTTGCTTATAACAACGGCTACCATTCTAGTGTTCGGATGGCGCCATGAGGCCTTATACGGGAGGAAGTGCAGTCACCGATAGGTTGGTTTGAAGTGGGAGAAGTGCGATTAATCGGGCGGTTGGTTCAGTGACGATGGATAAGGTGAAGCTTATCGAGAGCGGTTATTGGCAGCCAGTCGATGTAAATCATACGCAGATCATCGGCGTCGACACTTAGAGTTTGAGGTTAATGATTGAGTCTTTACGAAAGTGTCACCCGTGAAGGGTGTGATGAGATTTGGGAGGAAAGGAAACTCGGCCCAGTACATTGGGCGTGTCAGTTGTCAGAAGAGTGGGCAAGGTTGCCTATGAGTTGGATCTGCCGTCCGATCTTGGCGGTACATCGGTTTTCACGTGGCTATGTTACGGAACTGCGGTGGAGCTCCGTCGAGAGTACACCGGTCGTGATGTCGGTGTGAGAAGTTATCGTATGAGGAGAGTCCATAGCGATACTCGATCGTCGAGTTAGACGACTTGGACGAAGGGCGTGGCTTCCGGTCAGTCTTATGGCGGAACGAGCGAGGAGGAAATGACGTGGGAAGCAGAGGATGACATGATGAAGAAGTATCCTCACTTATTCCCTACACCTCCAGGTAACCCACTTTCCTGCTTGTTAGTTTTGATTTAGTTGATTATGCTTGAGTAATGTTGTGGCTCGGGGAGCATTCTTTTTGCAAAGGAATAGTTAAGAAGATATGTTTATATTGTGTTTTGTGTAAGGCTAGAAGGAACATTCGGGACGAATGTTTCTAAGGGGGGGAGAATGTTATACCCCGTGGTTCGCCGGCGAAATTAGAGAAAACACGTTCAGGGGCCTCAGAGCCGCGGCGCCGGAGGCAGGGCCGCGGCGCCAAGGCGGGGGAAGTGCGGTGAGGCGCTGAAGTTCCAGCGCCGCGGCGCCGGGAAACAGGGCCGCGGCGTCGAAAGATCCGAGGGTCCGCAGGAGTTGCGGCGCCGCGGCGCCGAGGCGGGAAATTTGGGCGGAAAAACTTAGAAAGTCTGATTTTTATTTTAAAAAAGGCCATGGGAGGGTGACAAGTGTCCCCCCCCATCTGATTTCTGCTACATGCATTATATTGACCAAGACTTGGTCATTTCTTTCAACATTTCATCTCTACACTCCATCTCTCTCTAAGTTAAAAAGCTCATCCTTCTCTCTAAATTCCCAAGAGGAATTCTAGCCTAAGGGAAAAAATCTGAAAAGTGTAATAGGAAGGAAAGGTTATTACAAGCTTGTGAAGACTATTGTGATGGTGTTCTTGGAGAAAAGGCTAGCAAGGTGTTGGAATAAGTTTGGCAAAAACCTAAGGTAACATTTCTTCTCTTGTAGTTGGTATTGGGTGTTGCATGTTTAATAGGAAGAACTTGTAGTTGGAAAAATGCACTTAGAGTAGTTGCATGTAAGAAATGGGGTTGATTATGAAAGAATTGGTTAGGGGGATATTATGAGCGTGTTGTTGCCTAAATACTACATTAGACTTGTTGGGTTAGTTGTTGTAACTTGTGGGGCTGAATTTTACACACCAAAGTTTAGGTGTGTAATCCCAGTGTTGGTTGGTTGTTGAGCCTTAAACATGGCATTTGAGCATTAAAAATCGACCTTGGAAAAGGTGGCAATGTATGTAGAAACAAAGGAAACGCTGCCCAATTTTCCGTAGGAAATTGGTGACTTTAACTTGGAAAAATTCTGCATTATAAATTAGAGCTTGATAAACGTATTGTGGTCATTTTAGGTTGACATACTACATGCGGTAAATTGGACTTAGCTTGTGGATTGACCGAAGAGGTATGTGGAGCTTTCCTATCTCTTGAGCATGATTAGTTGTACCTATGTAGTACGGTAGACGACAAGATTTGGAAATCTTCGTTTGATATAAGTATTTGATACTTGCCGTTAAAAGAAAAGTAGAAAAATCCCTTGGACTTAAGGGAATGTGTTTTACTATTGTTTAACTCTAGTATAACGGCTTTATGGGAGTTGGTTATATTAGTTTGTGAAAGTTTAATGGAGAAAGATTTTGATGATTTGAACTTGTGAAAGGAAAATGGTTTTAAGGCATGAAGTGCCTAAGGTTTTACAAGAAATGAAGTCACTTAATTTAGAAGCTTGAGATAGTTTTAAAAGGAAATGTGACTTGTTTTGAAAAGAAATCGTAACTTGATACTATGGTGATTAGTATCTTGGATTTTTGTATAAAAGAGTTATTTCTTAAAAGGTTAGAGTACATGATACTTGGGTTAAATCTCGAATTTTTATTAAAAGACATGATCGTGCCTTAGGTATACTAAAATGAGAGGATGTATTAATACTATTAATAAGAAGTTTGGTGATTCTTAACTTGCTTAAGTTATGATAGGCAGTAGTGCTTATGTTGTGATGTGATAGGCCTAGTGCTTATGTTATGTTTAATAGCGGATGAGCTATGTTATATATATTTATATTATTACGTAAACCGGGTTATTATTTATGCCATGGATTTGCTACCCATGATGCGAGTCGTGCGCTTGTACTCATGCGGATCTGGACCATAGGATCCATGCGGGTGAAATAGTCCCACGCGAGCACGCGATGGTACTCATGCGGATCCACAGATCCATGCGGGTGAAATAGTCCCGTGCGGGTGAAATAGTCCTATGACGAGGCGGATGACCTCATGCGGGTCCACAGACCTATGCGGGTGAAATAGTCCCGCGAGTAGGATTGCTTAATGATACTACAGGCGAGTACCTGTTTTGATCATGAGCCTCCTATTTTTATGCTATAAAATGTATACTTGTTACTCTCATTATTAGTAAGGCCACGGTCTGACATAATTTGGTTTTATCTATAACTTTAATGTATTTTGGACTTATGATATTACTACGATTTTCCGATTTTACATACTGCACGTCAGGTAATCGACCCCCTTCCTCGGGGGCTGCGTTCATGCCGCAGGTAAGGGAAAGCAGGTGGTAGTTCCTCGTTCCTAGGATCTTGTACTCAGGTGTCAGGAGCTCCATTTCTTCGGAGGCTCGACTTTTGGTATGGTTCTCCCTGGAGTCGTTGTTATTTTGTACATTCAGGGCATGGCGGCCCCGTCCCGTCATAGTGTTATTCATTCTGTAGGCCTGTAGTCTTGTCAGAACTTGGTTCGTTAAGGATGTAACTGTTCGGTTTATGTACTTTTGGGTTAGCCAGTTTGGGCTAGACTATTCTATATCTTAATGGTTGTTTATCTTGAGTTTACATTCCGATGGTTTTCTCTGATGTTGTGTCACTAGGGTGCCCGGGTTAAGGTACCGGTCACGGGTCCGGGTTCGGGTCGTGACATGTGAACCTAGTACCACCGACTCTGTCTCTGAGGCCTTGATCACTTTCATGATCCGCTGCAGCTGTCGAATAAACTCCTGAGGATCTTCCTCGCCGATCCATGTAACTCGTGGATCGTGGACGGTGTATTTTATATACACTTTTTGAGTCGCTTTAGTTAGTCTTTTGTCCCATTTTGCACATATAAGTGTTGTATTAGGATAGTTTTTCTTTCTTTGAGTCAAAGTGGTTAAAATGGCCAAATGGCGAAAAGAGCAAAAAGAGGGCAAAAGAGGAGATGCGAGCCGGAATCGGAGAAAGTGGCGAACGAGGAAGATTCAGACCAGACCGCGCGGCCTCGCAATAAAAGCGGGCCGCGCCCACTATCCGAGAGGTCGAAGACTGGTACGCGCGCCTCCGACAAAGAAAATCGTGGTCGCGCGCGCTAAACATCCGGCGAGCCACAGAAGATACAGCGCGCGCCTCGACAAATAGATATCGGCCGCGCGAACACCCGACGGATTGCGAACTTCCGTGCCGGCGCCGACGCTGAAAATTAGTTCTTTTGACGAAAATCGCCAGCTCAAGGAAAAGAGCGAGGTGGTTTCAGCTATAAAAGGAGAACCCTAGGCGCTTTTAAGGTTCCTCTTCGCACAACACAAGACTTTGGCTTGGAGATGGATACCATTAGTTTAGTAATTTCTTTTCCTTTTCTTTACTTTATTTCGCTTTTATGATGAACTTTGAATTAGTTCTTGTCATATTTATGGCTAGAACTAATTCTCTTATAGCGCTTTCCATGTTGAATTGCTAGAACCTTATGTTATAAATTAATGCATGCTTATGGTTATTTTTCTTATTGAGAGATCTATCCAATAATTGAGTTGAATTCTTGGTAATTAATTGACAACTAATTATCACTATATGATTTCTAATCGATTCTCGAGAATGGGGATTGTGAATATCTTGTAAGTTGGGTAGACATTCTTGGATCGGGGATGAAAATACCTCAATTATTTATGTAGCGTTGATGAGAGGCTTAACAACCCTAATTTTGCGCATCGCGTGACGGCCAACTAGGTTTTGTTCTTAATCCTCCTATAAAGTTATCCTTATCACCAAATGTAGGTAAGGTGCGACATCTGGGTCGAGTGTTTATATAACCCTAGCGGGAGTATAAAACGATTTCGTAAACCTGCTTTCTCCTAAAGAAGAATACCATAAGTTAATGCATTAGTAAGTAGCATAAGCAGATAGTGAGGATACATGGAAGCCCTATTCTCATCATCACTGAAGTAAATCTTTATATTAAAATAGCTTGCATAATTCGTAGTTATAAATAACAAATCAATCATAAATTCACCAAATAGATACTAGAAAATAGATAGTTGGTAATTGAACCCTAATCCTTGTGGACGATATTCGGTCTTACTAAGACTATATTACTTGTCACGATAACGTGCACTTGCGTTTAAAGTGTGTGCATCCTACCGCGCATCAAGTTTTTGGCGCCGTTGCCGGGGATTAGGCATAGTTTAATATCAATTTTATCTATTTTTAATTTCTAATTTGGTTTTTATTTTAATTTTTAATTTTTACGTTTTTATTTTTATTTTCGAAAAGTTCGAGGTGCCGTGATTCTTTGTTGGTTTTGATTTATCTAAGGTATTTGTTAGATATAGATTTCTACTGTCAATATGACAGAGAACCAACCATAGAGGAAGAGAGGGAAGAGTTAAGAGAAGCTATACTCAGTCTCACGAGATACCAAAATCAGTTCATAGATGAAACAAGAATGGCCATGCAGAAATTGGAAACGCAAATAGCAGAGCTCGCAATCATATTCAACAGCGAAACATATGAAGAGCAATCTGCACCTGGGGTAGGCAATGAGGAAACACAATGCCAGGCAATTGACCTGAAGGATGCCGAATCAGGAGAGATAGAGAGTTTGCGCAGTTAGGCCGCGCCGATGAGCGTGGCCGCGCGCCAAGATTCTCGAGACAATGCAGAGACAGTGCAGGCGTTCCGCATCCGAGGCAAGCAGAAAGTGAGGCCGGCGCCAAGATCGTGCCGTGGCGCCGTAACCTGTAAACCGAGAAATCGACCACCGTGGCAACCGCACCTCAGGTGATGATACCATATCCTCAGAAATTAAAAACATGCACTCTTGACAAGAAATTCTCCAGATTCGTGGAGGTCCTCAAAAAATTGCAGCTCAATATCCCGTTTGCTGAAGCATTAGAACAAATGCCGAGCTACGTCAAGTTCATGAAGGATGTGCTTAGCAAAAAGAGGAGGATAGAGGATTACGAAACAGTGATGTTGACTGAGGAGTGTAGTGCCATCTTACAGAGATAATCGCTAAAAGTTACAAGACCCTGGGAGCTTTACCATCCCATGCACTATTGGGAAGTTTGAATGTCAGAAGGCACTGTGCGACTTAGGAGTAGGCATAAATCTGATGCCCTATCTAGTTTTCTGCAAACTAGAAATGGGAGAAATCAGACCTACAAACATCATCTTGCAGTTAGCTGACCGCTCAATTGTCCATCCGAGAGGAGTCATCGAAGATGTTTTAGTGAAGGTGGACAAGTTCATCTTCCCCACCGACTTCGTTATCTTAGACATACAAGATAACGATGGAATCCCCATCATACTTGGCAGACCTTTCTTAGCCACGTGACAGCGCCATTGATGTGCACAAAGGGAGTCAAGCTTCGAGTAGACGGTTAAGTGATTTTCAATGTTTTTCGAGCAAAGAACTTTTCCAGAGGCCAAGGATAATCGCCACCATCGATCTTAGCGAAGAAGCGATCACCAAAGAGTTGGATATGATGATACGCTTGAAGAAATCGACCACATGGGATGATGATAGTAGAAACGATCCAGATCTGATGGAGTATGCAAATTGGATGAATGCTTATGAAAAATGGGATACAAGGAAGTATGAGGAGCTTGGACAGGTACCAGAAAGATCATTACCATCTACAGAGAAGGCCCCAGAGTTAGAGTTAAAAACCCTACCCAATCATCTACAATACCAATACCTAGGTGAAGAAAAAACCTTACCAGTGATCATTTCATGCCACCTATCCACCGAAGAGATTGACAAACTGCTAAGAGTACTAAAGAATCACAAGCGGGCCATTGGATGGACATTAGCGGACATAAAAGGGATAAGTCCATCGACAGTAATGCATAAGATCCGTCTAGATGAGGAAAGCAGACCATCCATCGAAGCCCAAAGGCGACTAAACCCAAACATGAAAGAGGTAGTGAGAAAGGAAATCCTAAAATGGCTCGATGCAGGAGTAATCTACCTCATATCCGATAGCACATGGGTAAGCCCAGTACAAGTGGTGCCGAAAAAGGGTGGAATAACAGTGGTGACCAACGAAATAAACGAACTCATTCCCTCGAGAACGGTCACCGGATGGAGAATTTGCATTGACTATCGCAAGTTGATTAAAGCAACTAGAAAGGACCACTTCCCGTTGCCATTCCTAGATCAAATGTTGGACAGACTTGCAGGGCATAACTACTACTGCTTTTGGATGGATACTCGTGGTATCACCAGATTGCAATAGCCCCGTAAGATCGTGAAAAGACAACATTCACATGTCCTTTGGTACATTTGCATTCGTAGGATGCCATTCGACTCGCAATGCACCGCAACTTTTCGGGTGTATGATGGCAATTTTTTCAGATATGGTAGAACTATAGAAATCTTTATGGATGATTTTTCTGTCTTTGGAGCATCATTCACGAGTGTTTAAGGCATTTAGAAGCGATGTTAAGCGGCATAAGAATCTAACTCAGTGCTAAATTGGGAGAAGTGTCACCACGGTAATGTAAGGAATCGCCTTGGGACACAAAATATCAAACCAAGGTATTGAGGTGGACAAAGCAAAGATTTCGGTGATCGAAAATCTCCCACCTCCAGATCAACAAAAGGAGTCGAAGTTTTCGACACGCAGTGTTTTTATAGAAGATTTATCAAGGATTTTTCAAAGGTCTCAAAGCCTCTTTCCACATTGCTAATGACGGGGTTGTCTTCGACTTCAATAAAGAATGCTTATCCGCATTTCAAACGCCGCGAGAAGCTCGTTTCAAAGACTCCATAGTCATCGCACCAAACCGAGCTCCCATCCGAACTTACGTGCGATGCAAGCGACTATGCGATTGGAGCGGTGCTTGGACAGAGAATCGACAAGGTATTTAGATCCATTTACTATGCTAGTAAGACTCTAAACGATTTACGCTAAATTATGCAACTATCGAAAAGAACTACTAGCTATAGTATATGCGCTTGAGAAATTCAGCCATACTTGATTGGGAATAAAGTGATAGTATACACGACCACTCGCTATAAAGTACTTGATGACAAAGAAGGACGCTAAGCCTCGCTCATTCGATGGGTCCTACTTCTACAAGAATTTGACGTAGAGATTCGTGATAAGAAAGGAACAGAGAATTCATTGCGCACCACTTGTCAAGACCGAAAACACAGGAGCCGAACACCGGATGTGCAAATAAATGATCACTTTCCGCACGAACAACTGCTCCGGTAAGTATGAATTCTAAATTACCTCGTACGCTGATTTTGTCAACTTTCGCAGCTAAAGTACTACCCTGTGCTTGTCAAGACAACAAGTGAAGAGGTTTTATTCAGAAGTAAAGCATTACTATTGGGAGGAACCGTTGTTATACAAACACTGTGCCGACCAAGTCATCAGGCGATGTATACCAGAGGAAGAGATGCACCAGGTTCTCACCCATCGCCACACCTTATCACGCGCGGACACTTTGGGGCATCAAGAACAATGACAAAGGTATTGCAATGCGGATTCTATCGCCAACACTCTTAAGGATGCCCATACCTTTGTGCAGATGTGATAATTGTCGAGAACAGGAACATCTCAAGACGAAACGAAATGCCTTCGCAAGGGATATCGAAGTAACTATTCGACGTGTGGGAATCGATTTCACGGGCCATTCCCGCCATCCTTTGGAAATCAATACATCCTTCCGCGCTTGACTATGTGTCCAAACGGGGTAAGCAGGGCCACCAAAGAAAACGACAAGAAGACTGCTCAAAAATTCCTCCAAAAGAATATTTTCACAAGGTTCAGACCCCAAGAGCTCTCATCGACGGCGGAGCCATTTTTGCAATAGATAGCTAAATTCATTGCTTTCCGATATGGAGTTTACCATCAAGACTACAACCGCTACCACCTCAAGCTAATGGGCAAGCGTAAATGTCAAATAGAGAAGTAAAGAGCATATTAGAAAAGACGGTGAACGGCTCAAGGAAAGATCGTCCATCAAATCGATGACGACGCGGGCATACCGGACAGCATTCAAAACACCAATTGGTATGTCATCTTATAAATTAGTCTTTGGTAAAGCATGTCATTTGCCAGTAGAGTTGGAACACAGAGCATACTGGCAATGAGGAAGGTAAACATGGATACCACGGCAGCAGGACAGAGGAGACTACTACAATGCGCGAATTAGATGATTCCACACAATGCCTACGAATGCAAAGATCTACAAGGAACGAACGAAAGCATGGCACGATAAGAATTTGATACCAAAATACTTTCAAGAAGGACAACAAGTGCTGTTATTCAACTCAAGGTTGAGATTGTTTCCAGGCAAGTTAAAATCACGTTGGACAGGACCATACACTGGCAGAGTATTCCCATATGGAGCGATTAAAATAAAAGGGAGAGAGAGAGATGCCTTCAAGGTAAACGGACAGAGATTAAAACCCTACCTGATCAATGAAATGGAATACATGAACTTGGTAACTTCTCATACCTTAAAATGACAAGGAACTTGCGTCCGGCTAAAAGACGTTAAAGACAGCGCTTGTTGGGAGGCAACCCAATGTTTTTAATTATGTTATTTCAATTTCTGTTTTTATTTTATTTTATTTTTGATCAGTCTCACGGTCTTGGGTTCTTGTGTCTATGTTATATTGACAGGTGAAAGCCGAGGATGTGGAAGGCGAAAAAATGAAGAAGCCAAGGATACCTGGAAAAATCGCCATAGCCGCTACGCCATTAGCGTGGCCGCGCTCCAATAAACCGTAAGATGTTCAGACTTCCGGCCACGCGCCATTTGGCGTACGCGCGCCACAACGAAAAATATGAAAATTCGGAAGACACCCTGATCCGGCCCTCTCGCCAAATCAAAACACCAAGAATGCTCCTCCTCACGTAATTCGACGATTATCCACCGCCACCACCACCGCTTAACCAAAGTTTGTAAGTTGTCTATTTCTTTTATCGTTTTAGTCTACACACATTGGGGACAATGTGTGTTTTAAGTTTGGGGGTGTTTATTTGTGTTTTGTTTTATTTGTGTCATGTTATGTTTTATTTAAGTCTTTTTGATTGTTTTATGTTTATTTTGAGTCACAAAAAAAAAATTCCTTTTTTGAGTCATAATTGTCTGTCAAAGATCATGTATGTTGTAGTTGCTAGAAACACCTAGTGAAGTAAGGTGAAATAATGTAACGGACCTGAAGCAACTATCTAAACACTTAAGTTAGATATGCCAAAAACTCACAGAATCTGTCTATTTGGAGTTTCTTGCTTGAGTTATGCATGCTAAATGATAAATACTTATGTGTTATGATTGCTTGCTATTTGAGGCGAAATAGTTAGGATATGCATGTTAGGGAGATGACTCAGGCATTTCTTTGATAGCCAATTCTTACCATTCTTTTCTATCCCGTACTTTAAAAATATCCCTAGTCAGCCTCATTGAGCCTAAATTTGAAACTTCTTCTTTGACACCCTATATTCCCACAGATTGTGCTATAAGTAAAAATGTGAAGTAGTGGAATACATTGTGTTAAAAAAAAAAAGACAAAAAGAGTGAATAAGTCTGTGCACCCCAATACAAAAGTAATAAAAAATAGGCAAAAGCCTAAGTTCAAGTGCCACATTATTATATACTTCACTCTCCCAAAACAAAAGAGGGGAAAGATAGAATCGAAATGAAGAAAAGAACAAAAAGAAAAAGGGAAATATTGAAAAGCTAAAGAGCTTATGGTACACAAAAATGAGCCTAAATGCCTATTTTTACCAACCCCTACCTAAGCCTACATTACAACCCTTAAAGTCCTGAAGATCTCTTTTATGCATATCCAGAATTAGTGGAGAATAGCAAGTAAGCATGCCATAGGAATTCTTGAATTTACATGCATGATTTAGTATATTGACTTCCATTAAGCATGATAATATGAGTTTGCGAAATATCTAGCTTCATGTGCTTAGTATGCTGAACTTTCATGCTATATGTTTCTGCATATTATTTTGCTAACCTTCATGTTTTTCTAGTTAACACTAATGCAGCAAAAGTGATCAATGGCAGTGAGTTTTTTTTTTTTGTGTGTTCTTTGAGTCTTTTATTTTATTTCTTTCTATCTTTGCTCGAGGGCGAGCAAAGGTTAAGTTTGGGGGTATTTGATCGATGTATTTTATATACACTTTTTGAGTCAGTTTTAGTTAGTCTTTTGTCCCATTTTGCACATATAAGTGTCGTATTAGGATAATTTTTCTTTCTTTTGAGTCAAAGTGGTTAAAATGGCCAAATGGCGGAAAAAGAGCAAAAAGAGGGAAAAAGAGGAGATGCCGTAGCCGAATCGAGAAAGTAGCGAACGAGGAAGATTCAAGACCAGCCGCGCGCCTCGCACATGCGAGGCCGCGCGCTAAACATCCGAGGAGCCACAGAAGATACAGTGGCCAGCGCTCGCATGCCAGATATCGGGCCGCGCCAAAACACCCGACGGATTGCAGAACTCCGATGCCATGCGCTGTCTGCAGGCCGCGCGCCGACGCTGAAAAAATTAGGTCTTTTGACGAAAATCATGCAGTTCAAGGAAAAGAGGAGGCGTTTACACTTATAAAAGGAGAACCCTAGGCGCTTTTAAGGGTTCCCTTCGCACAACACAAAACTTTGGCTCGAGATTGAATACCATTAGTTTAGTAATTTCTTTTCCTTTTCTTTACTTTATTTCGCTTTTTATGATGAACTTTGAATTAGTTCTTGTCATATTTATGGCTAGAACTAATTCTCTTATGTGGCTTTCCATGTTGAATTGCTAGAACCTTATGTTATAAATTAATGCATGCTTATGGTTATTTTTCTTATTGTGAGATCTATCCAATAATCGAGTTGAATTCTTGGTAATTAATTGACAACTAATTATCACTATATGATTTCTAATCGATTCTCGAGAATGGGGATTGTGAATATGCCGTAAGTTGGGTAGACATTCTGGATCGGGATGAAAATACCTCAATTATTTATGTAGCGTTGATGAGAGGCTTAACAACCCTAATTTTGCGCATCGTGCGTGACGGCCAACTAGGTTTTTGTTCTTAATCCTCCTATAAAGTTATCCTTATCACCAAAGATAGGTAAGGTGCGACATCGGGTCGAGTGTTTATATAACCCTAGCGGGAGTATAAAACGATTTCGTAAACCTGCTTTCTCCTAAAGAAGAATACCATAGGTTAATGCATTAGTAAGTAGCATAAGCAGATAGTGAGGATACATGGAAGCCTTATTCTCATCATCACTGAAGTAAATCTTTATATTAAAATAGCTTGCATAATTCGTAGTTATAAACAACAAATCAATCATAAATTCACCAAATAGATACTAGAAAATAGATAGTTGGTAATTGAACCCTAATCCTTGTGGACGATATTCGGTCTTACTAAGACTATATTACTTGTCACGATAACGCACTTGCGCTAAAGTGTGTGCATCCTACCGCATCGATCGCAACTCAAGAAGTCCCAAGTCTCCAACTATCGGATCTGGTGAACCATCGTACTACCGAATCCGCCGCCACGCTCGCCCTCATTCTCGCCACAAGCCTAGCTAGTAATCGGGCCATCTCCTTGTAACTCATATCTCGCCCCGGTCGTGGAACCGAGACTGTGTACCGTGGTCTCGTGAGCCACCGCCGCGCTCTAAACCCTCGCTGGGCCGGGCGCGCTGGAACTCGCCGCCCGAGGTATTACTCGTAATGACCGGCTCGCGCCATCGCATTCTCGTGTTCTACTCACGCCTCCTCGCCGCTTTGCCCTTCGGGCCCTGGTTGCCCGCAGGCATAATCGTAAAAGAAGTACGCGGAGGGTCCAACTTATAACACGCCTCTAAGGCACGATCTCGAGTGAGAAGAATGGAAACCAATCCTAAATGTCCCGCAGCCTCCTCGATTATAGATGTGGTGCACAATACACCGATAATCAAGACTTTACTAGACACCTGCCTCAGACACTTTCCGAGGACTAATCGCTTCGATACCACTTTTGTCACGAATTCGCCTCGCCCGCGATCGTGCCTTACCCCGCACCCTAGTGATACAACATCGAGAAAATCACGGAAATAAAATCAAGACATGAAACAATAGATTAACATAAGAACAAAGCAACCAAAACTTACCTTTCTCAGATATAAATTAAAAACTTGAAACGCTTAAATCCTTTTACAAACCTTGCCCACAACAAGATTTCATGCACTTAAGAGTTTCTATACCACTATGACGACAGGCCCGCCATACCCCCGAATGTACAAAAGTATATGACCTCGTGGAACCGCACTAAAAGACAAAGCCTCGAGAAATGGAGCTTTCTAATCGAACAAAGGATTCTAAGAGCGGATCGCCAGTTACGCACTCAATCACAGATGAACGCAGCTCAAGGAGGTCGCATAACAGTACCAAGTATGTGAAATCAAAATATCAGAAATGAAATCATAACAGTCTATATAAAGCAGGAGACATGTATGACAACCAAACTACAGTCCACAATATATAAGCAGTCATGTCAAGTCAGGGACTCACGCCCTCAAAGTCATCACTCAAATATAACTATGGGTCTCATGCCCACAACATTAATCATGCCCGTGGAATACCTTCCTCACTGCCGGCAGTCTATGATATAATAACACCAAGGAGTACACGCGAACACCGTGTCCCACTCAGATATCATAAAACCGCACGGCAAGTACGGCGCATAGCTACCGATCCAACTCGCATCATCAATCGACCGGCAAGTACGAAAGCCAACTACCCAAGCCGCACTAACAATACTAAATAACTATATCACGGCCGACACGCGGCAAGTGCGATAGCTCTACCAGATCCACCGCGCCAATGAATGACGGGGCAAGTAACTAGGCTAACCACCGATCACAACCGTAAGTCACGAAACCGCCCAAACACCGACTGGTCGACACGCGTGGCAAGTGCGATAGCCTCTACCAGATCCACGCGCCACGTGCCGACGGCAAGTAACTAGGCTAACCACCGGATCACAACCGTAAGTCACGAGACTTCGCCACAAACCGAACGGCAAGTACGGGTTAACTACCGATACCAAAGCCGAATCAAGAAACCTCACGGAGAGCTAGTCCATGGAATAACAATAATGGTCACACGCCCCGTAATCCTCATCGCCAGATAGACATGCCCACGTGACAACAATAATGGAAGATACCCGTGGAATCCTCCGTCACACGCCAGACGTCCAAGTAAGTTCACAACAAGTCAGCCGTCCCTCCATCAAGAGACGCGGTGGTATAGAAATACAATATTTGCACAACAAAAGCTATCACAACTAGCATAGGCAAGTTCAACATACTTTTATACTTTCATTAACATGTAAATTGATTCACCATTTATAAAACCTCAAGTACTCCCATTTTGTGCCAACAATCCTGTTATACCCCGTAGTTCTGACCCTACGTATGAGAACGTACGAAAGCATGTAAGACTTAAAATTTTCAAAGGATAGGTTGACGGATTATTCCGGACGGGTTTTAGTCAACTTTGGGGGTTATGACCCGATTCATTGAGAGTTCCTGGCATTTTAAAGGCCTAAGGCGTAGTTCGTTGAGTCTAGATTCCAACGCAACCAACCGCTCGCCGATAGGACGCCGAGTAGAAAGTTATGAGAGTTACAAGTTCAGCGCCAATGCGCGTAAATGCGTTTCGTGCAAAGCGACAGGCCGCGACGACGCAGGGTCGCGCGCCTAAAGTAATCGAGGGGTCACTGAAGTTTCAGCGCCGCGCGCCAGGACAGGTGGCGCGAAAGTCCAGAGTCGGCGGAGGTTTCAGCACACGGCCGAGGCGGGATTTTTGGGCGAAAAACTTAGAAAGTCCGATTTCTTTTAAAGGCCATGGGAGGTGACAAGTGTCCCCATCTGATTTTGCTTGCATGGCTTATATTGACCAAGTCTTGTAGACTTGGTCATCTCTCAAACATCTTCCTCTCTCTAAAAATCAGCTCCTTCTCTCTAAAACCCAAGAAAATCAAAGTTAAGAACAAGAAAAGGAAGCTTGTAGCTAGCTTGTTGGCATTATTGTGGTGGTATTCTTGGCAAGGAAGCTAGCAATATTTGGGATAAGTTTTGGCTAAAACTTTAAGGTAACATTTCTTCCTTTAGATTTAGTTCTAGTGTCGTACGCTTAGAAGAAAGATCTCATGGTAGTAAAATAATGCACTTAGAGTCATCAGATGCTAGAAAATGTGGTTTGGATATGAAGAATGGGTTAAGAAGAGATTATGAGCATGTTGTAGCCTAAAAACTACCTTAGAATTGTTAAGTGAATTGTTGTAAACTTGTTGGGCAGAATTTTGGGTGTGGAATCCCCTTTGAATTGTTGGATTGATTGAGCCTTAAATGTGGTGTTTTGGATGATAAATTTGGCCTTGAGAAAGGTGGCAAAGTGAGTAGAAACAAAGGAAATGCTGCCCAATTTTCCTTAGAATTTAGTGACTTTGAACTTGGATTGTTCTACATTAAGATTAGAGGTTAATAAACGTATCATGACTATTATAGGTTGAAATATTACTTGCGGTAGTTTGGACTTGGCAAGTGGATTGACCAAAGAGGTATGTGAAGCTTTCCTATCTCTTGAGCATGAATAGATGAAACTATGTAGTACGGTAGACGTACAAGATTTGGTATTCTTGCTTGTTTTAAGTATATAATGACTTGTTTCATTTTAAGAATGTATAGTTCCCTTAGTTAGGGAAAAAGTATGATTTTACTAAAGTATAGAGTTAATATAACAACTTTATGGGAAGTTGGTTTATTAGCTTCATAAAAGGTTAATGAGAAGAGATTTTCACTAAATAAGATAAGTATGTGAAGAGGCAAATTGATTTTAAGGTATCAATTGTCCAAAGGTTTTTATGTATAAAGAAGAGTCATTGTTGAAAGAGTTGAAGCATATAGTACTTGGGTTAAACTCCTGTTCTTTATTAAAGATATGCTTAAGTGCCTTAAGTAAACTAAAATGAGAGAGTATATGAACAAGACTAAAAGAAGTTATAAGTTTCTTAACTTATTTATGATAGGATGACATGAGATAGGTAAGAGTATGTCCGAGGCAAGCCCCAAGATCGCCATACCACCTCCTTCAAGGTAAGAGTATGTCCGGCGGCCACCCCAAGATCGCCATACCATCCGCTTGCAAGAGTATATCCGGCGGGCGATCCAAGATCGTTATACCATTTGCACCAAGATAAGAGTATATCCGGCGGGCAAGCCCCAAGATCGCTATACCATCCGCTCCAGCAAAGAGTATATCCGAGGTCTGACCCAAGATCGTTATACCATCCGCTTCGTGGTAAGAGTATATCCGGCGGAAAGTCCCCAAGATCGTTATACCACATTGCCCGTGGATTTGCTACCCATGACGCGGCGAATACCTCACGCGAGTCCTTATGGGCTTACGCGGTGAAATAGTCCCACGCCGCCGGTACACCGATGCGAGTACCTCACGCGGTCCACTGGACCCACGCGTGAAATAGTCCCGCGAGTAGGATGGTTTTATTGATACTACGCGAGGTACCGCTTTGATCACGAGCCTCCTATTTTACGCAAGATATATATATATACTTGTCACTCTCATTGTTAGTAAGGCACAGTAAAAGGTATTTTATTGTCTTTCATGACTCCAGCTTGCTTTTAGACTTGATATTAGTATTACAGTATTTTTCCAGCTATACATACTTGGTACATATCAGGTACCGACTTTCCTGGGTCGCTCACGCCGCAGGTGGTAAGCAGATCAGGATCCTCATTCTGGATCACTCTTCCAAAGGTCGAGCTCCACCTCCTGACGCTTGTTATTTTGGTACGGATTTCCGATGCTATAGGTACTTTGTATATTCAGGGGTATGGCGGGCCCGTCCCGCCACGCTTGTTATCTTTGAGGTCCGTGGTCACATTTATGTTTTGGGCTATAAGAACCAGCTTGTACTATTATACTTTTGTTAAGTATGTTTTATGGAAGAGCCTTACCTACCGCCGCTGATGTTACCTTTGTATACGATGTGTTATGTATGTTCACCGCTATTCTCTCGACATATACCGATGTGTACCCCGGCAGGTACTACCATGACCCGGTTGGGTCGTGACAAAAGTGGTATCGAGCGCTTAGTCCTCGGAAAGTGTCCACGCATCGTGTCTAGTAGAGTCTTGATTATCGCGTGTCGTGCACCACATCTATAATCGTGAGGTCGCAGGATATTTAGGATTGGTTTCATTCTTTCACTCTAAGATCGTGCAATAGAGTTGAGTTATAGGTTGAATCTCCTCATGTTTTCCTTTATGTATCGCTTATGCCTCCACGCAAGGCAACCGCGCCCGTGGCAAGGCAAGGCGGTGAGCCGCTAGTGGACGCGGAGAGTCACGCAGGCACAGCCCAATCCTTACCAGATGATGTTTAGGGCGCGAAGTTCCACGTCGCCGCCAAATTTCAACAGAGTTCGAGGCGGACGCGCCATCGAGATCACGCACGAGCCTCCACCCACGCATGTGGCCCGAGTACAGATTACGGAACAAATTCGTTATCGACCAAAGATAGTAAGGCGGCAGCGACAGAGAGCAGCGCCAACCCTAGAGCCGACAGCTTACGGATTCGATTTCTGGTTGTCACCCACCCGAAGTTCTATGGTTCGAGATTTGATGAGGATCCGCAGGAGTTTGTCCTAGCGATTCATGGACCATGCAGTGTTCTGGGCATCGAGACCGAGTCTGTTATACTAGCTTACCGTTACGCGATATTGCGTTGAACCGGTTTGAGTCATGGGTATTGTCGAGGGTGAGGACGCTCTTCCACTGACGTGGAGTTCACAGAGGCGCCTTAGACCACTTCTTGCCTCCGAGGTGAGGAGAGCCCGCGTAGATAGGTTCTTGACCTCAGACAGACGAGGACTATCGGGAGTACACTGAGTTTGACTCCTTGACCAGATATGCACACACCATCGTAGCATACGGCATGGCGCATGTGGTTCATAGATACGTGATGGGCTAGACCGTCACATGACATCGCTGCTTAGGAGTGGCTCTTCAGCCAGGGATGGATATTGCCAGTATGATGGCATACGCACTGGGGATTGAGGACCGAGAGAGGCAGGATCAGTTATATTTGGGCCAGCCCAAGAGGGCCAAGACATCGTGTTCTCGTGGCGCTGAGGCGGGCAGCCTCGCAGCAGACTAGGTCCACCTTCCACCAAAGACAGAGTGCTCCTTCTCGCTTTTCCGCGAGGTCCGATCAGCGAGGTTATTCAGAGCAGTCGTGGCTCCGTGACTTCGTGGTTTCAAGCGAGGCAGACCAAGACTAATCGAGACCACCTACCTCTGCGCGCTCGACGCGGTAGGTCTCATCCGGCGAGTGCCGTATGGGTTCGAGATCATGTTACTCTTGTGACGCAGGCCATCCAAGAAGGATTGTCCGCCCCAGCGGCGGAGCATTACGGTTCAGCCGACGGTTCGTTGTCGGATCTTCATCTTCGATGGTTAGACGCCCCGAGGCGTGGTACTTATGGCCAGCAGCCGCGCAGAGGTCGTGGTAGGGTTCCAGCTTCTAGCGGTCCTCGTAACCGCATATATGCTATGTCCATCGGCGAGACCACGAGGCGTCTCGCATGTCGCCACAGTACATTATTGGTTTCTTCGTGATGTATATGCTTTGATAGATCCGTGTTCTACCTTGTCCTACATATCTCCTCATATTGCCGTAGAATAGGGATAGAGCCCGAGTCCATAAGACCTTTTGAGGCTACGCCAAGAGTGATTCAGCCAGAATGAGCGAGTGTATAAGGCTTGTCCGTGACTATAGATAGCCGCCGACTCAGCCGACTTGATAGAGTTGGATATGACACTTTGATGTGATTATGGGTATGGATTGGCTAGCATCTTGCTATGCTAACGTGGATCAGAGAGAGATTAGTTCGGTTCCAGCTTCTACGAGCCGTTATCGAGTGGAAGGGGAATACTGCATCGCCGAGGGGTAAGTTTATTTCTTACCTCAAGGCTAGGAAGATGGTGCGAAAGGGTACATCTATCATATGGTTCGGGTATTCGACATCGAGGTCGAGGTACCGACCTTCACCGCCCGGCCGTTAGAGAGTTTCCACGTATTCCCGCATGAGCGTATCCCTCCTGAGAGGGAGATTGCGTTTTGCATTGACTTGGCGCCAGATACTCGACCGATATCTATTCCGCCATACAGGATGGCACCTGCCGAGCTAAAGGAGTTGAAGGACCAGCTGAAAGATTTGCGGGAGAAAGGCTTTATTAGGCCAAATGTTTCTCCTTGGGAGCACCCATTGTTTGTGAAGAAGAAGGATGGGACGCTGCGTATGTGTATTGATTACAGGCAGCTGAACAAGGTGACTATCAAGAACAGATATCCCCTCCCCAGGATTGACGATTTGTTTGACCAGTTGCAGGGTGCAAAGTGTTTTTCCAAGATAGACCTGCGGTCTGGTTATCATCAGGTACGAGTTAGAGAGATAGATATCCCAAAGACTGCATTCAGGACCCGGTATGGGCACTATGAGTTCAGGGTGATGTCTTTCGGGTTGACCAACGCCCCAGCAGTATTCATGGATTTGATGAATAGGGTGTTCAGGCCATTCTTGGATATGTTCGTTATAGTTTTCATTGATGATATCTTGGTGTATTCGCGCACAGAGCAGGAGCATACAGATCATTTGAGGACGGTATTGGGAGTCCTCCGAGACCGGCAGTTGTATGCCAAGTTCTCGAAGTGCGAGTTCTGGCTGGCGTCAGTGGCTTTCTTAGGGCATGTTATCGGGGCCGATGGTATTCGGGTTGATACAGCGAAGATTGAAGCAGTCAAGACATGGCCCAGACCCACTACACCGACGGAGGTGCGCAGCTTTTTGGGCCTTGCAGGTTATTATCGGCGGTTTGTAGAGAAGTTTGCTTCTATTTCAGCACCTTTGACTAAGCTGACTCGGCGCAGTATGTTCCGGACGGATACTTGTGAGGAAAGTTTTCAAATAAAGGAGAAGTTGACGACCGCCCAGCTTCTTACTCTTCCGCAGGCTTAGATGGATATGTGGTTTATCGCGACGCCAGTGTCGGGCTTGGTGCGTCTTGATGCAAAGACGATGCAGTTATAGCTTATGCATCTCGACAGCTTAGGAAGCATGAGAAGAACTATCCCACGCATGACTTGGAGTTGGCAGCAGTGATTCATGCCTTAAAGATCTGGAGACATTATTTATATGGAGTTCATGTGGACATTTACACAGACCACAAGAGTCTCCAAGCATATTCACCGTAGGAGCTGAACTTGCGGCAGAGACGGTGGTTGGAGCTACTTAAGGATTACGATGTTGATATTCTATACCACCCAGGGAAGGCCAATGTGGTTGCAGATGCCCTTAGTCGCAGGTCGATGGGTAGTCTGTCTGATGTTCAGCCAGAGAAGAGGGATATGGTCCGAGAGTTACATCAGCTAGCGAGTCTTGGGGTTCGTTTGGTTGATTCTGATAGTGAGGGAATTCGGGTTCGAGAGGTTGCCGAGTCTTCTATCGTCGATGAGGTAAAGAGGCGACAGTATGAGGATCCGATTTTGCAGTGCATCGAGACGCCTGCTCGTAAAGAGAGGAGTCTATTCGAGGTAGCGCTGATGGGTGCTAAGATTCGAGGGCCGGTTGTGTGTTCTGATGCGGACAGACTTCGCCGCAGATGTTGGGGGAGGCACACAGTGCTCGTTATTCTATTCATCCGGGGTCGACTAAGATGTACCATGACCTCAGATGCGTATATTGATGGGATGGCCTAAAGATGGACGTTGCGGAGTTCGTGGCATAGTGCCCGAATTGTCAGCAGGTTAAGATTGAGCACCAGAAGCCCGGTGGTCATTGCAGCTATTGATATTCGACTTGGAAGTGGGAGGTGATAAATATGGATTTTATTACGTGGCTACCTACCACTCGTAGGAAGCATGATTCCATTTGGGTGATTGTCGACAGTGACGAAATCAGCCCATTTTCTTCCAAATAACGACGCTCACCGAGGACTATGCCGATTATATATTAGAGAGATTGTGAGACCGCACGAGTCCCGGTGTCGATTATATCGATAGAGGAGCCCGCTTCTCGCTAACTTCGAGGTCTTTTCGTGGCGGATTAGGGACACGTGAGTCTCGATGCGGCGTTTCACCTCGTGATCGACGGACAGCCGAACGCACTATCCGACACTCGAGGATATGCCGCGGCTTGTGTTATTGATTTCGTGGGTAGCCGGAGGATCATTTGCCTCTTGTGGAGTTTGCTTACAACAACCTACCATTCCAAAGATTCGATGGCGCTTACGAGGCCTTATACGGGAGAAAGTGCAGGTCACCGATAGGCTGGTTCGATGTGGGAGAAGTCCAATTAGTCGGGCCAGACTTAGTTCAGCAGGCAGTGGATAAGGTGAAGCTTATCCAGGAGCGATTGTTGGCAGCTCAGAGTCGGCAAAAGTCGTATGCAGATCATCGCGCCGACACTTGGAATTCGAGATAGATGATTGGGTTTTTCTAGTATCGCCTACGGCGGCGTGATGAGATTTGGAAAGAAGGGAAGCTTAGCCCAAGGTACATCAGTCGATCGATTGTCCGTAGGTAGGCAAGGTTGCCTATGAGTTAGATCTTCCGTCCGATTTGAGGCGGTGCATCCGATTTTCATGTGTCTATGTTGCGGAAATGTATCGAGATCCATCTAGAGTGCACCCGGTTCGTGATGTCCACGTGACAGGAGCTATCGATGAGGAGAGTCCCATAGCGATACTCGATGGTCGTGTTAGCGACTTCGAACGAAAGATGTGGCTTCCAAGGTGCTATGGCGGAACGAAAACAGGGAGGAAATGACATGGGAAGCAGAGGACGATATGATGAAGAAGTATCCTCACTTATTCCCTATACCTCCAGGTAACCTACTTTCCTACTTGTTAGTTTTGATTCAGTAAGTTCGCTTAAGTCTGTTGTGGCTCGTGGAGCTTCCTTATTTTTGCAAGAGTAGTTGAGAGGGTCTATGTCGATAATATGATTTGAGTAAGCCTAGAAGGAACATTCGGGACGAATGTTTCTAAGGGGGGGAGAATGTTATACCCGTAGTTCTGACCCTACGTATGAGAGCGCATTTAAAGCATGTAAGACTTAAAATTTTCAAAGGATAGGTTGACGGATTATTCCGGACGGGTTTTAGTCAACTTTGGGGCGGGTTATGACCCGATTCATTGAGAGTTACTAAGTATTTTAAAGGCCTAAGGCGTAGTTCGTTGAGTCTAGATTCCAACGCAACCAACCGTTCGTCGATAGGACGTCGGAGTAGAAAGTTATGAGAGTTACAAGTTCAGCGCATCGGGCGTAAATGCGTTTCGTGCAGCGCGATGGCGCGCGCGGATGCAGGGCCGCGGCGCCTAAAGTACTGAGGGGTCGCTGAAGTTGCAGCGCCGCGGCGCCAGGACAGCAGGGCCGCGGCGCCGAGGCGGGATTTTTGGGCGGAAAAACTTAGGAAAGTCTGATTTCTCTTTTAAAAAGGCCATGGGAGGGTGACAAGTGTCCCCCCCATCTGATTTTGCTTGCATGGCTTATATTGACCAAGTCTTGTAGACTTGGTCATCTCTCAAACATCTTCCTCTCTCTAAAAATCAGCTCCTCCTTCTCTCTAAAAACCCAAGAAAAATCTGAAAGTTAAGAACAAGAAAAGGACTCTTGTAGCTAGCTTGTTGGCATTATTGTGGTGGTGTTCTTGGCAAGGAAGCTAGCAATATTTGGGATAAGTTTTGGCTAAAACTTTAAGGTAACATTTCTTCCTTTAGATTTAGTTCTAGTGTTGCATGCTTAGAAGAAAGATCTTGTGGTAGTAAAATAATGCACTTAGAGTCATTGCATGCTAGAAAATGTGGTTTGGATATGAAGAATGGGTTAAGAAGAGATTATGAGCATGTTGTAGCCTAAAAACTACCTTAGAATTGTTAAGTGAATTGTTGTAAACTTGTTGGGCAGAATTTTGGGTGTGGAATCCCCTTTGAATTGTTGGATTGATTGAGCCTTAAATGTGGTGTTTTGGATGATAAATTTGGCCTTGAGAAAGGTGGCAAAGTGAGTAGAAACAAAGGAAATGCTGCCCAATTTTCCTTAGAATTTAGTGACTTTGAACTTGGATTGTTCTACATTAAGATTAGAGGTTAATAAAGGTATCATGACTATTATAGGTTGAATTATTACTCATGTAGTTTGGACTTGGCAAGTGGATTGACCAAAGAGGTATGTGAAGCTTTCCTATCTCTCGAGCATGAATAGATGAAACTATGTAGTACTGAGACGTCAAGATTTGGTATTCTTACTTGTTTTAATTATATAATGACTTGTTTCATTTTAAGAATGTATAATTCCCTTAGTTAGGGAAAAAGTATGATTTTACTAAAGTATAGAGTTAATATAACAACTTTATGGGAAGTTGGTTTATTAGCTTCATAAAAGGTTAATGAGAAGAGATTTTCTCTAAATAAGATAAGTATGTGAAGAGGAAAATTGATTTTAAGGTATCAATTGTCCAAAGGTTTTTATGTATAAAGAAGAGTCATTGTTGAAAGAGTTGAAGCATATAGTACTTGGGTTAAACTCCCGGTGTTCTTTTATTAAAGATATGCTTAAGTGCCTTAAGTAAACTAAAATGAGAGAGTATATGAACAAGACTAAAAGAAGTTATAAGTTTCTTAACTTATTTATGATAGGATGACAGTTGAGATAGGGTAAGAGTATGTCTGAGGGGCAAGCCCCAAGATCGTCATACCACCTCCTTCAGCAAAGAGTATGTCCGAGGCCGTGCCCAAGATCGCCATACCATCCGCTTCAGCAAGAGTATATCCGAGGCGATCCAAGATCGTTATACCATCCGCACTAAGATAAGAGTATATCCGGCGGCAAGCCCCAAGATCGTTATACCATCCGCTCCAGCAAAGAGTATATCCGAGGCATGCCCCAAGATCGTTATACCATCCGCTTGTGGTAAGAGTATATCCGGCGGAAAGTCCCCAAGATCGTTATACCAATTGCTCCGTGGATTTGCTACCCACGATGCGAGGAATACCTCACGCGAGTCCCATGGGCTTACGCGGGTGAAATAGTCCCACGCGTGGTACAAACCGATGCGGTGAGTACCTCACGCGGGTCCACGGGACCCACGCGGTGAAATAGTCCCGTGAGTAGGATGGTTTTATTGATACTACGGGCGAGGTACCTGCTTTGATCACGAGCCTCCTATTTTACGCAAGATTATATATATATACTTGTCACTCTCATTGTTAGTAAGGCACAGTAAAAGGTATTTTATTGTCTTTCATGACTCCATCTTGCTTTTAGACTTGATATCGTGATACAAAGATTTTTCCGACTTTACATACTTGGTACATATCAGGTAATCGACCCTTCCTCTGGCCGCTCACGCCGCAGTGGTAAGCGGTGTGGATCCTCATTCTGGATCACTCTTCCAGTCGTCGGCTCCACCTCTCCGACGCTTGTTATTTTGGTACAGATTTCGACGCTATAGGTACTTTGTATATTCAGGGGGTATGGCGGGGCCCTGTCCCGCCACAGTTGTTATCTTTAGAGGTCTGTGGTCACATTTATGTTTTGGGCTATAAGAACCAGTTGTACTATTATACTTTTGTTAAGTATGTTTTATGGAAGGCAGCCTTACCGGCTGGCCAGTGATGTTACCTTTGTATACGTATGTGTTATGTATGTTTCGCTGCTATTCTCTGACATATACCTGACAGGGTACCCCGGTAGGGTACCAGTCGCGGCCCCGGGGTTGGGTCGTGACAAATCCGGGTTTTAACCCTAAAATACTACGTACTTTAATTCTTTCGAAAAGATCTCTTTTTACGTAAAAACAACTCGATACTAATATCCGTAGAACCAAACACGTTCATGTTTAAATCAAGTACTTTATACTTTTTAAACCAAGTGTCTTACACTCTTAAAACAACGTCAAGTATACCTTTAAAACCCAAGTAACTAACTCTTTTAAGATCAAGGTACTCTTACCCTTTTAAAACAAAACCACTTATATTTTTCTACCAAGAAAAGTTCGATATTTGAAAACAAGTTACTTATACTTTTAAACTCAAGTTACTTCTCCTTTCCCAAAATCAGGTTACCATTTTTAATCCAATAATAAAACCATTCTTTTGTTTTCATAAAGTCGTTATAACTAACTTCCCATAAAGCTATTATAACACTTTATGTTTTAAATAACCCAAATTCATTTTACACACGTACGTCTACCGTACTATATATATTTCACAAATATCATGCTCAAGAGTATAGGAAGAATCACATACCTCATCGGCTAAATCCACTTGCCAAGTCGGATATGTCGCGCGCAGAGTGTCAACCTATAATAGTCAAAACACGCCTATCAACTTCTAGTTTTACGTAGGATTCTTCTAAGTACGATTTTTATTCTACGGAAAATTGGGCAGCACTTCCCCCGTTTCTACTCAATTCTCCACCTTTATCAAGGCCCGATAATAGTAACCAACATGCCATAAATAAGGCGCAATAATTCCGAAATTTAAAAAAGGGGATCACACGCCCAAACGGAACGCGATTAATAATCTCTCCTTAATAACAACAATATTTAAAGAAGGGGATAACACGCCCAAACGGAACGCGATTAACAATCTCTCCTTCATAACAACAATAAATAAAGAAGGGGATAACACGCCCAAACGGAACACGATTAACAATCTCTCCTTCATAACAACAATAATTAAAGAAGGGGATAACACGCCCAAACGGAACACGATTAACAATCTCTCCTTCATAACAACAATGTAAATACGGTCCAAAGTAAATACGGTCCAAAGTAGATACAGTCCTTAAGTTGGGGTCCTTGGCCAACTTTTACAATTTTACTTATCCAATTACTTCATTAGTCTTCCAACTTATATTCCAATCTTTATATAAGTTATAGTTTCTTTGTTGTTCACTTCTTAGTAAGTAATGTATACATTTTTACCATTTTAATGGCTAATATGCCAATTCTCCTTTTAACAAGTTAACAAGATCCAAATCTTTCCTTATATCTCATAGTCCATAATATACTTTCAATATATGTATAATATCCAATATACATAATAATCAACTTCACAAAGAGGTTAAGGTTCATTACCTCAATAATAGCCCAAAAATATCCAAGAACTTCAAGTCGTTCCAAAGCAAGTCTTAGCTCCAAATCTTTGAGTTCCAAACCACCACAAGTCACCCTTAGAAGTTCCTAACCAACTTCTATTCAAGAATTAACTCCAAAAAGTGAAGAACACTAAAGTTCCAAATATGCATGCTCTCGGCTTTGGGGTAATTTTGAGGCTATGGGTGTGAAATCTTGTCTAACTTGTTACACCCCGTAGTTTCAGGGTATGTATGTGAGGACGTACGTACAAGAATACGACACAAAAATTGGAAAGGAAGAAAGATGTGATTTTTCGACGGAAAAGTTTCCGGATCTTGTGAAGGAAAAAGGTTCGTTAATGGGAATTGGATTCCCAGATTTGGTATTCGGACTTTTTGGAATTTTTAAGAATTATGGAATTTTATTTCCGAAATTGGTCATGTGGGGCCCACGGGAGAATTCACGGTTTTGTGGGGCCCACTTTATTTTCGGATTTTTGGCATTGCGGATATTTTCGGAAGATGAAATATTTTGGACGAGTAGGGGGACGACACGTGTCACCCCCATGTGGCCCTATGGCCGAAAGTGAGGGCACTTGGACGTTTTTCTTGGTCCCATTTTTGTGGTGGACATTTGGTTGGTAGATTACCCACACACATGTCCCCAATCCTCACCTTACATTTGCTTTAATCCTAGCCATTGATTTATCTATAAATACCCCTTTGTTGCAAGACTTAATTTCATCCACACTTGAAATATCTTTCCAAGGCAAATTCTCCCTCCCTCCCTTAAGTTGTTCTCGTCCAACCCCCCCCCCCCACTTTGTGTAGAAATACTTCAAGTATTGTTGTAGTATCCCAAATACCTTAGCCTAGTATTCCTAGTAGTATTCCAAAGTTATTTCAAATATTAAGAGCCGGAAATACTACTTTATTCCAATAGTCGCAAAATGAAGCCCTAGAAAAATCTTCATAGCTTAGATGAAGTGTTAAGAGAAGTTGTTTAGAAACTTCTAAGGGTTTCTTGGAGCGGGTTGGAGCGCAAGGAATTGGAGCTAAACGTTGCTCAGGATCGACTTATAATCTTGGATAATTTTGGGCTTATCGAGGTAATGATCTATGTCCCTCTATCAGAATTGGATATTACATATTGTAGTAGTTTAGAATCGAGTATAAGATATATTGGAAGGATAATTATAAAGAATTGAACAGATTTACATTGACCGTATTTACAGAGACTTGTAGTATTATTGTGGAGTAGAATCAGACACGTCCGGTTAGACGTGTAACCCCCCCTTGGAGTTGTTGTCTTGGTAGCGGGCCTTGATAGAAGAGGAGATTTATGTGGTTGCGGGGGGGAGGTGTTGCCGAATTTTTCGTAGGATAAGGAACCTTGTACTTTGAATTGTTCTACAAAGAGATCGAGAAGTTGATAGACATTTTATGGCCATTATAGGTTGAAGTATTGCGAGTAGCGTATTCTACTTGAAGGGTGGAAAGGACTTGCAGGGTTACAGTACTTTGGAGCTTTTTGTTTTTTGTCGATAATCGTCGCGAGGTATGTGAACCTCTTCCTATCTTTTCTAGCATGATTGTGTGAACTATGTAGTACGGTAGACGTACGTGTGCTAAACGAATTTGGTTGGTTTAAAACATAAAGTGTTATAACGGCTTTATGGGTAGTTTGTTATAACAACTTTATGTAGGTAAAGAAATGGTTTGTGGTTTTTAAAAGATAAATGACTTGATGTAAAATATTAAGGACTTGAATTGTGTTAAAAAGTTGTGAAACCGCATTTATGAGAAATGGGTAATTGGGTTTTAAAAGGAATAAGTTATATTGATTTCGGAAATGAGAATAAGTATCGAACAAACCATCGCAGTTAATAAAGGAAAATGTATTGACAAATAATTAATTATATTAAAACCAGTAGAAACCTCCATCTGCATAGAAGCTAAGATAAGACAAAATTGTATTACATTTCCTAGATCATGGCTGCTTTAATAAAATCATTAATAACAATTATTGATTTTCTTAAATTCCACAGTAAGGAACTTGATTTCTAAAAGAAAAGAGACTTGAGAATTTGAAGTGTTTTGGTTTAAAACATAAAGTGTTATAATAGCTTTATGGGAAGTTAGTTATAACGACTTTATGAAAACAAAAGGATGGTTTTTTTTATTGGATTTAAAATGGTAACTTGACCTTAAAGGGAGAAATGATTTGGTTTAAAAAGAAAGTATGAAAATTGTTTTGGTTTACTTAAACAGATAGTTACTCTATTTTGATACTACGGGTATCGTGTGACTTTTTGTGAATGAAATGGATCTTTTTTTGAAAGAATTAAGTATGTAGTACCTTGGGGGTAAAAAAATCCGGATTTGTTGTAATAAAAAAAAGGAATGTCTAAAGTACGTTGAACTTGCCTATGCTTGATGTGATAGCCTTTGTTGTGCAAGTGTTTTGATTCTGTGTTACCGAGTCTCTCGATGGAGGCTATCCGTTGATTGATGGACATATCGACACGCCGGGTGCCCACGGTATGCTTCCACTAGGAGCGTGGTCTTGTTATATCCTTGGACCTATCGACACGCCGTGGCCCACGTATGGTTCTATTAGGATTGTTGTTCCATGGACTAGCTCTCCATGAGGTTTACCGATTCGCCTCGTATCCGTAGTTAGCCCTCGATTGCCTGGCCATTCTTGATGCAGTTGGTTCTGGTAGTTGGCTTTCATACTTGCCCCGATCAGCTTTTGATAGTGTCATTCCATGGACCACCTCCACGGGTTTTACCGATTCGCCTCGTATCGGTGGTTGGCTCTGCATTTACCGGCCGTGGCTGATTCGGCTTGTATCCGGTAGTTAGCCTTCGTGACTTGCCTGCTCGCTTTGTGGCGGTCTCGTGATTACGCCTGTACCGGTAGTTGGCTCAGATTGCCCCCGCTACCACGTGGCGCAGTGGATCCGTAGTTGGTCTCGTGATTGCCTCGTGTCATCTTCGTGGCGGTCTCGTGATCACGGCCTTGGTATCCGTAGTTAGCCCTCAGATTGCCGACGTGACACGTGGTTCCGGTAGTTGACTTTTCAGATTGGCCCCGTCGCCTTCGTGGTATGGTTACATAGTATTGTTGGTACGGCTTTGGTATCCGTAGTTGTCTTTCGTACTTGCCCGCCGGTGGATGATGCAGTTGGTTCGGTAGCTATGCGCATTTCTTGCCCAGACGGTTTTATGACACGTGGGACCCGTGTTCACGTGTACTCCGTGTTGTTATATCATAGATTGCCGGCGAGGAAGGTATTCCACGCATGATTGATGTGGGCGTGAGACCCATGGCTATATTTGAGTGATGACTTTGAGGCGAGTCCCCGACTTGACATGACCGTTTATATATTATGGATCGTAGTTTGTTATCATACACGCCTCTCGCTTTTATAGATCGTTATGATTTCATTTACGTGATTTTCGCCACATACTGTACTGCAGATCGACCTCCTGGGCCGCTCACGCCGCAGTAGAAGTACACCATTGTTGATCCTCGCCATAGGATCACAGCTTGTTGGGAAGCTCCGCTTTCTCCGAGGCTTATCTTGTGGTATGATTCCACGAGATTGTAGGTTGTACATTCGTGGTATGGGCGGCCCCGTCCGTCATAGTTGTTATAAAATTCGTAGAGGTATGTAGATCTTGTTGCGGTGGTTTGTAAAGGATTTACTGTTCGATTTTGATGTATATATTCAGGAAGGTAACCGTTTTGGTTAACCTGTTTTTATTATAATATATCTGGTTTCATGTGTAAGTTTTTATTTCCGCTGATTTTCTCTGATGTTTGTATCCTAGGGTGCCCGGGGTAAGGCACCAGTCACGGGCCCGAGGTCGGGTCGTGACATAACTCTTGGTTAATAATCTTCCTAACACATAAAGGAAAAACACTTATAAGTTTAAGAATTTTTGGACAACATTTGCTCAAGAAAGGGGGGGGGGGTTGGACGAGAACACTAGGAAAGGGGAGAGGAAATATTTTCAAGTCTTGAAATGTTCTAAGTGTGGAAGATTTTCATCAACTAGAGGTGTTTATATAGTACAACCAAGGGTTAGGATGAAAACATGTGTATGGTGTAGATTGTTTGTGTAGGTTCCTTTCTCCACTTGTCCCACAAATGTCATGCAAGACTTTGACCATTTGACTTGCCCACTAACTAGCCAAAACCGTGTACTACCATGCAAAATGTCATGCAAGACTTTTGGCCACTTGTCTTGCCCACTAACTTGGAAAAAAACGTCCAACATGGCTCTTGGGGTGACACATGTCGCCCTCCTATTGGTCCAAAATATTTAACTTTCGGAAAATTCCATAATTTGGATAAAATATCGAAAACGTAAAATTTCCTTCACAAGGTTCGGAAATATTTTCCGTCGAGAAATCACATCTTTCATTTTTACCCTAATTAGGGTTTATACATTCGTACGTACGTCCTTACATACATACTCCGGAACTATGGGGTATAACACCTTATTTCCATTCAGCGGCATCGTCACGCCGTACGTTTCAATGCTGAAACTCTTGACGACCTCCTCAATCGAAGGTCTATTGGGATCTGTGGCAATACTAGAAGACTCAACAAGATTGACATCCACATTATGTTTCATTTTTCTTCTTAACTCGGCCAAGGTCTGATCTGTTGATTCTTCTTCTTCTTCATTACCATTTTCAGTTTCTGCATCTTCTTCACCTTCTTCATCGTCTTCGGCTCCTTCATCCCCTTCATCATCTTCTTCTTTATCTCATTCTTCTTCACTTACTTCTTTTTCATCTCCTTCAGCATTTTCTTCATTTTCTTCATCTCCTTCAGCAGATTTTTCATCATCTTTTTCACTTTCTTCTCTAGTTTCTTCACTTTGTTCATTTTTATCACTTTCTTCTTCATGCCCAACAGAGGTTTCGTGGGTTTCCTCTCTTCAAGCCCCGCCACTAACTCTTTCCTCATTTGTTGATTGACAAATAGCAGTCACAAGTTTATCTAATGGTGTTTGCACCTTAGCTCTTTTACTACTTTCTCCCTCAGTTGGTTTCTCTCATTTTCTTTTAACTGGAGTCATTTTATCTACACACAGGAGATAGAAAAACAGTTTTAATTGGTTAGTGCAACATATAAAGTAAAAAGGGAAAAGGAATATGTTGCAACAAGTAATCAGTTGTTGCAACAGATTAATAATATGTTGCAACAAAATACGAAGTTGTTGCAATAACTTATTACTTGTTGCAGCAGAATCTTAATCTGTTGGAAATAGAAAACAAAGATAAATACTTAATAATCGCTTTGATTTTTTACAACAGTTTGTTAATATGCTACAACAACTGCTTCAGATGCTGCAAAAACCTCAACAATTGTTTTGATTTTATCCAGCAGTTGTTGGATAAAATCAAAACTTTTCCTAAACCATAGCATGACAGCAACAACAACAGCAAAACCATCTAAATTAAACTACAAAACATCTATATTTCACTACAAACACACAACCATCACAAATCTCACTCACAACTTAAATAAAATACACCAAATAGGATTTTTTTAACCATGCAACCTCAACAGATGTTTACAACTATCAAACAAGTGCTGAATTTACTGCAACAGCAACAACAACAACAGCAAAAACATCTAAATTTAACTACAACACATCTATATTTCACTACAAATACACAACCATCACAAATCTCACTCCCAACTTAAACAAAATACACCAAATCATACTACCTCAGCAGATGTTTGCAACTGTCAAACAAGTGCTGAATTTGCTGCAACAGGTAACCTCAGTTGTTGAAAAACATCAACAAAATTGCAAGCCTTTTTTTCCCGAAACAACAAGGAGAAGAAAAACAAAAACAACACCAAAAACCATAATTTCACAACCACAACCACTATTTACAAACTCACAAACCCCAACAAGTGCAACAAATACACGAAACTACAACAAAACAAATAATATTCAAGAAAAATCTATGTTCTTCTTCATCTTCTCTAACCAAAATCATCATTTTCACACTCTGATTTCAAAACCCTAACTTTTGAATCAAGTGAAAAAAACAATTTACCTGAAAATGAATAGAGAAGCAACAACAATGGAGAGAGAGAAATGAGCAATGGAGAGGGAGGAACAAGCAGCAACAATGATGGTCGTCGGTCGCCGGTTTTTTGCAGCAGCAACGAAGAGAGACAGAGACGAGGGAACTGAGAACTGTTTTTTTTTTTTAAATAAAATGAACAAGTAGTTGGGGTCGTGGGAAAGTGGATTGGAAGGAGTTTTTGTATAATGTGTGTGAGTTGAAAGAAGTTTTTGTATAATGTATATGAATTTTTGTGTATTTTGTAAAAGATTATAAGTTTTAAAAATTATAATTCAGTCTCAATTTTAGTTAATCACATTTTTAAGTTATCACAATTTCTAATTATGAGACTTTTTTGTCACGGTAGGTTAAATCTTCCGTCGTACTTCCATTCCCGACTTCCCCATTTCCGTCTAAAACCACTGGTATCCGGCGCTATTCCAAGACAGCGTTAAAGATAAATAAGAGTGTGCCGCTTAGGGTAAGCTCATTTCTTCTATTGGGCAAACTGTAACTTCTCTTTTTTTTTTTTCCATTACACATTGTTTCATAATGTATGTTTTATGTTGTACTGTATTATATTTTTTTATTTTAATGAATATAATATTTCATAGATTATACCATTTCCCGTTACATGATGTCAGACATCAATAATCAGAATGATAAACCTATTAGAAAAGTAGGGTAAGGGTAGAGTTATTATAAAAAGGTAGGTTAAAGAAAGAAAAATTCCATCACACCAAATCAGTCATTACATAAACGGGACTTTTCGTTGTTACATAAGATTTAACGATGCAATACAATAAATTCTAAGTAACAATCAAAACAAAGTTTGAGCCGAGACTTGTGCTTTGTTTTGAGCCGATGGTCTCTCGGAAACAACATCTCTACCTACCAAGGTAGAGGTAAGGTATGCCTACACTCTACCTTTCTCAGACCCCACATTGTGGGATTTCACTAGGTATGTTGTTGTTGTTGTTATAACAATCAAAACAAACATTGTATTTAAATTAGCAATATGATACAATACATAGGTAACAACAATCGAAAACTAGTTGTTAGGTTTCATGATGTTTATTTAAATGATTTCTCTTTTGTCTTCTGTGTTGAAAAAAGTTTGGATCTTTTTTTACTAACTGTATGTTTTGATGGTTGAATTCTCTGTTACAATCAAACCCAGCATTAGCTAGTTCTTTTCATCAAACTTTACTTGTTCTAGAAGAGTTATGTACAATGAAAGCTATTGATTTAGTTATACCAGTGTATATTTTGGAATTTATCTTGTGACCTTATCAAAAAGATACTTTGGAATTTATTTTATGAAACTTTTTAGATGTCAATTTGTCTGGATTAAGTTATTTCTAAAGCTTATTATGTTGCTAGTTTAACCATTTTTTTTCATATTTAGCTACTATACTTCATAACTATATATGCATAAGGTTGTAGTGGATATTCGAGTTTGAAATCTATGAATTTCAATTCTATTTAGAGGAATATTTTTCAACCAACTTTGGAATGAGATAGCAGATTCATCCCTATAGGTTCTGGCTGTTAAACTTGGTATAATTGGGATTTTAGGTAATTCAAATTTATGGTTCAGTTAGGCAAATTGATTCTTAATCTTTTTATGTGATTTCTGATCATTGGACTACAAGATTTGGCTAAGCATTTTTTTTGTTTTGGTTCAAGTCTCTACAGCGATATATGTGAATTTTATTATTGATGCTCTTTTAGTTAAATATATTTTATGTTCTGTTTGTTTCTGTTCAGTATTTTGGTCATTTCTCTTTCCTGTTTGTTTCTGTTCAGTATTTTAATCGTTTGCACTTTCTTTTAATCTCATGGCTCCACAATAATGTAATTAATATATTATAATTTACGCCTTGCCTTAAAAGTGCAATAATGATGATGCTAGTTATTGGATTCAAGTTGTGTACTTTTTCTTTTATTGTGTTGAAACTCTAAAGGTATGAGTTAGTTTTTCTTGTTTGTTATGGATATAATGAACCTGACTAGTGGTAGACTTAACAAAAGACAAAATCAACATAATTGCCTTTCTGAGAAGGATGGCCCGTGGATAGTGTACAGGAAAGCAAGAAAGGGGTAGGTTCACAGATAGCTGCTTGGGGGCCCCTATTTAGAGAATAGCCGAAGCTAATAATTTTTTTAAGTTTAGCTGTTTCAAAATCAGCTTCAGACTTGAGAGATTGAAGTTGAATTGCGGGCTGAAGTTCCAAAAATGTCAGACGTAGGGGTCTGAAGTTGAGCTTGTTAAGACATAAGTTTAGACTTGTATGTTTCAAGTTTGAACTACCAATTATGCTAGTCGAACTTCAAACACTAAGGTCTGAAGTGGGGTGTTGCAATCCTCAACTTCAAATCTGTATATCTGAATTTTGAACTATCAAAGCCCAACTCCAGACCCAAATATTCTGAAGATGGCATAGCCCAAGTCTGAAGTTGGTTCAGTCAATAAACTAAGAACAAGAATAGTAGATGAATATAACAGAGAGTATGATGCTCAAAGAAACTTATGCAACCATTATAGGAGATGGGTAGACAATTACGATGAAGAAGACAAAGTTCATTCACTTGAAAAAGTGCAAAGAGAACTGAGTTGAATAAATATGACATTTTTAAGAATTTGTTTGCTAGTTCGTTTACAAAACTTTTAATATCAAGTATTGTTCCATGTTTTAAAATAAAAGCTGTGGCAGATTACAGGGATCAAGAACCTAAATGTAGAACTCTACATTATGTATGTGTTTTGTAGAACTCTACTTACTATATGATTTAATTATTAATACAACAAAATCTAGACAGAATGGCACAACAACAAGATAACAGTGGCTACAAGCTAAATACTTCAGAAAAATTGGATATAACTAAAATAAGACATGTAAAATCGGCTGCCTGATGCAATCCTACAGAAAAAAGAGTCTTCTCATGAAATTTGAACCCTAACCATTTTTCCCAAATTGAATCTTCAGACTTCAGTAGTGGTTTTTGAAAGAAAAATATAAACAAAATTATGTCTAATAATGATGTAGACAAATCAGTGATAGCAAACTCTGAACTTGGACTAGATTGGACACTTCAGTGTGAAATATGTCCATAAAAATAAAGTCCAACTTAATACATGCCATATCTAGAAACTAGTTCTTAATTTGAAAAATATCATTTACATGTCAACCAAAAAATCAAGTATAACCAGTTTCTTTAAATGCTGGATTAGAATAAATTTATATGTGATCTATTTGAACCTCAATGTGATGGAGAGAATGAAATAACATTGATTGCCCAATTGCTATTTCTATTTTCTAAATGTTATGTTGTTTTCTGATTGTAATTCAAGCTTGACCTCTCAAGGTTTGTTCTACTCCAGAAAAAGCTTCAATCTTTGGTAAGGAAGAAAAAAAGATAGTATTGGGTTGACAATGGATTCGGGTGATGCATCTGGGTATTCAGCTGGGGTGGATGATGATTATGAATCTTTACTTTCAACGACCGATGCGGAGCTCTTGAAACGGGCATGGCGGAATGAAAAGGCTGCTCCTGAAATTCTTCAATTTGAGGCTGCTTTGGTTCAAAGATCCAGAGAAGATTCAATTGATGGTATGCACATTTAAAATAATTGGGCCTCTTAAAATTGTACCTAGGGTATTTATCTGTTTATATTTTGAACTTTGGCTTTCACCTTATCTTCTGTCAGAATTTCTTGGTGTTAATATTTATTTTGTGTTAAAAACTTGTATTTTGTTTGGCATTATGTGGTGGACATATGGCTTCGCAGGTTGGGAATTATTAGCTGTCTTAATTTCAGAAGGGTGTTTATAAAGGGACTTACTATATAAAGCAGAAGTTTTTGTTTTATCCAAGAGTCTAGCAGAATCCAACTGAAGTTTCCATTTCTGCTTAAAAGGATGAGATTAAACTTTCAGATAGACAAACTTATTTCTGATAGAAAAAAATTCAGTGGACAATTATTCAATTAATGCCTAACAGAATTTAACTCTAGAGCATGTGTGGTGCACTTTGTCTGCTATTAGGTGGTGTTTGTCATTAATATTTCTATGAGCATAACTCCAATGGTATCTTTGGTTCTCCATTTGCGCACCCCCACCCCTACCCTCCTTGCAAACTTGTACTTCCGCTACTCTCATATACAATGATAACCCTTACAGTTACACCATGTTGTGCATACTTATTTAAAAGCACAGTACTAGGAGCAATCCTCATAAAGTATCTGAGTTTGGAAAGAACCAGCTTTGCTTCTAACCTAGTCCAATAGTGGTGGAGAGCTTTATTTGGATGTCTAAAACGGGAAGGTAAATGGAAATTTATACTTAAATAAACAAATGGCAGAACCATGAAAGAACCTTTAGAATCTTGTTTCACCGAAGATAGTTATTTGTTGATATAAGTGACTGGCTTACAGTTGTAGCTAGTACTCCAGAGCTTAGTAACTTGATGCTATTAAAATAAGTTGTTTAGTGCTGGTTGTGGATATGATAATTGTGTATATGTAAAAAACTTCTTGTGAGATGTGATTGCTTCATTAGAAAACTGAAGCCTGTGTTAAAGGATATAGCTGTGATTGGTAAATCACAAATGAAGTTATTGGTTGAAATTTAAAACTGTTTCTTATCTGTATGGAAAAGCTGTTGTGCTGTCATCCAAGTAAAGACTATCTTGATGTGTGCTTCTGCTGCTACTTAATGGATTTTACTCCCATATCTACAGTGTTGGTGTGAAATATCGGTTAATTGTCATATTTAATGAAGAGGAATGTAAAACTCTTGACACTCCAAATCTACATTTCATTTGATGATCCTGAAAGCTTCATTTACATCTTCTGATTTATTATTCATTCATGTGAATCTAATTTTGCTTTAGTTTCTTGACTTGTGTAACTCATTATTAATTTATGTATTTTCGCGGTTTACTATGAATTGCATGCTGATGTATCTTAATCTTTGCTTTTCAGGAAGAAACAATAGAGGAATTTTCAAACAATGGTGCTGATCCGCTCACTGTGTCTCTTTACCTTGATAGAACTCTATTTCTATTGAGATCATATCTAAGAACCCGTCTCCAAACGGTAGCTTTAAATTATACTAGTATAATATTGTCTTTGGTTTAGGGAGTATGGCAGCTTATCTCATCTTCATTCATTTCATAATTAATGTTTGACTGCAGATTGAAAGTTGTGCATTTCACATTCGAAAAACTAGTGACTTGTGGAATCGTCTATCTAAACAAGAGCAGAAATTTGCTGAAAGGTAAAGCTGTTTCTTTTTATTCTTAGTATTCGATGTGATACCAAGTTTATAATGTTAATTGCGTATTTGCGTGGGATTGATTAGGTGTATTGACGACATGGAGCAACATCTAGATCAGTCTGTTCTTTCAAAGTTGCCTCATGGCTTCAAGTCCCACTTGAAGCAATCTTCACTAAGTTTGGCAGATGACATGGGTAAGCTTGCCATACTCCCTGCAAGTTGATTGAGATAAAAAATTTCAAGTTCCCCTATCTGCTTCTTTATGCATTTCCGTGTGTGTTTGCTTTATCTATGTTGTTGTAGAGTAAGAGTTTCTGGAATCCCAGATTAATGGCTATGCCGTAATTAAAAAAGCATCTTGAAATAATAAAAGGTTTGTTGCTAAGTGATTCAAATTGTCTATGTACACGGTGTAGCAACTTAACTTCTCTAATCAATTGCTAAACCTGCAACCTGATTGTAAGGCACATTGCAATCTCTTGCACTCATGATATCTGCTTGTTTTCTTCGCATTTTAGACATATCAAATATAAAGACTTTTGAGATTTACATGTGTACTCTTGTATGCCTTTTAGTTCTTGAACCGCAGCTAGATCAATATGTTATCTGCAGAAGCAAGAGATTTTTAGGATCTTTTCAGCTTGATGACAGGCAATCTTTTTTACTTTATTGTTGTTTTTCTTTGAAATCCTACCTGATTATTTTCTATTCTTGGCCTCCATTAATTTGCTTTGATGACAGTGGGGAAGAACCAGTCAACATTGAAGCCAATGATTTGTATGCTCTGCCTTACAAGTCTATAAAGCCACTTGTGGAGAGTGGGCAGATCGGCCTCGTATGAGAGTGTAGGAAATACTCTCCCTCTGCTTTCTGGCCGTGGCTATTTCAGAAATCAAGATTACATTATCCAACAATGGCATAGTTTGTAACAAGTGCAGCATAGGAACTATAACTCTTTTACAATCCTTTTAACTGCTCAAGAATGGGTTCGCCTACTGTGGTATGAGTAGTGTTCTCTTGTTTGTGAATCTATTTTTGTTTCTAAATGAAATTTGCAGCATCATTTTGTACACATTGTTCTTTTGTTTGACGCCAAACCAGTTATTAATAAAACATGTGTAATTCTTTAAGGAATAACTTATCTTATTACTCAAATAATACAATGATATAAATACATGAAGAGAATAAGCTAACTATGGTAACTAAATATTCAAATACCCACAAATCTGCTAGACTATCATGTACACAATAATATACAATTGTAGTGATTCTGTAACACTTCCCCTCATTAATGATATTCAACTTGTTGTAAAGGTAATCAACTCGAGTTTCAGTCTACACTTTTGTGAACAAATTAGTTAGTTGTTTTGTCTTCACGTAACTAGTGGAAATAAGGTTTTCTTGAGATCTTCTCACGAATAAATTATAGTCAACCTCGATATGTTTAGTTCTTTCATGATATACCAGACTTGAGGTTATATAAAGATGATTATCACAATAGAGTTTTGCTTATGTATGATGCTTCATGCCAATTTTAGTTAAAGATTCTACATAATCTCACATGTAGACTGTGACATAGCTCTGTACTCGGTGAAATGATGGATCGAGATGCAAGACTTGAGCATGCGAGATGGTGTTGAGTTATATAAGATTCAATTCAATCTAACAAGCGGACTACCTTCGGCTACTACAAGATCTTTATAAACCCTCCTGTGTGAGGTCAGGTGATGGTCAACTGAAAAGCGGCTAACGATGCCGACTTAAGTTTGAAATTAAATTATACTAGTTTTAAATGAATGTAACCTCCATTAGCTAGATATGTGTAGCGTGGCTATTAACATTCCTTTGGAGGGTGAATATGAAGAAACATATGCAATAAGTTATAATGCGTTAATTATTACATTTAATAAGAATTAATTATTATTTTTAATTACAGAACAGAAACATCTCTTAGTCCCTTCAAATGTCATCCAATATCTTTAGTTTACTCAGACAGATGGTTATGTGAGAATTTTGAAACGGTGTTGTCTAACATAATTAAGGGAGTTAAATGAGTATTTTTTTACGTAGCATTTTTTTAATAGTTTTTTTACATAGCAGATAATGAGAAAAAAATAAGGAAAAAGCCAAAAAAAAAACCTAGTCTAGATTAGGGCTGGCCAGTGGGCCGGGACGGGCCCACCGGGGTCGGGTTTGGCGAGCGGACGGGCCGGAGGCGGGAAAATGGGCGGGTCGGTCGGGCCTGGAGGGGTCGTGTCGGGCTGTACCATACCATGTCCCGCCCCGATCCCGGGCCCGTGGTAGGGGTCGACGGCCTGCCTGGACGGCCTGACGGACGGGTCATGGGTTTTGTGTTTTTTTTTTTTTTTAATTTTTTCACTAAATTAAAAATACTAAATTACTAACAAAGTATAATTTATAGACTTATAGTATTATAATTTATAATTATAGTATTATACTCATATATATAATATATTTATAAAGTATAAACTATAAAGTATAAACTATAAACTATAAAGTATAAAGTTATAAACTAAATAATTAAATTAAACAAAGACAAGAATAGTGTAAAAACATCCCAAGGTTGCTTTGTGCCTTTTATATTATTAATTTCATTGAAATATCAAATATCAAATATACAAGATACAAAATTACATTGTAGATTGTAATCGTATTGTTGTTGAAAAAATTGCAAAAGAGTGAAAGACATAGAAAATTTAAAAATTGCAATGAAATAAATTAACAATTTGAAAATACTTTTTCTAAGTTCTTTATAATTTCTAGTGGCTCTTCTGTTTGAATTGGTATATCTTGATCAAATTGTTCCACGCCGCTACTCATGCCTTCGTGATAAAATGTCGTTGTAGTTGTCGCCATCTTCTTCGTTAATCGTCGATCAGACTCCTTCGCCTCCGCCAGTATCCAATCTCTCGAATAGTACCGCCATCTCCAAGTCGCCTCCGCTAACGAGTGTCTGCTTTCCTATTTGAAATCTGCTGCAGAAAAGCGCTTTGGCGATCACGACGCTGAATGTTCAAAATATCTCGCCATCATTGAAAGTGTCGAAATGTCTTCTCATTCTCGCTCCAATATTTCAAAGAAGTCTTCCTTTCCTTCTTCATTGACATCGCTGTAAGGTAAAGTACCTGCAAAATAAAAACATCGAACTCGCTAATTTGGTTAGAAGTGCTACCACCGCACATTCTATTTCTCGAGGCTTTCAATAGAATTAATACTAGGCCTAGCCACGTAGAAGAAAGTGCTTGTCTTTTTAGGTTGTGTTGAAGAAGAAGATGGTACAAAAGTCGGTTGGTTACTAGCACTTTCTTCGGTAATGCCGATATACTTTTTGCATTCATCTTCTACGCTATTCAACACTTCTTCTAGCGTTAGTTCAATAGGTGGCTCAACATTTAAATTTTTGGGAGTTGGAGGTGGTAGTGCGTCCATACGTGTATAAATATTTGTAATAAGATTTTTACAACCATCTACTTTAATAGTCGGTTTAAAACAAAGACCAATAATATAAATAGGAATAGGAATAAAATATTTCTTTAATTTCATAAACATTTTTTTAATAGCTGCAGTATAAGCAGGTTTTTCAATATATTCTTTAAGAAGTAAAAATATTATATCTATATAAAACAACATAGATGAAATAGTAGTATAATATAAAGTATAAAATTCTTTTGTTGCTCGTTGAAAATTTTCTAAAAATACAATAAGTTCTCTAATTTTGTCCCAATCATTATCCACAATCATATCATTTGGATTTTGATTATGGCGTTAAAAATAAAGTAATAGGTTTTCTATACTCATAAGCAACAACTAGTTGCTCATATATATAATTGCACCTAGTTGGTACTTCTTTGTGAATTTTTCTATAAGATAGTCCATAATCGTGACAAATTTTTTTATAATCTTTTTTACGTTGGATTCTATTACTTTTAAAAATAAAGTGTATAGCAAATTGTATTTTTCAAGAATATCTTGAAAAGTGAAAGACCATCCTTTACAACTAAGTTATAAATATGGCACGACATTTTATATGAAAATGTTTTGGAAAAGAAGGAGTTAAAACATCTCTTAAAATACTAATAGTGAATTGTTAGAAGATGCATTATCTAATGTAATACTCATAACTTTATCGCTTATTCCAATAATGAGACCGAATAAATATTTTCTCAAATAAACTCACCAAAGGTGCCTACTATCTATATATCTATATGCTAAAATACGTTTTGCATAGACCATTTATAGTCTATCCAATGACATGTTACGCTTAAATAATCATGACCAGTTAGTACTACGGCTATATCGGAAGTTAGAGCGACTTTGCAATTTAAATGATATAATGCATAACGTAAATATCGTTGATATTCATGCAAATTTAAATACATCTCTTTTAACAGTTGATCTAGAAAACCTTTATAAGCGGATTATACATATCTCTAATATAATGAATAAAACCAGAGATTCGGAAATGAAAAAGGCAAACCTCCACAAAGAACTAATTTTGCTAGTCTTCCTATCTTTATGTTTATCGATTTAGTGGCCTACAACTCCCCGTCATGTGGTTAATTTGACTGTACTTTCTCCGATGTAGTATGTGAACCTTGTCCCGATTGAGAGGACGCTTGCTCACCGCTTTTTCAATCATGTATTGGGCATGCAAGGCTTTGTGTTTTTGCAATGTGTCTTCCTAAACCCCCGTCCCACCATGACCTTGTCCAGCTTTTAAAAGAATAAACATTTTTACAAGTTTTACATACACTACTTGATTAGCTACGTCCTCACAAAATATTTCCATACAACCGATTTTAATGGTCGCTTTGCCTGACTCGCCTCATAGTAGGGGATAGGAGGCATTTCACTAATGGGTGTATCGTCATCTTCATTAGTAGGTGTATCATCAACTAGAGTGTCATCTAAATTAAAATCTTCTTCATTTTCGTGATAATCATTTGTGTCTAGATCATATGGTATTTCAGAAACATTTCAGATCTATAAAATCATCTTGTCTAGGAATAGTTGGAACAGAATACTGAAGAAGTACTTTGTCCTTGTTACCACCCCTACTAGAAGCCCGACTTTACCCTTACCCAACATGCCTCTTAGTCCTTTCATTTTAATTATGCTAATAAATAGTTAAAGATAATGAAATTAAATGTGCTAAATGAAATAAAGACAAAATAATAATTTAATGAGAGAACGACACCAAACGCCGACGTAGAGTCGACGTGTAATCGAGAGGTTGAAAATTGAAACTTTGCTCGATAGATAATCCTCAAGCTAGTTGCCAACTTCACTCCCAATTCTCAAATTAATAAATAGATTGAATATGTAGACAATGTTGTATAGAATTAGAGATTGATTGAGAGATTAGAGTGTAGAAAGATTTGTGAAAATAATAAGAAGAGTAATGAGGTATTTATAGTTGAAAAATTGGGTTAAAGGGGGGTAGGGGGGTTGGGGAGGAGGCCGAAATGGACGCGTTGTCAACGGCCAAAATAAAATGGCCGTTGGACAACCGCTATTTTCTGCAGCGGTCGAACCCAGGCGGGGCGGGTCGGGGCGGGTCGACGGTTTGGGCGGATCGGGTCTGGCGGGTCGGGCAGCGGGACCATACTCGCCCCGCCTGCCGAGCCCCTGGCCGTTTTTTTAAATAACACGGTGTGCGGGGTTTGCCGGTCGGTTTGGGACCGGACGGGTCGGCCGGTCGACCATCGCCGCCTTTAGTCTAGATCACAAGGCTTTGAATCATGGTCCGTACTCATAAGGGGGCTCGAACATTACACACATACTATTTCTCTACCTAAACTGTGAAGATATGACACCTGACTTAACTCAATCTCAAAATCGCTTGTAGGGTGATGATTGTCCAATTCTATATAAGGAGTTCATGTTCTCATTCCATATCCTATGTGAGACTCTTAACACTCTCGCACGTCCGTCCAGACCTTGTTAACTGAAGCGTGGATAATATAATTTGAGAGTCCAACATCGGTGAACAAAGAATTGAAATGAGTCTGATAACATGTGAATATATATCATCTGGGCCCAGCCGCGGACCTTCAATGTTCAAAGTTGTGCACGCGAACAATCGATTTTTTTTACAGTGTTATTTTCCACTTTTGAACAAGCACAACATTCTCATTCCCTTATACAACACTGTGAATGTTTTTTTCGAACAACCACTACCAGGGACGTAGATCCGCCCCTGTCTGGGCCTAACTCAACCCCAAAAGCTAGCTTGTAGGGTGATGATTGTTCAAGTCCATGGAGTCCATGTTTTCATTCCATATTATTAGCGAATATTCTTCATTAATCACAATATATATAGTTGTACACTACATGTCAATAATAAATACAATATATACTGTGAATATTTGAAGAATATTCGCTAATACATATCTGATGCGAAACTCTTAATGTAAACTTTCCCGGGACTTGCTTTCTTCTAAAAAATTCTGTTCCTCTCAATCCAAATCGCATGAGTAAACTCAGTATATACCATCCTGAGCAGTTGAGCTCTTTGTATCTGCCTTTAGTTTTCATTATTGTCCACCTGATAAATTGCTTCCAGTCTGCAGCATTGTAATCTTGAACCTGGAGCCCCTGTAGCAATTTACCCCATAACTGTTGTATGGATAGTGAATATATATATGATTTCTGGACTAATTTTTCACATTATACAGACTAACATTCATTCCCCAAGAAGCTAATCTATCCACTCTCATCAATCTTCCATGTTGCTGCAACCAAAGAGTAAAAATAGCATTAGGTCGAGCTGCATTCTTGTTGCGTTGATCTGAACATGGTCTAAGACTGTCCTAGCTTCTAAGAGTCTCACATCGGATATGGAATGAAAATATGAAATGGACTTACAATTCTCACCATACAAGCTAGCTTTTGAGGTTGACTTAGACTCAATATTCATTATTTACATTAACTTTCTAATCATCCAACATGCTTGCTTTGGTATTTGCATTGACTGTATGAGTTCATTTAATCCATATCTTATCTTGTTTTTGAGTGATATTCCAACAGCTTTGTGCTCCTAAGTCAAAGAAGTAGAAACATTGTCATGTTTTCACTGAAACACATTTACTGTACGACTAGGAGACATTGAATGTGGTCTACATAGGGCTGGTTCTAACCAGGGGCTTAATGATATTGATGGCCTAAAGTTAAAATCAAAAGATTTCTAAATTTACTTTATAAAATTCATATACATTGACTATTGACTGATGAGACACAAATACTATTTGTTTGATCTATGAATCAATCAAACGAGATAAAGAAAAATAACCACTAAAAAAGTATGAATACAGACTATTTAGAACTAGATTAGAGATGAATTTCATGATTAATTTTTTTATTTTTTGTTGTGAACTAATTCAGAAGCAGGAATAGAAAATACGTGTACCTAGAGGGGGAAAAATTAAAGTTGAAGAGGGAGGTAAATAATATAGTACTGATTAATTACACAATTTTTTTCATAATTTACTCACTTGTGGGACTAATTTCAACAAAATTCAAAACAAAAAAAAGTATATAATTTAAAACCTTTTATTAAAATAATTGAATAGATTATATATAATAACAATAATATTTTTTGGGCCTAAAGTGATGATTTCTTTTACTTTACCCTTAGCCCTTATTGTCTTCAAGGGTATAAGCATCTGAATTACCACAGTTAAACTTAAAAATGAAGTAGGAGATTGAAATTTTACCTATCTAAATGTTACGTCTCGTAATTTCGCGTTAAGTCATGTCGTTGATTGATACCGGCATTCCGGAAATATATATGACCTTACGGAAGGATAATGAGGGTTATAGGTTGTCTATGGAAGTATTATAGAAATTAAATGAATCGAAGAAGTTACGTTTGGTCGAAATCATGAAATTTTCAGAATTGACGGTCAAAACGACGGATCATACAAAATTGTACGGACAGTCAAAGTGGACCGTCAATTTGGGTGGTGGCCGACCTACTTCGGGTTTAAATAATTTCAAAGGCTATTTTTGGCTATTTTTCGACCAAACATTACCCAAACTCTCTCCCTAAACCTCCCAACAGATTCCCATGGTTTCAAAGTAATTTCAAGGTTATTACACCATAATTCTACATCAAAAAGCTAGGATAAGTGAAAGAGAATGCTTCCATGAAGTTGTTATGCACTTGGGGGTTGTTTTGGTGCTAAGGAGACTGAGTACAAAGTTATACTTGTTGGGTAACGTAAGATTTACACTCTCTTTCTTGTGCTTAAGCTTATTCATGTATTAGTTAAGTGTTTGAGTGGATAATGTACAAGTTAGAATCCCTAAATGGCAAAGAATGTTGTTGTCTTGTTATTGGGCTATTTGGAGATTGAATATATGATTGAAAATTATGGGATGTAACTTGATTAATGTTGTAGATGTTGGTATGGTGCTTGTCTAAAGTGTTAGGATTGATGGTGGAAATTACAAGATGTAAAGAGGAATAGCTAGAAAGCATGTAAAAGTTTCTTAACTTGTGTTGAGTTGTTTGATTAAAGTTAAGCTTGGTATTAAGTCGTTGAATCTTGTTAATAGTTGATGGAGGAAAGGAATCTAGAAAGGGCTAAGAATGATATTCCGATATTGAATTTGCCATCAACAAAGTATATGAGAATATAAGTACATCAAATGTTTGATGAAGTATCATAATGAACCATGCTTAGTCTATCAACCCAATCTTGATCCGAATTGTCTCTAATTCGTAGGATATATTTTCGAATGATGGTCGGAGAATTTTAAGTTAGCGTTGTTTAAGCAACAAATGTATGTTAATGCTCACTCTTTCCTTCTTTTGGCATGACCTATGAATAAGCATAACCTTAACGTCGTTACTTCAAAAGGAACTCCATTCTCAAGATCTAAGTTTGTGAACCGCATTGTTTCATATTGTTATAAGTTTACGACCTTCTTGTTGGGATCACTTCTCGCCTTGATAGTATCTTGAATCTTATGTCTTTTTGTGATCCTTGTTAACTCGCAGATAACTGATACAAACACAATTACATAACGATAATCGGAGGATAACGACCTTGAGTCACTCTGATTGAATTTATAAGACCCTTCAAAGTCATTCCTTGCATTGCACTTATATATATATATCTATTTTATTATCGAGCCGCGCTATAGTCGGCCGGGTACGACACTTAATTGCGCACGCCATTGCAGTTGGTTCTGATATTGCCGAGTTCCACATTGGGTCAGGTATGACCGAGTCCTCTACGAGGCCGGGTACGATATGATATGACATGATTTGCCCCAAAGAGTGGCTTGGTACTACATTATATATATATATATGCCTGATTTTTACAAACATGCATATATATATATCTATGATTGTGTCAGTGTATGCCCAAAGAGGTTGTTTATGAGTTCTAGGTTGACTTATATACTTTTCCTTCATATTTCATTCTTTATTTATATGTTATATGCCTTACATATTCAGTAGGTGACCCGATTCAGCTGGAGGTTGTCACGCTCCCTTCTTCCGGAGTTGTCTAGTGAGCTGATAGGTATGGTTGTGGCACATATGTATATAATTGGGTATGGAGGGGCCCTGTCCTGACCAGATGTTGTTGATATGTTCTTTAGAGGCTTGTAGATGGTAGTTGTGTGTAAAATAGTCTTGTGTAGCCTCATCGGCCTCTTCAGTAGACTTGTTGTGTTCATATCGGCCTTATTGGCCTTGTTGTATATATATGTATAGGTTGGCCTTTTCTACGTGCATGTGATTGTGTTCTTTGTTTAGATAGTCATTTATCAAAGGCCTCGTCGGCCTATGTGTTGTTCAGTATGTCATAGGTATTAGGATTGATACGCTCGGGCCTTAGGACACCGGATGCCGGACACCCCCACCCCAAGGTTGGGGTGTGACACTACATGGTTAAAATTTTATAGTATTTGTTAAATATTAAAGCATAAGTTAAAATAGAAAAAAGAAAAAGAATGAATTCTGAACATATCTATTTTAAAATTATGTGTGTCAAATTATTTGGGTTTTAGATAAATATAAAGTTGTACAAATAAAATTATAGTTGGCGGGTATAAGGAGGGCGAGTGGATTTGGGGCGAGCGGTTGGATGCGGGGCGGTGAAGGTGGGTATAACTGTAAATACACCACCTACCCATACCCGTCAAAGTTATATTCATACCCGCCTACTACCCGCCAAAGTTATACCCATACTCGCCCCAACTAGGACGGGTGCGTTGCGGAATCCGCAAAATTATACCCACCTACCATCCTATACCCAATAAATAGGGTTGGCCAGTGGGCCGGGCCGACCCGACACCGTCCCGGTCCCGACCCGACCCCGGACCGACCCCGTGAAAAGAAAAAACAATGGGACCGGGGCTCGAACCGGGGCGGGACAGGGTATCGTCCCGCCCGACCCGATCCCTCCAGGACCCGATCCCGCCCCGATCCCGCCCCAGTCCCGCCATTCGCCAAAAATAACCGTTGTCTAACGGCCATTTTACATTTTGGTCGTTAGACAACGACCATTTTTGGCTTCCCCCACTCCCCCAACCCCCCTACCCCCTTTATATTTATTTTTAACCCCTAAGTTATTATATTTACACTTTAACCCAATTTTTCAACTATAAATACCTCATTTTCTCTTCTTATTTCTCACAAATCTTCCTACATTTTCTCTAATTTCTATACAACGTTGTCTACTACATATTCACTCTATTTATTAATTTGAGAATTGGGAGTGAATTTGGCAACTAGCTTGAGGATTAATCGATCGAGCAAAGTTTCAATTTTCAACCTATCTCGATTACACATCGACTCTACGTCGGCGTTTGGTACATTCGTTCCCTCATTAAATTATTATTTTGTTTTTATTTCATTTAGCACATTTAATTTCATTATCTTTAAGTCTTTAACTATTTATTATCATAATTAAAATGAAAAGAACAAAAAATCTTTTCGGCAAGGGTACTTCTTCTAGTAGGGCGGGTAACAAGGGCAAGGGTACTTCTTCTAGTATTCCTAGACAAGACGATTTTATAGATCTTGAACTGTTTTCTGAAATACCATGTGATCTTGACACAAATGTTTATCCTCAAAATGAAGAAGATTTTAATTTAGATGACACTCTAGATGATGATACACCTACTAATGAAGATGATGATACACCCACTAGTGAAATACCTCTTATCCCCCCTAGTATGAGACGAGGTCCGACAAAACGACCATTAAAATCAGTTGTATGGAAATATTTTGACAGGGACGTACCGAATCAAGTAGCTATATGTAAAACTTGTAAAAATGTTTATTCTTTTAAAACTGGACAAGGTCATGGTGGGACGGGGGTTTAGGAAGACACCTATTGCAAAAACACAAAGTCTTGCATGCCCAATACATTATAGAAAAAGATGGTGAGCAGACGTCCTCTCAATCGGGACAAGGTTCACATACTGTCCCGGATAAAGTACAGGGTCAAATTAACCCTATGACGGGGGGGAGTTGTAGGCCCTAAATACGATAAACATAAAGATAGGAAAACACTAGCAAAATTAGTTGTTGTGGAGTGTTTGACTTTTTCATTTCCTGAATCGCCTGGTTTTATTCATTATATTAGAGATATGTATAATTGATGCGCGATTTATGCACACACTTACGCAAGTGCACGTGTCGTCTCAAGTAATATAGTCTTAGAAGACCGAGTTATCGTCCTCAGGGATTAGTGTTCAAGTACCGAATTCTATTCTTTGTTATCTATTTGGTGGCCGAAAATTGATATGTTGTTTATGATTCTAATTATGAAAACTAATTAAACTATGTTGTTTTACTTCAGTATTGTGGAAAAAGGGCTTCCAAATCTCCTCAACTATCCGCTTAACTTACTTATTAATGCAATTGACTATGGTTCTTCTTCTATTTGAGATAGCAGGTTTACTAAGCCGTTTTATACTCCTGTTAAGGTTATATAAACACTCAACCCCAGTACATCACCTTTCTACCTTTCGGTGATAAGGTTGACTCTAGAGGAGGATTAAGAACAAAAACCTTATTAATGCTACACAAGTAATCGGGGTATTTTCATCCACGATTCAACCTATGTCTATCCAACTACAACATATTCACAACCTCCCCTTTCGGATTTCGGTTAGAAATCATAAGAATTATGATAATTAATGATCAGGTAATTACCAAGCAATCAAAACATATATTGAATAAATCTCAACAATAAGAAGAAGAACCAAGAACATGCATTAATTCATAAAGAAAAGGTTCAAGTGAATTGAAATGGAAAGCCCTATATTAAAGTTAGTTCCTAACCATAGACATGACAAGAACTAATTTAACATCCAACATAAACTGAAAATAAAGTAAACAAGAACAAGAAAATTACTAAAAGAAGGTCTCCAATCTTGATCTCCAAAGTCTTGTGTTTTGGCAAGAAGAGGAACCCTTAATTCTGACCTAGGGTTCTCTTTTTATAGCCTCCAAAACGTGATGCAGGGTTTTCCTTCAGGCCTGGCCCATTGTCTTTCGAAATCTGATTTTTTTCCGCTTCGGCCATGTTCGTGAATCAGCCATGGCCGAACTTCGCAAACCCTTCAAGGTAAGGCGCCGTGGCGCCAGCTCTCACTGGCTGGAGGCACCATGGCACACTGCTCTGCTGTCTTCGCCACTTTCTCGCATTTCGAGCTCTGGAACCTCCGTTTTTGCCCTCTTTTTGCTCCTTTTCCGCCAATGAGCCACTTTAAACCAATATTACTCAAAAGAAAGAAAATCTATCCTAAGACGACACGTATTTGTACAAACATGGACAAAAGACTCACTAAAAATGACTCAAAAAGTGTATATAAAATACACCGATCAAATACCCCCAAACTTAACATTTGCTCGCCCTCGAGCAAAGATCAAAAGAAAGAAATAAAGATACAAGAAAAAAAAATAGAAAGACTCAATGACATTGATCACTTTGCTGCATTGGTGTTACTTAGAAAAACATGAAGGTTAGCAGAATAATATGCAGGAACATATAACATGAATTTTTAGCATTATAAGCACATTAAACTAGATATTTCGCAAACTCATTTTAATCATGCTTAATGAAAGTAAGAATACTGAATTATGCATGTCAATTTCAAAATCCTATGGCATGTTTACTTGATATTCTCCACTAATCATGTATATGTATATAAGAGATCTTCAGGACTTTTCAGGGTTGTAATGTAGGCTTAGGTATGGGTAGGTAAAAATAGGCATTTAGGCTCATTTTATGTACCATAAGCTCTTTTGCTTTTCAATTCTTCCATTTTTTTATGATTTCCATTCTTCACTTCATATCTATCTTTCCCCTCTTTTGTTTTGAGAGAGTGAAGTGTATTATAAATCACAGGCACCCCCAAACTTAGGCTTTTGCCTATTTCTTATTACTTTTTTATTGGGGTGCATCAAACTTGGTCACTCTTTTTGTCTCTTTTTTAACACTTTCTATTCCAACCATTTCACATTTTTTACTTATGGCACAAGTGTGGAAATATAGGGTGTCAAAGAAAAAGTTTCATGTTTAGGCTCAACGGGACTGACTAAGGATATTTTTAATGTCAAGGATAGGAAAAAGTGGTAAGAATTGGCTAACAAAGAAATGACTGAGTCATCTCCCTAACATGCATATCCTAACTATTTTGCCTCAAATAACAAGCAATCATACACATAGGTTTTAACATTTAACAATGAACAATTCAAGCAGAAACCCCAAATAGACAGATTTCATGAGTTTTTGGCATATCTAACTTAAGTGTTTAGATAGTTGCTACTAATTCCATTACATTATTCAGCTTTACTTCACTAGGTGTTTCTAGTAACTACAACATGCATGATCTTTGACAGAAAATTATGACTCAAAAAGAAAAAAAAATATGACTCAAAAATACACAAAACAATTCAAAAAGACTCAAACATACTACAACAATAAGACACAAATAAGACACCCCCCCCCCCCAAACTTAAATCACACATTGTCCCCAATGTGTGTAAGGCTCAAAAAAAATAACAGAAACAGGACAACTTACAGACTTGGTTTAAAGTGGTGGCAGTGGCGGTGGATAGTGCATTGAATCCCGTGCGAGGGGCAGGGCTCTGGATTTTTGATTTGGAGAAAGGGCCGTCGGATTAGGGCGTCTTCCAAAAACTCATATTTTTCGTCATGGCGCGGCGCAAAATATGCGCTCTTAACATTCGCCGCGCGCCATTTGCGAGCGCGGCTCTGCGATTTTTCTGGAATTTTTCCTTTTGACTTATCTTCAGTTTTCGCCCTTCAAATTCTTGGCCCTGCACCTGTCATCACAACACATAACAATACCTCCGTGAGACTGTTCTAAGTAAAAATTAACTGCATTAAAGTAAACAATTTAAAATACTTTGGGTTGCCTCCCAAGTAGCGTTGTCTTTAACGTCTTTTAGCCGGACGCAAGTTTCTTATCATTTTAGGGTGAGAGAGGTTACTAGGCTCGTATATTCCATTTCATTGATCAAATAGTGTTTTAACCTCTGTCCGTTTACCTTGAAGGAGGATCCCTCTCTCTCTTTAATTTCAACTGCACCATAAGGGAATGTTCTTACCACAGTGTATGGTCCTGACCAACGCGATTTTAACTTGCATGGAAACAACCTTAACCTTGAGTTGAATAAAAGCACTTGTTGTCCCTCTTGGAAGCCTTTTGGTACCAACATCTTGTCGTGCCATACTTTCGTCCGTTCTTTGTAGATCTTTGCATTCTCATAGGCGTTATGCCTGAATTCATCCAACTCGCTCAGCTGTAGCAGCCTCTTCTGCCCTGCTGCTTTGGCATCCATGTTTAACTTCCTCATTGCCCAATAAGCTCTATGTTCCAACACTACTGGCAAATGACATACTTTACTAAAAACTAACTTATATGGTGACATTCCAATTGGTGTTTTGAATGCTGTTCTGTACGCCCACAGTGCATCATCCAGTTTGATAGACAAATCCTTCCTTGAGCCATCCACCGTCTTTTCCAATATGCTCTTCACTTTCCTATTTGACATTTCTGCTTGCCCATTCGCTTGAGGGTGGTAGGCAAGTGTGGTGCGGTGGTAGACTCCATATCGGGACAACAATGAATTCAGCTGCCTGTTGCAAAAGTGACTTCCTTCGTCACTGATGATGGCCCTCGGAGTGCCAAACCTTGTGAAAATATTCTTTTGAAGAAATCTTTGAACAGTCTTATTGTCGTTTTCTTTTGTGGCTACTGCTTCTACCCATTTGGACACATAATCTACTGCCAGAAGGATATACTGATTCCCAAAGGATGGCGGTAATGGACCCATGAAGTCGATCCCCCACACATCAAATAGTTCTACTTCCAATATCCCATGCGAAGGCATTTCATTTCGTCTTGAAATGTTCCCTGTTCTTTGACAACTATCACATCTCTTCACAAAGGCATGAGCATCTTTAAAAAGTGTTGGCCAATAGAACCCGCTTTGCAGTACCTTTGCTGCTGTTCTTGATGTTCCAAAGTGTCCACCACATGGTAGGGTATGACAATGAATGAGAATCTGGTGCATCTCCACCTCTGGTATACATCGCCTGATGACTTGATCGGCACAGTGTTTGTATAACATCGGCTCCTCCCAATAGTAGTGTTTTACTTCGGAGTAAAACCTCTTCACTTGTTGTCTTGTCAATCCTGAGGGTATTACCTTAGCTGCAAGAAAATTAACAAAATCAGCGTACCAAGGTAAATTAAAACCCGCACTTACTTGAAACAGTTGCTCATCTGGAAAGTGATCATTTATCTGCACATCCTTGGTGTTCTGGCTTTCTGTGTTCTCAAGCCTTGACAAGTGGTCTGCAACTGAATTCTCTGTCTCTTTCTTGTCACGAATTTCCACGTCGAATTCTTGTAGTAGCAAGACCCATCGAATGATGCGAGGTTTTGCAGCCTTCTTTGTCATCAAGTACTTTATGGCAGAATGGTCAGTGTATACTATCACCTTATTTTCAATCAAGTATGACCTGAATTTCTCAAATGCATACTCTATTGCTAGTAATTCTTTTTCTGTAGTCGCGTAATTTAACTGTGCGTCATTCAGAGTTTTACTAGCATAGTAAATGAATCTAAATACCTTATCGATTCTCTATCCAAGCACTGCTCCCACTGCATAATCACTTGCATCACACATTAGTTCAAATGGGAGCTCCAGTTTGGTGCAATGACTATGGGTGCTGAAATGAGCTTCTCCTTGAGTGTATGAAAAGCGGTCATGCATTCCTTATCAAATTCAAAAGCAACCCCCGTCATTAGCAAGGTGGAAAGGGGCTTTGAAACCTTTGAAAAATCCTTGATGAATCTTCTATAGAAACCCGCATGCCCAAGGAAACTTCTGACTCCTTTCGTTGATACTGGAGGTGGTAGATTTTCGATTACTGAAATCTTTGCTTTGTCTACCTCAATACCTTGGTTTGATATTTTGTGTCCCAGGACAATCCCTTCTTTTACCATAAAATGACACTTCTCCCAGTTGAGCACAAGGTTAGATTCTTCACATCGGTTTAACACTGCTTCCAAGTGCCACAAACATTCGTCGAACGACGCCCCAAAGACCGATAAATCATCCATAAAAATCTCTATAGTCCTCTCCACCATGTCTGAGAAAATTGCCATCATACACCTCTGAAAGGTCGCAGGTGCATTGCAAAGCCCGAATGACATTCTTCTGAATGCAAATGTACCAAAAGGGCAGGTGAATGTCGTCTTTTCCTGATCTTCTGGCGCTATCGCAATCTGATGATACCCTGAGTAACCGTCCAGAAAACAGTAGTAGTTGTGCCCCGCAAGTCTATCTAACATCTGATCTAGAAATGGCAACGGGAAGTGGTCTTTTCTGGTTGCCTTGTTCAACTTGCGGTAGTCAATGCAAATTCTCCACCCAGTAACTGTTCTAGAAGGAATGAGCTCGTTCCTTTCGTTGGTCACTACTGTCATACCACCCTTTTTGGGTACCACTTGTACTGGACTCACCAATGCGCTGTCAGATATAGGATAAATTACTCCAGCATCGAGCCATTTCATGATTTCCTTTCTGACTACCTCTTTCATGTTTGGGTTTAGTCTCCTTTGTGCCTCAATGGATGGTCTGCTCTCCTCATATAGACGGATCTTATGCATTACTGTTGACGGACTTATCCCCTTTATGTCTGCTAATGTCCACCCAATGGCACGCTTGTGAGCCCACGATTTCTCGTGACTTATCGGTCTACATGTGGATAGGTGGCATGAAATGATCACTGGTAAGGATTGATCTTCACCTAGATATTGGTATTGTAAATGATTGGGTAGGATTTTTAACTCTAACTCTGGAGCCTTCTCTGTGGATGGTATTGATCTTTCTGGCATCTGCCCAAGCTCTTCATATCTCCTCCTATCCCATTTCTCATAAGAATTCATCCAATTTGCATACTCCATCAGCCTTGGGTCGTTTCCACTACTATCATCCTATCTGGTCAATAATTCTTCAAGCGTATCATCATTTCTAAACCCTTTGGCCGACACTGCATCTTCGATAATATCAATGGCCGAACAGTTATCACTGGCATCTGAAAAAGTTGCTGCCCGAAAAACATTGAAAATCACCTCTTCTTCTTCCACCCGAAGTTTCAACTCCCCTTTGTGAACATCGATGAGAGCTTGTCCTGTGGCTAAGAAGGGTTTGCCAAGTATGATGGGGATTATGTCGTTATCTTTTATGTCTAAGATAACAAAATCAGCGGGAAAGATGAACTTGTCCACCTTTACCAACACATCCTCGATGACTCCTCTAGGGTGGACTATGGAGCGGTCAACTAACTGCAAAGTGATGTTTGTAGGTTTGACTTCTCCCATTCCAAGTTTGCAGAAAACTAGATAGGGCATCAAATTTATGCCTGCCCCTAGATCGCATAACGCTTTCTGACATTCAAACTTTTCAATAGTGCATGGGATGGTGAAGCTCCCAGGATCTTGTAATTTCTGAGGTAGTTTCCTCTGTAGGATGGCACTACATTCTTCAGTTAATACCATTGTTTCGTAGTCCTCTATCCTCCTCTTTTTGCTAAGAATATCCTTCATGAACTTTACATAGCTCGGCATCTGCTCTAGTGCTTCAGCAAACGGGATATTGAGCTGCAATTGTTTGAGGATTTCTACAAATTTAGAGAATTGCATGTCAAGAGCACATGTTTTTAGCCTCTGGGGGTATGGTATCTTCACCTGGGGCGCGTTCACAACAACTTCTACCATTGTTTCGGCTTCTGGGCTCTGGGCGCCGCGGCCCTGTAACTCGGCGCCGTGGCGCCTGAAATTCTGCACTGTCCCAGAATCTTGGCCGCGGCCGCTTTCGACGGCTCTGACTCTGCGATTGTTGCGAATTTTCTGCCCATGATTCGGCATTTTTCAGGTCAATCGCCTGACATTGCTTTTTTATATTTTCTCCCATATGTGCAGAGTGCTTTTCTTGCATTCCGCTGCTCAGCATGCCCGCGAGTTGTCCTATTTGTGTTTCCAAATTCTTCAAGGAAGCTTTCGTTTCGTCCATGAACTGAGTTTGGTGCCTAGTCAAACTGAGTATGACTGCTCGTAACTCATCCCTCTTTTCTTGTGGGGTTGGAGATTTACCTTGTTGATAGTAGTAATCCATATCTTCAGGATCCCTGAGATGAATCAAAACCAACAACGGATCACGGCGCACTGGGTTTCACAAAATAAAAATAAAAAGTAATAACTAAAAACAAAAATAAAAACCAAATTAGAAATTAAGAATAGATAAAATTGATATTGAACTACGCCAATCCCCGGCAACGGCGCCAAAAACTTGATGCGCGATTTATGCACACACTTACGCAAGTGCACGTGTCGTCTCAAGTAATATAGTCTTAGAAGACCGAGTTATCGTCCTCAGGGATTAGTGTTCAAGTACCAAATTCTATTCTTTGTTATCTATTTGGTGACCGAAAATTGATATGTTGTTTATGATTCTAATTATGAAAACTAATTAAACTATGTTGTTTTACTTCAGTAATGTGGAAATAGGGCTTCCAAATCTCCTCAACTATCCGCTTAACTTACTTATTAATGCAATTGACTATGGTTTTTCTTCTATTTGAGATAGCAGGTTTACTAAGCCGTTTTATACTCCTGTTAAGGTTATATAAACACTCAACCCCAGTACAACACCTTTCTACCTTTCGATGATAAGGTTGACTCTAGAGGAGGATTAAGAACAAAAACCTTATTAATGCTACACAAGTAATCGGGGTATTTTCATCCACGATTCAACCTATGTCTATCCAACTACAACATATTCACAACCTCCCCTTTCGATTTCTTAGAAATCATAAGAATTATGATAATTAATGATCGGTAATTACCAAGCAATCAAAACATATATTGAATAAATCTCAACAATAAGAAGAAGAACCAAGAACATGCGTTAATTCATAAAGAAAAGGTTCAAGTGAATTGACATGAAAGCCCTATATTAAAGTTAGTTCCTAGCCATGTAGACATGACAAGAACTAATTTAACATCCAACATAAGCAAAATAAAGTAAACAAGAACAAGAAAATTACTAAAAGAAGGTCTCAATCTTGATCTCCAAAGTCTTGTGTTTTGGCAAGAAGAGGAACCCTTAATTCTGACCTAGGGTTCTCTTTTTATAGCCTCCAAAACGTGATGCAGGGTTTTTCCTTCAGGCCTGGCCCATTGTCTTTCAATCGATTTTTCCGCTTTCGCCATGTTCGCAGAATCAGCCGCGAACTCTGCAAACCCTCTTAAGGTAAGGCGACGTGGCGCTGCTCTGTAGCTGGCCGGCCATGGCCTGACTGCTTCTGTCTTGCGCCACTTTCTCGCATTTCGAGCTCTGGAACCTCCGTTTTTGTCCTCTTTTTGCTCTTTTTCCGCCAATGAGCCACTTTAAACCAATATGACTCAAAAGAAAGAAAATATATCCTAAGACGACACATATTTGTACAAACATGGACAAAAGACTCACTAAAAATGACTCGAAAAGTGTATATAAAATACAGGGATCAATAATCCTGCTTATAAAGATTTTCCTTGATCAACGGTTAAGAGAGACGTGTTTAAATTTGCACACGCATATCAACAATATTTGCGTTATTCATTATATCATTTAAATTGCAAAGTCGCTCTAACTTCTGATATAGGTCGTAGTACTAACGACCATGATTATTTAACGGTAACCTGTCATTGGATAGATTATAAATGGTCTATTCAAAAACGTATTTTAGCATATAGATATATAGATAGTAGGCACACTGGTGAGTTTATTTCAGAAAATATTTATTCAGTCTGCGATTATTACGGAATAACTGATAAAGTTATGAGTATTACATTAGATAATGCATCTTCTAACAATTCTGCTATTTATATGTTAAAAGAAGTTTTAACTCCGTCTTTTCCAAAATATTTTCATATCAAATGTGCGTGTCATATTTATAACTTAGTTGTAAAGGACGGTCTTTCACTTTTTCAAGATATTCTTGAAAAAATACAATTTGCTATACACTTTATTTTTAAAAATAATAGAATTCAACAGAGAAAAGAATATAAAAAAACTTGTCACGATTGTGGACTATCTTACAGAAAAATTTCCGAAGAAGTACCTACTAGGTGAAATTCTTTATATGACCAACTAGTTGTTGCTTATGACTATAGAAAACCTATCACTTTATTTTTTAACGCCCATAATCAAAATCCAAATGATATGATTGTGGATAATGATTGGGACAAAATTAAAGAACTTATTGTATTTCTAGAGAATTTTCAACGAGCAACAAAAGAATTTTCTACTTTATATTATCCTACTATTTCAACTATGTTGTTTTATATAGCTATAATATTTTTACTTCTTAAAGAATATATGGAAAAACCTGCTTATAAGGCATCTATTAAAAAAATGTTTATGAAATTAAAGAAATATTTTATTCATATTCCCCCTATTTATATTATTGGTATTGTATTAAACCCGACTATTAAAGTAGAGGGTTGTAAAAGTCTTATTGAAAATATTTATAACTGTATGGACGTACTACCACCTCCAACTCCCAAAAATTTAAATGTTGAGCCACCTATTGAACAAACGCTAGAAGAAGTGTTGAATAGCGTAGAAGATGAATGCAAAAAAGTATATCGGCATTACCAACAAGAAAGTGCTAGTAACCAACCGGCTTTCGTACCATCTTCTTCTTTAACACAACCTAAAAAAAGACATGTTGTTTCTGCGGCTAGTATTGATTCTATTGAAAGCCTCAGAAATAGAATGTGTGGTGGTAGCAGTGCTAACCAAATTAGCGAGTTCGATGTTTTTATTTTGCAGGGTAATTTACCTTACCAAGCAGTTATCAATGAAGACGGAAATGAAGACTTGCTGAAATATTGGATGCAGAATGAGAAGACATTTCCGACACTTTCAATGATGGCCCGAGATATTTTGAACATTCAAGCGTCATCAATCGCTTTTTCTGCAGGCAGATTTCAAATAGGAGAGCACATACACTCATTAGCCGGCGGAGAGATGGCGGTACTATTCGAGAGATTGGATACGAGCGGAGCGAAGGAGTCGCGACAACCGAGATTAACGAAGAAGAAGACGAAAACTACAACGACATTTTATCTGAAGGCATGAGTAGCGACGTGGAACAATTTGACCAAGATATACCAATTCCAACCGAAGAACCACACGAAATTATAAAGAAACTAGAAAAAGTATTTTCAAATTGGTAATTTATTTCATTGCAATTTTTAAATTTTTCTATGTCTTTTGCAATTTTTTTCAATAACAGTACACTACAATGTTGTAATTCTGAATCTTGTATATTTCAATGAAATAATTAATAATATAAGAGGCACAAAAACAACCTTGAGATGTTTTTTTTACACTCTTCTTGTCTTTGTTTAATTATTTAATTTATACTTTATACTTTATAAATATATTATATATATGCGTATAATACTATAATATTATAATAGTATAATATGAGTCTATGACTATCACTATATGACTATATGTTAATGACTTAATGTTACTTTGTTAGTAATTTAGTATTTTTAATTTAATGGAAAAAAAAAACCCGCCCGTCCCGTCCCACCTCCGTCGGATCGGACTGACGACACGCAGATCGTCCCGCTAGTCCCGGGCCCCGCTGGCCCGCCTCACTCCCACCCTCCTCCACTCCCGATCCGTCCGATCCCGCCTGGTCCCGATCTCATGGGCGGCCCGACCATCTGCGACCCTACTAATAAACCATGATATTAATAATACAAAAGTTTTTAATACATGCATAAGCATGACTAAAGACATGATTTTCCCTAATTATTATTTGTATCTAATAAGTAACTGTTTATTGTTTTAAAATAAGAGAAAACAAAACCATAAAACTGAGATAATACATAAAATGCCTACAGGTGCAAAAGCATTACTCAATTTTTATGTTAAAAGTATAGAAAACTACCGTAAACAAAGGTAAAAAAGAAAATAATATAATAAAGACACATTTAAGGGTGTTTGATTCGGGGTAAACAGGAAAGGGAAAGGAAATGGAGGAATGGAATTTCTTTTATTGTTGTTTGTTTGACCTTATTTTTTCATTCCCTTTATCCCTTTTCCACTTTCATTCTCTTTCCTTGATTTCCCACCCCCTAGGTATTTGGATTCCCTTTCCCCAACCCTAACCGGACCACCGACCACTTGACCACCGGACCGACCGGACCCCAGGCCGGACTCCGGACCTCGGACCACCCAGAACCAAACATGTAGGGACAATCAGGGTAATTTCTTTCCTTTCCATTCCATTCCCTTATTGGATTTCATTCCGTTTACCCTGCGCGAACCAAACACACCTTTAGAAGTAATCAAATTATAACTGCTCGTTGAGTGTAGAATCAAAACTTAATGCGGAAATAAAGTGTACAAAACTAAAGAATGTAGGCGAGGGTATTTTTATAAAAAATCAATCTTTTTTTAAAAAAGTTATGCAACGTATGCTATTTTTAATATATAAAACCAAACAATGGATAAAAAATAATCTCAACATAACTAATGCCAATATAACTACTCCCATCATTAATAATACATTAATTATATTCAACATTATTCTTATACACTCTACCAAATGACCCCTTAAAAATCCGTCACATCTTTTAACTATACATATTATTCTGAATAATCCATAAAACCTGAAACATGTTTAATTGATGTTGATATGTATAATTAAAAGAAATTAAATATTTTATATGAATAATTTAACTACGTAATAAATATTTATGAATACATCATTTTTTAATTTTAATAAAAAATATCTAATAGGAAGTAGGAACATAGACGCCACTTAACAATTAACCCTTGATTGTCGGTCAGGGTTTCTGCAAGATTTCGAAAGAAGTAGAATGCTCCTTCACAACAAAAAAATGCATCTAGGCAAGGCAATGTAAGATGATTTTGGTTTGACCATTGACTGCCGAGTCAATTTTGTAGGCTTATTCCCAGCTTTTTCCGAGTACTCCACCTAGATAAAAAAAAGTGTCCACTTCATTTGCACTATCATTTTAAAAAATATTAACTAGATAAAAATAAATAGTTTGATTAAAATATTTTTAATTAAATCGGTATTAAAATTTAGGCACTTAAATTTAATAAGAATAAATAATTTTTTTTTTCTTAATTTAATAAATGAACATTTTTTAACTCAAAAAAATAAAAGTTAAGTGAACAATTTTTTTATCGGGACAGAGCATATAATAACAAACAATAACAACATGTCTACTTTAATTCACATCGCGGAGTCTGGGGAGGATAGAACAATTATTTTCGGAAGACCTCAGCTCACTCGGGTCAAGATAAATCATAATCTGAAACACGACAATCAAAACAAAATAAAAAAAACGGTCAGATTCAAATAAGTAATTAAAACAATATAAATTACATTCAAATAAAAAAAAATACAGATAAATAAGCTAAACAAAATACAATCGACAAACGGCTAACATACAAAACTAGAGCATATAACAAGAGGACAAATTTCAACCCACCACTCTCATATTTCTTTTTCATTTTTGGTGTGTGATAACTATAAGGAAACGCAAAATTCTGTCAACTCAAATCTCTCATTTCTGTTGTTCTTTCATTTTTCTCGTTTAGAGCGCCGCCGGTGTAATTCGCGTTTTTGCCCATCATATTCATCAGAACCCAATGGCCGTATCAAGCTGTGCTAGGGCATTTCCGTCCTTTCAATGCCGTTCCGATCCCGATTTCTCCGGCGGCGTTCCACGTCATGACATCCCTAACGCCGGCGTTCGTTTTTCCGGCAAGGCGAAATCCGGATTGTCGGTGGTTCACGGTGGTATGTCTTCTCTGATCCTTAGGTTTCCGCCTAACTTCGTGAGGCAACTGAGCGTTAAAGCTCGTCGGAACTGCAGCAACATTGGTGTAGCACAAGTTGTTGCGGCTTCCTGGTCGAATAACCACGGTTCTCCTGACTTTACTTCGGCGGTTAAGGCCGTCGAAACCGCCGCCATTCCTCCTCTTGATGAGGTGGAGGTGGCGGCGGCAATGGAAGATCCGCCTTGTGCTGATCGAAATGTTCAGATTGAGCATTTTCCAGGTGGAAAATATTCTTCATTTTTAAGTTCTGATGGAAGCATTGCAATTCATGCCGGTATGCTTCCAATGCCTTCTTGTATTTTCAAACTCGTACGTCTACTTGTAGATTTAGTCGGAATATTTTAGATTATATATATACATCCTAAAATACTTTATATTTCGCTTCATCGAGAGTCAATTTTACTAATTGTTTATTAGATTGATTCAATATTTAAAATTAAAACTTAGTTGGCGTTTGGCCATAGAAACAAAAAAAAAATCATTTTTTTTGGAATTTTTGAAGTGGGAGTCGGAGTTGTGTTTGGCCATAGTTTTTACAAATAAATATGACTTATACCCCTAATTTTAAAAAACTAGCAAAACAACCCAAATTTTTTAATAAACATAACTACTGCATAAACACTGTCATCAATCATTTCCTATTACATTAAACATTATATATATATAATTTCTTTAATACGATAATATAATCAAGTTTACAATTATTCGCATCTTTAACATGTATCGTCATTAATCACATGCATGAGCTTGTTCACTGATGCATACGAGTTATAGAACTAAAATGATCCAGTATGTTTCTTTTCGCCTATGAGCTACTATACAGTATTACACTTCGTCAATTCTAAATATTATTACAATGATTCAGTAGCACTAAAAATCAACAACACTACTAGTAATAACCTTTTTTTTTTTTAATATAATCCTCCCACATTATGTAAACAATTTGTTCACGTCGAGCATGTATTTCCCGATCAGCTGAATTAAATGGGGTCAAATTTCTAACAATACAAGATGTATGGTAAAATTTGAAAAGTGAAAATAAAGTTTTGGTTGTTTTTCAAATTCCAAAATACAACTTGAAGTTGTATTTGAAATTCTCATGGCCAGACACTAAACTGGAAAAAAATATCCGGGAAAAAGTGAATAATATCAATCGCCAAACGGGTGTATTAAAAAACTATTCGAAAAGGTAAATTACAATTTTTCTCATATCACTGAAAAAATACATCTTAAAATTTTGGTCAAAGTTCATATAGTTTGACTTTCGAAAAGCCAGATGTGACAAGTATTTTGGGACGGAGGGAGTACTTGATATGAGTGTGGATTTATTACGATGTAATTGGCCAGAACAGAGTGGAGCATTTATAGAGGATTCATTTAGCTGATCGGGTTAAGGCTTAGTTGACTGATTGCTCGATTTGCTATTTGCAGGTGAAAGGTTAGGCCGTGGTATTGTTACTGATGCAATAACTACGCCAGTGGTTAACACATCTGCTTATTTCTTCAAGAAGACTTCTGATCTCATTGACTTCAAGGTATTTTCTATTCCTACATTTGCTATTGGGCATTTACTTTCCTTTGGTCATATGTTTATGACCTATAAAATAGGTTCACTAGCTAATAATCTAGTGAAGAGTTTACACCAGAAAAATGTGAGCCATATCAGTTAGGGGAAGGCAAGTGATGTGCTTGATTTATGTCCTTGTGTTGGTAAGAGAGAATGCCAAGAAGTATATTTTTGAATTTAGCTGAATTTGTCTTTTTGGTTTGGTTTCTATTTATGATACTTTGCCAGGAGAAAAGACGTGCAAGTTTTGAATATGGGCGCTATGGGAACCCCACTACTGTTGTTGCAGAGGAGAAGATAAGGTGAGTTATTTAAGGGGATTCTCCTTTCCCGTGTCCAGTTTTTTATGTGATGGCAGTGAAGAGGTGATGCATTATTTATTCTGCTGTAACAGTGCACTGGAGGGTGCTGATACAACCTTGTTAATGGCATCTGGAATGTGTGCTAGTACTGTAATGTTGCTGGCATTAGTTCCTGCTGGTGGGCATATTGTAACAACAACAGACTGCTATAGGAAGACCCGGATATTTATTGAGACAATACTGCCTAAAATGGGAATCACGGTATTTACCTATTCCAAATGCTTCTGATACTTGAAGCTTCTAGTTGGAAATCGTAGAATATGTCAGTATTTCTTGATACAAGAAGAAAACTGGAAACAGGATTGATAAGTTGGTTTGCTTTACACATATAAGTAAATGGTAGAAATGAGCTCCAAATTCCATGAACTCACTGTAGAAACTGCTATTTACTGAATAATTGAGCCCATAGATTTTCATTTCGTTTTTTTCGTAATAAATAATTTATACATCCAAGTCTAAGAAAAAGTTCTGTCATCATTCATATATTATGCTCTGTATAGTTATATAATTTCATTTCCTTTATCCATTGTAGGCGACAGTCATTGACCCAGCTGATATTGGAGCTCTAGAGTCGGTGCTAAACGAGAAGAAAGTCAGTAGGCTACTTATTGCATCAACTGTTTTGAATTATGTCTATAGAATAACTGCAGACTGATACATTGACTTGAACCATTTTCCATACAGGTGACTCTTTTCTTTACCGAGTCTCCCACAAATCCATTCCTGAGATGTGTTGACATTGAGCTGGTTTCAAAGCTTTGCCATGAAAAAGGAGTATTAGTTTGCATAGATGGGACGTTTGCAACTCCCCTTAACCAAAAGGCCCTTGCTCTAGGGGCTGACCTCGTTCTGCACTCTGCAACAAAATATCTTGCTGGCCACAATGATGTATGGTGGCGTCAAATGATGTTTTTGCAATTCAAACGACTATGCCACCTCTAAAATTAATCAGACTGACTGCTAGCCAATTCCATTTCTTGCAGGTTCTTGGAGGTTGCATTAGTGGTCCTGACAAGTTGGTTTCAACAGTTCGCACCTTGCATCATATCCTGGGTGGTGCTATCAATCCTGTGAGTGCATTGATTGAACTCTCTTGATAATTTTCCCATACATTTTATGCTATATGTGCCTGTTTGTTATGCAAGATAAGGCCCCAAAAAAAGTTACCAGGGGTAATCCTCAATTCCATGTGCCTCCTGATTGATAACCCTTTATTATTCATCCTGAAACCCTCAGTATTTTTGATAAATAAGGTAATTTTATCGAGTAAAACAGCATTAAGAAAGTGCTGGTAATTACATCATAAAGTCTCAACCTAACAGAACCCTCCCAATTTTCTTGAGATTGGGAAACCCTCACTATTATTAGGAGAAGAAGAATTAACTCACCTTAGTGTAGCTTAAATTTGGTGAAGGGAAATTGTTTCTTTTAAATGGACTCTGTAAAGTAGTCATGGTATTTGAGTATCAAGTGTAAGGTATGAACATACGTATTAGCTTAGTTTTAGCTTGTATTATATTGAAGCATGATTTGATTTTCCCATGTATCAGAATGCTGCGTATTTGATCATCAGAGGCATGAAGACATTGCATCTTCGTGTACAGCAACAGAACTCAACTGCACAAAGGATAGCCGAAATTTTAGAGGCTCATCCAAAGGTATTCTAATCTCTCAACGTCTTCAGTTGGGCATGGTCTTGATTCCATATTGTTGTAACATGGCATAACTGCCTAAACTAATTTTCAAGAGATTGTGTATCTTTGAGAAAATAAAGGAGGTTCAATTTAATGTCTATTAAAATAATAATTTGCAATACTCACGCAAACAGAGTCTACTCATAGGTAATATGCTTATTTTAGACTTCAAAGTGTGTGGACCAAAATTAAGATATGAAAAGTGGCCAGTGAAGAAGTTCAGTCTCCTTTTTTCTTCCCCCTATTTGCTAATTGTAACAAACCGGATAAACTGGAAGCATGTAACTTCCTTGAAGCTTAAGATCATGCTGTCAATATCACGGAACTGCATTTCTTTTGCGGGAATGGGTGATTCTGTTTTACTTGTTTACTTCTTCAAGATGATGCTCGTGCACGGTAAATGCAATTTTGACAGTGCCATTCCATGGAAAAACACAAACAATAACAAAGAGAACAGAGGAAAATAAAAATAAAAAGACTAATAAAGAGGGGAGGAGTTTGGTCAGTATTGGTAATGGATCTCCTCTTGCCAGCCTTTCCTTCCACTCATTTTCTTTCTGTTTCGCTCAAATTTGATTGCTCTTAGTTTTTACTAACCCACTGTAGCTCTAGCTTTTCTTTGGACAGTTCAGTTGATTCAGTAGCCTAGTATTTTCTTTGCTTCACAGTTTTTTGTTCCATGTTGCCACTGCTATATATCTAAGAAAAATGAGTTGCAGGTGAGATGTGTCTATTATCCAGGCTTGCCAAGTCATCCAGAACATCATCTTGCAAAGAGACAAATGACTGGTTTTGGTGGTGTGGTCAGTTTTGAGGTATGTATTTTACAATTTATTAACGTCAGATTTCCAAGTGTATGCTTGTTAGATCCTATATTCTTGATGATGGCTGATGGATATGTTATTAATCAGGTTGCTGGGGATTTGCTGACTACTGCAAAGTTTGTTGATGCTCTGAAAATCCCTTATATTGCTCCATCATTTGGAGGTTGCGAGAGCATTGTGGACCAACCAGCAATTATGTCTTACTGGTATGTTGATTTTTTGTGTATGGCGCAGTGTCTTCTTTTATTATTTGTCCCTTTTCCGGGCTTGACCAACTTTGAGCATGTTTATTAAGCTTCTGGATATCCAAATAAATGTAGAGTCAAGGATTGATATACTTGAAGGAGGTAATGGTAATGTGGTTGTATCTGGTGGATTTGTAATCTATCTACCATGTAGGGTCCTATGACTCTTGGGATAGACAAGCTAACAACAATAACCCTCAACCCCAAGCAATTTGGTCGGCTATATGAATCTTCACTATCATGTTGCTTTATATAAGCTCATCTTATTCCATTATCTTATAAAATAAGAATTAAAAAAAACTGGAAGTTCTCTATATTTTCCACTAGCCTATGAATTTCGAGGATGTGGGTGAACATAGCAGCGCTTTACAATTTCAACAGAATAAGATGACCCTGCAAAGATCTCATGTGTTATTTCCGATTTCTTATGAGTAAAAGTAAAGATGTCTTGTTAAACTAAAAACAAATTTTGTGAAGGGCTATATGACCAATTGACCCATAAAATTCTGACTTGACTAGACGACTCAGAGACTACATTGGACCTAGAGTAAGCATACTAGCATGTCTAAAATTTGATCCCAACTAATTGGTGTTACCTATACAGATATTTTTGTTCTGCTGTGTCCTATTTTACAGTAGGAACCAAAACGAATGAGTTCTATACAGCAATTAGCCACATATATCAGACTCAACTTGGATGAAATGTGGATAACATGCTCTTTCGTTTTGAAAACAGGGATCTTAGCCAAGAGTCAGAGAGAGCAAAGTATGGGATCTTGGACAACTTGATTCGATTCAGCTTTGGAGTAGAAGACTTTGAAGACTTGAAAGCTGATATTCTTCAGGCTCTGGAGTCCATATAGGATGTCTTACCTGCAACCTAATTTCTTTTTTCTATGATCCTTTCCTTTTCACCTCTAATCGGTGTAGTACTACTTCCCTAGTTGTCAGAATGTATTGAAAGGATCATTTGAGCATATGATGCAATCCGATAGAGAGTGGGATGTTATTGCCTTTTCCGTTTTCTTATCTTCTTTTAAATTAGTGAACTCTAGTAGCAGCAAGAAGGAAACACACGTCGGGTAAGTGACATGAAAAATCATTGGCGGAATTGGAATTTAAAGCAAACCAAGAGTGGGTTGGGTTTTGTGGTCGTGAGATTGTTGCACTCCACATTGGAAATGGTTCAACATAATTCCTTACAATTTGGATAGAAAAAATTTACCCCTCTGCAATTGTTTAATTAGAGATTCATCCATTTAAATCCTCAATGAAAATTTCAAATGTCAAGCAAGTGCTCTTATAAAACGACCAATTAATTGAAGTTCAACCTGGTTTTTAGTGAGAATAATAGAGCTCTTTGATAGTCCAGTGTTGTCTACAAGTTACTATTACAAGTCGACACTGGAGGAACTTTCACCACCTTGTTTTGCTCCTGATTGTTATATGCGGTGACGGATTCCTTGGGCCTCGCCCACCGGTGACGGATTCCTCTGTACCTTCATCAGTGACCTACCTTTAGAAATTATAGGATTATAAGAATGTGCCCATGCTTAATCATTTCTATTACCTCCATGGAGACAACTTTGAAGTACTAATAATTTTTTTTCAAATATTATACAGAACGGAATAGAAGGAGCATGTCAAAAAGTAATTAACTTCTAAATCTAAACAAAAGTCGTATAAAATGTAACAAAAAGAGTATGTTTCAATGATTCATTTAATCATTTATGGCATGTAGGGGTGAAGCCAGGATTTTGATCTAGGGAGAGCCCGGGAAGTCAGAATTGAAGACTCTATTGTAATATTATGAATATTACTAGTAGTATACTAGGAAAAAATTAAATTTGAGGGGGAGTCCGGGCCCCTGGCTGTGGTGGCTCCGCCCCTGATGACATGCATTCTATACTAACGTGTATACATATTTAGCTCGTGTAATATTTTTAATATATCTTAAAGTATTCCTATGAAATTCCCACACATTACACCCGTTCGATATGATTAATTAAAAAAATGGACCAATGTAACATAACCAGTATCTCTAGGACACAAATGAGATCCAATTCTCTCACTCTCTGTCTTTTCAATTTGTTAAAAGTACGATGATTTTGAGAAATACAATGTGGAGATTAATTAAGATCCTATATCTTTTGATTTGGGTGATCATATTATTATCATCATTGGTAGATGCAATTCGAATCGACCTGATCTCTGGAACGTCGAAATGTATAACTGAAGATGTAATGCACGACGCCATGACCGTTGGCAAGTACTCTGTCGTCAATCCTAACGAAGGTTACCCCTTGCCGGACAATTACAGGATCACCGTCCGGGTAACTCCCTTCCCTTTCTAATTTCAGTGTTACTTCTATTATCTTTGCCTTGATTATGCTTTGTCTTGAGCCAAGGATTTCCCGGAAACAACCGCTCTACCTACGGTGAAACCGCTCTACCTACCAAGGTGAAGGTGAAACCGCTCTACCTACCAAGGTGAAGGTGAAACCGCTCTACCTACCAAGGTGAAGGTGAAGTCTGTCTACATTCTACCCTCCACAGACCCTACATTATGGAATTTCACTGGGTATATTGTTGTTGTTGTTCTATCAACCGGTAGTATAAAAAAAGCTAGGGCCTAGGTTACGTATCAGGTTCAGATAATAAGTATTAATAATTGGTGATCTGGTAAAAGGAATAACTAACATGCTATAGCATATTAACTAATGATGCATTTTTTTAAGATTAAGACATGTGAATGCTAAGCTATTTTATTTAAATCCTGATGGTAAATGATTAAGCTTATATATTTTCTCTATTAAAAATTATATAAATATAAAATTTAAAAATTATATAAATATAAAATTTAAATATTATATAAATATAAAATTTAAATATTATATCTATAAATTAAGCTGTAAGGTTGTGGTTGGAGTTGGTGGATGGTAGCGGTGGCAGTGCAACAGGAGTGGTACGTGTTGCTAGCTGGTGGTTGGCGATATCGGTGGTGGTTGTGTTATTTCCTTGGGAAACACCTTATATACTCGAACTCTGAATTTGTAAGAAAATTTCATTTAGATACCTGAACTATAACTTATTTTGATATTGAACATCTGAACACATGATAAAATGTTTTTATTAGACACTTTCTACTCAAAATTTTTGAAAAACTTTTGTGCATATTCTCAAGTGTTCATTACGTAAATAAATTAACCACTTAAAATATGTCCTCCTTTAATTACATATATTTCAATTGATGTGCATAATTAAGGGAGGAGACATATTTTATATGATTAAGTTATATACGTTTGTCACGCGTAGAAACACCAATAAAATATGAATCGGAAGTGTCTAAAATGAATACTTTATCATGTTTTCGAGTGTTCAATTGAAACATACTATAGTTCAAGTATTTAATTAGATGTAGATGCATTTAGCCTTAAAAGTTTGGGTCGCCATTACGCCTGCGATGTGAACTCATGTAGGTCACCTCTCCGTACGGAAGCAATTATCACTATATGGATCATGTGGACTCTGGTAATTTTGCCTTTACAGCATCTGAGGGAGGTGACTATATGACTTGTTTCTGGGCAGTCTATCACAGGCCACAACTGAACTTGTCAATCGACTTTGAGTGGAAATCTGGAGTTGCTGCTAAAGATTGGTCTAAAATTGCCAAAAGAGGTCAGATACATGTAAGCCTTTTAACCTTTTCAATTCACTTTACGTCCACGCTTTTGTTGTATAGTACTCCCTCGGAAAATACTAATCCTTAATTAAATTTGCTTATTACTATTAACTTAACACATTAGGATCCGGTCACATAGCACTTAACTAGGGAAAATTTGAATTTTTTTTTAATTAATTCTTGATTATGTAAGTGAACACTTATCTTGGAAATAAAAGACTAAGCGGACACTTATTATGAACCGGGCGTATTTCTTTATACTGCTATAGGAATGTTTCTCGGAACAAAAATGGCTTTTTGACAAGTTGGTTGACGTTTGAGAAAAAAGTGTTTTGTAATTGATGTTTAAAAGAATTGTTTAAAAGTTGAAATTTTGTTTGGTATTAATTTTATTTGAAAACTAGGTTGATAATTTGTGACTGAAAATCATTATTTTACTTGAATTACTCTCCAAGCAAAAATTTCAATATTTTTTCCAGTATTTACAAATACCTAGTGAAGTTTAGTATCTGCATTTGCTATAATATAACGTCTAAGTATGTTAAACAGTGAACGTGAAGTCCAGTGGGACCTTTTCCCTTCCTTGTATATTTGGTAAATATTAGACTTAGGATTGTACCTTAATTAGTAGTGTAATATTACCATAATTATAAAGTTAGTATTCTTATAGAATAGAGATTTCTAGGTAGAATGATCTTCCTTGTAACTTGTATATATATGCCTTTCATTAATAAGAGTAATCAAGGAATTAATTTTTTCATGATATCAGAGTCTAGGTTCTCTTTACCTTGCTTCCGCTCCTCTAAATTTCCTTCTCTCTCGGATTTTTGCCAGAAACCGGCGGCCCTCTCCCTCTCGGCTACTTCCCAAAGTTGCGGCCCTCTCTTCTCCAAAAAATCCTTTCTCACAAATTCCCTTCTCCGAATCTTCGTGTTTTAATAAAAACACTTTTCATCATGCCTTCACAGTTTCTAACATCAAGAGCGTTCTTCCTATCGTTCTTGACCTAGAGAACGTCCAATATGGGACGTGGGCGGAATTATTTAAGATTCATGCTTTGACACATAAAGTCCTCCACCACATCGTTCCTCCAAATGAGGGTGATAAGGTGTCTACTTCTACGACGGTTGTGCCCACTAAAGAAGCAGATCCAAAATTATGGGTCATGCTTGATGCCAAAGACCTTCAGTGGATTTATGTCACTATCTCCTTGGATCTTTTACAGACGATTATGGAACCCAACTCCACAGCTATGGCGGCGTGGAATCGATTGCGAGACATATTCCAAGATAACAGTCATTCTCGAATTGTTATCCTTGAGCAAGAATTTTCACAGGTGGCTATGGTGAATTTTCAAAATGTTTCTTCTTATTACAAATACGTAGTGAAGTTTAGTATCTGTATTTGCTATAATATAACGTCTAAGTATTAGGTTGATCATCCTTTTTTGCACCAATATTGTGCCTTTACCCCAAACAAATGTAAGCACAAATGATGTACCCGGAATCGATGCTGCAACCATTCGTATATTTTGCACAAATTGACCACTGAGCTATCATTTTAAGTTGTTTCAACAATGTTAACGTCCAAGTATTAGGCTACATCCCATATTGACCTACGTACTTATATTTTTACCGCTACTTTAACCAATGACACGATCATTATTCCTCAGTCGTCATTGGTAGTTTAGCCATCATTGATGTTAAGATAATGATGCTCTCACAGTCTTCAAATCTTGTGCCGCCTCTGTCTGTCATTAAGTTGAGCTACTATATATATGCATTTTTGATTGATTTCAATCTTGTAATTTTTCATGAAAGTACAGTTATTTGCCTATAAACAAATCCTTGCCCGTAGGTGATGGAAATTGAGCTGCAGAAACTGTTCGATATAATTACCTCCATTCATGATGATCTGTTTTATCTTCGGGAACGGTAAGATCATACACGTCATTGCTTACTTCTATATATTGAGTATAAAAGAACTTTCTGTGCCTCCACTAGCACTTACCTACTCCACCAATCTCTGTCGGGCCGGGGGAGTGGGGCCCTGTGGGCGAGGGATTTCGCCTTTTGCCCCCAAGTATAAAAGAACTTTTAACAATTAAGTTATTTTTAAAAGATAATTACAACGAACTAGTTAATTGAAAAATAAAGCAGGTAGGTATTCTTAAAAAAATACCCCTAAACTATCACGTTTTTGTAAATTTCATACTTAAATACATATATATATATATATAGAGAGAGAGAGTTACATTCTAACTTTATTGTGTGAATTATACAGGGAGGAAGAAATGCAAAAATTAAATAGAGCAACTAATTCCAAGATGGCCACTTTTACTGTACTTTCTTTACTTATTTGCTTGTCCGTGGCTGGTCTCCAAGTTTGGCATTTGAAGTCATTTTTCGAAAAGAAGAAGCTGATCTAATTGTAATCCCAACATTTTTCATAATTGTCCATTAATTCTTCCTTAATTTCCATCGAAAAGGTTTTTGCTTGTAAGTTTTTATGGTTAACGTTAGAGACAGATTTATGATTTAAATTTGATAGTTCCAATCTTATGTTTTTTTCCGGATAAGCACTTCCAAAAGCTTGTTAAACCCCACAATTTCTATTCTGTTTACTGCTAAGCTAATCTCCAAGTCCCTAAGATCAGAGGGATCTAGAATTTGGTTTAGACTGTGTTAAAAAACCCCATTGAATAATTACATGTAATAGATTTTAAACTCGATATTTAGATAAAATGTGGTAGAATTTCGTATCCAATCCCATAAATTTAAATCCTTAATCAGTTTTTGCCTGAGATGGTTGTTGAATATAGTATTTGAAGCATGTTTACATGCCAATATTTGTTTTTCATGCAACTTGGACCTAGAAGGCTAGGACCAGGATTAGTGGCAACTACTTTTGAGTTTATACGGTAAAGAACTTGTAGGGTGAGGATTGTCCAAGTCCATATAAGTAGTTCATGTTTCCATTCCATTTCCGATGTGAGACTCTTAACACTCTCCAGCACGCCCAGATATCGTTAACCGGAGCGTGGACAATATAATTTGGGGGCTCAACGTCGGTGAACAAAGAATTGGAATGAATATGACTCTGATACCATGAAGGAATATGACAGCTGGGCCTAACTCAACCTCAAAAGCTAGTTTGTAGGGTGAGGATTGTCCAAGTCCAGGAGTTCATGTTCCCATTCCTTTACGATGTGGGACTATTAACGTCTACATCTAAAAAAAAAAAAATTAACATGTATATTCTTCAGTTGCATCTTATTAAGAAGATGAAACTCACTCACTATTACAGTAACATAAACGTGATTATATAGCAAACTTAAATCAGAATGGATTACCCTACACTTGAGAGCTCTCTCAGACGAGACAATATGACTTGGAGGCAACCTGTACGAGTAAACCTTGCTTGTGTAATATAATAGAAAATTGTATGGAATTGCGCTGAATTATCACGAATTAGAACTGGATTTTATTAACTAAAACAATTGAGATTTACAACCAAAAAAAAGAAATTGTGATAGCGTTTTGATGGGGACCGTACACATACCATATTAAGCCTTTTATTGTACAACATTGGGTGATTGATTTCGAATTTGACCCAGATTGTTTGACTACAATTCCATTGTGGGTTAATTTTCCTGGTTTGCCTGTGGGATACTGGTCCACGGAAGCATCTGTTGGCCGACCTCTTTATACTACTGATATGGATCATAGTGCTTATGCTCGAATTTTAGTAGAGATTAATGTCTCACAGCCACTCCTAGATGCAATATAGGTTGTGACCCCTTATGGTATCATACATCAGAGTATTGATTATGATTGGCGTCCAAAGTATTGTACATGATGTATGAGGCTTGGACATACTGATGATGAATGTAGAAACAAAGAGGAGATACGAGAGGGGAGATGATTTCCAAGAGGCTCCTAGAAGGAGGAGAAATAGAAGAAGATCAGCTAGACGGGTGGTTGCCAAAGGAATCTGATGAGCAGCCTGAAAATGCTGAAGGTGATCTTGTACATGAATCAAATGTTGTAATAGTGCCTATTTTGACTGGCAAGCAGGCTGACCAAGCTCTTCTTCACAGACACAAAGATAGGAGATAGTGTGGTAGGGGTAGCAGTTGCTAATAGTTTTGGTGGACTTCAGACCATGACCTGATGTGATCTCTGGTCAGGATAGAGTCCCTGGGATTACTCATAATCCTCCATGATAATTGCAACTTGGAATGTCAGGGGCTTGAACCAGTCCCTAAAACAAAAAGAGGCGAGGCTCGTTTTGCAAAAGAATGTTGTAGTAGTGTTTGAAACAAGAGTCAATGAGAACAAAGCTCAAAACATATTGACGAAGATTTCACAAGGGTGGAGCACTTGTTATAACTATCCTATGGCCCCAAATGGTAGAATTTGGTTATTTTAGAAACCATATTTAAAAGTGCAAATCCTCATGATAAAAGAGCAGTTTATTCACTGTAAGGTAGAGAACACTGCAACTTCTTTCTCTGCTAACCTTACAGTAGTATATGCAAATATTGAAGGCCAGAACAGAGCAAACTTTGCATATAACGCATTAACATGTAATGTACTGGTCAGTACATAAATGAATATAACAACTTTCAAGTAAAAATACTCAACATCTATGGCATTATCAAGAGCTTTCTTCAAGGCATATAGGTGCAAGTGATGGAAAATTCTTTTACCAAGGATGGAGCTAGCATGTCGATTATCGGAAGAACCAAGTAGCTTTGACGTAGATCCTGGATTTGTATTAAAAAATTACTTAATAAGCATAAATTATCAAGAACCCACTTTCTTTTTTTAGAATCTAGAATCCGTAAATGCAAAATTCTAGTTCCGCCTCTGGATTTGGAACCTTTGTAGATCAAAGTTACCCATTTGGTTTATGATGACAGATCGTATCTCTCTGTCCTATCCTCTTTAACAATCTTCTATATAATCAATTGAAGCAGAATACATATAAACATAAACGATCGAAGAACAAAGGATGGTCGAATTTGTAGTATAAACTTGTTAACTAAAGGTGTATAAGTGTGTGTATACATATTTTCCATTTACAATGAGGGAAGCCTAGATACTAATCAATAAATGTAAGAAAAATATGTCATGGTACTGGGGATACATGTTGCAATTCTCCAGCATGTTATCAAATTCCAACTCTGGCAACCCCTTTCAGGATTTCAGCATCAAATATTCTGGCAATCCCATCATATTTCCGGTACGAAAAAACTATTTCTTGCACCAGTAAGTGTCTTCGTCTGATTTCTTTACTAATTTCCCAAATGATTTGCGAGGGAAGTATAAATGCAGGGATCAGAGTTCACAGAGTCCAAGACCTTCATAAGTGGAGTGGCTAGGGGGAAAATGAAATGAAAATAACACATTGATTAACAGACTTTGATTTTCTTCTCGACCAACAAAAATCATCAAAAAAATATCATTTCTCCAAAGTCACTTCACTGGCTAAGGGATGCAGGATGCACTTCCAGCTCATTCTCATTGTAAATCTACAGAAACAAACCAAATTTGGTTGAGGTTTCGATAAAATAAACAATGGTTGTTTATGGATTTTCCGCACTGAGATAGAGAAATCACCACATATGGAATGTATTTACCTTTATAAAACCGAGATCTGCAACCATCTTGGTGTGTTTGATTATCCTGCTTTGCATCACTCCTCTGATGTATCAATGGTCCTGAGAACGCAACCTTTCTTTGTCGGCCATTATAGTCCTGTTCATTTAGAAAGATACTTAGATATTCTATCATATTCCTCATTGGGCCTTTGCGATTACTAAGTTGCACATGTCACGTGGCTTCAGATAAAAAATAAAACTTTAGATTGTATGACATGATATTTAAGTTATTTCAGCTAACAGGAAAGGTCCATTGTTAATACAATCTTCCTGTTTCAAAAGGTCTCAATGGGAGAAGCTCATAGACTGACCACTTCTGGTGCTGATAAAGCCTTCCCTTTTGAAATTCACTAAGGTATCTTTTATTCGGTTTTCTTAGTTCTAAGAAAGCACTTAATACCAGGCTGTAGCATTGTATATGAAAAATAGAGCACACATTATAACATTTACTGCCGTTTATGTGTGCAGTCAGGTGTGTGTTTATCATAGGCACTTACTCCTGTTTCACAGACCACAGAGATTGTGTACTAACATTGCAAATTGCGAAGCAGAAAAATGATAGCATCTCCATGTAAGGAAAATGGAGATTGAGCTAGCTCATTAGGTAAGGATTGTCCAAGACTATATAAGGAGACATCATATTCTTAAGGCTCCGTTTGGTACAGCTTATTAAAAATAGCTTATAGGAGTAGAGCTTTTTCAAGTAGAGCTTTTATCAAAAAGTTGTTAGGTGTTTGATTGCCAATAAAAAAAACACTTTTGTACAAAAAACAAAAAAAAATTAAAGCCAAAAGAAGCTCTACTCCAAAAAGCCAAATTTTTTGGGCTTTTGGAATAAGTGCTTATTTTAAAATAAGCTCTACTCCTATTTTAAAATAAGCTCAACCAAACACCTCTCAATATTTTAATAAGTGCTTATTTAAAAAAAAATACTTATGAGCTTAAAATAAGCTCAACCAAACGGGCACTGAATCAGTTATAGTTTGACTGATGTTATCTACGAGTCAGATAATCATAGTAATTCTAGGGCTAGTTCTTGGTTTAGCTCAAGGTCTATTTTCTAACATGATATCAGAGCAAATAAATCTTATATCGAGTCTCATTGCCACCCATTTTTAAAAGAATGTGCTTGGCCCATAAACAAGAATCAAGTGTGTGTGTGAGGGTACATGTTGAAAACATAACTAAGTAAATAAAAGTTGCTCTCTAACAGTATAAACTTTTAGATGAGATAGTCACACAGTTGAACACTCCACAACTAAGTGAGGTTTCAACGTGAAGAGGAATGGTGACAATTACTCATAGGATAGCTTATGGGGTCGAAATTCTATCCAATCCCACCCATTTTCTCCAAAAAAAAAAGAGTTAATTAAATGAAAACCATTCCTATGGTAGCATTACAGCAGAAAAGAAAAGTTTCCGTTTCGCACCATTTATTTCAAGTAGGTACAGTAGATCAAGGATACTAACCTCTGATAACTCCTGAGACTGGTGTATATTAGATGAGCCAAAAGAATCTCGTTGCTCATGATGAGTGTGTTGCCTGCCAATAGAATGCTTTGTATCATAGTTGCGGCCTCTGGCTTCATTGTTGATCCTGCTCGAAAAGTCATTATTACCTGGCATGTTTAAATCCAAGGTATCGGCAGCTTGCAGTACACTGGAAGGGTCAAATGCAATCAACTTTTGACTTCTCGAGTTGGGCTGTGGATGGGGTTTTGGGGCTGCAGAATCTTGCTTTCTCTTTTTGGCCCATGCATTACCACTTGAAGCTGTCATTTGCGCAGGGACAGATCGGATACTTTCCCCTTGAGATTCTTCGGTCGTCTGAGAAGCCTCTGACACTGTATCATAATTAGATGGTTTCATCGATATGCGTGCCACAGTAGCTCCTTTTCCTTTAGAAATATGGCCACTACCACCATTGTTTCTACGACCGTTATGAGTATTGGCTTCACCTTCCTTCATTGAAAAAAAAAAGGAAGCTAGTCAATATACCATCAATAAGGAATATAAGTATGTGTATCTGTATGAGAGACTTGAACAAAGACCTCTGTCGAAACCACACTGCCGAAGTTGCTCGATTCTTGAAGAGCTTTTTGCACCTTTCTTGAATTTCTTGAAGCTCCGGATGCTCTCACTGTGGAACTGGCCCTCTTTCTGACAATGTAAGTGAGGGGAAGATAAGTGCAAAATCAAAGGAGTAGAGATGCTTAAATGTATAGCGTTAACTAGATATGTTTTAGCTATAATGTTGAACTAGTACTCAAACGAGTGAAGCAACAGCGTCAAATCATTTCTTTTTGTGCCTACCAATACAGATTAAGTTCGCTGGATTTTACTATTTTTGAGCACCATCTGGATGATAAGCTGTCAATTTAAGCAACTATATGCAGAAAATCCTTTTCTATGAAGGACACAGAAGAAAGGAATTCACCTCCGTGCTTCTTCTCGGAACTTTGCATCAATTTCCTTGTTTGGTGGGTACTTCGGCAAGCTTGACGGGTCACAAGCGTAAGGCTTTGTATTGAAATACTGAAGAAAGGTACATGTCAAATGTTGAACCATAATATTAGCATGTTGAACGAATTGTCATAAATGTTGTCAAAATGGAGAAAAAGATTCATGCACTGCTTTCCCATGCAGCCTTACTTCAGAATCAAGAGCAGATGAAGCAGTTCCACGTTTATGAGGATCAATCGAAAGAAGCATTTCTATAAGGTTGACAGCAGTTTTTGGTAATTCTTTACATCTATCTCGAAGTGCACTCTCATAAGGATGTTGAGGTTTAAAAATAGTTGCTAGTGGAAGTTTAGACTTTTTCCAGTAATCATCAGATGGAGAACCAGAGAGTTTGAAGATTTTGTGCAATTGTTCAACCTGCAGAGTAGAAAAGACACAAATTTTCACAATTGACTAAAATCAATAACATTACAAGATTACTTGGTAGAGGAGTAACATATAGGGAAAGTTACATATTTGGCCAGGCGGCCAAAAATAATTACATTTGCTAGCCAATATACAACAGATATACACTATTTTGTATAAAATATGTATATATTTTTGTATTAAGTTTTATATACAAAAATATACATTTGTTAGCTATTATTTTGGTGGGCGTCTATGCAGTGTAGTTATATCAAGCCGGTTATTTTCAAGACTTCATTCATAGATCTTATAGTAGTGTAGATTTATTGTCTTAGCTCAAGTTATTATGAGGATTATGTTGTTATTAAATCCAAAAACAACTTACCTCAGTCCGCCCTTTAAGGAGAGGCCTCCCAAAGAAAAGTTCTGCAAAAACACAACCAGCACTCCACAAATCCACCGTTAGCCCATAACTTGTTGATCCCAAGAGAAGTTCAGGAGGACGATACCACAAAGTCACCACACGGCTTGTTAGTGGTTGTTTGTGCCTAGCACTAAGGAAATTTGCAAGACCAAAATCTGCTATCTTTAGAACTCCTTCATTATTTACCAAAACGTTGGATGCTTTAATATCCCGATGCATTATACCTCGGGAATGACAATGCTCTAGTCCACTCAGCAGTTGCCGCATATAGCATTTAATCTACTTCCATAAAAAAATAGAATATGAGATGTTCTTCTTTTCCTTTTTGTGAGAAAAAGATTCAAACAATGATGATAACAAACCTGTGAATCAGTGAACTTGATGTCCGGACATGACAAGAGTCCGGAAAGGTCATGTTCCATGTATTCAAAAACAAGGTATATGCAACATGATAACCGAGAAGTGACTATTCCAATCAGCTTCATGATATTTGGATGGTCAAGTTTGCGCAGAATTGTTATTTCTCGAGCCATAAATCTGACACTGTCTGGCTGGAAATTGTCAAATTTCACCTTCTTCAGGGCAACCATTTTACCAGTTTCGATATCACGTGCACGATAAACACTGCTGTATGTACCTTGTCCAATCTGCAGATATACAAGGCAGACAAAGTAATTGTAAGAAGAAACGCCTTTTGCATTCATAAGACGGTAGCACTAAACTGAAATAGTTTATCCTAATGTCAGCATTGATTCATTGCATATGAAATTAGGCAATCAAGGCCTAAATATGCTGTCAAATTTTTCAATATAGACTATAATCACCTATATCCGGTTTCGATCTGATAATTTATTACAAATTAACTTAAATTTCAAAGGCTCATGGTGCTTCTTATTTCAAAATGAGATGGCCAAGAGGGCCTTCAGAACAGGATATTCACGATATAATAAAAGCAGCAGCCATAAGAATATGGAGCATAAATCAATGAGACCAACCAAAAACATGATTAGCCTGAGTTTATAACTATTAAAAAGTCAATCCTATATAACTGTCGGTATGTAATAACATTAAATACATGAACCAATTGTCAAAACATGATATTTTATGAGGATATTTTCATTTAGTCTTCAGATATCTTCATTTTAGATATTTTATATTCTTCCAGATATTTTAGTTAAGTAGCTTACTTAGTTTAGTTAAGTGACTTAATTAGTGGCTAAGTGCTTGCCTATAAGTGTTTAGCCAACTAGAATCATACATCAAAGCTCTTGTCCATACACTCCACAACAAAATGGAGTGGTGGAAAGGAGACACAAGCACATTTTGAAAGTTGCAAGAGCAATCAAATTCCAAAGTAATTTACCATCGAGATTTTGGGGTTATTGTGTAGTTAATGCAGTGTACATAATCAATAGAATTCCTTCAGTAGTCATAGATAATCTGTCACCCTACGAAAAGTTATTTAAGAGAAAGCCATCACTGTCTCATATGAGAACTGTGGGATGCTTGTGTTATGCCACCAATTTAGTCAAGAGAGACAAGTTTGATGACAGGGCCATTAAATCAGTGTTGCTTGGATATGCTACAAGACAGAAGGGATACAAGTTGTTAAATCTGCAGAGCAGGACTATCTTCATCAGTAGAGATGTGGCTTTTCATGAGGACATCTTCCCTTTCCAGCAGAGCAGGCAGGAGGATGTGAGTAAACAAGATGCAGAGGATAATTACTTTCCTACTCTTGAACCATGTATAGCTGATAAAGCAGATATTAAGATACAAGCACAGATGTTAGATGGCTCAGATAATCAAGAATGCACAGGGGTGACAGTGAGTGAAGGAGTATGCACAAGAGATCAAGATGCTGCTGTTGGGAAGGAAAGGGGAAATCATGATATTGTGGAGAAGAATGATGGGGCACCAGTGACTGAAGATGGGTTACTTCCTCATCAGGAGGACTCAATCAATGATGATGGAATTCCATCTGAAGATGCAATGTATTCTGGAGATCATCCACCTCTGGAAAGAAGAAGGATCATCAGAGAAAGGAAGCCACCAAGATGGATGAATGATTTTATCCAACCAGTTGCAAAGTCAAAGAAAACTCCTTATCCACTAGCTGATGTAGTCAATTATGCTGGACTATCTGTATCTTACCACAACTACATAGCCAAGATTACATAAGAACATGAGCCACTATCCTACAGAGGCAGAAAAGGATAAGAGATGGGTGGAGGCAATGAAGGTTGAGGTCCAGGACTCCAGGCTTTGGAAGATAACAAGAATTGGAAAATAGTTGAGTTACCAAGTGGAAAGAAGGCAATAAATTGCAAGTGGGTATACAAAATTAAGTACAAAGCTTCAGGAGAGATTGAAAGGTTCAAAGCAAGATTAGTGGCAAAAGGATACAACCAAAAGGAAGGGGTTGATTACCAGGACACTTTCTCACCAGTGGTGAAAATGGTCACTGTGAGATCAGTGATATCACTGGCCTGCTGCAAAGGGCTGAACTGTGCATCAGATGGATGTCTTCAATGCATTTCTGCAAGGTGATCTTAATGAGGAAGTTTATATGCAAATTCCCCAAGGCTTCACACATGAAAAGGGACAAGTGTGTAGATTACTCAAATCATTGTATGACCTTAAACAGGCTTCTCGACAGTGGAATATCAAGCTGATTGATGCCTTGGTTTCTGCTGGTTTTACACAGAGTAATTATGACTATTCTCTTCTTACTAAAGGGGATAGAGACAACATGGTTATCGTTCTTATATATGTAGATGATCTACTTATTACTGGAGCTGATGTAAGTCTGATCAATGAAGCTAAGATCATACTGCAACAGCATTTCAAGATCAAAGATTTGGGAGAGTTGAGGTATTTTTTTGGGTTTTGAGTTTGCAAGAAACAAAAGTGGTATAGTGATGCATCAAAGGAAGTACTCACTGGAGCTCTTGGCTGATATGGGGCTCATAGATGCTAAGCCAGATGGCTCTCCAATGGAGTTGAATACTAAGCTTACTTCTGTTACTTTTGATAGAAGTGTAAGTGCTGAAGGTGCTCACAAAGGCAATATTACAGACAAAGAGGAGGATGCTCTCTTGGAAGACCCTACAAGCTATCAAAAACTCATTGGGAGACTGATGTACCTGACCAACACAAGGCCCGACATAGCCTTTGCAGTTCAGGCCTTAAGCCAATTCATGCAGGAGCCCAAAACTTCTCACATGGTAGCAGCCACAAGGGTGGTGAGATATATTAAGCAAGCCCCTGTTCTAGGAATATTCATGCCTGGAGGAGGATCACCTGAGTTGGCTGCGTATTGTGATGCTGACTGGGCATCTTGTCTCACCACCAGGAAATCTGTAACTGGATACTTTGTCTTCTATGGAGCTTCATTGATTTCCTGGAAATCGAAGAAGCAACCTACTGTATCTCGCAGTTCTGCAGAAGGTGAATACAGGAGCCTAGCTTCTGTTGTAGCTGAGGTAGTGTGGCTCTCAGGACTCTTTGCTGAATTGTCCATCTCTTTGAAACAGCCTATTCCAGTATTTTGCGACAGCAAGTCTGCTATTCAAATCGCTGCGAATCCAGTTTTTCATGAACGCACCAAACATATAGACATTGATTGTCATTTCATTCGGAAAAAGGTGTAGACTGGACTGATTTCCACCCTGGCTACTAATGAGCACCCTCGTATTGACTAAGAGTCTCACACAGGAGCATCATGCTTACTTGCTATCCAAACTGGGTATGAAAGACATTTTTTCAGTACCCAGTTTGCGGGGATGTTGAGATATGAGAATATTTTCATTTAGTCTTCAGATATCTTCATTTTAGATATTTTATATTCTTCCAGATATTTTAGTTAAGTAGCTTACTTAGTTTAGTTAAGTGACTTAATTAGTGGCTAAGTGTTTGCCTATAAATAGCTTAGCATTACGTTGTAATAGCTCAGTTGTTCATAATAAGAAAATTAGAAAAGCTCTCGCAACCGCCTCTCTTCACTCTTCTTCTGCGTTGCTTCCCTGCAACAGATTTGTCACATGCAATGCAATATTTTAACAATTAACATATACATTTGATGATCTTAATCTTGTACCTTAGATAATGCAAGATTCATGTCAAGAAATTATATTTTCATTACAATAACAAATATCAACAACTATACCTCAATCGCACACCAGTTGGGTTCGGCTATATAAATCTTCAACATCATATGTTCCGTTAGAAAATATTTCATTGCAATTGTGTTCTAATTGAACCAATAAAATATTATTTCATCTAATTGAGGCGGATAGAGTATATAATCCATGAGTTCAACTGACTCAGTATTTTTCAATGACGGGGCATAGATATATACGTGAAGAATCACTAAAATTTCAACAAATATAAATTTTGACCCCACAATTTCAAAGTACAATGAGTTCAGCAGTAAGAACCTAAAGAGTGAACATATCAAATTTAGGGCCCGTTTGTCATGGATAATTTTCACTTTTATTCGGAATTGTATTCCGAAATCATGTTTGGACATAGAATTATTATAATTTTCCGAAATTCGAAAAAACTCCCAAAAGTACTTGTTTTCACATTTTTCGCTCCAAATCGCTAACAAAAATTCAACATTTTTCCAAGTGTTATTTATGTCCGAACACAACTCTATTCATTTAACTTTTTCCGAAATACTACTTTTTAAAATTTCACATTTTTTATATCCAAATGAACGACTTAAAATTCTGGATCGGCATGAGATTACCTTTTCTAATCTCTCGAACGCGTCTGATCTAAGAGGCATCCATCCCTCAATAGCTTCAGACGCGACCGCGGTGAGCCAAACAGGCCAACCAGCAGCCAAATGTTCTCCTTCTGTTATCCTTCCAAATTTGATACTAAAATTTGCTCTCTTATCAGAATTTCCGCCTTTCTTCCTAGAATTCGAGGAGCTTCGTCGAATTAAGGATTCCGCCTTCTTCTCCTTCTCAGGCTCCTCTTTAATCTTCTCCAAAGGTGCAAATGATCCACCTTTAACATGGTGGTGCAAATTGGTATGATCTCTACTTTCTCCATTAATAACACTTGTTGTTACTACAGATGAATTGTTTCGTGGTGGCGGGGAATGGGCCCTGGCCTGCTTGGAGCTGACACAACCCATGTCCCCCCAAAATCCATCAAAGGAATAAAAAACTGTGATGGGAAAAGGGGGGAAAGAGAGAAAAATGAGGATCAAAATTGAAGTCCCTACATTAGCTCATTATTGTGGTAGAAAACATTGTTTCGAAAAAAATGTTACTCCCTCCGTCCCAATTCTTTTTTTATTACCATTTTCTCCGACTTTTTTCATATATGGTAAGAATGTATTTTGGGTCTAACTCAACCCTACAAGCTAACTTGTGAAGAATCCATATTTTTATTCCATATTTGATGTAATCCCCGCACGCCCGGTCCATATCCGATGTGGGTCTTTTAACCCATATTCGATGTGGGCCCAGACCTTGTGCGTGGATGATATAATTTAGGAACACAATATCGGTGAACAAAGAATTAGAATGAAAAGTCATGTTTCCATTCCATATTTGATGTGATTCTCGCACGCCCAATCCATATCCGATGTGAGACTTTTAATTCATATTCGATGTGGGCCCAGATCTTGTGCGTGGATGATATAATTTTGGGGCACAACATCGGTGAACAAAGGATTAGAATGAAGAGTCATGTTTCCATTCCATATTTGATGTAATGCCCGCACGCCCAGTCCATATCCGATGTGGGACTTTTAACCCATATTCGATGTGGGCCCAGATCTTGTGCGTGGATGATATAATTTTGGGGCACAACATCGGTGAACAAAGGATTAGAATGAAGTGTCATGTTTTCATTCCATATTTGATGTAATCCCCGCACGCCCAGTACATATCCGATGTGGGACTTTTAACCCATATTCGATGTGGGCCCAGATCTTGTGCGTGGATGATATAATTTTGGAGCACAACATCGGTGAACAAAGGATTAGAATGAGTCATGTTTTCATTCCATATTTGATGTACTCCCCGATGTGGGACTTTTAACCCATATTCGATGTGGGACCCAGACCTTGTGCGTGGATGATATAATTTGGGGACACAACATCGGTGAATAAAGGATTAGAATGAGTCTGATACCAAGTAAATAATGGATCTTGGATCTAACTCAACCCCAAAAGCTAGCTTGTAGGGTGAGGATTGTCTAAGTTCATATAAGTAGTCTATATTTTCATTCCATATCCGATGTGGAACTCTTAACAGTATTTTTTATATAGTTTTCAAATATATAAATTTTAATATATATACTCGAAAAATTTATATTTAAAATTAAGTCAAAAAAAAAACTATTTGACTCCAAACTAGTCTACCTTAAAAAAAAAATTGGAACCGAGGGAGTAGCTAAAAAATTGAGCTATTTTTTTGGGATGATGGCGAAAGAAAGCAACACATTTGGGATGGTCAAACTCTTTTCTTTGAGAATAATAACTAATAAGAGTTCGTGTCTAGCAGTCCGAAAGCAGAGGGACAAGAGAGAAGATGGTATTTTTGTGTACAAAATTTGTCATCTTTTTTTGTTTTTAAAGCATAGTTTATAGCCAAGAATTTTGATTCATTATATGGAGAGTCATTGCCGCCATAGATGACATGTAACCGTTAAAGTTCGTTACTCCTGATGATGTTTTTTCTTTTTCCTGTCTTTATTTATTGAGTTTTAACACTTACATTATAATTTAATCTTTCATTTTATTAGAATTTAGGTTATATATAGTGACTATAAAATTTTGGACATTATCATTGTATTCACCTAACCATATTTTCAATTCACACCCGCATATTCAATTTCTTTTTTTTCTTTTTTTGCAAAAGCATTTATACGCTCGGTATATAATATTACACACATACCGTATCTGATAAATATACCAAATTGTTCGTGATATACCAAACTGACCTTGATATACATGGGAAATATATCACAGTTGGAGACTATTTTGTACCATATTATTTGTAATTAATTAGCATTGTACACTTATCATAATTGTAGAAGTCTTGTACAAATAAAATAGGATTTTAAAAATAGAATAGGAATAGAATTTTTCATATTATGAAAATCTCATTCATTAATGAAAATAATCTAAGGAGGTTATTTCTTTCAATATCAACCTTGTATAAAAGTATATAAGAGGTTTTTACACATACTATTTATATTGTATATAAAAGTTTATAATACAAACTTATATACAAATTGAGTTTTGTCTCCTATAAATTTCAACTCACGATACTCCATCCAAATTGGGTCAAAACATTATCAAATAGCTCAAATCTTCATCAAATAGTTTTAAATTTTAACCACAACTTAATGACTTTCTGACGAATCTCAATCATCAATATATCGAAAAATCACAAAACTCATTTATGACTTTTCAAGCTTTTAAAAAATTCAGTAATGGAGTTTAAAAAAATGGAACTCATAATCACAAATTAATAATTATTACTATCTTTTTCCAAAGTATTTGAAGTTATATACAAAATAGGCTAAATAAGATAAGATCTGAAAATATAAACTTATTTTGGATATAAGCTTGCATATAACTTGCTTCTTCCTCTCTCCCTCACTTGCTTCTTCCTCTCTCTCTATAACTTGCTTCTTCTCCAACGGTAAGATTACCAACCCCCGCCCCATACCCCACCCTCATTCCCTACGGTAAGACCCCAACAGCGTCGCTCCGATCACCCACCGACAGCGACGGTAAGACCCCAACAGCACCACTCCGACCATCCAGCGGCGACGGAAAAACGTAAATTATGAAGGTTTGAAGCATTCAAATCTGGCCTTGTGAATGGTTTTGGTAATATTCTGATTCTCCTTCTAAAGGGTCTCTTCCCCACATTCAAGATTTTGCCATCTCATTTTTTGGATATATTTATTTTGAACTCGACCCGATTTATAAACAGATTTGGTGCAACTGGAGTTGGTATCTCCGGTTGCCGGTATTCATTCTTTGTCCTTATCCGTGTTGTTAAATTTTGCCGATTCTTGTCTTTAATTATAGCATTCTTGGCATATTGATTTTACTTGCCTTTAGATTCTTGTTAACTTGTGCTTCCACTTTGATCCCTTCCTGTTTCAGGGTAAACATTTGAGTAGTTTATTATTTTATATTTGCTTTAGTGACTTTGGTAACTGATGGTAGACTAGGGTCATGTTCTCGGCCAAGGACGGGGGCGAGGGTTAGGGGATTAAGTGAGGTAAGGAAGATGTTAGGCTGAGAATAGGGTATGTTGACACCCAATTTTGACCCTTCCGTCCAGTCATTAACTATAAAATTACACTAATTTTTTCAAAAATAATTTTAACAATTTTATAATAATAAAATGCAACAATAAAATATTAATACATGCATAAATAAACAATTTAATAATGGCACCGCATTTTACCTCTACTTTCAGTCGAGAAAAGGTCAGTGCTTCTCCTGTGAGCGACTCCGAAGTGGGCTCCTTTCACTTGACTATTTCTCTTTGAGTCTCACATCCGCATTCGTCTTTTTAAATAACAACAATTTCATGAATATTATTCATAAGCCCATTTCCCATTAATTAAAACCCAAACAATTCTTAATGATAATTAATAATAATAAATACGTAAATAAATAAATAATTTAGCAATGACGTCGTGTCAAACGACATAGTCACATTTATTAATACGCAAAGAAATTTCATAATTATTATAGCACCTAAGGTCGTATTAAGATAATTTAATTTTAGCTTAAATAATGATAAATACGCATAATAAATAAAAATTTAACGGCATCACATTATAAAATATTAAGCACTAATTAAATAGCACGTCTGTCTTTATTTTTTATAATAATTTAAACTTAAACTTAGACTAATAAAGCACCAAGATAATTTAATCACAATTAAAATTTTTTAATTTACCACTAATTAAATAATACACCTAAAACTAATAACACACTACCCAAATTAAAACTAATACCTAATAACTACCAGCCCACACCTTCAAACCCGTAAGGCCCAAACGTGCAGCCCACACCCGCAGCCCAAATTCCCCTCAGCCTTAAAGACTTCCATCGTCCCTCTCCCTTAAACCTAAAGAACCAACCCTAAAAAAACGAAAATCCCCCCCCCCCCCCCCGACCTAAACCTAAGAAATTTTGCCGCCATCACCTCGCACCCCATCGTCCTAGCCGAGATTCTCGTCGGAGAATCCGGCGTTTCCTTAACCAAATCGCGCAGAACTATACCAAGATCTTGCCTTGTAGAACCGAATCAAAATGCTAACAAATCATTGCCAATCTTTACCAATAAACACCAAACGGTAACAGAATCTTACAAAACCAGCTACCCAAATCGTATTAAAGCTTATCCAAAATTAGAACCTAGAAGGAAGCTATAAAAGGAACCAATCTATACATGCAATGGCATCAGCGGGAAGCAGGGAAGAAAATCACAACAACAGTCAAAATAAGGGGATATACGGGAAACCATTAAGCAACATCAAAGAACCCAGCGAGAATTAATATTCGAAAACCCCTTTCTTCCTGAGAAGGCAATTCAAGAATCGACAAGCAATATCACCAAAGTTTTACCTCCTTTAAATCGCATAACAACCCGGCTCCCGAGTGGATCGACGACTTGATACGCTGCATCGGTTCGCTGTCCAGAGAAGGTAAACTCATTCCCCCTCGAATCTCATTCCCTTTATGCTAATTTATGTGCTCTGTCATATGTGTACTGGTTATGATTGTTAGTGTCACTATATGGATCTGAAACAGTTTCACTTGCCTCGATTCATATTTGGATTGATCACCCGATAATCTGGGATTGATATGCTTGTCTGGGAATACTCAAGTTAAATGCTTAATGTGTGCTTGTCTTGCTAGTGAATGTTAAAATGCATCATGTTTATCTTAAACTGGCCAGTAAACAAATATGCATGTCTAAGTGTTTAAATGTCACAATGTCGGCTCGAGAAGCCCTGGTAGCTATTTTGAATCTTGTCATTAAGTCGCTAAATGATGCTGGCATTAGCATATTGCATTATGTTGACCAATCTATGTCATGTCGTATTATATCCCCCTGTTTGCATTTTGCCTTCAGTTTGTAACTCTATCTCATGTAGTGAGCATATTAAGGATGTAATCCGACCCTATGAGGTATTAAACGAGTAAAATTGGCCTTGTATATGATCCTCCATGTCTTGAACTCATGTGGAACTGATAATGCTAGGATTCTAATCTAATATATATGTTGTAGACTAATATCCCTCATGCTATAATCAGTTTGCTGATAGGATAACAATGTCCTCCCTACTGCGTATATTCAGCATATGATTTTTGTTTTTTTTTTGTTTTTTCTGTAAGCATGCAGAATACGAGGCCAGAATAGCTGAAATTTGCCTATAGCTTTTTTTATTTAAAAAAAGACTTGATAAGTGGGCTAATGCCTTAACGAAGTACTTCTGTTCTATGATAGTATTTATCTTGCCTAGCGTGCTTGTTAAACTGTGTGCATTGGTCTTTACTTCATAAAACAGTTTCCTATGATCAGTTGATCACACATGTTAGGAGATCATTGGTATTTGGGCACTGTGTAAGTGAAAACTGGCTCCAGCCTATTTGTATTTCTCTTAGCATGTTCTTGCACTTCATATGGTTTGAAAATGAGGGAAAATATACTAATCTGAATATACATAATGTCCTCTCGGTTATCTTCCTTACGTTAGCATTCTGTGGGGCTGATTATGTTAACCACCGGATCTCATCTACTTGCATTTGGTCTGTTAAACTGAGTTTCTCTTGTAAGTATACATATATACATGTTTGAAATGTCACGTCTGCTTAAGGATTGCCAGTTTGAAATAAAACTAAATGATAAGTTGATAATCATTGTTTTGGGCTCCCTCGCACATATGGGCTGGTTTGCTTCCTTTAAAATTCCTATAATTGTCATGCTTGGGCCTACTGCATACATGGGTTAATTAAGCTCTTTTGGCAAATGTAACATTTTATTTTTGAGCCTGCTTTGGACGTCTTCCTGCCTAATTGATTGTACTGAGGCTAAGATGTATCATGGCTTACTATTTGGGTTCATTATTCTTTTTTTTTACTAATATAATAACAATCAAAATAGGTGCATATCTGAATACGTGATTATTTGCTTATTTGTTTATTGACAAGGTCGGGATATATACTAATCCTTATCTTTTCTTATTTTTCACATGAAATACATCGGAGCAAACAAAGAGTCTCATGGCGAGACTCATCACAAGCTACAACAAATGAAGACCCGCACCTATGTGCATTTCTCTATCCGCATCAGAAATTCCAAACCATAGGCGGAATACCGTCACCCCTCGAGTCTTTCTTTTTAATCGTATAACCCCGCCCCATTCACTTGTTGTAATTAACTATCCAATATTACATTAGTAGGATACTTAATGCCTTTAAGCTTTGACTCGCCCTTAAAGAATAACCTTGACATTAGAAATCTATTCCCTTTAAGTTAATTATCTTAGGCTTGCCGTACTTGGTTATATTTAATAATCTTCATTTGCATAACAATTCATATAGCTAGAATATTATTTATTATTTAACACGAGGAATTCATTTTTCTTATAAAATCTACTACTTGCATTCATTATTTTAAAATCATACTTTTACCCTAGACCTATTTTATAAATGTATCACAACTTACTTTGGGAGTATCCTACTACATAACATGTATACTTCATTTAAAAAGAATAATTCCACAAGGATGCCTTTCTTTCATCTAAGCCTAGCTTTATCTTTTATAAATAAATTTTATAATTTCTCTTACAAATACTTTAATGCTTTTCAACATGCATTTCTTAGCAATAATAATTACCTTAGGTTTGGCAGGCCAACCGCAAGTTAGCGGATCTTAGAGGGTGCCTAACCTCTTCCCTCTAGATTAATAAAGAACTCTTACCCAGAATCTCACACTATTTTAGCAGACCATAAAAATGGAGTTAGTGTTGACTTTAACCATAGTTGACATTTATGTGTCTTAATTCACCCAAACTAATTAGGTGGCGACTTCGCAACCCTTTCAGCACTTTTAGCATTTTATCCCTTTAGCACTTAGCACCTTTTACTATAGCCTTTTAGCAATCTTTTAGCATTTTAGCAACTTTTTTTTAACATTTATTTTTATTTTATTTTCTAACATTTTATTTAAGCAGAGTTCGCTAAAATAATGTCGCGGTCGAAAAAGGGCATGACAGAAATGGCGACTCCGCTGGGGATTTAAGGTTCTTAACCACAACAGACCTAGGGTTATTATTTGACATTATTTTTGCATTTAATTTTTATGTACTGTATTTTGTTTTATTTGTTTTAATTGCTATTTGTTTTACTGCTTTCCATAAACTGGCATTCCGCTCATATTTCTTCCACTCTGGAAAATTCACACTATCACACACTACACGCGAGGTGCGCTTGGTGCATCAGCAAAATTCTTTCTTCAAAACCCAAATTTAGGAGAGTTGGTAATATACGTGGAGTGCCCGATCTAACCGGTGGCCGCGTAACCTTCTCACTCGAGTTGTCCGCTCGGGAACCTTGCGCCTAGTAAAGCCAAATCTTAGAAACTCAGGATAGAGCTATACCGCCCTTTATTTTTAGGCATGCATGCATTTACCTTTGGTGGGTCGGTCCTTGGTATCGACACCACAATTAGAAAAAAAAACACCAAGCTTGTCGACGGGTTTCTCAACCCAACGACCAACCAGCATATTATGTAGCGTGACAATGATAGACAAATCCAAACCTAATCATGACATGCCAAATTGAAAAAAAGTGCACTGTCATTTGGTCGTCATTTCCAACAAAAGAATTACAGTTGGACGGCTTGGACAAATCTATTATAGTCTCGCATATGTGACGTTTAGGCCTACCTCTGGCATAAAGGCGTCCCCATGCATGTTAGGACTCGCTTGCAATGTGACAATTTATGTGCAACATATACTTGCTAAATGTTATTTACACTTTTACAAAATCATGTGCTTTACACTAACGCAGTTTGCTACATTTTTTCTAAAAGGATTTATCATCTTCCCAAAGGTCGATTTGTAGTTGACTAAGCAATGACAGAACATCGATATTTCACAAGATAAAAGGCACAATCAAGCGACATGACTGATTCAAGGGCATTTGAGCAGAACGAGTCGGAACCCGTCTTGGTTCCTATAGACAAAGCAGAGGTCTCAGAAAAGAAAAGCAGCGTAGATCCGATCGAACACCTCGCCCAATTACCGCAGCAAGTGGCAACCCTGCAGGCCGAAATTAAAAGGCTCAGAAACCTCACTAAAGCACTCGTCACTGCAAATAACCAAAACAGTCAAAATCCTTCAAATTATTACCAGTACCCTCTTACTACATATCTCATTTACCACACTCAGCCAATATATAATGCACCCATATATCCCACACAAAACCAAATGCCTACCCTACCCTAGCCAAACACAAACCAAGATAAAAGGCCACCACAAACCTATTTTCGCAATACATACGACAACTCCTTGTGATACCCACCCGTGTATACGCCACGGCCAAAAGTCCATCCACTAAACATCTTCACACCCCACCTAAATGCCACAGAAAGGCCAGCCAAAGTATACACCCATTTAGCCGAGCCTTTGTCGCAGTTGTACGAGAGGTTGAGAGTTGCAGGGATACTCCAGCCAATTCCAAAGAATGTTCCCAATCCCAAGTCCAAAGCTCATGATAAGAATAAAAGTTGTGCATACCATTCTGGAGCCATCGGACACGACATGGAAAAGTGTTATACATTCAGAGACAAAGTAAGGGAGCTGATCAAAGAGGGAGTCATTCAGGTGGAGGAGGCCTCTCCCAATGAGTACAATGAACCCCAAATGAAGAGAGGTGTTCCCTGGCCAGAACCCGCTCTGCCTGAATCGGTCATTTATCCAAGCGTGCACCACACAGAAGTCAAAAGAATGAGATACTGATAGCAGAACATGAAGACCCAGCCAACCATGATGCAGAGCAAAGAGACATATTGGTAGATTGGATTTGCACCCTTGTTCTGGTCCGCCTAGAGTCTAGATAAGAAGAGCAATTTAGTTTAGCATAATAATATTTAAGTTTTAATAATGTTTTGCTTAAGTTTTCATGTATTTGGAACTACGTTCGACCTAATTCCCTTGACGGATACGTAGGCGGCCATATCGGCTTCGGTCCCACCTTTAGAAAATCCCAATTTCTCTTTTGCTTGTAATTGGAACTACGTTCGACCTGATTCCCTTGGCGGATACGTAGGCGACCATATCGGCTTCGGTCCCACCTTTAAAAATTTTAGCTTTACCAAATTTCGTTTGTAATGAACTACGTCATGACCTGATTCCCTCGTAGGGATACGTAGACGGCCTAAATCGGCTTCGGTCACATCATTAGAAAACTTTCCCTTCGTTCTAAAAATAACAAATACACATTTTCGGCATGATAGACAAGCAATCCCATGGAGACTTGCTTTAGGCCGAATGCCTCTGCATATACAAAACTAGGACCATTAACAACTGACTAAGACAGGAAACCAGACAGGGGTTGCAGGTCCAAACAGGCCATGCGAGCAGATGTCAAGAAACAAAGCTGCGAAGTCAAATACGAATCGACCACCCCCCCAAACTCACAAGTTTTCTTTGAGCGCAGGTCCTCCATATTAGCAGAAGCAGAAAGAAGTAGCGGAGACAGAAAAGGACATCAACAAATTCCACAACAAAGTATAGCGCATCAGCTCGGGTATAGAGTCAAATTGCAATCCATGCGGTGCACAAACGCACGGATCACAAACACAATAAACAATGACATCTCAGCAATTGCAACGTTTAGCATGTCCGCCCAAGGACAACATCTCAGCATTCACGACATCCCACATATCATACAGGGACGACATCCCTACCCGCAGAATTGCATTTCTCATATATTTATCATTTTGTTTTAAAAGCTATACACTAATTTTTCTCAAGCTTAGCCTGCAGGAGCATTTATTCTACAGGAGCATCAACAACACGTCCAGGCAACGACGTCATCAGCATACGTCCAGGCAACGACGTCATCAGCATTACGTCCACGCAACGACGTCATCAGCATTACGTCTACGCAATGACGCCATCAGCATTACGTCTACGCAACGACGCCAGCAACAACACGTCCAGGCAACGACGTCATCAGCATTACGTCCACGCAACGACGTCATCAGCATTACGTCCACGCAACGACGTCATCAGCATTACGTCTGTTGACACCCAATTTTGACCCATCTTTTAGTTATTTCTTGCAATTTTAAGCATTTTAGGACACCGCATTTTAATCATCATTTTTTGCATTTTTTACATAATATTCTATGTTTATTTCTTCACAAAATGGTATTGCATCTTTTTATTTTAAATTAAGCATTATGTCTTTGTTAATATTATGTTTCTATTATTATTATGTTTGCATCTCTTTAAATAATTAATTGACATCGCGTTTTTACTTCTAATTAGGCATTAAACATTTCTTAAATATTATATTTTATTATTATTGCATCGACATTTTTATTTGGATAATTTTGTACCTTTTCAAATAATTTTTCTTTTAAATGATAAACCCATTTTACATTTTTGTCAAACCAGTCCAGTCCGAGACACAATCTTGATCAGTCCAATCCGCCGAAAACCGAAGCCCAAACTGAGACCCAAAAATGAGGCCCGGTACACCTTTCATCTTTTCCCCCCAATACTCAAAACCCTAAACCTAAATACCCCTATAAATAAAAAACCTTACCCCCCACTAAGGATAACATCAGCAGCCGTACAATACATCTACCCTACCCCTCTCTCCCTTTCACTCATCTTCTCCAACACTTCCTCACCCACTGCTCACACGCGCACACACATACAGTCACGCGAACCCACTGTTCCCGTCACCGGCGAACCTTACCCCTGCTCACCGTCTCCTCCTCACCCCCTTCACGCCACCGAAATAACTCCAACACCACTGTCCCACCGTCGACCACTGCATCGCTTCGCGAGCCATCAGAGCTTTGCTTCGATCACCGCGGCGTCGCTCGATTCTTACCGCCGGGCCGACGCCGCCCATTTCCCCGTTTGTTCGGTTTATATTTTGTTTGGTATGTTGTTGGTTTGTTGGACTGATTTTTAGAGTTTTGGTATCTGGCCGGAGTTTGCAAAATCCGACGAAATCCGTTGGTTTATATTCTGGCCCGATTACTGCGTTCAATTTGTGGTTTAAATTGATATGATTATTAAGAACTGACCGGAGTTTTAAGATTCTAGCGATGTTTCGAAAGTTCCGGCGAACTATGTCACTGTTTACTTCTACTGTTCTGGTGAACTTTTGATGTATTCCGGCTATTTGTCGATTGATATTTCCGATGAACAATACTATTTTTTGCGACTATTTCCAGTGATGTTATGAGATATTCCGGCGTGTTTGCTGTGTTGTTATTGTTGTTCTCCAGTCGCTGTTTGGACTGTTTTTTGACGATTCTGCCCTTTTCATGTTATTAAACTGATTTTGAATAAGATACTTCACATTGGCCAATGAAAAAGTTATCCGTCGATTTTTGAGGTCTCCACAGTTGCAAAGACGGAAAATAAAATAAATGAAGCTTTCTGGGCGTTGATGATTTCTTCTACTTACACAGGATAACCAACATGCGCTGGCGAGGCGAATTTTCGCAGCCGGACTTGTTTAGGATGTCCCGCTTTATTTTATATATCTGAGCCCTCTGTGTTTAAAATTATTACTGTTTTGGCGCGGATTTGAAGGTTTTATTTATTTTATTGTTTTTTAACAATATTGGCCGATGAAAGAATCTCCGTCTGATTTCCAATGCCTCCCTGTACAAAGACGGATTTATTTTTGGTCTTACTTATTAATTCTTGTTATTGCTTTTAAAATTATTTATTCTTACTAACACTTTTACTAAATATTTATGCAGGTATCCGAAGATGCATTTCAAAAGAATGTCCCGGAGTTTTATTTTTTGTCGCATTTAATTTTAGTTTTATTATTCTGTATTGCATTTTATTTTAATTGTAAATTATGAGAAATGCTTAGAGTATGTAGAATAAAAGTCAATATATAATTAACCTAGGTTTGAACGGATAACCGCAAGTTAGCGGATCTTAAAGGATGCCTAACCCCTTCCCTTTAGGATAATAAAGAACCCTGATTCAGAATCTCATTAATTTCGCAGACCATTAAATGGAGATTAATTGCAGTATTTTTATTGCAATAAATCAAGTGTCCTAATTCACTTAAATAATTAGGTGGCGACTCCTTAAAATCATCATTATTGCTCCATCCAGGGAACCGTGCCAAAGAGCAACGTTGCGGATACCGCTCGCACTCGAGGTCAAAACGCGCGACAAAGACGGCGACTCCACTGGGGATAATCAGGCTATTTAGCAAATCTAGGTTTATTATTGCTTGGCTTTATTTGCTTTTATTTGTTTTAAATGCCTTAAAATTGCTTGCTTTAATTTTGTATGCTTAACTGTTTTGATTGTTATTTGCTTTACTGCTTTCCTTAAACTGGCATTCCGCTCATATTTCCTCCACTCTGGAAAATTCACATTGTCACACACTACACGCGTTGGTGTGCTTCGCGCACCCGCAAATTTCTTTCAAGACACCCAAAATTTAGGAGAGTTGGCGTCTGCGTGGAGTTAGATCGGTTCGTCTGATCAGCCACGTAGCCTTCTCACTCGAGTTGTCGCTGGGAACTCAAGCGTCTAGTAAGCCAAATCTTAGAAAGCTTAAGATAAAGCTATACCACCCTTTTATATTAAGTCATGCATGCATAAGCCTTAGGTGGGTTAATCCTTGGTATTAACGCCACAATTAGAAATTCACCAAACTTGTCGACGGGCTTCACAACCCAACGACCCATTAGCATACTATGTGTAGCGTAATGATGATAGACGGATCCAAGCCTGATCATGACACACCGAAATTGGAAAAAGTGCACCGTCATTTGGTCGTCATTTCCAACAATAACATTAATGTTTAGCAACTTTGGTCAATCTATCCCAATCTCGCATATCTGACGTTTAGGCCGACCTCTGACATAAGAGAGGTCTCATGCATATTAGGTGCACGCTTGATTTGCATGTTTTTGTTTACTATTGTTTTCGCTAGCAATTCTGTACATATTATTTAATGCAATAATTACCCTTTTAACCCTTGTACATATCATGCTTATAATTCCGGCCACGAGCATTTACATTTTTGCACTTTTTGTTGTCACATTGCAATCAGGACTTCTACTGCGTAAATCGCTCTTGAACAACGCGATTTGGACTTTGTGAAGCATCAACCACCAGTCCGGTCGAACCAAGCAGGGGAGTCTTTGACTATATTGTCACGCCCTTACATTTTATTATTTTTGTGGCTTGCCTACCCTCACCCATTTGTCATATTTTTTACAGGAAAACCATCCTCGCAAATTGTCGAGGGCAGCCGGAAAAAAAAAATCATCACAAGAATGAGCTGGAGTTATGTTGACGGAAAGAAGTCAACTTATACCAGATTCAACGAAGCATCGCTCTGTGCCTTATATTTTGTATTTTTATACATATTTGCAAATTCAATTGATATGTCTAGTGTCGATTACATAATTCTTTATCATGCATTTTACAACATAATCATCCCGAACTACGCGTGTCTGATTCTCACCACACGGTGTGATACGTAGGCAACTCATTTTGGGTTCGACACCACAAAAATAATAATAAAAAATAATAATAATAATAAAGAAACATATTTTTCTCACTCATGCATCCCATTCATCTTATTTTCGGGCATTCATTTTTCTGTTACATTCATTTTACTTTGCATTCGTCCACAGTGGACAATCATTTGTTTTCGCATAGCTTTATATTGCTATCATTGATAAATTCTTTTTCAAACATACATTTTATAACATATTTGAACGAACTACGCACACCTGATTCTCGTCAAAGATGAGATACGTAGGCATCCCTATTCGGGTTCGGTACCCTTTATTCAAAAAATATATAAAAAAATATTTTGTTCATAAATACAAAAAAAAATGTTATCCAAAAATACAAAAACATTTTTTTTAAGTATCATTGTTTGACTTGGTTGATACCAACACAGTTGGGAGTGTGCATAGGAAAGAACGAGTAATAATCAATATGGGTTGACTTCGTGGTAAACCATAGATTCTTTTGGTACCTCTTATTCACCCGTAAATGACATTGCCTTACATGCTTTCAAGATAAGAACGAAACCAACCTCATCGTTTCGTGTGCATTGTGTGGTGAGTTTTAGAATAAGTTCAATTGCATTCCATTGTGATCTAGAACTTGACCTGAATGTTTGTTGAGGCGAAATCCTGAGTAACACTTGGTGTAGGAAATGATCGTAGGCTTTCTTTGACCCGTTTGAGCCTTTTCAGCCTACCAAATAACATTATCCGTAGTACACCCCTTTTGAGCCTAAAACTTGTTCTTTCGACAACCGCATATTACACATATACCCTTTCTGAGTGCGTACGCACTATCCCTCTCTTGGCCCGACCTCCTTGAGCTCTTTGGAAATCTGCAAGTGGCTGACAAAATTCTGCGTCGAAGTTTGCAAAGACAAAAATTGTCAAAGTCCCAAAAGGTAAAAGAAAACACAAATGATGACTTCACAAAAGAAGAAATCAAAAGCCGTGACAAAAAAAAGAATAAAAATGAGAGAATAACTTTGGAAACAAAGGGGGCTCCAAACGAAAGATTCAAAAAGAAGTCAGTACAGAAAAACTGGGACAAAAAGAAAGCAGGTCAACATTAAAGCACACAAATGTCAAGCACGGACGTAGTCCAACGCTCGAGGAAGGATTGTCACTTTTTACCCAAATGATATTCATCCCTTCCCCCAAACCTACATTACAAGCCCGTGACAAGCCCTACATGATCTTATACTGAGGGTTCTCACATTAGTGGATACTTACATGACGGCCAAGCCTATGGTATCACAATTGCATGCATTGAACATCCTTTTGAGTGTGAGCGTACTTCTCTAAACGTCCCAAAATTCAAAATACTGGAATATATATGAGAAATGAGACTTTCTTTCAGTGATGACATTTGAAACGTGAGATTACGTGTAGTTCTAAACCTTGGCTGCAAGCAAGTGTGTCGATACTTAGGTGGCTGAGGTACCACTTGAAACTATAAGAATTACCCAGAAGTCATTCTTGGTTAGACTGGAAGTGAATAACGGAATTTCTAAGCACAATACTAATTGTTGGTATCAACTGAAGTCAGAACGAGATCCTGTCTTTCCACTTTTCAAAAAAAAGAAGAAGCATATATTCTTATTTTTTGCATCATGAACTACGTCTTGACCTGATTCGCTCGACGGGATACGTAGGCGGCCACATTGGCTTCGGTCCACATTGTTTGAAAACACATAAAAATCCTTATTCTTTGCATCACGAACTACGTCTTGACCTGATTCCCTCAGCGGGATACGTAGGAGGCCACATTGGCTTCGGTCTCATTTTTTTTAAAATTGTACAATCATTTTTTGCATCACGAATTACGTCTTGACCTGATTCTCGTCAAAGATGAGATACGTAGGCGACCACATTAGCTTTGGTCCCACATCATTTGAAAATCATAAAAAATCTTATTTTTGCATCACGAACTACGTCATGACCTGATTCCCTCATGAGGATACTGTTATACCCCGTAGTTCTGGCCATGCGTATGAGAGCGTACGAAAGGGATTAAGACTTAAAATTTTAGAAGGATAGGTTGACGGGTTGTTTCGAACGAGTTTTAGTCAACTTTGAGGCGGGTTATGACCCGCTACATTGAGAGTTCCTAAGTGTTTCAAAGGCCTAATACGTAATTCGTTGAGTCTAGTTTCCAACGCAACCAACCGTTCGTCGATAGGACATCGGAGTAGAAAGTTATGGAAGTTACAAGTTCAGTGCGCAGTCGGACATAAAGGTGTTTGATCGAGAGCCAGGGCGCGGCCGGATGCAGGGCCGCGGCGCCAGATTATCTGAGTGTTCGCTGATGTTGCAGCGCGCCGGAAGCGAGGCCGCGGAAAGTTCTGAGTCGGCAGAGGTTTCAGCGCGCGCGGCCGCAGGCCGGCGGGTTGCGAGGTTGAGTGGAAAATCTGAACTGCTTTGTTTTAAAAGGCCATGGGAGGTGAAGTGTCCCCATCTGTTTTTGCATGTGCTACTTATTGACCAAGTCTTGAAGACTTGGTCATTCTTCAAGTTCTTCTCTCTCTCTAAAGATAAAAGCTCTTCCTTCTCTCTAGAAAATCAAGAGGAAATCAAAGCTTGAGAAAAATCTGAAAAGTGTGGCAAGAAGGAAACTTGTTGGCAAGCTTGTAGGATTTCTTGTGGTGGTGATTGTGGAAAGGAGGCTAGCAAATTCGTTGGATTAATTTGGCTAAAGCTTTAAGGTAACAATTCTTCTCTTGTAGCTAGTTTTTGGTGTTGCATGTGAAGAAGAAAGATCTTGTAGTGGTAAATATTGCCCTTAGATACATTGCATGCAATAAATATGGTTTGGATATGAAAGGGTTGGATAAGAATGATATGTAAGCATGTTATAGCCTAAATACTACCTTAAACTTGTTAAGTTAGTTGTTGTACATTGTGGGGCAGAATTTTACATATCCAAGTTTAGGTGTGTAATCCTCTTTGAAATGTTTGGATTGTTGGGCCTTAAATGTGGCGTTTGGATGTTGAATTCGGCCTTGAAAAAGGTGGCAAAGTATGAAGAAACAAAGGAAATGCTGCCCGATTTTCCATAGAATTTAGTGACTTTGAACTTGAAATATTCTACGTTGAAACTAGAGGTTAATGAACGTATTATGGTCATTATAGGTTGACATACTACGTGCGGTATTTTGGACTTAGCAAGTGGATTGACCGAAGAGGTATGTGGAACTTTCCTATCTCTTGAGCATGAATAGCTTTACCTATATAGTATGATAGACGTACATGGTTTTGATATCCCTTACTTGTTTTAAGGATGGCCAAGTTTTGTGAGTAAGGGGGGATTAACTCATTTCTTTAAAAAGTACTAAGGATGTCTTGAGTTTTCAAAGTTAAGGGACTTGATGTGTTCAAGTATACGATTCTTGTTCCTTTTTAAAAGTGTAAGTCCCTTGGGTTTTAGGAAAATGTATTTGACTAAGGTATAACGTTAATATAATGACTTTATGGGAAGTGATTATATTAGCTTTATGGAAAGTTAATAAAGGAAGATTTACTCTAAGTAAAATGAGTACGGATAAATGATTTGAGGTTGTGAAAGGCAAATTGAATTTTTAATGCATAAATTGCCTAAGGTTTTAAAAGAGTAGAAGTATGTAGTACTTTGGGTTAAATTCCCGGATTTCTTTTATTAAGATATGTTAGTGCCTTAAGTAAATTAAAATGAGAGGGTATATGAACAAGACTAATATGAAGTTAGGGGCTTTCTTAACTTATTTATGTTATGTATGATGGCCGGTTGAGCTAGGGTAAGAGTATAAATGAAGGGTAAACCCCCAAGACGTTATACCACATTCTCCAGGGTAAGAGTATAAATGAGGGGTAAACCCCCAAGACGTTATACCACCTTCTCCAGGGTAAGAGTATAAATGAGAGGTAAACCACCAAGACGTTATACCACCTATTCCGTGGATTTGCTACCCATGATGCGAGGAATACCTCATGCGAGTCCGTAGGGCTCATGCGGGTGAAATAGTCTCATGCGGGTGTCTGACTATGCGAGAATACCTCATGCGGGTCCACATGACCCATGCGGGTGAAATAGTCCCGAGTAGGAGTCTTGTAATCATGCGGGCGGATGACCTTGCTTTGACCATGAGCTTCCTATTTTCATGCAGTATTGTATATGTTTGATATTCTCATTATTAGTAAGACACAGTGTTCTGTAAACTGATTTTTATACATGTCTCCAGTTATTTTATACTTATGAGGTATTTTCAGTATTTTCCAGTTTCGCATACTTAATACATATCAGACCGAATTTCCTGGCCGCGTTCATGCCGCAGGTAGGGGTAAGCAGGTGGTGGATCCTCATTCTTAGGATCACTGTTCTGGTGTCAGAAGCTCCATTCCTCCGGAGGCTTGTTTTGTTGGTATGACTTTTCCTTGATGTTGTAGGTATGTTGTACATTCAGGGGTATGGCGGGGCCCTGTCCCGCCACAGTTGTTATTCTTAGAGGTCTGTAGTCACGTTTGTGGTTTTGGGCTGTAAGAACAAGTTGTACTTTTGATTAAGTATATCTTTATGGGAGGCACTTTATCGGCCACGTGATGTTTACTTTATACGAGTTATGTGTTATGTATGTTCACGCTATTCTATGATGTATACTGACGGTGCCCGGTAGGGCACGATTCTTGCCCGGGGTGGTCGTGAGAAAAGTGGTATCAAGCGCTTAGTCCTCGGAAAGTGTCTACTGCATCGTGTCAGTAGAGTCTTGATTATCGTGTGTGTGCACACTACATCTATAATCGTGAGGTGCAGGATATTTTAGGATTGGTTTCCATTCTTTCACTCTAAGATCGTGCAATAGAGGCGGTTATAGGTTGAACTCCTCCGATATTTTCCTTTATGTATCGCTTATGCCTCCACGCAAGGCAACCGCGGCCCGTGGCGGCAAGGCAAAGGCGAGTTGCTAGTAGGACGCGGAGGACACGAGGCACATGCCGCCTTTACCAGATGATGTTTGGCGGCGAGTTCCACGACGCCGCCAAATTTCAATGAGTTCGAGGCGCGCAATGCGATTCATCGAGACCGCAGCATCGAGCCACTCCCACACCGGGCCGAGTATAGAGATTACGGGAGCGATCCGGTTATTGACCAAAGATAGTGGCGGCCGACGAGCGTGCAAACAACCCTGAGCCGAAGCGGTTACGGATTCGGATTTCTGGGTTGTCATCCGCCCGAAGTTCTATGGTTCGAGGTCCGGGAGGACCTCGTGAGTTTGTTCGGCGATTCACGGACTATGCAGTGCTTAGAGCCTAGGAGAGGTCGAGTCCGTCATGCTAGCCTTCATCGTTACGCCGATATTGCGTTGAACTAGTTTGAGTCATGGGAGTTGTCTAGGGGTGAGGATGCTCTTCCAGCTGTTTGGGAGTAGTTCACAGAGGCCTTCCTGGATCACTTCTTGCCCCCTGAGATGAGGAGAGCCCGTGTGGATAGATTCTTGACCTTGAGACAGAACGGGAGGACTATCAGAGAGTACAGCCTGGACTAGGTCAACTTTTCAGCCAGCACAGAGTGCTCCTTCTCAGTTTTCTGGCAGGAGGTCTGATCAGTCGGGTCATTCGGAGCGGTCGTGGCTCCAGACTTCTGGTTTCAGGGAAGCAGAGACCGCTACCGATCGAGACCACCCCCATCTCGGTGTGCTCGGTGCGGTAGGTCTCACCCAGGCGAGTGTCGTGTTCCTTCAGGAGCTTGTTACTCTTGTGGCCAACAGGGCCATTTGAAGAGGGATTGTCCGACCAGAGGTGGCGAAAGTGTTATGGTTCACCGGCGGTCGATTCTTTGGATCTTCGTCTTCGACAGATTATGCGGCCGGAGGCGTGGTGTTCACGCCGCCAGGCCGCGAAGTCGTGGTGGGGTCCTAGCCCACGGTCCTCAGAACCGCATTTATGTTATGTCCAGCCGTCAGGACCAGGAGGCGTCACCAGATGTCGTCACAGGTACATTATTAGTTTCATGTTGTGATGTATATGCTTTGATAGATCCAGTGTTACACCCCGTATTTACAGGACATGTTTTAAGAACATACGTAAGAACTCTAAAGTGTCAAGATTTGAGACTTGTAAAATTTAGCGGAATTATGAAATTGTCGGAAAAATGTATTATTGTTCCGAATGGGAGGCGACACGTGTCACCCCCTTATAGTGAGCTTGACGAAATGCCATGGACTAAAGGGTCATTTGACCTTTGGTGGGATGACAAAGTCTTGCAACTTGTTAGTATGAGAATTTTGACTAAGTCAAGGGTCCATTAGTCTTGGTTTTTATTAAGACTTCATCCACACCACCCATTTGTTTGTATCTTGACCTTCCATGTCCCTATTTAATACTAGTAGTAGTATGACAAGTTCCATACTTAGCCAAATTACAAAAATTGGAAGAACATCACATAGGTGCTCTCGGCTTTAGCAACAAGAAGAAAGAAATTTTTTTTCGTTTCTTGTCCATTTGATTCCACACTTTAAACCTAGGTTCTTGAGGGTAGTGTAAGCATTTCTCAATAGAAAAATCTTGGAAAAAGATTGTTTGCGGGTTAGTCGCAAACAAAAACCTAAAGGGTCTTTCTAGGTTTTACTTGGAGTTTGAAGGATAATTGTTGGTATTGTTCTAAGGGTCCCAATGGCGGATTGAGGTGTCTTAAAGAGGCTCTAGGTTGCTAAAGAGCAACTTCGGTTTTGAAGATTGGATTAAAAAGCGTTGAGGTATAATCTTGTTCTTTGAAAGTATTACAAAATTATTTATTTTGTTGTTAGCTTTACTTGTTGCTAGCATGAAGTATATGTTGAAGTTTATAAGGATTATAGATCGATTGTAGTCTTTGAAATTCGAAATTAAATGTAGGCCATGTTAAGTTGGATTACAATTTGATCGTTGTTAGAATCGTCGCATGTTATTGACTTGAAGCTTATGGTAGTAATAACCAAATGCGACTTGATATCTTATTATGCTACCAATTTGGATTGAAATGGAAATTGGATAAGAATTAGTTTGGTTGAACTCAAGGTGGCCGATTTTGGACTTGTAGTTTGTAGTAGTTGGTTAGTCATTTGTATTGGACTATCTTCTATTTAATTGTGAGCCAATCAAGGGCTGTTTAGTTAGTCATTTGTATTGGACTATCTTCTATTTAATTGTGAGCCAATTGGGGCATTTAGTTATTCATTTGTATTGGACTATCTTCTACTTAATTGTGAGCCAATTGGGGCTGTTTGGTTATTGTAATCGACCTTGAAAAAGGTGGCAAAGTGAGTAGAAACAAAGGAGGTCTTTGTCCGATTTTCCATAGAATTTGGCGACTTAGCAATTAGAATATTCAACGTTTGAAGTAACAGCTTAAAGCAATTAATGTGACCATGATAGTTTGAAGAACTAAGTATAGCGTATCCTACTGGAAGATTGTGATAGCTCAAGGTTGAAGTACTTTGGAGCATCTTGCTACTTGTCGACAATCGACTCGAGGTATGTGAACCTCTTCCTTCTTTTGACATGATTCTATGTATGGAATATACGTGTAGTACTATTTCATGATTCCTTCTACTCTTAGAAGTTAAGAGGTATGTATGTTGATTTACTCTACGTAAAGGTTATGTCTAAGTTATCCTAAGTTCTTACCAAGTCTTATGGGGGATGTTGGTAAGAGTCGTTAGGGGGTATTTGGAGCCAAGTTGACTTGGCTAATTTACGGCACAAATGAGAATAAGTATCGAACAAGCCATTGCAGCGTTAATAAAGGAAAATGTAATGACATTAATTATGTTAAAACAAGTAGAATTCTCCATCCGCATAGAAGCTAAGATAAGACAAAATTGTATTACATTTTCTAGATCATGGCTACTTGATTAAGATAGTTATAAATAAGTATAACTTATTCACACCGCACCAAGTATATGTTACTTAAGTTATAAGGATTTACGTATGAAGTTTTAAGACTATGGACCTCAAAGTGTTAAAAGGTTAAGAAACTTGTGTTCCTAAAAGTTAAGAGACTTGAAGTATTTTGAAAGCTATGCGATTTGAATTGAAAGTATAAGTTTCTTGGTTATCAAATGAATGTATTTGTCTAAGAAATAAAGAGTTATAACGGCTTTATGGGAAGTTGGTTATAACAACTTTATGGAAGATTTAAAAGAATGGTTTTCTTCAGTAAAGTAAGCAAAGAAATGATTTGAAATAAAGAAGGGCAAATTGTTTTAAAGGTACCAATTGCTTTAGGTTTCAAAGAAAGAAGTCACTAGATTTAGAAGCCTATAAATGTATTTCTAAAAAAGTATTGTGACTTGTCGTGAAAAGTAGATATGACTTGATACTACGGTTATTAGTATCTTGGAAGTTTTATTTGAAAGAGAATCATTTTAAAGGAGTAGAGGCACGTAGTACGTTGGGTTAAATTCCCGGATTTTATAATGACATGTTAGTGCCTTAAATAAACAAAAATGAGAGTGTGTATGAACAAGCTAATAAGAAGTTAGGGGATTTCTTAACTTACTTATGTTATGTATGATAAGCCGGTAGGGCTTATGTTATGTATGATATGGGTCGAGATAGGGTAAGAGTATAAATGAGGCAAGCCCAAGACGTTATACCACCTTCTCCGGGGTAAGAGTATAAGTGAGGGTAAATCCCCAGAGCCGTACCACCGCTTTATGTGTTATTTGTGGCCAAGTCGAGATAGGGTAAGAGTATAAATGAGGCAAGCCCAGACGTTATACCACCTTCTCCGGTAAGAGTATAAATGAGGCAAGCCCCAAGACGTTATACCCCCTTACCACCTTCTCCAGGTAAGAGTATAAATGAGGCAAGCCCCGCACGTTATACCACCTGTTTTGATTGATATTATGGCGTGAGACCCATGGTTATGTTTTACACTTTTAGTATCGGCGATGATGGGGATTCCAGGCATGCTTTGATATTGGTGTGATTTGATCGCGTCGGTTTGGGCGGGTAGTATATGTGTCCTCGTAGTGGGCGGACTATGTTATGAAAGATAAGTAAGTTAAATAGAAATGAACTTAATGACTTCTCCTAAGTAAGTACGTAAGATATGACTATAACTCTTAATGGAATGGAAAAAGATATTGATGTAAGTTATGTGGAAAAACTTGATTGAATTCTTAAGTATGTATGTAAGAATATAATGTTAATTCCTATTGAAAGAAGGAAAAGAATGATTAATATACGATTAAGTTCATAAGTGGTAATGACACGGCAGGATCGGGTATGTATTTTTATACTTGTCCTTGTCATTCTTTTGTACGATTATGATCATTTCTTGACGTTATTTACATTCCATATTCGCAATTGTTGTTATCGACCCTTCGGCTGCGTTCATGTCCGCGAGTTTAGGTACACGATTATGGATCCGAGCTTAGGATCCTGGTTCAGATTTTGAGATGGCTCGATGTTCCGAGTTGTCGTGGCTATGTATATTCAGTGCAGCGGGGCCTTGTCGCCATGATTGTTCGATTGTTATTCCTAGGTCCGTATTCACATTTTGTGGTCGGTTGTAAAAGAAATGGCAACCGCTTGGTTGTATTTATATATATGTTCAGGAAGGTAGCCCTATCGGCTAACCTGTTGTTTACTTCGATGTTTTATTAATAAGTTTCATGTATGTTCGCTGATTTTCTCTCGATGTTTACTGTAGGGTGCCTGTAGGGCACGATCGCGATCCGGTCGGGTCGTGACATCCAGGTTCTACCTTGTCCTATATATCTCCTCATATTGCTGGTAGAATAGGGATAGAGCCCGAGTCCATAAAACCTTTTGAGGTGGCTACGCCAGTAGGTAATTCGGTGGTAGCCGAGTGGGTATATAAGGCTTGCCCAATGACTATATACGGTCGTCAGACTCTAGCCGACTTGATAGAGCTGGATATGACGGACTTTGATGTGATTATGGGTATGGATTGGCTAGCATCTTTGATCGGTGTATTTTATATACACTTTTCGAGTCATTTTTAGTTAATGTTTTGTCCCTTTTTGTACAACTAAGTGTCGTATTAGGATAGTTTTTCTTTCTTTTGAGTCAAAGTGGTTAAAATGGCCAAATGGCGGAAAATGAGCTAAAAGAGGGCAAAAGTGGAGGTTCCAGAGCTTAAAAGACGAGAAAGTGGCGACGCAGTGAAAGGACGGCCAGGCGCGGCCTCCTGCAATCGAAGCGAGGCGCGGCGTAAATCACCCGGCATCGCAGGTTCCGTCAGCGGCGCAGCGAACCACGGCGACGCGGAAAAATCGTGTTTTAGACGAAATTGCAGGCGGGCTGAAGGAAAAGTTTGAGGCGGTTTTCAGCCTATAAAAGGAGAACCCTAGACAGTTTTTAAGGGTTCCCTTTCTTGCACAACACAAGGATTCTTGCTTTGAAGATTGGAGACCATAGTTTAGTAACTTTCTTTCCTTTTCTTTTCTTTTATTTCAGTTTTGTATGATGAACCTTGAATTAGTTCTTGTCATGTCAATGGCTAGGAACTAATTCTTTTATAGGGCTTTCCATGTTGATTCACTAGAAACTTATGTTATAAATTGATGCATGTTATGGTTATTCTTCTTCTTGTTGAGATTTATCCAATAATTGTTTTGAATGCTTGGTAATTAATTGATCACTAATTATCATTATTTATATGATTTCTAATCAAACTTCGAAAGGAGGAGGTTGTGAATATGCTGTAAGTTGGGTAGACATATTTTGGATTGGGGATGAAAATACCTCAATTATTTATGTAGCGTTAATGAGAGGCTTAACAACTCTAATTTTACGCATGGTGCGTGACAGTTAACTAGGTTTTTGTTCTTAATCCTCCTATAGAGTCATCCTTATCACCGAAAGGTAGAAAGGAGCAATACTGGGGTTGAGTGTTTATATATCCTTAACGAGAATATAAAACGATTTCGTAAACCTGCTAGCTCCGAGAGAAGAAGACCATAATTCATTGCATTAATACTTAACATAAGCGGATAGTTGAGGAGACATGGAAGCCTTATTCCCATCACAACTGAAGTAAACCTATAGTTAATTAGCCTTTATAATTATTAGTCATAAACAACAAAATCAAATATCGATTACCAAATAGATACCAAAAGATAGATAGTTGGTACTTGAACCCTAATCCTTGAGGACGATATTCGGTCTTACCAAGACTATATTACTTGTCACGATAACGTGCACTTGCGTTAAAGTGTGTGCATCTTTTCGCCCATCAAGTTTTTGGCGCCGTTGCCGGGGATTAGGCATAGTTCAATATCAATTTTATCTATTTTTAATTTCTAATTTGGTTTTTATTTTTATTTTTATTTCTTTACATTGTTTATTTTATTTTATTTTCTTTTGTACAAACAAGTGTGTCGTGATTCGTTGTTGGTTTTGATTCATCTCAGGGATCCTTTAGATATGGATTTCTCATCGATATGATAGATATCCAACCATGAGGAAGAGATGGAGGAATTACGGTAAGTATACTCGGTTCACGAGGTACCAAAATCAGTTCATGGACGAAACGAGAATGGCCATGAAGAAGTTGGAAACGCAAATAGGAGAACTCGCGATCATGTTGAACAGCGAAACGCAAGAAGAGCAATCTGCACCTGGGGTAGGCAATATGGAAACACAATGTCAGGCAATTAACCCGAAGGATGCCGAATCAGAGGAGATAGAAAATGCGCAGCAGCAGCGTGCGCCATGAAGCGTGGTCACGCCGATGATTACGAGACAGTCAGGAGAGTGGCGCATGGCGCAAAGCGAGCAGCCGCGCGGACCTGTAAATCGAAAATTCGCAGGTCGTGGTAACCGCACCCCAGGTGATAGTACCATATCCCCAGAAGTTAAAAACATGTACTCTTGACAAGCAATTCTCTAGATTTGTGGAGATCCTCAAACAATTGCAACTCAATATCCCGTTTGCTGAAGCATTAGAGCAAATGCCGAGCTACGTCAAGTTCATGAAAGATGTGCTTAGCAAAAAGATGAGGATAGAGGACTACGAAACAGTGATGTTGACTGAGGAATGTAGTGCCATCCTACAGAGACAACTACCTCAGAAGTTACAAGATCCAGAGAGCTTCACCATCCCATGCACCATTGGAAAGTTTGAATGTCAGAAAGCATTGTGCGACTTGGGAGCAGGCATCTTTTGTTGAGCTATCATAGGGAAGACGGCGAGCTACAATGCCTTATCTAGTTTTCTGCAAACTAGGAATGGGAGAAGTCAAACCTACAAACATCACTTTGCAGTTAGCTGACCGCTCAATAGTTCATCCTAGAGGAGTCATCGAAGATGTATTAGTGAAGGTGGACAAGTTCATCTTTCCCGCCGACTTCGTTATCTTAGACATACAAGATAACGATGGAATCCCCATCATACTTGGCAGACCCTTCTTATCCACAGGACAGGCTCTTATTGATGTTCACAAAGGGGAGTTGAAGCTGCGAGTAGATGAAGAAGAAGTGATTTTCAATGTTTTTCGAGCAGCAACTTTTCCAGATGCCAAGGATAACTGCTCAGCCATTGTTCTTATCGAAGAAGCAGTGTCAGCCAAGGAGTTCGGACATGATGATACGCTTGAAGAAGTACTGACCAAATGGGATGAGGATAGTAGAAACGATCCAGATCTGATGGAGTATGCAAATTGGATGAATGTTTATGAAAAATGGGATACGAGGAAGTATGAAGAGCTTGGACAGATGCCAGAAAGATCATTACCATCCACAGAGAAGGCTCCAGAGTTAGAGTTAAAAACCCTACCCAATCATCTACAATACCAATACCTAGGTGAAGAGAAAACCTTACGATGATCATTTCACGCCACCTATCCACCAAGAGATTGATAAAGCGCTAAAATCTTGAAGGATCACAAGCGGGCCATTGGATGGACATTAGCAGACATAAGAGGGATAAGTCCGTCAACGGTAATGCATAAGATCCGTCTAGATGAGGAGAGCAGACCATCCATCGAAGCCCAAAGGCGACTAAACCCAAACATGAAAGAGGTAGTCAGAAAGGAAATCCTAAAATGGCTCGACGGGAGTAATTTACCTATATCCGATGACACGGGTGAGTCGATACAAGTGGTGCCTAAAAAGGGTGGAATAACGATGGTGACCAATGAAAGGAACGAACTCATTCCTTCTAGAACAGTCACTGGATGGAGAATCTGCATTGACTATCGCAAGTTGAACAAGGCAACAAGAAAAGACCACTTCCCGTTGCCATTTCTAGATCAAATGTTGGACAGACTTGCAGGGCATAACTACTACTGCTTTTTGGATGGTTACTCAGGGTATCACCAGATTGCAATAGCACCAGAAGATCAGGAAAAGATAACATTTACTTGTCCTTTTGGTACATTTGCATTCAGAAGGATGTCATTCGGACTCTGCAATGCACCTGCAACTTTTCAGAGGTGTATGATGGCAATTTTCTCAGACATGGTGGAGAGGACTATAGAAATCTTTATGGATGACTTTTCGGTCTTTGGAGCATCGTTCGATGAGTGTTTAAGGCATCTGTAAGCGATGTTAAGCGGTGCGAAGAGTCTAACCTTGTGCTAAAGCGGGAGAAGTGTCACCCGTAGTATGAAGGAATTGTCTTGGGACACAAAATATCAAACCAAGGTATTGAGGTGGACAAAGCAAAGATTTCAGTGATCGAAAATCTACCACCTCCAGTATCAACAAAAGGAGTCAGAAGTTTCCTTGGACATGCAGATTTCTATAGAAGATTCATCAAGGATTTTTCAAAGGTCTCAAAGCCTCTTTCCACATTGCTAATGACGGGGGTTGCCTTCGACTTCAATAAAGAATGCTTATCCGCATTTCGGCCTTTCGAGAAGCTTATTTCAGCACCCATAGTAATTGCACCAAACTGGGAGCTCCCATTTGAACTAATGTGCGATGCAAGCGATTATGCAGTAGGAGCAGTGCTTGGACAGAGAATCGACAAGGTATTTAGATCCATTTACTATGCTAGTAAAACTTTAAATGACGCACAATTAAATTACGCAACCACCGAAAAGGAAATACTAGCAATAGTATATGCATTTGAGAAATTCAGGCCATACTTGATTGGGAATAAGGTGATAGTATACACTGACCACTCTGCCATAAAGTACTTGATGACAAAGAAGGATGCAAAACCTCGCCTCATTCGATGGGTCCTGCTACTTCAAGAATTTGACGTGAAGATTCGTGATAAGAAAGGGACAGAGAATTCAGTTGCAGACCACTTGTCAAGACTAGAGAACACAGAGACCCAGAACACCAAGGATGTGCAAATAAATGATCACTTTCCAGACGAACAACTGTTTCAAGTAAGTATGAATTCTAATTTACCTTGGTACGCTGATTTTGTTAACTTTCTTGCAGCTAAGGTACTACCCCCAGAATTTACAAGACAGCAAGTGAAGAGGTTTTACTCTGAAGTAAGGCATTACTATTGGGAAGAACCTATATTATACAAGCACTGTGCCGACCAAGTCATCAGGCGATGTATACCAGAGGAGGAGATGCACCAGGTCCTCACCCACTGCCACACCCTATCATGTGGTGGACACTTTGGGGCATCGAAACGGCAGAAAATCTGCAATGCGGATTCTATTGGCCAACACTTTTTAAGGATGCCCATGCCTTTGTGAAGAGATGTGATAGTTGTCAAAGAACAGGGAACATTTCAAGACGAAACGAAATGCCTTCGCAAGGGATATTGGAAGTGGAACTATTTGATGTGTGGGGAATCGATTTCATGGGACCATTCCCGCCATCCTTTGGAAATCAATATATCCTTACGGCGATGGACTATGTGTCCAAATGGGTAGAAGCGATGGCCACAAAAGAAAACGACGATGAAGCGTTCAAAAATTCATTCAAAAGAATATTTTCACAAGGTTCGGCACTCCGAGAGCCATCATCAGTGACGAAGGAAGTCACTTTTGCAACAAGCAGCTGAATTCATTGCTTTCCTGATATGGAGTCTACCACCGCACCACAACTGCCTACCACCCTCAAGCTAATGGGCAAGCAGAAGTGTCAAATAGAGAAGTAAAGAGCATATTGGAAAAGACGGTGAACGGCTCAAGGAAAAGCGGTCTATCAAGCGGATGACGCATTGTGGGCATACCGGACAACATTCAAAACACCAATTGGTATGTCACCTTATAAATTAGTCTTTGGTAAATCATGTCATTTGCCAGTAGAGTTGGAACACAGAGCATATTGGGCAATGAAGAAGTTAAACATGGGCCTTGGCGGCAGGCGGGAGGAGGCTACTACGGTGGCGAGTTGGATGGTCGAGCACAATGCCTATGAGAATGCAAAGATCTACAAGGAACGAACGAAAGCATGGCACGACAAGAGGTTGATACCGAAAGACTTTCAAGAAGGACAACAAGTGCTTCTATTCAACTCAAGGTTGAAATTATTTCCAGGCAAGTTAAAATCACGTTGGACAGGACCATACACGGTGGTAAGAGTATTCCCATATGGTGCGATTGAAATAAAAGGGAGAGAGAGATATTCCTTTAAGGTAAACGGACAGAGGTTAAAACCCTATCTGATCAATGAAATGGAATACATGAACTTAGTAACCTCTCACACCCTAGAATAATAAACTTGCGTCCGACTAAAAGACGTTAAAGACAGCGCTACTTGGGAGGCAACCCAAGGTATTTCAATTTATTTAGTTTAAATGCAATTAGTTTTTATTTAGAAACGATCTCACGGAGTAAGTATGCATGTTGTGTTGGTGGTGAAAGCCAAGGACTTGGAAGGCGGCGAAGAAGCCAAGGATTTCCAGAAAACCGCGAGCGCGGCGCTTGAAGCGGCGCGGCGTAAGCTCGAAGAAGCCAATCTGGCGTCGCGGCTCAGCAGCGAACCGCGGCAGAAGTTGAGAACCAGCACAGAGTTTGGGCGCCATGCGCCATCTGAGCAGCGGCGCCTGCGGAAAAAAATCTGAATTCGAAGGCATACGATCAGAAGGCCCTGTCGCCAAATCAAAAACCCAGAGCTCTCCTCCCCTCACGGAATTCAAAGTACCATGCCACCGCCACCACCACCATTTTAGCCAAGTCTGTAAGTGTCTTATTTCTTTTATTGTCTTTGAGTCTACACACATTGAAGACAATGTGTGATTTAAGTTCGGGGGGGTGTTTTATTTGTGTTCTATTTGTGTCTTGTTATAGTATGTTTGAGTATTTTTGATTGTTTTGTGTATAATTTGAGTCACAATTTTTTTTTCTTTTGAGTCATAGTTGCCTGTCAAAGATCATGTATGCTGTAGTTACTAGAAACACCTAGTGAAGTAAGGTGGAATAATGTAATGGAATTAGAAGCAACTATCTAAACACCTAGGTTAGATATGCCAAAAACTCACAAAATCTTTCTATTTGGAGTTGCTTGCTTAAATTATGCATGCTAATTGATGAAAACCTATGTGTTATGATTGCTTGCTATTTGAGGCGAAATAGTTAGGATATGCATGTTAGGGAGATGACTCAGGCATTTCTTTGATAGTCAATTCTTACCACTCTTTTCTATCCCGGACTTTAAAAGTATCTCTAGTCAGCCCCATTGAGCCTAAAAATTGAAACTCTTTCTTTGACACCCTATATTCCCACAAATTGTGCCATAAGTAAAAATGTGAAATAGTTGGAATAAAGAATGTTAAAAAAGAGACAAAAAGAGTGAACAAAAGTTATGCACCCCAATAAAAAAAAAGTAATGAGAAATAGGCAAAAGCCTAAGTTTGGGGGTGCTTGTTATGATAATACACTTCACTCTCCCAAAACAAAGAAGAGGAAAGATAGAATTGAAGTGAAGGAAAGAATCAAAAGAAAAGGGAAAAATTGGAAAAGCTAAAGAGCTTATGGTACACGAAATGAGCCTAAATGCCTATTTTTACCTACCTATACCTAAGCCTACATTACAACCCTTAAAAGTCCTGAAGATCTCTTAGATGCATAGCCATGATTAGTGGAGAATAGCAAGTAAACATGCCATAGGATTTTTCTATTTTACAAGCATGATTCAGTATGTTGACTTCCATTAAGCATGATAAAAATGAGTTTACGTAATATCTAGCTTAATGTGTTTAGTGTGCTAAAATTTCGTGCAATATGTTCCTGCATATTATTCTGCTAACCTTCATGTTTTTCTAGATAACACCAATGCAGCAAAAGTGATCAATGTCAGTGAGTCCTTTATTTTCGTTTCATGCTTTTCCCTGATGTTGTAGGTATGTTGTACATTCAGGGGTATGGCGGGGCCCTGTCCCGCCACAGTTGTTATTCTTAGAGGTCTGTAGTCACGTTTGTGGTTTTGGGCTGTAAGAACAAGTTGTACTTTTGATTAAGTATATCTTTATGGGAGGCAGCCTTATCGGCTTGCCAGTGATGTTTACTTTATACAGGTTATGTGTTATGTATGTTCCGCTGCTATTCTATGATGTATACCTGACGGGGTGCCCCGGTAGGGCACCAGTTGCGGCCCCGGGGTCGGGTCGTGACAAAAGTGGTATCAAAGCAGTTAGTCCTCGGAAAGTGTCTACAGACCGTGTCTAGTAGAGTCTTGATTATCGGTGTGTTGTGCACCACATCTATAATCAGGAGGCTGCAGGATATTTTAGGATTGGTTTCCATTCTTTCACTCTAAGATCGTGCAATAGAGCTGTGTTATAGGTTGAACTCCCTCTGATATTTTCCTTTATGTATCAGTTATGCCTCCACGCAAGGCAACCGCGGCCCAGAAGGGCAAGGCAGCTGAAGGAGTTGCTAGTAGGACGCGGAGGGTCACGAGGGCACATGCCCAGTCTTTACCAGAGATGATGTTTCGGGCGGCGAGTTCCACGACGTCGCCAGCCTCAGCGGAGTTCGAGGCGGCAAGCTCATCGAGATCGCGATGCGAGCCTCGATCCACGGCACGAAGTGAGTATAAGATTACGGAGAGCGGTCCGGTTATTGACCAAAGATAGTGGCGAGCGTGGCGGCGGCAGCGGCGGCCAACCTAGGCCGACGGTTTCAGTTCGGATTTCTGGGTTGTCATCCGCCGAAGTTCTATGGTTCGAGGTCAGGAGGACCTCGGGAGTTTGTTCGGCGATTCTGGACTATCACAGTGCTTAGAGCCTAGGAAATTTGAGTCGTCATGCTAGCCTCTTACCGGGATTCTGCGATATTGCGTTGAACTGGTTTGAGTCATGGGAGTTGTCTAGGGTGAGGATGCTCTTCCAATTGTTTGGGAGTAGTTCACGAGGCCTTCTGGATCACTTCTTGCCCACGAGATGAGGAGAGCCGTGTGGATATATTTTTTGACCTTGAGGCGTAAGCGGGAGGACTATCGAGAGTCTGACACCGAATTTGACTTATTGGCGGTATGCGCACACCATTGTAGGCGACATGGCGAGCGTGGTTCATCGATATGTGATGAGGTTAGGCCGTCATATGATTATTGCATGCAGGGTGGCTCTTGGCGAGGATGGATATTTTCGGAGATGCAGCGTATGCGAGGATTGAGGCGAAGATGGAGGATCGGCTAGACTTAGGCCACCCAGAGGGCGGCCAAAGCGAGTCTCGAGGCGATTTCAGCGGGCGGCCTGGCGAACTAGGTCACTTTTCGGCCCGGCGCGAGTGATCCTTCGATTTTACCGCGGGAGGTCCGATCAGGGTCATTCGGGGAAGCGGTCGTGGCTCGGGACTTGAGGTTTCGAGGAAGCGAGCCGCTCGTCGAGACCACCCCATCTCGGTGTGCTCGGTGCGGTAGTCTCACCCAGCGAGTGTCGTGTTCCTTCGTGAGCTTGTTACTCTTGTGGCGGGGCCATTTGAAGAGGATTGTCCAGGCGGAGGTGGCGAAAGTGTTATGGTTCAGCCAGCGAAGTCGATTCTTTGGATCTTCGTCTTCACGATTATGCGGCGGAGGCGAGGTGTTCACGGGGCGAGCCACGGCGAAGTGCGTGGTGGGGTCGATTCAGCGATCCTCGAACCACATTTATGTTATGTCGGTGTCGGGACCGGAGGCGTCACGGATGTCGTCACAGGTACATTATTAGTTTCATGCTGTGATGTATATGCTTTGATAGATCCAGGTTCTACCTTGTCCTATATATCTCTTCATATTGCTGGTAGAATAGGGATAGAGCCCGAGTCCATAAAACCTTTTGAGGTGGCTACACCAGTAGGTAATTCGGTGGTAGCCGAGCGGGTATATAAGGCTTGCCCAATGACTATATACGGTCGTCAGACTCTAGCCGACTTGATAGAGCTGGATATGACGGACTTTGATGTGATTATGGGTATGGATTGGCTAGCATCTTTGATCGGTGTATTTTATATACACTTTTCGAGTCATTTTTAGTTAATCTTTTATCCCTTTTTGTACAACTAAGTGTCGTATTAGGATAGTTTTTCTTTCTTTTGAGTCAAAGTGGTTAAAATGGCCAAATGGCGGAAAATGAGCTAAAAGAGGGCAAAAGTGGAGGTTCCAGAGCTTAAAAGACGAGAAAGTGGCGAACGAGGCAGAAAACCGGACAGCGCGGCCTCCTGCGATCGAAGCGGGGCGGCACCAAATCACCGAAATGCTGCGAGATTCGCGCGGCCAGCGACGCGTTGCGCGCACGCGGAAAAATCAGGTTTTTAGACGAAATTCAGGCGGGCACTGAAGGAAAAGTTTGAGGCGGTTTTCAGCCTATAAAAGGAGAACCCTATGCAGTTTTTAAGGGTTCCCTTTCTTGCACAACACAAGGATTCTTGCTTTGAAGATTGGAGACCATAGTTTAGTAACTTTCTTTCCTTTTCTTTTCTTTTATTTCAGTTTTGTATGATGAACCTTGAATTAGTTCTTGTCATGTCAATGGCTAGAACTAATTCTTTTATAAGGCTTTCCATGTTGATTCACTAGAAACTTATGTTATAAATTGATCGTGTTATGGTTATTCTTCTTGTTGAGATTTATCCAATAATTGTTTTGAATGCTTGGTAATTAATTGATCACTAATTATCATTATTTATATGATTTCTAATCAAACTTGAAAGGAGGAGGTTGTGAATATCTTGTAAGTTGGGTAGACATATTTTGGATTGGGGATGAAAATACCTCAATTATTTATGTAAGCGTTAATGAGAGGCTTAACAACCCTAATTTTACGTAGTGCGTGACGGTTAACTAGGTTTTGTTCTTAATCCTCCCATAGAGTCATCCTTATCACCGAAAGGTAGAAAGAGCAATCTTTGGGGTTGAGTGTTTATATATCATACGGGAATATAAAACGATTTCGTAAACCTGCTAGCTCCGAGAGAAGAAGACCATAATTCATTGCATTAATACTTAACATAAGCGGATAGTTGAGGAGACATGGAAGCCCTATTCCCATCACAACTGAAGTAAACCTATAGTTAATTAGCCTTTATAATTATTAGTCATAAACAAAAAAATCAAATATCGATTACCAAATAGATACCAAAAGATAGATAGTTGGTACTTGAACCCTAATCCTTGAGGACGATATTCGGTCTTACCAAGACTATATTACTTGTCACGATAACGTGCACTTGCGTTAAAGTGTGTGCATCTTTTCGCGCATCAAGTTTTTGGCGCCGTTGCCGGGGATTAGGCATAGTTCAATATCAGTTTTATCTATTTTTAATTTCTAATTTGGTTTTTATTTTTATTTTTTACATTGTTTATTTTATTTTATTTTCTTTTGTACAAACAAGTGTGCCGTGATTCGTTGTTGGTTTTGATTCATCTCAGGGATCCTTTAGATATGGATTTCTATTGTCAATATGATAGAGATCCAACCATAGAGGAAGAGAGGGAGGAATTACGAGAAGCTATACTCAGTTTCACGAGGTACCAAAATCAGTTCATGGATGAAACGAGAATGGCTATGAAGAAGTTGGAAACGCAAATAGGAGAACTCGCGATCATGTTGAACAGCGAAACGCAAGAAGAGCAATCTGCACCTGGGGTAGGAAATATGGAAACACAATGTCAGGCAATTAACCTGAAGGATGCCGAATCAGAGGAGATAGAAAATGCGCAGCAGCAGCAGCCGCGACGCTATGGCGGTCGCGGCGCCGATGATTCGAGCAGTCTGCGGGAAGTGGCCACGCGGCGCAAAAGCGAGCGGCGCGGCGCGGAACCAATCGAAAATTCGGCAGAAGCTGTAGCAACCGCACCCCAGGTGATAGTACCATATCCCCAGAAGTTAAAAACATGTACTCTTGACAAGCAATTCTCTAGATTTGTGGAGATCCTCAAACAATTGCAACTCAATACCCCGTTTGCTGAAGCATTAGAGCAAATTGACGACCGCCCCAGTTCTTACTCTTCCAAAGGGTTTAGACGGATATGTGGTTTATTGTGATGCGTCAGGTGTCGGGCTTGGATGCGTGCTGATGCAACACGACAAAGTTATAGCTTACGCACCTCGACAGCTCAGGAAACATGAGAAGAACTATCCCACACATGACTTAGAGTTGGCAGCAGTGATTCATGCCTTGAAGATCTGGAGACATTATTTGTATGGAGTTCATGTGGACATTTACACAGACCACAAGAGTCTCGGTATATCTTGACGGAGGAGGCGAACTTGCGGCGAGACGGTGGTTAGAGCTACTTAAAGATTATGATGTCGATATTCTATACCACCCAGGGAAGGCCAATGTAGTTGCAGATGCCCTTAGTCGCAGGTCGATGGGTAGTCTGTCTGATGTACAACCAGAGAGAAGGGATATGGTCCGAGAGTTACATCAGCTAGCGAGCCTTGGGGTACGTTTGGTTGATTCTGATAGTGATGGAGTTCGGGTTCGAGAGGTTGCCGAGTCTTCCATCGTCAAGGAGGTGAAGAGGCGACAGTATGAGGATCCGATTATGGTGCGGTATCGAGATGCAGCTCTTCAGAGGGAGAAGAGTCTATTTGAGGTAGCGTCGGATGGGGTGCTAAGATTTGAGGGCCGGTTGTGTGTTTCCGATGTGCGAGGGCCGTCGGTGGTCTCGGGGAGGCGCGGTGCTCGTTATTCTATTCATCTGGGGTCGACTAAAATGTACCATGACCTCAGATGTGTGTATTGGTGGGATGGCCTGAAGAGGAACGTGGCAGGTTTTGTTGCAGATGCGAATTGTCGTGGTCAATATTGAGCACGAAGCGGTGGCATTGCGAGCTATTGATATTTCGACTTGGAAGTGGGAGGTGGTAAATATGGATTTTATTACAGGGTTACCTCACACTCAGAGGAAGCATGATTCCATTTGGGTTATTGTCGACGGTGTGAAATCGGCCACTTTACGCGATCGAGCGACTTTTTCGTAGGATTATGCTAGATTGTATATCAGAGAGATTGTGAGACTGCACGGAGTTCCTATATCGATCATTTCAGACAGGGGAGCCTAGTTCTCGGCTAACTTCTGGAGGTCTTTCCAGAAGGGATTAGGGACACGGGTGAGTCTCAGTACTGCGTTTCATCCTCAGACCGACTTACAGGCCGAGCGTACTATCCAGACCCTTGAGGATATGTTGCGGTCTTGTGTTAATAATTTCAGGGGTAGCTGGGAGGATCATTTACCTCTTGTGGAGTTTGCTTATAACAACAGCTACCATTCTAGTATCCAGATGACGCCTTATGAGGCCTTATACGGGAGGAAGTGCAGGTCACTGATAGGATAGTTTGAGGTGGGAGAAGTTCAGTTGGTCGGGCCAGACTTGATTCAGCAGGTAGTGGATAAGGTGAAGCTTATCCAGGAGCGGTTGTTGGCAGCTCAGAGTCGACAGAAGTCGTATGCAGATCATCGACGTCGACACTTGGAGTTTGAGGTAGATGATTGGGTCTTCATGAAGGTATCACCCATGAAGGGCGTGATGAGATTTGGAAAGAAGGGGAAACTTAGCCCAAGGTACATTGGGCCTTATCAGATTGTCCGTAGGGTAGGCAAGGTTGCCAATGAGTTGGATCTGCCGTCCGATCTGGAGGCAGTACACCCAGTTTTTCATGTATCTATGTTGCGGAAATGTATTGGAGATCCATCTAGAGTGCACCCGATTTGTGATGTCCAGGTAATAGAGGGGTTATCGTATGAGGAGAGTTCCATAGTGATACTCGATCGTCAGGTTAGGCGACTTCGGACAAAGGATGTGGCTTCCGTCAAGGTCTTATGGCGGAACGAGAACAGGGAAGAGATGACGTGGGAAGCATAGGAGGACATGATGAAGAAGTATCCTCACTTATTCCCTACACCTCCAGGTAACCCACTTTCCTGATTATTAGTTCTTATTTAGCAATTGTGCTTGAGCAATGTTGTGGCTATGCGGAGCGTCTTTATTTGCAAGAGAAATAGTTAAGAGGGTCTATGTTGAGATTGTGATTTGAGTGAGCCTAGAAGGAACATTCGGGACGAATATTTCTAAGGGGGGGGGGGAGAATGTTATACCCCGTAGTTCTGGCCATGCGTATGAGAGCATACGAAAGGGATTAAGACTTAAAATTTTAGAAGGATAGGTTGACGGGTTGTTTCAGACGGGTTTTAGTCAACTTTGAGGCGGGTTATGACCCGCTACATTGAGAGTTCCTAAGTGTTTCAAAGGCCTAGTGCGTAGTTCGTTGAGTCTAGTTTCCAACGCAACCAACCGTTCGTTGATAGGACATCGGAGTAGAAAGTTATGGAAGTTACAAGTTCAGTGTGCAGTCGGACAGAAAGGTGTTTGATCGAGAGCCACGAGGCGGCGCCGGATCGAGGCAGCGGCGCGGATATCAGTGTTCGCAGATTTTGCAGCGCCGAGGCGCCGGAGCAGTCGCGCGCCGGAAAGTTCTGAGTCGGCGGAGGTTTCAGCGGCCGCAGCCGTGGCCGCGGGTTCTGCGAGGTTGAGTGGAAAAATCTGAACTGTTTTGTTTTAAAAAAGGCCATGGGAGGGTGACAAGTGTCCCCCCCCCATCTGTTTTTGCATGTGCTACTTATTGACCAAGTCTTGAAGACTTGGTCATTCTTCAAGTTCTTCTCTCTCTCTAAAGATAAAAGCTCTTCCTTCTCTCTAGAAAATCAAGAGGAAATCAAAGCTTGAGAAAAATCTGAAAAGTGTGGCAAGAAGTAAACTTGTTGGCAAGCTTGTAGGAGTTCTTGTGGTGGTGATTGTGGAAAGGAGGCTAGCAAATTTGTTGGATTAATTTGGCTAAAGCTCTAAGGTAACAATTCTTCTCTTGTAGCTAGTTTTTGGTGTTGCATGTGAAGAAGAAAGATCTTGTAGTGGTAAATATTGCCCTTAGATACATTGCATGCAAGAAATATGGTTTGGATATGAAAGGGTTGGATAAGAATGATAT